>CM054188.1:29999270-31249270 GCA_028830015.1 Eucalyptus grandis x Eucalyptus urophylla | reverse complement strand
CAATGGATTCCAAAATAGGTGCGTCAATTCTTTCTACTCAATCATGCATGTTTTTGTTCTAGTTATGGAGATCTTGGGATTTGCGCAATTTGCGACTAACATGTGGTATCAGAGCCTCCATAACCCTAGAACATGAACATAATTGATTTTTCCATAATTTGTACGGATTAGCACTAATTAATATGGATCTTGCCATAATTTGTGATTTTCGAGATTTTTAGTTCAATAAAATTAAAATTAAATCACAAATTCGGACTGGGCTCGACAAGGCGAGTAAAACCGTGGGAGGCGTGTCGTCGGGGGAGGCCCCACACGCTTCCATGCGCGGCCACGCGCCGCTGGGCGTCGAACACGCGCGCCCACGCGCGTCCACGGGCTCCCACGCGCGGGGCGCTGCTCGCACGTGACACGCACGCGGGCGCTGACGTCACGATGACGTCAGCGACTCGGACTCGGATTCCGCACGCACTGAAGTCAGCGTCCCGGATTTGAATTCGACCCAACCCGTTGACCCGACCCGACCCGGTCAGTCGTTGACCGAACCGGTCAACCGGTCGGACCGGTTTTGACCAGATTTTGACTCCAGTGCATGGGCTCCACGCGCCGCGCACTCAGGCGGTGCGTGCAGGCGCGTGGATGCTCCGATTTGCGAGTGGCCAGTGGCGATGGACTCGTATGATTATTTCCTACGTCATGGTATATTTATTTTATATTTTTAATGATTTTATGGATGTGAAAATACATGCAAAGCCCTAAATACGTGCTTTTTAGTGTATTTTTTGCGTATTTTTCTTGTATTTTTCTGTGATTTAGAAAATATAGGTGTCGGGATACAGGTATGTTATCACATAAACATTATAAAAGTGTGATTCATTAACAAAAATCAAACTTTATTGTATTTTATTAATGAATAAGGCAATGTAATTAGCATGGCATGTGATTTGAGTGATATGATGCCCCTATCACTATAGTTAAATCACATGTATATGATGTATGTGAGATGTAAAGATTATATCCCTGGGATGAGAGAGTTTCAAGAATTCAATTGAGTTGTAACCGCCAAAGTGGCACACTTGGTTGAGTTTGAGAAATTTTGATCTCATATATTGATTGGGATGTCTCCTGGTCTAATGCATAGTCATACTCCCAAAGGAGGTGATTATGTATTAGTTCATGAAGGGATATATGATAGTGTGGTGGAGGAGTGACCGATCCTAATGATTCATATACCAAAAGGTGATGAATTTACGAAAATTGGAATATATTCTCATAACCTTTATCATGTGGAGAGTGTACAATTGCTTGTCATGTATTCTGCCCAAAGGTGATTATGTGATTTTGCATGTAACTCTCTGGATGTGTACTTGTGCGTCAAGTTACACAATACTCACATGATGCTAATTGTATTTATTGCTTGTCTTTCAGTCACATTTTATGTAAATGGTAACTCTGTTACCATTGAGGTTCTTGCTGGTTCGAATTTTAAGAGATGGAGAGAAGATTTTTTGTTTGCTATGGAGATGACAGATGTTCATATGACTCTTACTACAGACCGGCCGTCAGTTTTAACTACCGAGAGTACAGAGGCTCAAAAAGCAAATTTTGCTGCCTGGGAAAAGAGCAATAGAATTTGCTTGCTATCCATGAAGCGTTTCATTCAGGAACACTTGAAAAATGGTTTGCCTGCAGACTGCAATGCTAGGCAAATGATGGAAGCTTTGATGGCTAGAAACCGTGTGTCGCCTGATACTGAGATAGGGACACATATGCAAACACTTTTTTACTATGAAGTATGATGGTTCTGGTGGAGTTAGAGATTATGTTCTGAGGATGGTTGATTTGCAAACAAAGCTTCAGGTTCTCAATGTTGAAATTCCTACTGCTTGCATTGTCCATCAAGCTCTAAATACTCTTCCTCCTGATTTTGGGATTATTAAGACCAATTATAATTCCCAAGATGAAACCTGGTCTGTTAATGACCTGATTGCAAGGTTGGTTGCAGAGGAAGAGAAATTAAAGAAAGATAAAAGGACATATTGCTCTTTATGCTTCTAGTTCTGCTAGTGACAAGGGTAAGAAGGTGAAAACTTATACCCATAAAAGCAATTTAGAAGTCGCTGGTCCTTCCAACAACAAAGGAAATTTTGAAGGAGCAGGTCCTTCTGACACTCTGGGTCTTAAGAAGGTAATCACCAAGAAGGATGGTGTTCTTTGCTACTTTTGTAGGGAGAGAGGACACGTAAAGAAATGTTGTAGCAAGTTTAAGGCTTGGTTGTCTAAGAGAAATAAGAGGGAGCCTAAAGGTAAAGATTCTTTGGCATTAGTTTATGAATCCAATCTATCTGAAGTTTCGACCAATTCTTGGTGGCTAGATAGTGGTGCAACTAATCATGTTGCATTTACTATACAGGGGTTCATAAATCGAAGGACGCCAACTCAGGATGAATCAAAGCTCATTGTTAGAAACAGCGTTGGAGTTGACGTTGAGTTTGTGGGAGATATTATTTTGATCTTAGATTCTAGTTTTCGTATGGTGTTAAGAAACACTTTTTACATACCTTCTTTTAGGCGGAATTTAGTTTCTGTGTCTTGTTTGGACATGTGTGGATACTCTTTTGAAATAAATAGTATTACTATTTCCATGTTTTTTTATTCAAATAAGATTGGGTGTTGCCATTTATCCGATGGATTATATCGATTGAGCTTATCTCCCAACGACATATACGTTGCTTATTCCACTGAAAAGGTTGTTTCCAAAAGACCTCTACCTAAGGAACAATCTTATGCATTGTGGCATAAACGTCTTGGTCACATCTCTAAAGACAAAGTAAAAAGGCTTATAAAGGCTGATATCTTGCCTACTCTTAAAGATGATCAAGAGACTTGCGTAGACTGTTGCAGAGGTAAGATGACTAAGATAAAGAAGAAATCTGTTGTACGAAGTTTAGACTTGTTGGAGGTTATTCACACTGATATTAGTGGACCATACACGGCTACTTTGTGCAGAAATTTTTATTTCATCACATTTATTGACGACTATTCCCGATATGGATACTTATACTTGATTAAAGAAAAGTCTGAGTCTCTTGATAAATTCAAGATTTTTCGGACTGAAGTGGAGAAACAGTTGGGAAAAGTTATTAAGATTGTCAGATCTGATCGTGGTGGTGAGTATTTTGGTAGGCACGGAGATGCTGGTCTTAAAGGGCGGTTTGCTAAATACTTAGAGGATTCTAGGATAATAGGTCAGTTTACTATGCTTGGAAGTCCTGAACAAAATGGTGTAGCTGAAAGGCGGAATCGTACTCTTATGGACATGATGAGAAGTATGATTAGTAGGACCAATTTACCTAATTTTCTGTGGGGAGAAGCTTTGAAAATAGCTCTTTATATTCTAAATCGTGTTCTTACTAAAGCAATTCCATTGACTCCTTTTGAGTTGTGGACTGGGCGTAAACCAAGCTTGAATCATCTTAGAGTTTGGGGATGTCCAGCAAAAGTGAAGTTATATAATCCAACATTGAGTAAACTGGATTCCAAAACTACTCGATGTTATTTTGTGTCTTACCCAGACCATTCAAAGGGGTATCGCTTTTATAACCTAATGGAGGTACAAGAATTGTGGAATCTCAAATTGCAAAATTTCTAGAATTTGATGTAGCTGAAAAGGGTAACTGCTCACAAGCTATCGAAAATGATAGTATGGTGGGGATTATTGGATCTCTGTCTCATCCTGTGCAGACAATTATGGAGCCTCTTGCGCCACAAACTGAGCCTATTGTGGCTCATGATCCTATTGTTGAGACAGTTCCTGATGAAATTCCTCAAGCTCTTCAAATTCAGAATGAGGTTGACGTAGCTCCACTCAAAAGATCAACTAGAGAAAGACGTTCAGCTATACCGCTAAACTATCTAGTCTACCTGGGAGAGCATGATTATGACATAGGCTGTGTTGTTGATCCCGTGACTTATACTGAAGCCATCTCATCTACTCAATCAGATTTGTGGTTAGATGCGATGAAAGATGAGATGCAATCTATGAAACACAATGGTGTTTGGGAGCTTGTTGAATTGCCTGAAGGTTGTAAACCTATTGGCTGCAAATGGGTATTCAAGACTAAAAGGGATTCCAAAGGAAATATTGAAAAGTTTAAAGCCAAATTGGTAGCTAAGGGTTTCACTCAAAGAGAAGGAATAGATTATGAAGCAACATTTTCTCCAGTTTCTTCTAAAGATTCCTTTAGAGTGATCTTAGTTGGTAGCTTATTACGATATGGAGTTACACCAGATGGATGTTAAGACTGCTTTTCTAAATGGAGACCTTGATGAGGAGGTTTATATGGTGCAGCCTGAATGTTTTGTAGCAGATGACTCAGGTAAGCTTGTTTGTAGATTGAAAAAGTCTATTTATGGCCTTAAGCAAGCTTCTAGACAGTGGTATTTCAAGTTTCATAGTGTTGTGACTTCATTTGGATTTATTGAGAACAAAGTAGATCAGTGCATATACACCAAGGTCAGTGGGATGAAATATATTTTTCTCATACTTTATGTAGATGATATCTTGCTTGCTAGTAGTGACATTGGTTTACTGCATGAGACAAAACGGATGTTATCGAAAATTTTTGACATGAAAGACCTTGGTGAGGCGTCTTTTGTTCTTGGCATTGAGATCCATAGGGATCGCTCACGCCGTTAATTGGGTTTATCTCAAAGGGCGTATATTGATCGCATTTTAGAAAGATTCAATATGCAGGATTGCAAACTAGGAATTGCTCTTGTTGTTAAGGGTGATAAATTGAGTTTTTCACAATGCCCTAATTCGGATTTTGAGAAAGCTCAAATGAAGGATGTATTTTATGCTAGTGTGCTTGGAAGCATCATGTATGCTCAAGTTTGCACTAGGCCAGATATTGCTTTTGCAACAGGGCTTCTAGACAGATATCAGTCTAATCCAGGACGCGATCACTGGGTTGTTGCCAAGAAAGTTTTAAGGTACTTAAAAAGAACAAAAGATTATATGCTATTTTATAGATATGTTCCAGACTTGCAACTAGTAGGATATTCAGATGCAGATTTTGCTGGTTGTCAAGATGATAAGAAATCAACAACTGGATACATATTTATGTTGGCAGGAGGTGCAGTATCATGGAAGAGCGAGAAATAGAAATCCATATCTTCTTCAACCATGCAAGCGGAGTTTGTAGCATGTTTTTCAGTTGCTGCTCAAGCTATTTGGCTCCGGAACCTCATTAGAGAGTTATCAGTTTATGGTTTTGTGGATAGACCCATACAGTTATATTGTGACAATAACTCTGCAGTGTTGTTTATTAATAACAACAGAAGTTTAAAGGGGTTTAAACACATGGAGGTCAAGTTTTTGACTATAAAAGAATTAGTACAGAATGGTGACGTTGCAATAGATTATATTCATACAGATGATATGGTTGCAGACCCACTAACTAAAGGCCTATGCCCGTGTGTGTTTGATCGACATGTCATTAGTATGAGCCTAGGAGCATCTTGGGATGCTGTTATTTAGTGGGAGCTGTGTTTTTATTTTTCTTTGAATAAAGTTTACATCTGTTTTGTTACAATTTAGTAACACTTTGATATATATATATATATATATGTCAACTTTTGCATTCAATAAAATATTTTGAATGGATTGTTATTATGTTGAATATATATATATATATATATATTGTTAAAAGTCTCAAGGTATTACTTAAACCTTGAGTGAAGGCTAGGGACATCCGGGCATCCGGTTATTAGCCTTGTGCATATGTCTTGTAATACATAAAGAAAGGTTAACCGTAAGGACAAGACATATGTGGGTTAATTGGAACCATAAAGCATTCTCTAGTGGCACAAGTTTTTGTGACGCCTAAAGTTAAGATAATGGTGACTGACAAATGGGGTTTCTCTATGAGAGATGTTATCCATTTGCCACACTACCATATTGAATCCATATCAATAAAGTTGAGAGCACTTGTGACCATGGAAGGTTCTATGTGTATACATGCAGTTACCGCCATGATTCGGTGTTTGAGACTTTATGGGATAGGATTGACTATTAAGAATTATCTCTGGACCAATGTGCGCACATACAATACGATTTCAATTAATATAGTCCAAGTGGGAGAATGTAAGAGTTTTTCTAATTGTGGACTACATTAATTGATATTGTAATTTACTGTTTAACGTTTATCGTTTTACGGGGTTTGGTCTAAGGTGAGATAGTAGGTTTCTTAATTAGTCTAATATAGGCTGGCTAGTGTGGGCCGAGTTGAGCCTGGCCCGTAATGAGGGGGACTGGCTGGAAACTCTATAAATAGTGCTCAAGTCTCTCCTTTAACTTGAATTCTCACATATATCCTAATCTAAGGGGCGTTTACCTAACGCTACACGTGAGGGGGGCCGCCTCATTGAGCCAGTGATTCAGAGGGCAATAGAGGAGAAGGATTTGTGCGTGGAACATTGTGTTTCCGCTTTCGCTTCAAGAACAATGGATTTCAAAACAGGTGCGTCAATTCTTTCTACTCAATCATGCATGTTTTTGTTCTAGTTATGGAGATCTTGGGGTTTGCGCAATTTGCGACTAGCACTTCCCTCTCTCAAGTCCATAATATTGTTTGCTTTACAGGCGTGGCCCTTTGGCCCACCTTCCCTCACGGCTTTGTTTTTAGCGCAGCGGAAGCGTTTACCTGAAACGCAATATACAGATTAAAGGAACCCAAACCTTTATAAACTAACCCAGAACTTCTCCCCTAAGCGATGTGAGACGGGAGACATGTCCTTGGCCTCACGTGCATACTACCAAGGCCCTTTATAAACTAGCTCAAAACTCCCCCTAAGCGATGTGGGACGGGAGACATGTCATTGGCCTCACCCGTATACTGCCAAGGCGATCTTAGTCCATCCATCTGTACTGCCCCGAGTCTGGGTCATCATATTCTCCCCCCTTAAGGCACAGCGTCCTTGCTGTGGCTCTCACACGCGGTTGGGAGTCGATTCTGATACCATTTGTAACGACCTGGGCTCCACTATGTAATATTGTTCGCTTTGGACACTGAGTCCTCATGGCTTTATTTTCAGTGCAGCAAAAGCATGGTGAGCCCATAACCATAGGTCCCAGGATCGAAACCTAGCTCTGATACCATTTGTAACGACGTGGGTCCTAAGATCAAAACCTGGCTCTAATACCATTTGTAACGACTTGGGCCCATCCGTACTGCCCCGGGTTTGAGTCGTCACATTCTCCCCCCTTAAGGCATAGCGTCCTTGCTGTGGCCCCCACACACGGTCGGGAGTCGGCTCTGATACCATTTGTAGCGACCCGGGCTCCACTATGTAATATTGTCCACTTTGGACATTGAGTTCTCACGGCTTTGTTTTCAGCGCAACGGAAGCGTGGTGGGCCCATAACCCACACGTCCCAAGATCGAAACTTGGCTTTGATACAATTTATAATGACTTGGCTTTGATACCATTTGTAACGACGTGGGTCCTAGGATCAAAACCTGGCTTTGATACCATTTGTAATGACTCGAGCCCACTGTATAATATTATATGCTTTGGACACTGACGACTCAGGCCCACTGTATAATATTATACGCTTTGGACATTGAGTCTTCAGTGCTTTAAAACACATTATGTAGGGGCAAAGAGCCATCCCTCAGGCCTTCACTCTCCCAAGCCATAATATTGTTCGCTTTGGAGGTGTGGCCCTTCGGCCCACCCTCCCTCACAGTTTTGTTTTCAGTGCAGCGGTAGCGTATGTGAAACGCGTTATACAAATTAAAGGGACCCAAATCCTTTTAAACTAGCCCAGGACTCCCCTCTAACCGATGTGGGATGGGAGACATGTTCTTGGCCTCACCCGCATACTATCAAGGCGATCTCAGTCCATCCCTCCGTACTGCCCTAGGTCTGGGTCATCACACGCCTGGTGTAAGCAGCTAATGGCAAGGAATTTGGACATCTTTCTCTTAGTTCCTGTACTAAGGTCACACAAAATCTGGCTTTTCCTCTCCTTACTAGAGCCCTTCAATAATAACTGGTTCCTGATATCTGTCCTCTCATTCCTTCATGAACACAACTTTTGGCGGAGGACCAAACAATTTGAGATCATTAAGTGAGACAATTTGTTGAAACAGGACCACACTTTGCCGCACAAGAAAATCAAAGAAAGAGCCAAGGCATGGTATGCCATACCTTTCCAGAACCAAAAGAGAAACTTTTCCTGATTCGCTGTTCTGAAATAGATGAAACCTCCCTTTTTCATCCGAGGTCATCATTTGTTAATACTTCAAGGTTGGCCTGGATCGTTCACGAAGCTGTACTTCATGCGCAAGCTCTCCAATGCTCCTATTTTTGAGCTTCTTTGCTCGAGCTTGTAACTTAGCATATCTTCCTCGGAAGAAATCTCCTTCATCTTTCGATTTAACTAGCAAACAATAAGGTCATTGAAAAGGAAACGCCTTCTCTTTCTTTTGCTCCTTTCTCATAATCCAAGACCATAGATGGCGGTACCTTGTTCACAGTAACCATACCCATTAAGTACCAAATTGGCAACAATACTATCATAAGCAATAACAAAGCCATTTCTTTACCAGGTGAGATTGACCGTTAAAAACAAGATTTCTCAGGAAGACAAATTCCACTCAAACACTAATTACAGATCGATCATTATCGTATGACTTCATTAATTTTGATAAGAAGATCTTAATCAAAAGAGGATTGTGCTCATTTATGGTAATCAACATGACCGAACACTACAAAATGTTCTTACAAAAAAAAAAACACTACAAAATGTACTTTTTTAATACAAAATGAATGATTTTCTCACACTTGAAGCAAGGATGAAAAAGAACACCCAAGGCAAAAACAGAGATTATGAGCTTGACACAGTAAGCTATAAGCAGAACATATGCATCAATCTATCTGGCAAACCACTTCAAGCAACAACAAAAAGGAGCTTATTTAGGAGAATACAAACCAGTCATGTTTGTAAAAAGAGGCACTAAACGCAGGGGTATAATAGGTATTATTTATGCTTGATGGTGTCCGGAAAATTATTAGAACACGGTACACATGAAGAAGGTGAGGACATGAAGGAAGTAAGCACGCACTTAAGAAGTACACTTCGTCTACAGTGGAGTTCTCACAACCGTCACAAGGGTATCTAACTCTCGGCTCTGACCTTACAAGTTCGAACACACGGCCACTGTCATGAAATATTCAAGCAGCATATTCTGAAGATGAAAGAGTCAAAACCAATGAAGTATCCAGGCAGAACTAGATCAATGCAGATTCGACATCACACTTACAAGCACCCGATCATGCAATATGATTTGGATAAAACGAGAATCACATGCTGGGCTTCTGCAAACAGATGGAGATCGAGCTTCCGAAGTTCAATTATCCTAACTCCAGGAGCTATGCATGTGGTGAATCCATAGGAGGCCAAACCTGTGTTTGCTGACTCTACTCCTCAAGTCTTTCCACAGATCATCAGCAGGTCACCGGCCACCGGCCTTTATCGCCCATCGCTCTTCCACGCATTACATTCTCTCGCTCTTCACTTTGCCCCTACTGAACCTATGTTCCTCTGGGGTTACATGTGTTGCAAGTGATAATGCTAGTACGAGTACCTAGAGGGGGGTGAATAGGTTTATAAAGTTTCTTGAAGATTGCACAATACTTAGACAGATAAAAAATCAATCGTAAGACTGAGTAAAGGAAAGAGAGAATTAAACACGAGGTTTATAGTGGTTCGGCTTGATTCAAGCCTACGTCCACTCTTCTGCACTGACAGCCGATTGGCTGGATTCCACTATGAACAAAGAGATGTTACAGTGTTGATCTTCCTTGATTTCTCGATGTAGATGATCTACTACACTCGCTCAAGGTATCACCAAGTATAAACACTCTCTGTGTGTACAATTTCGCTCGAACTGTATTGACTGACAATCAAGGTTCTTCAGACTCTGGAATTTTTCTATCAATCACACACTTAAAACAACTAGAACGTCTTCCTTTTATACTCCTTTATGCCATCATAGCCGTTGGCACTTACCAAAGGAATTCCTCCAATCTACCCGTTGGACGGAATCAATTAAGAAGATCATCCGAGCTATTTAAGGAATCTGATGATAGCCCATCAATCCTGTTCGCCCATACAATCAGGATTTTGGTTTCCAAGAATAGAATATTCCAAGAATGTTTCGTCGACCATCGGATCTTCAATTGTTCTTAGATAGGAATCAAAAAATCCGAAGTGATTATCCAACCAAGGGATCTTTTCCAGAGGATTGGATCGAATCCTCAACCATATACTTCGGCTTTGGATATCCTTCGCTACTGGATTAGAAAGACTGTCAGTGAGAATAATCTTGAGTCTTGAGTCTTGAGTCTTGAGTCTTGAGATTACAAAGTCTTGAGACTATAAAGTCTTGAGACTTTAACTATTGATATCCAGACTAGACTGATAGAAATGTTTTATCAGCTTCAAAATATTCTGGAAAGATTTCTCCAACAATCTCCCCCTTTTTGATGGTGACAAAACTTTCTTGTAGATTTGAACAACTTTGACCTGCAAAAACATTTCTCAAGCAATATGGCTAACTCATAAAGATTAATAAACAACCAGACTCTGCATCCACAGCAAATTGGTTAGTCTTTCATGAGTAATACCATATAACAATACTTGATATAAATGCAACTAGTCAAGCATCAAAATCCACAGCCAATTCAGTCTAACACTCAAGTTCAAGTTCTCAAGTCATACTAAAAAATAAACATAACCACAAAAGTCAAATAAAGTTTTAAAATTGGTTCAAATTGGTTCTCCCCCTTTTTGTCATCATTAAAAAGAGGGTGAGAAAGGAGTCATGTCTGCTTGGGAATGCGCACGATTTGGAATTCTCCCATTGACTGGACTACGCCTTCTAGCCTCTTCAAATCCTCCCTTAGATGAGCTACCTCCTCTCCTTTGGCATTGGCTTGAATTTGCAGAGCGAGGTCTTTCATCTTGTCCTCCAGGCTGACTGAAGATGCTTGTCCAGCATTCTTCATTGCTTGAATTTCACAGTCCAGAGCATATATTTGGCCACGCATTTCCAGAAGAATATCCATGATTCGATGAAAATCTGCAGAATTGTCTGTCTGCGCACTGGCATGAGCTTTTTCAGATGATGGCACTTCTGTATAGTCTGGCAGATTTGGTGTCGACATATCACCTTCTTCAGGCAATTGAGAAGCCTGAAATTCTTCTGGGTCTGCTGGAGATTGTCTTGGACCTTTACTATCTGCAGCATGAGGTGTAGACCTTTCTTGCTCGCCAACTCCCCCTGTCTCTAGGACATCCAAAGGGGACGAGTGATGATCATGCTCCAGATTTCCCTTCTCTCCAGATTCAGCAGCAGACTTTTCTTTCTCTTCTTCAGCTTCTTTCTCCTTCTCTCTCTGCTCTTCTTCTTCTCTCTGGTTCTTCTGAAATTCTCTCGGCTGAGACACAGAACGTCTGGTTCTTATCAGTGCATGGATAGTAGGATCTTCATCCTCCAGGATGAGAGTTCTTCTCTTCTTTTTCGATGGGGCTCCAATGGCCTCCTTTCCTTTTCTCTTTGAAGCAGACTGAACAGGAGATTTCACTTTGAATTTCTCCATTGCCTTGGAAAGTTCTTGCAGACGCATATTCGTTAACATCTTCAAACCTACTACCATCTTATCACACGGTTGAACACAAAGAGTTTGAGGCGGTTCAATATTCATGTGTTTGAAGATCTTGGTCACCAGACCAGGATAAGGCAATTGTCCTTTGTCTTTCGACATTGCTCTGTACATATGGAAGAGAATAGTGTGCGGGAGAGAGAACTTCCGTCCTGTGTTGATTGCGTACATCAACTTTGCTTCAGAAAGAGACACAGAAGTCTTTGACGTAGACTTTGGTCTAATACAGTTGATCACAATCTTATGAAGCACAATGTTGATGGCATTCATCCTGGAATAGGTAACTTTCTTCTCTGCATCCCTATCTTTGACCAGTTCCAGAGTAGTACGAGCAGGTGAGACTTTGATTGGTAGGTAGCGTCCTCGTTCAACTCCAACTATATCAGCCAACATATTCACATCTACCACATAAACTTTGTCTCGTACACTAAATGATATTCTATTCGCATCCAGAAAGCTAAGATTGGAATAGAAATAAGCAGTCAAATGAGCATACTCGTCCGTAGAGTCAGAGCAAAAATTCTCAAGTTGAAACAAATTCAACTTTTCTCTTAAGTTTAAGTTGATGGCGTCCAGGAAGTCAAAATCAACACTTCTAGGGTTTATCACCCCTCTTTTCAACAGCCTGGAATACATTTTTTCTTGATCCTTGGATTTGAACAAATCCATCCGATTTCCTTTCACCTTTGCTGCCACTCCCATTTTCGGTTGAAATTCAAGGAACATTCTGTCATCATCGTTCCCTTTAATTAAATTTTGTCCTGGCATACGAGGATCACTTGGAATGTTCGCAAGTGCTTCCTCTGCTTTTCCTTTCGGGGCAATTCTCCATTCCTCCATTTTATTCAGAAAAAGATACTCATTCCCATAATTTTTGTTCTTAAGGAAGTCATCTATATAATTCAATGGAGTACCTGTGCTTTTCAACGCACGATAAAGTTTATACAAAAAGGAGGGCTTTTGAACTCTTACTGGGTCGGCATCCTCGATTATCTCTTCTTCCAGATTATGACTTGCACCTTGTGGGACAGGAGGCGTTGAATGACGTGGATGAGAGCGAATTGGACTTTGTCGCTGACTTGTTAAGTCTTCTTCCTCAGTGAGATCGAAATGAGTCGGTCCCTTCTCCATTCTTTGTGGTCCCCTGCTTGCGATTCTTGATGATTTCCTCGAAGAAGACATCTTTCTTTGTCGTTTGGAAGATTCGTTCACTTGCTTTCCCAAGAAAAATGACCACTTTCTCGACGACGAACAAGCAGTAAAACAGTATCGGGAGGAGAGTGCCTTTTAGGGTTTTGAAGATTGGGGAAAAGAAAAACTGTATATATATAACTCAGTTTTGAAAAAGGAAGTTCAATCGGTGCAAGGAAAGTGAACGATCACTTCTTTTCAAAATCAATAACTACCAAAATTATTAAACGAAAGATCGTACCTTTTCGAGTTAAAATAACTAAATGACAATTAGTACCTTTTAGATGAAATACAACTTACAGTCTATAGCCACGAATGTCTGAGTCTGAGGATTTAAAGTCTGAAAGATTAGAGTCTTAGAGTTGGTGAGTCTCTAGACTTTAACTTCTTCAGGTTTCAAAATGTTGAGTCTTGAACGGATAAAGTCGAATTGATTTTTTTCCAAAGGCTTTGTGAATATATCCGCTAGTTGACTCTTTGAATCAACAAATTGAATCGAGATTTCTTCATTTTGAATATGATCTCTAATGAAGTGATGTCGAATCTCAATATGCTTTGCTCTTGAATGAAGGATTGGATTTTTGGTGAGATTGATCGCACTGGTGTTGTCACATCTGATTTCTGTGCATGAGTCTTCAATCCCAAAGTCTTGTAGCTGTTGTTTTATCCATAGAATTTGCGAACAGCAGCTTCCAAGAGCTACATACTCTGCTTCTGTCGTTGAAAGAGCTACAGTGCTTTGCTTCCTCGAAAACCAAGACACCGTTCTGTTTCCAAGTAGTTGACAAGTTCCAGAGGTGCTTTTTCTATCGACTCTGCAACCAGCCAGATCTGCATCTGAGTATCCTAGAAGATTAAAGTCTCCCTTCTTGGGATACCAGAGACCGATGCTTGAAGATGAGGCAACATATTTGATAACACGTTTTACAGCACTGAGATGGGATTCTCTAGGATCTGATTGAAACCTAGCACAAATACAAACACTCAACAAAATATCAGGTCTAGAAGCAGTAAGATAAAGAAGTGAACCGATCATGCTCCTGTACAGCTTTTGATCTACTTTCTTCCCTTCTTCATCTTTGTCTATCTTCTGAGAACATGACATTGGTATGTCGGTCTTTTTACACTTTTCCAATCCAAACCTTTTGACAAGATCATTCGCATATTTTTCTTGATGGATAAAAGTTCCTTCCTTCATTTGTTTCACTTGAAGTCCAAGAAAGAATGTTAACTCTCCCATCATACTCATTTCAAACTCATCCTGCATAGACTTAGAAAATTTCTTGCATAGACTTTCATTAGGTGATCCAAAAATAATATCGTCCACATATATTTGAACAAGTAAAAAGCTTTTGCTTTCCTTTTTGATAAACAAAGTAGTATCTACTTTACATTTGACAAAACCATTCTGTAATAAGAACTTACTTAGTCTGTCGTACCAAGCTCGAGGTGCTTGCTTTAAACCATACAAGGCCTTTTTCAGTCTGAAGACTGAGTCTGGCTTCTTTGGGTCTTCAAACCCAGGTGGTTGTTCCACATAAACTTCCTCATGGATGAATCCATTTAGGAATGCACTTTTGACGTCCATTTGGAATAACCTGAAATTTTTATAACAAGCAAACGCAAGTAATAGACGAATAGCTTCTAACCTTGCTACTGGAGCGTAAGTCTCATCATAGTCTATTCCTTCTTCTTGCGTATATCCTTTGGCCACGAGTCTTGCTTTGTTTCGTACGACTTTTCCTTCTTCATTCATCTTGTTTCTGAATACCCATTTGGTTCCAATAACAGTTTTACCTTTTGGTTTAGATGTCAATTCCCAGACATCATTGATGTTGAATTGTCTGAGTTCTTCTTGCATAGCTTCGATCCAGCTTTCATCAGATAAAGCTTCTTTTATGTTTTTTGGTTCAATTTCAGAAATGAGAGCCACAGCACTAGATTCTTCACGCCTTTTTGATTTGGTGCGGATTCCTTCATTGATTTCGCCAATAATGAGATCTTTAGGATGACTGGATTTATGCTTCCAGTTACTGGTTGTTCTGCCTGGTTGATGATCTCTTTCTTTGTTTGAATCTTCATGTGCTTCTTGATGTTGGACTTCCAGAGACTGAGATGCTTCTTGAGTTGTAAGCATTGAAAGGTCTGGTGTAGGTTCAGACTCTTCATACTGAGTCTGGCTGGATTCATCTTGCATTGAGTCTTGGAATTTAACATTCGTTGATTCCTCCACCGACTGGCTTTTCTTGTTATAGACTCTGTAGGCTTTGCTTGATGTAGAATATCCAAGGAAGATGCCTTCATCTGATCTTTCTTCAAACTTACCAACTCGATCATTTGCATTTTTCAAAATAAAGCATTTGCAACCAAACACATGAAAGTATGAAACAATAGGCTTTATTCTTTTGAACAATTCATAGGGGGTTTTCTCTAAAATAGGTCTTAAAAAGACTCTATTTATAATATAGCATGCCGTTGAAACAGCTTCAGCCCAAAATCGTGAAGAGATTTTGCTTTCAATTAAAAGTGTTCTAGCCATTTCTTGAAGAGATCTATTCTTTCTTTCCACAACTCCATTTTGCTCTGGAGTATATGGAGAGGAAAACATATGATTAAAACCAGATTTATCACAAAATTTCGTAAAATCTTGATTTTCAAATTCACTTCCATGATCTGTTCTTATGCTTGAGATTGCACATCCTTTTTCATTTTGAACCTTTTTGGCAAATTTTTCAAAATACGAAAAGGTTTCTGACTTACTTGCAAGGAAATATACCCAAGTAAAGCTGAAGTAATCATCCACAATTACTAGGCAATATTTCTTACCTCCAATGCTCTGGGTTCTGGTTGGTCTGAAGAGATCCATATGAAGCAACTGTAGTACATGATTAGTAGAGACATGGTTTATTTGCTTAAATGAATTTCTTACTTGCTTTCCCAGAATGCATGGAGTGCATGAATCAGACTTTTGGTATGGCAATTTAGGTAGACCTCGAACAAGCTTCTTTGATGAGATTTTGGCTAATTGCTTCATGTTGACATGGCCAAGCTTTCTGTGCCATAAGACTGCTTCATCTTGAATTGAGATTAGGCATTGTGCTTCATTTGGTTTTACATCAAAAAGGTAGATATTTCCATGCCTTCGACCCATGAAAGACTGAGTTGAGTCTTTGCTAATTCCAGAACATATGCCTTCTTGAAAGGAGATCTTGAAACCAGTATCACACAATTGGCTAATACTTAGAAAATTGTAGTTGAGTCCTTCCACTAGAGAGACATTGCTTATTGTGAGATTTCCAATTTTCACAGTTCCAAATCCCACAATGCTTCCTTTGTTGTTTCTTCCAAACGAAACTTTTCCACCATTCACTTGAACAAGCTTTATGAAGCAATTTGAGTCTCCTGTCATGTGTCTTGAGCATCCACTGTCAAGATACCACTTAACTTTCTTTTTGACAGAGACCTGCATTCAAAAGAGAGTCTCAAGCTTTCTTTGGTACCCAAATTTTCTTGGGTCCTTTGGCGTTAGTAGAATAAGCATTACTAGCCCATACTTTCTTAACAGGCTTCCAAACCATAGAACACTCTTTTTCAAAATGATCCTGACTGTTACACTTTGAACACCTTAGAGCACTACGACCTACAGACTTTACAAAGACTTTCTTGAAATGATTTTTGTAAGCCTCTTTTGACGGTCTTTTCTTAATTCTTTCTTTTACTTTTGGAAAATCAATCAAAGGAATTGTTTCTGCTGTCATACCCAAACCAGACTTGTTAAAGTAAGGTCTTTGGACTGAAAGAACTTTTTCAAGTTTTTCAGATCCTATTGAAAATTTCTTTGAAATATTTGATAAGTCAGTTTTTAAGAAATCATTTTCTTTTGAAAGTTTATCTTCATTCTCCTTAAGAGTAGAAACATTCAAGTCTAAACTTTTCACTTTTTCTTCTAAAATATTTCCCTTTTGTTTTAAAACTGAGTTTCCCTTTTTAAGTTCGGAAATCCTTTTTAGAGAAGTCTTAAGACTAAAACATAGTTCATCAATGTATTTAGAGACTTTGACAGGGATTTTATAATCACTTACCTCAAATTCACTGTCTGAGTCTGATCCAGAATCTGAGTCTGATTGTGCCATTAGACACAGGTTGGCATATTCCTCATCACTTTCTTCACACTCTGTATCGCTCCAAGTTTCAGCTTTGAGAGCTTTTCGAGACTTTTCAGCTTTTCCTCTTTTCTTCTTCAGGAGAGGACAATTTGGTCTGATGTGTCCTTTTTTCTTACATTCGAAGCAAACTACATCTTTGTTTGGTTCCTCATTATCAACAAACTTGGTTTGCTGTTTCTGAAGATTTTGTTTCCTTGAGTTGAACCTTCTTCCTTTTCTATTCAGTTTTCTGAACCTTTTAATCATAAGAGCAAGCTCCTCATCGTCCAAATCTTCTTCAGAGTCTGTATTATCAGAATCATCGTTAGATTTTAATGCAATGGATTTCTTACCTCTTGGATCTTCGTCTTCATTAATTCGTTCCACTTCATAAGACTGAAGAGTTCCAATCAGCTCGTCTACAGATAATGGCATAATTCTTTGCGTCTCTCTTATTGAAGTCTTTATATGATTCCAATCCTTGGAGAGTCCACGCAGTAGCTTGTTCACCTTCATAGGATCAGAAATTTTCTGTCCTTGATTCTCAAGGCCATTGACAATATCTGTAAAACGGCTAAACATGTCAGTTATAGATTCTCCTTGTTTCATTTTGAAGGCTTCATATTGACCAAGGAGAATGTTAATTCTGGTCTCCTTCACTCGGTCTGTTCCTTCATAAGTGATATGTAATCTGTCCCAGACTTCTTTTGCTGTATCACAAGAAGATATTATGTTATATTCAGTTGGTGATAAAGCACAATATAAAGAGTAAATTGCTTTTGCATCAAGTGCTTGTCTCTTGTTTATCTCTTCTTGAGACATTCCGCTGGTATCAACAGTTTCTTTCCCTCTTTCGGATGCTGATGCAGCAGCAGGAGTAATTCCTCTTTCCACCACATCCCATTCCAGAGGATCCTTTGACTGTAGAAAAGCTTTCATCTTGTTTTTCCAGATGTTGTAATCCTTTCCATCAAAGTAGGGTGGTCTGGTATTGCTTTGCCCTTCCACCAGCCCTGGTGCTAGCATACTAGCCATGGATCTTTTACTCTGAAGTAAAACACTTCAAATAAAGTGAGAACACGGGCTCTGATACCAATTGATAATGCTAGTACGAGTACCTAGAGGGGGTGAATAGGTTTATAAAGTTTCTTGAAGATTGCACAATACTTAGATAGATAAAAAATCAATCATAAGACTGAGTAAAGGAAAGAGAGAATTAAACACGAGGTTTATAGTGGTTCGGCTTGATTCAAGCCTACGTCCATTCTTCTGCACTGATAGCCGATTGGCTGGATTCCACTATGAACAAAGAGATGTTACAGTGTTGATCTTCCTTGATTTCTCGATGTAGATGATCTACTACACTCGCTCAAGGTATCACCAAGTATAAACACTCTCTGTGTGTACAATTTCGCTCGAACTGTATTGACTGACAATCAAGGTTCTTTAGACTCTGGAATTTTTCTATCAATCACACACTTAAAACAACTAGAACGTCTTCCTTTTATACTCCTTTATGCCATCATAGCCATTGGCACTTACCAAAGGAATTCCTCCAATCTACCCGTTGGACGGAATCAATTAAGAAGATCATCCGAGCTATTTAAGGAATCTGATGATAGCCCATCAATCCTGTTCGCCCATACAATCAGGATTTTGGTTTCCAAGAATAGAATATTCCAAGAATGTTTCGTCGACCATCGGATCTTCAATTGTTCTTAGATAGGAATCAAAAAATCCGAAGTGATTATCCAACCAAGGGATCTTTTCCAGAGGATTGGATCGAATCCTCAACCATATACTTCGGCTTCGGATATCCTTCGCTACTGGATTAGAAAGACTGTCAGTGAGAATAATCTTGAGTCTTGAGTCTTGAGTCTTGAGTCTTGAGATTACAAAGTCTTGAGACTATAAAGTCTTGAGACTTTAACTATCGATATCCAGACTAGACTGATAGAAATGTTTTGTCAGCTTCAAAATATTCTGGAAAGATTTCTCCAACAGCAAGCATAGAGCTAGAGAATAGAGAATAGAAGGCGTCGATGAGGGATCGAATATATTCTACAAGCATAGGTTTAACTGGACATATAGCTTTTCCTAACCAGATCCACGAAATACTACTAAGAAGAATGCCAATGAAAGCAAGGACGCCCATAACCATTGAATCGCTTGCAAATCAATTTCAGTATGAGTTTGCGTTCGCCTTAGTCCCTTGGTCCCATTTTCTCAAGTATCACGTGCTGAGAAATTAAGTAAAAAGAATGGTCTATTTATGTAGCGTTTGTGATAAATCAAAAGCTGAGATAAAGGAAAACATGCAAAGATCTAGGACTAATCAAAACTAAGGTGTCCAACCGGATCGGATTTATCCAGCAACCAGACCGAATCACCCGAAAAACAAGTCCGGGAACCGGTTCCTAGTTAAACCGGTCCAAGAACCAGTTTCAGTTTTTGGAAACCGGTTGGAACCGGTTCGGGTGAAAGCCCACTCGATTTGCCGCACCCTCACCAGCAGCCCTCGATTCGCCGCTTCTATTCTCTCGCAGGAGAGATTCCTCTTCTCTCTTCTACTTCTCCCCCTCCTCTCTCTGTCTCTCTCTACCTGTTCTCTGCTTCTGCTCTCTTACAAGATCTACTCTCTCTCTCGTATATGACATAGATTCGCAGCGCTGCAGAAAGAGGAGAAGCTCGAGCGCTGGGAGGTCCTTCGTGATTCGGATTGGTAGCTGAAGCTTCTTCTTCGACCGCTCGGTTTCAGGGAGTCCCCGATGAATCGCTCAACATGTCCCAGACCAACTGGGAAGCCGATAAAATGTGAGTCCTTTCGGTGCTCCGAGGCCGTGTCAGTCGTTTTCGTGGAGTTGGGTTCGCCATTTTGGTCGATTTCGCGCGTTTGTTGAGTGTTCTTGCTCGTCCTTGCTGGGGTTGCTTCTGTTGCCCTGCTCAAGATTTGTGCTTTTTCTGTTTATTCGCTGTTTGCCGTGATTTCCTCGCGTGTTTGCCTTATCTTCGGGCGATTTCGGGGGGTTGTGTATGGTCAAGCAACCTTTTTTTTTTTTTCTTTTCTTGGGGTGGTTGTTTGCTGATTACTCTCCCATTTGGGTCAATTCAATCTAGTGTACTGTTGTTTATCTAATTTTTTTTTTCCTTCTGTTTCCTAGATGATTGTTGTAATTTGTTCGCGGTGTATATTTTCTTTAGGTTTGTAGTTATAACATGCTGAAAAAACTATGCCTTGATTACAGGTTGGATGTTTGCATCCATGATTATGTAGTGAAGAGGGACTTTGAAAGCAACTGCTCAGGCTTTTCTAGCTAAGGGAAAGTGTCCTCTGATCCTGTTGGTGAGAATCTTCTTCGGCTGAAAAAAAACCTTGGATTATCTCTTTTTAGTCAAAAAAAAATTCTTGTATTTATTGATTATATATACTTAATATTTCAATACAAATTAGGAAAATTACATTGTTGTTTTCTTTTTTGGGGGTAAAGAGGGATTACGTTGTTGTTTGCACACATATTTATATAAATTTTGAAGTCTTATAAGATATCGGGTGGTTGCAGAATAAGTTTTAATAGAAATAAAGTTGACCTTAGATTGGGATTGAAAAATCAGAATGGTCCCAAAACATGGTCCAATACAAATAGGGTATTGTATAGGATCCAGAAAAGGGTAATCGATTATAACATGGTTGAATACAGGGTTCAGGGTTGGAATCTACCCATCCTGAATCCAATCACCTCTAATCAAAAGGCGAGTGTAGATCGAAAGCATGTGTTAGCTACGTAAAGCACATATGATGACCAATCAATCCTTTTGAAGAAAGGGAGCGAGGCAAATTTTTTCCACGTTTGATGTCTGTGCAATCTTACAAGTTCAATACACATTAAGAGTTCAGCTGATACATGGACATTCCATAATAAACTAGAAGCTGAGTAGAAAGAAACTAACATTTATTTCAAAATCAAATATAACACACATGAAAAAGGCCAAAAAAAGGAAGATAAGTGGAAAAGAAAGAAGTCATCTTACCACCGGCCGCGGTGCCTCCGTTGGATAAGGCCGATCGTCAGTCCAGAGGCGAAGGGTTCAAAAGCCAGGAGAGGCGCTAGGTGTATTAATTGTGACTCAGGGGTGGTGGGTCCTCCTGCTTAATTGTCACATGGGGGTTTACTGTCGGTTGCAAGCCGGTTCCTCCAGCACTAAAAAAAAAAAAAAGTTCATCTTTTGTCTATGCGTCCGGTGATCAAGAAAAAGCCTGTATGAAAAGGAGTGCCTAGTGTGGCATCCCGAAATTTCAAAGCCAAGCCTTAAGGTGTGTTAAATGTCTTTAATTAGGTGGTAGAATTTTATGGCTTATGCTTTAGCCAATTTGTCTTTTAATTTGATGAATTTTGCTTGTGATTGTGGAAATTTAATTAGTTAATGCTTGGCCATATGATTTAAATTTCAATAATTAGAAATATTCCAAGACTTTGGCCAAGATGAAACTTGAATTTAGAAATATTTATAAAAAGGAATTCAAAAAAAAAAAGAGAGAGAGAAAATAGGGTTATTTTCGAAATGGGCCTTGGACCCATTAGCCTAGAGCTTGGTGGGCCAAGCTAGTCGGCCCATTGGGCCCAAGAGGTGGCCGTCGACCAGCCCAAGAAGGAGTGGCCGGTTGGGCCTAAGCCCAAGCCCATTAACCCAAATCAAATTTCAAAAATAGAAATGACAAGTGGCAAGACAAGCCCTCATGCATTGGCCATGGTTGAGGTGAGTTAATCATTGCAATTGAGGGGATATAAAAAGGGGATTAGGAGAGAGAGTGGCCGTTTTCTTCATTTGGCCGAGAGAGTGTGCGAGAGAGAGAGCTTGAGCGGAAGAGAGACTGAGAGAGAGGAGGTGGAGCCGAGAGTTGCCGACGCCGTGTCTCGCCGTCGCCGCCTTGTCCGACCACCGTACGCCGCCGTGTGTTGCTGTGTGTTCATCTTGGAGGCAAGTGGGGGTCCTTAACTTCTCTTGCATGTTGTTTTGATGGTTGCATGTTCGGTTTTGGGGGTGATTTGGGCGAAATACCGAAGTAAGGGTTGAATGTGTTCATGTAATGTGGCTGTTTCCGTTCGGTTTGTGGTAGAAAGTTTCTTATTCGAGCTTGCATGTGTATTTAGAGTGTGATTTTGGCTTCGATGTCTTCATGAAAGTTGAAGCTAACATCTTGAGGTATGACATACTCGAATTTCATGGAAAAAGATGGTGATATGGGGGGTCAAAAGTTCTATTTCACGGAGGCTTTAGATCTGCGAATTTCCTACTGACCTTTTGTTGATTTCTTGGTTGTATGTTGATTTCTGTTGGAGATCTCACTTTGTTGTCTTCATGAATGTTGTAGATAACATCCTAAAATATAACATACTCAAATTTGAGGAGAAAAAAATGAGTATAGCCTAGTTAACCAGCTAGATCTTTGAGACGGATGGTTCTGTTGAAGTGAACCGAGACACCCGAGACTTCAAGGACTTAAAAGAGGATCATGCTTTGGTTATTTAACCTAGATCTCTTCATGAAACTTGTAAAGGACACATTGATATATAACATACTCGAATTTCAGAAGAAAAGAAAGAGATTTGATGGGTCAAACCTAAGTTTTTCGGTGATGTACGTTCTGGACGAAACGGTAGAGGTTCCAGAAGCTTCATGGAGTTGTATAAATTAATCTAAAAAGAATTTGGCTTAGTGTTATGCATGAAAAATGCACGAAAATGTGTTGGCTATCACCCTGTAAAATTTGGGAATTTTCGGAGGTGATATGAGTATTTTAATTGAATTAATTCGAAAACTGTGTAATCTGGCCATTATCCGAATATTGTGTGTATTTTGTGGAAATTCGGGAAATTATGTAAAATGCAAATTGGCCATGAATTTTGCATAAAATTGTGATTCTAATTGTTTAGTGATTGTTTAAATATTATGATTTTGGGAAAATCATAAATATTAAATGAAATGTTTATTTATAAAAAAAAATAAAAAAATAAAATAATAATAAAATAATAATATAATAAAATAAAAATGAATAATAATGGATTATTTTATTAGCCATGTATTCCATTAAATTATGATGCATTGCTATATGACATTGATACATGCATGATCATGAATTATGATGTATTGTTATATGGCACTGATGTATGAATGATCATGAATTATGATGCATTGCTATATGACATTGATACATGTATGATCATGGATTATGATGTATTGTTATATGGCATTGATGTATGAATGATCATGAATTGTGATGCATGTATGTAAATCATATGCCATGAAATAATAAAATGAAAAGGATGATAAAAGTGGAAAGTGGTATGTGAGTAAGAGGTTGTGGCGGAGGATGTTGTCTGGTGGCCTGGTGGCGTAATTCCAGAGATTCCCTGGGAGTTTCAGGATGCCCGGAATGTGGGGGGCCGGAAGCCCTGTCGGAGGTTTCTGCCCGAAGGGAGTGACTCGCGATGCCAGGATTAGGGTGCGAGATCCCCGGTTAGAAGGGTAAAGGCCGGAAGCCCTGTCGGAGGTTTCTGCCCGAAGGGAATGCCTCGTGATGCTAGTTGAGATGCGAGATGCCCGGAATGTGGGGGGCCAGAAGCCCAGTGGCCATGAGATGGCTAGGATACTGGGATCCCTGTCGAAGGTTTCTGCCCGAAGGGATGGTGATGATGGTGAA
Organism: Eucalyptus grandis x Eucalyptus urophylla; assembly: GCA_028830015.1. Lineage (NCBI taxonomy): Eukaryota > Viridiplantae > Streptophyta > Magnoliopsida > Myrtales > Myrtaceae > Eucalyptus > Eucalyptus grandis x Eucalyptus urophylla. The sequence goes on along the minus strand of CM054188.1, from coordinate 31,225,501 downwards.
TTTGATGATTTGAGAAAAGATAATGTGGGGATCAATTGATAAATAAAAGTGGAAATTGATCTATGATGTGATATGCATGGTGATGCATGGCTAATGATGATATGATGTGATATGCATGGTGATGCATGGCTAATGATGATATGATGTGATATGCATGGTGATGCATGGCTAATGATGATATGATGTGATATGCATGGTGATGCATGGCTAATGATGATGTGATATGCATGGTGATGCATGGCTAATGATGATGTGATATGCATGGTGATGCATGGCTAATGATGATGTGATATGCATGGTGATGCATGGCTAATGATGATATGATGTGATATGCATGGTGATGCATGGCTAATGATGATATGATGTGATATGCATGGTGATGCATGGCTAATGATGATATGATGTGATATGCATGGTGATGCATGGCTAATGATGATGTGATATGCATGGTGATGCATGGCTAATGATGATGTGATATGCATGGTGATGCATGGCTAATGATGATATGATATGCATGGTGATGCATGGCTAATGATGATATGATGTGATATGCATGGTGATGCATGGATAATGATGATATGATATGCATGGTGATGCATGGCTAATGATGATATGATGTGATATGCATGGTGATGCATGGCTAATGATGATATGATATGCATGGTGATGCATGGCTAATGATGATATGATATGCACGGTGATGCATGGCTAATGATGATGTGATATGCATGGTGATGCATGGTTAATGATAATGTGGTATGCCATGATGATGATGATATATATGATGTGATGATGCATGATACGCATGATTACAAGGTAGGTGATGCTTGCAACGTGTGATGATATGCATGATGCATTGGAATGTTATTGGATTTCCCTATCTGCTGAGTGGCTGTACTCACCCCTTTTGGGGATAACATTTCAGATTAGCACTATGCCGCTACCTGCTGTTTCGCGTGGGGTATTTTACGGTCTACCGTCTGATGTTGAGGTGGAGTGTACGGAGATAGATTGTCCCTCTGTGCCCGGATTGACGTTTATCCGAGTGCGATGCTTAGTTATGTATGATATCGGCCTGGCTGGGGGCCCTGTCATACAAGAGTTCCTGTCTGTGCACGTTCGACGGGATGGAGCGATGCGAGGGATGCTGCCGCCGCCACCACCTGACACACCGGGTTGGGTGTGAGACCTGTGCGCGAGGAGTAGGAGCTAGATCACTTTTTGATGTAGTTAGTCGACACTTTCGATGGGAGGGTTCTTTGTTCACATGATGTTAAGGGTCGAGGTTTCTTTTTGAGGTTTTAGGCTGGACATGGCCGAGTCCTAGCTTTTCCTTGTTATGTACCGACCCGAGAGTAGTCCCATCTTGAAAATATATGTAAATAATGTGTCAACGTTTGTTTATAAAATCATGATGTTTAGCTGGTGTGTATTTGTATCATGGGTTAGAAGGGAGATAGATGACGATGTGAATTTTGCTTCCGCTATGAGTCGCGCATGGGACCACTTTAAAAAAAAAAAAAAAAAAGAAGCCTGAAATCTGGCAAGGCTTAATTTAGCCAAGAGATAGAGATGGTAAAAGATGTAACACTGGCGCTGGTGACGACCTGCGAAGGGTTCGGGGTGTCACACCTAGGGGGTATCAAGGGTTGAAACATCGACGGGTACCTTTTTTCAAAGCTTTTTTCTTTTCGTTCATCCTTGTTCTTCCCTTCGTTCTCGTTCTCGTCATCTTCATCCATTTCATCCCTCCAATCATCTGCAATATCACTTTCACCGGCCGTCTCCCATTCGGAATCATCAGATTCTTGATCGTAGATGGCATGGGAATCACCCTCACCACGAACACCTCCATGTTTAGTCGCTGCCTCCCTGAATACCCAAGCCTCATGCATCTGCTTCTTGACCAATCTCTCGGCATAGTCGGGAACCTTATTTGGCCTCAACGACAGATCTGGATCATTAGACTCAGAGCACTCATTTATGAACAAAATTGCATCTAGTAAGCTAGGCCCTGTTTGGTAACCATCCAAACATGGCCAAATTCTGATTCTTTGTTCCCAGAATTAGTTTCGGCCTAGAATCGCGTTTGGTAAAATTTTTGTTCCCGGGAACAAATTTGTTCCCGGGAACAGATTAGGAATAGAATCAAGAATAAAAGAAAAATTGATTCTTGTTCCGAGAAAGAATTTGAGAATCAAAATCAAGAAGTTTTCTTCTTCCCTTCGGCCAATCTCACGACCGTCGTCTGCCGTCGCCGCCGTTCGCCGTCGTCCACCGCCGTCCACCGCCGCCGACCGCCGATCCGGTGAGCTCGCCGGAGGCAAGCCCAGCCACCGGCGAGGCTCGGCCTCCCCAGATCTGGCGAGGCCGAGCCTCGCCGGTGGCCAGGCGGGCCTCGCCGGGGCTGGGTGAGGCCTCGCCGGGGTCGGGCGAGGTCCGCCTCGCTGGGGCTGGGCAGGGGCTAGGCAAGCCTCGCGACGCCTAGCCCCACCGGTGGCCACACAAGGCTCGCCTGGCCATCGGCGAGGCTTGCCCAGCCCCGTTGGTGGCCTGGCAGGCCTCGCCCAACCTCGACGAGGCCGGCCTGGCCACCGGCGGGGCTAGGCGAGCCTCGCCCAGCTGCCGATGAGGCTCAACCAACAAGGGCCGGCGATGCTCCGGTGAGGTCGCTGGCCCTCGTATGGCCGATCGCCGATCCGGCGACCAACCAGAAGAAGAAGAAGATGAGAAAAAGAAAAGAAAAAAGGAAAAAAAAAAGAAAAAAGAAAAGAAAAAAAGGAAAATGGAAAGAAAAAAATGAAAAAATGAAAAAAAGAAAATAAAAAAAGGAAAAAAGTAAAAAAATTATTTAAAAATTAAAAGAAGTTGATTTGGAACAGAATTAATGAACATGGTACCAAACGCGATTTTATTTCAAAATCGGAAATTTTGGACAGTTACCAAACGGCTTAAAATGCTTAGAATAAGTTCCCGGGAACAGAATAAAAAAGAATCAGTTCTGATCATAATCTACTCCCGGGAACAGAAACGTTACCAAATGCGCCCTAAGCTTTCTTTAGCAAAGCCAAGCATGTCCTAAGCTTGCGCTCTTCTCCAGAGGCTTTTAGCATGACGATTAAGAGGGGTGTGAAGACCCAGTGCACGTGTGGCATCACTTATGGCAGCTAATGCTTGTTGCAACAAAAGATAACATTGCGCTCGTTTACTGTAACGGACTGCTCTCTCTCTCTCTCTCTCTCTCTCTCTCTCTCTCTCTCTCTCTCTCTCTCTCTCAGACCGCATTGGAGCTGCTTCTGAATACTTTGAAGCTGCTCCAGCTATATCCCCTGATGAGAACAGTGAATTTCCTTCGAGCTTGACCACCAGACTGGCAGCTCGCTTAATATGGAGATCCTCTTTAGGCATATTTTTCTCCCACTTCAGTCTCTGTCAAGAACATAAGAGATCATCAATGTATTCCTTTGTGCGACTGTTGAGAGAATTGGGACCTGTGGCTTGCAATTGGATACTTTCCTCAAGAACATTGACGATTGAATCTCCAAGCTTTTTGTGAACACCAAGAGTAGTAATTTCTGAAAGATCTACTAGAGCAGGTACTGCTTCGTCAACCACCTACACAACAGATCAGAAGAATTTAATAATAGAATTAAACAGGCATTCATAGATAATACGTTTCTGGCGTATCCTGCATTCGGGTAAATTCATACAGGACAAGAAGCAGAGTCTGATTAAGTTAATGTATAAATCTGCCACTAAAATTAAACATCATGCATGTCGGAAATTTTTGAAAACATGTCATACTGATGAACTACTGAACTTTTGAGCCTCAATTGAGAGAGAAAAAAAGAAGAGCAAAACTAAGCTGAAAATGGATAGGAATAGAGGAAATATCTAAAAGCAGACTCAATTTCCATTTGAGTTAATTCTCAGAAATATGATGAATGCAATCAGCTTCCAAGGTCATGTATCTTTCACCTTAAGCCATACATCTAACGGTCGAGCTAGTTACTTCTCATCAAAAATAAGAGGAGTAATTTTATATGAAAAGAAAAAAGAGAGGCATATTGTCAATGGATCTTACAAAGTGCATGAGTGGATAGTTCATTCCAATGAAAGGATTCCTATCTATTACACATCTAGAATGTGAGTTCATATCATTACTGTTGGGAAAATATGCTTCGAAATTGGGTAGTACAATGAAATTGGATCGAGTAAAACAACTCGGATTTTGAGGCGTGATATCACTTTTTTTAAGAATTTATTTGCCCCACAACGTTGCTAATGGTCATCGGCAAAAATCCTCTAGGATACAACAAAGTCTCGAATGAGAATACTAAATAGCAATTCTAGTATTTCTCTAGGGTCTCTTTAGGAAAACAATCGAAAAATTGGCTGCAGTTTTTCAGAAAGAAGACTCGAAAAATGACCACATTTTTCTTTCCAAAAAATGACAAGTATATATATAAAACAATCTTGCAATTCTTCGTGAAAATTGTGAACAAACACGTCTTTAGAAAATTGTTCAAATAAACAAATGCGACTCTTCGGAAGAAGTCGAAAAACGAACAATTACAATCCTTCGGAAAAATTAAAACCGAATAAGTAATTTTCCAAAGGTTGTCTTGAAAATACACAAATAAAATTCGGAATAATTTTTTTTAATTAAATAGAATTTCGAATTTTCATTTATATTTCATTTCCGAAATTCTCAAATTAAAAGGCAACCTTTGAACTAAAAATATAAAATAAAATAATAAATAAATAAATAAATAGCAAGGGATTAATGCTAATTAAACTGCAGGCGCGCAAACGTGCAAAGTGCTAAGTGCACCAAAATCGCGCACCCGCACGCAAGTATGGTGGGGTCTAGCCTCACCTAATCACTCCTTTAACTACAAAAGGGAAATCCCACATTTTTAAACTGACCCTCTTGCTTCCACCTTTTTTATGTGGGACAAAGAAAAAAACACTCATTTTGTTTTAACAAACAAAATTCTAACAATCCCCCACTTTGTTTGTAAAACAAAGATTTTAAAATAAAATTTTAAAAACCATACAGCCGAAGTTTTAGTAAGATTAATATACATACATAAAGGTCTCTTTTGAGTTAAACATTTACTTAGTGCAAGTATATCAAAGCTCTATCAAAGTGACAAGTAGCTCGGCTTTAAACTTGTAATTTTATGTAATAGAACCGGACATACCATACATACACTAACCTCTTGTTTCAGCGAGAATTTCTATATTACTCCGCACTATTATGGCCTTGTGCTTGATCCTGTTTCATGAGCTCTCTAGAAAGCAACCCTCACTTTCGTAAGAAGCGGCACCACTTCTAAGCTCATATAGGTGAAGTATCAACCATGTGTTTCTGTTACTATCAACACACTATAAACTTGTATCATACGTCATTAAGAATTCAATTCAGCCCACAAAACGTAACAGACAATACTGACTTATCATATCAGGGCTATGTCAATATCAAACAATCACTTTCAATAACTTGTTCTTACCTATTAAACCTTGTAATTAGTGATGTTCTAGAAAAATGTCGAGTTATCATTATTGGTGATTTCAATTAAAGGGTTTCAGCCCCATTTCTTGCGAGGTCGTTATTACCATATGTCTTGGTAAAGCCTTCATCAAATGATCGACAAGATTTTTACTTGACCTCACATAGACAATTGTTATGGTGCCATCTTTAATCAATTGTCTCACATATTCATGTCTTAGACTAATGTGTCTAGACTTACCATTATAGGTGCTACTATAGGCTCTTGCCAAAGTGGCCTGACTATCACAGTGGATAGAAATAGGAGGCATAGGACTAGGCCATAATTTGATATCCAACAACAAATTTCTAATACATTCAGCATCTTTCCCAGCGGCCGCCAAAGCAATAAATTCATATTCCATTGTTGAGTGAGTTATACATGTCTGTTTCTTGCTCGCCCAAGATACAGCACCTCCAGCTAGTATGAAGATCCATCCAAAAGTGGAACGCTCATCTCCCACACTTGTAATCCAACTAGCATCGGTGTATCCTTCTAATATAGCCGGATAATTATTGTAGAACAATCCTAAATTTTTAGTTCTCTTAAGATAACCAAAAATTCTAGTAATAGCTCTCCAATGTTTTGTACTTGGATTACTTGTATACCTACTCAACTTGCATACAGAATAAGCAATATCGGGTCTAGTACAATGCATCGCATACATTAAATACCCTATAGCACTTGCATATTCTAGTTGTGCCACTGCTCTACCAGTATTATAATTTAATTTAATACTAGAATCAAATGGAGTACTTATTTCTTTAAAACCAAGATGTTGAAATTTATTTAATAATTTTTCAACATAACTACATTGGCTTAAAGAATAACCCCCACTATTTTTCTTAACTTTAATACCTAAGATAGTATCTACTTCACCCAAATCCTTCATTTTAAACATGGAAGTTAGATACTTCTTAGTTTCATTAACTCCAGTCATATTCGTTCCAAAGATAAGCATATCATCAACATACAAGCACACTAAGACACCATAGTCTTTAGTGAATTTAGAGTATATACACCTATCGGCACTATTATTGATGAAACCATTTGACAATATGACCGAATTAAACTTTTCATGCCATTGCTTAGGAGCTTGCTTAAGTCCATAAAGAGACTTAATCAATTTACATACTTTTCTTTCATTTCTTGGAAGAACAAAACCCTCCGGTTGTTCCATGTAAATCTCCTCATTTAAGTCTCCATTTAAGAAAGCAGTTTTAACATCCATTTGATGAACACAAAGATCATAAATGGAAGCTAGAGTAAAAAGAATTCGAATGGAAGTTATACGTGCAACATGAGCATATGTATCAAAATAATCTATTCATTCTTTTTGTCTTTATCCCTCAACTACAAGCCTAGCTTTAAAAGCTTGAATAGAACCATCAGAATGATATTTTCTTCTAAAAACCCATTTGCATCCAATAGGTTTTGATCCTTTCGGTAAATCTACTAATACCCAAGTATTATTGGACATAATTGAGTCCATTTCATCATTCACAGCTTCTTTCCAAAAAGAAGCATCTCTAGAAGACATAGCATCATCAAAGCTTCCAAGATCATCTTCTAAATTTAACACTAAAGGGTATTTATTTACCACATTATTATCTCCATCTCATTCAACAAGAAAAACATGAGTAATAAAATCAGGACCTAAGTCTTTTTACTTTCCTAGCTCTAGTACTTTTCCTTAGTTCAATCATGTCTTTAGAATTCGTTTCTTTCTCTTGAAAATTACTTTGAGTTTCCCTAGATCTAGAATTATTTTCAATCATTTTAGAACTTGTAAAACATTTATTCTCAAAGAATTCGACGTCTCTCGATTCTACTATGACATGAGACTCTAAATCAAGAAGCCTATAAGCTTTACCATTTTCAGCATACCCTACGAAGACACTTTTGATAGCTCTAGGACCGAGCTTTGTTCTCTTAGGATCTGGAGCTCGGTATAATGCTAAACGTCCCCACACTTTAAAATATGACAAATTTGGCTTTCTACCTTTCCATATTTCATAAGGGATTATGTCATTTTTCTTGGAAGGTATTCTATTATGAATGTAGCATGCAATAAGTAATGCTTCTCCCCAAAGATTAATTGGTAGCTTTGAATTTGAAAGCATACAATTAACCATTTCTCCAAGAAATCGATTTTTCCTTTCAGCTAAACCATTTTTTTGTGGAGTGTATGGTGCTGAAGCTTGATGAATAATACCATGTTCTTCACAAAATGAAGAGAATTCATTTAAGAAATATTCTCCACCTCTATCTGATCGTAGAACTTTGATTTTCTTTTCTAATTGATTCTCTACTTCAGCTTTATATTTCTTAAACATGGTAAATGCTTCATCCTTCGATCTCATGAGATAAACATATAAGAACCTACTACAATCATCCATAAAGGTAATAAAATACCTTTTACCTCAACGTGTTAGCATACCATTAAATTCACATATATCACTATAAACCAAATCCAATAAATTCGAATTTCTTTTAACACTAGGAAATGGCTTCTTAGAAGTTTTGACTTAGCACGTATTTCACATTTATCAAATTCGCCATTAAAATTTATCAAGTCTAATTTTTTTCATATTCTTCAAATAACGAAAATTTATATGTGCCAACCTACTATGCCATAAAATTGAAGACTCGACAATATAAGCAGAACTAGAAATATTATTATTGATACTCAGTTGATACATGCCATCATTGGCATAACCCTTCCCAACAAACAGCCCATTTTTTGACAGGATAACCTTGTCGGATTCAAACAAAACCCGAAACCCCCTCTTACAAAGTAAATCAATAGAAACTAGGTTCTTCCTAATTTCGGGTATAAATAACACATTAAGAAGAGTTATATTCTTTCCAGAAGTGAAGTCTATCTCCACCGTGCCTTTTCCAGCAACCTTTGCAAGAGCATTATTCGCCATCAGGACCTCTTGAACATTTGAGTCAACAATCTCTTCAAATTGCTTGAACATGTATTTGTCCTTGCACACATGAACAATTGCTCCAGAATCTATCCACCAACCGGATTTGACAGTGGTAGAATTAATTTCAGAAACCATAGCTATCGCATCATTTATTTCAGAAATTTCCATGTTCGAAAACATGTTCGAAATCATGGCTACATAATTTTCTTCAACCAGATTTGCATCTGCTTTCACCACTGGAATGTTCTTGTCCTTTGAAATGCTCTTACGGTGAATGCAATCCTTGGCGTAGTGTCCCTGTTTGCCACATACAAAACAATAACCCTTTTGCTTCTTTTGTGTTCTCTTGAATTTATGCCCCCCGCTTTTTACTTTGAAGTTCTGGCCGAGTTTCCGCTTTTTATCCACAAAATTCACCTTGAAATTGTACAAAATAGAATTATCACGTAAACGTGACTCTTCTTCAATGCGAATATGTTTCTGTATTTACTCCAAAGTAAAGTCCTCTGACTTATGAATCAGCCTTTTTCCATAGTCTTTCCAACTTGGAGGCAATTTCGCAATAATTGCTCCAACTTGAAAAGCTTCTGGAATATCAATATTGAGAGCACGAATCTTATTCACAATCACTTGCAATTCATGGACTTGTTCCAGCAAGGGCTTAGTATCAATAAACTTGAAATCAAAATACTTTGCAATTAGATATTTGTTGGTACCTTGCTCCTCCGTTTTGTACTTGAATTCCAGTGCATTCCAAATTTCTCTGGCCGACTTCATTTCAATGAATAAGTCATACAGACGATCGGAGAGTGTGTTCAGAATGTGTCCTCGACAAAGTAATTCATCCTTTGCACGTTTCTTCTTTTCCTTATTAACCCTCTCAATGGCTTTCGCACTTGGTTGTCCTCCATCGAAAGTAGGCTTAGGATCCTCTATAGGCGCCAAGTTAGGATCCAGAATGTAGGAGATCTTCAGAGCAGTGAGTAAGAACATCATCTTGTCCCTCCAGCGAGCAAAATTGTTCCCATCGAACCGGTCTAGTTTGACCATATCTTGATTCATAACTTTGATTGTCTCCGACTCCATTGTAGCAAGATAAATCCTTAAAATTGTTGGGAAAATATGCTTCGAAATTGGGTAGTACAATGAAATCGGATCAAGTAAAATAACTCGAACTTTGAGGCGTGATATCACTTTCTTTAAGGATTTATTTGCCCCACAATGTTGCTAATGGTTACCGGCAAAAATCCTCCAGGATACAACAAAGTCTCGGATGAGAATACTAAATAGCAATTCTAGTATTTTTCCATGGTCTCTCCAGGAAAACAATTGAAAAATTGGCTGTAGTTTTTCAGAAAGAAGACTCGAAAAATGACCACACTTTTCTTTCCAAAAAATGACAAGTATATATATGAAACAGTCTTGTAACTCTTCGTGAAAATTGCGAACAAACACGTCTTTAGAAAATTGTTCAGATAAAAAAATGCGACTCTTCGGAAGAAGTCAAAAAACGAACAATTGCAATCCTTCGGAAAAATTAAAACCGAATAAGTAATTTTCCAAAGGTTGTCTTGAAAAGACACAAATAAAATTCGGAATAATTTTTTTAAAATAAATAGAATTTCGAATTTTCATTTATATTTCTTTTCCGAAATTCTCAAATTAAGAGGCAACCTTTGAACTAAAAATATAAAATAAAATGTAAAATAAAATAATAAATAAATAAATAGCAAGGGATTAATGCTAATTAAACCGTGGGCGCGCAGGCGTGCAAAGTACTAAGTGCGCCAAAATCGTGCACCCGTATGCGGGTATGGTGGGGTCTAGCCCCACCTAATCACTCCTTTAACTACAAAAGGGAAATCCCACATTTTTAAACTGACCCTCCTGCTCTCACATTTTCTACGTGGAACAAAGAAAAAAGCACTCATTTTGTTTTAACAAACAAAATTCCAACAATTACAAGGGCACAGTTCAAGGATCTACAATTGAAATTATAGTTTCAGATAAGTAAGGCAGAAGCCCGCCCTAACTAACCAACTTATGACATTAGTACATAGAATTGTGCTAATTTGTTTTTTAAATAACTTGAAATGTATGTGATTATATGTTTTTGAGGATTTGAAGTATTTTTTTTTTTTGGGTAAAAGGTAAGAATATATACTGAGCTTTGGACAAAAATACACAGACATCACCAAAAACTTACACTCTAATTGTAAGATAGAAAAAGCGGAAGGGAGCCGAAACAAAGCCGCAAGGGCAAGAAAGACCAAAGGAAACTAGCCGATGCAGAGGCACCGAACACAAAACGGCTCCACAGAACCTCGACACACAACAAAAAAGAAGGGTCAAAGAACAAAGAGCCAAAGGAGGCAAGGAAGTGGTAGCACAACCCAAGAAGCTTGCGGAAACCAAGGCTACTGGATGAAGACTGAGGGGTCAAAGCCCCAACCTCTTTGAAGTCTTTTGTTCCTCGGGGTAGCAAGGACATTCTTAAAAGTGAGCACTCTATCATTGACCAGCTTGATAAGGTGGTTCTTTATAGCCAACATCTCCAAGGTTTCACCACGAAAGATGATGCAATTCCTTTTTTTCCAAATGAGATAGCACAAAGCTCCAAAAGAAAACCGCACAACACTGTGAAGGAAGTCCTTGCCAGATAAGAATTTGTCCGCCCAAGAAAGGTTTTAAGCCCAAGATCTATTCCTCCAAGGGAGGTTACACCTGGACGCCCAGAAATAAGCAAGATAAGCCGAGACATAGCACTAAAAAAAGAGATGGTCAATAGAGTCCGGCTGGGCATTACAAAAAGCACAAATCGTATACTCAATTCTATCGTAAGAGAGGAGTAGTGTTTGAGTCAGCGGGCGATTTTTGGTAATTAATCAAAGAAGAAATTGGTACCACGGAGCCATAGCACTATCCCATATAAGAGACGCCCAAGGAACGCAAGCTTTTTTAGTTCTAATGAAGTTCCAAATAGAGGCAATCGAAAAGGAGCGAGAGGGATCCTCACACCAGCAGAAGCGATCGTGAGCATGGGACAGAATCGGGCAAGAAATGCCCCAACTCTTCAGTAGAGATCTTAGTGCACAACCAACAAGAGATTGAAGCTCCGCAACTTCCGCATAACCGGGGAGGCCAGAGTCATCTATAACAGGAGCAGGAAGAAAAACATCTAGAGGTCCACAGGGAAGCCAGTTATCATGCCGAAGGGACACTGATAGACCGTTACCAACTTCCCAATAGAAAGATCTACGGAAGAACCATCTGAGTTGCAAGACTTTCTTCTATGCCCAAGAACAAACCGTTGGTTGGGAGGCAATCCAGAAATTGGATTTTTTTAAGAAATAAAAGTGAACCCAACGGCACCACAATGATTCTTTGTCCATAAAGAGAATCCAAATGTATTTGAGCATAGAGGCTCTATTACAACCCTTGAGTTTATGGATAGCCAGCCCGCCCTCTTCCTTCGGAAGACAAATATCTTCCCACGAGACTTTAGCCCCTCCCCAACCAAGGGTTGTGCCTTTCCAAAGGAATTGTCTTAAAATGCGCTCAATCCCTTCTAGAACAAAGGACAGCAATGTAAAGACACTAGCCCAATAGGCTTGTATAAAGTGTAATACGGACCTTATAAGTTGTAGTCTTCCTACGAAGGACAAGAACCGATGAACCCATGATTGGACCCTAGCTGTAATGCGGTTTATCAACTCAATGCAGTCCACTTTTCCCAGTCTAGATGAGATAATAGGCACCCCCAAGTAACGGATTGGAAGCTTCCCCTCCCGAAATCCGAAAGCCAAAAGAATATTGTTGCGAAGAGTCATATGTCCTCCAGAGAGGAAGATATCACTTTTGTTTTTGTTAGGAATCAACCCACTCTAGGATGAAAAAATATCAAGGCTCCTCTTGAGTGCAACTACCGAATCCCAATCAGCCTAGCAAAAGAGAAACACGTCATTGGCGAAAAAGAGGTTGGAGAGCTTCACGGCTTTACACCTCCAGAAATACTTGAATTCTTTAACGGAAGTCCTCAAATTCAAGATCCCCGAGAAGACTTCCATGACTAATGTAAAAAGATAAGGCAACATAGGGTCCCCTTGGTGAATGCCACGACCACCCGAGAAGAAACCGTGCAGCTAACCATTAATAGAAATGGAGTATTTTGGAGTCCGAACAGAGACCATAATCAAGCGAATGATCCATTGAGGGAACTGAAAGGCGAAGAGGATAAGCTCCAAAAAATCCCAATCAACCGTATCATAGGCCTTCTGGAAGTCAACCTTGACAGCACATTTCGGGAGATATAGGTCACGGTGGAAACCAGAAAATAACTCTTGAGCCAACAGGATGTTGTCTCTAATCCTCATTCCTTTAACAAAAGCATTCTGGGATGGATTTACCAAGTCATTCAAGACAGCAACAATACGGTTTGCTAGGATCTTAGTAATAACCTTATATAAAGTATTACAACATGCAATGGGTCTAAAATCAGAAACTTCACTGGCATTTGGGACTTTCAGCACATGGGCCAGGATAGTATTATTAACTTCCCTCAAAAGGCAACCAATAGTAAAGAAGTCTTTGATTGCCTTAAGTACTAAAGGACCCACAATTTGCCAATTGTTTTTGAAAAACTCCACTGTAAAGCCATCCGGGCCCGGAGCTTTGCCTTTTGCGAGAGAAAAAAGGGTATTCTTAATCTCAGACTCAGAGATCGGCAAGGCTAAGGAGTGTACCTGGGCATCTACAAGAGGTGTCCGAACAACTGCCATCAAGTCTTCTAATGAGGGCTTAGACAACGGTCCATGAGGGGAGATAAGATCCGAGAAGAATATACAAATACATGCGGCACCTGGATAGGATCGGTAATAACTGAACCCAAAAGATCCTTGACAGAGAGAATCCGATTGGTAAGATGTCTTCTTTTCACAGAATTACGGAAGAACTTCGTGTTACGATCCCCTTCTTTGAGCCATTTAACTCTTGATTTCTGTCGAAAGAAAGATTCCTCTTGGTCCCGTAAATCCACAAAGGCATGACGCTAGCATTTTTCTAACTCAACCAGATGAACATTAGAAGGATCAGATTGGAGGTCGACCTGAGTGATTCGAAGGGCCTCCCTTGCTTCAGAAGTTCTCAAAGAGATATTTGAGTAAGCTTCCTGATTAAGTGCTCTGAGCCGCATTTTCAATATCTTCAGTTTAGAGACAAGTCTGAACATGGGAACCCCCACGATTGGGCTATTCCACACCTATCTGACAATTGCAAGGAAGTCAGGATGGTCCGACCAAAAATCAAAGTACTTAAAAGGCTTCTTCCTAGCCACCGGGTTGAAAACTTGGACGATCATAGGAGTATGATCCGAAATCCCCGGGTTCAGAAAAGAGGCTTCTAAGAAGGAAAATCGAGGCTCCACTTTTGAGTTAACAAGAACCTGATCGATCTTTCTCATTTTCTTGGTATCACCTGTGGAGGTAGACCAGGTATAACGGAGCCCAACATATCTGAGGTCCACTAAATCAGTTTGAGCAAGGTAGTTAGCGAATTCATCAAAATAGGGAATCCAGGTATTGGAGCTTCCAAAGCGATTAGAGGGATCTTTGATGGCGTTAAAATCCCTTGCAACAATCCAAGCGGAATCTTGAAAGACATCGCTGTAGTGGATAAGGTTCTCCCACAGAGGTCGTCTTCTCACAAAAGTGTGTTCACCATACACTGCGGAAATGCAACAGCTCACAGCGGACAAATTGTGTTTAAGGCGACCATGAATAACTTGATCATTAACAGATAGTAGATCAAAAGAAACACGATCCAGGTTCCACCCCACCCAAACTCTTCCACGTGGAGCATAATCATAATTCGCAACCCACTTCCATCCTCTAATAAGGGTAGAGGAGATGGAATCAAAAAGAGGCTCATGGACTTTCGTCTCAAGCAAGCCAACTAGGCACAAGTTGTTATAAATCACAAACTTCTTGATCTCAGCATGTCTAATAAGATCATTAATGCCCCTGATATTCCAGAACCCTATGTACATATTTACAACAGGTTAAAGGTAACTTACCTCTTCTTAGAGGTCTTGCGACTAGTGTAAGTCGCTTTCAGTCCAGCCAAGGGAGGTGGACCAGGACGATCGGTCGAAGCAGCAGCAGCTGCTCTTGCATACTTTCAGCAATGCGAGACCGGGGGGGGGGGGGGGATCCTTCGTAGAAGAGGGCCCATCTGAAGACACCTCATCATCACTCGAAGCAGTAGAATCACTAGAGCTGTTGATCTCATCATCAGAGCTTTCCAGTGGAAGAACAGGAGCAAGTGCTCCAAAACTCTTAGCAGCAATTGCTGAGCGACCTGAGCTACCCTTAGAAGGGGCCTTGGAAGCACCTTCGATAACCTTAAGAGGCAGAGCAGATGGTGATTCCAAAGGAGCAGCAGCCTTGAGCTTTAGAAAAAGGCCCCCATCACTAGGCGGGGCTAGTTCAATCGAAGCAGCATCTTTGGCTGCAGGTTTCTTCGTTTTTTTGCCTTTAACTTGTTTCCATTCTGACTCACTATTTGCAACAAATGTAAGATTTTAAAATAAAATTCAAATCTCAAAGGTCAAAAGTTACAGTGAAGGTCAAAAACTGAAGCCAAGAATTAACCACTCCCATAGACAGTCTGCGAGATGAGTTATAGTCAACATTGGGAGTTATTGGTAGTCATTTAATAAGCCAAAGTGTGAGTTTCAACCTCCCTCAAACAGGCTTACTTCTTTCAAATACCGACCAGATGAAATCACACTAGGAGTCAGAAACCAGCAAAGCTAAAAAACTAAAAAGCACCAACTACTCAACTACTCAAAACTAAAGTTACAGAAAGCGTAATACCTTCCTTCCAAGTCCCAACACCCACCCATACAGAAAATACTTCTAAAGAAGTACAAAATTTATTTCTTTTATAAAGGCAAAAGTGTTTTGAATTTCACTGAAACTATATTTCACATAACTACAAGAAGCACAAGGTAAACGTTATATGTACACAAAATAGTCATTCTGATCAACTTTCTGTTAACCTGATTATTCCCTATCAAATAGAGCTAACTTGTCTTATTTTTCCAATGCATATTCGTGATTACAGTATTGAAATTTTCAAAATTGAGTCTTCCCTCTAAATTGGTTTATCCCAAATAATTCTCAAAATTTAAAGACATACACTCGGTTCAAAGACATTGTCCAGCTTATTGCTTTATAAATCAGTTCGAGATCACAGTTCACTACATGCCTCTATCTATTGGACAATCAGGTCAGACCCAGAGAACATAAAAGACTGTATTTACAAGAAATGAATGTATTTGTTCCCAAATTGGTAGAAGTAACGCCATGCTGTTTTAGCACTTTTCAAGTCTAAGTTGCTCTCTGCTGTCCCACATGTGGCAAACAAAAGAAAGCTAGAGCAAAATAGGAGACCAAGCATCACAAACGCTCGAAGAATAAATGGAAGTTGAGAAAATACAAATGATCTCATAGTTGGACCAGTTAAGTCGAATTATTGTGTGTCACCTTGCAAACATATTTCTATATATATATTACTAACAGGCTTCACGGATATAAAGAAAAGAGGTAGATTTGTTTTATAGAATGGGGACCATGTGACTTTAAATGTATCTTAATTCAATTCTCTTATCAGAAGACCGCCTATAGGGTGATTCCTTAAAAAAATCCATCACAAGTGAAGAAGATAAATCTGACGATACAACAATAATTTACGAATCTTCACAATCACAAAAGAAATAAACATCTTAACGTCATACCCTCTTTGAGCATGAAAGAGCACAAACAATTGAGAAAAGTACGTACATGAGAAAAGATATACAAATAAACCTGTGTCTTGAGCTAACAAGAAAACGAAAACATTACCTTGTGGGAAGTATTTGGGTCTTGGAGCAACCAGAGAAGACAGTCAATAGCCATATATTGCCAATCATCTGACGAACGAGCAATGTTACGCGATGCTTCAACTATACCAGGACAACTAGCGACAGCTTCCCGACCAATCTTATGATGACAAATAGTTCTCAGTAAACCAATTCCAGCTGGCGAGTTCTCATTAACAAGTCCACTCCACATTCCAGGTAATTTCACCAGGTCTGGCTTACATATGGCAGGAAGAAATTCAGGCTTAAAAGCAAAACAATTTATGAGCTGAAGAGCCCAGCACTGCAGCTGACTAGCCAATTCCTCTGCTTTTCTAGATTCCGTCTCAACACGGCCCATGCCACGCGCAAGGAGGTCGCAGTGATAGCTAAGTCTTTTGTGGATGTCCTGATAAAAAGGAGAATAAACCATCTCTAAAGAACTCATCGCTAGCTGAATGGAGAGCCCGAGGATTTCAACGTGACTAGTAACCGTTGGGAAAGTGCTGGCATATGTAGCCAAGTGTCCCAGTGCTCGCAACGCCACCCGCTGCTCAACCCACGTCAATCTTCCCCTTAAAAGCTCTATTAGACGTGGATCACCCCAGCACGTACAGCTCTCTCAGCGAGTGATGGTTTTATTAGCGATGGGCTTAAGGCCTGTCCGCCCAAGTTGGGCCCAAAAAGCCCGGCCCACGGGAATAGGGCCCGTGGATGGGGGAAGGTATAAAAGGGAGGAGAGAGAGAAGACACCCTTTGGCATAATAACGTACGTACGTCTCCCTCTCCTTCCAACGCTCTTTTTTTTCTTCCAAAACGCTTAAAGTGATGCCGTTTCCCTTTTCAAGGCCAATTGATATCATCGGATTAGAATTTCTTCCTCGATCTTCAGCATTAGTGTCTAATTTGTGGCTAACAAGGTACGCTCGAATCCATGGTGTGCTTTAGGATCGGTGATATGTGTTTTTCCCGGGCTTCGCCTTCTGCATTGATTTAGGGGTTCGATTTAGTGTCGAATCCGGTTTTTGGGATCTATTATTCCCAACATTGGTATCAGAGCTCTAGTTCACGTTTTTCCCGACCTATTTCATGTTTCTTGATTGATTTTTCGCGAAATTAATCGGCCGACACCGATTGGGGCGAAAATCCCAACACCCAAGCACTGTTCATCAATTTTTTGGAGTTTCTGTAAGTCGAAATCGATTTCTGAAGGTATAGGGAGAAAGAGCTCGACGAGATGAGTCCGGCGACATGTCGTGCGCCGCCGGACGATGCCGCACGCGGCCAGAAGCCGCTGCGCCCGAAGCGCTAGCATCGGCCAGCTTGTGCGCCACACGCGCCGGTGGCGAACCGGCACGTGGGCGCCGGCAGACCGACTCGTGCTGACGTTAGCATGACGTCACCCAACGGTCAGTAACTGTTGGGGTGACGTCATCGATGACGTCAGCAATGATGCCGGTTGGCCGGGCGGTCACTGGCCGGCGACCCGACCGGCGACTCGACCCGACTCGAATCGCGGACGCCCGCGTGTGCCGGCTGACATCTGCGTGACATTAGCCCGCGCACGCGCGCGGCACGTGTGGGTGGTTCGTGCGACCCGGCCCGACCGGCTCGACGGCCCGACCGGTCCAACCGGTCCGACCGGTCCATCCGCTCCGACTGGTCCGATGACCTGACCGCTAACCCGTTGACCCGTTGACCGTTGATCGTTGATCGACGACCGTTGACCGGTGACCCATTAAAAAAAAAGGATTTGTTTCTTTTTCAAAAATGTCTATGTGAGTTAGAGGCAATCCATTTTTTATTCTGCATTTGTTGCATGAATCATGGAAAATTATGTATTTTTCCATTTTGTTTATTGTGGATTACAAGTGATCCATTTTAGTTCTGCTTTTGTTGCAGGAACTATGGTGCGTTATGCACGGATACCTGCAATCCCGAGAACAGACGAAGGAAGAGTTAGACTGAAAATGTTAATGAAAGAGTTAGCTGATTATCAGTGGCTTGATGGTGATTTAGTATCACACATGATTAAGGTCAATCAGATGATACAGGAAATCATCTGGAATGGTTATCTTATGCCAGATTTTGAGAAGGTGCTGGCTTTGATGAACACTCTTCCACCTGAATGGCAAGCAGTGTTAGATCGGCTATGGGAGGTCAACGTGGTCCCGAATTATAAGAGGCTAGTGGAAGCTTTTGTGAGAGAGTATTATATGATTGAGTTGGCCAAAACTTCAACCCTTAGATTGAGCACCACATGGTGCAGAGTGAATGCGCCTTGGTGGCGACATGAAAGCTCTCCAAAAGTTTTTCCATGGTTGGCAAATGTGCCTTCAGTTTTCTCAGATGTTTTGATTGATAGATTAGAATGGACTTTTCCTATTTATTTTTTAGATTAGTTTGAGATGTTTTTGGATGTGAATATCTCTTTCTATGTTGATATTTCTTTGGACATATTACTTAGTGTAATGAATTGTTGCATTAGTTGAAAGCATTATTATTTTATTGGATGTCAATTATCTGTTGCTTTATGTTAATTGTTGATTGTTGTGGGTAGTTAGCTGTGGGTAGTTTATAGAAGTTTTTGTAACTTCATAGAATTTATTTTGCATAAGACAATTATATTAATAATAGTTTTAAGTTAGGATTTTTGGAGGATAATTGGAAATGTAGTGACCTTTTGATTCCGAAACCTTACTTGAAATTATTCATTGATATGATGGGTATGTGCAAATAGGGATGCATAAATGATAGGCATTAATTATTCGTGCATGTATATCTAATGTGTTCAAATCGATTTTTTTAGCAACTAAGAATGTAATTGCTGATATGAACGTCAACAATTATGAAATATTGAATATGAAGATTCAATATGTGCTGGAAAAGCAAGAAGTATTAGAAGCTCTTGACCATGTTATGGAAGATCTTGAGGATGCTGTGCGCCACCTTGAGCTGGTAGAGGATCACTTAACGGCATGTGAGCTGAAAATAGAAATTTGCAATGCTGGTTCTAGCTCAGAAAGGGCTTTGAGCTCTAAGTGCAAGCATATTGATTCGTTCAATATGTATGAATGCAAAGGATCAAGTCCTTATTGCAAGAGATCAAGAGTTAACCAACACAAGAGAGGAAAATGTCCTCAAGTGAAGAAAATGTCAAGGGTGAGGTGTTACAATTGTGACAAGAAAGGTCACTATGCTCGCGACTGTCGTGAGCCAAAGAAGGTAAACACCTCTTGTACATTTGAGAACTTTGCTTTTGTGTCAAGTTCTGCATTATTAGCTGAATCCAATCCTTTGTGAACTGTAGATTCAGGAGCAATAGACGATATAGCGAATGATAGAGGATCCTTCGTGGAATTCCAACGAGTACCAACTGGAACTAAGGGGATCTATGTAGGAAATAACTCCAGAAATGAAGTTAAAGGGATTGGCACCTGCCAATTGAACATGCGTGGTGGACGCAACTTGTTCCTACATGATGTTCTATATGCTCCGGAGAGTCGTTAAAATTTTGTGTCTGTTTTGGTGTTGGTTAAGTTTGGTTTTTGTGTGAACTTTCGTAATAGCGATGTAGATTTGTATTTGGATACAAACTACTATCGTTATGGTCACTTTCTGGATGGTTTTATTGTACTAAATGTTGACTGTGGTGATGTCAATGTTTGTTGTTCCCTATTTCACGTCTTCTACTTCATATGATAATGATATGAATATGTGGCATGCTAAACTTGGTCATATTGGCCAATAATGTATGAATGGACTAGCCAAAGATGGCTTGTTGGGCAACATTGAAAAAGTCGATTTGCCCATATATGAGCATTGCCTAGTAGGGAAAATGATAAGGAAACCATTTTGAAAAGATAAAAGAGCTGAATTTCCTCTGCATTTAATCCATTCTAAAGTCTGTGATTCAATGAATGTGAGAGGAAGGCATGTGGCTGTTTATTTCATCACTTTTATAGATGATTATACTCGATTTGAATATATCTATTTGATTTCTCATAAATCTGAAGCATTAAGTTGTTTCAAAAGGTTTATGAACTTGGAAGAAAATCAATTAGACAAAAAAATAAAAGTATTGAGATCCGATCGAGGTCGAGAATATTTATCTGATGAGTTTAGAAAATAATGTGATGAAAAGTAATAGAAATACAGTTGTCTATTCCATTTACTCCTCAACAAAATGGTGTTGCAAAGAGCAGAAACAGAACCATACTAGAAATGGTTGGGTCCATGATGGCGCATGCTAACTTACATATCACTTTTTGGAGTGATGCTTTGTTAACTGCTGCCTATATACTTAACTGGGTGCCTTCCAAATCAGTTAGTTCCACTCCATATGAGTTATGGACAAGTAAAAAACCGGACTTAAGTTTTCTTAAGCCATGGGGTTGTGCTGCCTATACTCACGAGTCCTCTTACAAGTTTGGGAAATTGGGTCCTAAAGGAAAGAAGAGTATTTTAATGAGATACTCAAAACACTCGAAAGGGTATGTGTTCATAGGTGAGCAGGAAAGTGAGAGTATAACTGAATTTTAATCACGGGATGTCACATTCTTAGAGGATGAATTTCTTAAGAGGGGCGAAATAGGAGAAGATTACTTCCTATTTGAAACCTTGGATCAATATAATGATATTGGTGGAGTTCGTCCAAGTGGGAGTAATATGAGAAGTGATGAATTGAATTCAATTCATTCTCAATTACAACCATATGATGAGATGGTATCGTTATTATCTAATCCGAGTGGGAGCATAATGGGAATGATGTGCTAAGTGTACAATCTCCCATCTGGCAAACAAGTCGTCAAAGCATTCCCCGTCGACATTTTGACATTGAAGGGGAAACTTTTATGATTGCTCCATAAGATGAGGATGAGTCGAGAAATATTAATGATGCTTTGAATTGCCCTAGTAAGGAAAAATGGATTTATGCAATGAAAGAGGAGATGGAGTCAATGAAGTCAAACCAAGTTTGGAACCGGTTGATCTTCCAATATGACGCAAAGTTATTGGGAACAAGTGGGTTCTCAAAATAAAGCGTAAAGCTGATGGCTCGATATAAAGGCATAAGGCTCGCCTTGTGGCGAATGGGTATAATCAACAGGAAGAAATTGATTATGAAGATACATTTTCTCCTGTAGTGAGATTTATCTCGATTCACATTATTCTGGCAATAGTGGCTAGTCTAGATCTTGAGTTACATCAAATGGATGTAAAGACTGCTTTCCTCAATGGAGAATTAGAGGAAGAAATATATATGGAACAACCTATTGGTTTCATAGTGAAAGGCCAAAAAGAAAAAATATGTCGACTTTTGAGGTCGATATATGGTCTTAAGCAATCATCAAGATAATGGTATATACGTTTTCATAATGCCATAATGGCATATGATTTTACGATGATTGATAAAGATCATTGTGTATATATCAAAAGATCCAAGGATCAATTTGTGATCATATCATTATATGTTGATGATATACTAATTGCCAGAAGCAATATGGAGCTTGTCAATACTGTCAAAAGTTGGTTGTCTTCAAACTTTGAGATGAATAATATGGGATTGTAAACCCATAGACACTCCTATTGCAAAAGGTGAGAGATTGAGCCATACATTGTGTCCAAAGACTCCACAAGAGAAAGAACAAATGAAACATGTTCCTTATGTAGTGCTGTTGGAGCTTGATATACGCTATAATGTGTACAAGACCTGACATATGTTTTGCAGTTGGAATGGTGAGTAGATACCAATCCAATCCAGGTCAAGCACGTTGGAAAGCTGTTAAGATTATACTAAGGTATCTAAAGGGAATTGCTGATTATACGCTGAGTTAATAATAGAAAGGATTTGCAACTCTAAGGCTATTCTGATGCTGATTGGAGAGGAGATTTAGATGAAAGAAAATCTACCTCTGGGTTTGTTTTTCTTACCGAATAATGGCACCATATGTTGGAGCAGTAAGAAACAAACGTGTATAGCATTGTCTATGATGGAAACTGAGTTCGTGGCATTATCAGCAGCAATATAAGAAGATGTTTGGCTTAAGAGATTTTTTGGATCATTTAGGTATTATTGGAAGTGCTGCAGATTAATTGTTGGTTAATTATGATAGCCAAGCAGTAAAAGCGTACAGCAAAGATCCAAAATATCATGGTAAAACCAAACTTATAGATACCAAGTACAATCTTGTCAAATAAATGATTGCACGAAAAGATGTGAACTTAGAGTACATACTACGCATAGAATGGTAGCAGATCCTATGACAAAGCCAATACCTGGAGATGTGTTTTGTGGCCATATGAAATCTCTAGGATTACGTAGAATCTGATGTACTGGATTGTAATTTCCCTGAAGTGTTCACATTTGATGAATTTGTGTTTTTCATCAATAATGCCTATGAATCTTTGTTTAATCTTTATGCATCTTAATGCTCAGTGCATTACTTTTTAAGTTTAGAAAGTATGTCGGATAGATAAAAGATTAGCCCACTCACACGGGTAATCACCTCTATTTACTGTGTGATAAATAGAGATGATACTATTTTTAAGCTTATTATCTATGTGATAATTGAGAGCTCAAGCTTAAAATACGTATGTCGCATTAACTGAGTGTTAAGATGAAGACATAATACTTACTATGTCTGAAAGTAAAATACCCCACATATTTTACTTTATCTATCTAAGATGCCAGATGTGAGTTATGATGAATTTTGTAAATGAGTAGATACGTGAACTCAAGTTAGACATTGGGTATGTCTGAACTATCATTTGTACGGTATTGAAAGGTGTAGACATACGCTCCATGGAAAAGGAGTTAATACCGTAATACGTATTTCATACTACGTATGCATGAGATGACCAATAAGAGTGGCAAAAGTTTGATCTCAACTTTTTATGTCGTGTGAGACTCTTGAGAAAAAGAGTTCCTCAATTTTTAGTCCCCTCATGACTCTTACTTATTCTCAATATTTCTATTTAGTGTTTGCTATCTTAGGATGTTGCCAATGGTCATGAGTTTGATTCGATCTAACGGGACATTTCTAGAAAAGCAATATGAACTGAAATTGAGAGTTTGAAGGAAAGAAGAAGATCGATTTTGGAGAATCACATAATAGTTTTGTATTCACTGGTTAACCAATTATGACTGTCTTTGGGATAATCATAATTGTGAATACAATGTATATATTATTGTTTAAAAGAGATCAAGAGAGATATAATGTGATCGATCAATCTAGGGTATTGTATACTAAATCTACTCGGAGTGTGATGCCCATTATGAGCTGTTGTATATTTCTAACAGATGTATGGCAACGAGCTCTCAAAGTATATTGGTCGCACGGATTATTCACCGGTATGAATGTTGAAAAGAAGTAAAGAGAATTCTGTTCGGTCCACCATGTGCGAGTGGGAGATGATGGTTTTATTAGCGATGGGCTTTAAGGCCCGTCCGCCCAAGTTGGGCCCAAAAAGCCCGGCCCACGGGAATAGGGCTCGTGGATGGGGGAAGGTATAAAAGGGAGGAGAGAGAGAGAGAAGACACCCTTTGGCATAATAACGTATGTACGTCTCCCTCTCCTTCCAACGCTCTCTTTTTTCTTCCAAAATGCTTAAGGCGACGCCGTTTCCCTTTTCAAGGCCAATTGATATCATCGGATTAGAATTTATTCCTCGATCTTCGGCATTGGTGTCTAATCTGTGGCTAACAAGGTACGTTCAAATCCGTGGTGTGCTTTAGGATCGATGATACGTGTTTTTCCCGGGCTTCGCCTTCCGCATTGATTTAGGGGTTTGATTTAGTGTCGAATCCGGTTTTCGGGGATCCGTTATTCCTAACAGCAAGTTCTTCCCTGTTCATGGTGTACGATCCAATTATATGAGCTGCATAATAAGGGATGTAGATATTTTGGTCGTGCGAAAGCCAGCGACGATTCTTAAGACCCTTCCATATAAGGGCGGCCATGCACTCAAAAATTCCCAATTCGATAAACTCTGGGTCATTAGGATAAGCCATTGCAGTGTTCCAAAGGCCACCTATAGGTAGGACCTGACCATTCTCATCTTATGAAGGCAGTTCTCTAAAGAGTTTCAGAATGCTTGCTCTACGCTTGCTTGGGTTTCCTCCTTCATGACGCAAAAGAAGCATCCCGAATATGGACAATCCGTAGTTTTGTCCATCTTTACATCACACATTGTTAAGTAGGCTGCATTCTGTAGCTATACGTTCACCAAGAAAACCTTAAATACTCACGACCACTGCATTGTAGAGACAAAGTTTAACTTAAGCCAGATACGTACACCTTCAGAAAACAGGCAATTTGAGCAGAAAAGTGACTATTTAAGTTTACTACCTTGTTCACTGGCATAACACGCGATATAATAAGAACCCATCACCGACTTTACTTTGATTATTTGATTGAAATTGAAATTAGCAAATAGCAGTTGCACAAGAACATTTCAGTACAAACTAACCAAAGCAATCCCATCCCCGCCACCATCCATTCCTTAAATAAAATGAATAAACAATACTCCCACAGGCTTCTTCATCTATGCTACAATGACCTCAAGTCCAACAGTAAAAATAGTTAAAAACTACAGTCAAAAGCACCCATCTACCTCCCAACCCATCGAAAAGACTCCACTGGGAGTTGGCCAGTTGTAATAGTGAACCATCGGCACACGCACCATCTCTCAGGGAAAAAAGAACATCGGCATAAATAATCCAAATGAGACATAAGAAAAAGGCCAACTAAGCATGCTTTCCACTTAATAAGCTCGTGACGGCTCCCAATTTCAGATCATCTTTCACAAATTTATGCATTTACTCGAAATATACCTGACTCCTAAGCCTGTCCCATTTCTACAATAGAGTAATCCAAAAATTCAAACTTGCACCATAGAGCAATTGATTTCCATGCTCGAGAACACAACCCACATAAATGTGACAGAAATCGATATGATCGCCGCACTGAGAACCGATTCAAATAAATCAATGTCCAAGTTTCCAAAAATTTAAGAAATTCTTAAATGGAGACTAGCTGAGACAACTAAACACCAACATTCGAACAAGGATCCCAATTTATCATAAAAGAAAAAGCCAAAGGTAAAATGTAAAAACAGCGATTTTTAACATACCAGCCCAAGTCGGACGAGACGTGGCCAAAATCTAGAAACCCGACGAGTGAGCTGGCACAAGAAACAAATTCGAGAAAATGGGAGCGACCCTCCACCGGTGGCGATCTAGGCACAACAAAGCTAGGTGTCGAGCCGTCGAGCGAGCGCTCTCGGCTTCCCAAAACCCAGCGACACAAATCAAATTTGAAAAGATAAACATCAAAAAATGGCAAATTTTGTTTGATCTTAATTTGGGTTATCAACCTATTAAACTTTTCACTAATTTTGTTTGATCTTATTGTCATCCTGGTTGTGAAAATTGGACCGCACCTTTTGTTATATCCACGAAATATATTTTAAAGAAAAAGATGAAAACGAAGACCAAATTAGAAAACGACACCACCTATCAAAAACGGCGCGCCGGACATGTGTGGGTAGTAGTTGAGAGGATGAGAGTCACGGCTGGCTCTCTCTAGCTGGCCGGAGCGGAATAAAGGGTCATCATTTTGGATCGTTGGGTGAGGAATATCATCCCGCATCCGTATTCCTATCCATTGTTTTGCCATCTCCCACCTATTCATCTGTCGGATTCGTGTCGCACATTCTAAGCAGGGGACATAGGTGTGCTTCTTCTACGGACATGAATCCTGGACATATCGCAAGGAATAGGTTTTCCCATTAGACGTTCCCCCAAACTCATTTCCCTTGTCAAAGCGTCGAGTTACTATTGTTTAATTCGCCTCAACATCGGTTTACCTCGAGATCAGTTTAATAGTTAAGAAATGGACATTGGATCAGAAGATGCGGTAACAAGCGCACGACCCCTATCGCATCACTCATGGTACGAGCCTATAACAACCTCATTAATCGGGTTTTGGCTCGTGTATAATGTGATATGTTAAAAGAGAGAGTTCCGTTTATTCTCTTACTCCCGTCTTTGCTAATGGAGGTCCCCAGAAGAATCTGATCTTGATTTCCTCTGCTGTCAATATGCCATTTCCACGGACATGATCAAAATGAAAACCAAAGTCAGCATTTCAAACTAGTGCTGCGCCATAACTTTTCAATAAAGATAGGCATAAGATTCTCTCACGGTTCATGTTCATGTAATTTTTTGTATTAGATGAATCTCATTCCATCACATTCACAATCTAACGAAAAAGTAACTTAATTAGCTGCGAATCTTTTGTGTTTTTTCCCCTTAAATAAGTCCTAGCTTCCTTCAACATTTTCAACAAGGAACGGTTGTGAAGAAACGTCTAAATCAAAGTCCTTCCCTCTTCAAGCACATCACTTAAGAAGCAATAATGGCGAGGTACGTGGATTCTGGCTACGGGACGCCGTACGGACGCGCCGCCACTCCGCCGACTTACGACAGCTATGACAGGAGCTACGGCTCTTACTCTGCCAAAGGAGGAGTGGTCGGCGACACTTGGCGGGTTCCTCAAGGCCCAGTCATTGACGCCAATAATTACAGGCGCGATGAAATTGATGGGTATGTCAGAAAGCCATACTCGAGCCCGGCTGCCACCCGCGGCTACAGCTCTTCGGGGCAATTGTACCAGCCTAGCGAGTATGGCGACTACAGCAGCGGCAATAAGGATCGGAGAAAGTCAGGCGGCGAGAATTACCGGGGCGAGAAGGACGAGTTCCATTACAAGAAAGAGATCGCCATGGTGGTCCCCGCCGTCGATGGCTACGTCGCGCCGAGGCCCAGTCATGGGACCAGATCGCTATCTAAGCCAACAAATGACATCGGCACAGCAATCGAGCTCTTGAAGGACCAGGCGACATATTCCTCGGCCTCGGGCAGTTACCCTCATCAGCACCAGGCGGAAGCAAGGAATACCGAGTCGGTCTCCGCGGTGCATTATTACCCGGAGATAATGCCTCACACCATGGATCCGACAAAGAGATATGGAAACATCAATTTGGGATCTCGGAGGCCTGCCGCAGCCGAAATTGGGAGGACTTACTACTGATTTCCATCATCGGAAATCATAGTCTATAAGACATGTCTGCTGACGTGCCTAAGCTAATGCTATTTCATCATGTTATATGTTGGATTCGCTTGTTTGGAATTGAGGTCAAGTATGAATAATTATACATAGCACGTATTGATGATTGCTTCAGGGTCGACGTATATGCTTATGGCGTATCGAAAGATTGTTATATGAGATAAATAATCTCTGTTCTCTCATTCAAGTTAATAAGGAGGTCTTGTCTTTGTTTCTGTTTCTTAATCCGTTGCAGAAAAAGGATTGATTGCATTTTGCGCGATGAAGTGGACTTCCGAGTAAGTCATTATCTGCTTGCCACAGATAACAGATGCATCCATTCCAGGCGAGTTTCGACAACACTGCTCTGGATCTAACTCCTTCAGCATGCAGAGTTATCCATTGAAATCCAACATACCAATATCCAGGAACTCTATCGACTGAGAATAGCAATCGAACCTCAGAAGCGAATGCACACTAAAAGAACAGACTAGCTCGAGAGTCAATACCCCAATCGCATATAACACGTATGGGAGAGACCAGTGATGTAGACCGACATTCGATCGCATCCAAAGTTGTGGTCCATTCAAGATAGTCATCCACGAAATTAGAGCAAAATTAGGCACGTTTGGAGAGAACCAAATTAACCTATGCCAGTCAACTTTGTCGCTGTGGTTCTTTACAAGATTCCACGAATCCAGGTTTGAAGACGGTGCAAATAATTCTGTCATCAGTTGGCGCATTCAGTGCCACGATACCACATAAGGCAGCTTGAATAGCCACCAACTCATGAATCTTGCATTAGGCCCAGACAAATCGTTACACTGCAAATTTCCAGCTACGAAGAGGCAGGAGAGAATCATAGGGAACTCGCCTGGTGTAAGGAGCTAATGGCAAGGAATTTAGACATCCTTCTCTTAGTTCCTGTTCTAAGGTCACACAAAATCTGGCTTTTCCTCTCCTTGCTGGAGCCCTTCAACAATAACTGGTTCCTGATATCTGTCCCCACATTCCTTCATGAACACAACTTTTGGCGGAGGACCAAACAATTTGAGATCATTAAGCGAGACAATTTGTTGAAACAGGACCAAACTTTGCCGCACGAGAAAATTAAAAGAAGAGCCAACGCATAGGATGCCATACCTTTCCAGAACCAAAAGTGAAACTTTTCCTGATTCGCTGTTCCTGAAATAGATGAAACCTCCCTTGTTCATCCGAGGTCATCATTTGTTAATACTTCAAGGTTGGCCTGGATCGTTCGCCAAGCTGTACTTTGTGCACAAGCTCTCCGATGCTCCTATTTTCGAGCTTCTTTGCTCGAGCTTGTAACTTAGCATATCTTCCCCAGCTTGTAACTTAGCATATCTTCCCCAAAAGAAATCTCCTTCATCCTTCGACTTAACTAGTAAACAGTAAGGTCATTGAAAAGGAAACGCCTTCTCTTTCTTTCGCTCCTTTCTCTTAATCCAAGACCATAGATGGCGGTACCTGGTTCACAATAACCATACCCATTAAGTACCAGATTGGCAACAATACTATTATAAGCAATAACAAAGACATTTCTTTACTAGGTGAGATTGACCGTTAAAAACAAGATTCTCAGGAAGACAAATTCCACTCAAACACTAATTACAGATCGATCATTATCGTATTACTTCACTAATTTTGATGCAAAGATCTTAATCAAAAGAGGATTGTGCTCATTTATGGTAATCAACATGACCAAACACTACAAAATGTAACCCACCCCACTGTGGACGCGTTGGTTCGGGCATTCCCCCCTCTTCCGATTGGGGGGAGTTCGAGTCACCACGGTCGCATTTGCACGACTTAAGTGTGGCGCCACGGGAGGTGGGTCCCTGTGCTAGCATAGCTCCGGGTTTACGTCGCCGGCTGCTGGCTGTACGGCAGTTCCCGAGTCATAAAAAAAAAACACTACAAAATGTACTTCTTTAATACAAAATGAATGATTTTCTCACACTTGAAGCAAAGATGAAAAAGAACACCCAACATATACATCCAGTGACCAGGCAAAAACAGAGATTATGAGCTTGACATGGTAAGCTGTAAGCAAAACATATGCATCAATCTACCTGGCAAACCACATCAAGCAACAACAAAAAGGAGCTTAATTAGGAGAATACGAACCGGTCATATTTGTAAAAAGAGGCACTAAACATGGATATGATAGGTATTATTTATACTTGATGGTGTCTGGAAAATTATTAGAATATGATACACATGAAGAAGGTGAGGACATGAAGGAAGTAAGAACACAAGTAAGAAGTACACTTCGTCTACAATGGAGTTCTCACAACCGTCACAAGGATATTTGTTGTACTTTATTAGTACATACATGATGGGGTGCAATTAAGACGCACCATTTCGTCTTGATATATTATGATTGAGAGACATCATTTGAAAGGATATGAGAGAATCATATAAAAAAACTTATGAAAATAACCATTAGGACAATTGGCAGAAAGAACATTCATAAAGAAATTGTTCTTTCTTCTTCTCCCATTTCCATCAAAGAAAAAAAAAGTGTTCCATTACTCTTTTATGAAGACAATTAGCATTTATGCTGTGAGAATTGGATGTTTTTCTCATGATTGCATTTAGACCATTGTGAAGTCATATTGTTCGTTGTTCGCCCATAATTCAACATTTGTTTCGGGGTAAATTATTCATTGCGCATCAAAAAAATGTTAGTCGTCTTCCATCGACTTTCTTCCTATAATAGTATCAAAGCTAGGTTATGACTTATGCTTTGTTTTTCCATCAAATTTTCTTGTTTACCATTTAAAATCAGGATCAAGAGAATGAACTTTACATTGTCTAGATGTTGATTGCTCGGATATTGCAACATGAATCATCGAAAAACAAACTGAAGCAAAGAACGGGTTTGGAGATCAAGTATACTCGTACAATTTTGGCCATTTTTCAAAATATTTTTTCTGCCAAAATCAATTTTTAAATATATAACGTGAAAGTACTCGTTGAGATGAATCAAACGGCGGGTCGATCGTCGCCGGAGGACATTAGATGCGCCCACATGACGGCCAGAAGCCTCTACGCATGGGCGCCACACGCTCGACACGTCGGGCATGCCTAGCGTGTGAGCGCCACGTGTGCATTAATGAAGCGATGTGTGTTGCGTCATCGATGACGTCAGCCAACAGTTGGTAATTGCTGGATGACCAACTGTTGGCTGACATCATCGATGACATCACCGTATCGGCAGTAGTTAGCTAGCCAGCAATCAACTAGCGACCCAACCCGAGACCCAAACTAGAGAATCAACTTGATCAGCAACCTGACCTAACCCGATGACTGGTCAACCGATCCGACCATTGAACTGGTCTGGCAGTCAAGCCGATTGAACCAGTCGGACCGATCAGGAGCCTTAATGGCTCGCTAGCCTGTGCGTCACACGTGCCACACACTTAGGCAACGTGTGGATGGTCTGATTGACAAAAGATCAACGGTCTTTGGTTCGTATGGATGTAATCTATACTATGGTATAGTTATTTTACATGTTTGAGGTTTCTAAATGTATAAAAATGTGTATAGAAATAAGTACGCGTATATTTGAGGGTATAAATGCATTGTTTATTCTTTTTTAGCCTGTATTTTCTTATGGTTTTGGAAATAAAAGCTAGCCTACATGAAAATGGCAACATATATGTTATGTAGAACTTGGTTTGATGATAGCATGTATATAATTTTATATGCTTGCAATTTCTTGGTTCTAAGTATATTTGAACAATGGTTTGAAATCATTGATTTTTTCATTACATGTTGAATTGCGGTTTTGATTATAGTTGCCGCATGATTGTTTTTTGTACATTGGTTCACATCATGTTGTGCCTTTTGTATTAATGGAAAAATGTGCAAATTACATGAGGTCATATAATTATTTTTTCTAGAGGAAGTTCGTAGGTTGATAAAATTTGAAAGAGTTTTCACTTAGAACTTAAAATTTGCGCAAATTAAACTAATGAATAATAATAGAATAATCGTACATAGAAGCTAATTGGGAACATAGTGAACTTTCGTTTCTGTGTTTTTATTGAATTATCATTAATTTAGTTTGTCTTTGTTGAAAATTAAATGTGTGTGTTACTCTGAAAAATGTGCTAGTATTGATTCTGCATTTATTATGTCAATATGTTATAGTAATTGATTATGGTTTTGGCATCCAAGACCATTGTGGCTGATCTTAATAAGGGTGAGAAGTTGAACAGTGACAATTATGATATTTGGCACCGAAAGATTCAATACATCCTTGAAGAGCAAGCAGTTTCAACCACACGATGGATGAACCTGAGCATATAAGTTCAACTCAACACAGGAGATATCTATAAACTTATCAAGCTTGGAAGAAGAAAAATAGCATTGCTCACATTACATTACTGAGTTGTATGCAATATAATCTCATGTGTGAGTTTGAAAGTTATGATAAAACACAAATAATGTGGGTTTCCTTGAAAGATAAGTTTGGGGATACATTTGCCACTTAATTGAGAAGACTCACCATCAAATTTGACACATCAAAAGCACCTAAATATAACAATGAAGCAGCATCTTTGGGAAATGTCAAACATGATTCATGAACTGAAATCGGTAGGTCATTCCCTTACTAATAAACAAGAAATTCAGGCTGTTATAAGGTCTCTTCCTAATAATTAGGAGCATATAAAAATTGACATAACACATAATGAGAATATTGTCATTTTTTATAATATAGTGCGTATTTTGGAATTAGAGGATGAGCGTTTAGAGACTGCGAGATCCTCTACACATGCTTATGTTGCTGAATCAAGTTCGCGCAAAGTTTCGGGCTTCAAGCGCAAAATGAATCATCAATTCAATAATAAAGGGAAAAAAAGACTAATCAAGCTACTAAGAGAGCTAAGACCGTCCAATGCAAAAAGCGTGATGGGAAGATTGATAAGGCCCAGATGAAGTGCTACAATTGTGGCAAGATTGGTTACTTTACTCGTGAATGCATTGAGTTGAAAGAAATACCCTATTACTCCATTACTTTAAATAATGCTTTTATTTCTAGTACTGTAATACTTGCTAAATCTCATCTAATGTAGACTGTAAGCTCAAAAGCAACATACCCCGTAACTGGAAACCGAGAAGTATTTGTGGAATATTGTCGGATACAATCTGGAAGAAGATGGATATATATTGAGAATAACTCAAGAGTTGAAGTGAAGGATATTGGCATATGTAAATTAATTTTACGTGGTCGTCGAAACCTATTCCTACATGATGTCCTCTATGCTCTAGATATTTGATGGAACTTGGTCTCCGTAATTGTTCTTCTTAGCCTAGGTTATGTATTGAATATCCATGGTGATTGTGTTGACATTTTGTTTGGAACTATTTATTATAGTTCTAGTCATGTATGGAATGGTTTTATAATATTAAACATTGACTATGATTTGTATGATGTTAATGTTAATAGTTGGTTTTCTTTAATTGCATCTTCTAATAATGTTGAGATTGATGGAAGTACTTAGCATGCTAGATTGAGTCATATTGGATTACAAAGAATGCAAAGGTTAACTAGAGAATGTTTTTTAGGGTCACTCGCTAATGTTAATCTACCCATTTGTGAACATTGTTTAGCGAGAAAAACAACTAGAAAGCCATTTGATAAAGGAACTAAAGTCGAATTTCCATTACAATTCATACGTTCTGACATTTGTGGTCCATTAAACGTGAGAGCGAGGTATGGAGCCTCATATTTCATCACTTTCACATATGATTTCAAGCGTTTTAGTTATGTCTTTTTGATCTCCCATAAGTCAGAAGCATTAGACTACTTTAGATAATATATAGCACTGGTAAAGAATCAGTTAAACAAAACAATAAATGCATTGAGAATCGATCGCAGACGTGATGAAAAAGGAATTGTACAACAATAGACTATTCCTAGTACTCCACAACAAAATTGGGTTGCTAAAAGAAGAAATATAACCTTATTAGAAATGGTTAGGTTTATGATAGTGCAAGCACATTTACCTATCTCGTATTGGGAAGATGCATTATTGACTGGTAGGGAATCAGACTTAAGTAATCTGCGTCAATGGGGGTATGCAGTTTATATTCATGATTCTTTCCATAAATATGACAAATTAGGTCCTAGAAGGAAGAAATATATCTTTATAAGTTATTCCAAACACTCCAAAGAGTATGTGTTCATAGGTGAACAAGCTAATAAAAGTGTGACCAAAATGGAGTCACAATATGTCACGTTATTGGAAAATGTTTTTCTTAGTAGAAATGAGATTGATAAGAATTTTCAATTATATGAGATAGAAGATCTTAATAACACACCCACTAATGTTGTAGAGGAAAATGAATATTTACCTCAACATATAAGACTTGGTGGGAGTGTTGCATCGCTTGGCAAACTAAATTCAAGAAAAGTTTAATTACGTAAAAGTAATCGTAAAAGTATTCATCATTATCATTTTGAAGTTGAATGGGAAGCATTTATGATTGTTCAGCAAGATGATACCGAGTCTAAGATTGTTCAAGAGGCTCTCTCATCCTCTAATAAGGAAGAATTGAGAAAAACTTTGGAAAATGACATTGAGTCAAAGAAAGCAAATCATATATGGGACTTATTTGATCTACCACCCAATCGCAAGACTATTGAAAACA
This sequence comes from Eucalyptus grandis x Eucalyptus urophylla, assembly GCA_028830015.1. Classification (NCBI taxonomy): domain Eukaryota; kingdom Viridiplantae; phylum Streptophyta; class Magnoliopsida; order Myrtales; family Myrtaceae; genus Eucalyptus; species Eucalyptus grandis x Eucalyptus urophylla. The sequence continues at coordinate 31,191,321 of CM054188.1, read as the reverse complement.
AATGGGTTTTTGAGATTAAGCGAAGGGCGGATGGATCCATTGAAAAGTATAAAGCTCGTCTTGTGGCGAAAGATTATACTCAACAAGATGGTATAAATTATGATGAAACATTTTCACCAGTTGTAAGTTTGTCTCAATACGCTTTATCCTAGCCATCATCGCATGTTTGGACTTTGAATTATATCAAATAGTTGTAAAGACGGCATTTCTCAATGGAGAACTAGATGATGAAATATATATGAAACAACCAATAGGTATCATAGCAAAAGATCAATAGCACAAAGTGTGGTATCTTCAATTTCAATATATGGCCTTAAACAATCATCTAAACTGTGGTATCTTCATTTTCATCAAGCTATAATGATTTTTGGATTTACGATAATCAAATAAGATCACTGTGTATATATTAAGCGGTTCGAAGATAAATTTGTGGTCTTATCACTTTATGTTGACAATATTCTATTGGCTAAAAATGACAAAATTTTAGTTATCACTATAAAATAATTATTGTTCTCCAATTTTGAAATAAAGGACATGGAAAATACTGCTTATATATTAGAAGTTAAGATCAAAAGATATTGATCAAGGAAAATCATTGCTTTATCACAAAATTCTTATATAATGAAGATTCTTGAACATTTCAATATACAGTATTGTAATCTCATTGATACCCATATTATGCAAAGTGAAGATTTAAGTACTAAGATATGTCCTAAGATTCCGGAAGAAAATAAGGAAATTGAAATTGTTCCTAACGTTAATGCGATTGGAAGTTTGATGTATGTTATGATATGTACTTGACCCGACATATATTATGTCATGGGGTTGGTGAGTCGATATCAATCAAATCCTGGTCAAGCACACTGAAAAACGGTGAAGAGAATCCTGAGATACTTAAAAGGCACCATGGACTATCGACTTTGTTACCAAGGGAAAGATTTACGCCTATTAGACTATTTAGATGTTGATTGGGGAGGAGATTTAGATGAGCGTAAATCGATTTCTGGATATGGGTTCTTGCTCAGTGAATGTTTAATTTCTTAGAATATTAAGAAAAATACATGCACGACATTATCTACGATATAGGCAAAATTTATTGCATGCTCTGCTGTAGTGCAACAAGCAGTATGGCTAAAAATTTGTCACTGAGGTTCCAAGACCAATGATAGTTTATTGTGATAGTCAAGCGGCCATTACCTATGTAAAAAAATCCCAAGTATCATGGAAAGACGAAGCATATTGACATAAAAAACTTCATCAGAGATATAATAGCACAAAAAGAAGTGATCATTCAATATATTTCAACTAATAAAATGGTTACTGATCCATTTACAAATGTTGTTCCTAGAGACGTATTCTTGACTCATAGGATGTCACTAGGGTTACGTAGAATGTTTATGTAATATTGTAGAAGATCATTGGCTTATGTATATGTGAACGTACGTATTGTACTTGTTTGTTTATTAGTGACTTGATATTTTATCAATAAGTATAAATTCATTATGAGCCTAATACAAACACACATATATTATTGAAAAGTATATCAACAAGCAATGATTGGCTCATTCACACAAACAATCACCTCAAATGTTATAAGTAGCACGTTGAAACGAGACGTTATGTACAAATAAATGCTAAATAGCAAATTCGGTACATAAAATAATATGTTGCATTGATTGGAGTTAAAATGGGGTCTGTAATTTGTATATGATAAAACCAAATATGATAGTCTCGCAATCATGTATGCCTAAAAGATGCCAAATGTGAGTACTTACTTGGGCTCTATAAAAAGCGATCTGATATAGCACTCAAGCTGAACTTAACTACTTGAGTGGCACGTAACTATGTTTAAGCATAAATCCATATAATTGATATATTTAATAAATGACATAAGCTCTTATAAAAAAAGAAATCAACTATAACATGTAATTCATATTACATGTGCATTGTATGATTGACAATGGAAGGTAAGTGAAATTATCCATATTTACTCATCGTGTGAGCCCTTAAGGTAATTTATAATTTACCTCATTTTGTATCATATGTTACTTCTGACTATGTTTTCGAAGTGAAAGATCAATATTGCTACTTTAGCATGTTACCAGTGATCATGAATAGAGATGACTTTATGGGACGTGTTTATGAGAGCAACTGTTCTAAAATGGAGAGAGACATGAATGCAAATGAAGACTATCGTTGTTTTATATCTATTACATGTGTTTACTAGTCGACCAATTATATCACCTTCTGTGGTTGTAGATAAAATTGTAAATACGTGGTGTTATGAAAATAATTAAGTATAACTCTTAAAGGATAGGTATACTTGAATTGATGTAGCAAAATATGTCTAGGGCACTGTGGGACATCGATTATTTATATCTTTATAGGGTTGTAGCCATTATATCATCCATAATAGGTGCATAATTTGAGCTTCCAAATGTAGGTGTACTTATTGGTCACACAGCTTTCTTACCAGTATGAATTGTTTCTAAAGTTGATGAATGTTAAATACCTTATATTCTTGATAGAGAATTATCAAGCCCATCATATACGAGTGGGAGATGTTGTATTTTATTAGTACGTCCATGATGGGGTGCAATTAAGATGCACCGTTTCGTCTTAATATGTTATGATGGAGAGACACATTTTAAAAGGGTATGAGGGAGTCATATAAAAAACTTATGAAGATAATCATTGGGACGGTTGGCACAAAAAACGTTAAAAAAGAAATTGTTCTCTCTTCTTCTCCCCTTTCCATCAAAGAAAAAAAGGCATTCCATTACTCCTTTATGAAGACAATCGACATTTATACTGTGAAAATTGGATGTTTTTATCATGACTGCATTAAGACCATCATAAAGTCATACTACTCGTTGTTCACCCATAATTTAACGTTCGTTATGGGTTAAATTGTTTATTGCGCATCAAAAAGAGTTAAGTGTCTTGCGCTGACTTTCTTCCTACAGTATCTAACTCTCGGTTTTGACTTTACATGGCCGAACACATGGCCACTGTCATGAAATAGTCAAGCAGCATATTCTGAAGATGAAGGAGTCAAAACGAATGAAGCATTGAGGTAGAACTAGATCAATGCATATTCGACATCACACTTACGAGTAGTCGATCATGCAATATGATTTGGATAAAATGAGAATCACATGTTGGGATTCCGCAAACAAATGGAGATCGAGCTTCGAAGTTCAATTATCCTAGCTATAGGAACTATGCATGTGGTGAATCCATAGGAGGCCAAACCCGTGTTTGCTAACTCTACCACTCAAGTCTTCCCACATATCATCAGCAATAGGGGTGTCAATGGGTCGGGTTGGGTTTTGATGTTACCTGACCCAACTTGAATCATAAGGGTCACATACTATGAGTTGACCTGAACCGACCCGAAACACATTAGACCGCATCGAAAATTCGGGTCGAGCCGGTTTGGTCTGGTTTCTGGGTCTTCCTCTCTCTCTCTTTTTTTTTCACCTCCCTCTTTCCGAGTAAAAGAACACATAGTTAAAACTTGACCAAATGCTCTGGCCTTGTTGCGAGACAACGCACGCGAAAGTAAACCCTGCAAAGCCAAAAAAGCTTTTCACCTCTCTCTCTCTCCCCCCTTTGTCTCTCCTCTGTGGAGTGATTTCAACTTGGCTACAGCAACTCGGGCTCTCAGCTCTGGTCAAAGACTAGCAGAGGAATTCCAGCCTCCTCCCCCCCAAAGACAGGACTTTGAAATTCCATCAATCACTGAGTCCACAGGGGAGAGAGTAGAGAGAGAGAGAGAGAGGATGAAGGTGAAGGGTGGAGGTAAGTAAAAGAGTGTGGCAGTATCAAGCTAGGTATTCTCAAAGACAACCCCCATTGCCAATGGCAGCGGCAATAAGCTCTAATGACTCCGATTATCTATATTTTCGGCTTTCGCAATGTGGGTTTCGCTTGGCATTGACTCTCGCTCGATGTGTGTCTGTGGGTAAAGGTGGCGGGAGGAGGGCATCCTCTCTAGGAGAAGGAGGTGGTGGAGGAAGCCGAGGAAGGAGAGGAAGTTGATGAGGACGAGGATGAGGACAACGCCGAGGATGAGGCCGAGGCTGATGAGGAGGGAGCCAAGTGGTAGAAGCTAGATGAGGGCTTTTACGAGATTGAGGCCATCCGCTGCAAGAGGGTTCGCAAGGTTGTCCCTGTGACACCTCGAACCCTTCGTAGGTCACCACCAGCGCTAATATTACATCTTATTACCTTTCATGTTTGAAGAAGCGTCGTAATTCATAGACACTTTTAAAAAAAAACAAAAAAACAAAACGGTCCCAGCGTGACTTATTAGCGGAAGCAAATTAGAACATCACCATCTCTCCCCCTACCAACCATGATACAAATACACACCACTAATCACCATAATTTTATAAACAAGCCACAACACTTTATTTACATATATTTTCAAGATGGGACTTCTTTTTGGGTCGATACATCAAAAAGGAAAAGCTAGGACTCAGCCATGTTAAGCCTAAAACCTCAAAAAGAGCCCTCGACCCTCTACATCACATGTGCACAACCCCCATCATAAGTGTCGGCTAACTATCCCAAAAAGAAACAGTCCTTACTCGTCAAGCACAGGCCTCACACCCAGTCCGGTGCGTCAGGCGGCGGCGGTGGTAGCATCCCTCTCATCACCCCATCGCGGCAAACGTAGACAGAGACAAACTCCTGGACAATCGAGCCCCCAGCTAGGCCTATGTCGTACGAGACAAAACAATGCACATGTATGTAGGTGAGTCCAGGTACAGAAGGACAGCTGAACTCCTCACACTCTACCTCGACGTCGGACGGTAACCCATAAAATGCACCCCGCGCGACAGCAGAAAGCGGCATACGGCTAATCTAAAATGTTGGTCCCCAAAAGGGGTGAGTACAACCACTCAGCAGATAAGGAATCCAATAACAACTTAATACATCAGGCAAATCATACATGCATTGCAGGCGTTACTTACCTTGAAGCCATACGCATACTATCATGCATCATTACATCACACATGTCATCATCATCATGGCATCATTATATCATATATGTCATTATCATCATAACATCATCACATCACACAGGTTATCATCATCATGCATATCATCATGCCATATCATATATCATCATCATCGTCATGCATATCATCATGCATATCATTATACCATATCATATATCATCATTATCATCATCATCATCGTCATGCATATCATCATGCATATCATGCCATGGGTGATCGTCACTATTTCACATCACATATCATCATCATCATCATCATCATCATCATGTATATCATCATGCATATCATGCCATGGGTGATCGTCACTATTTCACATCACAAATCATCATCATCATCATGCATATCATGCCATGGGTGATCATCATTATTCCATATCACATATCATCATCATGCATATCATCATGCATATCATATCATGGGCGATCATCATTATTTCGCATCACATATCATCATCATCATCATCATCATCATCATCATCATCATCATCATGCATATCATGCCATGGTTTAATTTCCACTTTTAGCTTTCAATTTGATCACCACATCACCCATTCCTCAAATCATCAATTTCATCATCCCCTCGGGCAAAGACCTCCAAGGCTTCCGGCATTCAGCCTCCTAAGCCACCAGGCATCCGACCCCCCACATTCCGGGCATCTCGCATCCCAACTGGCATCATGAGGCATTCCCTTCGGGCAGAAACCTCCGACAGGGCTTCCGGCATTTACACTCCCTTGTCAGGCATCCCGCACCCCAATCCTGGCATCGCGAGGCATTCCCTTCGGGCAGAAACCTCCGACAAGGCTTCCGGCACCCCCACATTCCGGGCATCCTAAATCTCCCAGGGAAATCCGGCAATGCATCTCTATACATTCCGGCATTAACCTCCACCACAACCACCTCCTCACTTATCATTATCCACATTTACCATTATTTTGATCTCAATTTAACATGGTACATGGCGTGACATCAAATAAATCATACCTATACCAAGACTTTATCATACATGCAACATAAATTAATTAAATAGAATCTATCTCCAAAATAATCTATTTTATTTTATTTTATTTTATTTTAAAAAAATTAAATATTAAATTAAATATCTATAAATTCCCAAAAATTATAAAAATTCAAACAATCATTAAACAAACCAATAGGATGATAATTACATGCAAAATTCATGGCCAAATTGAATTTTTCACAATCTCACAATTTTCACAAAACATCCTATATTTCTCGGATGAAACCAGAATGCATGATTTCCGAATAAATTCAATTAAAATATCCATACGGCCTCCAAAAATTATGAAATTTTACTGAGTTATAGACAAGACATTTTCATACAACTTTTCTGAAGAACTCCAAGCCATATTATTTTTATATTATTTTATACAGTCTCACGAAGCTTCTGGATCCATTACCGCATCGTCCAGTGTACACATCTTCGAAATATTTAGATTTCACCTACCTATTCTCTTTAGTTTCCTCTTAAATTTGGATATGTTATACATCAAGATTTTATCTACAAGTTTCATGAAGATATCTAAGTCAAATAACCAGAGTATAGTCATCATCTATGTCCATGAAATCTCGGATGTCTCGGAATACATCACCAGAATCATCGTCTTCAAGATCTAGTTGATTTACTAGGCTATACTTGTTCATTTCACTTTAAATTTGTGTATGTTGTAGTTTAAGATGTCTCCTACAACTTTCATGAAGAAATCGAGGTGAGATACTCAACACAAATCAACATACAATCACGAATCCAGCAAGAGGTCAGTTAAAAATCTCCAGATCTGAGGTCTCCGTAGGATAAGACTTTAACCCCTCAAATATCCATAATTTTCCACGAAATTTCAGTATGTTTTAGTTCAAGATGTTATCTACAACTCTCATGAAGAAATCGAAGCCAAAATCGGACTCTAAACACACATACAAGCTCAAACAACATTCTGACTCACATGATCCGAGCAAGAACAGTCATGCGATTCAAGTATAAGCCAACCACACCTCGGTTTTTCTCACTTAAACACCCAAAAATTTAACATGCAAACAACATTCAAGCACGCAAGAGAAGCTAGAGGACACCCACTTGCCTCTAGACCGGTCGGTCGATGGCGTACGGCGGCGAACACGGCGGCACACGGCGGTTCCTCCTCTCTCTCTCGGCCGCTCCCCCCTCTCTCTCGAAATCTCTCTCTCGCACAACTCTCTCTCTCTCTCTCTCTCTCTCTCTCTCTGGGCGAGCAAATGACCGGCCACCCTTCTCTCTCTCTCCCTTTTTATACCCCCAAATCCTCATGATTGATAATGATTACTTGCCTTAACCAAGGCCAATGCATGGCCTTCTCCCCTAAGCCAATGCATGAGAGTCTTGTGCCACTTGTCTTATGGACTTTTGGGCTTGGGCTTGGGCTTCTATTGGGCTGGTCAATCACTTCTCTTGGGCCTCTATTGGGCCGGCCAACTTGTCCCTTAAAAGCTTAGGCCAATGGGCCTAAGGCCAATCCCAAAAATTGACCTTTTTCCTCTTTTTTTTTTTTTTTTTGAATTTCTTCTATAAATATTTTTAAATTTCAATTTTCATCTTGGCCAAAGTCGTGGGACATCTTGTTTATTGAAATTTAATTTATAAAGTACAAGGCCAAGCATAGATTATCAATCTATCAAATTTAAATTTTCACAAATATATGCACAAATCATCTAATTAAAAGACTAATGGCTAAAGTATAAGCCATGGAAATTTTTATCACCTAATTAGAGACTTTAACACACCCTATGGCTTGGCTTTGAATTTTGGGATGCCACAATTCTCCCCTCCTTAGAGAATTTCGTCCTTGAAATTCAAACACCACTCAAGCCTTCTTGAAACAAATAGGGATACTTTTCTTTCATTTGATCCTCACTTTCCCATGTGGCTACCTCCATATCATGATGTCGCCATAACACCTTAACCAACGGGATCTTCTTGGTCCTAAGAATTTTCTCCTTTTGATCCAATATCTGCACAGGCTCTTCAATGTACCTTACTTTCTCATCCACTTTGATGGCTTCATGATCGAGTATGTGACCAGGATCCAGCTGGTACTTCCTCAATATCGATACATGAAACACATCATGCAGATTTTCTAACTTAGGGGGTAATGCTAAACGATAAGCTACATCTCCTATCCTCTCAAGTATTTCAAAAGGTCCAACAAATCTAGGGCTTAACTTACCCTTCATCCCGAATCGAAATATTCCTTTCATTGGAGATACCTTAAGGAATACATGGTCTCCTACACTAAATTCCAAAGGCCTTCTACGCCTATCTACGTAGCCTTTCTGTCTACTCTGAGCTGTTCTAAGTATTTCTCTAATAATTTCAATAGCCTTAGTGATAACTTGTACCAGTTCAGGTTCTGTCAACTTCCTTTCACCTACTTCACTCCAACAGACAGGAGTCCTACATCTCCTTCCATATAATGCCTCATAGGGAGCCATGCCTATACTCTTCTGAAAACTATTATTATAGGCAAACTCTACCAAATGCAATCTTTCATCCCAATTTTCTTTGAAATCAATTACACAAGCCCTTAACATATCCTCCACTATCTGGATTACTCTTTCTGATTGACCATTTGTCTGGGGATGAAAAGCAGTACTAAATTGAAGCTTAGCCCCCAATGCAATTTGAAGACTTCTCCAAAATTCGAAGTAAACCTCGAATTCCGATCTGAAGTAATGGTCACTGGAACACCATGTAAGCGTACCACTTGACTTACATACATGTCCGCATACTTATCCATTGGGTAGTCCATGCGAATCGCTAAGAAATGTGCCGACTTAGTCAAATGATCCACTATAACCCAAATTGAGTCATGACTACTTGATGTCCTTGGCAATCCTTGGACAAAGTCCATCGTTATATGTTCCCATTTCCATTCTGGAATGTCTAATGGTCTCAAGAGTCCTGTGGGTTTACGATGTTCCGCTTTCACTTGCTGGCACGTCAAACATTGAGATACGTGCTTAGCCGTATCTGCCTTTATACCATTCCAACAAAATTGCTGACGCAAATTCTTGTACATCTTTGTACTACCTAGGTGGATACTATAATTACTCTTATGTGCCTTCAACAGAATTTCCTTCTTTAATTCCTCATTGTCGGGAACACAAAGTTGTCCTTGACATCTTACTATTCCATCATCAGAGATCTGAAATTCTGATATTTTTCCTAAAGATAGAGCATCTTTCACTTTCAAAATCTCTGGGTCAGATCCTTGCAGGATTTTAATTTTCTGAATAATCTCCGGCTCAATCCTTAATGCACTAAGCATACCAGTAAGACAATCCATTTCCAATTTAAATTCTAAGTCTGCTACATACTTTAACAACTCCCATTCTGCCATCCTCAAACTAGCCATTTCCATAGTCGACTTTCGACTAAGAGCATCTGCTACTCTATTTGCTTTTCTTGGATGATATCTTATCTCACAGTCATAATCCTTCAACAACTCCATCCATCTCCCTTGTCTCATGTTCAACTCCTTTTGTGAGAATAGATACTTCAAACTTTTATGATCCGTATAAATCTCAAACTTTTCCCCATATAAATAGTGTCTCCATATCTTCAAGGCAAACACTATAGCTGCTAGTTCTAAATCATGCGTCGGGTAATTCAGCTCATGAGGTTTCAATTGTCTAGATGGATAGGCTACAACATTACCATGCTGCATCAACACACATCCTAGTCCTTTGTGAGATGCATCATTATATACTGTGAAACCATCAGGTCCAGTAGGTATAGTCAGAATTGGAGCCGAAGTCAATTTCCTTTTGAGCTCTTGGAAACTTCTTTCACATTCTCCATTCCACTCAAATTTCACATTCTTTCGGGTTAACTTAGTTAAAGGTCCTGCCAGTCTTGAAAATCCTTCAATGAACCTCCTATAATAACCAGCCAGTCCTAAGAAACTTTGTATTTCAGTAGGTGTCATCGGTCTCGGCCAATTTACTACAATTTCAACTTTTGCCGGGTCTACTGCAATTCCTTCTCCTGACACCACATGTCCTAAAAATATTATCTGGTCCAGCCAAAACTCACACTTACTAAACTTAGCATACAACTTATGCTCTCTCAAGGTCTGCAAAACTATTCTCAAATGTTGCTCATGCTCTTTAGGCCCTTTTGAATATACCAGAATATCATCAACAAAAACAATCACAAACTGGTCTAAATAAGGCTGAAATATTCTATTCATCAAATCCATTAATGCAGCCGACGTGTTAGTCAATCCAAATGGCATAACAAGGAATTCGTAGTGTCCATAACAAGTCCTAAATGCAGTCTTAGGAATGTCCTCCTTCTTAATTCTCAACTGATGGTATCCCGATCTCAAGTCAATCTTAGAGAAGACCGAACTTCCCTGGAGTTGGTCAAATAGGTCATCAACTCTGGGCAAAGGATACTTATTCTTTATAGTCACTTGGTTCAACTGCCTATAGTCAATACACAAGTGCATCGATCCATCTTTCTTTTTCACAAACAAGACCGGTGCACCCTAAGGTGAAGCACTTGGTCTAATGAATCCTTTGTCAAGCAACTCCTGCAGTTGTACTTTCAACTCCTTCAATTCGACTAAGGCCATCCTATATGGGGTTTTTTATATTGGTCCCGTTCCAGGCATTAATTCAATTTTAAATTCAATCTCCCGCTCTGGCAGCAATCTAGGCAATTCCTCAGGAAATACATCTTGAAATTTGTTAACTACACGAACTTCCTCAAGTTTAGGTTCCTCCCTTGCATAATTTCTAACTATGGCTAGGTACCTTTGACATCCTTTGTCAAGTAACTTACAGGCTTTTACTGCCGAAATAAGTGCTACAGGAAAATGGGTCTGACCTCCTAAAAATTCACAACTAGACTGATCAGGTAAAATGAATTAAACCACTCTTCTATAACAATCCATTCTAGCCCGATACTTTCGAAGCCAGTCCATTCCTATAATAATGTCAAAGTCATACATAACCATTACAACCAAGTCTATTTCCATATCCTTTCCTCCCATTGATATCTTACAATTTCTACACACCAACGTAGACAATACCATATCCTTTAAAGGCGTGGAAACACAAAGAGGCGTCTCAAGAGGCATAACTTCTATCTTATTCAAATGCATATATCTTTTAGACACAAACGAATGCGTTACACCGGTATCAAACAATGCATATGCCTTTTCATCATTAATAAGGATTGTATCTGAGATAACATTTTTGGAAACTTCCGCTTCCTCCTGGGTGATCACATTCACCCTTCCTTGTGCAGATGGTCTTTGAGGATTTCCTTGTGGGTTTGACCTAACAACACTCTGATATCCCTCTCGCACCGAGCCAACACTCACTTGCGACCTCTCTTGTGGGCAATTTCTCCTAAGATGACCCACTTGTCCACAACCAAAACATTTCAATTGTCCAGTACAAGGTCCTAGCCATGGCATCCATTACACTTTTGACAAACACTAGGCTGATAGGGTGCTTTCCCTATATTCGGACCACTCCTTGCCCCTCCAAAATTCCCAAAGTTATTTTTCTTCTTCATATCCCAGGTCTGACCTTGACCAGAATAAGGTCTCTTACCCCTTCTCACATCATTAAAATTCAACGGTTTCTTAAACTCTGACCGTTCTCTCAACAACTCCTGCTCCACTAACTGCGCCCTTTCATAAATTTCATTATAATCTCTTATGTTCAAAGGCACTAGTTGCTTCCTAATGTCAGTCCTCAGCCCTTTCAAGAATCTCTTAGCCTTCTTTTCCTGATCCTCAATCAATCTAGGAGCATATCTAGACAATTCAGAAAATCTAGCCTCATACTGATCTACTGTCAATCCTTTTTGTTCTAGCTGAACAAATTCAGTAATCTTCCTATTCTTAGCACAATCATAGAAATGCTTCCTATTGAAAGCTCTAACAAACTCCTCCCAGCTCACATCAGTACCTGGTGAAAAGATTATGTCCTTCGAAGCTCTCCACCAAAACTTCGCATTTCCCTCCAACTGGTACTCTGCTAAAACTATTTTCTCAGCATCAGTGCAGTCCAACAACCGGAAAATTTGTTACATCCCATCAATCCATTGCTCCGCCTCTTTAGGACTTCCCATTCCATTGAATTTAAGTGGCTTCAGCTTCAGAAAATGCTCAACTAGTCCTTGAGTACGGCGTTCTGCTCCGGCCTGTTGCTGCGCCTGCCTTTCCATAAGATTTCCAATATTGGCTAATGCTTGCGGGATGTCTTCCATTCGGGGTTCAACCCTTGCAGCAAAGGCTTCAGCCCTTGATAGATTAACACTTCCAGCTCGCACCATGACTTTCCTGCAATTTCCAAGTATTGCCTTAGGAATAATCTGAGACTCACTGCCTCCATTCAAAGCAACTACTACTACTACATAAGTAACATATACATGTTACTGGTACCTAAGAGCAACTCAAAATAAACTACTAAGGATCTACGAGTGAATACTCATCACCCGTTATTCAATTATTTCATTTTAGATCCTATGGTGTGCATTGTCATCATGTTCCTCAATATCCAATTGAGGCTCCTTATCACTCCACCTATAACCATTCGCTCTGATACCAAAAAGAGCGGCCGTGACACCCCAAACCCTTCGTAGGTCGCCACCAGTGCCAATATTACATCTTATTACATTTCACCTTTGAAGAAGCGTCGTAATTCATAGACACATTTAAAAAAAAAAAAAAAGGGTCCCAGCGTGACTCATTAGCGGAAGCAAATTAGAACATCACCATCTCTCCCCTACCAACCATGATACAAATACACACCACTAATCACCATAATTTTATAAACAAGCCACAACACTTTATTTACATATATTTTCAAGATAGGACTTCTTTTTGGGTCGGTACATCAAAAAGGAAAAGCTAGGACTCAATCATGTCCAGCCTAAAACCTCAAAAAGAACCCTCGACCCTCTACATCACATGTGCACAACCCCCATCATAAGTGTCGGCTAACTATCCCAAAAAGAAACAGTCCCTACTCGTCACGCACAGGCCTCACACCCAGTCCGGTGCGTTAGGCGGCGGCAGCGGCAACATCCCTCTCATCATCCCATCGCGACAAACGTGGACAGAGACAAACTCCTGGACAATCGGGTCCCCAGCTAGGCCTATGTCGTACAAGACAAAACAGCGCACACGTATGTAGGTGAGTCCAGGTACAGAAGGACAGCTGAACTCCTCACACTCTACCTCGACGTCGGATGGTAACCCATAAAATGCACCCCGTGCGACAGTAGGAAGCGGCATACAGCTAATCTGAAATGTTGGTCCCCAAAAGGGGTGAGTACAACCACTCAGCAGATAAGGAATCCAATAACAACTCAATACATCAGGCAAATCATACATGCATTGCAGGCGTTACTTACCTTGAAGCCATACGCATACTATCATGCATCATTACATCACACATGTCATCATCATCATGGCATCATTATATCATATATGTCATCATCATCATAACATCATCACATCACACAGGTCATCATCATCATGCATATCATCATGCTATATGATATATCATCATCATCGTCATGCATATCATCATGCATATCATTATGCCAAATTGTCTAATTAAAAGACTAATGGCTAAAGCATAAGCCATGGAAATTTTTGTCACCTAATTAGAGATTTTAACACACCCTATGGCTTGGCTTTGAATTTTGGGATGCCACAGTCCCCTTGAGTTTTTACTCTCCCATTGTAGTCAAGAATTCGTTTTTCGCTCCTAGGTTCATTGCTACTGTCTTGTTGGTTATTGTTTTGTTGTAAAAGATCCTGTTGTTGTTGCTACTCTGTGAAACCCTAGAATGCAAGGAGCAAAGAAGAGCGCAGTGGTAGAATTGATGAGAGGGCGTAGTCATCGATGGCGGCAGTGGTGGAGTTGACAACTGGAGAAGGCGCAATCGTCACATCAACAGGGTCAATATGTGTTTGGGTGAAGACTGAAGAGTATTTGGGTTTGGGTGAGAGGAGAACGTGTTTGTTTCAAACACAAGTAGCCAATAATGTGTTCGGGCCGAACAATGTTTCAACGCTAACCCGACCCAAAACATGTTTGTTTTCTTGTTTCATAACAATTACTCGAACAATATTAAGACCCGAAACATGTACTCAACTTGTTTTGTGTTTGGTTCGTGTTCAGGTTGTGTTCGGGTTGGGTCGGGTTAAGTTTTTGGACACCCCTAATCAGCAGGTCCCGGCCACCGGCCTTTATCACCCACCGCACTTCCACGCATTACAGTCTCTCGCTCTTCACTTTGCCCCTACTGAACCTATGTTCCTCTCGGGCTACACGGTTGCAAGCGCAACCATCATTGCTTCAACGCATATCGAGGGACCCCTCAACCAAGTTCTGGGATGGTCTATGCCTCCTTCGAGACACAGATTTTCATGGCCACTGCGACTTCTGTGATGATACCGATCATTATGCAGGGCCATTCGTTTGTGTAGTACCCAACTACGGTCATGGCCTGATATCAGCTGCGCTTCGCTATCTCTGCCAGAAACCATTGAGCATAAGCATTACAGTCATTCTCTTATTCTTTCGCATGATCTGGTTGGAATCGGGAAGACAGAACAAATGAACAAATATTTGCTGAAGCATCCTATTTATTACTGCAAGGAATGTGATTTCATCACCCAAATTGGTTGCTTCACCTTTGATGTACGCGCATTGCAATGCCTTGGATCCCACTTTATTTGTTCAATATCAAAATGCATAGAGTTTCCTTCCATTTCACTTGTTTTAACGGCTGTGCATTGATATCTGCACTATCAAGTGTTTACCTTCCCCACTAGCTCGGTATGAGGCTATGTGAAAGCCGAGGAGTTCAATACCCTACAAGTATGGGAAGAGGAAGATGAACATGCTCGGTACGTTGAATCTAGCATAGAGAGCTACTCGTCAGTGTGCTTGTCGAGCACGGTTGGATCAAAGGTACTAGCCAAGATAACTCCAATGTTGTAGCACATCAAAGTAGTCATAGAGTGCTGCCAATAGGTGTTC
Source organism: Eucalyptus grandis x Eucalyptus urophylla (assembly GCA_028830015.1). Classification (NCBI taxonomy): domain Eukaryota; kingdom Viridiplantae; phylum Streptophyta; class Magnoliopsida; order Myrtales; family Myrtaceae; genus Eucalyptus; species Eucalyptus grandis x Eucalyptus urophylla. The sequence goes on along the minus strand of CM054188.1, from coordinate 31,176,221 downwards.
ATGGCAATCGATACAAACATGGTTACCATGAGGACTTCCAATTGTCTTGCAGGTGCATGCCGAACGCAAGTCACAAAGCTACGATGTTCGAGCTAGAGCCAGAGAATAGAAGGCGTCGATGAGGGATCGAATATATTCTACAAGCATAGGTATGACTGGACGTATAGCTTTTCCTAACCAGATCCACGAAATACTACTAAGAATGCCAATGAAAGAAAGGCGTCTACTTGAAACAAAATTTCGAAATTTCCCGCACGCAATGAATATTGCGCGTTTAGCAACTTCAAGCCCCTATTTTGTCATTTTTTGGCTTGATTTTGGAATAGTTAGGGTCCTTGTAGTATGTTGAAAAGGCTTTTTACTAACTGTAAGAACCTTTGAAATGGGATTTGGTGGAAAAAGTTATGATATGACTAATTTTCGCACTCAAGCTCCGCATTGCAGACTGCTTAAATAATTGCTTTGGATATGCAATGTATTAATACTCAGGTGTCATTTGATTGACATATAAGTATAGTTTAGTCGAGTAATTAGTTAAGATAACATTTTAATTGGTTTTGATAATATTTATTGTTTATATGATAGGAATGTGAGTTCATTGATTTTAGTGAGTTTTGTTGTTTGGTTTGAGACATATACAAGTGAGTGATGCTATCTCTCCTAAGAATTTGTAAACTCATGTTTTCAAAATCATAAAGATTTGATATATTATGATATATGAATGAGTATATTTGTTATAAAAAAAAAATTAGATTGGCATTTGCTGCATTTTGGTATTTGTGAATGGTATAAGAAATGGTTAATACAAAAATATATTATATTTGAGGAACGAAATTGAGAAATATTTTGGATTTACGAGACCTTTTTACAAAAAGCACTGAGCATGGATTATGGAATGTTATGTATATTGATTTGTGGAATTCTTTATGACTTCCATTTGATTTTATTCGATTTGTAAAACTGATTTATGAGATGAATCTTGAAATGATTTGAAAAATATTTTATGAAAAGTATTCTCAACAAATGAGTTAAGTTCAAAAAGTTATGTAATTGATTTATGAAATATATTATAATATATGAAATGATTTTTAGATTTGGCCTTGTGTATTATGAAGGATGTTGTTTTGAATTGGTATTGATGCTCAATATCACTATGAGCCCAGTGAAGGGCTTGTAGGTATGTGCATACTAGTCTACTTGTGGGCCAAGTCACTAGCTAATAATAAGTGGAGACCTTGCCAATGAAGAATCTTAGTGGTTTTGTCACTAGGTATTATGTCACGACCATGATTTGATATTAAGCAACAGATTGGTCAATGGAGTGAATCATTGACATGTGATATAATTTTGGTCAATGGGTCAATGGAGTGAACCATTGATAAGTAATTTCAATTTAGTCGATGGAGTAAACTATCAACATGTGAATTGATTATACTGATCAATGAATTGGACAATTGATGTCTGATTTCATTAGATTATTGATATATGGCATGAGATTAGCTAATATAATGAACCATTAACGTGTGAATTGATTAAACTAATCAATGAATTGGACTATTGGTATATATTTTGATATTATTGTGAAATGATTATTTTTGCTAAAAATATAGCTATGTTGAAACATATGTAACTTATTATATATTTGTTATATTTTGGATTTGGGTTAAAAGACTTGTGATTTGGTTTGTAAATATGCATAGGATGCTTGATCCGCTTTGAAGAGATGCATTACTCACTGAGTTATAGTTGTTCATCTCTCTATTTTCTAATCTTTTTCGGGTTCCCTAGCTAGAGATGAGTAGTACAAGAGCGATATTAACAATGGGACTTTTGAGAATTAGATTTTGACGATTTGAGACTACATCTTCAAGTAAAAGGACATTCATGTCATCCCCACTCTTGATAGTTTTGGAGTGCAACAACCTAAAAACGAAACAGGAGCAAAGTATGACGTATTTGGGATGGGAGAGATAGAGAGGTATGGGGTCTAATGGAATGAAATAGGCTAACAGCGACTCTTCGTTAGAAAACTCTCCTAGCGTTAATTTGACAAAACCCACGCTTAATTGAGGTCCATAGGCTCATCTTTGCGCAATACTCTTAAACCTCTATATCTTTTCCCTTTGGACGGAAAAAGTTAGGTCGTTGACTTCCCTCTACTTCCTTTGGTCTCTGTTTCGGGTTACAACTATTGTACGTATATACCTCTGGTAAATATCATCACTTTCCACGGATACTAATTGAATTATTATTGTCAATACATATGCTTCCTGCCCTACCATTTTGAGCTTATTTAGTTAGTCACTAACTTTTTTTTTTTTTGGCCGAAACATAGTAATTTTCATTGCTAGCCCATTAAAGGGGCATCATCAATTGGAGAGTCTAAACATAAAATTAAAATTAAAAGTTGAGGAGGATTTGAAAACCAGTTACTAGGAAGAGATTTGGCTTCGTGAGCTTTAGCAACTCAATCCGCGGCCTTGTTTGTTTCGCTCGGCTCATAAATGATTGAAACTCCACAATCTGGGCCATGAGTCCTTTGCAATCAGCAACAATGGACTAGGCCAGCTAAGGGGGTTCTTCCTGGCCCAATAAGCATTGCACAAGTGATAATTGGTTTGAAAATAAGAGCAATTGCAGATCAATTCTGTTCTTACTTTGCTGTTGGAGCACTTGCAAATCAGTTCGTGCATCCCTGTTCAACATTACCCATAGCAGCGCTTCTCTCACAGCTAGGGTTTCGGCCACCCAGGTGAATAGAGCATGGATCTACTTGGAAAAGCCAGCAACGAGGAGCCCGACAGTGTTCCTGCACACCCCTGCAACTGATCCTACCATCATTGAGCTACACCAGGAGCAATCAACGTTCAGCTTCAGCTCATTTGTACCATGTGGTTTCCATTTCAGCATGCTGTTTGGGGCTGCTTTTGGTGTAACGACCCAGGCCCCCTATGTAATATTGTCTGCTTTGAACACTGAGTTCTCACGGCTTTAAAACGCATCACCTGGGGACAAGGTTGCACTCAGCCATTCCTTTCCCCAAACTGATATTGTCCGCTTTGGCGGCCCCACAATGAGCCCCTCATGGGTTTGTTTTCAGCATAGCAAAAGTGTACGTGAAACACGTCACACAGATTATAGGGACCTAAGCCTTATAAACTAGCCCTAGAACTCCTCCTAAGTGATGTGGGACAGGAGACACACTCCTACGCTTGGGCCGTCACATTTTCCCCCTTGGGAGCACAACGTCCTCACTGTGGTCCCACATGCAGTCGAGAGTCGGCTTCGATACCATTTGTAACGACCCGGGTGGGCCCGCCAAAGCGGACAATATCGGTTTGGGAAAAGGAATGGCCGAGTGCAACTTTGTTTGCAGGTGACATGTTTTAAATCCATGAGGACTTAGTGTCCAAAGCGGACAATGTGGCCCGAGTCGTTACAAATGGTATCACAACTAACTCCCGACCGTGTGTGGGACCACAGAAAGAGCGATGTTCTGACTCCCGACCTCGTGTGGGTCCATAGCGAGGATGCTGTTCTGTTAAAAGGTGGAGAGTGTGACGGCCTTCTGACTCCTGACCTCGTGTGGCTCCACAGTGAGGACTCTATTCTGTTAAGAGGTGGAGAGTGTAATGGCCCAAGCGACGATCTTTGAACGTGCGCAAGGAATGGGTCCCTCTCTTGTCTCACATCGCCTAGGGAGGGAGTCATAGGCTATTTTATAAGACATGGGTCCCTCTAATTGTACATACGCATTTTCTTGGGGTAGTATAGGCTACCCTGAGAGGAACAAAACTGTGAGGACTTAGTATCCAAAGTGGACAATGTGTACAATGGAGACCCGGGATGTTACATTTGGTCCTCTGTTTCTGCTCATCTCCCTAGTGTGCCATTTTATGTACAAAGCTGCAGCATTTCGTGCTTCTTCTTGGGCGGTAGTAGGATCGAGCTTCCTTCCTTAGAAAACCATTGAGTTGCGGGTCTTTCAGATCTACCACAATAGGCAAGCGAAGAGGGTCTTCGAGTTTGGTTCGGCTCTTGAGGTGAGATGTTCAAAAATCCATTTGTCGATTTGAGTAATATGTGCTGGAGAAGTGTCGGCTTGAAAATCAAGGGCTGATCATAATGTTTTTGTCTAGTCGCATAAGAGGAAGATATGCTTTGTTGTCTTTGGTGCTTGACCACAAAGCTAACAGGTTGGATTAGGTAGTATTTGCCTTTTGTACAAGTTTTCTTTTGTTGGAAAAGCATTGTTGCATATGTTCCAGAGTAAGAATCGGATTTTGGGTAAAGTCGGGATTTTCCATATCTCATTCCATAGTGATTTTGGAACTTAGTAGGAAGAGGATGGATTATGTTGGTGGGGAGTGCTACTCTGTTATGTATGCGGTTGCAGCCGCTCTTAACAATATAGGAACCCGAGTTATTGGCTGTCCACACAAGCTTATCTGAGTGGGGATGTAGGCTAAGAGGGTTTGCTAGAATCTCTTGAACTACACTTCCGAAAAAGTTCATTTACTTTTTGAGTATCCCATTCCTTTGCTTCATGGTTGATTAATTCAGCCACCACTCTTGGCTCATCCTGATTTGCTGGGCCTATGAGTCTTCCAAAAGGAAGCCATACATCTTCTCTAATCCAGATTCTCCATCCATCTCCAACCTCCCATCTAGTGGTAGGTTCGATTGCATCTCTCCCCAGCAATAAACTTTGCCATCCCCAAGAAGGACGAGGACCTTTGGTTGTTGCCCAAAAATCACCTCGAGGAAAATAAATGCTTTTAAGAACTTGACACCATAGGGCATCTGGTTGTTGGACAATTCTCCAAACCCGCTTCCCCAACATTGCTTTGTTAAAATCCACTAAATCCTTAAAACCAGGAAGGACTGTGATCCTTAAAACCTAGGCCTCCACAGTCCTTCCTGGTTTTTAGATCTTCCCATTTTTCCTATTGAATACCTCTTCTAGCTACATTGTGACATTCACATTTTCGAGTTCTGACTTCTATTAGATAAATTGGTCATTTTTGTTTAGTTGAAGCCATGGATTAATTCTGGTTGTGAAATTGAGAAGGAAAAGGGATTATTGGATGAGGAAAGTAATCAATTTGATAAGTGAGACATCAATTGATTTTATGAAAGTCTTTTGAGAGAAATTCAAGAGGGGATTTTGATGCAGAAATGCAAGAGGGGAATCAAGAACTTTAGTTTGGAATTTCCTTTGGGATTAAATCAACTTATTCAAAAGAAATTGGATCAAGAATTTTCTATTTGAGAAAATTCTTTCTTTTGAATTTATTCTCATTCCCCTTATCTTTTTCCATTTTTGGCTAAACCCCCTTTTCCTTTTATTTCCTTTTTCTTTTCCCCCCTACCCCACTTGGCCGACTCTCTCTCTCTCTCTCTCTCTCTCTCTCTCTTTCTCTCTATTTCCCTCGTGCGAATTCCCCCTTCCCCCACTGACCGAATGCTCTGCTGTCTTCCAACTTTGCTTCCTCCACCTTTTTACTTTTTGGACTTTTCAAACCCCCTTTCTCTCTTATCTTCATCTCTCTCTCATGCAACCAAACTCTCTCTTCATCTTCTTCTCGGTTTCATTTGAAGACCCATGAGCAGAAGTAGCAGCCATGGTTGCTTGGTTTGGAGTTGCTGTCGTCGTCACGCCGGGGCAGTAGAGCCGCCCGTTGCCGTTGCCGCCATTGAGCATCGTCTAGCTGCCCTCACCCATCTCTGCCGCACACTCTCTCTTCCCCTGGTTCGAGCAAGCTCGAATAATAGAAGTAGAAGCAGCGACCAGCGTCACTTGAAGGAGCTACAGCCACGCCGGAGCTGCCGTCGTTGCCGGTTGCCCATCCTCGCGCATTGCCCGCGTGCAACCGTGCTTGGCCGCACCTCTCACTGCTCCACCGTGTGACCCCAGCTTCCAGCCACCTTTGTTTAGCTTTTTTTTTGCCATCACAGGCCACGGTTCGGCCACCTTCGGCCACCATGCGCCGCCTCCTCAACCTGCCGAAGCTCCCTTTGCCTTCCATCGGCCTTGCTCCGCCATCTTAGCCCCGAATCCGCCTCTTCCAACAGCGAACATAGAAGGCAGAAAATGGGTATGACAGTGGGGTTTTGGCCCGTTTTGGCCACCTTCCCGAGCCCGGATGCTCGGCCCGCTTTGAAGAAAATCGATCCTCACATCGATGCCGTCGTTTCGAGTGAGTTTTACTCAGTAATGCCTTCTTAGTTTGCTAATTATACTTAAAGGTTGATTAGTGTTAGTTAAGTATAATTAGGTGGTTAGATTAGAATTGATTAGCGATTATTAGTTAATTGCATTGCATATTAGTTGTTTGGTTAGTGTACTTAAATAGAAAATTGCCTATAGTATTTATTGATTGTTTCTTGGGATTTTTCCGACCCTTATCGGATGTTAATTAGGCATTTCGGTCCTAAATGGAATTTTTAGGAATTAAATATTAATTTTCGAAATTAATTATTTAATTATTTATTTTCCAGAAATTCAATTGGGATGGCCAGTGACTGGAATTTTATGCTGATGATTGTGGCGCAAACCGTTTATTTAATTGAGCTTCATATTGTGCTAAATTGGAATTATTATATCTATTTAAATTCGAAATTATTTATTTAATTATTTATTTTCCGAAAATTCAACTGGGATGACCGGTGACTGGAATTTCGTGCTAATTGTTGTGGAGAAGTCCGTTTATTTATTTGGGCTTTAATTCGTATCGAATTGATTTAATGATGCATTTTTAAGTTATGTTCTTAAATAAGACAATTTTGGCTATGTGATTGAGATTGGTCGAGTGGGACCATAAAGCCATTGAATCTTGATTGATGGAGTGGGACCGTAAAGACATTAAATATTGAAAGTGGTCGAGTGGGACCGTAAAGCCATTGAATCTTGATTGGTCGAGTGGGACCGTAAAGCCATTAAATATTGAAAATAGTCGAGTGGGACCGTAAAGCCATTGAATATTGAAAGTGGTCGAGTGGGACTGTAAAGCCATTGAATCTTGATTAGTCGAGTGGGACCGTAAAGCCATTGAATTTTGATTGGTCGAGTGGGACCGTAAAGCCATTGAATATTGAAAGTGGTCGAGTGGGACCGTAAAGCCATTGAATCTTGAAAGGGTCGAGTGGGACCATAAAGCCATTGAATCTTGAAATGGTCGAGTGGGACCATAAAGCCATTGAATCTTGAAAGGGTCGAGTGGGACCGTAAAGCCATTGAATGTCGAAAGTGTCGAGTGGGGCCGTAAAGCCACTAAATATATGAAAGTTGCTTGGTGGGGTCATGGTTACCACCTATAAATAAGTTGTGTCCTAAGGACCATGATTTATAATTGGGAATTTAGTTGGAGTATTTGAGATGACCGGAAATGGTCTTGCTGATACGTAATTGACTAGGTCGATTGATCATTGTCTTGTTTTGATGTTGTGACTTAATTGATTGAATGAGAATGACTGTGAGTGGTCTTGTTGGCGTATAATTGACTAGGTCGATTTGATCGATGCTTCGATCTGTGATGTGATTACTTGGGTACTTATTTGATCTGTGCTAATATGCAAGTGGAATATGAGGTCAAGGTAAGTCCTTTGACTCATGTTGTGCATAGGCAGCGTTAAGGTGTATTAGTTTAATAATCGAGTCTTAGGGGGTAGAACTTGCTGAGACGTAATCTTATCCCGGTTTGGGGAAAACATTTTAGGACCCTGATGAAGAACCTGAGGAGAAAGAAGTCGAAGAGGAGTATCTGAAGGAGAACCCCGAGGATGATCAAGAGTAGGATCCTGATGATTGTTGCTGTAGAATCTAATTGAGTAGAAACCAACCTTTTTAGCATGGTTTGTATATGTACATGTATGACTGAGTCATTATAGATGTACATAAGGGTGTTGGTTTTCAGGTTCAATTTTCTAGTCCTACTTATATATCCCATTGCTTTATTGTCTGGGGATTTTTATAACTGCTTCCACATGTGCTATTAAAAATAAAAGGGTCGACGATATGTAGTCCTGAGATATCGCATTTTAAAATCGACCAAATTTTGAAGGATGGTCACGTGACCAAGGGTCGGGGCGTGACATACATTTTGTTTCCACCAAAATGAGGCTATTCGCTTCTCAATAGTGCAACAAACAAAAGTTGGAATTTTAAAAATGGACATAGCATACTAGGGTAGGGCCTGAAAAACTGTCTTAATGAAAACTTCTTTTCCAACCTTTGAGATTGTGAATGCTAGTATGAGCACTTACGGGGGTGAATAGGTGCGAAAACAAACTTTTACGAAGTACAGTGTAAAACTTTACGTTTAACCTGAGTTTGTTTAATAGTAGACTTTAAAATAGAAACGAGACTCTAACAATTAAATAAAGTTACGAGTAAAGTAAAATAGTTTAAGGAAAAAAAATAAGAACACAAGGTTTATAGTGGTTCGGCTTAATCCAAGCCTACGTCCACTCTCTTGCACTGACAGCCCACCGGCTGGATTTCACTATGAATCAAAAGAGTCATTACAGTATCACGTCATTGATTCCATAGTTTAGAGACTTTGCTACACTTCCTCAAGGTCTTACAAATGTATAAACTCTCTTTTGAGTATAAGTTTACGCTCAACAATCGAATTGACAAAGAATAAGGAGCTTCAAACTTTTGAATTTATCTATTGTGCACACACTTGAATAACTGGAACACCTTCATTATATACTCCTCCATGCCTTCATAACTGTTGGCACTTTCCAAAGGAGCTCTTCCAGTCTACCCGTTAGACAAAATCAATTAGGGAGATCTCGAGTTATTTAAGGATACCCACCAATCATGCTCGCCTATACAATGAGGATCTAGGTTTCCATAAGTAAAACCTTCCAAGTATGATTCGCCAATCAACGGATCTAAAGTACCCGAATTGAAATCAAAATGAATAATAGATTCTGAGATGCTATATCCAGCCGAGAGATCTTCTTCAATCGATAGAATCAAATCCTTAAAGAAATACTCAATTCTGGATAAGTCTTCTTTGACGGTCTAGAAACTGTTAATGAAGGTAGACTTTGAATCTTGAGTTTGGAGGTTCGGCGGTCTTTAGACTTTGATGAAAGAGTCTACAAGTCTTTAGACTAGATTGATGGAAACGTTTTGTCAGCTTCAAAACAAATACGGAAGTTTTCTCCAACAGAGATCAACCTCTCTTTCCACCCTTCAAGTTTCCTGTCAACTTTAGCAAGAATCCAAGCAAACATTTGCTTTTTTGTGTGACCCTAGTCAGATGGAATTCTAATGTATTTCCCTATTTTTTCTGAGATAAGAATTCTCAATTCAGCAACTCAAGGTCTGTGGGCAGTCTCTCCCAAAGAAAAAGCCTGATTTATTGAGGTTTATAGCTTGTCCTGACACATAACAATATTGGTTCAGTACATTGGCAACATTATGAGCTTCTCTTATTATTACATCTAAGAAAAGGATGGCATCATCAGCGAATAGAAGATGTGAAAGCGTTGGGCATGTAAGATTTAGGCAAATACCGTTAATGCTTCCATCTTGTATAGCTTTACTCATAAGGGTTGAGAGGACATTGGCCATGATAATGAATAGATAGAGTGAGAGAGGGTCTCCTTGTTGAATTCCTCTAGTAGGCCTAAAGATAGCTGAAGGCTCACCATTAACTAAAGTGCTGAAAGATACCAATGAGATGCATTGCTTTATCCATTTGACCCATTTCTCATAGAACCCCAACCTCAGCATATAATCACATAAAAAATCCCATTCAACTTTGTCATACACTTTTTGTATATCTAGTTTTAAAATGGCTTGAAATTTACGCTTTCTTCTTCTCACCCTTAGTTGATGAATCACCTCTTGGATGATAAAGATATTGTCTTGGATCTGGCGCTCACTTATAAAAGCAGTTTGCTCCACATAAACTATCTTTGGCAGCCAAGGCTTCAACCTATTAGCCAGCACCTTCGCTATAATCTTATAATTGAAATTGCAAAGACTTATAAGTCTGAATTGGGTGGTATTTTATGGGTTTATTACTTTAGGGATGAGAGTAATATGCATTCTATTGAGCTCTTGTTGAAACGTACCTTGGCTGAAACAAGATTGCACCATGCTGAAGATATCGTCATTGATGATAGGCCAATGACTTTGATAAAATAAATCATTTAGCTCGTTCAATCCCAAAGCCTTTGTAGCCCCTAGCTAAAACACAGCAGCTTTAAGTTCCTCTTTTGTGACTGGTTGGATGAGGTCTTCATTCATCTCTTCATTGACCACCACTGTACATTGATTTAAAATAGGTTGGTAATTCCGATCGCCACTGAAGTAAATAAAAATTGATAGAAGCTTCGGATGTGATGTTTGAGAGTCTAGGGGTCCCTACACCAGGTTTGATCATCAATTCGAAGCATGGATATTTTATTCCGTTGTCTTCTTTGGACTGTTGTAGCATAAAAAAACTTGGTGTTTTGATCCCCCCATTTTAACAAATTAATTCTAGACCTCATGCACCAATACATCTCTTCTGACCTCCACAAATCTTCAATTTTTCCAACAATGTTACTAATCTCCTCTCTATTTTGCTCCCTATTCGTTCTATTAGTTAGCTTTGTAAGCCGAAATTTAAGGGGGATGATCTGTTTTTGAGCACTTTTAAATTTCCTCCTATTCCATTTGTTTAATTCAGCAACAACCAGCCTTGTTTTATGTGCAATACTAATTTCAGTTGTTCCATTTGCATTTAATCACCTCCTCACACTTGGGGTCTTCTAGCCAAAACAATTCAAATCTGAACATTCTCTTGCTTTTCTTCTCCATTTGATCTAGAGATAGTATAATTGGGCTATAATCTGAGCCTATCGCCGGTAGTGCAAAAGTCATCACGTTTGGGTATAGCATTCTCCATTCCAAATTACAAAGTGCCTTGTATAATCTCTTCTTTACTAATGCGATGCCTTCTCTATTATTGGACCTAGTATAAGCGTAGCCCTTACTTTCGATATCCATCAAAAAGCAATCATCTAGAAACCCCCGGAAAGCTGTCGTTCGATAACGATCCACCTCTATACTCCCAACCTTTCCCAATGGTAAAGAATTTCATTAAAGTATCCTATGCATAACCATGGGAGTGGATTATTATAGTTGTTGTCTTTCATGGAACGCCATAGTCTCAATCTCTCCTGAAAATTTGTTGGTACATGTAGAAAGGATATTCGCATTAGGTCACCTCTAATGAGATCCTTGCATTGTATATTGATAAGCTCCTCGAAGCTTCCCTCCACTTCCACTTCTACCTCCTCATCCCACATTAGTGTCAAACCCCCCACTATACCAACTGGCTTGATCATAAAAGAAAATTTGAAATAAGTCATTTTCCTCACTCTCTCTATAGTATTCTTGTTTTTTATTTCCATGAGGAAAACCAGGTTGGGCCGCTCTTGAACCACTATGGCTCTGAGGTGCTAGACTGTCAAGGGAGTGCCCAGCCCTTGATAGTTCCAGCTTAATAATTTCATCTATTCTTTAGTGGCTTATTAGGGCCAGCCACCAAAGCCCATGCGCTAGCCCCTTCCCAAGACTAAATTGAGGCATCCAAGAGTTGTTTTTCATCCACCAAGAGATTTTGTGAGATTTTCTTTTCATAAGGACTGACCCGCTTTTGTTTTTTCTCCATAGGAGCTTTATACACCACATTTCCTTTTCTTAGAGATTAGTGAAAGTATCTCATTACCTGCTAGAGAAGGGAGCAGCAATGTGTTCTATTTTGTTTTTTGCCCACTGATTATATTAGTTTGCTCTGACTTTCCTAACTATTCCATAACCTTCTGTGCATTATCCTGGACAAGAACAATTGCCAGTTCATTTGGTTCATCTGCTTCTGATCTCAAGGGTATTTCGATCACCACTTTGGGAGTTTCCATCTCAACCTCTTCATCTATAGCAGAGATTTCTAGTTTGCCATAAAATGTCTTCCAATAGGGGCTGACTTCTCAAACTTCTGCCTTTAGCCACGAGCCATACCAACCTGGTTAATCCTAAGCAAGTCCAATTTCTTCATAGGGTATTTCAGTGCAAAAGTTTGCATAATACCCAATGTGACCACAAGAATAGCAAAAGTGAGGGAGCCTTTAATACTTTAAATCTATCCACCATTTCTTTTCCCCACAAGTAATCATAGTTCAGGTTCAGCAGCACTCTGGCCTTACAATTTTTGTGTGAATTGTTGTTTTGAGCCTCGATTTTAACCTCCTCAACTTGCCCCAAACGAGAAACTAACAAGCGTATGGCATCTTCAATGACTCTCGCATGAGGAAGCCTATAAAATGCACCCAAAACGCATAATGTGTGAACTCATAACAATGCTCAGGTATGTTTGGGTCTCCTTCTCTAAGGACTAATAGGTTACTCACAAAAGACCATGGTCCCGATTCTAACAACCTCCTTTTTTCTTCACTTGATTGGAATAGAAATGACAAATAACCTGGTTTAATTAGCTCACATTTGATTGAATCTGTTTTCCATGCTCTTTTTATAATGTTGATAAAAGCCTGGAAATTAACATTTGTCTTCAAAAATAGCTTGTGTTAACTCACTTTCTTGCTTCTCTTCCTTTGGAATGTCATCCCCTAGGTCCATGATATCCTCATCGGACCACAAGTCTCCCATTCTCTAACACAGTGCTACCAATCAAAGATGATTATCCTCTCCTATGTAGCACCAACACGAACACGTAACACTTGACACGACACGACACGTCATTTCTCCAAAAATAGAAAATTCCAACACATTCCGATACATTATAAATTAAATATATATTTTTATATATAAAAGCAAATAATAATAATAATAATAATAATAATAATAATAATAATAATAATAATATCATAGAATTAATTTATACTAAAAATATTAATCAAACATTTGTTAATATAATTCATTGTTTTAATTTGACAAAGATTGAACGAGAAATTCAATTGCAAACATGAAAGAGTAAACTTGAAGGAACATGCCCTATTTTCTTATACTTGTCGAAGATTAGTGAGATTTCTTATAATCCTAGACAGAGTTCAGAGTTCATGATATAGACTAGCTTGGAGCTCCTTTGCAAAACAAGGTTCGAGAAAATGAAAATCCTGGATAAGAACTCTCGAAGTATGACCAAAAGAAAAGGAAATCACTAGATTCGCCATGGAAAATGTGAGAGATAACTCACAAGCTAATAACATAAACCAAAAGAGATAACTCACAAATGATACTTGCAAGAGGTAGAAAGAAACGAAAAAAAAAAACTAACTTTAAGTATGTGGGGCAAAAAAATGATGTCGATGAGAAGGAGGGCATTCCATCGTCACTCATGGGAAGATCAGGACTTTTAAGTGAGAAACTTGAGACTAAGAATTTTCTTCTTTCCCCTTTATTTTTGTTATTTTTATTATTTTTTCATATATTTACTTCTTCTTTTTTTGTGACTCGGGAACCGCCATACAGCTGACAGCTGGTGGCGTAAACCCAGGGCAACCTAAGGGGACCCACCTCCCTCGAACCGAGGTGAGTTGCACAAGCAACCGCAGGGATTCAAACCCGCTCCCTTCCAGTAGAGGGATTGAGCGCAAACCACACAACCACCAATGGGGTGGGTCATATATTTACATTTTGACCCCTCAAGTATTGAAAATTTTTAAAATTAATCCCGTGCGTATCGGAATCGCGTGTCAGAATTTTGGACTTGCGTGTCGAAGTGTGTAGGAAAGAGTTGATCACGTGTCAGATTTTTTGACACTCGTTGACCGCATGTCGAAACGTGTCGGAGCATGTCGGACACAAGTCAAAGTGTCAAACATGACACGAAAGCTTCTGGAAAGTGTCGATGCTTCTTAGGTCCTCTCTACCTTCCATTCCCTATCCCTTTACTAATAGCGTTGAGAAGCTATGGCTGGTTTGTTATGGAGTGAAGGGAGCTCTAGAGATGATGGGCGCTCAAAGGAGGTTTTATTGAGAACAGAAAAATATGGGATTCCCTTCAAGAAGCTAGAGCAAACAATTAGAGGCGCAAAACCCAAGGACCTAATATCTTCCAGTCGCTTGAAGCTTATAGGCAGAAAAGACACTGAGGCGCGATGATTTTACCATGGATCACTTGGAAGAAGGAGGATTTGCGAGCATTTTGCCATGGGACCTAGTGGACCTGCAAGCATTTTGCCATGGGACGCCGTGAAGAAGGAATTTCTGTATTTGGAAAGCTTAATCGGGGGGAGGATGCCTAAAATCTGTCATGGGTATAAAGATTTAGAGTTTGGTGATTTGGGGATTTGTTGAAAAAAGGGCAGCTATCACCTGGAGGGATAGAGAGAAACTCAAACCAAGTTGAGAGAAACAGCCTACAGCAGTTAGTCACTAACTTTGATGATGCCGCGAGGTGGGTTTTGCCCATCTTGATTGCTCCGGTTAAAGTCTCTCCTCGCTTTTCTTTTCGGATTCCCCTAACATACATAGAGCTTCCAATGATGTTCATTCCTGTCATAGAGCTTTGCTCAAGTCCAGGTCAAAAAAGTGCGTCCTTTCTATTGCCTCTTTATCCACTTCTACCTAGAGTTTCCCTCTTTTTTCTTATTTTGGTTAATGATGTTCATTCCTGTCGTGTATTGAGCTTTGCTCAAGTCCAACTCATAAAAGCGCGTCCTTTCTTTTGCCTATTTATCCAATTCTACCCTGAGTTTCCCTCTTTTTTCTTATTTTGGTCGATTAAATCTATCCACTTCAGACTGTCCAATGTTATTGACACCTAAATTTTACTATTTTATTTATGACTCAATCGCATACAAAAATAGGAATTAGTCACAAAAAAAAAAGAAAAAAAAACAACAAAACGACAAAGGTTTCGGTAGGGAGAAACCGAGGGAGCAGCTCGCCACCAAAGCCGCCTGCAAGTCTGCCCGGCCACCGGCGATGTCAAGAAGTCCCACTGCCAGGCCACACCTCTTTAGCAGCTACTTGTCTTGACGCCGTCATTGCTCATTCTCCCCAAGGCCGAGCTATCGCTCTCTACCCCTCGAGCGACGCTCGCACCTTTGCGTCGTTGCTGCCAAAGTGCCAAACATTCACGAGCACCGCCAGTAAAAGCCCGAGCCATCGCCATGCCCCACCTCAACGCTAGAAGCCACACGCACCTTAGCATGTCGTCAACGCTGTAGTAACTTGCCACCGTGCCTGAGTGCTGCCCACCTTTGCCCGTGACGATCTGAAGCGCTTTGCCTGCAACTGCGAGCACCACCGTGCTAGCCGCTGAAGCTCCGCCCAAGCGTTGCCACTGCTGCCATGCTCCCCTCCACCTGCATCCATGACACCAACAATCCTCCACGTCACCACTGCCACCCGCTATGTCGCCGCTGCTACCCACTGCATCGCCGCCGCCATCAGCTACGTCGCCGCCAAGAAACCCCTGGGTTTTAGCCAAAAAATCGGGTTGAGCACAAGTCGCAAACCGAGTAGGGTTTTGATCTTCGAGCAGGCCGCATATAGGCCGAAGCAAAGCCTTTGGGCCTGGTTAATATTAGTTTTTCCTATTGTGTTGGGCCGGGCTTAGTCTACTTAATTTTTTTTTAGGTGGGCTCACTTTTGAGCTAAACTGGGCCTTTTGAGCTAGACAAGCCTAGTCTTATTGAGGCTTGCAAAATTTGGCCCTCCCCCTACTTGGACTAAACCCGAGTTAGGTCAAACCGGACCCGACCTGGTTCGCCCATTTCTTAATTAATTTTTTAAATTAAATAATTAAAAATTAATTATTTTAAAAAATAATAAATAAATAAATAATTTGAAAATTAAAAAAGTGTAGGGTTTGGTTAGGAATTGTTATGTCTTGCCTTTTTAGCATAATTAGGCCTTTATTTTCTTGCACCTTGATTATATTGCATGTTTAATTCGCATATTTGATTATGTTTGTGGATGTTTAATTACACGTGCTCAATTTTACTGCAATTAGGATATTAGTAGTTGTGGTTGTTATTTTAATGATTGTGTACCCGCATGATCACCTCAAGTGTTAATGAATAAGTATAAAATCAATACAAAATGCCTGCCAAAAAATCATTTTGTTAAAATGAACAAGATTAGGTACCGAAATGGCATTAATTAGTCAATTAGTGTAATCAAGTCCCCGACCCTAGATTATCTGGTTGCATAGGAAGTGAGGTACACTCCCATGCCTCACTTAGTTTCTAGCCAACCTCAATAGGCTAGTAGCGACTCCCTTTGTGCAAAATTCCTAAAAAATATCTCAATGTTACGCGGGGTATGGGCTTGGGAGAGCTCTTGCCTAATCCTGAGCCTTAAGCCCATTATTTAGGCAATACCTCTAAACATATTCCCTCCACTCGAGGGTAGGTCGCAACAGCTTGGTGACTCTACTAAGAAGTTGGTTGGAGACCTTAGAGGACTAAGGCCTAAATTTATCTTGTTCCAAAGTAAGTTTTGTTTGACGGCAAGAATATCAGGTACACCCCTAACATTAAAGATGTTAAATGTTTTTGCATAATGGGAGATATAAGGAGAAGTGTTTGCTCACCTTTGTCTTATAGGGAGGCGTAAGAATGTGTGGTTTATTTTTTATGTATGAAGTGTTGTTTGCCTATAAATTGTTGTGCATGTATTATTTGCATTGCACTACACCATAACATACACTACCTACCACCGGACCTAGGCCACATAGGATCACTTAGGATGGTGTGGAGATGGATACTACTCCGACTACAACCACGTAGTACGGGTCACCCATCTCTACCCCAAAATTTCTTTCTTCATATCAAAGGTACCCACCCTGGTCTGCAATCGCATGACACGAGTCGATTCTTTGATGAAGCCAGAGTCATGGGTAACCCGACCTAGCCACAACCTTGTTGGTCCGGTCCGGTGATCCTATGGCTTCATTTTGAGTTGTATAGAATAGAAATCGAACCATATCTCGTGCATGTCTATGTAATTGAAAAATATATATATAGAGACAAAGGTCAGTACCCATTGTAAGTATCATTTTTCTTTTTATTTGCTCATTTTGTATTGTATTTTCATCTTGAAATTCGCGGAAATCAATCAAATGCCCTCAATAATGTAGGCTTATGATTGACAAATTGGCAATTGCTTTTGAGAAAAGTGAACATTGAATGTAAGTTCAAAACACTTTAATTTGGCCCTGTGAAACATGACTTTGTTTAAATTTTTAATTATGGGCTCAAAACCGCTTTTTGTTTAGAAGATTCTTTCAAGACAAGATTATATTTTGGGGCACAAAAATTGAAATTGCATTTTTAATCAAATTCTCTCATTCTCACATTTTGGGATTGAAATGCAAATCACATTTGGTGTACAAATTCCTCAAAATAGAAGTCATTTCTTTCAAAAATTAATGTCACTTTTATATATGAAACTTTTGAAATAGAGTGGACTAAAACCTTGACATTCTAGTATTCGACCACACAGAGCTAGGACAAAAGTTAATTTTTACTCTTAACTATGCAAGAGTTTCTTGTATTTTATCATTGTTTTTATTCTTGTGAAGAATCACGCTTTCCATTTTGGGTTTTGATTATGAATCCAATTGATGCTTTTGTAAATCATGCGACTCACATTTTTTTAATAATGGAATTCAATTTCATGAAAATCATCCTTTTAAAAACAAACTCAAAAGTGTAGGCTCATGGAACTCGAGGAACAAGCATGCATCAAGGCTTCGTTGGCACCAATCTTCCAATAGAGGCGGAACAAAGCTGAATTCCGTTTAAAGAAGTTCCTTTATTTGGAAATTGGGCATCGCCATCACCAGATTGTTTTTCCTACAAGTTTTATCAAGAGCTGCATCATATGTTACTAATAGGCTAGCATTTAGGCTCTTGCACATTTTGGCAATTAAAGCATTTGAACATTTGGTTGCAAGAACTTTCTGCAATCAATATTAGTCACAAAATACTACTTTGTTATATACTTTATCGCAAGGAAATCACGCAAATGCCTTAGGTGCCAAAATAGCCCATTGATCTCATTCACTTTGCCTGATGAGACAAATGAAGGGAGTTGCCAAGCATCCAAAAAAGCAAATTCGAAAACATGTGAAGGGTAAATTGTGTCGATTCCAATTGCTCATTTTGATAGTCTCTGACACGATTCTTTTTTCCTTTGATAGGATAACACCAAACACTTAAAGGCAAATGCAAGTGAAGGGTAATGTTAACTTACCAAATATCCACGAGGGTGAATTCAAGAAATGTTAGCACCCAAAAGATAAAAGCGAGCGAATGGTAATAATGTATCGTTTCCAACATTTCAATCCCTAAAGATCTTTGCACTAACATATTCTTTCACATTCCTTACAGGGTTATCGGGTCACCATGCTGCAAGTAAAAGCCCTTCTTCTCAAATTAAAAAAAAATGGAGAATTTCCATTACAAAAAAAAAAAAAAGGATCCTTTGGCGCTTTCCTAGAGACAAGCACAAATAAATAACTAAGAAAAGAATTTCTACAAACTTTTTTAACATCATTTTTATCTTGAAATTGTTTTCTCGTTTTGTGGGCTATTCATTTTAAATCAAAATTCCCTATGGAGATTAATCTACTCAAACGATCTCAACAGAGTGAAATGAAGATGTTAATCATGCCAAGCAGAGGACACTTAGGATGAGGAAAGGCAAGCCATTTACAAACACATCCTTCAAACACTTTTGAGAGTTGAGTGAAAGGCGACCTTCTCTTAGGACAAAAAATTCATTCACATTGAGCGCAAAGATCGAAATGATAAAGGCATTTTCTTCATCAATCCCAAGCACTGAGCCAACATCTTGCTACCCTTTTGAGTTGAATAAAGATAATCCTTCAAAGTATCCCTGTCAAGAATGACCTTACTTTGGGGCAACATAGGAGGTTACGGTCGTATTGTAAAGCAAATGATTGAGAAAGATTCTATTACTTTCACTTAAAAACCCTCTTGAAAACCCTCTTGAAAATTTTAAGCATTTCGAGCCTCTCCCAAGCCAATATTACAACCATCTTCCAAAGTCTCTTCTGATTGGGATGGTTTGAGTGAAAATGAGAATACCACCAAGAAGCTACTACTTGAAGGAACGGAAGTAATTTTATCTTGTCTTATCTTCCAAGTTATCGACTTATCAACTTGTAAACCCGATGAAGATAACGAGAAATGTTCCTTTATTGGCCTCAAAGCAATAATTCCATTGTGTAAGCCCTAACCGAGCCTATATTGCAATCCTTTCAAAAGACCTTTTTGATCGATTAGATTGAGCTCATCGTGAATGTTTCTGAAAGCCTTCGACATGGGTTATGTGAGATAATCAGTTACTTCCCATGCAAATGAATGGGATCAAGCAGCCATTTTATCGAGAGTGTGTGAGAAACCCCTTTTGACTAAGAAGCTCTAGTTCGGCATGCTTAATAAGCCTTTTTCACGAGTCATAGCCATTATGATAATAACTGACTCCTAAAGAATTTGATGATTAATGATACATCCCCAAGCAAGATGACAATTGTGCACTATATGATGTTGATTAACATCGAATGTTACAGTATCGCCAATACATCTCTTGATGATGTCTCTAATGACATTTTTTCAAGTTGAGTTTGATAGGATTCCTTAGTGAAGCCATGTAATTCCAAGGAGTTAGCAAGTGCTTCCCTAAACCATGTCATCTCCAAAGGTTCATGGTCAACCCTAAACCATGCCGTCTCCAAAGGTTCATGATCAGCCTTAAACCATGCCATCTCCAAAGGTTCATGATTAGTCTTAAACCATGCCATCTACAAAAGTTCATGGGTTTTCCTCAAACCATGAATTTTCAACCTGATTAGAACTCGTTATTACAAGATGAGACTTCATGTCCTTCTTCTTATGACACGGAGAGCTTCTGTAACTTTGAGTCTTTTTTCCTATGACACTGAGAGTTTTTGTATCCTGAAGAGCTTTTGTAGCCCGGAGTCGTTTTTTCCTATGACACATAGAGTTTTTGTATTCCGGAGAGCTTTTGTAGTCGAGAAAGCTTATGTAGCCCAGAGTCCTTCTTCCTATGACACAGAGAGCTTTTGTAACCCGGAGAGTTTCTGTAACCCAGGGTCCTTCTTCTTATGACACGTAGAGCTTTTGTAGCTTGGAGAGCTTTTGTAACCTGAAGAGCTTTTGTAACCCGAAGAGCTTTTGTAGCTCAAAGTCTTTCTTCCTATGACACAGAGAGCTTTTGTAGCCCAAAGAGCTTGTGTAGCCCAGAGTCATTCTTCATATGATATGGAGAGCTTTTGTAGCCTAGAAAGCTTTTGTAGCCCGAAGAGCTTCTGTAGCCCGAAGTGCTTCTTTCTATGACATAGAAAGCTTGTGTAGCCCGAAGTCCTTCCTATGACACAGAGAGCTTTTGTAGCCTAAAGAGTTTTTGTAGCTCGGAGAGCTTCTGTAATCCGAAGTCCTTTTTCCTATGACACGGAGAGTTTTTGTAGCCCAAAAAGCTTTTATAGCCCAAAGTCTTTCTTCTTATGACACAGAGAGTTTATGTAGCCCGGAGTCCTTCTTATAACACGAAAAACTTTTATAGCTCAAAGAGCTTTTGTAGCCTAGAGAGCTTTTGTAGCTCGGAGCCCTTCTTCCTATGACACGAAGAGCTTTTATAATCCGGAGAGCTTTTGTAATCCAGAAAGCTTTTGTAACCCGGAGAGCTTCTGTAATCCGAAGTCCTTCTTCCTATGACACAGAGAGCTTTTGTAGCCCGGAGAGCTTTTGTAGCCCAGAAAGCTTCTGTAGCCCGGAGTCCTTCTTCCTATGACATAGAGAACTTCTGTAGACTGAAGTCCTTCTTCCTATGACACGGAGAGCTTTTGTAACTCGGAGTCCTTCTTCCTATGACATGAAGAGCTTCATTAGCCTGAAGTCCTTCCCCTTTTTCCTATAACACAGAGTGCTTTTATAACCCCGAGTCTCTTCTTCTTGTTATGACACGCTTGCTTTTGTAGCCTGGGGTTTTTTCCTTTCTTCTTGTGACACAGTGTGCTTTTGTAGCCCAGTTTTTTTTCCTCTTATGACACGACGTGCTTCTATAGCCTAGGGTCTTTCTTTCCTCTTATGACATGGCGTGCTTCTATAGCCCGGGGTTTTTCCTTTTCCTTATGACACGGCGTGCTTCTATAGCCCGGGGTCTCTTTTTCTTCTTATGACACGGCGTGCTTCTATAGCCCGGGATCTTTTCTTTTCTCTTATGACACGGCGTGCTTCTGTAACCCAAGGTCTTTCCTTCTTCTTATGACACGGCATGCTTCTGTAGTCCGAGATCTTTTTCTTTCTTCTTATGACACAACGTGCTTTTGTAGCCCGAGGTCTTTTTTTCCTCTTATTGACAAGACGCGCTTCTATAGTTATGAGTCCTTTTTATCGACCTGACACGTGCCTATGCACCCAGGGTCTCTCTACCACCGAAATAATTTATGTGTCTTCTATCTTTAAATTCAACCTCTTTGAGCTCCCATTCAAAAAGTGACAGCTATTGACACCTAATTTTACTATTTTATTTAAGACTATCACATATAAAATTAGGAATTAGTCACTAAAAAAAACAACAACAAAAAGAAAAAGAAAAAGAAAAAACTCCTAAAGGTCGGGTCAGGCTGAATCTAGCATTGGCCCGGCCCGGCCCGCCGCTCGCCTCTCTCTCACGCGCACCCGGCCTGTTTCCCCTTTAGTTTGGCCCACACTAGGCTGCGTCCTCCCTCCTCCATCTTCGCACAGGAAACCCTAGAGAGAAAACGGAGAGAACCTACAACAAAGGAGAGGGTGAGACGCAGAGGAAGAGCTCAAGCAACAAGAACAAGAGAGAGAGAGAGAGAGAGAGAGAGAGAGAGAGAGAGAGAGAGAGAGAGAGAGAGAGAGAGAGAGCTACAGAGAAGAAAAGCAGAAGGAGAAGAAGAACGAAGGGGTTTGGGGGGGAGAAACTGAGGGAGCAACTCGCCACCAAAGCCACCTACAAGTCTGCCCGACCATCGACAACGTCAAGAAGCCCCACCGCCAAGCCACACCTCTCCAGCAGCCGCCTATCTTGACGCCGTCACTACCCACTCTCCCCGATGCCGAGCCACTGCTCTCTGCCCTTTGAGTGATGCCTGCACCTTCGCGCCATTGTTGCCAAAGCGCCGAATGTCCGCAAGCACCGCCAATAGAAGCCCAAGCCACCATCGCGCTCCACCTTGGCGCCAGAAACTTTGTGCACCTCAGCACATCGTTGATGCCACAGCAACTTGCCACCGCGCCTGAGTGTTGCCCGCCTCCACCCATGATGACTCGCCGCGCTCTGCCTATAACCGCGAGCACCGCTATGCCAGCCACCTAAGCTCCGCCCGAGCACCACCACTGCTGCCGTGCTCCCCTCCACCCGAATTCATTACACCAGCAATCCTCCGTTGAGCCACTCCGCATTCCCGCTGCCACCCGCCGTCGTCGTCAAGCTCATCGCTGGGTTTCGACCAAAAAAGTAGGTCGGGCGCAGGTCACAAATTGAGTAGGATTTTGATCTCCAGGCAAGCCGCGTTTGGGCCAAAGCAAGGCCTTTGGGCCTATTTAATATTGGTTTTTCCTATTGTGTTGGGCCGAGCTTAGTCTAATTAGGTTTTTTTTAGGTGGGCTTAGTTTTGAGCTGGACTAGGCCTGTTGTTCAGGCTTAGTCCTATTGAGGCCTGCCAAATTGGGCCCTTCCCCCGCCCAAGCTGAACCCAGGTCAGGTCAGACTAGACCCAACTCAATTCTCCCAGTTTTTAATTATTGACACCTAAATTTTGGTGACCCTTTTAATTATTAGTTGCATTAAAAAATTAGGAATTAATTTTAACCCCTAAAAAAATATTAGTTAATTAATTAATTGCATAGCATATAGTTTTAGGTGCATCCATTTTAATTTGCATTTACATTGGGCCGGTGACAAATGGGTTCAAATTGATGGTTCAGAATATTAATTTGACAATTGGACTAAGCCCACGAAGGGAGTAAATAAGCCCAAGCCCGTATCCTCGGAAAGATTTTACGGATTCGTGGATATGGATTTGGAAAAATTAAAACCCTAACCTATAAAAGCGTTGTTCGCGTAGGGTTTTGAAGAGAGACCACACAATTGAAGACATGGCCATACACTGAATTGAGGGAAACAAAACACGTGAGAAAGAGAGAAGAGGTCCTTCGGCCAAGCCTTGGTCGAAACACCGCTCGTGCTATCCCTCTGCCTCGGAGCCCAGCGACATTGAGCACCTGCTGCCGCGAGCTCCAACCTTAATGACGAAGCTACTGTTCATACGTGCCACCAGCACCGACGCTCAAACAGAGAGCATCTCTGAAATTTCCGTCCAAAACTAGCTGTGATTCAAGCTTGCTCGGAGCCTGCTCCGCAACGTTTTAAGCTGTCCCGACAAGTTCCAACAAGCGTCTGGGCCACGCTTCACTTTTGCCGCTAGAAGAAGTTTGCTCTCAATCAACCTTGAAAGGAAGTCCATTCGGTGGAGAGTCTGCAATGGTGCAAAGGAAAAATAAAAAATATAAATTGTGAAAGTGGTGGGAGTCAGGCGAAGAAAACGTGATATGGATCCAAGAAGAAGAAAGTGAAGTGGAGATCTTGAAGGAGAGAGAAAGCATCACAAGAGGGATAGTCCACAAATTCATTGCGGTCCTTTCTTCTTTCTGCTCTAGCCAAGTTGAGGCGTCCATCGGGCCTACTCGTCCACTAGGTCAAGAACCACCATCGAAGTTTGTGTTTTGCAGGTCCATCTCGCCGTCGACGCGGTCGCTGTTTGCTATCATCAACATTGTCGCACGCTGCCCACCGCCATCCGAGCCTCAAAATTCACATAATTACGGCAACAAACCGAAGGATTCTCGGTGAAGGCCTAGCTTTAAATTAGAAGATTTCTTTTCCATTGCTTGCGGTGTGGAATTTACGTGCGTGCAGGTTATTCGGGTCAGAGGGACACGTGAACCCGGTCAAAAGGACCATGTCAGTTTGAAGTCCAAGAGAGCCTTCGTGAGCCAGGCCCATCTCTTGGAACTTCCGGCATTCATCAAAAATTTATCAACCCATCATCATTGCTCGACACCACCAGATTAGTCCAATGATATTGACGATCCTCAATGCTCCGGCGAGTCCTCCACCGAGCTTAGAGCCATCATCACCGC
Organism: Eucalyptus grandis x Eucalyptus urophylla; assembly: GCA_028830015.1. Lineage (NCBI taxonomy): Eukaryota > Viridiplantae > Streptophyta > Magnoliopsida > Myrtales > Myrtaceae > Eucalyptus > Eucalyptus grandis x Eucalyptus urophylla. The sequence continues at coordinate 31,152,026 of CM054188.1, read as the reverse complement.
AATTCGCATGATTCATTGTCCCTCCGAGTTTGGAAACGGTATCCGAGTGATATTGCAATTTAGGTAATAATTTTCATCAAATTGATCTTTATATATTTTTATTGCCTAATTTGTGAAATTGCTATCTCGTGTGAATCTTTAAATGATGCTATCGTATCCATAAATATAAAGTATCTTTTTAAATTGGGAAATCTTCAGAATTTCACAACGTGCATACGATTGACGGTTCGATTTCACGCTCGAAATATGACTCGCAATCACACGGAAAAATCGTCAATCCAATCTCATGCTCGAGATTCAATTCGCGGTTTTATTTAAAATTGGTCAACCCGATCTCATGCTCGAGATACGGTTCGTCAATTTGGGTATCAATATGGCTTGATTTGCTGTAGTGTTACTTTTAATTTTCTTTAAAAAAAAATCAAAAAATGTAGTTTTAGGGTTTTCATGTTCATAATAGGTATTTTATTTCGAATTTCCAAAAATAAAAAATCAAATCAATTAATTTAGGTTTAGTTTTTTAACTTGGATTGCATGTTTAATTATTTGGCAATTATTAATTTCGAAATTTAAAAAAAGGGGAAAAAGGGAAAAACACAAAAGAAAAGTCATTATGCATATGTCATGTAAAATTAGGGCATCTTTTGCACGTCATAGCATATTAGGGTTAAATTGCATTTAGTTTAATTTTAGATGATGTTTTTTTCTTAATTTACCATAGGTTTAGGTATCTTATTAAATAGATTGCATTTTAGGATTATCTAGGTTAAGATAATATTTTAGTTTAAATTAGGATTTGGCTCAACCTAATTCCTAATATAAAGTAAATAGGATCTTAATCTAATTAGGTAATTTTCACATTTCACCTAATTTCGAATTTCATTCTTTTAAGAAAAGAAAAATGTCACATGCACATCATTAGGATTAGATTCAATAAAATGCATGTCATGTGGTAGTTGTTGCTAGGCCCATTCCACTAGAAGTTACATGTCATTAGAGTTAGGTCATTTAGTTAATATTGCATTGCATATTGCATGATTTTCATTAATTAAGTGAAAACAAAACAAAAATTGCATGTTAATTAGAAACCATATCTAGGGTTGTTGATGTGAATTTTAATTTAACATTGCAGGTGCTTTCATTGCTTTGAGGTAAGTCCTGCAATTTACTTTCTGCTTTACTTGAGTATTAAATTGGTGGTTTGCGCACCTGCATGAACACCTCACATGTTAGGAAATTAGTTTAAAATCAATTCAAGCTGCCTGCAAAACCTTTTTTTAAATAAAAGAACTGGTACCGAAAGGGCGTAGAAAAATCTAGCGTAACCAAGTCCCCGTACCCAAATCTCTGGTTCGTAGGAGTAAAGTAAAACTCCCGTTACTTTACTTGGTTTCTAATCGACCCACCAAAAATAGATTAGTGGTGACTCCCAATTAAAAAATTTGCATGTTAATAACTTGAACCAAAAGTCGCGAATCGGTATGGGCCTGGGAGAGCCCGAGTTAAGTTTAGGCTTAACAATCCATTAGCCAAACCCTAGGTGGTTCATACCCCGAAAAAATTGGTCGCGACATTAATTAAAAATTAATTATTTAAAAAATTTAAAATAATAAAAATAATAACTTCGAAAATTAAAAAAAGTGTAGGGTTTGGTTAAAAATTGACATGTCTTGCCTTTTTAGCATAATTAGGCCTTTATTTTCTTGCACCTTGATTATATTGCATGTTTAATTCGCATATTTGATTATGTTTGTGGATATTTAATTGCACGTGCTCAATTTTACTGCAATTAGGATCTTGGTAACTGTGGTTGTTACTTTAATGATTACGCACCTGTATAATAACCTCACACGTTAGTGAATATGTATAAAATCAATCCAAACTGCCTGCCAGAAAATCCTTTTGTTAAAATGAACAAAATTAGATACTGAAAGGATGCTAATTAGTCAATTAGTGTAATCAAGTCCTCAACCCTAGATTCTCTGGTTGCGTAGGAAATGAGGTACACTCCCATACCTGGTTTTTCGCCAACCCCAATAGGCTAGTGGCGACTCCTTTTTTGTAAAATTCCTAAAAAATATCCAAATGTCATGCGATGTATGGGTTTGGGAGAGCTCGCCTAATCATGGGCCTTAAGCCCGTTCTTGAGGCTATTGTCTCTTGCTTGATTCGAGACATAGCTACATCAAACAATTTCTCTGGTGATACACTAGATGTCATCGATCGATCCAATGCCCTTCTCAGAGTTTGCAATATCGGTTGCCTTTAGTTGTCAGAGAAAGTCTTGCACTTTCTTGCCCAATTATCTGAGTTTTCAATAACTCTTTGTGAGGAAATTTATTTTTTTGCAATAGCTAAGGTGAGTGAGTAGAGAAGTGTTCTTTCTCTGCATTTAAAGAGGAAATGGATATCAAATGGCAACATTTATCGTGAGGTTCCCGCATGTTTTTAAATCAGAAAGGTTTTGCTCAGTGAACCCTTTTTATTGTACTGTAGAACGTCACCTATCTCGAATTGTAGATTCTGAACCTGACTTTGTGCTTGTTTTTTCTTTTGTTGCAGAACGATCCCAAGCATTTATTGTTGGCTCATCTCTTTGACAAACCTTGCTTTCTAGGATTGCTTGCTGTGCAGGTAAAACCCAATTTTGGTTCTTTAGTGTTCTCCTCATGTTGCTCGACTCTTCAGAGAACATGTCTTGTTTTGTTGAGTGCTTCAATGTTTTTTGAGGTTCAGAGAGGAACATTTGTGACATCCTGAAATTCGACCCCGTTTCGATAAAGTGAAATGTGGATATCGTCGGTGCGGCTATGGTCCTTTTTCTCTGAGCTGATCACTCACGAGTTAGCTAACCTATTGGGTGAAGCTGTTAAGGGATATAACCGCGGTAAAATCCCTAAAAGCTACCTAATTGGTTGGATTGGACTAAAATCGCGTCTAGTCGATTTTAATCATGAAATTTAATTTGGTTTTGGGAATCGAATATTCGGATGTATCACAATTCATTTTTAAGACTGTCTCATCGTCTATCAATTTATCACCGAGTCCGAAATTTCAAGAAAGAAATTATCGGAGGAAAAATCGAAGACCAAAAGAAAATAGAAAGGGAAAGGGAAAGAGAAAAGGAAAAGAAATAAGAAAAGTATTATAAGTTTATCTTTTTCTCTCTCTCCCTTTTCTCTTTTTTTTCTCTCTCTCTTCTCTCTCCTCTCCCCTTCCCCCTCGTGCGAATTCTTTCCCCCCCCCCACTGACTCACTTTCCTCTCTCTTTCTCTCTTTCTTTTTGACCAGTCAAAGCTTATCTCCTCCTTTCTCTTTTCTTCTTCTCTCTCCTCTCTCTTCTCCCCTTCATGACTGAACCCCCTTCTTTCTTCTTTCTTCTTCGCGAAAACCAAAAGCGGAAGAAGCTGAACAACAGTAGCTCACAGAAGCCGTCGCTACTCGTCCCACCGCCCGCGCTCCGCCGCTCACCGCTCGCCTCCGCTTCTCCCTTGCCCCCTCAGCTGCCGCCGACACCCTCTCTCTTTCTCTCTCTCTCTCTCTCTCTCTCTCTCTCTCTCTCTCTCTCTCTCTCTCTCTCTCTCTCTCTCTTCTGGTTCGAATGAACCAGCAAGACAGAGGTAGCAGCTCGCCGAAGCAGCCGTCGCCACCGCACCAGAGCTAGACTACCGCTCGCACCGAACGCCGTGCGGCCACCTCTCCCCTAGCCCTCGTTTCCTCGCGCTCAGGTCTCCCCCGTGCGTCTCCCGCCCCTGTTCCGCTTTGTCTAGCCACCGTGAGTGGCCGAGCAAGCTGCTGGAGCCGCCGTGCAGCCTTGCCGGACCGCCGCCTACCTTCCCGACCTTTCTTCGCCCCTAATCATCTCTGTTTTCCCCTGTTTCGCAGCCGAACCAGCAAACCCACAAGTGGGTTTCCAGTCAGTTCGTGGGCCATTTTGGGTTGTTTCCGGGTTTCGGATCCGTGAGTTGCTTTGGAAAGAAACGACTCTCGTGTCGTCCCCGTCGGATTGGTCCGTTTTGTGCTAAAATCCGATGAGTAATCTCACTAATCCTTGCTTAGTGAGCTAATGACACTTATTGGTTGTTTAGTTTTATTTAATTAGATTTATGTTGTTAGATTAGTGTTTATTAGTCAATTGTGATGCAAATTAGACAAATTGAATGTGTATTTAACAAGTAGACATGGTCTACTATTTATTGAGGGTAGCTCGGGATTTTTCCCGACCCTAATCGGGCTTCAATTTGATAATTTGGGCTTAAGTGGAATTTTTGGCATTTAAATATATTTTCCGAAAATTCAACAGTGATGGCCAGTGACCGGAATATTATGCTGATGACCGTGGCAAAGTCCGTTTATTTAATCGGGCTTTATTTTAAGCTAAATTGAATTTCTTGTCTTTAAATATTATTTTTCGAAATTAATTATTTAATTATTTATTTTCTGGAAATTCAACTTGGATGGCTAGTGGCCGAATTTTTATGCTGATGATCGTGGTGCAGCCCGTTTATTTAATTGGGCTATAATTTGAGCTAAATTGAATTTATTGTAATTAATTATTAATTTTCGAAGTTATTTATTTATTTATTTATTTATTTTTCGGAAATTAAGGTTGGGTTAACCGTCGACTGAAATTTCGTGACGATCGTCGTGGTGAAGTCCGTTTATTTAATGGAGCTTTATTTGGTGTTGAATTGAATTATTTGCCAAGGGTGAGAATTATTCTTTAATTGGAAAATCATTGGTTATTAACTGAAAAATAATCGGGTATTGGTTGATAATGCCAAATCTATTTGAACAGACTATAGAAAATGTGGGAGTTATGGAAAGGAAAATATTATATTTTGGCTAAGGCTAATCGTGTGCCCACGCACGATATTTTATCGGGTAATTTTAATACGAAGAAATGAGGCTAAAACATTACTTTAATTGAGGAAGTTAAATGCGCGGCACAATGTCATTGGGCCGTGAGGGATTAATCGTATGTTAACTTATAGTTGAAGCAAGATGATTATTGGAAGTTGATGTGACGTGTGTTGTGTTGAAGGAAACCAATTGATCATGAGCAAGTAATGGACTAAGTACTACACAAGCAGAAGGCTTTGTGTGAGTTACCTCTAGCGCCTTATACCATTGCTTATTGTAGTCAATGGCTAAGTATTACATGGCGACCTGAGCCACATGGGAATTACCTCTAGCGCCTTGCAGCATTGTAATGCATAGTGAAAGGCTAAGTGCTACGTCTCGTGTGAGTTACCTCTAGCACCTTATACTATTGCTTTCGTAGTGAAGGACTAAGTACTGCACGATAGCGAGATTTCGTGTGAGTTACCTCTAGCGCCTTATACTATTGTTATTTGTGGTCAAGGACTAAGTGTCGCACGATGACGAGACTTTGTGTTGGGGTCACCTCTAGCGCCTTGGACCTATATATGAACGGGAATGTTAAATCGGTATGTTGAGACTAATTATCGAGTATAGATGGAATTACGGATATGATTTGATTTGTTTGTCATGAACTGACTGATTGAACTGAATTAGCTGGGAAGGGTCATTGTTGACATGTAATCGACTAGGTCGATTGGTTATTGTTTTGATATGATGTTGTGAATTGCTTGATTGAATGGAAATGACCGTGAGTGGTCTTGTTGATGTGTAATCGACTGGGTCGATTTGATCGATGCTTCGATCAGTGATGTGATTGCTTGGGTGTCTATTTGAACTGTGCCAATATGCAAGTGGAATCTGAGGCCAAAGTAAGCCTCCGACTCATGTTGTGCATAGGCAGCCGAGTAGTGTATTGGTTCCCTAATTGAGTCTTAGTAGGGTAGAACTTGCTGAAACGTAATCTCATCCCAGTTTGGGGAAATCATTTCAGGCTCTTAGAATGGCAGGACCTCCACCTCCTCATCCTCGAATGCATTATGGTGTCCCAGAACATATTTCGGAATATGAGACCCATTTCCATGTCCATCCTCACCCAGAAGGGTTAGTATACGTATTGGTCCAGTCAACCATCTGGGTTAATGTGGGGGAGGAAGATCAGAGGCCCCACAGGTATCGGTCTTGGTACCGTGACTACTTTGATGGACGCAAAAAAGGTCCTATTCCGGAAGAGGACGTGCCTTTTGACGTAATGGAAAAGGCGTTCGGAGAAGGAACAGCCGATCGAGCAGGTGGGTCAGTAGTAGATGCAAGGGACCCGCAGCAGGAGGTAGAAGGACCAGAGGAGGAAGAAGACTGGGGGGCAGCTGAAGAGATGTCTGAAGATGAGCCGGCGTCAGAAGCTGAAGAAGAGAATGATATGAGTGAAGAGGAATCAGAGGACGGTCAGGATGATCCTGATTATGACCCGGATGAGGATTGAAGGCCCATCTCTTGGTGAACCCTTGTATATGTGTAGATAGAGTGAGACCTTGAAGTTGTGAATAGCTTGTGAAGTGCTCTGTCTAATGTCATGTATAAAGGTTTGGTTATAGATTTCAATATAAAAAATATGGCCTGCTTTTCTATCCCATTATTTTATTGTCTAGGGATTTATAACTGCTTCGGCATGTGCTTAATCAATGAGAGGGTTGGCGATACATATCGACCAATTAGAATGATGTGTGCGTGCCCGAGGATCGGGGCGTGACAACATTTAAAGTTGGATGGGTTCTCTAAGTCAGATTTGTAAAGATAGTGCAAGCCTGCAAGGAATTGCTTTATAACAAAAGTCATTTTGAGGACATTTCTTTTTCTATGCTCTTGACAATATGTAAAAGCTTCAGAGAAGTTATCTTGTTTGACCTGCAGGCTGACGATATAGCTGGTTTTCATGCGAATACTCATATCCCAGTTGTTGTTGGAGCCCAGATGCGTTATGAAGTTACTGGTGACCTGCTATACAAGGTAACATATTTTGCTTTTAAAATCGGAGGATAGCATGAAATGGAATATTTATTTATGAGAATAACAGTAAAAGAACATTGTGTCTTCCAGATCTCAGCGGCCTTCTTGTTTTCTCAGATAAGGCTGGCTTTCTTCGAGATTTACTTTGTGATATAACTACATGTTTAACCTGGATATCTTTCCAAGCTTTCAATGGTTATACGTTTCATTCTGAGGTTTCCAATGTTTGTCTAATGGCTTTTTGGTGACTCTTTGCACCAGACCATAGGAACATTCTTCATGGACATTGTGAACTCCTCTTACATCTATGCAACAGGTGGCACAACAGTCGGGGAATTCTGGTATAGATTGAATTCTGAAGGAGAATTATATTTAAGTTACACACACGCACACAGAGGTATATCTGCACGCGTGCATATGTGTGTGCCTGTCATCATTGATTTTAATCCTCTTTATCTGTTGGTCTGACAGGGAGGACCCAAAGCGTTTAGCAACGACTCTTCAAACAGAAAATGAGGAATCATGCGCCACCTATAACATGCTGAAGGTAAGACTTAGATTACGTCTATCTGTTTGTCTTAAACCTTTAGTCCATCCCGAGTGATGGTACCATTCGCTTAGTCATGCAACTCTTATGTGTTGACCAACTCTTTTGCATCTGCTGAGCTTGGTCTACAGGTGAGCCGCAACTTGTTTAGATGGACCAAAGAAGTTGCATATGCAGATTATTATGAGGGAACGTTGACGAACGGCGTGCTAGGTATTCAGAGAGGGACAGAGCCAGGCATCATGATCTACATGCTTCCGTTGGAACGTGGGGTGTCCAAGGCCAGAAGCTTTCATCAATGGGGAACTCAGTTCGACTCCTTCTGGTGCTGCTATGGGACAGGTCTAAGATTGAATACCCCTCGAGTGCTCATTTTCTCAGTAATATGGAGTCTGCTGGTATCATAATGATTTGTTGAATACCACACTTTACTGTGTGGTTTTCCCACTAACGAGTATTATAGGCTCGACACAAGCACCGCCAATAGAAGCCCAAGCCACCACCGCGCCCCACCTCGACGCCAGAAACCGTGCGCACCTCAGCACATCGTCGATGCCACAGCAACTTGCCACCGCGCCTGAGTGTTGCCCGCCTCCACCCGCGATGACCCGCCACGCTATGCTATAACCACGAGCACCACCATGCCAGCCACCGAAGCTCCGCCCGAGCACCACCACTGCTGCTGTGCTCCCCTCCACCCGAATTCATTACACCAGCAATCCTCCGTTGAGCCACTCTGCATTGCCGCTGCCACCCGCCGTCGTCGTCAAGCTCGTCGCTGCCAAGAAATCCTAGGGTTTTGGCCAAAAAACTAGGTCGGGTGCGGGTCACAAACTGAGTAGGGTTTTGATCTTCGGGCAAGCCGTATCTGGGCCGAAGCAAGGCCTTTGGGCCTGTTTAATATTGGTTTTTCCTATTGTGTTGGGCCAAGCTTAGTCTACTTAGGTTTTTTTTTAGGTGGGCTCAGTTTTGAGCTGGACTAGGCTTGTTGTTTAGGCCTAGTCCTATTGAGGCCTGCCAAATTTGGCCCTTCCCCCGCCCGAGCTGAACCCAGATCAGGTCAGACTAAACCCAACCCAATTCACCCATTTTTTAATTAAAGATTAATTATTTTAAAAAATTAAAAATAATAAAAATAATAACTTCGAAAATTAAAAAAGTGTAGGGTTTGGTTAAGAATTGCCATGTCTAGCCTTTTTAGCATAATTAGGCCTTTATTTTCTTGCACCTTGATTATATTACATGTTTAATTCGCATATTTGATTATGTTTGTGGATATTTAATTGCACATGCTCAATTTTACTACAATTAAGATCTTGGTAACTGTGGTTGTTACTTTAATGATTACGCACCCGTATGATAACCTCACATGTTAGTAACTAGGTATAAAATCAATCCAAACTGCCTGCCAAAAAATTCTTTTGTTAAAATGAACAAAATTAGATACCGAAATGATACTAATTAGTCATTTAGTGTGATCAAGTCCTCGACCCTAGATTATCTGGTTGTGTAGGAAATGAGGTACACTTTCATGCCTGGTTTCTAGTCAACCCCAATAGGCTAGCGGCGATGTAAAATTCCTAAAAAATATCCCAATGTCACGCGAGATATGGGTTTGGGAGAGCCCGCCTAATCATGGGCGTTAAGCCCGTTCTTGAGACAATATCCCTAAACTACAGAAATTGCACCCTAGATACCATTTTGGCCTTTTCTATTGCGGGTAATTTTGGATTTTTATAACCAATTGTGCTTTATCCCTATTTTTGTTGCCAAAACCTCCGTTCTTATCTGTCCTTTTCTTTCATTGCCAATGCTATATGACTACCATTTTGGCCTTTTCTATCACGGGTAGTTTTGGATTTTTATTATCAATTGTGCTTTAACCCTATTTCTGTTGCCAAAACCTCCGTTCTTATCTGCCCTTGTCTTTCACTGCCAATGCTATATGACTACCAGATTTATCTGCTCTGTGTGGTTCTTCAGAGCTTAACTTTGCACATTACAATCCAGTGCAGTGCTTAAAGAATGAAGGCTTTTTGTTTGTTTCAGTTGTCGATCTTGCTTGCTTTAATTAATGGTGCTTTGTGTAAGGAGTGTACCAACATTCCTACTGAGCTTTCGTCACACACTCTTAGATACGAGCTCTTAGCATCAAACAACGAGTCATGGAGAGATGAGGTGTTCTCACACTACCATTTGACTCCAACGGACGAGACGGCTTGGTCCAACTTGTCACCAAGAAAGATGTTGAAAGAAGAAGAGGAATTTGACTGGATCATGACGTACCGGAAACTGAAGAACTCTGCTGGGTCCAACTCACCGGGGGAGTTCCTTAAGGAAGTATCGTTGCATGATGTGAGATTGGATGCGAGGTCAATTCAATGGCAGGCACAGCAGACGAACCTAGAATACTTACTGTTGTTGGATGTGGATAGTTTGGTGTGGAGCTTCAGGAAAACAGCAGGTTTGCCGACACCGGGAAAGCCATATGGTGGTTGGGAGCGCCCGGCTTGTGAGCTCCGGGGTCACTTTGTGGGTTAGTTTGGCTCCTTATTACATGAGCTGAGCTCTTCTCATATTTATTTTCATTCCCATTTGTCTTCAAACTGGTTAGTCATTGTCTCACCATAGTCCAGTGATGCGCTTGATCTGGAACACATCATACAACATGAACGGATGATCTCTTCCCTCTCCAGCATGAAGGGTTCCTGTTCCTTGCTGAATTATGTTTTCGAGGGATGCCATCTTTATGTCGTAACTTAGCAAAAATTACTGCTTTTTCTGTTTCTTTTTCTCTTTTTTGTGATGATTTTCATGTTAGTCTCAAAAGGAACAGGCTTTGTTTCAGTAAGAATAGGTGGAGAAGGCAGCATAATAGATGAATGTTTTATTGGATCACTGAAATTTTGGTGTTTGCTTTGGTTTGTGCCCCTCATATAATCTAGACAGCCCTTCTTAGGCCGAGGATCTTGCTTGGAATAAGATATTCTCGTGATGTGGTGTCGTTTATTCATGAACTGCAAGGTTAGAGAAGTTTGCCGTTTTTAGGACCATCTGGTCATCAAGCATTTACTGGATTGGACTTCTATATTAATTACTTAGGATCCAAACAGGATGATGATGAAATTGAATTTCCCTCACTCTCTTTCTGTCACTATGTTGAGCATCTTGTTTTCCTGTTTTGAAGGGCATTATTTGAGTGCAACGGCACAGATGTGGGCAAGCACTCACAATCATAGTATTGGAGAGAAAATGTCTGCATTAGTGACTGCTCTTGCGGCCTGTCAAGAGAAAATGGGCACGGGATATCTTTCAGCTTTCCCATCCGAGCAATTTGATCGTTTCGAAGCTATCAAACCAGTCTGGGCTCCATATTACACCATTCACAAGGTACAGTTCTAGTGTTTGGAGGGTTTGAATGCAGCACTCCCTGCTTCGATTGTAGTTTGGTTAGCTTGAAAGTAACGTCTTGGCTATCTACTTGGACAGATCATGGCGGGTCTTCTGGATCAATATACACTTGCTGGCAACAAGCAAGCTTTGAAAATGGTTACATGGATGGCTGATTACTTCTACAATCGTGTGCAGAATGTGATCAGAAGATACTCTTTAGAAAGACACTGGCTGTCACTCAATGAAGAGACTGGTGGCATGAATGATGTCCTTTACCAATTATTCACCATAATGGTATATGAACTACAAGTTATTCTGTGAAACTGCATGTGAACTTGATCCGGGCTATTGTCTCTTGCTTGATTCGAGACATAGCTGCATCAAACAATTTCTCTGGTGATACACTAGATGTCATAGATCGATCCAATGCCCTTCTCAGAGTTTGCAATATCAGTTGCCTTTAGTTGTCAGAGAAAGTCATGCTCTTTCTTGCCCAATTATCTGAGTTTTCAATAACTCTTTGTGAGGAAATTTATTTTTTTGCAATAGCTAAGGTGAGTGAGTAGAGAAGTGTTCTTTCTCTGCATTTAAAGAGGAAATGGATATCAAATGGTAACATTTATCATGAGGTTCCCGCATGTTTTTAAATCAGAAAGGTTTTGCTCAGTGAACCCTTTTCATTGTACTGTAGAACGTCACCTATCTTGAATTGTAGATTCTGAACCTGACTTTGTGCTGGTTTTTTTTTGTTGCAGAACAATCCCGAGCATTTGTTGTTGGCTCATCTCTTTGACAAACCTTGCTTTCTAGGATTGCTTGCTGTGCAGGTAAAACCCAATTTTGGTTCTTTAGTGTTCTCCTCATGTTGCTCGAGTCTTCAGAGAACATGTGTTGTTTTGTTGAGTGCTTCAATGTTTTTTGAGGTTCAGAGAGGAACATTTAAAGTTGGATGAGTCCTCTAAGTCAGATTTGTAAAGATAGTGCAAGCCTGCAAGGAATTGCTTTATTACATAAGTCATTTTGAGGACATTTCTTTTTCTATGCTCTTGACAATATGTAAAAGCTTCAGAGAAGTTATCTTGTTTGACCTGCAGGCTGACGACATAGCTGGTTTTCATGCGAATACTCATATCCCAGTTGTTGTTGGAGCCCAGATGCGTTATGAAGTTACTGGTGACCTGCTATACAAGGTAACATATTTTGCTTTTAAAATCGGAGGATAGCATGAAATGGAATATTTATTTATGAGAATAACAGTAAAAGAACATTGTGTCTTCCAGATCTCAGCGGCCTTCTTGTTTTCTCAGATAAGGCTGGCTTTCTTCGAGATTTACTTTGTGATATAACTACATGTTTAACCTGGATATCTTTCCAAGCTTTCAATGGTTATACGTTTCATTCTGAGGTTTCCAATGTTTGTCTAATGGCTTTTTGGTGACTCTTTGCACCAGACCATAGGGACATTCTTCATGGATATTGTGAACTCCTCTTACATCTATGCAACAGGTGGCACAACAGTCGGGGAATTCTGGTATAGATTGAATTCTGAAGGAGAATTATATTTAAGTTACACACACGCACACAGAGGTATATCTGCACGCGTGCATATGTGTGTGCCTGTCATCATTGATTGTAATCCTCTTTATCTGTTGGTCTGACAGGGAGGACCCAAAGCGTTTAGCAACGACTCTTCAAACAGAAAATGAGGAATCATGCGCCACCTATAACATGCTGAAGGTAAGACTTAGATTACGTCTATCTGTTTGTCTTAAACCTTTAGTCCATCCCGAGTGATGGTACCATTCGCTTAGTCATGCAACTCTTATGTGTTGACCAACTCTTTTGCATCTGCTGAGCTTGGTCTACAGGTGAGCCGCAACTTGTTTAGATGGACCAAAGAAGTTGCATATGCAGATTATTATGAGCGAGCGTTGACGAACGGCGTGCTAAGTATTCAGAGAGGGACAGAGCCAGGCATCATGATCTACATGCTTCCGTTGGGACGTGGGGTGTCCAAGGCCAGAAGCTTTCATCAATGGGGAACTCAGTTCGACTCCTTCTGGTGCTGCTATGGGACAGGTCTAAGATTGAATACCCCTCGAGTGCTCATTTTCTCAGTAATATGGAGTATGCTGATATCATAATGATTTGTTGAGTATCACACTTTACTCTGTGGTTTTCCCACTAACGAGTATTATAGGCTCGACACAATGTGTTGTATCGTGGAATTCGTCCATGACATGATCCTTTTCTTCCTTTGTGTTTGTAGGAATTGAGTCGTTTTCAAAATTGGGAGATTCTATATATTTTGAAGAACAAGGAGAAGTTCCTGGTCTTTACATAATTCAATATGTATCGAGTTCCCTCAACTGGAAAGCAGGGGGGACTGTGATCAGTCAGCACATCGGTCGTCTGTCGTCATGGGATCCTTATCTTCGAGCAACAATTGCTTTCTCGTCAGAGGTACTTCTCTCTGGCTAATGCACGACGAGCAGGCAGAGTTTTACTGGCCTTTCCATTGTCTTTCTCCCTCAGATATAATCAACTCAGTTGCTGTGTCTTGTGCTTATGCTGCAATGGCTTTAAATCTGTCGCATCACTCTTCATTGTGAAGATCCGCATTAGCTAAAGGCCACATAGATGTGACCTCCTCTTATTTTCCCATATACATATTGATGATGCCAAAAGTAGGAGTGCGGGACACCTGGAGTGCCATAACTTGGCACGCCGGGACACTTAAGTGCCATAACTTTAAAATGGTACACTTAAGTGCCATCATCGGAGTAAAATGGGACACTTAAGTGCCACTCCGGCGAAAATCCGGCCAAATAGCTGACGTGGCGACTTTCCGGCGAGCTCGGTCCCAAACGGCGTCGTTTTGCACGCTGACGTGGCGGAGAAAATGCAAAAACGACGCCGTTTCACGTCTACGTGTAAATAATAGTATATAAATTAATTAAATTAGATTTAAAATATTCAAAAAATTTAAAAAAAATAAGAAAAATTTAAAATTTTTTTAAAAATTAAGAAAAATTTTAAAAATTAAGAAAAAAATTTAAAAATTAAGAAAATTTTAAAAATTAAGAAAAATTTTAAAAATGTTAAAATTTTAAAAATTTTAAAAAATAAGAAAAATTTTAAAATTTTAAAAAATTAAGAAAATTTTAAAAATTTTAAAAAATTAAGAAAATTTAAAAAAAATTTAAAAAAAATTAAGAAAATTTATTTTTTTTTAAATTAAGAAAATTTTAATTTTTTTAATTTAAGAAAATTTTAATTTTGTTAATTTAAGAAAATTTTAAAATTTTTTAAAAATTAAGAAATTTTTTTTAAAAAAATTAAAATTATAAAAAAGTGGGGAGTGGGAGGCCGAACGGGGCGGCTCCCTTGCCGCCACCGCCGGCTCCCTCACCACCGCCACCTCCGCCGCCGCCGCCTCCCCCCCCCCCCTTTTTCTAATTTTTAAATTTTTTTAAATTTTCTTATTATTATTTTTTAAATTTTTTAAATTTTTTAAAATTAAAATTTTTTAAATTTTATTATTTTCTTAAATTTTTTTAATTTTTTTTTAAAAATTTTAATTTTTTAAAAATTTTTAAAATTTTTAAAATTAAAATTTTTAAAATTTTCTTTTTTTTTAAATTTTTTTAATTTTTTAAAATTAAAATTTTTAAAATTTTCTTTTTTTAAAATTTTTTAATTTTTTAAAATTAAAATTTTTTAATTTTTTAATTTTTTAAAATTAAAATTTTTAAAATTTTCTTTTTTTAAAATTTTTAATTTTTTAAAATTAAAATTTTTTAAATTTTTTAATTTTTTAAAATTAAAATTTTTAAACTTTTCTTTTTAAAAAAAAATTTTTAAAATTTTTTAAAATTAAAATTTTTAAAATTTTCTTATTTTTTAATTTTTTAATTTTTTAAAATTAAAAATTTTATAATTTTCTTTTTTAAAAAAAGTTTTAAAATTTTTTAAAATTAAAAATTTTAATTTTTTTAAATTTTTTTTTAATTTTTATGCTGATTTGGAGCTCCGGCGAGCCACGTAGGCAAAAAAAAATAATAAAATATTGCCACGTAGGATTTCCGGCAAGGGTCGCCGGAGGTGGCACTTAAGTGTCCCACTCGAAAAAAAAAAGTGGCACTTAAGTGTACCGTTTTGAAGTTATGGCACTTAAGTGTCCCGGTGTGCCAAGTTATGGCACTTGTAGTGTACTTCTGCCCAAAAGTAGACAAGTAAAAGAGGGGTTGCATCATGCTCACCTAGCTGGGTGAAGTCCTGATATTGAAATCTTCCTCAAATCATGTATAGCATCTCCCAAAATTAGTGTGCATACATTATTTTGGATTCTGGTGTTCTTTCGGCAGTGTTTGGTGTCTTATTTTTTCTCCTCCACTTCTACTCATTTCAGGCAGCAGCACAGTTCTCTACCCTGAACTTCCGAATACCGAGTTGGGTCTCTTCAGCCGGTGCCAATGCAGAACTAAATGGACGACGTTTAAATCTACCAACTCCAGGTGCGTTTAGCATTCTTCGTGCCTGTGCAGCATTTATTTGATCCAAAATTCGTTTCTTAGTTTTTGATCGCTCTACATGGCATTTTCCTTTTGAAATTGCGATCGGTCAAGTGAAAGCCTCAACTCAAGAGATTCTGGTAAATGGAGATGAAGAGTTGCGCAAAACCGATCCGATTTGTCCTATGCTGCTACAGCCTAAAATTTGACACAATCTTGTTTAACATATAGTTTGTTGGTGCAGGTAAATTTCTCGTCTTGGAGGGGAAATGGAGCCCCAGCGACAAGTTGACCCTTCAGTTTCCCCTTGGCTTGCGGACAGAGGCTATCAAAGGTACTGTCACAGCTCCCCATTGCCCCCAGGGCATATGCTTCTGCATTCAGGAGCGTTCCCTAAGCAATAATTCCCTGTGAAGCTGAACAGTTTGCATTGAACTAATGTCCAGATGACCGACCCAAGTATGCTTCCCTTCACGCAATACTTTACGGGCCTTATCTTCTCGCGGGGCTGACCAGCAGAGACTGGGAACTCAAAGCCTACCCAGATGCTCCTCTATCCAATTGGATCACTCCCGTTCCGGCCTCTTACGGCTCTCAGTTGCTCTCTCTTTCGCAAGCATCGGGCAAGTCGTCATATTTCCTGACCAACACGAACCAATCCATTACAATGGAGAAGTCCCCTGAGCCGGGCACTGATTCGGCTGTCCACGCCACCTTCAGACTTGTCTCCAAAGATCCCACCACTTTAGAAATCAGGTCACGAGAGGGCGTGATCGGGAAATCGGTCATGCTCGAACCATTCGACCTTCCCGGAATGGTGGTAGTGGAAAAAGGGAAAGAAAAGCACCTCGTAGTCGAGGGATCAAACAAGGGCAGCTCGTCCCTCTTCCGTGTGGTCGCAGGACTGGACGGGAAGGCCAAGGCCGTGTCCTTCGAGTCGGAAAGCCACAAAGGTTGCTACATATACACGGGGTTGAATCACGACGAGGGTTCCGGCGTGAAGCTGGGGTGCGTCTCGGACCACTCGAACAGTAAGTTCAAAAAAGCGAGCAGCTTTGCATGGGAAGAAGCCACAAGCCATTATCATCCTATCAGCTTCGTGGCGAAGGGCGCAAGCAGGAACTTCCTCTTGGTGCCGTTGATGAGCTTGAGAGATGAATCGTACACTGTTTATTTCGACATCCAGTCTTGAAAGATTGGTTTGTATAGAAGTACATCGATATCAAAATTAAGAATGCTTGGTTAGGTCGATGTAGTTGCACTCAGTCCCTGCAAATTTCCAGTCGGAAACTCGAAAAGGCTGCTCTGTTCGGCATTCAAGTCTGCTTCTTTTCCTTTTTGATCCGAGCCTAAGCCGTGACTATGCCAGTGCGATTAGAGTCGAGTGCACTTGTTGAACGACCCGATTAAGAAAACTTTAGGTTTATGATTCATCGATATTCCTATTGGGATTATAATGTCTCGAGGCTGCTGTTTTCTGTCTTGTTTTTTTCCTCTGTTTTACTCTGTTTTTTATTAAAAAAAAACAGCCAAGTTCATTTAGTTACATATTTAGTGTTTTTGCTATTTTCTAGGAAGTTAATAGCACGTTTGTGTGCAGTTATGTGTTGCACGTACGTGAGCAGTTTTTGTTTTGTATTTAGTGGTTGTACTCGACAGTTTTTTTTTTTTTTTCTGAAGCACAAGACGTATGAAGTGCTCTGTTTTTTTTATCTTCTCTCTCTCAAAAATAGAAATTTTTCTGTTTTGATTGTTGTTTTTATGAGTTTTAACATTGGTATCAGAGCGTTTGTGGGATCTTAAGGGACTGTGAAGTGAGGATAATTGAGTGAAAATTGCTTTCAATTTGCAAAGAAAAAGCTGATGGAGGCAGGATCGAGTGGATTCTCTGCAATGGCAACTCCAGTCTTTACTGGGTAAAATTATCAGGCTTGGGCTATCAAGATGACGTCATTCTTGGGAGGGTCATGATTTGTGGGAAGCTGTGGAGGATGATTATGAGGTTGCTCCACTTCCAGACAATCCGACCTTGAATCAGATAAAGTACCATAAAGAGAGAATCACAAGGAAGGCCAAGGCAAAGTCATGCTTGTACGCTGCTGTTTCACCCACTATCTTCACAAGGATCATGAGATGTGATTCTGCAAAGGCAATATGGGATTTCTTGAAGGATGAATACAAGGGAGATGAGAAGAGAAGAGGCATGAAGGTGCTGAATCTCCCGAGGGAGTTTGAGAGGCAACAGAAGAAAGATTCAGAGTCAGTGAAGGAGTACTCTGATAGGTTGGTTGGGATAACTGAAAAAATCAAAGTTTTAGGGACTGACTTGAAGGATGAAAGGCTTGTTCAGAAGATCCTGGTGTCTCTTCCAGAGAAGTTCGAAGCCACCATTGTGTCTCTGGAAAATACAAGAGACTTACCTAATATAAAGCTTACAGAATTGTTAAATGCTTTGCAGGCACAGGAGCATAGAAGACTGATGAGAAGAGAAGAGTTTGTAGAGGGTGCGCTGCAAGCTAGAGTGAAATCAAATGATGGAGGTAAAGGGAAGAAGTTGATTCAGTCTAGAGAAAATATTGGTGACTCCAAGTTTGTAGCAAAAGAAGGAAATTCCGGTGGGTCTAATGGAAGATGAACAAAAAGCCTTGTCAATACTGTGGTGGAACTAATCATCAGTTTTTTAGATGTTGGAGAAAGCCTGATGCTAGATGCAGAAGATGTCACAAGTTAGGTCACATGGAAGCCATCTGCAAAGAAAAAAATTACCAGCAAGCAGGAAAAGCCCAGGTAGCAGTGAATGAAACTGAGGAAGAGCACTTGTTTGTAGCTTCTTTTTCTGAATCTTCTATTGGGAATGATGCATGGCTGGTGGATAGTGGCTGTACCAATCATATGACTGGCAATTCGAAGCTGTTTAGGATTCTAGACAGGTCAGTCAGATCCAGAGTCAAAATTGGCAATGGACAGTATATCGAAGTGCAAGGGAAGGGTATAGTGGCTATTGAAGGAAATCAGGAGGTGAAGCTGATCAGTGATGTTCTCTTTGTGCCAAATATTGACCATAATCTGTTAAGTGTTGGTCAATTAGTTGAAAAGGGCTATAAAGTGAAGTTCGAAGGGAATGAATGTCTTATTAATAATGCAGATAGCAAAGAAGTGCTAAGAATTCCAATGGAGGACAAGAGTTTCATGTTCAAGCCACAAGAGATGCAACAAATGGCTTTAAAGTGCAAAGAAGAAAATGCAGAGATACGGCATAAAAGACTTGGGCATGTTCACAGGAAGAGCATGTCGTTTATGCAGAGAAATAGCTTGGCAGATGACTTGCCAAGTTTGGAGGAGGAATTTCCACAGTGCAGAACTTGTCTTCATGGCAAGCAAGTCAGATTTCCTTTCAAAGGAGGAGGTTTGAGAGCATGTGAGAAGCTGCAATTAGTCCACACAGATCTATGTGGACCTATGTTTGAGTCTTCTCTCAATGGTAGTAGGTATTTCATTACCTTCACTGATGATATGACTAGGATGAGTTGGATTTATTTTCTGCGAACCAAGTCTGAAGTTGCTGATGTGTTTGTGAAGTTTAAAGCCTTAGTTAAGAATCAGAGTGGGAAGAAATTAAAATGCTCAGGTCTGATAACGGTTCTGAGTATACTGCTCACAAGTTTAAGTTGAATTGTGAGCAAGCAGGAATTGTGCAACAGTTCACTGCTCCCTATTCACCTCAACAGAATGGGGTCAGTGAGAGGAAAAATATAAGTATTATGGAGATGGCCAGATGTATGATGCATGAGAAGATGTTGCCTAAGAAGTTCTTGGCTGAAGCAGCTAATACTACAGTGTTCCTGTTGAACAGATTGCCCACAAAGGCCTTAGAGAGGTCAACACCTTTTGAAGTCTGGTATGGTGTTAAACCTTCTGTGAAAAATTTGAAGGTTTTTGGGTGTTTGTGTTACACTCATGTTCCTGAGATCAAGAGGGACAAGCTGGATAAGAAGGCAGAGCTTGGAATCTTCATCGGGTACAGTCTCCAATCAAAGGCTTACAGAATTTTTCACCTATGATAGGGAAGGTGACTGTAAGCAGAGATGTTGTTTTTCTAGAGGAAGATGAGTGGAATTGGATGGAAGGAAAGAGTGCAGAAAAGCAACAGTTCGAAAAACAACTTGCAACAGATGTAGAGGTTGATGAAGTTATAGATGGATTGGAAGACAGTATGGATGATTTACCAGTGAGAGGCACAAGATCACTTGCTGAAATCTATGAAAGAAGCAATGTGGCAATGCTCGAACCATCTAACTTTGTGGAAGCTAAGGAGGATCAGAGGTGGATTGCAGCAATGCAGGAGGAGATTTCAATGATCCTGAAAAACCACACATGGGAGCTTGTTGACAGACCATCTGATAAGAATGTGATTGGGGTTAAGTGGGTGTTTAGAACAAAACTTAATCCTGATGGTTCTGTTAATAAACACAAAGCTAGACTGGTGGTAAAAGGCTATGCACAAATATGGGGAGTAGACTATTCTGAAACATTTGCTCCGGTTGCACGACTTGATACAATAAGGCTACTATTAGCTATTGCAGCAGAGAAGGGGTGGACTATATTTCAGTTAGATGTCAAGTCTGCATTTATGAATGGAGAGCTTGAGGAGAAGATTTTTGTTGAACAACCTGAAGGCTTCAGCATCAAAGGGCAAGAAAAGAGTGTATACAGGTTGAAGAAAGCTCTATATGGACTGAAGCAGGCTCCAAGAGCTTGGTATGGGAAGATAGATTGATATTTGCAGGATTTTGGCTTTGTAAAAAGCTTAAGTGAGTTCACTCTTTATGTCAAGAAGGTGAATCACAGTGTTGTAATTCTGTCACTTTATGTAGATGATCTATTAGTGATAGGGAATGATATGGAATTGATAGAGAAGGTGAAGCAATATCTATTTGCAGTTTTTGAGATGTCAGACTTGGGAAAGATGGCTTATTTTTTGGGTTTGGAAGTCAAACAGGCTTCATATGAGATCTTCATCTGTTAGAAAAAATACATGAAGGAAATTCTAAAGAAGTTTCTGATGGAAGATTGTCGAAGTGTAAGCACTCCTATGGCTGCTAAAGAGAAGCTGCAGAAGAATGATGGAACAGATGCACTAGATGCTTCTATGTATAGAAGTCTAATTGGGTGTCTCATGTATCTTACAGCAACCAGACCAGATATTCTATTTGTTGTGAGTGATTTATCTAGGTTTATGAGTAGTCCTAGTCAGTTACATTTGGTTGCAGCAAAAAGGGTCTTGAGATATCTCAAAGGAACATTGTTCTTTGGTGTGAAGTTTAAGAAAGGTCAAAAGTTTAATTTGCAAGGTTTTTCTGATAGTGACTGGGCTGGTTCAGTAGATGACATGAAGAGTACGTCTGGATATTGTTTCAGTTTTGGTTCTGCTTGTTTCTCCTGGTGTTCCAAAAAGCAAGAGATTGTAGCTCAGTCCACAGCAGAGGCTGAGTTTATAGTAGCTACTGCAGCTACAAATCAAGTTTTGTGGCTGAAAAAGATAATGAAGGATCTATGGTTGAATTCTAGTGATTGCATTGAAGTTAATGTGGATAATCAGGCTGTGTTAGCAATATCTCATAATCCAGTTTTCCATGGCAAAACTAAGCATTTTAAAGTCAAATTTTTCTTTCTGCGTGAGATGCAACAAAGTGGCGAAATTAAATTGGTCTATTGCATATATAGAGATCAGCTTGCAGATATGTTCACAAAATTACTTCAAGCTGGAAGATTTGAAGTATTAAGAAAGAAAATTGGAGTATGTAGCAGCAACTGATCCAATGAGGAGTTTGTTGGATTATAATGTCTCTAGGCTGCTATTTTCTGTCTTGTTTTTTTCCTCTGTTTTACTCTGTTTTTTTTTTAATTAAAAAACAGCCAAGTTCATTTAGTTACGTATTTAGTGTTTTTGCTATTTTCTAGGAAGTTAATAGCACGTTTGTGTGCAGTTATGCGTTGCATGTAGTGAGCAGTTTTTGTTTTGTATTTAGTGGTTGTACTCGACAATTTTTTTTTTCTGAAGCACAAGACGTATGAAGTGCTCTGTTTTTTCTGTTTTGATTGTTGTTTTTATGAGTTTTAACAATTCCTCATATTGATCACAATAAGTGCGTCGAAATCGAATTAATCCAAATGAGGTAAAGCCTTTCTCGAGTTCTCTGGTCCTACAACGATCGAACCAATCCGAACGCGAGACTAACGAACCGGCAACACCTGACATCAAATTTAGAACCAACACATGCCGTCCCATCGGTACAAAACATGTCCCTGTCAAAGTGACTATGCCGAGAGTTGTCCATTGCATTATCAAGCAATTGCAGCGGCGCCCACGAGTTACACGACAACTTCCGCTAAAAGCATCGTCGCTATTATAAGTTTCATGCAGCATTTACGTGCATGAAGATCTTCATTTCCCAATTAACAACGTAATTTAACACGAATTCATACAAGCATCATCATATCATCTCACCGACATCTTCTGCTCGCTCCATCTTCTTCCCTGTTCCCACCAGATAGCAGCCCAGATTCTATGGTTATCACAGATATATATATATATCTTAGAATCGCTCTTATAAAACTTGAGATTTTGGACTGGGTCAAAAAGAAGTGGTGGGAGCCAAAAAAAAAGCTCAAGTGTTAAAAGGTCAAAGACAAAAAGGAAAAAGGAGGGGACGCTTGATTCTTCTTAAACCGAGAGTTCTAGGAGAAAGAAAAAGAGAGAAAAGAAAGAAGAAGAAAAAGAGAGAAAAGAACGAAGAAGAAAAAGAAAGGAAAGAATGGGGTTTTTGCTCATGCACGCCACAAATCTCGTCAAGCCAAGTCGTGCATCGCAACGCTTGGTAAGTACTCGCACTCCTCTTTTGTCCAATCGGAGTAGTTGTTGAATTTAGGGCTTAAAATCGGAATTTTGGAAAATTTGAGCTACGTAGTTTGATTTTTGAGTTGTGAAGCTACGGGATTTCATGGAAATGGTGAATTATGGTGTTGTGGGCCCATGGAGTTTGACAGGAGTTGTTTAAAAGCAATGATTTAGTCGGTGTGAGAACTTTAGGGTTTCACGTTCAAGTTTCGCATTGCAAATGACTTTAATAATCGCTTTGGGAGAGTTGTTAGACAATTCATATAATTCTTTAATGCGGAAATTCATAATAAAACGGTGATATTTGATCTTTATGATTTTCACAAATAAATGAAGACATACTTTTATCCATAGCGTTACCCTTTGATGATAATCGTTGTGAAAAACCGAAGAACTCGAACCGAATGAAGAAATCCGATTTCTCTCCCTTAACCCACTATCCTTTAATGTATTCTATTGATGGAGGAGAGAATTCCAAGTTCTTTTATGTTATTGTTGTTCGTGTTGGCAGAGAGAGAACAGGACTCTATTTATACGTTCTTTCAGTAGGTGCCTTCCATCAAAGCACCTTTTCAATTTCCATAAAAGTCATACCTCTTCGTTTTATTAGAGTTGCAACTTCTCATAACCAATACATTATTTATTTTATAACATTTCAACTATTATTAAACCATATTATATCATATCATGTGGGCCACAATAATTCTTACATTCTCCCACTTGACCCATATGATTCTCCTTTCCTGATTTAATAAAAACTGTAATGTGCACAATAACATTATGTTATAAAATTTTCATTAAATTGACAAACACATAATAATAACAATTAAGTAAAGAAAACTAATGCGAGTCATAGCGGTTATATGTCATTAATCAACATAGTCCCTTCTATGCACTATGACTCGGTGTATATATAAAAGCATGTTTATTTGTGAATCTATTGTCCTGCTTTTCTATCCCAAGATGATTACTGTTAGGGGATTTCTTTTTGCTTCCGCATGTGCAATAAAATGGAAAAGGTCAGCGACTCATCCTAGGAAGTCGCAAATTATTATCGACCAGATGGGGATGGGCACATGCTCGAGGTTCGGGGCGTGACAATTTTCCTTTCCTGGTTTAATAAAAACTGTAATGTGCACAATAACATTATGCTATAAAATTTTCATTAAATTGACAAACACATAATAATCACAATTAAATAAAGAAAACTAATGCGAGTCATGGCGGTTATATGTCATTAATCAACATAGTCCCTTCTACGCACTATAACTATAGCACTTTACTTAACATGATTCATAAATGAGAAGCATAGTAATAGTCCAACTATAATGTCTCTTTAGAAACTATCGTGTTTAACATTGATCTATTTCCATAATGTATACTAAATAGAAAACAAGAAATATCATAAACACATAAATGAGCTCAAAGTGTCAAATACATAAACTTAATACAATCATAATACAAACATTACTGATGTACAATAATGCCCATCTTTTTCACATGCTTATTAAATCTTTTGAGCAGCAGTCCTTTTGTTAAGGGATCTGCTATCATAAGATTTGTGCTAATGTGCTCAATTGACACTATTTGTTTCTGAACTTCTTCTTTAACAGATAAGTATTTGATCTCCATATATTTAGCACCCTTAGAATACTTGTCGTTCTTAGAGAAGAAAGCTACTGCAGAGTTATCACAATAAATTTTCAACGGCTTGGCAATACTGTCGACAATCACAAGTCCCGAAATAAAATTCCGCAGCCATAATTCATGAATAGTGGCCTCAAAGCATGCTACAAATTCAGCTTCCGTAGTGGATGCAGTAATAACTGACTGCTTCGTACTCTTCCATGAAATTGTCCCTCCAGTTAGAAGAAACAAGTAACCAAACATTAATTTTCTTGTATTGGCACATCCAGCTAAATCTAAATCTGAATATCCAATCACCTCGAGATGATCGGATCTTTTATAAGTGAGCATATGATTATTCGTTCCTTGCAAGTATCTAAGAACTTTCTTTGCAGCTTTCCAATGATCAATTCCAGGATTACTTTGATACCTGCCTAACATTCCGACAGCAAAATTGATGTCTGGTCTAGTGTAAGTTTGTGCATACATTAAGCTCTGCACAACAGATGTGTAAGGAATATTTTTCATTTGTTCTCGTTCCATTTCACTTTTCGAACATTGCATAAGGCTAAATTTGTCACATTTCTGAATTGGAACTATTCCTACTGAACATTTACTCATATTAAATCTCTCTAAAATTTTCTCAATGTAGGCTTTCTGAAACAATCCTAATAGTCATTGTGATCTATCACGTAATATTTCTATTCCTATCACATATGATGCCTCTCCCATATCATTCATTTCAAAATTCTTGGAGATAAACTTTTTAGTTTCATATAACAAACCAAGATCATTAACAGCAAGCAAAGTATCATCAACATATAGAACTAGAAAAATAAACTTGCTCCCACTAATTTTCATATATATACACCGATCAACGGTGTTTCCCTTAAATCCAAATGAAATTATGGTATCGTTAAACTTAAAATACCATTGTCGGGAATCTTGTTTAAGTCCATATATTAATTTGTTTAATTTACATACCGTATGTTCCTTTCCTTTAACTGAAAAGCCTTCGGGTTGGTCCATATAAACCTCTTCTTCTAAATTCCCATTGAGAAATGCGGTTTTTACATCCATTTGGTGTAACTCCAAGCCATAATGATTCTAAGTGAGTCTTTCTTAGAGACTGGTGAAAATGTCTCTTTATAGTCAATGTATTTTTTTCTGCATAAAACACTTTACAACAAGTCTGGCTTTATGTCGTTCAATATTGTCTTTTGAGTCACACTTGATCTTAAAAACCATTTCTTTCAAAAATCAATGTCACTTTTATATATAAAACTTTTGAAATAGAGTGTAAATTCGATTGATAGTCATCGACTGATCTTCTAATGATGCCCCTTCTATTATGACTAATCTTGGTAAAATACCAAAACCTCGTAATAAAGACTATGGGGCATGTACTGTCGCCTCGATTTTCTTGTAAGAAGCAACCTCATTGAGAGATCATTTTCTCATTCACATACCTACATTGTCGTCTTTTTACAGGTTATGCATGATGCTCCTTGACATTCTAGTATTCGACCATATAGAGCTAGGACAAAAGTTGATTTTTACTCTTAACTATGCAAGAGTTTCTTGTATTTTATCATTGTTTTTATTCTTGTGAAGAATCATGTTTTCCATTTTGGGTTTTGATTGCGAATCCAATTGATGCTTTTGTAAATCATGCGACTCACATTTTTTTAATAACGGAATTCAATTTCATGAAAATCATCCTTTTAAAAACAAACTCAAAAGCGTAGGCTCATGGAACTCGAGGAACAAGCATGCATCGAGGCTTTGTTGGCGCCAATCTTCCAATAGAGGCGGAACGAAGCTAAATTCCATTTAAGGAAGTTCCTTTATTTGGAAATTGGGCATCGCCATCACCAGATTGTTTTTCCTACAAGTTTTATCAAGAGCCACATCATATGTTACTAATAGGCTAGCATTTAGGCTCTTGCACATTTTGGCAATTAAAGCATTTGAACATTTGGCTGCAAGAACTTTCTGCAATCAATATTAGAGACTCGTGTCGCAAAATACTACTTTGTCATATGCTTTATTGCGAGGAAATGATGCAAATGCCTTAGGTGCCAAAATAGCCCATCGATCTCATTCACTTTGCATGATGAGACAAATGAAGGGAGTTGCCAAGCATCCAAAAAAGCGAATTCAAAAACATGTGAAGGGTAAATTGTGTTGATTCCAATTGCTCATTTTGATAGAGTCTCTGACACGATTCTTTTTTCCTTTGATAGGAAAACACCAAACACTTAAAGGCAAATGCAAGTGAAGGGTAATGTCGACTAACCAAATATCCACGAGGCTGAATTCAAGAAATGTTAGCACCCAAAGGATAAAAGCAAATGAATGGTAATAATGTATCGTTTCCAACATTTCAATTCCTAAAGATCTTTGCACTAACATATTCTTTCACATTCCTTACAAGGTTATTGGGTCACCATGCCGCAAGTACCCTTCTTCTCAAATTAAAAAAAAAAATAAAGAATTTCCATTACAAAAAAAAAAAAAAAAAAAAGAACATTTGGCGCTATCCTAGAGACAAGCACAAAAATAAATAATTAAGAAAAGAATTTCTACAAACTTTTTTAACATCATTTTTATCTCGAAATTGTTTTCTCGTTTTATGGGCTATTCATTTTAAATCAAAATTCCCTATGGAGATTAATCTACTCAGACGATCTCAACAAAGTGAAATGAAGATGTTAATCATGCCAAGCAAAGGATACTTAGGATGAGGAAAGGCAAGCCATTTCCAAACACATCCTTCAAACACTTTTGAGAGTTGAGTGAAAGGCGACCTTCTCTTAGGACGAAGGATTCATTCGCATTGAGTGCAAAGATTGAAATGATAAAGGCATTTTCTTCATCAATCCCAAGCACCAAGCCAACATCTTGCTACCCTTTTGAGTCGAATAAAGATAATCCCTCAAAGTATCCCTGTCAAGAACGACCTTACTTTGGGGCAGCATAGGAGGTTACGGTCATATTGTAAAGCAAAAGATTGAGAAAAATCCTATTACTTTCACTTGCATCAATCTTCTGGTGATAACTTCAGAAGAATTCTCATTAGAGCTTGACTCATCCCAATGTGAAGAAGAGCATTTCCTTCTCTACCCAAACACCAATACCCATTGCTTTAACCAATTTAGGCCTGATTATTCATTTCTGAACCCCAAGTGATGATCATCTCCCTTCACTGGGGCAACGCATAAGAATTGACCAAATACAATTGACAATTACGAGAAAATGTGAAAGGCATCTCGAAAGTCATGAGAGGTACAAAATTTCAAAGAGCAAAAAGTTCGACAAACTAGGGGACATGAAAAAGCAGTGTGCCCGATAAAAGCAAAACTAATGCCCGTCAAGAAAAAGAGCCAAAATGCTACATCTTATGTGAAAGAAAAATTATCAAAATCCAAGTGCTTGCGGAAAAAAAAATCATTGCAAAGGGGCAAAGGAAATTAGAGAAAAGAGCAATGCTCCCATGCGAAAATGATTAGTCAAGAGACTTTCGAGATGTGCTGTGCTTCAAAAGCCAAATGCTTTTGAAAGCTCAATTGACTTGGTCACGATGCCATGGTGATCACCGACTCTTAAAAACCCTCTTGAAAATTTTAAGCATTTCGAGCCTCTCCCAAGCCAATATTACAACCATCTTCCAAAGTCTCTTCTGATTGGGATGGTTTGAGTGAAAATGAGAATACCACCAAGAAGCTACTACTTGAAGGAGTTGAAGTAATTTTATCTTATCTTATCTTCCAAGTTATTGACTTATCAACTTGTAAACCCGATGAAGATAACGAGAAATGTTCCTTTATTAGCCTCAAAGCAATAATCCCATTGTGTAAGCCCTAACTAAGCCTATATTGCAATCCTTCAATAAGACCTTTATGATCAATCAGATTGAGCTCATCGTGAATGTTTCTAAAAGCCTTGGACATGGGTTATGTGAGATACCCTCAACAATCAATTACTTCCCACGCAAATGAATGGGATCAAGCAGCCATTTTATGGAGAGTGTGTGAGAAACCCCTTTTGACTAAGAAGCTCTAGTTTGGCATGCTTAATGAGCCTTTTTCACGATACATAGCCATACTGATAAGAATTGACTCCTAAAGAATTTGATGATTAATGATACATCCCCAAGCAAGATGACAATTTTGCGCTACATGATGCTGATTGACATCGAATGTTTTTTAAAGCAGTTGAACTTAGCCTGATTAGCTTGTTCAATTAATGCTACAGTATTGCCAATACGTCTCTTGATGACGTCTCTAATGACATTTGTTCAAGTTGAGTTTGACAAGATTCCTCAGTGAAGCCATGCAATTCCAAGGAGTTAGCGGGTGCTTCCCTAAACCATGTCATCTCCAAAGGTTCATGGTCAACCCTAAACCATGCTATCTCCAAAGGTTCATGATCATTCTTAAACCATGCCATCTACAAAAGTTCATGGGTTTTCCTCAAACCATGTATTTTCAACCTAATTGAAACCTGTTGTTACACGATGAGACTTCATGTCCTTCTTCCTATGACACGGAGAGCTTCTCTAATCTTAAGTCTTTTTTCCTATGACACGGAGAGTTTTTGTATCCCGAAGAGCTTTTGTAGCCCAAAGTCCTTCTTCCTATGACACGGAGAGCTTCTCTAATCTTGAGTCTTTTTTCCTATGACACGGAGAGTTTTTGTATCCCGAAGAGCTTTTGTAGCCCAAAGTCCTTCTTCCTATGACACGGAGAGTTTTTGTATTCCGAAGAGCTTTTGTAGCCGAGAGAGCTTTTGTAGCCCGGAGTCCTTCTTCCTATGACACGGAGAGCTTTTGTAACCCGAAGAGCTTCTGTAGCCGAGGGTCCTTCTTCCTATGACACGGAGAGCTTTTGTAGCCCGGAGAGCTTTTATAACCCGAAGAGCTTCTGTAGCTCGGAGTCCTTCCTATGATATGGAGAGCTTTTGTAGTCTGGAGAGTTTTTGTAACCCAGAGAGTTTCTATAATCCGGAGTCCTTCTTCCTATGACACGGAGAGCTTTTGTAGCCCGCAGAGCTTCTATAGCCCAGAGTCCTTCTTCCTATGACACAAAGAACTTCTGTAACCTGAAGTCCTTCATCCTATGACACGAAGAGCTTTCGTAGCCTGGAGTCCTTCTTCCTATGACACGAAGAGCTTCTTTAGCCCAAAGTCCTTCCCCTTCTTCCCGTGACACAGAGTGCTTTTATAATCCCGAGTCTCTTCTCCTTGTTATGACACGGCTTGCTTTTGTAGCTTGGGGTTTTTTCCTTTCTTCTTGTGACACGGTGTGCTTCTGTAGCCCAAGTTTTTTTTCCTCTTATTATAGACGTGCTTTTATAGACTGGGGTCTTTCTTTCCTCTTATGACATGGCGTGCTTCTGTAGCTTGGGGTCTCTTTTTCTTCTTATAACACGGCATACTTCTATAGCCCGGATCTTTTCTTTTCTCTTATGACACGGCGTGCTTCTGTAACCCGAGGTCTTTCCTTCTTCTTATGACACGGCATGCTTCTGTAGTCCGAGGTCTTTTTCTTTCTTCTTATGACACGGCATGCTTCCGTAGCCCGGGGTCTTTCTTCCTCCTATTGACAAGACACGCTTCCATAATTATGAGTCATTTTTGTCAACCTGACACGTGCCTATGCACCCAAGGTCTCTCTACCGCCAAAATAATTTATGTGTATTCTGTCTTTGAATTTAACCTCTTTGAGCTCCCATTCAAAAAGGGGCAGCTGTTGACACCCAAACTTTAATATTTTATTTATGACTCAATCGCATAAAAAATTAGGAATTAGTCACTAAAAAAAAAAGAAAAAAAAACAACAAAACAATAAAACAGCAACAAGAAAAGAGAAAAAGAAAAAGAAAAAGAAAAGACTCCTAAAGGTCGGGTCAGGCCGGATCTAGCATTGGCCCGGCCCGCCGCACGCCTCTTTCTCAGGTGCGCCCGGCCTGTTTCCCCTTTAGTGTGGCCCACACTAGCCTGCCTTCTCCCTCCTCCATCTTCACGCAAGAAACCCTAGAGAGAAAGCAGAGAGAACCTGCAACAAAGGAGAGGGTGAGACATAGAGGAAGAGCTCAAGCAGTGAGAAAGAGAGAGAGAGAGAGAGAGAGAGAGAGAGAGCTACAAAGAGGAAAAGCAAAAGGAGAAGAACAGCAGAGGGGTTCGGGCGGGGAGAAACCAAGGGAGCAACTCACCGCCAAAGCCGCCTGCAAGTCTGCCCGACCATCGGCGACGTCAATAAGCCCCACCGCCAGGCCACACCTCTCTAGCAGCCGCCTATCTTGACGCCGTCGCTACCCATTCTCCTCGACGTCGAGCTGCCACTCGCTGCCCCTCGAGCGATGCCCGCACCTTCGTGCCATTATTACCGAAGCGCCGAACGCCTACGAACACCGCCAATAGAAGCCCAAGCCACCACCGTGCCCTGCCTCGATAAAGTGAAATGGGCATTTCGTCAACGTGCCTATGGCCCTTTTTCTCTAAGCTGATCACTCACGAGTTAACTAACCTATTGGGTGAAGCCATTAAGGGATGTATCTGCAGTAAAATCCCTAAAAGCTACGTAATTAGTTGGATTGGGTTAAAATCACGTCTGATCGATTTTTAACCACGAAATTGAACTCGATTTCGGGAATCGAATTTTTAGCGCGTCATAATTCTTTTTTTTAGGACATTGTCTCATCGTCCGTCAAATTATTGACGAGTCCGAAATTTCAATAAAGAAATTATCGGAGGAAAATTGAAGACCAAAAAGAAAATGAAAAGGGAAAGAGAAAAGAAAAGAAAATAAGAATAATGGTGTTATTTTTATTTTATTTTTCTCCCTCTTCCCCTCTCTTCTTCTCTCTCTTTTTCTCTCTTTTCTCTCTCTCTTCTCTCCCCTCTCCCTTTCCCCCTCGTGCGGATTTCCCCCACCGCCTGCCTTCTCTCTTTTTCTTTTCCCTCTTTGACTAGTCAATACTTATCTCCCTCTTCTCTCTCTTCTCTCTCTCTTCTTCCCACCCCATGTGACCGCATTCTTCTTTTTCTTATTCATTCTTTGCGGTTCAAATAGAAGCAAAAGACCAAGGACCAAAGGAGATCGCCGGACTACCGCCTACTCCACCGCTCGCCGCTCGCACCCGCGACGCCCACCCGCGCAACATTGTGCGTTCCACCGGCCATCCCTCACGCCCAAGCGTCCTCCCCCAAGCGAATCCGCCTCTGCCAGCCCCCGTTTCGCCCTCGTCCAGCCGCCGCTCGCCGCCATCCCGACCCCCCGGCGTCCCCCTCACCTTCCGCCGGCCTTCCCTCGCCGTCTTAGCCACCGAAGCAGCTCCAACTAGCCCAAGTCCGCAAACCCGCAAGTGGGTATCCAGCAACTTCGGGCCCGCTTTTGGGCGGTTTCTAGGCCCCGAACCCAAGTCATGCTTTGGGAAGTTTTATTCCTCGCATCGCCCCTGTCGGATTGATCCGATTTGCACGCGATTTCGGTGAGTAGTCTTACTAATTCTTGATTAGTTGGCTAATTATGCTTAAGGGTGTTTTATTTTTAATTAATTAGGTTTATGTGGTTAGATTAGAATGGATTAGTGTTTATTAGTCAATTGTGATGTGAATTAAACAAATTGAGTGTGCAATTAACAAGTAAACATAGTCTACTATTTATTGAAAGTATCTCGGGATTTTTCCCAACCTTTGGTGGGCTCCAATTATGCTTTTCGGGCCTAAGTGGAATTTTGGGTATTTAAATATTAATTTTCGGAATTAAATTAATTAATTAATTATATTCCAAAAATTCAACTAGAATGGCTAGTGATTGGAATATTATGCTGATGATCGTGGTGAAGTCCGTTTATTTAATCGGGCTTTAATTTGAGCTAAATTGAATTTTTAATATTTATTAATTAATTTTCGAAATTAATTAAATAATTATTTATTTATTTTTCGAAAATTAAGATTGAGATGGCCGACGACCAAAATCGTGTGCTGATTGTCGTGGCGTAGTCCATTTATTTAATTGAGCTCTACATTACATGGAATTAAATAAATTGTGATATTTTAGGGATTTACCCTAAATTGTTTGAACTTGAGTGAAATTGAATGATTGATTGATAGATGGCCGAGTATGGTTATTTAGTAGTTATAATGCTTTGATTGAGTTGTAAAGTGGATGGAATCATGAGAGTGAATCGGAAATACTCTTGGATTGAACCGATCAGACACGGTGTATGGGCCTACGTGGTTCGGTAATTGGGATATCATTGGCGAAAACGGCACCTTAAAGAATACATTTATCGGTCTAGTACATACATTATTGTGGACCTACGTGGTTCAGTGATTGGGATATCACTTGCGAAAACGGTGCCTTAAAGAACGCATGTATTGGTCTAGTACTCATATTGTTGTAGGCATGTATTAAGGACATTACTGGCGAAAACGGCGCCTTAAAGAACGCATGCACTTGTCTATTAAATACATTGTTATAGGCATGTGTGGTTCGGTGATTATAGACCTCACTGGCAAAAACGGCGCCTTAAAAAACGCACACAATTGTCTATTGAATACATGGTTACAGGCATGCGTGGTTCAGTGACTAAGGATGTCACTGGCGAAAACGGCGCCTTAAAGAATGCACGCAATTTTCTAGTGGATAAGTCACCTTTGTGAACTTGACGCCCGAGAGCATTGACCTAGAATGGTCCGTCTGACATGTAATCAACTAGGTCGATTGATCATTGCTTTGATTTGATGTTGTAAATTGATTGACTGAATGGAAATGACCGTGAGTGGTCTTGTTGGCATATAATCGACTAGGTCGATTTGATCGATGCTTCGATCGGCGATATGATTGCTTGGGTGCCTATTATGAATTGTACTGACTTGCAGGTGGAATCTGAGGCCAAGGTAAGTCCTCTAACCTGTGCGTGTTTAGGTAGCCTATAGTATAATGGTTTACTAATCGGGCCTTAGTGGGGTAGAACTTGCTGAGACGTAGTCTCATGCCGGTTTGGGGACAACATTTCAAGATCCCGATAACGAGCTGAGGAGGAGGAATCGGAGAAGGAAAACTTTGAGGTGAAACCTGAGAATGAGGATTTTTGGAAGAAGAAGATAATACCGAGAAGGATCTTGAGTACGACCTGGATGGACTGAGATTCCATTTTCTTTTATGAATTCCAATTGTGTGAATAGTTATGAAATTCTCTGGTTTGTGTTTTGTATAAAAGTTTGGTTATAAGTTTCAATATGAAAAATATGGCATTGCTTTTCCATCCCATTGAAGCATGCCACAAATTCAGCTTCCATAGTGGATGCAGTAATAACTAACTACTTCGCACTCCTCCATGAAATTGCCCCTCCAGCCAAAAGAAACAAGTAACCAAACGTTCATTTTCTTGTATCCGCACATCTAGTTAAATCTGAATTTGAACATCCAATTACCTTGAGATGATAGGATCCTTTATAAGTGAGCATATGATTCTTCGTTCCTTGCAAATATGTAAGAACTTTCTTTATAGCTTTCCAATGATCAATTCCAGGATTACTTTGATACCTGCCTAGCATTCCGATAGCAAAATTGATGTTTGGTTTGGTGCAATTTTGTGCATACATTAAGCTCCCCACAACAAATGCATAAGGAATATTTTTCATTTGTTCTCGTTCCAATTCACTTTCCGAACATTGTATTAGGCTAAATTTGTCACCTTTTTGAATTGGAACTATTCCTGCTGAACATTTACTCATATTAAATCTCTCTAAAATTTTCTCAATGTAGGCTTTCTAAGACAATCCTAATAATCCTTGTGATCTATCATGGAATATTTCTATTCCTATCACATGTGTTGCCTCTCCCATATCATTCATTTCAAAATTCTTAGAGAGAAACTTTTTGGTTTCATGTAACAAACCAAGATCATTAGCAGCAAGCAAAATATCATCAACATACAGAACTAGAAAAATAAACTTGCTCCCACTAATCGTCATATGTATATCCTGATCAACGGTGTTTTCTTAAATCCAAATGAAATTATGGTATCGTTAAACTTAAAATACCATTGTCAAGAGCTTGTTTAAGTCCATATATTGACTTCTTTAATTTACATACCATATGTTACTTTCCTTTAATTGAAAAGCCATCAGGTTGGTCCATATAAATCTCTTCTTCTAAATTCCCATTAAGAAATGCGGTTTTTACATCAATTTGGTGTAACTCGAAGTCATAATGAGCCACCAAAGCCATATTGATTCTAAGTGAGTCTTTCTTAGATACTGGTGAAAATGTCTCTTTATAGTTAATGCATTTTTTTCTGCGTAAAACCCTTTGCAACAAGTTTGGCTTTATGTCGTTCAATATTGCCTTTTGAGTCGCACTTAGTCTTAAAAACCCATTTACACCCAACCTTTTTTACATCCTTTAGGCAATTCAACAATATCCCAAACTTAATTTTGATTCATGGATTTTACCTCTTCTTCCATGACATTAAATCATTCATTAAAATTTTCATATTCCATGGTTAGGAAAATGAATCTGGATCATTTCAAATTCCTAGGTCAATTTCTGATCTTGTAGATAAACCATATAGTTATCAGAAATAGCCGACCTCCTTTCTCTTTGATATCTTCTTAATGCTATTTCTTGTGACTCAATTATTTGAGGTTTAATGTTGACATCTCCATTATGGAGTGTTTGTTCATTAATTTATTGTTCTCGATTATTGTTAGGTTGTACTATAATATCATGAACAACTTTAGAATCTTTGAGTATATGAACTTCTACCCTTACTTCTTGAATGTAAGCATCACAGACTCTTTTACTCCCAGTGTCACAATTCTCAATAAACCTAGCATTTCCAGATTCAACAATTCTTATACTATGATTAGGACAATCAAATTTATACCCTTTGGATTTCTCTACATAACCAATGAAATAACCATTGGTCGTTCTTGAATTCAATTTTATTCCATGTGGATTATAAATTCTTACTTTTGCTTGACAACCTCAAACATGCAGGTGTCGTAAACTAGGTTTCCTTCCCGTCCACAATTTAAAGAGAGTTTTTGGAACTGCCTTACTATAAACCTTGTTTAATAAATACATAGAAGTCTTTAAAGCATACATCCACAAAGACAAGGGTAAAGATGAATGACTCATCATACCCCTAACCATTTCCATTAAAGTATGATTACATCTTTCTGCTACACCATTTTGTTGTGGTATACTTGACATTATGTATTGAGCAAAAATACCATGTCTTTCAAAGAACTTAGCAAATGAACCTGAACATTGTGCCAATTCTTCATACTTTCCATAATATTCACCGCCTTTATCCAATCTTATTATTTTCACTTTTCTATCTAATTGTCTCTCAACCTCTTTAATATACACTTCAAGTGCATTCACTGATTGAGACTTATCATGCAATAGATAAATGTAATCATAACGTGAAAAATCATCAATAAAGGTGATGAAATAACTTTCCTTATCAAAAGACAGAACATTGAAATGACCACATATGTCAGTATATATAATTTCAAGAAATTATGTGCTTCTTGTGGCGCATTTTGTAGTGTGCTTTGTTTTACTTTTAATACAATCAATACACACTCCAAGGTTAGTAAAATCCAAATTTGGAAGAATTTCATTCTTCATTAATCTTTGCATTCTTTCCTTAGATATATAACCCAAACGTTTATGCCACAAGTAAGCAGAATTCTCATTTACCAAACTTCGTTTAGTGCCAACATTATGATGCAAGGTCATTAATGTCTCAACAAAAGTATTATCGAGTCTAAATTTATAGAGACCATCACATAAAATTCAAGTTCCAATAAGAGTATTACTTTTAAATAAACTGAAAGATTCATAACCAAACTTACAATAAAATCTCGCCACATCAAGTCTTGGCAAAGAAACTAAATTACGAGAAAATGTAGGTACATAGAGGATTCGAAACAAATTCAAATAATGCTCAGTATCTAAGATCAAACGGTAAGTGTCAATGCCTTCAACTGGAGCTTTGTTTCTATTCCCTGTAATCACATAATTTTCATTTGGTTTTATAGTTTGGATCGTAAGAAATCCCTACATCGTATTTGACACATGAGTGGTGGCACCAGAATCAATCCACCAAGTATTATGAGGAACTTCAGTAAAATTTGATTCAAAATATACTAAAGCACAAGGCTTACCTTTCTTTTCGAACCAAGTCTTACGTTTCAGACAGTCTTTCTTCAATTGTCCAATTTTGTTGCAAAAATGATATTTAATAAAATTGTGTTTCTTCTTGTGGATTTGAGAAACCTTTGAAGAGTCATTTAGGACATGTAATCATTTCTTCTTACTCCTTCCACCTTTCCTCTTAAAATTCATTTGAATTTCTTGATGACTTGAAAGATGAACAGAATGAGCCTTTTGATTTTTATCATTTTTTCCTCTTGGACTAGTATACTGGCCAATTCATTCACATTCCACTTATCCTTTATAGTGTTGTAATTCATTTGAAATGGTCCATATTGCTCATGAGGCAAGGAATTAAGTATAAATTGTACTAAAAAGTACTCATCCACATTCATTCCTAAAGTTCTTAACTTTGCTGCCAAATTCATCATTTCAAGTATATGCTCATGCATGGTACGTGAACCATCATATTTTATGGTGGTCAATGTGCTCATCAATGTACCAGCAAGTGACTTATCAGCAGTTTGAAAACGCTCTTCCACAAATTTCATAAATTTCTTAGCATTATCAATCTTGGGAAGAGAAGTCTTTAAGTTGTTTGCAACTGTCATTCATATAAACATTAAGCTCAGTCTGTTCAATCTTTCTCAAGCTTTACAGAAAAACTTTTCATCATCGCTACTTTTATCAGTAATAACAGCTGGTTTCTCAACTTAAAGCGCTAAATCAAGATCCAAGACACCTAAATAAAACTGGACTTGTTCACTCCAATCAAGAAAATCCATCCCATTGAATAAGGGAACAGACGAGGCATGCGGATGGAGTGAAACAGGTATAGATACTACAAATGTGCAAGAAAATACTCATACACTAATGCCTTGAGAATATCACCTAATTAGATTCAAACTAAACTACACATGCACATCATAGTTCTCCTTTGGGCGATCCTATGATATACAAATATATATAAACCATAATGATGCTAATAACTTTTATTTGGTAATTGTAAATATATCTTATTAAAATTTATTTGCTATCTTTGGATATACAAACAAATTTAACAAGTCATATTAGGTACCAACTATCATGTTCATGAATTATAATAAAATAATTAACCTTTTAGGTTAATCCCTAAGTTCTTATAATAAATGAATTTCAATATACCCATAACACCAATAATGATATGAAACATATCAATTTCATATATAGCATCAATTAATCATGGGTAATTGAATAAAACAATTTATAATATCAAAATTCAAAAGAGTTTAAGGTTTGGCCACTTTGGTGACTAACAAACCATTCATAATATGAATTTTTAATATTGTAAAATACAAATATTTACCAAATTGCACACAAGGACAAAAACGTAATCAAAGCATAAGGGCAAAATCGTAAAATCATAATTCCATAAGGCTAGAACCATAAATTTAAAATCCAAGGGCAAAATGGTAAATAATTAGTAAGGGCATAATCGTAAGTATAAATAAACAGGGGCAGAAAAATAAAATAAAAAACGGTGCCGTGGTACGTCAAGTGCGTGCCGAGCACGTGCCTGCATCCGCCGCAGGCGCATGCCCCGCATGTGCACATTCGACATGCAGGCGCTTGCAATGGCTTGGCAACCGCTACGCGCATGGGATCCACACGCGCGACAGTTAAGCGCGCAAGAGAGCACGTGGCGCGTGGGTTTCGCATGCCTACAACTGCAACACGCGCGTGAGCCCACGTGCCTTCTTCCTTGCGCACAGAATGCATTTCTTCGCCATTTTTCGTTGTTCTGCCGTAGTTTCACCGGCCGTTTCTTCTTCGGCAGCCCATCCTAGACACAAATAAATAATGGGTTTTGAAGAGCATGCCGGCACGACCACATGGGTTCAAGTTTCTGAGAAAATGACCAAGAAATTGGCCTCAAATCAAATGAAAATTTCCTAGGATGCAAATCCTTAGACACCCTAACTTCCGCCGCCCGATTAGCCTCCGGCGAACACGGATATACTGGAAAAACTCATGGCTAATGTTCCTCATGGAAGTGTGACCGTACGGGTCCAAAAACAAGCGGTGGGTCGCAAGATTTTGCCCAAAATCGGCGAGTTTCTCACTTGGCCTGAAAACTCCAAATTCCTCCATTTTCGTCCTTTTTTCATTCGGAATTTTTTTAACAAAACCATCTGAAAACATTTTCAACAACAACAACAAATAGTACAAACAGGATCATAATATTTCTATAAATGGAAAAATCATGAGATCATAAACCACGCTTTGATACCAAATGTTAGACAATTCATATAATTCTTTAATGTGGAAATTCATAATAAAACAGTGATCTTTGATCTTCATGATTTTCATAAATAGATGAAGACGTACATTTATCCATAGCGTTACCCTTTGATGATAATCGTTGTGAAAAACCGAAGAACTCGAACCGAATGAAGAAATCCGATTTCTCTCCCTTAACCCACTATTCTTTAATGTATTCTATCGGTGGATGAGAGAATACCAAGTTCTTTTCTATTATTGTTGTTCGTGTAGGTGGAGAGAGGACTGGACTCTATTTATGCGTTCTTTCATAGGTGCCTTCCATCAAAGCATCTTTTCAACTTCCATAAAAGTCATACCTCTTCGTTTTATTAGAGTCGCAACTTCTCATAACCAATACATTATTTATTTTATAGCATTTCAACTATTATTAAACCATATTAAATCATGTCATGTGGGCCATAATATTTCTTACAAGAGTAATTTGTTATTAGTGCATAGGGGTCGTTTTATTAGTGTTTAGACATAATTAAGCCATTTCATATTTGAGGTTATGTTTTCCTTGGTTTTAACATCAATTCTCGTTTAATTGTTAGAATAACGAGATTGTCGATTCAAGTGAGCTTCGTTATTTGGCCTTAAGAATTTCCAAGGTAAGTAGTGCTTTTTCTCTAATAAATTCGAAAACTCATGTCTTATTGAAAGTGATATAGATTTGAGTATCGTATTCATAAAAGAAATGGCACGACTTTGTTTTCTTATAAAATGGAAGAAGTGATGTTTAAAGCATAATTGCTTCATAAATCTAGATTAGGCATTTACTACCTTATTAATTTTGAAACGCCATGGTAAAGCATATTTGGAAATGGCTTATAAGTTGATTACTTTGTAGGTGAAGACCTTGTCGAGGTAGGAATATTGTTTGCCTAATCATTGAGCATTATGTCGTGACAATGATTTGATATTGAGCAAAAGATTGATCGATGGATGGACCAAAGCAAAAGATCAATTAATGGATGGATCATCGACGTGTGTTTTTGATATAAGAGAGACCAATGGAATATACCATTGGTTTGTGATTTTGATGAGATTGACCAATAGATATGACCATACATATATATATATATATATATATATATATATATATATATGCATACTGACTGCTCGATGTGCTTAAAAGAAATATGTACTAATCTATGTCATTTAACTATGTTTTTCTTAACCCTTTCAGGTTCTTTGGTTAGCAACAACTAAAGGGCGAGTGCTATTGATGGGAACTCTTGGAAATGGACTTTGGCTTGGTTTGAGGCTGCGTTCTTCAAATGAAAGGACAGCCATCTCATCCGGATGCTTGTAGTTTCAGAGTGTGATAGCTCTTCCCCTACTTAGTGTATAGTTCAATTCATTTCTTCCCTCTTCATTATTCTAGAAGCATGTTAGGAGATGCTCCCGTCAACCACTTCCCGCCTTCATTGAACCAGGTCGTTACACCCAATGAGGTCTAAGATCCGAAGGTACGGCAAGAAGGCAAGACAATCAGGTATCTCACTGAGGATGTGCTTCTAATCAACGATAGTGAGGCTAGAGAGGCGCTCAAGCTTGCATATTGCAGAGATATCGTGTAGGTCATGTAGCCAATCCACTTGGCCCTCTCGAAGATGGAGCCCTTGCACTTGCCTCGGAGGTTGATGTCGGTGATGTAGCAAGACATGGGGTTGCAATTGAAGATGTGATATCATTTTCATTAATGATTTATTTGCCCCACAACGTTGCTAATGGTCACCAACAAATATTCTCCATGATACAACAAAGTCTCAAAAATGATAATACTATATAGCAACTTTAGTATTTCTTTAAGGCCTCTCTAGAAAACAATTGAAAAGATGGTTGTAGTTTTCAGAAAAAAAGCTCGAAAAGATAAAAATGATCACACACCTCTTCCGAAAACTAACATGTATATATATAAAACACTCTTAAAACACAAGCAACTCTGTGAAAAATTGCAAAAAATGAACAAACATGTCATTTCGAAAATTGCCCAATTAAACAAAGGTGTCCATTCAGAAAAAGTTGAAAAACGAACAAATGCAACCATTCAGGAAGTTGCAAATTGAACAAATATCTTTTTACATTGCGAAATTGAACAAATATCTTTTTACATTGCGATGCAACAGGACATGGGGTTGTAGTTGAAGGCGTGATATCACTTTCATTAAGGATTTATTTGCCCCACAACATTGCTAATGGTCACCAGCAAATATTCTCCATGATGCAACAAAGTCTCAAAAATGATAATACTATATAGCAATTTTAGCATTTCTCTAGGGTCTCTCTAGAAAACAATGGAAAGGATGGCTGTAGTTTTCAGAAAAAATGCTCGAAAAGATAAAAATGATCACACACCTCTTCCGAAAACGAACATGTATATATATAAAACACTCTTAAAACACAAGCAACTCTTTGTGAAAAATTGCAAAAAATGAACAAACATGTCATTTCGAAAATTGCCCAATTAAACAAAGGCATCCATTCAGAAAAAGTTGAAAAATGAACAAATGTAACCCTTCGGGAAAAGTTGCAAATTGAACGAGTATCTTTTTCAAAAGTTGTCTTGAAAAGACACAAACAAAAATTCAGAATAATAATAATAATATTTTTAAAAAAATTAAATTTCGATTTTTATAAAATAATTTCCAAAAATTCTCAAAAAAAAAGCAACCTTTGAATTAATTAAAATTAATAACATAACCATAAAAAAATAAAAATAATAATAACATAGAGATTAGTGCTAATTAAACCGTTAATTTGTACACTCGCACGCAGGTATGGTGGGGTCTAGCCCACACCGAATCATTCCTTTAGGTATACAAAAGAAACCTCACACTTATTAATTGGTCTACTTCCTCCCATCTCTTCTATGTGGGACAAGAAAACATGCACTTGGTTTGTTTTTACAAACAAACTTCCAACAGATGTCGCACCAGTTACAGCAGCAATCAAGGCTGGTCCAAGAATTGAAGATGCCAAGGTAGGGCTTGTGGAATGCTGCCCAGTCAAACAGTGGTCAGTCGGCGGCGAGTTCAAGAAGTAATGACGTAAAACAATTACTTGAAGACTTCTCCTTTTCTGTAACTAAATTCTTTTGTTTTTCTAACTATCTGTTGTGATGTTTCTTCTGTTCTAGAGTACAGAGGAAACAGAGGGAAGATCAACCAAGCACCAAGTGAAGCTGTGAAAGCTGCAGATGGGTGCAAGGGACATAAGGAACAGGCCTAGATTACATATTGAAAAGTATTAGAGTAATAAATAACTATTGAAATCACATACATCATTGCAGTGCATTGATCTATAAAACCACTTGCAATTCAAAACCGAACACTGAACAAACCGGAAAGATCAATGCAGTGCGGTGGTGTGTAGCTCGAGGATGCTGGCAGTCTAAGCGAGCTGAAGAGGCCGCTTGACAGCGCTGTGGAAATTCTCATGGCAGGATTCACGGAACATCCTGAGAGTGAGAACCAACACTTACTACCAGAAAACGAAACGGGAGCAAACTAGGATGTACTTGGGATGGGGAGAGAGAGAGAGAGAGAGAGAGAGAGAGAGAGGGGGGGTGGGGAGTGGAATCTAATGGGATGAAGTACCAATAGGCTCGCAGCGTCTCCTCATTAGAAAACCGTCGTAGCGTTATTTTGACAAAACCCGTGCTTAATCAAAGATCGTAGGCTCATATTTCGTTTATACTCTTTAATCTATATATCTTTTCCCCTCCGGACAGAAAAAGCTAGGCCGCAACATCCCTATGCTTCCTTCGATCTCTGTTTCGGGTGACGCCTATTGCACGTATATACCTCTGGTAAATATCATCGCTTTCCACTGATACCAGTTGAATTATTATTATCGGTACACCCGCTTCCCGCCCTACCATTTTGAGCTTATTTATTTAGTTAGTTACAAAATTCGATGATTTCGCGAGGTGGGTTTTGCTCATCTTGATTGCTTCACTTGAAGTCTCTCCTCGCTTTCCGTTCGGAATCTCTTGACGTATATAGAGCTTCCAATGATGTTCGTTCCATTGTTCTTGCCACGTATGTAAGTTATTGCTGCTTTGTTCAACTCCACCTCAGAAAAGCGCGTCCTTTCTATTGCCCCTTTATCCAATTCTATCCAGAGTTTTCCTCTTTTTGTGTTAAGGATTACTCGTCCCTCTGTGATTTCTACTAACAGAAATACATCCCCTCCTCTTTTTTCTTCTTTTGGTCGGCGAAGTATATCCACTAAGCATTGTCCAATGTTTATTCTTTTCCAGTCCGGGTATTTCAAGACTTTTATGCAGAAATTGTACCCCAAATACCATTTTGGCCTTTTCTATCGCGGGTAGTTTTATTTTTTATTTTTTATAATTAATTTTGCTTTAACCCCATTTTTGTTTCCAAAACCTCCGTTCTTATTAATCCTTGTCTTTCACTTCCAATGCTATGTAACAACCAGATTTATCTGGTCTGTGTGGTTCTTCAGAGCTTAACTTTGCATCACAATCCAGTGCAGTGCTTAAAGAGTGAAGGCTTTTTGTTTGTTTCGGTTGTTAATCTCGCTTGCTTTAATTAATCGTGCTTTGTGTAAGGAGTGTACCAACATTCCTACTCAGCTTTCGTCACACACTCTTAGATACGAGCTCTTAGCATCAAACGATAAGTCATGGAGAGGAGAGGTGTTCTCAAACTAACATTTGACTCCAACGGACGAGACGGCTGGGTCCAACTTGTTACCAAGAAAGATGTTTAAAGAAATAGAGGAATTTGACTGGATCATGATGTCTTGCTGGGTCCAACTCACCGGGGGAGTTCCTTAAGGAAGTGTCGTTGCATGATGTGAGATTGGATCCGAGTTCA
This sequence comes from Eucalyptus grandis x Eucalyptus urophylla, assembly GCA_028830015.1. NCBI lineage: Eukaryota > Viridiplantae > Streptophyta > Magnoliopsida > Myrtales > Myrtaceae > Eucalyptus > Eucalyptus grandis x Eucalyptus urophylla. The sequence continues at coordinate 31,108,827 of CM054188.1, read as the reverse complement.
GTTCACTGGCGGGCACAGTAGACAAACCTAGAATACTTAGGTTGCGTTTGGCAGTCAGGATAAAATTCGGGATAGGATATGATTTATCATATCCTACATTTGGTGCTCGTTCAAGATTGGATAAAGTCGGATATAAGGGAGATATAGACAGGATAAAATTATCCCATGAGGAATGTGGGATAAAGGTGGATAGGATTTCTAATGTTCATAATAGGAAAGTTATTTTTCTTGAATAACAAACTTATTAAATTAAAAAAATTGAGATTATATTTCAATATAAATAATATTTGAATTCTAATTTAAGAAATTAAAAATAAAATAATAAAAAATTATTTTAATTAATCTTAATTTAATATATATATTCAACTTTAACTCTATCTTATAACAAACATTCAATCTATAAATTAAATATTTATATTTACTATATATTTTAGGTATATTTGTATTTTAAGTATGTTAGTACAATTTACAATTTGATAAAATTTTATTAAAGAATGACGAAAGGGGAAAAAGAAATAATAATGAAAATAATATAAAAAAAAGAGGACAAATAAAATAAAAATAAATTAAGGAATAGTGTTACGAGAGATTTTCATAATCTCCGTTTATGAACATTTACGTTCATTTATAATGATATGCCGTTTATATAATATATATATATATATATATTGATGTAAACATATCCGACTTTAATATTGCGATTCACCAAACAATGGATGGGATATAAAAAAATCCCGGGATTTCATATCCTATCCTATCCAGTCCTATCCCGATTAGAAATTCGGACGACCAAACGTAGCCTTATTGTTGTTGGATGTGGATAGTTTGGCGTGGAGCTTTAGGAAAACGGCAGGTTTGCCAACACTAGGAAAGCCGTATAGTAGTTGGGAGTGCCTGACTTGCGAGCTTCGGGATCATTTTGGGTACATTTGGTAACCATTCTGTTATCAAGAACAATTTCTTATTAAAAACAATTCTTTTGTATTCTATTTTTAGGAATAATTTTTAAGCATTTTAAGTTATTTGATAACTGTTTAAAATTTTTATTCCCAAAATAGAATTGCGTATAATACCATTCTAAAAATTTCTAATCCAAATCATTTTCTTTAAATTTTTTAATAATTTTATTTTTTTATTTTTTTATTTTCTTTCTCTTCTTCTGCTTCAAGGTTTACCAGTTGTTGACCTTGGGATGACTAGCGACTGGTTAGACGAGGATCGGCAACCTTGTTGGAGCATCACTCGCCCTCGGCGAGACCAAGCCTTGGCTAGGCCAACAGCTTCGCCTAGATTTGGCAAGGCTGAGCTCACCCAACTGCCGGTGAGATCGAGCCCTACCGACGGCTAGGGGAGCTCCGCCACTAGATCTAGGCAAGGCCCACCTAGCCACTGTCGAGCTCGCCAAACCTCTCCCATCTAGTCACTGGTCGCCAGCAGCGATGATTGAAGAAGAAGAGAGAGGGGAGAAGAATAAAAAGAAAGAAAAGAAAAGAGAAAAAATAAGTTAACTTAATTCTAAAATTGTTCCCGAAAACAAAGAATCAATTTTATTTTTTTTACTTCTCGATTATATTCCAAATCTACTTTCGAAAAAAAAATTGTTCCTAGGAACAAAAATAATATGAAACATTTTTGTTCTAAATCTATTCCCGGGAATAAAAGAATATAAATTTTCACTGTTTAGCCGGTTGCCAAACACACCCTTTGTAGGTTAGTTTGGTTCCTTATTACTTGAGTTCTTTTGATATTTATTTTGATTCCCATTAGTCATCGAACTGATTAGTCATTGTGTCACTATAGTCCAGTGATGCGCTTGATCTGGAACACATCATACGACATCAGCGGATGATCTCTTCCCTCTCCGGCATGAAGGTTTCCTGTTCCTTGGCTGAATTATGTTTCGGCGGTATGCCATCTCTATGTCGTAACTTAGCAACAATTACGTTTCCTTTTTTATTTTTTTGGTGATGATTTTCATGTTATTCTCAAAAGCAACAGGCTTTGTTTCAGTAGGAATAGGTGGAGAAGGTAGCAGAATATTTGAATGTTTTATTGGATCACTGAAATTTTGCTGTTTGCTCTGGTTTGTGCCCCTAGTATAATCTAGAGAGCCCTACTTAGGCAGAGGATCTTGCTTGGAATAAGATGTTCTCGTGATCCGGCATCATTTATTCAAAGGAGATAAGGAAAGCAATTGACAGCCCAAGCACAAAGGCTTTGGTTGCTTGAATTTTGATGATGAATTATGTGAAAGATCATGAGAAACTGTACTGAATGGAAATGCAAAATAGAGAGCCATCCATGCTTGTAGAATCCAGAGTGGACCAGATAAGACTCCGCTCTCTTTAGACATCATCGAAAGAGTAGCATGGGTAAGACTCCTATATAAGATGGCCAAAACAAGTGGGCCAAGAGATAATCACTCTCTACTTGCAAGATTTGAAGCAAGTTTAAGGTATCCATTCGGACCTTAAAGATCAGACTAAAGAATACGTAATTCGAAATCCAGAAAAGCAAAAAAGTGGTATGTCGGTAAGGCTAATAAGGCCAACAGTTTTGTGGTACTAATCAAGGAAGGTTCCATAAGCAAGGACACTATCGGAAACATGAAAGTCGTCGAAAATTTTTACTTGTTCTATTGTGGTATGAACTTAGAGATAGTAAAAACGTCCAAAAGGGTTATGGACATGGGCCCCCAAAAGTGGAATTTTTCTTCAAATAGAGGGAAACTCCGAAATTTGGTTGGAGTAGATGTCCAGATATCTTTGATAGAAGAATGTCGTAAGGGAAGTTTCTCGCTCTTCTTGATCAGAAAACAAGGTTTAAGAGATGACAGAACATGATTATGATCCAAGAGGCAAGGCCTAAGAAGCAGTGGTTCTGGATGTTCCTCTACAACGCTTAGCAACTGAAATCGACAATAGTTAGCCTTTTCACCACGACAAAGATCATCAAAGTTGGAGATAAAGGACTCAGGGACGAATGTGGGAGTTTCGGTTGCCATGGAAGACTTGAGAATAGGATGCAGAGAGTTTAGGGTTTAAGGAAGAAGACAAAAGAATATAAAGAAAAAGACAGTGAGATGTATCCTTCTACTCGAAGTAGAAGATGATGATTCAAAAATTAATGATATCCGCTAAAAGTTGAAGCAACGTGTCAAGAAACAAGAGGAGTTGTTGATCCGTATCAGCTGTGGATATATCAAAGAACAAAAAGGTATGATGATCATCCGTAGCGAATTGCTTGCAAAACGAGGTCTCTCTTTTAAAAGAAATAAATTTCCAATTTACTTCTTTAAAAAATGGGGTTATGTTGACAACCAAAAGTACCCTTGCTATCATGTGTTGATCATAAGGGATTAAAGCATTTAAAATCATTCTCATAGTCACATGTGGGCTGTGATTTACATCAACCCAGCCCATGGTAGTCATGGAAACGGATGGCCAAGGATTTTGAGAGCCCCTAGGCTAGATTTCGATGGAGCTACAAAGAGATACATGATTTGACGATAAAGCCGTCGATTACCACGTGTCCAAGCCAAGAGATGTTGTTGAAGACATATAATTTAGAAGTATTGATGGCAAAATTTGGGTGAGAACAATTGATGTTTAAAAGGGCACCAAACAAGCCATGTGAACATCATCAAAAGGTTAGAAAGCAATGAGATATGGATAAAGCGGTTCAACAAAGAACGTGGAGCGACTTTTAAGGAGGAACACACAAAATTCCTTTATCTTACCCTTTTATCTTAGCTTAGTTTAGTTTAGCTATAGCTTCAAATTTCCATCGTATATTCAATTCCGATGAATGCTTATATCCTAGGTAGTGACATTGATTAGATTTCAATGATGCCCTACAATCCAGCGTCGTCGATTAAATTTTCACGTTGTGTCCTCATACCTATCTAGAATTAGTGCCCACTACGTGTAGCATTGTCGATTAGATTCCGTCAAGAGTTAACTTACTTGACCGATCGTAATGTTTGTTCACCATATGCATTGCTTTACTGTCCTCACATCAAAAAAAGCTATTCCCTTCTCCGTGGGTCTACATTGGGAAAGCTTGAGAGGGAAAGTTTCATTCAGTGAGCATTTATCACCAAAGAGAAGTGATTCCCAATACTTCTTAGCTAAATTATCCTATTTTGGCACTACTTTTTTGTCACATTTTATACATTTTTATGGTTTCAACAATCAATTTGTTGATCAGATGCAATTCTTGTGCATAATTTGTTCCTTGCCAGTTAAAAGAAACATAGGTTCCATTTCATTTTTCCTCCCTCCCTAATTGTCTATTTGAAAATTATCGCATGCATAGAAGAAAATGCGAATTAAAAATCAAGGGCCATCAAAATATGAAGTAACCCTTTAAATCGAAAAGCGGTTCCCCCCCAATTTCGAGCGACCGCTTTTCCTAAATTATAGTTTTCTTTTTTAGGAAAAATAAAATCGTTTTCTAGATATTACTCCCATGAATATATTCATAAATTCTCAAAAAGAAAAATTAAAAGGAATTGTTATATCCAAATAGCTATCTATTAGTTCATTTTCTCGCTCTTGTTTTAATCAATTTTTTTTCACTTTCTAAGTATGACTTAGTGTAGTGGTAGTCAATTAAAGTCGAAATATATCTTCGTTTTGTGTATAATTTTTCCATAATTGATTTTTAATCCTGGAAAGTTGCCCTCCAACGGAATCTAGTAAAACAATTAAAATATAAAAATTATAACAAAAGAAAGAAAAAAGGGCAGTCGCACGCTTGCCATTTTCTCTCCCTTCGCTCGGCTTTTTCCTCTGGCCGGCGCTCCTTCCTCCTTCACAGAGAGAGAGAGAGTGGCGGAGGAAACCATCGGGTACGGCGGGTTCAAGCCATCAGCGAGAGTGGCGGAGGAAGCCATCGGGCACGGCGGGTTCGACCCATCACCGAAAATGGTGTGACCCACCTTAAGTATCCCTCGCCACCGCCGCTTCTCCGATGATGGGTCCAAAAAGTTTCGGAGAAAGCGAAACGGCATGGCACAGCCATGTTCTGTTCCCAATCAACAACCGCTGATTCCGGTTCTGTTTCTGCTTCTCTCTGCTCGCTGCGTGTAGAAAGTAGCTCCAAAGTCGCTGCAAATTTCACCGGTCAAACCCCACCAACCACCGGGGAAACCGACGAAGTATCCGTGATTCTCCCGTCCCCATCCTCCTCCCTACCACTCTCTCTCTCTCTCTCTCTGTGATTCGTTCAGTCTCTGTTTCGGGATATCTCTAGTTAATATCCTCGCTCTCTGCTGATACCAATTTAATTATTATTATTGTCAGTACACCCGCTTCCCACCCCACTATGTTTTAGCTTGTTTATCAAGTTAGATACTAATTCAATGATTTCGCAAGGTGGGTTTTACTCATCTTTATTGCTTCAGTTAAAGTCTCTCCCCTCTCTCTCTCTCTCTTATGTATCTCCTGATATATATATAGAGCGTCCACTGATATTCGTTCCACTGTTCTTGCTATTTCTGTAATTTTTGCTGCTTTGCTCAAGTCCACCGCAGAAAAGCGCGTCCTTTCTGTCGCCTCTTTATCTAATAATATCCAAAGTTTCCCTCTTTTTGTGTTAAAGATTTCCCGTCCCTCTTTGATTTCTGCTAATAGAAATAAATCCCCTTCGGTGAAACATACCTGCTTCGTATTGCCCAATAATTAGCCTTTTCCATTCTGGGTAATTACAGACCTTTTGAGAAGCATATTAGAAGTGCTTTAACTTACATACGGAGCTTACTTTAATGCCTCAACTTTTCATGGACTCACCTAATTGTTACTTTAAGAAAAAAAAATCATTTAGGTAGCAATTCTATCTAAGTTAACTTTTCATGGGCTCACTTAAATGTCACTTTTAAAACAAAAAAATAATAATTTAAGTACCAACTTTGAAGTCACCGGAAATTTAATGTGATAATATTTTATTAGTTTCTCGATCCTACGTGGCTTGTTGGCGTGCCCAATCAACATATAATCTCTAAAAGATGTCATGTAGCAAAGTAAAAAGTAATCACTTCAATGACAGTCGTCGTAAAAAAATGATCATTTTAGTGCTAATTGTTGTTAAAAAGTGATCACTTTAGTGTAAAAAAAAAAACCATAAACGATGTCATATAAGCAAGTCAAGAAGTGATTACTTCAATGCCAGTCATTATAAAAAAATAATCACTTCAGTGCTAATTATTATTAAAAAGTGATCGTCCCAATCTTAATGAAAAAGTAATCACTTTACTGTCAAAAAATGCCACCTCAAATAAAAATTTTAATTATAAAAACCACATAATCTCTCTAATTAGAATTTTTCGCTAGAGACACTTACGTAATCGTTTTTCTCCAATTTTGACATTTAAATGAGCCGGCGAAAAGTTGTAACATTAAAGTGAGGGCCGTACACAAGTTAACTCTGATGTACTTCTCCCCTTGACTTTTGTAAAGAAATTTGTACACTAATCCCAATTTAACTTCTTCTTCTTTTTTTATTGTGGGTAGTTTTGGATTTTTTTTTATTATCTAATTGTGCTTTAATCCCATTTTTGTTTCCAATATCGCCGTTCTCATCTACCCTCATCTTTTACTACAAACGCTATATAAATTACCAGATCGTTTGCTCTGTGTGGTCCTTCATAGCTTAATTTTGCATAATACAATCCAGTGCAGTGCCAAAAGAATGAAGGTTTCTTGTTTCTTTTGGTTGTTAATTTTGTGCGTTTTGATTAATGTTGCTTTGTGTAAGGAGTGTACCAATATTCCTACTCAGCTTTCATCACACACTCTCAGATACGAGCTCTTAGCATCAAACAATGAGTCATGGAGAGGAGATGTTCTCACATTACCATTTGATTCCAATGGACGAGACGGCTTGGTCCAACTTGCAACCAAAAAAGATGTTAAAAGGAGAACAGGAATTTGAATGGATAACGACGTACCGGAAATCGAAGAATTCTGCTGGGTCCAATTCGGCAGGGGAGTTCCTTAAGGAAGTATCGTTGCAGGATGTGAGATTGGATCCGAGTTCAGTTCGATGGCGGGCGCAGCAGACAAACCTAGAATACTTACTGTTGTTGGATGTGGATAGTTTGGTGTGGAGCTTTAGGAAAACGGCAAGTTTGCCGACATCAGGAAAGGCATATGGTGGTTGGGAGGAGCCGACTTGCGTGCTCCGGGGTCACTTTGTAGGTTAGTTTGGTTCCTTATTACTTTAGTTCTTTTGATATTTATTGTTATTCCCATTTGTCGTTGAACTGATTAGTCATTGTGTCGCTATAGTCTATTGATGTGCTTGTTCTGGAACACATCATACGTCATGAACGGATGATCTCCTCTCTCTAGCATGAAGGGTTCCTGTTCCTTGGCTGAATTATGTTTTTGGCCCAATGCCATCTCTATCATACACTTAGGGTCTGCACAGTAACATTTCTATTTCTCTTGATTTCTGTTCTTTTATTCCCCGAAACAGAAAAATAACATAAATCTATTTGGTAACTTCAACTTATTTTCTATTCCCCGGAATAGAAAAGTGGCTGAGGAATAGATTTGAAACATATAAAAAAAAAAAAAAGTTGCTTATTGTTCCGGGAACAATTTCTAAAAATAAGTTTTTTTTTCTTTTCTATTTTTCTTTTGTTCTTCTTCCTTGTTGCGGCCACCACCAACCGCTTGCCAACCATTAGCCACCTCCTGCCACCTGTGGCCAACGTCGGCAGCCGACGACGGTCATCGCCACCTGTAGCCCACCGGTTGTCACCCATAGCCCACTGGCCACACGATTGCCGCACGATCGCTACTTGCGGTTTGCAGTCGTGCAACGATCATGCAACAATCATGCGGTGGCAATCAGCGGTCAATGGTTGTGTGGTGATCATGCAATGGTCATGCGGCGACCGTGCAGCGGCAGGCAATGGTCAACGGTCGTGCGATGATCGTGCAACAGTCGTGCAGCAGCAGGCGGCGGTCGGCGGTCTATGAGTAAGAAGAATAAATAAATAAATACAAAAATTTATAAATTTTTACCAAACGCATTTCTATTTTTTTCTATTCCAAAAATAGAAATTTTGTATAATTACCAAATACCTTATTTTACTCAAAAATTATTCCCGAAATAGAAACGTTGCCATGCACACTCTTAGTAACAATTATGTTTTTTTTTTTTCTTTTTGGTGATGATTTTCACCTTAGTCTCAAAAGGAACAAGCTTTGTTTCAGTAGCAATAAGTGGAGAAGGTAGCATGATTTTGAATATCATTGGATCATTGAAATTTTGGTGTTTGCTCTGATTTGTCTCGCCTAATATAATCTAGAGAGCGCTACTTAGGCTGAGGATCTTACTTAAAATAATATATTCTCATGATGTGGCGCCGTTTATTCATTAAGTGCAAAACTAGAGAAGTTCGTCGTTTTTAGGACCATTTGGTTGTCAAGCATTTACTGGACTGGACTTCTATATTGATACTTAGGATCCAAATTGGACAATGAAGAAGTTAAATTTAGCTCGTGATCTTTATGTCACTATGGTTTGAGCATCTTGCTTTCCTGTTTTGAAGGGCATAATTTGAGTACGACCGCACAAATGTGGGCAAGCACTCACGTTGATAGCATTGGAGAGAAAATGTCTGCATTAGTGACTGCTCTAGCCGCCTGTCAAGAGAAAATGGTTACAGGATATCTTTCGGCTTTCCCATCCGACCAATTTGATCATTTCGAAACTATCAAACCAGTATGGACTCCGTATTACACCATTCACAAGGAACAGTTCTCGAGTGTTTGGAAATTTTGAACGCACTCCCTATTTTGATTGTAGTCTGGCAAGCTTGAAAGTAACGTCTTGGCTATCTACTTCGACAGATCATGGCAGGTCTTCTCTGGATCAATATACACTTGCTGGCAACAAGCAAGCTTTGAAAATGGTTACGTGGATGGCTGATTACTGTTGGAGCTGTGTCTCAGTGCTGCTGTTGATGCATCAAATTATGAGTCATGGAGAGGAGATGTTCTCACACTACCATTTGATTCCAATGGACGAGACGGCTTGGTCCAACTTGCAACCAAGAAAGATGTTAAAAGGAGAACAGGAATTTGAATGGATAACAACGTACCGGAAATCGAAGAATTCTGCGGGGTCCAATTCGGCAGGGGAGTTCCTTAAGGAAGTATCGTTGCAGGATGTGAGATTGGATCCGAGTTCAGTTCGATGGCGGGCGCAGCAGACAAACCTAGAATACTTACTGTTGTTGGATGTGGATAGTTTGGTGTGGAGCTTTAGGAAAACGGCAAGTTTGCCGACATCAGGAAAGGCATATGGTGGTTGGGAGGAGCCGACTTGCGAGCTCCGGGGTCACTTTGTAGGTTAGTTTGGTTCCTTATTACTTTAGTTCGTTTGATATTTATTGTTATTCCCATTTGTCGTTGAACTGATTAGTCATTGTGTCGCTATAGTCTATTGATGTGCTTGTTCTGGAACACATCATACGTCATGAACGGATGATCTCCTCTCTCTAGCATGAAGGGTTCCTGTTCCTTGGCTGAATTATGTTTTTGGCCCGATGCCATCTCTATCATACACTTAGGTCTGCAAAGTAACATTTCTATTTCTCTTGATTTCTGTTCTTTTATTCCCCGAAATAGAAAAAGAACATAAATCTATTTGGTAACTTCAACTTATTTTCTATTCCCAGAATAAAAAAGTGGCTGAGGAATATATTTGAAACAGAAAAAAAAAAAATTGCTTCTTGTTCTGGGAACGATTTCTAAATATAAGTTTTTTTTTTCTATTTTTCTTTTGTTCTTCTCCCTTGTTTCGGCCACCGCCAACCGCCTGCCAACCGGTAGCCACCTCCTGCCACCTACGGCCAATGTCGGCAGCCGACTGCCGACGACGATCATCGCCACATATAGCCCACCAATCGTCACCCACAGCCCACTGGCTACACAATCGCCGCACAATCGCTACTGGCGGTTTGCGGTCATGCAACGATCATGCAACAATCATGCAGTGGCAATCAGCGGTCGACCGTCGTGTGGCAATCGTGCAACGATCGTGCGGCGATCGTGCAACAGTCGTGTGGCGACTGTGTGGCGGCAGGCAATGGTCGACGGTCATGTGACGATTGTGCAACAGTCGTGCAGTGGCAGGCGGCGGTCGACGGTCCATGAGTAAGAAGAAAAAATAAATAAATGCAAAAATTTATAAATGTTTACCAAACGCATTTCTATTTTTTTCTATTCCAAGAATAGAAATTTTGTATAATTACCAAACACCTTATTTTACTCAAAAATTATTCCCGAAGTAGAAATAGAAAAAAACTATTTTTGAAAATGAATAGTTTCTCGGAATAGAAACGTTGTCATGCACACTCTTAGTAACAATTATGGTTTTTTTTTTCTTTTTGGTGATGATTTTCACCTTAGTCTCAAAAGGAACAGGCTTTGTTTCAGTAGCAATAAGTGGAGAAGGTAGCATGATTTTGAATATCATTGGATCATTGAAATTTTGGTGTTTGCTCTGATTTGTCTCGCCTAATATAATCTAGAGAGCGCTACTTAGGCTGAGGATCTTACTTAAAATAATATATTCTCATGATGTGGCGCCGTTTATTCATTAAGTGCAAAACTAGAGAAGTTCGTCGTTTTTAGGACAATTTGGTTGTCAAGCATTTACTGGACTGGGCTTCTATATTGATACTTAGGATCCAAATTGGACAATGAAGAAGGTAAATTTAGCTCGTGATCTTTATGTCACTATGGTTTGAGTATCTTGCTTTCCTGTTTTGAAGGGCATAATTTGAGTACGACCGCACAAATGTGGGCAAGCACTCACGTTGATAGTATTTGAGAGAAAATGTCTGCATTAGTGACTGCTCTAGCCGCCTGTCAAGAGAATATGGTTACAGGATATCTTTCGGCTTTCCCATCCGACCAATTTGATCGTTTCGAAACTATCAAACCAGTATGGACTCCGTATTACACCATTCACAAGGTACAGTTCTCGAGTGTTTGGAAATTTTGAACGCACTCCCTATTTTGATTGTAGTATGGCAAGCTTGAAAGTAACGTCTTGGCTATCTACTTCGACAGATCATGGCAGGTCTTCTGGATCAATATACACTTGCTGGCAACAAGCAAGCTTTGAAAATGGTTACGTGGATGGCTGATTACTGTTGGAGCTGTGTCTCAGTGCTGCCGTTGATGTTCTGTCGTTTTAATTCATTTATTTACTTAGTCAAGTTTATTTGTTAGGCGGCTGATTTGGTAGCTATTTTCTAGGAAGTGGAACAATTATGTGTTGCATGTTTGTGTGCGGTTAGGTTTTGCACGTTTGTGTGCAGTTCTGTTTTGCACGTTTGTGTGCAGTTTCAAAACAAGTTCTTATTTAGCTTGTACTTGACAGTTTTTTACGTAATGAATGAAGTTCAATGTTTCTTCTCATTCCTTCTCTCTGTAAAAAGAAGTTCGTGAGTATAAGTTGAATATATCAGTAATAACAATGGTATCAAAGCCTCTATGGGATCTTAAGGGATTGTGAAGTGAAGGTAAGTGAGTGAAGATTACTTCCAATATGCAAAGAAAAAGCTAATGGAGGCAGGATCGAGTGGATTTTCTGCAATGGCTAGTCCAGTCTTTACTGGGGAAAATTATCAAGCTTGGGCTGTTAAGATGATAGCATTCTTGGAGGGTCATGATTTATGGGAGGCTGTGGAGAATGATTATGAGGTTGCTCCACTTCCAACAATCCGACCTTAAATCAGATAAAGTACCATAAGGAGAGAATCACAAGGAAGGCCAAGGCAAAGTCTTGCATGTATGCTGCTGTCTCACCCCCTATCTTCACAAGGATCATGAAATGTGATTCTGCAAAGGTAATATGGGATTTCTTGAGGATGAATACAAGGGAGATGAGAAGATAAGGAGCATGAAGGTGCTGAATCTCTTGAAGGAATTTGAGAGACAGCCAATGAAGGACTCAGAGTCAGTGAAGGAATATTCTGATAGGCTGATTGAGATAGCTGAAAAAATTAGAGTCTTAGGGATTGACTTGAAGGATGAAAGGCTGGTTCAGAATATCCTGGTGTCTCTTCTAGAGAAGTTTGAAGCCACCATAGCTTCTCTGGAAAATACAAGAGACTTAGCTAACATAAAGCTTGCAGAATTGTTAAATGCCCTACAAGCACAAGAGCATAGGAGACTAATGAGAAGAGAAGAGCATGTAGAGGGTGCACTACAAGCTAAAGTGAAGTCCAGTGATGGAGGCAAATGGAAGAAATGGAATCACTCCAAGTTTGTAGCAAAAGAAGGAAATTCTAGTGGGTCTAGCAAATGGAAGAAGAACGAGAAGCCTTGTCAACACTGTGGTGGAACTAATCATCAATCCTTTAGATGCTGGAGGAAGCCTGATGCTAAGTGCAGAAGATGTCACAAGTTTGGTCACATGGAAGCGATCTGCAAAGAGAACAATTACCAGCAAGTAGGAGAAGCACAGATAGCAGTGAATGAGACTGAGGAAGAGCACTTGTTTATAGCTTCCTATTCTGGCTCTTCTATTGAAAATGATGCATGGCTGGGGGATAGTGGTTATACCAATCATATGACTGGCAATTTGAAGTTGTTTAGGAGTCTAGACAGGTCAGTCAGGTCCAGAGTCAGAATTGGCAATGGACAGTATATTGAAGTGCAAGGGAAGGGTACAGTAGCTATTGAAGGAAATCAGGAGGTGAAGCTAACCAATGATGTTCTCTTTGTGCCAAAAATTGACCAGAATATGTTGAGTGTTGGTCAATTAATTGAGAATGGCTATAAGGTGAAGTTTGAAGAGAAGAAATGCCTTATTGATAATGCATATAGCTAAAAGTGCCGAGAATGCCAATGAGGGACAAGAGTTTCATGTTCAAGCCACAAGAGATGCAACAAATGGCTTTAAAGTGCAAAGAAGAAAATGCAGAGCTATGGCATAAAAGGCTTGGGCATGTTCACAGGAAGAACATGTTGATTATGCAGAGGAATAGCTTGGTAGATGACTTCCCCAGTTTGGATGAGGAATTTCCATAGTGCAGAACTTGTCTTCTTGGCAAGCAAAACAGATTTCCTTTCAAAGGAGGAGGTTGGCGAGCATGTGAGAAGCTGCAATTAGTCCACACATATTTAGGTGGACCTATGTCTGAGTCATCTCTTAGTGGTAGCAGGTATTTCCTTACTTTCACAGATGACATGACTAGGATGAGTTGGATTAATTTTCTGCGAGCCAAGTCTGAAGTTGCTGATGTGTTTGTGAAGTTCAAAGCCTTAGTTGAGAATTAGAGTGGGAAGAAAATTAAAATTCTTAGGCCTGATAATGGTTCTAAGTATACCGCTCACAATTTTAAGTTAAACTGTGAGCAAGCAGACATTATGCAGCAGTTCATTGCTCTCTATTCACCTCAACAGAATGGGGCCAATGAGAGGAAAAATAGAAGCATTATGGAGATGGCCAGATGTATGATGCATGAGAAGATGTTAACTAAGAAGTTCTGGGCTGAGACAGCTAATACTGCAGTGTTCTTGTTGAACAGATTGCTCACAAAGGCCTTAGAGAGGTTAACACATTTTGAAGTCCGGTATGGTGTTAAACCTTCTGTGAAGAATTTGAAGGTTTTTTGGTGTTTGTGTTATACTCAAGTTCCTCAGGTCAGGAGGGACAAGTTGGATCAAATATCTGAGCTTGGAATCTTCATTGGGTATAGTCTCCAATCAAAGGCTTACAAGATTTTTCACCCTATGACAGGGAAGGTGATTGTGAGCGGAGATGTTGTTTTTCTAGAGGAAGATGAGTGGAATTGGATAGAAGAAAAGAATGCAAGTCAACATCAATCTGCAAAACAACAACCTGCAACAATTGTAGAGGTTGATGAAGTTGTGGATTGGAAGATAGTATGGATGATCTGCCATTAAGAGGCATAAGGTCACTTGCTAAAATCTATTAAAGAAGCAATGTGGCACTGCTTGAACCATCTAACTTTGTGGAAGCTAAGGAGGATCGGAGGTGGATTGTAGCAATGCAAGAGGAATTTGCAATGATTTAGAAAAACCACATGGAATCTTGTTGACAGACCATCTGATAAGAATGTGATTGGGGTTAAATGAGTGTTCAAAACAAAACTTAATCCTGATGGTTCTGTCAATAAACTCAAAGCCAGACTGGTTGCAAAAGGCTATGCACAAATATGGGGAGTAGACTATTCTGAAACATTTGCTCCTGTTGCAAAGCTCAATACAATTAGGCTACTATTAGTTGTTGCCGCAAAGAAGGGGTGGCCTATATTTCAATTAGATGTCAAGTCTACATTTCTGAATGGAGAGCTCGAGGAGGAGATTTTTGTTGAACAACCTGAAGGCTTCAATATCAAAGGGCAAGCAGAGAAGGTATATAGATTGAGGAAAGCTCTATATGGACTGAAGCAAACTCCAAGAGCTTGGTATGGGAAGATAGACTGATATTTGTAGGATTTTGGCTTTGTAAGAAGCTTGAGTGAGTTCACTCTTTATGTCAAGAGGGTAAATCATAGTGTTGTAATTCTGTCACTCTATGTAGATGATTTATTGGTGACAAGGAATGATGTGGAACTGATAGAGAGGGTGAAGCAAGGTCCGTTTGTAGGTTTTGAGATGTCAGACTTGGGAAAGATGGCTTATTCTTGGGTCTGGAAATCAAACAAGCTTCACGTGAGATCTTCATCTGCCAGAAAAAATACATGAAGGAAATTCTGAAGAAGTTTCATATGAAAGATTGTAGATGTGTAAGCACTCCTATGGCTACTAAGGAGAAGCTGTAGAAGAATGATGGAACAAATGCAGTAGATGCTTCTATGTATAGAAGCTTGATTGGATGTCTCATGTATCTTACAACAACCAGACCAGATATTCTATTTGATGTGAGCATTCTATCTAGGTTCATGAGTAGTCCTAGTTAGTTACATTTGGTTGCTGCAAAAAGGGTCTTGAGATACCTCAAAGGAACATTGTTCTTTGTGTTAGGGAAATCCCTTGTGATGTTTTGAAAATGACAAAATAAATCAAAGGCTACTAACGTGTTTAATGGTTAAGTAATAGACCATGCAAATGATAGAACATATAAAGGAAATTGTCAAAGTCTGAAGACGGTCAGAAGACTGAACGTAACACATGTCCAAAGTATATTTTGAAGATTTCCAGACTTCTGTGTCAAAGTCTAAAGACTGCCAGTCTTTAATGTCAAAGTCTGTTCTACATCAAAAATCTACCAACTCTGACAAATTCCAGATTGAACGTGAATGAAAAACCAAAAGACAGACTATATGCTGAAGCTGAACTTATTCAGACTATGTTCAGACCTTAAAGCTAAATCTGTTCAGAAGCATATTATGTTCAGACTTACGTCCAGATTGTAAAGTCTATTGCACTCAAACTCAGATTGTAAAGTCTATTGCTCTCAGACTTTACATCAAGATTGGATAGAACGTAACACAAGCCCCAATCATATAGCGCTAGTGATCTGGTTTGGATTTTACATCAAGATAGATTTGATTGACTCAATCTAATTGATTGACAATTGGATATTGAAAACAAAAACTTTCTATACGAAGAAGCTCTACTTGTGGAAACCAAGATTCTGTTTGTGTAGGCGATCGGAATCAATTTGGGATTCTACTTTTGTCACTCAACAGCTACCAAATCTTCTAAATACAGATATGTCCAATTGGTAGATTGGAAAACGATCCTCAAGATACTGTCCAACGGCTAGTTTGGAAGTAGAGGAGTATTTAAGGAGATTAAGGACCGATGAGCAAGTAAGAGACGGAGCGTAAAATTTATAATTCCAAAGTCCGAGCGATCTTTGTTCATACACTTGTCTTTGGTGAGCTTAAACACTTGTGATCGTGAGAGAAATACCAAAAAAGTAACTTAGTAAAATGGTGCGATCTACCAGTAAGTATTTGCACTCAAAATTGTAATCTCTTGTTGATTGCATAGTGGAATCCAGCCAAGAAGGCTGTTAGCGTGGGAGAGTGAACGTAGGCTTGGATTAAGCCGAACCACTATAAACCTTGTGTTCTTATTCTCTTCCCTGAACTCCTTTATTTTGTTCGTAATTCTATTTAACTGCTAAAGTCTGAACTCGCTCAAAGTCTATTACTCTTCAGACTCAGTTTCAAAAGTCTGTTGTTATTCAAACTCAGGTTAAAAGTAAAGATTTTCACTGCATTTTGCAAAATCTGTTTTTACACCTATTCAAACTCAGGTGTTGATACTAGCACTTTCAATTGGTATCAGAGCCAAGTGCTCGTTTTATAAAAGTGTTTTTACTTTTGAGCTAAAGATTTTCTATGGCTAGTATCTTGGTACCATGACTTATGGAAGGGCAAAGCAACAGTAGGCCACCATATTTTGATGGAAAGAAATACGACGTGTGGAAAAATAAAATGAAGGCATTCCTAAGATCCAAAGATCCCTTGCAATGGGATGTTGTGGAAAAAGGAATCAATTCTACTGCTACATCTACATCAAATAAGAATGGCAAAGACAAAGAAAGCAAACCCCCTACTCCTATGTCTCAGTGGAGATGTCCAAAAGAGAAGCGCTTGATGCAAAAGCCATTTATTCTTTATATTGTGCATTCTCCTGCTAAATATAATAGAATATCTTCATGTGAAACAACAAAAGAAGTTTGGGATAGACTTCATGTTACATATGAATGGACCGATCATGTAAAAAAGACAAAAGTAAACTTCCTACTCGGCAAATATGAATCCTTCAAGATGAAGCAAGGAGAGTCAATTGGAGATATGTTCAACCGTTTTACAAAAATTGTAAATGGTTTAGCATATCAAGGTCATCCAATTTCTTCCCCAATAAAGGTCAACAAACTTTTGCATTGTCTTTCAAAAGAATGGAACCATGTCAAGACCTCAATTCGAGGGACTCAAAGGATTATGCCACTTTCCGTTAATGAACTCATTAGCACTCTTCAATCCTACGAAGTGGAACAAATCATTGATGAAGATCCCGAAGGTAAGAAGTCCATTGCTTTAATATCTAACGCTGATTCTGATGATATAGATTCAGAAAATGACATGGATGACGAAGAACTTGCTTTTATGATCAAGAAATTCATAAAGCTAAGTAGAAAAGGAAGGAAATTCAATGAACAAAGACAATACAAGTAGAATGGGTAGAAAAGAACAATGAAAGAAGATGATGACCAAAGAAATATATGCTTGATGGCACATTTAGAATCTAAGTCTGACTTAGACACAGATTTAAAATCAAAGTCTAACTCCGATACAGACTTAGAATCCGATGAGGAAATCGAGATAAGCCATTCAAAATTTCCTATTAAAATTCTTAAGTATATAAATGAGCTCTACTTAAATCTCAAATCTTCTTTTAAAATGATCTCCGAACTAAAAAAAAATGAGAATTCATGTCTTAGACAACAAGATCTTTCTCGAAAAGAAAAGTTTGAAATTTTGCAAAAAGATTTTCTGCAAACAAAAGAAAGTCGAGATTTACTTGTCAAAGAAAATGATTCTTTAAAGAAAGAATTTTCAAATATTTTGACAAGATTTCCAAATAAATCAAAAACATTAGAGCATATCCTTTCCATACAAGTTCCTTACTATAATAAGTCGGGACTTGGTTTCAATAAGGAAAGTGATTCTCTAATAGATTTTCCTAAAGTCAATGAAAGACTTAGACAAAGACCTCCTAGACTTGCGTACAAGAAGTATTTTCAAAAGATCTTTACAAAACCTGTTAGTTGTGAAAGTGCTAGTATGAACATCTAGAGGGGTGAATAGGTATAAAAACAGATTATGCAAAATACAGTGAAAACCTTTACTTTTAACCTGAGTCTAAATAACAATAGGCTTTCGAAACTGAGTCTGAAAAGCAACAAACTTTGAGCGAGATCAAACTTTAGCAGTTAAATAGAACTACGAAAAAAATAAAGAGATTCAGGGAAGAGGATAAGAACACAAGGTTTATAGTATTTCAGCTTAATCCAAGCCTACATCCACTCTCCCACGCTAACAGCCTTCTTAGCTGGATTCCACTATGCAATCAACAAGAGATTACAACTTTGAGTGCAAACACTTAGTAGTAGATCACACTATCTCACTAAGTCACTCTTTTGGTATTTCTCTCACGATCACAAATGTTTAAGCTCACAAAAGACAAGTGTATGATCAAAGAATGCTTAGACTTTGAAATTATAAATTCTATGCTCCATCTCTTACTTGCTCATCAGTCCTTCATCTCATTAAATACTCATCCACTTTCAAACTAACCGTTGGACAGTATCTTGAGGATCGTCTTCCAATCTACCCATTGGACAGATCTGTATCTAGAAGATTTGGTAGCCGTTGAGTGATAGAAATAGAATCCCAAATTGATTCTGATCGCTCATACAAACAGAATCTTGGTTTCCATAAGTAAAGCTTCTTCGTATAGAAAGTTCTTGTCTTCAATATCCAATCGTCAATCAATTAGATTGAGTCAATTAAATCTATCTTGATGTGGAATCCAAACCAGATCACTAGCCGTTATATGATTGAGGCTTGTGTTACATTCTTTCAAGTTGTTTCGTTCTGAATCTGCTACGTTCTAAACATAAAGTCTAAAGTCTGAGGGTGATAGACTATACAATCCGAGTCTAAATGCAATAAACTTTACAATCTGAACATAATCTGCTTCTGAACATATTTAGCTTTAAGATCTAAACACAATCTGAATAAAGTCTGTCTTCTAGTTCATCTTCAACATGGAGTGTCTTCTGGTTCTTCATTCACGTTCAGTTTTGAATTTGTCAGAGTAAGCAGACTTCTGATGTAGAACAGACTTTGACACTAAAGTCTGGCAGTCTTCAGACTTTGACACAGAAGTCTGGAAATCTTTAAAATATACTTTGGACATGTGTTACATTCAGTCTTCTGGCCGTCTTCAGACTTTGATAATATCCTTTACATGTTCTATCATCTGCATGGTATATTACTTAACCATTAAACATGTTAGTAGCCTTTGATTTATTTTGTCATCTTATAAACATCATAAGGGATTTCCCTAACAGGTTAAAATGTTTTCAAGTATTCAAATTGTGGAGATTTGGAACACTTTGAAAAATAATGTCCTAAAATTTGGAGACCTATTAAGAAAAATTAGGTAAAAACAGCATATTCTACTAACTCTCATGGACCCAAGAAAAAATTGGTACCAAAGAAAATGTGAGTTGTTTTTGCAAGATATAAAGAAGAAAGAAGAAAGAGAATTTGGTAAGGAAGGTAAATTTTTTTAATTAGATTTGGGCACATAATTCTCATATTCGACATATCCTTGATTGATTTAGATTTTATTATGACCGTATTTAATGATTAGAAGAAAGAATCATGTAATTATTTTTGATATATTGCTTAGAGACAATTGAGTTTATTTGGTTTGATTTTATACTATCAGATTTAATCATATTTTGCAAAGTGAAAATCTGTTTTACGTGATATTAATTATGCAAGATATTTTTTTCTAAGATACTCAAGGATTTTATTCCCTCTGATTTTATCGTGCTATGACCAAGTGAGAATTTCTTTTTCAAGATATTATTATGCATAATATTCTTTCCTTAAATAACATGTTATGATGAGTTAAGAAAGAACATTTGATTATCTCTGAAGACTTTGTATTTTGCTCTAATGAAATGGAAGGATCCAAATTGATGAATATCAAAAAGGAAATGAGTGCATTATAGGAAATTCAATAAGGTAAGAATGATTGCAAATCTACACAAATTTTGGTGCACTTATAAAAAATATCTCCTACGAAGATTGGTAATGACTTTTTTTTTAATGGTATATTTCAAACATATACCATGGGTAAGAGAATATTTTTATCATCCGGCCTTGCAAATTTTTACTCGATTTTATGAGGATTATGGATGATTGCCTATGAATAATATATTATTTATATTGCAAATATCTTTTGTCGTAAATATAAAGCATTACAAGTTTTTACTTGATTTGGCACGTGATAGAAATATCATCTTTCTTTTTGCGTAATGCATCAATAATATATATGAGATTTATGCTCAAGGAAATCCCTTTGATCTCGAAAGATATTATTGCATATTTATGGATATTCTTGCTATATTCATAAAAGATATTTTGTATCTAGCAAGTTTGATCTGCAAATCAAAAGAAATTACATGATTTTATTTTTTATTTTTTTTGCAAAGATTATTATCTATTATACAAGATTTTGCAGGTGACAATAGAATCTTCCATATGAATTTTGGAAAGCTCTATTAGAAAATTGTGGAGATTCTGTACTATTTTGGAGGCTAAAAAATTCCCTTCCTTGTGCAAAGTTTTTGTAAATTGTTGAGGAAATCCCTTATGCGTCATACAAAAGGTTGAGTAGTTCTGAATTTTAATAATTAATAGTTTTATATATGCTATTCAATTTATTTATTTGAAGAAATGGCATTATATATTATGTGGAAATTATTACAGCTCATTTGTGCAAAAAGTTCGTTAAGTTTATACGGGTTGAATTTGAGAAGAGCTTGATTGAAAAAAAATAATTTCTTGCCTCGAATTGCAAAATGCAAATGATTGTTGTGGATATTGTTGTTACGAAGGAAATAATTGAAGAATATTCAGCTCAATGTGCACAAGCCACAATTAGTGCTATCCACAAATATTGTCATGATGACAAGGGAGAAAGCGAATCCAAGAGAAAGGAAAGAATCGTGATCATCTCAAAAAGGCAACAAATTGAGGGGGAGCTTTGATCAATTATGGAAAAATATTTTTGGATTGATCGTGATCTTGTTATAGAAGGAAGGAAAAGGTAAATGTGCCAGAATTTAAATTCTACAAAATCCAGTTAGTGCATCTTTTATTACCTTTTGTCATTAACAAATCTCTTATTAATATTATCATTTTGTTATGACAAAAAGGATAAGTGAATTTTATAATGCATCCATGATTTTTATTGGATATTTGTTAATATATATGATTGAAGCGATCTATATTGCATATCTTTAATATTCGACTTACTTTATAAATGCTGATTTTTTTTAATTGTGCAAGATATATTTGTTATCATTTTATATTCTCTACGTGATACTATTTATATTGTTATCGCTGTTTGATTATGACAAAAAGGGGGAGAGATATAAATATGCATATGTGTTGATATTATATGTTCAATCTATTTGCTATCTTGAATTACATTATTCTTTAAGATTGCAATGATTTATTATCTTTAAAAGTATGATTACACATCTACATATTCAAAGATTTTTTTGTCATCATCAAAAAATGGGAGATTGTTAGGGAAATCCCTTGTGATGTTTTGAAGATGACAAAATAAATCAAAGACTACTAACGTGTTTAATGGTTAAGTAATAGACCATGCAGATGATAGAACATGTAAAGGATATTGTCAAAGTCTGAAGACAGCCAGAAGGCTAAACGTAACACATGTCCAAAGTATATTTTGAAGATTTCCAAACTTCTGTGTCAAAGTCTAAAGACTACCAAACTTTAGTGTCAAAGTCTGTTCTATATCAGAAGTCTGTCAACTCTGACAAATTCCAGACTAAACGTAAATAAAGAACCAGAAAACAAACTCTATGTTAAAGTTGAACTTATTCAAACTGTATTCATACCTTAAAGCTAAATCTATTTAGAAGCGGATTATGTTCAGACTTACGTCCAGATTGTAAAGTTTATTGCACTCGGACTTAGATTGTAAAGTCTATTGCTCTCTGACTTTACATCCAAATTCGATAGAATGTAACACAAGTCCAAATCATATAATGGCTAGTGATCTGGTTTGGATTATATATCAAGATAGATTTGATTGACTGAATCTAATTGATTGACGATTGGATATTGAAGACAAGAACTTTCTATACGGAGAAGATCTACTTAATGGAAACCAAGATTTTGTTTGTATGAGCGATCGGAATCAATTTAGGATTCTACCTTTGTCACTCAACGACTACCAAATCTTCTAGATACAGATCTATCCAATGGATAGATTGGAAGACGATCCTCAAGATACTGTCCAACGGCTAGTTTGGATGTAGAGGAGTATTTAAAGAGATTAAGGACCGATGAGCAAGTAAGAGACAGAGTGTAAAATTTATAATTCCAAAATCCGAGCGCTCTTTGTTCATACACTGTCTTTGGTGAGCTTAAACATTTGTGATCGTGAGAGAAATACCAAAAGAGTGACTTAGTGAGATAGTGTGATCTATTACTAAGTGTTTGTGCTCAAAGTTGTAATCTCTTGTTGATTGTATAATGGAATCCAGCCAAGACGGCCGTTAGCATGGGAGAATGGATGTAGATTTAGATTAAGCCGAACCACTATAAACATTGTGTTCTTATCCTCTTCCCCGAGCTCCTTTATTTTGTTCGTAATTCTATTTAACTGCTAAAGTCTGAACTCGCTCAAAGTCTATTGCTCTTCAAACTCAGTTTCAAAAGTCTGTTGTTATTTAGACTCAAGTTAAAAGTAAAGGTTTTCACTACATTTTGCAGAATATGGTTTTACACCTATTCACCCCCCTCTAAGTGTTGAGACTAGCACTTTCATTTTGGTGTGAAGTTTAAGAAATGTCAGAAGTTTAAGTTGTAAGGCTTTTCTGATAGTGACTGGGTTGGCTCAGTGGATGACATGAAAATTACATATGGGTAGTACTTCACTCTTGGCTCTGCTTGTTTCTCTTAGTGTTCCAAAAAATAGGAGATTGTAGCTCAGTCCATTGCATAGGCTGAGTTTATAGCAGCTACTGCAGCTGCATATCAAGTTTTGTGGCTAAAGAAGATAATAAAGAATATGTGGTTGAATTTTGGTGATTGCATTGAAGTTAATATGGATAATCAGGCTACATTAGCAATATCACAGAATCCAGTTTTCCATGGGAAAACCAAGCATTTTAAAGTCAAATTCTTCTTTCTACGTGAAGTGCAACAAAGTGGTGAAGTTAAGTTGGTCTATTGCAGATCTAAAGATCAACTTGTAGACATATTCACAAAGCCACTTCATGCTCAAAGATTTGAGTTGTTAAGAGAGAAAATAAGAGTTTGCAACAACAAATGATCCAAGGGGAGTTTGTTGGAGCTGTGTCTCAGTGCTGTTGCTGATGTTCTATCGTTTTTTTTTTTAATTCAGTCAAGTTTTTTTGTTAGGCGGTTGATTTGTTAGCTATTTTCTAGGAAGTGGAACAATTATGTGTTGCACGTTTGTGTGCAATTATGTTTTGCATGTTTGTGTGCAATTTCAAAACATGTTTTTATTTAGCTTGTACTTGACAGTTTTTTACGTAATGAATGAAGTTTAATGTTTCTTCTCATTCCTTCTCTCTAGAAAAAGAAGTTCATGAGTATTAGTTGAATATATCGGTAATAACAATTACTTCTACAATCGTGTGCAGAATGTGATCATAAATTACTCAATAGAAAGACACTGGCTGTCACTCAATGAAGAGACTGGTGGCATGAATGACGCCCTTTACCAGTTATTCAGCGTGACAGTATATGAACTACAAGTTATTGTGTGTAACTGCATGTGAACTTGATCCAGGCTGTTGTCTCTTGGTTGATTCGAGACATAACTGTATTGAACAATTTATCTGGTGATACACTAGATAGTCATAGATCAATCCAATGCCCTTCTTAGAGCTTGCAATATTGGTTGCCTTTAGTTGTCTGAGAAAGTCATGCTCTTTCTTGACCCGATGATCTGAGTTTTCAATTACTCTTTGGGAGGAAATTTATTTTTTTTGCAATGGCTAATGTGAGTGAGTAGAGAAATGTTCTTTCTCTGCATTTAAAGAGGAAATGGCCATCAAATATTAGCATCAATTGAGAGGTTCCCGCATATTTTTAAATCAGAAAGGTTTTGCTCGGTGAACCCTCTTCATTGTACTGTAGCGCATCACCTATCTCAAAATTCCTTACTCTGTGCTTCTACTTTTTTGTTGCAGAACCATACCAAGCATTTGTTCTTGGCTCATCTCTTTGATAAACCTTGTTTTTTAGGATTGCTTGCTGTGCAGGTAAAAACCATTTTTTTTCTGTAGTGTTCTCATCATGCTACTCTGAGTCTTTAGAGAATGTGTGTCATTTTTTCAAGTGCTATAATGTTTTTCGAGGTTCAGAGAGGAATATTTAAAGTTGGATGAGTCCTCTAAGTCAGATTTTTAACCGATGGTGCAAACCTGCAAGGAATTGCTGTAAATGAGGACATATGTGTGTATTTCCAAGTTACCTTCTTCCCATGTGTCTGTTGCTTGTTAGTATCTCCTATGTTGATTCTCTCTTTTCTTATGCTTTTGACAATTTGGTTCCATGCTCAGTACAATATGTAAAAGCTTCACAGAAGTTATCTTGTTTGACCTGCAGGCCGACGACATAGCTGGTTTTCATGCAAATACTCATATCCCAGTTGTCGTTGGAGCATCTCGTTGGAGCCCAGATGCGTTATGAAGTTACTGGTGACCCGCTATACAAGGTAACATATTTTGATTTTCAAATTATAGTATAGCATGAAACGGAATTTTTATTTATGAAAAGACTGCAAAAAACAGTGTCTTCCACATCTTAGCGGCCTTCTTGTTTTCTCAGAGAAGGCTGTCTTTCTACGAGATTTGCTTTGTGATATGACTACGTCTTTAACCTAGATGTATTTCCACGCTAGATGTATTTCCACGCTCTCAATGGTTATACATCTTATCTTTTGAGGTTTCCAATGTTTTGTCTAACGGCTTTTTGGCAACTTCTTACACCAGACTATAGGGACATTCTTCATGGACATTGCGAACTCCTCCCACAGCTATGCAACAGGTGAACTCCTCCCATCGCTCGGGGAATTATGGTATATACTGAATTCTACTCATATATATCTGCACGTGTGCATGTATGTGCGTGTGCGTGTCATCATCGTAATTCTCTTTATTTGTTGGTCCGACAGGAAGTACCCAAAGCGTTTAGCTACCACTCTTGAAGTGGAAAATGAGGAATCATGCACCACATATAACATGCTGAAGGTAATCTGAGTACTCCCTAACACCATACTTGGTCTCCTAGGGAAGTGATTCAGTCAAGATATATTTTCTTTCTCGACTACGTAATGGAAATTTGACGCATTATTTTACAAAATACTTCAGAAGTTGCAATGTGTCAAAGTCATGATCTAATTTCTACTATTGGTACAAAGCTAATTAACTAAGACTTAGACTACGTCTAATTGTTTGTCTTAAACCTTTTAATCCATACCAAGTGATGGCACCATTTGCTTAGTTATGCAAGTTTATTTGTTGACTGACTTTTTTGCAACTGCTGAGCTTGGTCTATAGGTGAGTCGCAACTTGTTTAGTTGGACAAAAGTGTTGGAGAAAACTCCTTTAATGTTTTGAAGTTGACAAAACTTATTCAAAGTTTATTCTGAAGATTTCCAGACTTCTGTGTCAAAATTTGAGGATTTCTCGACTTTAATATCAAAGTCTGTTCTATATCAAAAGTCTGCCCACACCGATAAATTTTAGGTTGAACGCAAGTGAAGAATGAAGACTTATCCAAACGTTAGATCATCTTTATTTCTTCAAGGGTTCAATTCGTATGGATTTTAGATGGTTTTCTGGTTGGATATATCGCCTACAAGATTGGCTATCTTTATTGTAATCAATTTCGATACTTCAATCTTTCGGAAGGCAAGTAAACTTAGAAAGTATCTACTTATGGAAACCAAAATCTTGATTGTATGGGCGAACAAGATTGATGGGCTTTCATCACAATTTTCAAACGGCTTGAGATCTCCTTGATTGATTATATCCAACAGGTTGATTGGAAGAATTCTTTTGGAAAGTGCCAATGGTCGAGAAGGCATGAAAGAGCATTTAAAGGAGACATCTCCAGTCATTTGAGTGTGTGCGTGAAAGAAAAATTCCAAAATCTGAAACTTCTCATTCTTTTGTTATTCCATTCACTGAGCTCAAAATTTATACTCAAAAGAGAGAAAAACTTATAGTGTGACTTCGTGAGAGAGTAGCAAAGACTCTTCACTACGAAACTGAAATCACAAGACTGTAAAATCTCTTTTGTTTCTTAGTGAAATTCAGCCAGTAGGCTGTCAATGTAGGAGAGTGGACGTAGGCTTGATCTAAGCCGAACCACTATGAATTTTGTATTCATATTCTCTTCCCCGAACTCCTTAATTTGTTCATAATTCTATTTAATTGCTTAAGTCTGAATTCGCTCAAGTTTGTTACTCTTCAGACTCAGTTTCAAAAGTAAAATATTTATACTAATTTTTGCGGAAAAAAAAATTCACACCTATTCATCCCCTCTAGGTGTTGTTACTAGCCCTTTTAATTGGTGTCAGAGCTTGTATGCTTATTTTATTGAAGTGTTTTTACTTCTAAGCTAAAGATCTATGGCTAGTATTTTGGCTCCAGGTTTGGTTGAATACCAAAGCAACACCAAACCTTCTTACTTTGATAGGAATGAGTACAATATGTGGAAAAACAAAATAAAGGCATTTATGAGATCGAGAAATCCCCTCGAGTGGGATGTGGTAGAAAAATGGATCAATCCTAAAACTACGTTAACCTTAGAAAGAGGAAAAGAAGCTGTAGATACTGGCGAAACAACACAAGCAAAAATAACCAAAAGATAAGCTCATGATGCTAAAGTTATCTACTTTGTATACTGTGCCTTATCTCCCACTAAGTATAATTGAATTTCTTCTTGTGAAACAGTGAAAAAAGTTTGGGACAAATTGCATGTTACTTACGAAGGGACTAATCGAGTAAAAGAAACAAAAATCAATATTCTACTCGGATAGCATGAAGTTGTTTCACTGAAATCATGAATGGATTGGCATATCAAAAATAGCCAATCTCTGGACCAATGAAAGTTAATAATTTGCTACGTGGACTCTCCAAAGATTGGAATCATGTGAAGACGTCAATTAGAGAAATTCATAGGATCATGCCTTTTTCAGTAGATGAACTAGTAGGCACATTTCAATCATATGAAGTGGAGCAAATCAATGAGAAAGAATATCCAAGAGGTAAGAAGTCAATTGCTTTAAAATCTAACGATAATTCTGATGATACAGATTCAAAAGATGATATGGACAATGAGGAGCTAACGCTTATAATTAAGAAGTTCAAAAAGTTGAATAGGAAGGGAAGAAGATTCAACTGGAAAAAGCAGAGCACACAGAATCTTCAAAAGAGAACAACGGAAGCAAATGAAACCATTAAGGATGTGATATGTTTCAAATGCAAGAAAAATGAGCATATCAGACCTAACTGTCCTCTGTTGAAGAAAAAAAAAAGGAAGAACTGAGAAATACAAAAAGGCTCTCAAAGTAGAAACTTAGAGCGACACCGAGTGCGAGGAAAGTGATGAAGAATATGCCAACATATGCCTGATAACCAATTCAAAATCAAAATCAAATTTTGAAACAGATTCCGATTCAGACTCAGATAAAAAAAATTGAGGTTAGCAATTTAAAAATTCATGTTAAAGTCTTGAAATACATAGAAGAACTTTGTCTTAGTCTCAAAACCTCTCTTAAAAGGATTTCCGGATTAAAAAGGTAGAATTTTAAACTTAGGTAATAGGAAACTTCTTGAAAAGAAAAGTTTGGAAGTCTAGATAAAAGTTTTGTTGATTTGAAAGTAAATTCTGATTCTCTTTCAAAAGAGAATGCTATTTTGAAAGAAGACATTTCAAATATCTCAAAAAAAAAAATCAAAAGGATCCGAAAAGTTGAAGAAAATTCTTTCAGTACAAAGACCTTATTTTAACAAATCTGGTTTGGGTATAACTTAAGAAACTATTCCTTTAATTGACTTTCCCAAAGTTAAAGAAAGAATCAAAGAAAGACCTACAATGGCATTATACAAAAATCATTTTTAAAAATGTTTTGTAAAACCTATTGGCCAAAATGCTCTCAAATGTTCAAAGTGTAACAACTCAGAAAATTTCGAGAAGAAATGTCCCAAGGTTTGGAAACCTGTTAAGAGGGACTAGACAAAAACTATTTTCAATACTAACTCTTCTAGACCCAAGAAAATTTGGGTACCAAAGAAAACTTGAATTTTTCTTTTGATCGCAGGTCACTATCAAGAGAAAGATCAAATAGTATTTAGATAGTGGCTATTTGAGGCGTATGACAGGAGACTCAAGTTGCTTTATAGAGCTTGTTCAAATGAATGGTGGAAAAGTTTCTTTTGGTGGAAATAGCAAAATAAAAAAATTTATATGTGGAATCGTGAAAATTGGAAGCCTGACTATCAACAATGTCTCCTTGGTGAAAAGTCTGAATTACAATATATTCAGCATAACTCAGTTTTGTGATACTTGATTCAAAATAAACTTCCAAGAAGGCATCTACTCTAGAACGAGTAAAGACTTCTCTCAATCTTTCACTAGGCGAAGGCATGGGAATATTTATCTTCTAGTTGTAAACCCAAAAAGTTCTCAGTGCCTTATATCTATTCAAGACAAAGCAAATCTCTGGCATCGAAAGCTTAGCCATATTAACATGAAGCAGATTTCTAAGATTTCTTCCTAACCTAACTTATCAAAAGTCTTAATTATGTACTCCATGTATTTTGGGAAAACAAGTTAGAAATTCCTTTAAAACTCTATATCAAGTTTCTACCAATCGAGCTTTGTAGCTTCTACATATAGACCTCTTTGGACCAACCAGAACTCAAAGTATAGGTGAAAAGAGATATTGCCTAGTAATCGTGGATGATTACTCTCGCTTTACTTGGATTTACTTTCTGGCAAATAAGTCTAAAGCATTCTCTTACTTCTCAAAGTTTACCAAGAAAGTTCAGATTAAAAAATGTTATGCTATTTCGAGTATACAAATTGACCATTGAGGTGAGTTTGAGAATTAGGACTTTGCGAAGTTCTGTGATGAATCTGGTTTTCAACATGTTTTCTCTTCTCCATACACTCTAGAAAAAAATAGGGTCGTGGAAAGGAAAAACAGGTCCTTGGAGGAGATGGCCAAAACCCTCTTAATTGAGAGCAAAATTTCCTCTCGATTTTGGACTGAAGCAGTTTTCACTGCTGGCTACATCATCAACAGAGTATTCTTGAGGCCTATCCCAGAGAAAGCTCCTTATGAAGTGTATAAAGGGAAGAACCAAATGTTTCTTACTTTCATATCTTTAGCTATAAATGTTTTGTTTCGAAGAATGCAAATGACCAAACTAGGAAGTTTGAAGAAAAATCATACGAATGAATTTTCCTTGGCTACTCAACATCAAGCGAAGCATATAGAGTTTTTAATAAGAAGACTCAATCTGTAGAATAGTCAATGAATGTCAAGTTTCAACACTACCAAGCAGATCAGGCTCAACTTGAAGAGTCTGAACCCATTCCAAAACTTAACAAAGTCTACTTCCCTTGAAGAGACTTAGACTACTAAAGAACGGCAACAAGGAGAACAAGAAGATTCTATTAAAGTAGAGGATCAACAAACTTCCAAACCAACCAGTAATTGGAAGCACAAGTCAAGTCATCCCACAGAACTCATCATTGGTAACATTGATGAAGGAATTCGCATCAGATCCAAAAGGCAAAAAGAGTCCAATGCTCTAACACTTGTTTCCGAGATTGAACCAAAAGGTGTAGATGAAGCCTTGTTTGATGAAAGCTGGATCGAAGTTATGCAAGAAGAGCTCAAACAGTTCAGCATCAACGATATTTGGGAACAAATTCCTAAACCTAAAGGTAAATCTATAATCGGGACAAAATGGGTCTTCGGGAACAAGATGAACGAGAAAGGAAAAGTCGTCATGAACAAAGCAAGACTCATGGCCAAAGGATATACATAAGAAAAAGGGATAGATTATGACGAGACCTATGCACCAGTAGCGAGATTAGAAGCAATTAGATTATTACTTATTTTGCTTGTTATAAAAGTTTCAAGTTATTCCAAATAGACGTCAAAAGTACATTCCTCAATGGATTCATTCAAGAAGAAGTCTATGTGGAACAACCACCATGATTTGAAGATCCAAGGAAGCCAGACTTAGTCTACAAACTGAAAAATGCCTTATATGAACTAAAGCAAGCACCTCAATCCTAGTATAAAAGGTTAAGGAAGTTCCTAACTCAAAACGGTTTTGAAAAAGGGAAAGTAGATACTATTTTGTTCATAAAGAGAGAAGGAAAAGATTTTCTACTAGTACAGATTTATGTAGATGATATCATCTTTGGTTCTCCTAATAAAAATCTATGTTTCAAAGTCTATGCAGAATGAATTCGAGATTAGCATGATGGGTGAGTTAACTTTCTTTTTGGGATTGTAAGTCAAACAAACGAAGAAATGTATTTTCATTCATCAAGAAAAGTATGCAAAAGATCTCATCAAAAAGTTTGGGTTGGAAAATTGCAAGAAAACAGAGACACCAATGTTAAGTTCTTCGAAGCTAGACAAAGATGAAGGAGAAAAGAAAGTAGACCAGAAACTTTACAGAAGCATGATCAGTTCTCTTATTTATCTTACCACATCTAGACCTGACATTTTGTTTAGTGTTTGCATCTGTGCTACATTCCAATCCAATCCAAGAAAATCCCATTTAAGTGATGCAAAACGCATCATCAAATATATCGCAACCTCTCTAAAGCTGGGTCTGTGATATCCAAAAGAATGAGACTTTACTCTTCTTGGATATTTAGACACAGATTTAGTAGGTTGTAGAATTGATAGAAAGAGTACTCCTGGTACTTGTCAACTGCTGCGAAATATGCTAGTATCTTGGTTCTCGATGAAACAGAGTATTGTGGCTCTATCAACAACAGAAGCAAAGCATGTAGCTCTTGGGAGCTATTGTTCTCAAATTCTGTAGATAAGACAACAGTTAAAAAACTTTGGAATTGAAGAACCATGCATTGGAATCAGATGCGACAATACTAGCGCTATAAACCTTACAAAGAATCCAATTCTTCATTCAAGGGTGAAGCATATAGAGATTCGACAATATTTTATAAGAGATCATGTCCAACATGGGAAGATTAAGATTTAGTTCATTGATTCGAAGAATCAACTGGCGGACATCTTCACAAAGCCTCTGGAGAAAAGCCTATTTGAATCTATTCGCAGCAAGCTAAATATTATTTCTCCTATATCCTAAACTCTGGAGTGGCCAGACTCAAAATTTCCCGACACTACTCTAGTATGAATATATCTCAAATCCAAGTATTTTTATTTATTTTGGAATGAAAAGGTATGATTATAGGAATCATTGCTTCCCTAATTTATTTTTAGAAATCATCATTTCAATAGTAATTTTCAGTCTTTGATTTATTTTTCCTTTTTGAAAATTGTACTAAAAATACATCTTTTTGATGCTTCGAATACCACGTTTCATTTTTCTTAAAAACTGTCGAGCTTATCTTTTGAGCACAACGCTTCGAAACCCTAGAATCAAGTCTCTTGTCTCAACCTTTTCTCTCAAGATTTCTCTACAAATTTTTCATTTTTTCTTCACTCGAACTCGTCTGAGAAATTCTCCTAGACTACAAGCATGTCTTACCAAAGGAAATCATCTCAGATCGCAAGCAAGGGGCCTCGGAATGTGTTAGAAGGGCAGACACATTTCAATCTAACCGAAGAAAACTCTCCACATTCATCTCCACAGCACAACCTGAACGACACTTCACAGAATCCTCCTCGTGAGCCATTGGAAGAGGAAGTTGAGATAGATGATGTTCCTCTCAGAACTTTAAACCCCCCCCCCCCCAAGTTCTTTTTAAACTTTATGATCATTTGAAAAAGGGTGGTTCGCCAATGTCCATTATTACTAATGTTCTAATAGAACATGGGCGTCACAATGAAATGACTTTTCTGAGGACAATGGAATGTATAGGAATAGCAAAGAAAGGAGCAGCAGATGAGGCTTTCCTTAAATTTCCTGTCAATCCTAGATTTAGCGCTTTTAATCAACCTAAAAGCAAAGAAGATGATGAGAGAATGTTTTCGAATTTTCAACCGAGAATGGGAATTGTTGCTAAAGTAACTGGTGATGGAACAAGTCTATTTCGTTCTAAGGATCACAAAAGGGTTTACACCCAAATGTTGAAGAGAGGGGCAATGAACCCTTGATTGGTCGATTTTGACTTTCTAGACTTGATCAAGATGAATTTGAGGGAAAAGTTGGCTCTCCTTCAACTAGAGAACTTTTGCTCTGAGACTACTGTTGCATATCCTGAGCTGACTGCATTTTTCTATTCGAACTTGTCTTTTCTTGACCCAAATAGATTTCAATTCACTGTGAGTGATAAAAGCTATGTGGTGAATATTGACACATTGGCTGACACCATTAGTGTGGAAAGGCGTGGCTTCCAACCAATAAGTGTCTCGGTTGATCAAGCGACAAGATTTCTTGTCAAGGACTGAAGGAGGCATCATTTATTCCAGACTGTCAACATCAAATGTTTTGCTGCACAAAGTCGTGATTAATTGCATCAGACCAAAGACTATTTCAAAAACAGATGTTTCTAGATTTGAAGCCAAACTCATGTTTGCTATCAATAATGGAATGAAATTCTCTCTCCCTCATATAATCTTGATGCATATATACAAGACCGTTATGAAGGATAAGGGACAGCTACCTTACTCTGTGCTGGTCACACAACTATTCAAACATTTCCAGATTTAGTTTTTAGCCTCTCTCTATTCTCGAACTATTGATCCTATGGTTATAAGACTGAAAACAGTGTCCAAGATGAGGTTGAAAGAACTTAACAAGGCCGTAGAGCACTTGAAGGAAGAATCCCCCTACAAAACCAAGGAAGAATTTACTGGAAAAAGAAGGAAAGGCAAGGAAATTATGCGGGAACCTGTTAAGAAGAGAAGATCTCTTATCCTGCGGGACGAAGAGGATGAGAATGATCTTACAATCTCTGCCTTTACCTTGAAGAATCTTCAAAGTTTTGTTAATTTTGAGCAGCAAAAGGACAAGGAAGAAGGAGAGAAAGGAGAAATGGAGTGAAAAGAAGAAGGAAGAGAAGACAGAGAAGGAACAGAGGAAAGAGAAGAGCAGGAAGAAAAGCTAGAGAAGAAGAGGGTCAAGATGACTCTTATGAACCGACAAATGCAATATCCTTATCAGAGGATTCCAAAAAGAAAAGGAGTGGAGCAATAGGAGCTCAAACCGAAAAAGAACATCACCTTCGCGCTGAAAATGAGAAGGAACAAGGAGAAGAATTCCTTTCTCCACATGTAGCCACAAAACAAGGGGAGTTTGTGAGAAAATAGATACTTGTTCTTCTCTTCTTTTTGCAAGTGATAATGTTAGTAGATCTCTTGCCGACCCAAAAGATGTCTATGCTTCACATTTTCTTGAAGCTAACATTAAGGAATCTACTCCTAGTCATGGTGTTTGACAAGTTGATGTTCCCTCAACTCTCAACACTCCTCGAATTCACTTCGCTAAGGCTGGTGCACAAACTGAAACAATCGCAGACTTTCAAAGGCTGCTAGAGCTCCTTCTGGAGTTAAAAGCACAACAATGCGGTATGGAGTTTGAGATCCAAAAGCTTAAATCTGGATTGAAATCTACTTTAGATTCTCTTCATGAGAAGGTACAATATATAAACCTCTACAACAGAAAGTTAAAAAGACTGCCAAGGTTGAAGATGTTGAGAAGCTAGAGGAGATAGTGCGAAAGCTGGAGGAGACAGTTCAGTCAATGGGGGATTTCTAGCTAGTTTGAATTCCAAGGCAAACTTGATTTCATTTATCTATTTTTGACTTTCTCCACTTTTTTGCTGCTAACAAAAAGGGGGAGAACGTGCAAATTTGACATTTGACTTGAACTTTTGTTGAACTTTTGAACTGTTGTTTTGATTAACTATTGCGGATTCTATTTGATTGTTTACAGCAACTTACTTTTGTGGTAATGATTATGGATGGATGTTTAATTCTTGATATTGTCTAAATTTTTCAAGATTAACATGTTTTTTGTGGTTGCGGAATCGATACTATCCATATCTTTAAACAATATGTTTTAGAAAGTGCCAACGGTTGAGAAAGCATGAAGGAGTATTTAAAAAAGACATCTCCAGTCATTCGAGTGTATGCGTGAAAGAAAAATTCCAAAGTTTGAAACTTCTCATTATTTTGTTATTCCATTCACCGAGCTCAAAATTTATACTCAAAAGAGAGAAAGACTTATACTGTGACTTCGTGAGAGAGTAGCAAAGACTCTTCACTACGAAGCTAAGATCACAAAACTGTAAAATCTCTTTTGTTTCTTAGTGAAATCCAGCCAGTAAGCTGTTAGCGTGGAAGAGTGTATATAGGCTTGATCTAAGCCAAATCACTATAAATTTTGCGTTCTTATTCTCTTCCCTATACTTCTTAATTTGTTCGTAATTCTATTTAATTGCTAAAGTCTAAATTCACTCAAGTCCGTTACTCTTCATACTCAATTTCAAAAGTAAAATGTTTTTACTAATCTTTGCAAAAATTTTCTTCACACCTATTCACTCTCCTCTAGGTGTTGTTACTAGCCCTTCCAAAAAGAAGTTGCATACGCAGATTATTATGAGTGAACATTGACAAAAGGCGTGCTTAGTATTCAAAGAGGGACTGAACCTAGTGTCATGATCTACATGCTACCTTCGGGTCATGGGGTGTCCAAGGCCAGAAGTTTTCATAAATGGGGAACTCAGCTTGACTCCTTCCGATGCTGCTATGCGATAGCTTCAGTGTGGCGAGGACCGGCATTTTACCAAGTAATGGCGGGATTTGACCAGAGAGCTAATTCGAGGAAAGGTCGAGATATGCTAACCAGTATATTTGGGATATGGTGGCAGGGATCAACCCGGCTATTTGGTTCCCACTTGTGATATTACAATAGTTCACCCATGATAGGGTGTGTTCAAGAAGAACCCATTCATCCATGATGGGGCGTTTCTAAGAGGCACTGCGAGCATTCTTCTCTTAAGGAAAGTTAAACTAACTTCCTCTTAAAGCAATATATATACAGATTATAACATACAAAAATCCTAAACTTTGCCCAAAGTGACAAATTTACACCAAATTTTTTTTGTGACACAAAAAACCGCAAACTTTACAAACTGTGACACATTTACCCCATTAAGGGCATTTTTGTCTTATTCTTTCTATTTTTTTAATTTTTTTTGTTTTTTCTTCTTCTCTCTGCCAACCCCGGCAAAGGGAAGCCGACGCCGGCGATGGCTACCCTTGCCGGCGTCGGGCGAGGGCTGCCCTCGCCGATGTCCGGCAAGGGTTGCCCTCACCTAGGCCAACACCAACGAGGGGTGCCCTCGCTCGACGCAGGCAAGGGCGGCCCTCATCAACGTCGAGCAAGGGCGGCCCTCGTCGGCGTTGGGCGAGAGCCTCCCTCCCCAAATCTGGCGAGGGTCTAGTGAGGGCACCCCTTGCCGGCATCCCATGAGGGCCGCCCCGGAAGCCGGCGAGGGCCTCCCTCACTCAACGCCAGCAAGGGCCGACCTCACCTGACGCCGGTGAGGGCCGCCCTCGCCCAACGCTAGCTTCCCTCCGCCGAAGCTGGCAGAGGGAAGAAAGAAGAAAAAAAGAAAAAAGTTTTTAAAAGTTAAAAGATCAAATGTCCCTATGATTTAGGGTAAATGTGTCACACACAAATGCAAGTTCAGGGTAAAATACCGAAAAGTCAGAAAACAATTTTTCATAAAAACA
Organism: Eucalyptus grandis x Eucalyptus urophylla; assembly: GCA_028830015.1. NCBI lineage: Eukaryota > Viridiplantae > Streptophyta > Magnoliopsida > Myrtales > Myrtaceae > Eucalyptus > Eucalyptus grandis x Eucalyptus urophylla. The sequence goes on along the minus strand of CM054188.1, from coordinate 31,073,074 downwards.
GTATTCCTTCAAAGAGACGAACCCTTCTTTTCCACGCCAGCTCCTACTGCATCCATTCAAGACACTGATCCACGTGAAGAGCTCCCTCTCAGCCACCCTCGTAGTCTGTCACCCCACATCTACATGTTTTCTAGGGTTTATAACTGGGTGGCACATCATAAATGCTTCTTGTAGAGGAAGGACCAGTTTCTTGATTCTCTTTCATTCAGATTTCTAACCTACGCGAATGAAGGTGATGATAAGAGATCTACCCTGAATACCGAATCGGTTAACGTTTGAGATTTGTTGAGACATTCGAGCCGGACACGGAGGATTCCTGTCCTCTGCCATTAACCTGCCAAGACTTATGAAGAACGCTATATAAAGGGCAGCTCCTCATGTTTACCAACCCATCCACATACCAACTCTTCAATCCCTCATTTCTCAAACGCCACCTTTGATCTCTCAGCAACAGTGCAGAAGCCAACGTGGATCCTAGCGAGACCCAATCGAGCACGACGCCTGCTGAGGATGAGGAGCTCGTGGCTGCCTTCGAGACGTGCATCCTCACGTCCGTCCTCATGGTGCTGACATCCGCTGTCGAGCTTGGGATCATTGACTTGCTAGCCCGGGAAGGCAGGGCCTCCGCCAGGCTCTTGCCGTCCCATATCGTGGCCCACCTTGGGATCGCCAACCCGGACGCCCCACGCACCATCAACCGCTGCTGCGGCTCCTGGTGAGCTTCGCCTACTTGTTGTGCACTCTTCATGGCGATCAGAGTCTGCACGGCCACGGGCCAAAGAGCAAGTACTTTGTGAGCAGCGAAGCTGGTTTCACGCCATTGCTGCGATTCCTCCAACATAAGACCGTCATCGGTCGAAGTTTTCAACTCGCTATAACTAAGCACGTATCATAGATTAAAAAACCACACTGATTACGTAACTCGAAGTTTTCTTCACTTCTTCATGATGAACTAAACGTGTTTAATTATCTATGAGAAAAAAGGACGGCAAGAGGTACTTGCTGATTGCTCCATGAGCTGACAAAAGAGATGGCACAAAAAGATCATCAATCACGAATCATTCAGCGCTATAAACGTCGCAACCATGCTTCTTCATCTCGGTTCGCTTATCGGACACCAGCTGCACCTCGACCATACTCATTTACAGTTCACATGATCTATCCTTTCAAAACAACCTCGCTTGCCAACTACAACTTTACACTTATCATTGTGCAGATATGGGTTGCAGGAAGCAGTTAAAAATGGAGGAAGCCCCGTTCAGAATGCAAACGTAATGAGCATCTTCAAATGCGCCGTGAAGGACCCGGCGTTCAGCACGCTCTTGAACAACGGGATGAAAGCCCCGACCTCGCTTTACATGAACAAGTTACTCGAGTCTTACCGCGGGTTTGAGGGCGCGAAGACGGTTGCCGACGTGGGCGGTGGGGTTGGCGAGTGCCTCCGGCTCATATTGGACAAGTTCCCAAATCTCGGGCATAAACTATGATCTGCCTCATGTGGTCAAAGGTGCACCTACCCATCCTCGTAAAATCTCTCTCTCTCTCTCTCTCTCTCTCTCTCTCTCTACACACATTTTTATTTTTGACTAAAGAGTGAAAAAAAGTACTGATATTTGACGTTCCCCTTAAAAAAGCATACACATGTATGTATGTATGTATGTATGTATGTATGTATAATGCAATTTTTTATTGAACAGGCATGGAACATTTCGGAGGAGACTTGTCAAAGTCTATTCCAAAAGCAGATATCCTCTTCATGAATGTTATCTTCATATTCTTCCCACCTCTGAAATTTACTTAACCTATTTTGGCTTAGCCCTTCGGGGAATGATTGAGAAGAAATCAATATCATATTTTCTTCGTGCGAGTTTGGTGATATTTCACGATCACTACTTAAACTGTTTGAGAAATCTCATGTGCACACTCTGAATCAAATGCGTGTGGATATGGTAAAAAGATTTTTATAAGATATAGAGTACTAAGGATGTGCAACCAAACCAATTCTATATGGGAACTAGATTGGACTGCCTGAAAAATAGGTCCATAAATCAGTTCCCATTGGAACTGGTCTGGAAATAGGTTCCAAATTTTTGAAACCAATTGTAACTAGTCTGAGAACAAGTTCTGAGTGAATACCCACCGGAAAATTGTACCGGACCACTATGCTTTGGAGCTAGTTTTATAAGCTAAAAAGCCAAATTCCTAATTTCTTTTTTGCCTAAATTCTAACCTTAGCACTCCATTATCCTTTGTCTTTCCTCAAAACTCCTTGTCAATCTTTCCTCTTCTCCTAGATTTTTATGGATAAATGGAGAATTGAGTTTTATAGTGTATGTTTTATGTTATATGTTTGAACTTTTTATCATTAATTATATGTGATTATGTATTCATCTTATGAATTGTTATTTTTGGCGGATTAGGAATTTTACTGTTCATCTTTTACTCATTAATGATAGCCTCATATGGTTTTGTTGTCAAAAAAGAACCAAACAAAGGAAACAAAAAAAAAAGTTTCTTAGGTAGACCTCAAAACCAAACTAGAAAAGCCAAGTAGGTTCCAAAACCGATTCTTGGCAAACTAGGTAGGTTCCATGGTCTAAAAATTAGAATTGGTTATGAGGGGGTAGGTACTAGGGGTGAGCATGGTCCAGGTTGGTTCGGGTCACCCCCTAACTCTAGGACCAATCCATACAGTGTCGATCCTCAATTTTTAGGACCGAAGACCAACCCTATTGAGCCTGGGACCAAGGACCAGACCAACCCAATGGGTTCGATCCGGTTCCAGGGTCAACCCGGGATCGATTGATAATTTTTTTCGTCTTATTTTTTATACTTCCTAAAAAAGCAAACCTACAAATTCAAATTACACATCCATCAACAATACGGTATTATGCAACTAAACTATAAAATACCAATACATATTTAGCAAATTTAAGATGACACAATAATAGAAATTTCGTATCCACTAATCGCTCATCAAGATATGGGACAAGATGGAAAGTTCTTGTAATCATCTATCTTTAATATTTATAACATCATATGCAAAAGCGTTTTCCTAATCATGTAGAGTCCACTCAACCAAAAAATGAGCTTCGCACCACTTGACTAGCATTTGATCATGTAAAGTCTACTCAACCAAAAAATGACCTTCACACCACTTGACTAGCAAATCACCATAACAACTGTAGTACTACTCTACTCTTCAAAAATTTCTACCATTTGACGCAAATTGAAAAGCAAAGTGCAGCTAAAATTCATTAGTAAAATACAATTAAATCATGAAAATTTCAAAATACTTAATATAAACCATGGATATATAACTTCACATCTTGTTAATTTACTTGAACTTCTAAATACTTGAAAACAAAATAAACGACACATAATTAATACTTAACAAAAGTTTTAAATTGAAATTACTATTAGTGTTATTGATAGAACATCTCAATATAATATAATATAATAGACATTTTACTTAGGTTTGAATATATAAAAGAATTATAAATAATATAATATAATATACAGGGTTGGTCCAGGGTTGAACTAACTCAAAACTCTTAGGACCGAGGACCAACCCGCACAGTGTTGGTCTTAGAATTTTAGGACCAAGGACCGACCCAGTCCCCTTGAGAACCGGACCAGGACCGGCAGGGTTGGGCCGGTCTAGGGTCAGTCCAAGGTCAACCCTAAACCGCTGCTCACCCCTAGTAGGTACTAGGTTCCATCTCTGGAACCTACCGACTCTAAAACCGATCACCCTCATAGAGTACCAATGAGATTTCACTGAAAATTTAGAAGATCGGAGAAATTTGGTTAAAAGTGTAAGTGTCCACTGAATTTTTCTTAGAAGAATCGAAATCTTGAATCTAAAAAAAGAAAAGAAAGAAAAGGCAAGGCTCACCTCCAATGGGTGGATCATGTAGAAAAGAGGTGTCCATAAATTTTTTAGGAAAATATAAAAAATATACTTCACTTTTGATCCAATGATCACTTATATATCTTTTATTCTTGCAAATACTCTCAACTATCTTTAAGCAAAACCTCAAATTGAAAGACCAAATTACCCTTTCTTGCAAACTCATTTTTGTATCTTGCTTAGGATGTGAGAATTTAGGGTTTGGATATAAACAATTTTTAAAAGAAAGGAACATTTCCGCAATTAGAGAGAACAATTATCATGTAACAATGCAAAGTGACCCTCGAAAGTAACATTCATGCATAGATTTGATGTTTTGAAAAATAAAAGTATGTCGATGCTCATTGGATGAAAAGTTTTATATGTTTTTGGATTTCTATCCCCTAAATTCCCCTAATATACAAACTCAGATTTCTCGATAGGATCGGACAGCGATGATTATGTCGTCGTTTACAATGCATTTATCTATTTCATTTTGTGCTGTCTATAGCGCATTTATATGTTCTTGTTTAATCCCTCCATGTTTGGGTTGTTAAGTTTTTGTTCTTGCGCAGTGGCTTTTCCATGGTCGACCCGACGATTTCTGCTAAAGGCTACTCAAGGACTGTTATGATGCACTGCCACCAAATGGCAAGGTGGTCATCCCGGACCCAATCCTTCCCAATTACCCCGAGACCAACATAGTGTCAAGGAACACATTCACCTCCGACATGATCATGCTAGGCACGAGCCCGGGAGGGGTCGACCGGATGAGGAAAGAGATGGAAGCACTTGCCCTTTCGGCCGGATTTGATAAGCCAAGGATCCCATGTCGAGCTTACAACATGTGGGTTATGGAGTTGCACAAAAATAAGTGATCGCGCTAGAGTCGCTCGTGGCATGATTCCCTCATTCTAGGATTTCTCATGCGCGGAAAAATGCAAGATAAAAAAGGAATCGCCCGTAAAATAAAGGCCATCTTCTCGTGTAGAACAATGCAGCATCATCCTTGAGATTCAATGAGAAAGCGTGATTGTTCCGTCTCCATGAGGCGGTTCCTCACTTCCTTCTCATTTTCACATATTGATTTGGGGCATCATAACACGATAAAAGGACAAGAAAAGACTATGAGGAAAACGTGAACAGCAAATGATGCATCGACAACGACATTAAAAGGCTCAAATTGTCGAAAACATAGTCAAAGACAGATAGAGAAGCTACTTCCCTTAAGCTCTTCACGGAAACCTGGGAAGAAAGTAAAGTTTTTATGCTTTGACAAGGATGAAGAATGGAAGAGCAAATGATCTTCGAATTAATGCTTTTGAATTGGGTAATTTTACATCCGAAATTGTGTCTACCGCAGAGACAATAGGGCTGATGAGTTGTACAATGAAGCTTGGGGAAAGAATGATCGAGCATGGGTTAAGGAAAGAAACACATCAGAAAAGGAATATTGGTTTGCCAAGAGGGCCGTCAGGTGCTCTAATAGAGAGATGTCGGGAGATGTAATAAAGAGATGTCATTCAAGAATAGGGAATAGCGTGTGCCGGACAATTTAAATCAAACAAAATCTTAGAAAGTTAAAAATCAAGGGGCAGCAAAAGACTAAAAAGACGTGAAGAAGATGATAAGGATAGATATGGAACAATATGAACACACAAATGACATTGTAAGGAGGTAACATCCAAAGACCTAGGGACTAATCGAAGTGCAAGTGTAGACAGAAAGCATGCATTAGCTACGTAAAGCACACATATGACCAATCGATCCTTTTGAAGAAAGGGAGCAAGGAAATACAATTAAACTCTATATGTGCGAGAAGTACAAGAAGGCATTGAGCTTTTGTTATTGTTCATTCTCTAATCGACATCAAGACCAACGAATTTGGTTTGACTAAATTAATTAAAAAAAACTCTAAACTAAAAGCAAATTAACCAGACCAGAAACACTTCGAACTACATTGTGTCAGGGAATGAAGGCTTCTCATAAGCTCCTTCTTAATTCTTGAATTTTTGCCTTGTTATGCATGTAAGCTAAATGCATTGCTGGATAGACTTTGCAAAGACCAGTAATACAGAAACCAGAATAGGCAGCAAGCAATGGCAATAAGCTTTCCAAAAAACAAAGTAAGACAGGAAAGGAAAAATGTCAACCAGACAGAAATTGATAAAGAGAACTGTATCAACCTTCACTAACTCATTGTCCAAAGCACAAGAACCTTGATGATCATATGTGCACACAAGACTCTCAAATCACCTCCGATAAGGAAGTAGATGAGCAACACAAAGAAAGCCAAAAGAAGACTCGTTTATGCACACAAGCCTCTCAATCACCTCCAGAAAGGAAGTAAATCAACAACAGAAAGAAAGCCAAAAGATGACTTGTTTACCAAAACCTTCCAAAATACTTTTTACACTTGAAAAACAGGAAGAATAACACAAGAAAAAAAAAATCTATTGAGAGAGAGGCCACAAATCACATTCTTTCAAGAGCAATACCTGAAAATTTTCCAAGCTGCTTCTCCTGATGATGATTAGATGGGTCTGCAGGGGACAGCCAAGGAAAAAAGACTGGAACTGAACACTCTTACACAGTTTAATACAGCATTAGGCACAGCTTCAACTCCATTAAAGTCTCCATTCAACCACAATTTCATGGTTCATCTTCCAGAAGCGGCAAATTTTTTCCACGCTTGATGTCTGTGCAATCTTACAAGTTCAATACACATTAAGAGTTCAGCCAATACATGGAGATTCCAAAATAAGCTAGAAGCTGAGAAGAAAGAGACTAACAATTTATTTCAAAATCAAATGAAACACACATGAAAAAGGCCAAAAATATGGAAAATAAGTGGGAAAGAAAGAAGTCATCTTTTCTCTGTGTCTGGTGAAGAAGAAAAAGGCTGTATGAAAATGAGCGTCTAGAGGGTATTAAGGGTTGACCATCGACGAGTACCTTTTTTCAAAGCTTTTTCTTTTCGTTCATCCTTATTCTTCCATTCGTTCTCATTCTCATCATCTTCATCCATTTCATCTCTTCCATCATCTGCAATATCACTTTCACTGGCCGTCTCCCATTCGGAATCATCAGATTCTTGACCGTAGATGGCATGGGAATCACCCTCACCCCGAACACCTCCATGTTTAGTTGCCGCTTCCCTAAATAGCCAAGCCGCACGCATCTGCTTCTTGACCAATCTCTCAGCATAGTCAGGAACCTTATTTGGCCTCAATGACAGATCTGGATCATTAGACTGCGAGCACTCATTTATGAACAAAATTGCATCTAGTAGGCTTTCTTTAGCTAAGCCAAGCATGTCATAAGCTTGTGCTCTTCTCCAGAGACTTTTAGCATGGCGATTAAGAGGGGTGTGAAGACCAAGTGCACGTGTCGCATCACTTATGGCAGCTAAGGGTTGTTGCAACAGAAGATAACATTGTGCTCGGTTACTGTAAAGGACTGCTCTCTCTCTCTTAGATCTCATTGGACATAGATGCAACGCTTCTGAGTACTTTGAAGCTGCTCCAGCTATATCCCCTGATGAGAACAGTGAATTTCCTTCAAGCTTAACCACCAGACTGGCAGCTTGCTTAATATGGAGATCCTCTTTAGGCATATTTTTCTCCCATTTCAGTCTCTGTCGGGAACTTAAGAGATCTTCAATGTGTTCCTTTGTGCGACTGCTGAGAGAATTGGGACCTGTGGCTTGCGATTGGATACATTCCTCAAGAACATTGACGATTGAATCTCCAAGCTTTTTGTGATCACCAAGAGCAGTAATTTCTGAAAGATCTACTAGAGCAGGTACTGCTTCATCAACCACCTACACAACAGATCAGAAGAATTTAACAACAGAATTAAACAGGCTTCATAGATAATATGTTTCTGGCATATCCTACATTCAGGTAAATTCATACAGAACAAGAAGCAGAGTCTGATCAAGTTAATGTATAAACCTGCCACTAAAATTAAACATCCTGCATGTTGGAAATTTTTGAAAACATGTCATATACTGATGAACTCCTGACTTTCTGAGCCTCAATAGAGAGAGAGAGAGAAAAGGAGAGCAAAACTAAACTGAAAATAACCAGGAATAGAGAGAAAATCTAAAAGCAGACTCAATATCTATATGAGTTAATTCTCAGAAATATGATGAATGCAGTCAGTTTTCAAGGTCATGTATCTTCCACCTTAAGCCGTACATCTGAGGATCGAACTATTTACTTTTCATAAAAAAGAAGAGGGGTAATTCATATGAACAGAGAGGCTTATTGTCAAATTGATCTTACAAAGTGCATGAGTGGATAACTCATTCAGATGAAAGAATTCCTATCTATTACACATCAAGAATGTGAGTTCATATCATTAAAAGGACACATTCAAGGATCTACAATTGCAAATTATGGTTTCTGGAAAAGTAAGGCAGAAGCCCGCCCTAACTTACCAACTTATGGCACTTAGTACATAGAATTATGCTAATTTTCTTTAAAAAACTTTAAATGTACATGATTGTATGTTTTTGAGGATTCGAAGTATTCAACTTAAAACTATTTGCAACAAATATAATTTTTTAAAATAAAATTCAAATATCAAAGGTCTAAAGTTACAGTGAAGGTCAAACACCGAAGCCAAAAATTAACAACAGCTCCCAAAGACAGTCTGCAAAATGAGTTACAATCTATAATGGGAGCTATCGGCTGTCTTTTAATATGCCAAAGTGTGAGGTTCAACCTCCCTCAAATAGGCTTACTTCTTTCAAATACTAACCAAAAGAAATCACACTAAGTGTCAGGAAACAAGCAAAGCTAAAAAAAACTCAAAAGCACCAACTGCTCAACTACTCAAAATTAAAGTTACAGAAAGTGTAATACCTTCCTCCCAACAGCCAATCACACAGAAAATACTTCTAAAGAAGTACAAGAATTATTTCTTTTATACAGACAAAAGCGTTTGAGTTTCACTGAAACTATAATTCACATAACTACAAGAAGCACAAGGTAAACTTTATATGTGCATAAATTAGTAATTCTGATCAACTTTCTGTTAACCTGATTATTCTCCGTCAAATAGAGCTAACATGTCTCATTTTTCCATTGCATATTCATGAGTGGCAGTATAAATTTTTTTCAAAATTGAGTCTTCACTGTAAATTGGTTTATCCCAAATAATTCTCAAAATTTAAAGACATCCACTCAGTTCAAAAACAATGTTCAGCTTGTCACTCTATAAATCAGTTCAAGATCACAGTTCACTACATGCCTCTATCTACTGGACAATCAGGTCAGACCCAGAGAACATAAAAGAAATGAATGTATTTGTTCCCAAACTGGTAAAAGTAAAGGCATGCAGTTTTGACAGTTTTCAAGTCTAAGTTGCCTCTCTGCTGTCCCACAAGTGGTGCCCAAGAGAAAGCCAGAGCACAATAGGAGACCAAGCATCAGAAAGGCTCGAACAATAAATGCAAGTTGAGAAAATAGAAATGATCTCATGGTTGAACCAGTTAAGTCGAATTGTTGCGTGTCACCTTGCGAACATATTTATATATATACTACTAACAGGCTTCACAGATATAAAGAAAAGAAGTAGATTTGTCTTATAGAATAGGGACCATGTGACTTTAAAAGTAGCTGAATTCAATTTTCTTATCAGAAGACCGCCCGCAGGGTGATTCCTTAAAAAATTCCATCACAAGTGAAGAAGATAAATCTCACAATATAACAATAATTTACAAATCTTCACAATCACAAAAGAAATAAATATCTTAATGTGATAACCTCTTTGAGCATGAAAGAGGACAGACAATTGAGAAAATTACATACATGAGAAAAGATGGAGATACAAACAATCCTGTTTCTTGAGCTAACAAAAAAAAAATGAAAATGAAAACTTTACCTTGTGGGAAGTATTTGGGTCCTGGAGCAACCAGAGAAGACAGTCAATAGCCATATATTGCCAATCATCTGATGAACGAGCAATGTTACACAATGCTTCAACTATACCAGGACAACTAGCAACAGCTCCCCGACCAATCTTATGATGACAAATAGTTCTGAGTAAACCAATTCCAGCTGGGGAGTTCTCATTAACAAGTCCACCCCACATTCCAGGTAATTTCACCAAGAACTCTGGCTTACATATGGCAGGAAGAAATTCAGGCTTAAAAGCAAAACAATTTATGAGCTGAAGAGCCCAGCACTGCAGCTGACTTGCCCATTCTTCTGCTTTTCTAGATTCCATCTCAACACCGCCCATGCCACGCGTAAGGAGATCGCAATGATAGCTAAGTCTTCTGTCAATGTCCTGATAAAAATGAGAATAAACTATCTCTAAAGAACTCATCGCTAGCTGAATGGAGAGCTCGAGGATTTCAGCGTGACTAGCAACTGTTGGAAAAGTGCTGGCATATGTAGCCAAATGTCCCAGTGCTCGCAATGCCACCCGCTGCTCAACCCACGTCAATCTTCCCCTTAAAAGCTCTATTAGAGGTGGGATCACCCCAGCACGTACAGCTCGTTCAGCAAATTCTTCCATGTTCATGGTGTACGATCCAATTATATGAGCTGCATAATAAGGGATGTAGATATTTTGGTCATGCGAAAGCCAGCGGCGGTTCTTAAGACCCTTCCATATAAGGGCGGCCATGCACTCGAAAATCCCCAATTCAATAAACTCTGGGTCATTAGGATGAGCCATTGCAGTGTTCCAAAGGCCACTAATAGGTAGGACCTGACCATTGTCATCTTGTGAAGGCAGTTCTCTAAAGAATTTCAGAATGCTTGCTCTACGCTTGCTTGGGTTTCCCTCCTTCATGACGCAAAAGAAGCAGCCCGGATACGGACAATCCGTAGTTTTGTCCATGTTTGCATCACACGTTATTAAGTAGGCAGCATTCAGTCACTACACGTTCACCAAGAAAACCTTAAATATTCACGACCACTGCATCACAGAGACAAAGGAAAAGAAAAGGACTATTTAAGTTTACTACCTTGTTCAGTGATATGACACATGATATAAGAACCCATGACCAACTTTACTTTTGATTTATTTAATTGAAATTGAAATTGAAATTAGCAAATAGTAGTTGCACAAGAACATTTCAGTACAAACTAACCAAAGCAATCCCATACCCTCCACCTTCCGTTCCTTATATAAAATGAATAAACAGTACACCCACAGGCTTCTACATCTATGCTACAACGACCTCAAGTCCAAATAGTGAACAACTACAGTCAAAAGCACCCATCTACCTCCGAACCCATCGAAAAACTCCACAAGGAGTTGGCCATAACGAACCATCGGCACGTACACCTTCTCTCAGAAATAAAGAACCTAGGCACAAATAAACCAGATGTGGCATGAAACGATGAAGAAGATGTTACCAGTAAAAGCAAAGGGAAAAGGCCAATTAGCATGATTTCCACTTAATAAGCTCATGAGGGCTCCCGATTTCGGATCATCCTTCACAAATTTATGCATTTACTCGAAATACACCCGATTCCTAAGCCCATCCCATTTCTACACTAGAGTAAGCCAAAATTCAAACTTGCACCACAGAACAGTTGTTTTTCATGCTGGAGAACACGACCCACATAAATGCGCCGGAAATCGATACGATCGCCGCAAAACAGAACCGATTCGAACAAATCAATGCCCAAGTTTCCACCCAAAAAAAGAAAAAGAAAAAGAAAATCCTCAAACGGAGACTAGCTGAGACAAACTTAAACACCAACATTCGAACAAGAATCCCAATTCATCAGAAAGAAAGGAAAAAAAAAAACGACGGTAAAAATGCGAAAGCAGCGATTTTTAACATACCAGCCCAAGCCGGACGAGACGCGGTCAAAACCCAAAAGCCCGACGACCGAGCCGGCACAAGAGACGCGAATTCGGGAAAACGGGACCGACCCTCCACCGGCGGCGATCCGGGCACAGCGAGCCAGGCGTCGAGCCGTCGAGCGAGCGCTCTCGGCTTCCCAAAACCCGGCAAAGGCACGGGGAAACTTAGCAGGACCACCCTGAAGAGCCGAAGCGGGCCCCACCTGCGGAGATCGGACCGCCGTGACTTTGATTCGCTCGAGAGAGAGAGAGAGAGAGAGAGAGACGGGGGAAAAGCCTAGAAAAGGGGAGAGTGTAGACTAGCTGGGGACTGACATAGAGAGAGAGAGAGAATGTGTGTGAAGTGAGATGCGGCAAAGGCTCCGTCTTTTGAAAGGAGGAGCTTTGAGTCCGACACTTGCTTCAGGGCATGGGCCCGTCCAACGGTTATCACACGACCGTCCTTTTGTCGGGACGCACCACCGTGGCCACCGTGGGACGGGCCACTCCCCCACCGTCGCCGGCGAGTACAATTAGTGGCCGCGGATGGGTCGGGTCCAAATCCCGATTTGGGATTCAAAATTGAGCCCCAAACTTTTATCCGATCCCGCCTTTCACAAAACACGCACGATGATATCAGGCAAAAACGCACGCGACGATATCAACGAATGCCATTGTCCAAAACTCACCCAAAAATATCAATGGGTCAAGCTTGAATGGGCCCATCGGGTAAGGATGTAAGTGATTTGGTTCGGCTCAATTCGGTTTTGTAGGGGTTCGGTTTGATTCAATTCGATTTTTTTTAGAAAACCGAACCGAACCGATAAGGAAATTCATTGAACCAAACCCAACCCGAAATTCAATCCGAACCGAAATCAAACCGAACCGAACCAAACCGAAATTTCAATTCTATTCAATTCGGTTTAGTCCGATTTTTCTTTTTTTTTTTTTTTTTTTTTGCTATTACACATTGTAAAGTTAATTTTCCAATCAAATTGTCTTTTGTCCAGTAAGTTAAAAATTTCATCGGTTTTCATAAAAAAAATTCAGTAAAGGAATTTTCATTACGAAAAATATGAATGAATTTTATATTATCTTAATTTACTAATTGTAAATTGGACAAATTACGAAAGGGTAGAGTAGTCTAAAATTAGTGAAACAAATGTCAGAGCCCAAGCAAATTAATGTTTTATTAAGGTTCCATTCATTTCGTAGAAGATATGGCCCAAGAAGTCATTTTCCAAAAAAATAATTATATTTTCCACTATTCAATTGAAACCTGAAAATGAATTAAAAAATATTTTTCGCTATTCGGTAAGGAAAATCTTTTCCTACACACACTCCTTTCAATAATTTTTTTTAAATTTTTTGTAAAAAAATCGTTTTTAATTATTTTTTTCCTTTTATTTTTATTTTTCTTCGTTTTTCTTCATCTTCTTTATTGTATTAAAAATGATTTTAAAAAATAAAAGAAAATTTAAAAAAGGAAAATTTTGTAGATTTTATTGGTTTGGTTCGGTTAACTGAATTGATAAAAACTAAACAAGTTAAAAAAATTCTCAATGTTTAATATTATCTGAACCAAATAAAAACCAAAACCCAAAAAAGGAACTTTTCAATTTGGTTTGATTCGATTCTCAATTCAAATTTTTGACACCCTTAATGAGGATAGTCCGGATAGACAGTTTCCATTCACCAATCCGATTCTTGGATGGATCTATGAAATCAATCCTCAATCCCTACAAAATTGCGTTAATCAATTAATACTGTCACACTTGCTACAAAATTGTCAAAGCAAACTGAAGGGATGTGCATGACTCAGCATTTTCATTGCAGCAGGTAGGCAATGAGAAACTTCGGCTTCAGCATGTGAAAGAAAGCCAACCCAAAGGAGAGGAGGATGACCTTCACAACAGGCGCACATATATGATACACAATATATTCCAACAAGTACTCATAGACGACATACAGAACAAAGTCCTGGTCAATATATGGAGACCCGTCTTCACAAATAATAATAATAATAATAATAATAATAATAACAACAACGTTAAGTTAATATGACAAGGATGACTTACAGTTCTATGGACGATGTTCAGCCTATCGTCTTTCCTTCTTCACTACATACCACCGGAATCTGCATAATACACTTTGAACAGAGGTATTGCAAGGAATCTCTACTGCAGCGTTATAAGGCTTATAACAATTCGGTCCGGGCAGTTGGGTGGGCAATTTCATACTTGAAATTGAGAACTGCTAGTTTGATCTTGCTCTGATTAGTCAAGCCAGTTCTAAGTTCCTTTACACACCTCTACTATCAAGAGTCGAATCATAATCATTTATTGAAATATTTTTTTTTGCAAAATAGGTTAATATCACGAAAAATCTCAAATTCGTACATATGTAATAAATTTACTACAAACTAATATTTTGATCACAAAATATCTCAAATTAGTATACCTATAATAAATTTACTCTGAAACTAATTTTTTTATCATAGAAAACGTCAAACTTATATATTTATGACTATTTTACCCTTCGTTAATTTCCTCGAATTGATACATATGTGATAAATGGAGATTAAATCCCCAAATTGATACATTTATCAATTATCACATGTCATCTAACTTCATAGTTTGATAATAAAATTTAATGGAAATTAACAAATAATAAATTTGTCATAAATATATCGATTTTGGGTTTAATTTGTGGTAAGATTGTCACAAGGGTATCAATCTTGGGTTTTTCATAATAGTAACCTCGTAAAATATGTATAATGCATTTGGTTTTGTAATAATATTTATTTCATTACTTGTTTATTCCTAATGAAATAGTAAATTTTTCATTGGGTAAATTATTCGAATATTCTCTCGATTTTGTCAAAGCTATCAGAGATATAATAAATATAAATTCTAAAAACAAAGAATTTGGAAAAGAATGTTAGGTCTAAGTTGTGCAACCCAACCCAAATCCGACTTGGGTTTAGCAATCCTTGCCTAGCCAAGCATCACCAAGGGTCTCCAGAACCCCACTATTGAGGTGGGGGTCCGCAACCCCTACTCAAGCACTTCAAGTTATGTGGCGCTTCTTAGTGGTGCAATCCCAACTAGATCTTGGCCCTTGCTGGCACCGCTCCCAGCCGTCTCCCTTGTCTTCTCACTTTTCTCTCTCTTCATATTTTTTTCCTTCAAAACTTTCCAACATTTTATCTAGGCAATACTTGAAAGTTACATCCAAACACAAATCACAAATTTATTAGATCAGCATTGACGTTTATGCTTATGTGTTTGTCCATGTCAGTAAACTCTGCTTTAAATTTAACATAAGCACCAACTTGAAAAAAAAAAAAAAAACATATACTTTAAAGATTAAATTGCACACAAAATAGTTCACGAGTCTGATTTAACAATTTGGAAAAAAAAATTAAAAAGGAGAACAAAACAAAAGGCCCATGTTCAAAACATAAGCCCAAAATCAATCGTGAAATGTCTCTACAGCTCTAATCTCTCCTCCAGAAGAGATGATTACACAGACAAAACAAGCGCCAATCTTCCAATGACCACCTTGTAGCTGATGGCCTCTCTTCCTCTTCTTCTCATTCTTCATGTTATCGCCATTTTTCCAAAGCTTTCGTCACGCTCGGAAGATACTCTCCAGAGTTTCCTCTTCTTCCACGTTCTCATCCCGTTCCCTTTCCCTCGGAGATGCTCCCTCCAGTCGTTTCTCGTCTCTTCTGCGAGAGGTCTCGAAGGGCGCTGGCGCTGTCGGAGTCAAGTCCGTCCATGCTCAGATTGTTGTCAATGACATTTGCAGCGAGCACCGTTTGGCTACTGTGCTTGTCTGTGTGTATAGCGATTTGGGTTGCCTTGATTATGCACGCAAGGTGTTCGATCAAATTCCCCACCCGGAAGCGTCGATATGCGTGGCTTTGCTCGTTGGGTATATGAGACGCGAGCTGTACGATGAGGCCATTGCTTTTTTCGAATTTATGAGGTCCCGTGATTTGGAGATTGATGGCCGAGCTTGCAATTTCGCACTGAAGGCTTGCTCGATGGTGTCTGATTACGAAAGGGGCATGGGTATAATAAACATTGCCGTTGACAAGGGAATTCAGAGAAATCAGTTTCTCGCGAGTTCGATGGTAAATTTTCTGATGAAGTTTGGGAAGGTAAAAGAAGCAAGAATGATTTTTGATGGTCTCCGTGATAGAGATGTTGTATGTTGGAATTCAACGATTGGTGGGTATGTGCAGGCAAGACAGTTTAATGATGCTTTCACTTTGTTCTTTGAGATGTGTAAATATGGTGTTAGGCCTACTCCTGTGACAATGACAAGCATAATCCAAGCCTGCGAGGGAGTTGGGAATTTGGATCTAGGCAAATCGGTTCATGGGTTTGTACTGTGCTTGGAGATGGGTGACGATGTTTTGGTTCTCACGTCTCTGGTTAATATGTATGCTAAGTCGGGTGATGTTGTGAATGCTCGTCGAGTATTTGACGGTATGACAATGAGAAATTTGGTGTCTTGGAATGCCATGATCTCTGGATATGTCCAAAGTGGTTTTGTGCATGAAGCTTTTGAACTTTTCTCTCAACTACTGAAGAATCATTGCAGGTTCGATTCGGGGACCATGGTCAGCCTCATACATGGTTGTGCTCTAACAGCAAATTTTGAAAGTGGAAAGATGCTCCACGGTTTTATTTATAGAGCGGGTCTTGAATTGGATGTTATTTTGTGCACTGCTCTTGTGGACCTGTACTCAAAATGCGATGCCCTGAGTTGGGCCTTGTCAGTCTTCAGCAGAACACCTAACAAGAACGTGATAACATGGACAGCAATGCTTGTTGGGTTGGCACAAAATGGGCATGCCGAGGAAGCCTTGAGATTATTTTCTGATATGCAACAGGAGGGAGTCGCTGCCAATTCCATTACTCTGGTTAGCTTAGTCCATTGCTGTGCCCACTTGGGATCTTTGAAGAAGGGGAAGAGCATCCATGCTCACCTACTACGTATTGGCTATGCTTTCAGTGTTGTGAACGTGACGGCACTTATTGATATGTATGCTAAATGCGGAAAGGTTGAATATGCAGATAGAGTAATTCATTATTCACTAGTTAGTGAAAAAGATGTTGTATTATGGAACTCCTTGATAGGTAGTTACGGTATGCATGGTTTTGGGGATCGAGCTCTTGCTGCCTTTCACCAAATGAAAGAGGAAGGAGTCTCACCTAACGAAAGCACTTTTATTTCTCTTCTAACTGCTTGCAATCATTCAGGCTTGGTGGAAGAAGGAGTTGGACTATTTCACAGCATGCGGAAAGACCACAACATTAGACAAAGTGAGAAGCTCTATGCTTGCTTTGTGGACCTTCTTAGTCGTGCAGGCCGTCTTGAAGAAGCAGAGGCTTTAATTGAAGAAATGCCTTTCAACTCAAGCAGTGCTTCTCTTGAAGCTCTGCTAAATGGTTGTCGGACTCACAAGAACATCGAATTAGGTGTAAAGACTGCAGACAAATTGCTTTGTCTTGGTGTCGCCAATCCAGGTGTTTACGTAGTGCTTTCAAATATATATGCTGTAGCAAGACAATGGGATAAGGTAGATCATGTTAGACGACTTATGAGGCAATGTGGGTTGAAAAAAACCCCTGGATACAGTTTGATAGAAACTGGTAACCGGTTGCACACATTTTTGGCTGGAGACAGTTCACATCCAAAGCAGTTGGAGATAGATGAGATCTTGGACAATTTGAAAACAGAAGTTGAGGCTTCTGGTTATGTTCCTGATACTAGTTGTATTCTTCGAGATGTAGATGAATCAGTAAAGGTTAAGTTGCTTTGGGGTCACAGTGAGAGATTAGCTATTGCATTTGGGCTCTTAAGTACACCAGCCGGAAGCTTGATTCGGATCATCAAGAACCTGCGTGTGTGCAACGATTGTCATAATGTAACAAAATACATTTCAAATATAGTGCAGAGAGAGATTGTTGTACGAGATGCTAATCGTTTTCATCACTTCAAGAATGGGAAATGTTCCTGTAATGGCTACTGGTGAATGCCCTACCGATGACACGAATGGCAGAGACTCTGTTCGGCTTAGTAGCATCTGTGACCCTTTTGGACATCCGCTCTTGAATAAGCACTCAATACAAGACTTGTCTATGCTGTTATCAGGTCACAGAATTAACATGAAGATAACAACTTTATGGAGAATCGTTGGAACTTTGGGGTGGTCTTTGGTTCTGCTTCTCTTTCTGTAGACTAACACTACAGGGACACCACATGCTACAGAGACAATAAATGCCAAGCTTCGTGCTGATGAGGTCCGAACTTGTGGGGATTATTAGTGTCATGATAATGCCAACCCATTGTGACACTGTTCTGTTTCCCTGTGATTCGTCCACGAATCTTGTCCGGTCCAAACGACTTTTAAAGGGTAAACCAAATGCTCGTAAAGTGCTCCTGGCCTGGGAAATGTGAAGGCTTAACTCAGTAAGCCAAAGGGTAAACTGAACTAAAAGGCATGGACTGCAACCAAGATATTCAGCCCTGCTCCTCTCGTACCTTCTGCCTTGGCTGGATGATCTGTCAACTCAAAATTGAAAATGCTTCCTTTAACGGTCCTGATCGAGCTGTATCCTGACTAGGGGTGTCAGGAATCGGGCCAGGCCAGGCCAGGTTTCATGATACATGACCCGACCCAAAACCCTACAAAGGCGCAATAAACCCAACCTGACCTGCCTCGAATATCATCTAACTTAAGAACGGGTTGGGTCAAAAAAGCCCACGACCTGACCCCAACCCTATTAACGCCAACATCAAGTCGGGTCGGGCTGGCCTGGCGCGGGCTTGTTTTACATCCCTAATCCTGACCCCCTGGGCATGCGGATGATCCGCTTTCTAAATCCTAACCACTTCCCAAATTATATAAAAGCTTTCCAATGGTTTAAAGCAAGCACGGAAAAGAAACGCCTCGCGCTTCCTGTTCTTGCTTATTCACACTCCTCCATGTCCTATCAGCAGACTGCGTTCTTCCGCTCGGTGAAATGGGCTCCCGTCTTTTCTCCTTCCTCTTCGGCTCCTCAATCAAGCAAGCACGAAGCAACTCTTTCTTTCTTTATTCTTCTTTTTTTCCTCTAATATTAGATGGCCCCACAAATGAGCTGGATCCAACCAACAGGACGATGTTACTGAACAAGACTTTTACTTACATGATCACAATGCATTTAGCTCATAAATTTTATGTTGCAAACATAATTCTATCTACCCTCTCTTCATTCGCCTCGCTTCTAGTGACGATGAACCCAAAATCATTAGAAATATAGTACAATCTTCCATCTTCTATCCTAATATGCAATGGCTTCTATTAACCAGCAATGACTTCTCTCATTGTCTCAGTCTTCGTGAACACGAATTGGAGCTACAAAAAATAAATCCATTAAGGAAAAAAGGCAATTTCTTTGGGTCGAAAGAAAAAAGGTAATTCAATAAGAAATATTTATTACCTTCATATATTCCTTAAAAAAAGTAATGAGGAAATTATTAACGCATTTATCTTTTTTGAGTATTCCTAAAAAAAAAAAAACCTCTAAAACTCGCCCTTCTCTTATGTTAAGGAGAGATAGAGAAGATGGATGAGGGGATTATTAGTGTAATGAATAATGCTACGTAAATCAATATTGGCATACGAATCTCATTTGAAGATCAATTTACAATCTAAGAGCGTTCATTTAATGAAATAGGTCATAACTGATATCAAAAAAGAGTCTGACAAATCAAATCTCTTAATGCGCATATCGGAATTTACAACACGGTCAGGCATCCCCCGTCCGAGGCCTAAATGAGCCGTCGCCTAAAGTAAAATATACGTTACTTGTTTGGATCGACGGGGCAGATGATCTCAAAGTCATCAGTCCGCGACGAAATTAAACATCGTGTTAAAACTACAGAAAAAGCAACCACCGAGCGACCAACCGCGCAGAGTACAACGTGCGGGGTTTAGACGGGGAGGTCGCTTTCTTGGTCAACGTTCGCCGCGCCAGACAAGAGCAAGTTTCCGCGCGCTGTCCCGGTCTCGGATGATGTGCCGATCTTGCATTTAAGAACCATGAAGCACCCCAGTGCCCCAGCTCCCACGGAGAGAAAGATGTATCCTACATAGGAATGCGCGGTCCATGAGCTGGGCAGAACCAGGGTAACCAGAGCCGCCAACGACAATGACCCGAGCAACAGCGTCGTGCGCTCCAGCGCTTGGCCATAGACACCGGGGAGAGACGAATCGGGAAGGTACGCATTCTTCAGAAGATAGGCGAGGCAGCTCACGAGCAAGCAGGCGATGCTGAAGCCCATGGTCACCGGGTGTGTCCTATATGGAGAAGCGCCAGCCCCGCCATACTTCAACTGGAGTAAGCTTAGGAAAATCGGCGTGAAACAGAGGACGACAGGGTTCATTTTGTTGGAAACAGTCCGTTCATCGTGAGTTGACCATGAGTGGTAGTGATAGCAGTTTGAGTGCCTGATCGATACGAGCGAAATGTTTGCGAATACCACTCTAGGACCTTGGGCATTTGGGACCGATGATCTCGGAGTGCTTGCCATTCGAGATGGGGATATATAATATTTGAATTTCGTGAATTTGGGATATATGTGGAGCAAGGGAGATGAAACAGAAAGGAAATCGAAGGGGGAAGCAAGTTATGAGGAAAATAAGTGGTTGAACATATATATAGACCATTGATGGAGCATGGAGTTTGGTAGTAATTCTTAAGAAAATTACTTGGATGATCTTAATTCGAGCACAGCAAGAAGATGGGTGGGGTGTAAATTTAACGGGTGTAACCATTGAGGTGGCCGGACTAGGAAGATGCAACACCTCAGCGCACCATGCAAAGTAGGTGGTCTTTCCAAAATAAGGGGAACATGCACTTCTCAAAATGGGGAAGTATGTACTTTTATTTTCCTTAAGGTGAAGTGTCGCCATAGCTCGTTATACTTTAGTCCAAAACATTCAAAAATGTCCATCCTTCATTTATATTTTTTCAAAATCGTCTCTATTTTTTTTTTTTTAAATGTCACTAGTCAAGCATAGTCAATTCGGTAACGGGATATTGATGTGACTTTAATGCCGATAGAAATTTGCTAACTTAGCTTTATGCCATTTTAAAATTAGGAATATTAGTTTATCTTCTTCTCCGTCCACTTAAACATCACCAAATCCAAACAAACCCATAAAATCTAATATTTTCACCAATGCAAAACCTCAACATGCCACTAATCACGAGCTCGATGAAGCTCCAGCCAAGATGGCTTCGAGCTTGACAAAGGTCGAGTGGGCATGACTACGAGCTCAAACAAGCGCCGGATACAGCGTCTACAAGCTCAGAAGCTCGAGTGGCCAAGGTTGAGCTAGACTAACCTGGAATGACCATGGTCGAGCTCAGTAAAACTCAAGCAACCATGGCGGTTGGAGAGCGAGCTCGAGAAAGCTCTAGCGCCATGGCCGCGAGCTGGAAGAAACTCCATAACCATGGCCACGAGCTCAAGGAAGCTTTAGACACTGTGGTCACAAGCTCAATGAAGTAATAGTACTCACTCGTCTTGTCAATGGCATACTTCGTACAGTCATGCACAATCATGTCATGTCATTATACTACTATTACTGCTGCTTCTGCGGCAACGTCATCTTGGGCTATTTGTGACATAATTGTAAATCATCTTCACTATTACTATGCGAAGTTATGTATGACATCTCAGGATGATTGGTTTCAAAATAACTATCTTTGAGATCTAGAATCGGGAGCCTATTCTATTTATGTTGGAACCGACTCTAGAATCTAATTTATTTGTTTAGTTGGGTTATAGAATCAACTTGGGAACTTTTTTTTCCTTCATTTTTTAAAGATAAGACAAATAGCAATTATAACAAAATAGTAACAAAATAGTATGGGCAACAAAACAACTCAAAATAAAAAATCAATACAAAAAAAATATTAATATAAAGCAATGGGGAATTTAAGCTCATTTAAGAATAATAAATAATCTTCTTCCAACTTAAAAAAACATGCTCTAACCAGTTCTTGAGTGGGTGAGTGGGTGGGTAGGTTTAACATGCTAGACCATGAACCTACTCACATTGTATCGGGTCCAAAAATTTGGAATCAAGAATCGACCTTTTTTTCCATTGGAACTGGGTGCTAGACCAATTTCTATGGGCAGTTTAATCTAGTTCCAAGGAGAACCGGACCGGTTAGTCAACCTTAATGTCATCTTAGAGATGGTGCTCGCACATGCGGGAACATATGTATCTCAATTGTCTCTCTCATCATGTTTTAAAGGCCCAATTTCCCAAAAGACATTCAATTTTAAGTCTAGTTCCAATTTTTTTTTATTTTTAACTAAAGGAAGCTCTAATCCCAAATCTATTCCGAACCTTTATCAACTTTCAATTTAATCTCAAATCCGTCCCTATTAACCCTTTATCCAAAAATTGCGATTAGTTGTTTGACGTGGCATTTCTATGTCGGTAATAGATCCATATCAGCAAGGGACATGGAAAATTATTTTCAAAATGAGATTGTTCTTTAATATGAAAAGTAGGGGTGGTTTATAGCGATTTTTTGACGAAAGGCTAATAATAACAGATTTGGGACTAAGGTTTACACTAGTGATTTTTTTAAGACAAAAAAGTTTGAGACAAATTTGATACTAAACCTAAAATTGAGAGCTTTTTTTAGAAAAAATATTTTGGGCAAATTTGGACTGGACAGAAAATTGGGATTTTTTTAGACATATAATAGTTCATATCAGAGTTTGGGGGGGGGGGGGGGGGAAGTACACTATCGATACCAGAAGTTGTGTACAGCGCTCACTTTAGTGCCAAAAGTTTCCGTCGGATCACTTAAGTGCCAAATCAGAGAAAAAAAGATCACTTTGGTGCCACCGGCGAGAGATTCTGACCAGATTAATTACGTGACTTTTATATTTAAAAAAAAAAGTTTAGGTTACTTTAAAACGACGTTGTTTTCGGTCCTCCTTAAGAAAACGACATCGTTTTGCCGTCCTACATGGATAGCCTCACAAAAATGGCGTTGTTAAACTCATTTGGGGATTTTATTTATTTATTTATTATTTGGGGATTGAAATAAGGGTTTTTCCAACCTAGCTCGCTCGACCATCGTCGCTTGGCCTCCGCCGTCGTTGGGCCGTCGTCGCTCGCTCAGTTGTCGTCGCTCGCTCGGCCGCCGTTGCTTGGCGCTGTTTGAACGCCCTCGACGGGACACGAGGGAGCACCAGCCCCGGTCGCCGGAGCCTAGGTACTGGAAGACGCAAGTCAGGCACTCATCGGGGAGATCGGAGATGGAAAGGGAGACATTAATGGTAGCACACTCGTCAACGGCCTCCCCGAGCATCGGCTAGATCATGGCCTTCGACTTGGCCGCCAAGTGGCCGTCGTCGGGGTTGGGGTCGAGGTTGGGGTCGAAGCCGCAGCCACCGAGTGGCCATCGTCAGGGTCAGGGTCGGGGTCGGAGCCGTGGCCGCCAAGTGGCCATCGTCGGGGTCGGCGTCGAGGTCGGGGTCAGGGTCGAGGTTGGAGCTGCGACCGTTGAGTGGCCATTGTCAGGGTCAGGGTTGGAACCGCGGCTGCCGAGCGTGTGGGCCGTCGAGGACGGCGACTAGTCGGAGATTTAGGGTTTTGAATTGGGGGAGACATCAAACGGCATCGTTTTGGTGTTATGATGCTAACTGTATTATTCGGCGAGCCACATCAGCTTCAAAATTTAATAAAAAAAGTGTTACGTCGGATTTCCGGCCAACCATATCGGAATTGGCACTAAAATGATCGTTTTTCAAATTAAGTGATCCGACAAAAACTTTTTGTACCAAAATGAGAGCCGTACACAACTTATGGCACTAATAATGTACTTATCCCTAGAGTTGGGAGTGAATACAAAGTTGGAGGATTTTCGGATGATTTGGTCTGTTCAAAAGTCATTTTATGCATCCATGTGCTATGTCATCTATCATACATGCATATCTGACAAAAAAAAAATCATGCATGCATGCGTCATGAGTAGAGTAAAATGTCATTATCGAGATAAAATGCCCCCGTCAGGTAATGCAGTCAACATGCGCATCACGCTGACATGCATAGCATTTTTTTTTTTTTTTTGAGCAAGACATAGCATTCATTTTCAATGAAATGGACGTGTTGACCCACACCGACCCTTGGGTCGGGTCGTTGTCGATGCGTCGATGCGACTGTTTTCACCATAACAGTTTTTTATATTTCCAAAAACTTTATGTCCATCGTGAAGAACAGCTCGATGAAGAGCCCGTTAAGAATTTCAACCGGAAAATGTGGTATCGAAAAGGTGTCTTGGGGTGCTAAGCCACCACATCCATCGTGGTTTTCGGTGGTGTTGGGGGGGGGGGGGGGGGGGGGGGGGGGGGTTGTGTGGGATTGGGCGAGCTGCGGTTTTTGCTTTTCACATTTCCTAATAGGTGCACCTACCTTTTGCCCAAAGGTGGTCCGAACGATGTTGAGATAAGGACCACGAAGTGAAAATCGACAAGGAGGGACTCATCGAGCAGAACAATGCCTTTCCCAAGAGAGCATCCACTTAGAAAAAGAGGGACCACCTATCTCCTCTTCTTCGCCTCAAGTCCTCCCAATTAGCATCAGCCAATTGCACACTCTTTAGTCATTTAATTAATACAAACCACAAAAAGTAAAAGAAAAACCTTTGATTGAGGTGACGCACGTGCGATATGTCTTCCATGTGAAACTTTGACAAAATTAATCCTTTGTCAGATTTTAGGCGCATTACTGAAAATCCCTTGACAGGTCAAAAGTTTTATTTAATTAAGCGAAAATATGCTCGCTAACTAAATTCTAGATGTGAAAGTTAAAGAAAACAAAAAATTTACTTTTCATGATATGTTGTACAATGTGAAAGTTAAAGATAAAAGATAACAATTTTATCTACAAGGAAATTGAATAAAAAACAAATAAGAAAAGATATTCAAATGATCAACTCATTGATACTTTACTTGATGTGTTATCTTCATGCTTATTTGGAGAAAATTCTGCACTGTAATTATTCTGATTTTTTCCCCTTTAATTTGTTACTTCAATACTCCCTTTCAAACATCTCAATGGAGAGGACCAAAAATGTAGTTTGATTTGTAAACTAACAAACCTATCTTGAGTAGATGGTTTGATGAAAATATCAGCAACTTGTGAGGCAAACAAAATATAGCGAGCAACAATAGAACCAAGTGCCACTTTTTTCCTAAACAAAATGATAGTTGATCTTGATATGCGCTGTCTGAGCATGAAAAACTAGATTAGTTGTGAGATGCAATGCGGACATGTTGTCCAAGGGAAGTAATGAAGGTTGACGTTGGTGGATCCCAATGTTACGTAGTATGTATGAAATCCAAGTGAGTTCAGCAGCTGTGAAAGCAAAAACTCAGTATTCGGCTTCAGTTGTGGAGCGGGCCATAGTAATTTGTTTCTTGGCACACCATGGAATACAATTTGATCCGATAAAAGTACAATCACTAGTGGTAGAACGTTGGGTGAGTTTGCACCCAACCTAATATGCATTAGCAAAGCCAAATCAATGGAGAGAACTACAAAACAAAATGTGAAGCCCAATGTGTAAAGTAGTGCGAACACAGATTCAGACGAGTGAGGGTAATGTATCGAAGAGCGCCTACAATGCTTAAAAAATGGGATGGATCAATGTAGGGCTTACAACCATATTTGAGGGGTGGTTGCTTGGTCCTATTGGAGTAGCAATTGGCTTACATTTCACTATTGATGCTCGACTCAAAAGATCTAATGCATATTTTTGTAGTGAGAGAAAAAGTCCATCGATAGAGCAATTGACTTCAATGTCCAGGAAATAATGAATAGCATCAAGATCTTTCATGGAAAACACCTTACCAAATGCATGCACACCATGGTTTACTAATTTCAAAGAATCACCGGTGAGGATTATATCATCCACATAGAGCAATAGAATAATAATATGACCATGATAACAATAAACGAATAGTGATGGATCAACAAGGCTACAGAAGAACCCATACTCGAAAAGAAAATGGTTGAACTTGTTAAACCATGCTGTAGGAGCTTGTTTGAGGCCATATGGCGCACGCTGGCATAAGCAAACATGGTCAAAGCGAGACGAATCACGAAAGTTCGGTGGTTGTTCCATATAGACGGAAACATCTAGATAGTCATGTAGGAAAGTGTTCTTGACATTTAACTAGCGAATTTCCCAATTCTGAATAGTAGCAACAGATTTGTCCAAAAAAAAAAAAATAGTAGCAACAGATAGGACAATGCGAATTGTGGCTTGTTTAAGTACTAGCCTAAAAGTTTCTAGGAAGTCGATGCCCTCCTCTTGATGAAAGCCTTTTGCAACAAGTCGGGCTTTCAATTGGCCAAGTGAACCATATGCATGTAGCTTTGTATTTTACACCCATTTACATCTGACTACATTCATCAAGGGTTAATGGGGAACAAGTTCCCCTGTTTTATTGATTGTTGCACATGATTAGAGAGAGTAGCAAATGAAGCATTTTGGTTCTATCCCATCAAATAGACGAGCACATTCACTTGCAAATTCAACATCTGTTGGTGAACCAAACAAACATTTTGATCAACTTCAGGACTAGGTTGGGACATGGTCCAATGATTATCAGAAGCTTTTGTTTGTGATGGACTTAAAGTTGAATTCCTTTGCAATAGCTCCCTCTCAGCCATAGCAAAAATTTGAGAAGAAGAGGCAAAAAAAAAATATAATACTCATAAAAAAGAAAACTTTATACCTGTTGTACGGGAGGAACAGCTCGATGAAGAGCACGTTAAGAATTTCAACTGAAAAATATGGTACCGAAAAAGGCGTCACGGGTTGCTAAACTTGCAAACCCATTGCGGTCCCTGGGTGCAAGTAGTTTTTGTTTTTCACATTCCTAATAGGTGCACCTTTCTTTTGCCCAAAGGTGGTCTGAATGGTGTTGAGATGAGGACCGACAAGCGAAAATCGACGAGGAGGGACTCACTGAGCTGAACAATGCTTTCACCCAAGAGAGCATCCACGTGGAAGAAGAGAGACCACCCATCTCCTCTGCTTCTCCTCATGTCTACCTCTCAATTAGCATCAGCCAATTGTGCACTCTTTAGTCATTTAATTAATGCAAACCACTAAAAATAAAAAAAACAAAAAAACCTTTGATCGAAGCGACACGCGTAGGAATACGCGGAGGAATATATCTTCCATGTGAAACTTTGAGAAAATTAATCCATTTGACTTCAGTAGGCCCCGTTGTTATCACTTTTTGACCCAATTGCCAAACAGGTGGGAATATATCTTTGGAAAAATATTTTCTTTCCGCGTATGTGTGTATAATTTCTTCATACCGCGTTTTCAATTGGGTTTTGTTACATAGCAATTCACATGAATGGACCCAGCAAGTATGTGAGGTACGAAAGAGCTGAACCTCCCTACGTTCTTTCTATTATGCCTTCGCTTTCTCTCCCTCTCGCAAAACACGCTTGCTTTAGTGGATTGACGGACCAAGGAATGGATTCATCCAACTTCTTTCCCGAAGATGACGTTGAGGAACGGGCGAACATCAAACTAACAGAGCCTGATCCTTCTACGTCTGACTTCGCGGCGAAACTGGCAGCGGCTGGGGCTGCCGAGAACCCTCTCAGTCCCGGCCTTGGCAGCTTCTCTGCGGGCTTTTTACTCGACATGGACAATTTCGAGTCCCCCCAGATGCTGGTTCCCACCGGATTTGAGGCCTTGCTCGGTCTCGTCTCCATCCCTGACCAGCACCGAGTGGTTGTGAAGGCGGCGACGCCGGCTAATGAAAATTGCTCCAACAACCAAGTGGACTCCATGGTCTCTGGCATCCACTGTCACAACACCAGATCGGGTGGCGCTGAGGCGGTGAACTCGAGCCGGCAGGTCAGCTCTCCCTCTTTCAACCATGGGAAAGATGATTTTGATCGCTCCAGGAAACAGGTAATCACGGTCGCCAATTTCAGAGATTTATTTTTACTCCTTTCCCGTGACACTAACTTCTTCCAAAAAGCAAAACGTATTTGCCACAAGGACTTTAGTTAAAAAATAAAATAAAAACGAACGAAAGTGAAAGCGCATATCTGACCCTTCGAAGCCTGAAAGCTCCGCAGCGACCAAGCCAAACCCTGAAAAAGAGGCAATGGCCCATTGCCGAGCACGCGAGACCCCAGGAGGCCCGATGTCGAGGTCACACAACCTCAGGTGACCCAGATCTGACCCTTAGAAGGTCAGCACAACCCAGGCGACTGTCGCTGAGGTCATGCGACACCCAGCGAGCTTCGGCTTGGGCGACCCTCAGCTAGGCAAGCCTTGACCTCGACCTCGACCTCGGTGACCGGCAACCTCAACCTATAGACATAGAGTGTATGAGCAAGAAGATGAACAGTGTTTTCGTGTGGGCGTGATTTGAAGACGAAAACATCAGTGAGGCAAGATTGGGATAAACACAAAAAGGTCATTAAAGCCCGAAATAGCATTCCAAAATTGTTAAAATGCCCAACCTTAATCTATGTTCGTCTATATCAACACCTTTTCTTTTTCGAGCGACTTTTTAAAAGTTTAGGCTCATTATGTTTGGGTGTTTGGACTTGCTTTCCTTCTTATTTTTTCCTTATTCTTTTGCTCTTTTTCTGTGAAGTCTAACGAGCCAGTTCCTTTGAATTCAATTAATGTGTGCTTTTCCTTAGCCACGAAATTTATTATGTGATGTTTAATCTCGGGTTCTTTACCGTTTTAGGTCCATTTTATTCCCAACATTTTTAGGATATGCATACAAATTTTGTTCTCTTGTAAGACATCTTGTATTTTTCAGGATGAGAAGATAAAAATTGTAGACTAGCCATTCATTTTCTTCTACTGAAACTCCATTTGTTCTCTTCATCCATATCCAATTCAATCTTGTCCTAAAATCAACAGGAACATAGCTCAATCAATCTCAAATTGAGTCAGGGAGCATCTTGCTCGACTTTGCCAGAGGCGATTGGTGATGAAGATGAAATACAATCTACTTCCGGTGCTAATATGGATGGAGAGGAGCTTGAGTCCGACCTTGGGGTGCCGACGGTGGGGAGGGTTTTCTGTTCAGAAAAGGCAGTATATGATTTTTACTCCAACTATGCTAAAAAAGCTGGTTTCAAGGTGAGAAGGGGAAAAGCAGAATACTTGGGATCAGACAAGTCCGTCATCAAGGCGAAGTGCTTCTTGTGCTCTTGCCAAGGCCACAAGTCCAAACAGCAGATCGACAAGCCAACGCGGTACACAAAACAAGACACCAGAACAGGCTGTGACGCTATGATCAAATGCATGGTAAATGACGGAACGTGGAAGATCTCGAAGGTTGTTCTCGAGCATAATCACGATCTCAAGGGATCTTTTGATGGTGTCCAGGGGAGAGAGGAAGGTTTGAACGCAACGGCATCTCTTTCGATGGGCAAGATTGCAGATGAAATTTCCAATGTGAATCACAGTGATGTCTCACAAGGCACATGGAAGAGGTGCCCAATGCCTGAGTCTGATGATACTCAGGACTTAATTGATTATTTCAAGAAAAAGCAGATCGAAGATCCTTTCTTTTTTTACACAGCACAAGTAGAAGCGGCACAGGGCATCGGGAACTTTTTCTGGAGGGATAGCCGTTCCAAGGTCGATTACATGCATTTCGGGGATGTTCTGGTCCTGGACACAAGGGCTACGATTAACAAGTTGGACAATATCTGTGCAGTATTTTGGGGACTTAATCATCACCGGCAATGCATCATATTTGGGTGTGCTGCGATGGTCAATAAAACCGTCAGTTCGTTCACTTGGTTGCTCTGGAGTTTTCTTGAAGCGATGAGCTGGCAGAAACCACGGACGATCATTACAGATGTGAGCGAAGAAATCGCCAATGCCTTAACGGGTATCTTGCCAGAGACTCGCCATTGTCTGCCTGCTTGGTCTATCTTGAACAGTTTCAATAAGTACCTGTTTCCTTTGATTGACCAGGTTGACCGACCTGGTCTTAGCGACCTCTTTAGCGAGTGTGTCTTTCATGTCCAGTCGCAAGAAGAGTTTGAGTCAAAGTGGAATTCCTTTATAGGAAAGTCCAAGCTGCATGATGACACGTGGTTCGCTTCTTTGTATCGAATGCGCAAGAAATGGTCTCATGCCTTCACAAAAGACGTGTTCACTGCCGGCGTACTCTCAACTAAAAACAATGAAAATGCACGTGCTATTTTCGGGTTTCTCTTCTGCGAGACAATGACACTGTACCAAATTGCACGGCGGTGTGGAGAGGCGGCCGAGCAAATGCGCATGAAAGAATTGAAGGAAGACAGGTGCTGCGAGAAAGCCATGGAGAATTTGAAATCCAGGAGTCCGATGGAGAAAGAAGCTGAACGCTTGTATACTCGACTGATCTTCAGGATGTTCCAACAGGAGTTGATCAATTGCCTATCTCTGGCAATCGAAGAAACCGGGGCCACAGCAACTCTTTGCAAGTTTAAGCTGACTGAAGAAGGCAGCGCGAAGATAGACACCGTCGAGTTTGATCCTTCCAATTTGACATTAGCTTGTAGTTGTGGGAAGTTTGAGTCAGACGGTATTTTATGTTTTCATGCTTTAAAAGTACTCAACTCCAAGAATATATTCAAGATACCGTCTCATTACTTATTGAAACGTTGGACAAAATCTGCCAAAGACAGCCTGCCAGAGGACGTCTCGAACATAGCGATTGCCCACAACGGAAAGCCGGTCGATTCGTTTTACATTGAGCTTATGCAAAAGGCTTTGCATCTTGCACATATATGTTCAACTAAGAAGAGGAAAAACATGGCTTTGGAGTCCATATCTTTGACATTGGAGAACATTGCAAAGGCTCCAAGAACAGAAGAAATCACTGTCGCTGTTGAAGATTCAGACGGTAAGGATGATATGGGCCAGGCCATTTGAGATGATGCTCGTGAAACACAACTCGACCAAGAGAATGTAGACAGGTCAGTCTCCTCCTTACCAATTTGTTTCTTAAGTTCACTGTACCGTGTGTGCACTTTAACATTAGCATGCAATATCTCAGTAGAACTAGTTCTTTATCATAGTAATTTCAACTGCCGAGTGAGAACGACAAATAGAAGTATTTATAATGAATTGGTCCAAAACATGAACTCTTCTTTTGCCTTAACAGGATAAACTCGACAATTAAGCAGAGGATTGATCCGATCACGTCCAAAAGATGCCTATGTACGAGCTCAGATGGCTCCAACGTCCATGTTTGACCAATGCTCGGAACATGCAGATTGACATGAAACGGGTGATCGGCGTATCGATGTTTAGGACAGCAGTCAGTGCATTCAATGGCCATCCATTCAGTTTCTGAGTTATTGTCTTGTGGTTGTTCTCAACAAATCATTCAACTTCTGTTGCGACCCTCTCGATATTACTTCAATAAGGTTTCTCATTTAAATTATGTCATTTATTTTTTTACTTTAGGAGTCACTACTAATGTATTATAATCCGATTGAAAGCCATTTCTATTATGCCATTTATTTTTTACTTTAGGAGTCACTACTAATGTATTATGAGCCGATTAAAATTCAAGCAAAACTCGAGACTTTCATGAAGTAGAAATTCATGAGTTTAGGGACTTGATTATACTAGATAAATCTAATGTTCAATTTGGTATTTTTTTTTCCTTTTATGAAAAAGATTCATTTAGTTGTTCTTATATTTATTTTATCTTAAATACGCAAAATCTATATGGCCTTGCTCAAGTGCGACTATAAAATTTGAATCAATCAATAATAGAGAAAACATAGTACGAGAAATTAATAATGGCGACACTATACAACGGTTCGTTGTTGAGTCCAGGAAAGGATCCGGTGAGCTATGTATGTAAAAAATAAACGTGTACTAAACTAAACCAATAAATATTAATTGCTCAATGATTAAAATTTATTCTAAACTATTTGAAATAGAACGAGTCAAAAGTTAGCTAGTCCTATGATGCAATAATCACACACATGTAATTTATAATTTATTTATTTATTTATTTCAAAAAAAAATTATTACCATGTAATTGCACGTTTATAAGTACAAGGTCGAGCGAAACTAATAAAAGATCCTCTCTCTCTCTCTCTCTCTCTGTGTGGAAGAAAACGTCAGTAAGAGCCAACACTTTATTTCAATTTTCTAGGCATCTGCAAAAACAAAGAATCCAAAAAGATAAGTAAATAACGACACTCACTTTCTTGGTGCAAAACTGAATATAAACATGATGGAGACATGCTATACGATGTAAGATTATAAGCGGAGTATACTCCAGCGACGCAAATATTCTCTAGGCAAGCTTACATGAAAGGGATCGAAGACAGTGAAATTCAGGCCAAGCAAATGAGAGAAGCGAACCATAGATTATGCAAAGGAACACGGAAATTCTTTACTTGAGCTAACTCATAAGAATACTCCGCAACAACCATTAACCAATAATCAACCCAATCTAGGATTAATATTTCCCTCAAAACTTAACCCCACCAATAACCAGGCAATGCAATCTTGGAATAAGTAATTATAACACCGAAATGATAAGTAGACAAAGGTAATAATAACACTAAGACTTTACGTAGAAATCTAGGAAAAAACACGGATCATCAACTAATTACAGAAAATAATAAGATACATGGAATGTTCTTCTCTAGTCATATACTAAAGACTTAACATTGACAATATAATAATATTTCTATTACCACAGAGGTGGATTAACACAAACGAAGGAGAAAACTCTAACCGCAATTGAAAAATTCAGAGAAGATTTTTAACAAATGAAACCGATCAACTCGCAGCCCTTGATCTCATGAATACCATACTGAAATTTGAGCTAATTTTGTCAACCTTTGACTGTCGAATTGGAATCGGGACCGTAAAGCCGGGCATTTTTACCTTTCTTCTCCCCTGTTCCCTCGGCGCTTTCTTGGTGAGCACTCTCACTTTTTCTCTCTCCTTGGGCTCACACTCCCGCTCATCCACTCTCTTTCTTTTCTTTTGCTTTTTTATTCTTTTTTATGTCGGCTGGGCCCCAAATAGGCCGACCTAGCCGACACTCAATTCATACATGTACGACTTTAGGACTCCATTAAATCTAAAGCGCAACCACAAAGAAAGGGGATGGATGAATGGACGTCAAGGAAACGTGAATTGGACGTGCCCCCGGAAGTCGCCTTCGTGGATTTCCTCAGTGTTGGATGGTTTCCTCGTGGTTAGAATCTATGTAAGCCGACGCCTCCTGTCACACGCATCGACTCCTATAAGTAAAGAGAAAACGATACGACCATCTTCCTATTCAAAAGACGTAGCCTCATATACAAACAAAAATCAAACCGGTAGTCAAATAATTTATCCATCTGTATATCTGATAGAAGATGGAGTTCGCTATGGAACCAAATTCTAAAATCTGCCAAAAACAATGTATAATTCGCCAAATTAAGAACTAAACCATATATATCATATCATATCAAACATATCGAACTATTTAAAATAATAATTTGAAAATCAAAAGTTTTCCGTTGATATCGCTCTTGTTATATGTGTCGCTAGCTCGAAAATCTGACAAAGATTTAAAATGAATGACATGAGCAACCGCGGTCCAATAAGTAGTAAATATCTCTTCTAAACAAAGCAAGCATCTACTATGCTTATTTATAAAATAATATTTAGAAACTCGATAAGCCCCAAAATATAATATACACACAATACTAAAAATCAATCACATTTTTTTAGTACATACCAAAAATACCCATTCAATCAAAGATTTCCTAGCGAACAATCTCAAATCACAGGTATGCATTAAACAGACCCCCATTAATTTGTAGGTCGCCATTAATGTGATTTGAAACTGATGTAACAAATAGCAAGTGTTCATTTGATTAAGGAGGTCATAATTGATAGGGTTAATACCACGAAGAACTATAAACCGATACACCGGTGACATATCCAAGATTAATTTTTTGATTGCCAAAGATCCAAAACTAGTACATTTGTAACAAATATACATTATGTTAGTTTTTATTAAATTAGATTAATACCACGAAAAAATCACACTGGTATACCTGTGACAAATAGAGGATAGAATACCAAACTAATACACCTGTTAATAGCTATATGTTATTCAATTTAGCAATTTGATAATAAAATTTAACGGAAACTAATGAATGGTAAATTTGTTATTGGTGTACTAATTTGGAGTCTTTTGTGATATTAACCCTAATTGATATCCGACAAGAGTTTCACACATCAAAGTTACTAATGTGCTCAAAAATTTACAATGAAGTTGGGCATCCCCTGAGGCCTCAACAACTCGACTACATGACTCTAAGGCTTGAATTCAATTTATTACCTTTTCAATCGACAGTACATATGGTCTTAGAGTCGAGTTAGACGAAATTATCTGTCGTGATAAACATAGAATGAGCAACCATCGTGCGATTGACAACCAATGTGTCCTTGCTGTGTTTAGACCGGGAGGTCGGTTTCTCGGTGAACAGACAACGCGCTAGACAAAAGCAATTTCCCGAGCCCTGTCCCGATCTTGGATGATGTACTGAACTTGCATTTGAAAAGCATAGAGCACATCAGTGCCCCAACTCCCATCGAGAGAAAGATAAATACTACGTAGGAATACGAGGTTCATGAGCTGGGCAGAAGCAAAGTAACCAGAGACGCCAATGCCAACGACCCGAGCAACAGAATCACATGCTCGAGCGCTGGGCCATAGATGGCCAGGAGAAGGACGCAAGGGAAGATATGTTTAGATAGGATTGCAAAAGACAATGTTTATTTTGAATAATGAAGTCTCATTTACAATGTTTTAGGCGACTATTTATAGGGTGGTCGCCATTCAAAAAATAAACAAATGACTGAAATCAAATAACAAAATCAAGGAAAAAATATTGATAAAGGGGAAAGTCTTCAAACCGCATCCTAAAAATCTGCAAAATACATCTACAATCTTTGAATTCTTTGATGGCTCGAAAATCAAGGGAAACACGTGAATTTGAGATAAAACATTGCCCAAATTGGCATAACCCGTTTGCAACTTCGAAGATCCCATAATCCCTTTTGATTTGTGAGACCATTCGCTCTTTTGACGCTCGAAAGTTTCCATATAAGCATTTGCCCATTATTCTACATTAGTCTCCTCCACTTGAGAAGAAGTTGATCCCAAGTTATTATTAGGATAAAGGATAAAGGGGGGCAAAATAACCTTTCAAGTGTCATAACTTGGCAGAAATGGACACTTAAGTGTCATAACTTATTAAAGGTACACTTAAGTGTCACATTTTAAGAAAAGTAGAACACATGAGTGCCATTTCCAGCGAAATTGGCTAGAAATTATACATGGCATTAAAATATTAATATTTCTCGCCAATGTGTCTCGCCGGAGAGGCGAGTCAGCTCAAATTCACCCCAAACAACATCGTTTCGGGTGTTGGCCAAAATAGAACTCTTAAATCAGCTGTCTCCTTTTTTTTTTTTTGTAAATTTTTAAAATTTTTAAAATTTATTTTTAAATGTTTTAAATAAATTTAGTTTCAAATTAAATTTAATTAATTTTTATATTAAATTTTTTACCACGTTAGCACCAACACGACATCGTTTCAGGTGTTGGCCAGAATAGAGCCCTTAAATCGGCTAAAACGACGTTGTTTTGGCATAATTTGAATCTTAATATAATATAAAAATTAATTAAATTAAATTTAAAACAAAATAATAATATAATTTATATTTATTTGAAAAAAAACAGAGGAGGAGGAGGAGGAAGGCAGTCGGCGGCTGAGGGCAGAGCCCTCGCCGCTGCCGCCTCCCTGCCATTGCTGAAAGGTGGGGGAGGGTCGGCCGGGGCCGCCTCCCTTTTTTTAAAATAATTTCTAAAATTTTTAATTTTTTTTAATTTTTTAATTATTTTTAATTGTTTGTAATTGTTTGTAATTGTTTTTAATTTGTTTAATTTTTTTAATTTGCTTAATTTTTTTTAATTTTTTTACTTTTTTATTTTTTAAATGTTTTAAATAAATTTAGTTTTAAATTAAATTAAATTAATTTTTATATTAAATTATTTACCATGTCAGCACCAAAACGACGTCGTTTTGCACTCGCTTTACCGGAAAATTGACACGTCAGCATTTTGGCCAGATTGGCACTCAAGTGATTCATTTTGCTCCGATTTTGACACTTAAGTGTACCTTTCGTAAGTTATGATACTTAAGTGTCCATTTCTACAAAGTTATGGCACTTTAGGGGTTCACGTGTCGATAAAGGGGAGTATCTGGAGAATGATACTCAAATAGGTCCACTACATTGAACGCTAGGGAGATGTTGAGGTCACCGGGAAGATCAACAACATAGACATTATCATTGATTTTCTTCATGATTCGATAGGGGCCAACTTTCTTGTGCTTCTGCTTGTTATGTGTACCAACAGGAAAGCGTTCTTTATGAAAGTAGACCATCACTTTGTCACCCCCAACAAATACTTTGAGGCGACAGTGTTTATCTACAATAACTTTATGGACAGTAGTGGAAGCTTATAGTTGTTGCTTCACACCCTCTTATATCTCATGTAATTTTGTTGCTAAGTTCTCGACTGCAACACCATATCCTAAGCTCGGAAGGAGGCCTTCTTCGCCTTCCACCTAAGCTGCGCAGGAAAGGCCGAAAGCCAATCCAGTCGTAAGACCATGTATGGGAGCTGATGCCTGCCCAATGCCGGAAGGTCAAGGAAGTTGGTGACCTGATGATAGGGGAGCCGACAAACGAAGCCCCAACGAACGGCGACCGTAACTCTGCCATCTCTCCTACATAATGATTATGTCCCAGCAACTTTGGGCAAAGGCATGAGGTCTAATGTATGTTGTGGCATTCACCCATAAATGACCTTAAACGAAGATTTGCCCATGGAGCAATTGACAGTAGTTGAAAGCAAACTCAGTAAGAGCAAGGTACCGGTCCCATTACTTTGGCATGTCACTACAGAGGCACCAAATGATATTTGCCATAGTACAGTTGACAATTTTAGTTTGACCGTCGGTTTAGGGATGATAGGAGTTGTTGTACTGTAAATCCATCCCATATAAGTGTCATAGGATCCTCCAAAAATGACTACGGAACTTGTTGTCACTATGGGAGATGATAGTTTTGGGCACACCATGCAGGCAAACTACTTCTCAAACAAACTTGCCACATGGCAAGCATTGGAAGTTTTTTTTTTTTTTGCAAGGAATGAAGTGTGCCATCTTTGTAAACCTATCCACCACCACAAAAATAGAATCCATACTTTGTTGGGTTTAGGGAAGCCGCAACACAAAATCCATTGAATTGTCTACCCAAGGTCCAAAAGGAATAGGTAGAGAGGTGTAAAAACCAGTGTTTTGAGAATGACCTTTGGTAGTTTGACAGATGTAACACTTTTTCATAAATCACTCAACATCTCGCTTCAGTTGAGGCTAATAGTATCACTCTATAAGCAAGAAAATGTTCTCCAAGGTGCCACCATGGAGCTCTTGAATAAGTTGTTCTTGTAAAGAGTTGTGAGGGATGCACAATCTATTGCCAAAGAACAAGAATTTATCTTGAATGATCATGTCGCCATTAGAGCCTACCGCATAACACTTCCCAAATGTCCTTAAAGTCATCATCATCAGCATAAAGGGAACAGAGGTGGTCAAAGCCCACAACATCGGTGCACATGGTGATGAGTGTTGCAGCACAATGGCTAAGTGCATCAGCAACTTTGTTCAAGTGGCCTGCCTTATGTTGAAGCACAAAGTTAAATTGCTCCAAAAAGGTGACCCAACGTCCATTGCATTCGATTCAAATGCCTTTGACTCTTGATATACTCGAGTGCCTAATGGTCAGAATTAAGAGCAAACTCATGTTGATAAAGATAGGGCTGCTAATACTTGATGATTCATACTACAGCAAAGTACTCTTGCTCATAGGTAGACCATTGCTTGTGAATATCATTTTCTCGCTAAAATAAGTAATAAGCTTACCTTCCTAGGAGAGAGCAATAGTAATGCCTACACTAGAGGCATCGCAGTCCAATTCAAATACCTTTTCAAAAATCTGGGAACATTAGTACTAGTGTCATGGAAAGTTTTTTTTTTTTTTTTATGAGAGCAAAGCTGGCTTCTGCTTCGTCACCCCCAATGAAACTTTCCTTTCTTCTAGCTCTTAGTGATTGAGGCCATAATGGTACTGAAATTTCTAATAAAGTATCGGTAGAATGTTGCAAGCCCATGGTAGCTGTGCGCCTCCTAACAGTCTAGGGAGTTGGCCAATCGCGGATGGCAACTACTTTCTCTGAATCAACTTGTAGATCTTCTAGTTCAACAACGTACCCCAAAAAGCAAAGTCAATTAGTCATGAAGCTACATTTCTTCAAATTAAAGTACAATTGGTTCATCTGCAAGGCTGACAGGACGTCCCTTAGATGCTCCATATGTTGCTGGTCATCTAGACTGTATATAATGATGTCATTGAAGTAGATCACCACAAACTTGCGAATGAAAGGTTAAAGAACCTCAGTCATCAAATGCATGAAAGTGCTAGGTGTGTTGCTAAGGCCAAATGGCATGACAAGTCCTTCGTACAAACCTTCACCTATTTTAAAGGTTGTTTTCCATTCATCATCGAGGTAGATGCAAACTTGGTGGTATCTATTACGTAGATCGATCTTTGTAAAGACCTTTGATTGAGCAAGCCAGTCGAGCATGTTATCCAGGCCAAGATTTGGGAATCAAATCAGTACTTTTAAATAATCCAATTAATTGCTTGACTATCAATACACAAACGCATGCTACCGTCTTTCTTCGAAGTGTGGAGCGCGAAGACTGCACAAGGGCTCATGCTCTCATGCAAGAATCCTTTTCAAAAGAGTCCTCTCACTTGGTCTTATAAAATTGAGTTCTCCTTTGGATTCATCAGGTAGTGTGGCAAATTAAGGAGGCTCGCTTTGGAAAGAAAGTCAATCTCATGTTGGACATTCCTCACGGGAGGTAATCCAACATGATAGATTCTCTGGATTAATGCCATTGAATGCTTTCAACAAAGGTTGAAGAGCCTTAGGGATGGAAATAATATATTGTTGATCACCATTCTATACAATCATGTACATGCCCTCACGTTTACGAATATTTAGCATGATGAGCGCACTCTGCTTCTTAAGGGCTTGGGGAGTGTTACTCTTCGGCTTCAAAGTAATCTTTGTCTTTTCCCACACAAAAGAGTAAGTATTCTTTTGAGCCCGATAAGTGATATCAACATCATACTGCCATGGTCGTCCCAACAGGACACGGCATGCATCCATCTCCACCACATCACAAATAATAGTTTCCTTATAGGACTTTCCAATTGAAATAGGTAAATGATATAATTGTGTTACCTTGAGTTTGGGCCCTTTACAAATCCACTTTATTGTATAAGGGGAGGAATATGACTCTGTCTTTAGTTGTAAATTGTCCACCAGGGATTTGGAAACTATGTTCTCGCAACTACCACTATCGATGATGACATCGCAAATTTTGTCATTGATAGCACAATGAGCACAGAAAAAACTATTCCGCTGGGTATCATCTCTTCACGGGGCAAGTAGTAGTTGCCTAACGACGCAATTGACATGCTCACCCTCTTAGCCTTCCACTTCATCTTCATCCACCTAATCATCTTCAAATATGTCGTCATCATGCTCAACAACATTAGCCATATTCCGCTATAGGAAGTCACTTGAATGATGGCTTAGTTCATTACACTTGTAGCATTTAATTGGTTGTGGCTTAGCATATAGGTTATGAGCATTCTAATTAGCACTACAGTTGTTCGCAATGACTGGTTCCTTGGGCACCACAGTTATACTACTTGAAGTCGATCCATAGTGCCAATTTGCTGATTGGAGAATTCTAGAACATTCAACTGTCTCCCCCTTCCAAATGATCCTTGAGCGGAATAATTGTTAGCCCAATTAATGGGACTAATT
The DNA here is from genome assembly GCA_028830015.1 of Eucalyptus grandis x Eucalyptus urophylla. Taxonomy (NCBI): domain Eukaryota; kingdom Viridiplantae; phylum Streptophyta; class Magnoliopsida; order Myrtales; family Myrtaceae; genus Eucalyptus; species Eucalyptus grandis x Eucalyptus urophylla. The sequence continues at coordinate 31,033,266 of CM054188.1, read as the reverse complement.
CTTTCCGATCGCATATCGAGCTTTCAAGCAAATTCTTGGGCATCCTCAATGTGATCAAATGGTGTAATGCCTCTAATTCAGCCAGGTTGTTGCAAGCAGAAAGTCGGAGAAACTCCTCCGTGTAGGCTTGGACTGATTGGCTCAACTACTTACAATTCTAGAATTGTTGAAAAAATAATTGTTCATAATCAGTTGGAAGGAACCGAACCTTCGATATCTCCTTCATTCGATTCCACATTCAAATGGAAGATTTTCCTGGTCGGTGTCGGGTCAGCTGTGTCTACTCCCACCAACCTGAGACGTCACCCGTCAACTTGTATGCCACCAATTTTACTTAGCAATCCTCTTCAATTGACATGACATCGAAGAATTTCTTAACTTCCCAAAGCCAATCTAGAAAGTCTTCAATATTCAACTTGCCATTGAAGGTTGGAAGGTCAACCTTAAGTTGATATTGCTCGGAGACTTGTCGGTATCTCTATTCCGGTGGCCTCCATGAATAGGCCCGTCCAAGAACTCTTTTTCTTCTTCTTCAGAGTCCTCGACATAGGCTTGTCGCCCTTGTTAGGGATTTGGCCCATGTTCCATAGCTCCTTCCAGGACTCAAGCAGCTTGAGCACGATCGGCCGAAAGATTACCCGGTGTGAGGTTAGTAGACAAACACTGGATGGTGACCAGTAATTCTTGAAACCTTTGTTCTGTTTGCTCCACAAATTGGTTGAACTCAGCCAGTGTAATAGGCTCGTTTCCATGGCCTTCAGCTACGGGGAGATTTTCATTGACGTTATTAGCCACATAAGAGAGACCAAATGATGCAAAGGGAGATATGCTTAGAAAAGGATTCCAAAAGACAATGTTTATTTGAACAATGAAGTATTATTTACAATGTTTTAGATGCCTATTAATATGGAGGTCACTATTTATGAAATAATCAAATGACTGAAATCAAATAACAAAATTAAAGAAAAAATATTAATAAAGGGGAAGTCTTCAAATCATGTCCTAAAAATCTGCAAAATACGTATGAAATCTTTGAAATCTTTGACAGCTCGGAAATTAAGGAACACGCGTGAATTTGAGATCAAACAATGCTCAAATAAACATAACCCGTTTGCAACTTCGAAGATCCCATCATCCTTTTTGACTTGTGGGATCGTCCACTTTCTTGACGCCCGAAAGTTTCCATATGAAATTCACCCGGTGTTCTACATAAGAGAGACAAATTAGGAAGGTACGCATTCTTCAGAAGATAGGCATGGCAGCTCGTGGGCAAGTAGGCAATGCCAAATCCCATGGTCATCGGGTGCATCCTATATTAAGAAGCGCCAGCCCTGCCATACTTCAACTAGAGTTAGCTTAGGAAAATCAGCGTAAAACAGAGGACGATGGTGTCACGCCCCAAACCTCGAGCGTGTGCTCATCCCTCGATGGTCGATAAAATTTGCAACTTCCCAAGACGAGTCACCGACCCTTTCATTTTACTGTACATGCTAAAGTGAATAACAAATCCCCTGACAATAACTATCTTAGGATAGAAAAGCAGGACAACAGATTCACAAACAAAACATACTTTTATATACACACTGAGTCAAGTACAAAAGTCAACAACCAAAAGACTTCAAAAAAAAAAAAAAAAACAGCTCTAAAAAAGAAGCTGTCTTAACTGACCTATTCCTTGGATCCCCTTAGTTCGGCTCCAGGTCCTCCACCCTATAGTCCTGAAAAGAAATTGAGCCCACGACGGGGTGAGATATAAATCTTAGCGATTTCATGCTCTAAACCCCGATTAGGATGGTAATACGCCTAGAGGCGTCCTAACCACACAACCACAGAAACTTACCTCGTCTCAGATCCACCCTGCAGGTCAACACAATTCATATCACAGATAGTCACAAAAACATGAGCAACAAATAATCTCATTAACTAGAACGCCACACTCAAATTTAACCCAACACAGAGGTCCTGATTATAGGACCAAATTGTTATGACATGTCACATACCGTGCCACACAATTTTATCCCATAATTTGGCATTCAACTCAATTCATCATGTGTTCCTAGTTTTGATCTCAGCTTATAGTATGGCCTACTCGCTATTCGGTAGTTTTCTGGCATAGCCATGTGTCGTCTCACCCCATTGAGCACGACTACATCTTTCTTAGACGGCTTTCCCAAATGAGCATAAGTCTAGAATCTACTGCAACCGGCTTCCATTGTCCAAGGGCATTCCATATAGGGGTAACGTCCAGCTTAATAGCTCGGGACAGGTTCTCTTAACTAACACACGACCATTCAATCTCAGCCTAGGACACCGTGCATTGCACTCAAATACCTCAATTAAAATAGTGAACCTGGAATATTATCTTCATATTAGAAATACACGGTAAAATAGTCGTGTGTGGGTGTATGGTCAATTCACACTAGGAAAATTGATACTCTTCCTTTTCAAATTGTACTATTTTATATAGTATATAAAATCATTTTCGACATCAAAACCTGACACCCGATAATTTCTGAATAAATACCAAAATTTTCAAATTTTGAATTAAATACTCAAAATTACAATCACCAATCAATGTGCACAATTTAATACTCAATTGCAAAAATTAAGCACACCATTGCAATCAGAATAAAATTCCAATTACTGGCTATCCTAGTATAATTTCCAGAAAATATTAATTAATTAAATAAATACCAAAATAAATTAAATAAATCAATTTAAATCCAATAAATAGCAACTTAGGCCAGACATTTTAATCTAACCACCTAAACGGGCCTAGAAAATTTCCGAACGTATCTAAATAAATAGTACATCCTATCTAGTCCTTAATTAATCTAATCTAACCACCTAACATGCACAAACAAATATTTAAATCGTTAATCCGTTATAACTAACCACCTAATCCCTAATTAACTTAAACTAAACACCTTTTAAGCATAATTAACTCCCTAAGTAGAGTTTAGCGAGTAAACTCACTGGTTTAGCATTTCGGTGAGTCCACGACGACGGTGACGCAGAGACAGGCAACAAATAAGCTTGCGGCTACACCAAGCAAGGCTAAGAAAGGCCCGAAAAAGCCTCATGAAGGCTCAGTCTAAAGCCGAAGCTTCGGTTTTGCTCGGGGTTGAAGGAGGCGGCTCGGCTTGGCTATGACAGCTAGGATTGGGCGCACGGGCGGCAGACGGTTGTTGCAGGGCTAGGCGGTGCTCCGACTGGCTGGACGGCATCGGAGGAGGTCTGGCGAAGCTGCGAAGTGACTCAAGCAACCCTGGACACAGCTGGACGAGCAGGCTAAAGCAACATAGGCGAGCGAGTGCGCGACGGCGAAGGACGCGCTGCAAGCGAACGGGCAACGGTCGGACGAGCGTGCGACGGTGAAGGGGGGCTGCCGGTTTTCTCTGCAATTCCAAGCTCTCCAAATGCTCTCTAATGGAGAAAGACAAAGCAAGGGATGAAGAAGGTGGCTACTAGTTAAGGGGCGCCACCAAAATATCTAAATACTCAAGTTCATGGCCCTACCAAGCTTGGTTATCTTCCTCAACCAATTTACAAGTGCCAAAACTTCCTTAGCAAACCTCCCAAGGGTCCAAATGTTGCACACCACCCCTAGCTACGAATTTTGGACCAACTCCTCTCAAATTGATCCAATTCCCCTTCAATTCCTCTCCAATTGAACTCAATTTGATGTCCATAAATCCCACCAAGGTGCCATTGTCAAAATCAACATTTTTCCTCACCATTATGACCAACTTGAATCCCAAACGCGATAAAAAATGGCCCTCGGATTTTTCCAATCGAAGACGGCCCTACTTTGAATTTTTGCAAAAAATCTCGGTTTGTAGAAAAATCTTTAGAAGGTAAGTCAACATTCTTAAAATGAATCGTGACACGACAAAACTTTTAGGCTCAAATTCACGGTTAATTTCAATTTTGTGTGATTTAGCGTGACCTAACATATCGAGTAGCTTTTAGAAATTTTTAGTACAATTGACCCGTGGTCGATTATTTTCAAGCAACATTGTACGTCTTCGATACATTGGCGACTCTCGGTTGTTGTGATAATCTCAAGATTTAAAATACAGACACAGGGTATAGAAATGACAAAAAAATCGGTCTAGTGCCGTTTGACAAAAAATTTGCAATCAAATGGAATCACCCACACACTAATCACATATTTCTATCGAATCGACCTATCTCCGGTCTCTGATCGATTTTAACAATGCCGTAATGACCCTTGCAAATCAACACGGTCGAGCAGTTGATTCCTAATCGAATTCTCAGGTCTATTGCATTTAGATTCTTTAACAACTTCACCTAATAGACTAGTTATCTCATGAGTGATCAGTTTAGGGAAAAGAACTATAGGCGTGTCGATGAAAAGCCCAATTTATTTAATTTGAAAGCAGAACCTGAAAATCAGAATGTCATAGACGGGATTGATTTTGCGAGAAATAGTCTGTTCATCCTAGGCTGACCATGAGTGGTAGTAATATCAATTTGAGTGTCTAATCAATACGAGTGAAATGTTTGCGAATACTACTAATGATCTTGCAGCATTCAAGCTGGAAATATGGAATATTTAAATTTAGCGAAACAAGAAGAAATCGAAGAGGGAAGAGAGAAGCGTGTTTTTGTGGAAAATAATCCCCTGAACATATTTATAGAAGTTTGGGACTACTTAGAAAAATACTTGGATGATCTACATTTGACCAAAGCGATTTGATGGGCTGTGAACCTGAGGAGTGTGACAATTGAGGTGAGGTGATCGGACAAGTAAGATGCAACAACTTCACATATCAACGATCATATGCAGGGTAGGTGGCCTTTCCAAAATAGGGGAACATACCCTCTCAAAGATAAGGGAGGGTTCATATAATACTTTGTTTCTCTTATGGCAAAAGGAATTTTTGGTATCTATACTTTAGTCCAAAAATTAAAAGCCCTGCTTTTTTTTTTTCCCCCAAAATCGTCTCTGTGCTTTTTTAAAAATGTGACCAATCATTCCTTGACGATCCAGTGGCGGAATATCCTATGATTTTTTTCCTTAAAGTTATCTCTCTCTATCTCATTTTTTAATTTATATGTTAGCAAAAATGGCAATGCCATACATAAAAATGTTGGCAAATCATGTTAGAACACGTGTATTTTGACATCCAACTCAGCAATCTAGCTGTTCATAGAAAAGTACAACATAAAAGTAAAAGCATAATTTTGGACCCATAAAAAGCACACGCGGGTTTGAATTTTTGGGCAAGATCATGGGGACTAATGGCATCATGGACCTTTTTTTTATTTGGTTGACTCTCGAATTTTTCTTCAACTTTGATTTTGATTTTCAGAAAACTAATGACCGGGTTCACTAATAATCTTGGTACAATGGATGCTATCACAAACACAATTATACTCCATTCGACGAAGTTAATCGTTTGATCGCAGTACTACTAGCCCTTGATGGTGAGAGTCTGGATGATAGACAATTGCAAGGACTGAATATTGACAGGGTTAAGATCCTCGATCATGTAATCTATGTGTTATGTGGCTCTTGCATTTGACAATTTGGCCGTCATGATTTCCCTGTGTCATCATATCATCATGATATGACTTGTTTTTTGCTTCATTATATCACGCTTTTCATCGTTATATCTTATTTAAATATGAGATAAATTTATAATAAATATATTAATTTAAGATTTTTTTATAATATTAATTTTAAAAAAATTACTTTTTTATATTGCACTATTTATGGGGTCATTTTAAGTCATTATGCAAATCATCATACGCGCTAGTCTTGTCAATTGCATACTTGTTACATCATGCACCATAATGTCATATCATTATGTACTATTGCTACATCTTCAAATTCTATCGTTGATCATGAGTACTCATACATAATTCATACGTAATTGTTAAATCATCTTCACCATCACCATCCATCATTATATTGTTTTCTATGTCTATCATGGTGCTATCTCGGAAAAAAATTACCAAAAAGGGTCCAAAACTTATGCATGAATGTCCATTCAATTTTAAATTTTTTTATGATATATTAATGTAGTCTTTTCTTATCAAATTTTGGTTTGATATTTCTAACATGAATATCTACTGTCCGATGTGACATGACTAATGTTGACATAAATAATTTTTTTAATTTTCTTTAACTTTTTCTAAATTGTTTTCATTTTTTCCTTTCTCTTTCTTTCTTATTCCCCTCCACTTGTTCGAGTCGTCGGTGGTGGCTAGCTGAGGTTGTCGACCATAAGCGAGGGCTAACTACTAGCACACTCAAAAAAAGAAAACAAAGAAAAGAAAAGAAAACATAGACAAAATTTGGTAAAATCATTTTAAAATTTGTAAAAATTATTCACATCAATGCCATTGTGGGATGTAGGATGGCCAGCACAGCCAGTGTTTATGTCGCAATTTCCAATCAAAATTGATGAGAATGACCACTTTGGCAAATAGTCAGTAGATTCAGAATTAAGTTGTCTATATTAAAAAATTTATGACTGAATTGACATCCTAATAATAAGTTTATGACTCTTTTGATATTTATCCCTATGTATCTCGATGGTGTCCCTCATCATGTTTATAAGCATCTTTGTGTTATGTCATCTACCATACATTCACGTATCATGAGTAGAATATCATCTTGATGCCCTCGTTAGGTGATACATTCGTCACACGCATCAGGGCACATGGACAGCATTCATTTTCAACAAACAAAGGACATGTGGGACACTCGCACTGCACATGGGATGGGGTTGATAAAGAGCATGTCGAGAATTTCAACGGAGAAATAGGGCACCTAAAGGGTGTCGGGAGGGTCCTGACTTTCACAGACATTGCGGGGGTGCAAGCTGCGGTTGTCTTACTTCACATTTGTAATCGGTGCACCTACCTTTGCCCACAGGTGGTCTGAAATGGAGAAAAATAATGCCTTGCCCAGGAGATCCTCCGCTTGGAAGAAGACAGACCACCTATCTCCTCGGTTTCCCTCAACTCCACCTCTCAATTAGCATCACACCAGCCTTCCTCTCTAAGGACCATTCCCACGACTTGTACCAGAAAATGCTTCATCGTGAACGACGGTGCCATGTCTGCCATTTACTTGAACTTCTCAAAATCTCGAGTGGGGCATGTGTCTTGATTGATTAAAACAATTAATTCGGCTTGCCATGGCCATCTTTAGGAGAGCGGCACCAGCCCCTAATCAGTTTGCATGTGATCCAATTATTGTGTAGTTAATACTTCTTGAGATTACGAAATTCAATAGCAAATATAATTCCATAAACTCAATGTTGGGTAACCATTAGAGGTTGTCCTATTGGCCACCCTCCCCACTTAAGAATGGAGAGGTGGAGAGTTCAATTCTCCACCTTATGGGAAGGCTAGAGTAGGAATGCGTAAATGAAGAAGTAGGGTTTTGCAATCTATATGCAACATATAGCACACATAGTGACTTATAAAATAAATATAGGATATAATGATTTTGTTTACCAAATCTAGGTGTTCCACTTTTTTAGCCAATAAGAGAAAATATGAGAAAATATCCAACTTTAATATATATATATATATATATATATATATATATATATATATATATATATTTTTTTTTTTTTTTTGTCGACTCGACCGACTCCAACATTTTGTACTCGTTTGTGTGGCATAAAACAAAGGAAACTTCCCAAGTTCTTCCTCTTCTGACTTTTCTCCTGTTGGTGGGGTTGGGGTTGGTCGAGTCAAAACACCTTGCCTTACTTTCAAGGCGGTGGGCCCGTTAAACGGGTGGGTTGGGTCATAAATGGTCCGACCCAGATCGACCCATTTATATCCCATTTTTTGCAATGCAAAATTTTTTATCCATACTCGACTTGACCTATACTCGACCCATACCCAACCCATTTAACTAAACTTAAGAAAGATTATTTCTTATATATATTATTTTTTTTTAAAAAATGGTATTGCTAAAATAGTTTATACAACACACATTTAATGGAAATTTTTTATAATTTTTTAAATAATTATTTAAAAAATCTATTATTTATTATTTTTTATTTTTAAAAAATAATTATTTTTATTTTTATTTTTTAAATATAATTTTCTTTTTTCTTTTTTGTTCTTCTTCTTCTTTGGCTGGCCGCTGGCCACGACAATAGTTGGCGGCCTGCCACAGGCGAGCCTTGAGCCTCGCCCAACGCTCGCGAGCTCGAGCTCGAGCTCGCCCCTCACCGGACGTTGGCGAGGCCTCTGCCTCGCCAGATTTGGCGAGCTCGAGCTCGCCCCTCATCAGATCTGACGAGGCTCAAGCCTCACTCGACGCCAACAAGTTCGAGTCTTGCCAGATCAACGAGGCTTAAGTCTCGCCGAGCATCGGTAAGGCCTTTGCCTCGCCAGATCCGACGAGCTTGAGCTCGGCCAACGTTGACAAGCTCAAGGCTCCCCTGGCCAGTCGCCGGCCACCAGAGAAAGAAGAAAGAAAAAAAAAAGGAAAGAAAAAAGAAAAGAAAATTAAAATAAAAAATAATTATAATTTCAGTTTTTATAATATATATTGTAAAGTTAAAAAGGGAAGAGAGAGATTGTAAGGTTTTGGTTGAAAATGGGTTTTAAATCCAACCCATTTAAGACCCACTTAAGACCCACCTATCAAAGTCTTTAATTGTTGAACCCATTTAACTACTTTTTGTTAAAAAAAAACAAGTGACCCATTTATGACCCATTGTGGCGGGGTCACGCGATGCCGCTGCGACCCAGATCCGGGGGCGGGTCTATGACCCATTTTGCCACCTCTAGTGGTTGCCTCTGAGCTTGCAAGTCAGCGCTCACTCCTTCAACCATGGGAAAGACGAGCTTTATCGATGTAGGAATCAGGTAATCACCAGTCGCCACTTTCAAAGATGTTTAGGATCCATTGATATTTAGTATGGTGTATCTTATCTACTTTTACATATCAGTTTCTTAACCAATATAAATCAATCATTGTAAAGGCAAGGAACGATACAGAGGACAGAACAGAATTCTTCTGTATATCAAATTATAAAATATGTTCATGATCAATGGAAACATCATTAATTCAAAATCATAATAGTGAATAACATGGAAAGAGTACTGTTTTAAATAAATCAGGTCTCAACAAGGTCATGTCTACACTACTAATCAATTTAAACAGGTTTTTTTTTTTTTGAACAGAATCAATTTAAACAGGTTAGACGAGTCAATTTGTTTGATATGAACAGGATGTCTTGACCCTTCCGAGATGAGCCTTGGGATGGTTTGGCGAATGGTTAGATGTAGTATTCTCATAAAATGGCACTTACATTTCGCACAAACTTTCTTGAGACTTACTGATCGTAACTCAGTTTCTCAAACATCATTAGTTGGATGAGATTAGAGCTGTCACTAACCTATTTTAGGCCAGTTAAAAGATGAGTAAGGCATGAGAATCCGTTTTACTTTTGCAAATCAAAGATTTAGGATTCGGAGACTCACAAGACCCTAAGGGCTCATTTTAAGGTTTATTCTAAGACCTTAGTGTAATGGTTTCATCGGTTTGGAGTCGGTTTTAAATTTAAAAATATACGCTCATTATTTTCTAGGCGTTCAGAGTGACTTTTGTTTATGATATTTTAGCCAGTTTTCAGTCGGCATTAATTTGCAGCTGATCAAACCTTAATCTATGTTCTTCTTTGTTGAAATTTTCGTTATCTTTTTTGAGCCATTTTCTATAATGTTAGGCTCATCATCTTTGGGCATTTGGAACTACTTTCCTTGTTCTTATTTTTACTTTTATATTTTTGCTTTTATCCTGTGAAGTTTAAAAGTTTAGTTCCTTTGAAGTCAATAAATGTGTGCTTTTTCTAAGCGAAGAAATTTATTATGTGATGTTTAATTTTTGGTTCTTTACCATTTTAGGTCCATTTTATTCCCAGCACTTCATGTATATAGTATGAATTTGGTTCTCTTGTGAAACATCTTTGGATTTTTCAGGACAAGAAGATAAATCCTGGACTAGCCATTAGATCATTTCCTTCTACTGAAACTTCATTTTGTTCTCTTCATCCATATCCAATTCAATCTTATCCTTGAATCAACAGGAACATAGCTCGATCAATTACAAATCGAGTCAGGGAGCATATTGTTCGACATTACTGGAGTCGATCGCAACGAAGATGAAATACAATCCCCTTCTGATGCTAATATACATGGACAAGAGCTCAAGTTCGATCCCAGGTGCCAAGAGTGGGGATGGAGTTCTCATCAGAGGAGGCAGTATATGATTTTTACAGCAACTACGCTAAACAAACCGGTTTTAGTGTGAGAAGGGGAAAAGCAGATCAAGGCAAAGTACTTCTTATGCTCTTGCCAAGGCCACAAGTCCAAGGAGCAGATTGACAAGCTGACGCGATTCAAAAGACAGGGCACTAGAACAGGTTGTGACGCTAAGATCAAGTGCATGGTAAATGATGGGACATGGAAGATCTCGAAGATCATTCTTGAGCATAATCACGGTCTCAAGGGATATCTCACTGGCATCCTAGAGAAGGTGGAATGTTCGCGCGAAGACATCTCTTTCAGCAGGCTCTTGTTTCCAATGTGAATTGTAGCGACTTCTGACAACGCATGCAGAAGAATGGCTTAGAGCCTTAGCCTGAGGATACTCAGGTCTTAATTGATCACTTCAAGATTACACAAATCAGATATCCTTTTTTTACACGATGCAAGTAGAAGCGGCACAGGGCAGGGTCAATTTTTCTGGAGGGATAGCCGGTCCAAGGTCAATTACGAGCATTTCGGGGATGTTTTAGTCCTGGACACAAGAACTAGAATCAACAAGTATGACATGATCTGTGCAGCATTTTGGCGACTCAATCACCACCACCAGCACATCATATCCAGATGCGATGTGTTGGTCAATCAAACTGTAGGTTCGTTCAACTGGTTTATCCGGAGTTTCCTTGAAGCCATGAGCTAGCGGAAACCAAGAACAATCATTACTAAAGTCAGCGAAGAAATTGCCAATACCTTCACCGTTGTGTTGCCAGAGACCCGGCACTGTCTGCTCGCTTGTTTTATCTTGAACAGTTTCAATAAGTACCTTTCTCCTTTCAGTGACCGACCTGATGTCCGCAACCTCTTCAGTGAGTGCGTCTTCAATGTCCACTCAAAGGAAGAATTTGAGTCAAAGTGGAAATACTTTATAGCAAACTACAAGCTTCATGAAGACGTGGCTTGCTTCTTCTCACAGAATGCACGAGAAATGGTCTCATGTGTTCACAAAGAACATCTTTTCTGCCGGCCTACTCTCGATACAGAGGATGCTCATGCTGCTTTTGGAATCTCTCTTGCGAGACCATGACACTATCCCAAATTGCACAATAGTGTGGAAAGAAGGCTGAGGGAATAATTTAGTGAAGACATGCACTGCGAGAAAAAACACAGTAAATCTGAATCTAGGAGTCTGTTAGAAAAAGAAGCTGAATGCTTGTATACTCAACCAATCTTCAGGATGTTCCAAGAGGAGCTGATCAATGGTCTATCTCTGGCAATTGAAGAAATAAAGGAGCACTGGAACTCTTTGTAAGTTCAAGTTGACTGAAGGAAGCACGAAGATAGACACAGTGGAGTTTGATCTTACATTAGGAAGTTTGAGTCGGTCGGTATTTTATGTTTTCATGCTTTGAAAGTTCTCGACAGTATGTTCAACATACCATCTCAGTACTTATTGAAACGATTGACAAAATCTGCCAAAGACAGCCTGCCAATGGACCCTCCAGTAGCCACATCAATTCGTTTACTGGTGAGTTTATGCGAAAGGCTTTGCATCTCGTACATATATGTGCAACTAAGAAGAGGAAGAAAATAGCTCTGGAGTCCATAGATTTGACATTGAGGCAAATTGCCAAGGCTCCAAGAACAGAAGAAATTGCAGTCATTCACGACGATTCAGACGGTAACGATGATATGGGTTAGACTATTTGAGATTATGCTCTTGCAACACAACTCGACTAAGAGAATGTAGCTAAATCTGGGGTGGGACTTCCGGGAGTGAAACACAAAGTTGAAGGCCATTGAATAACTGGGAAGCCGAAGACAGGGTTAGTCTCTTTTCAATTTGTTTATTAAATTCACTGCCCTGTGTGTGCACTTCCACATTAGAATGCATTATCTCAGTAGGATTAGTCCTCTCTTATAGTAATTATTATCACCAATGAAGAACGACAAAAGTATTACTCATTAGTCCAAAACATGAACTCTTTTTCTGGCCTTAAACAGGAGCTCGACAATCGAACAGATGATTGACCCAATCAGGTCCAAGAAGCTCAGAGCCTCCAACGTCCATGTCTGACCGATTTTCGAAACATGCAGACTGACGTGAAAGAGGTAATTAGCGTATCAATATTTAGGATAGCAGGCGGTGCGTGAGTTCAACAGCCAATCATTCAGCTTTTGAGTTATGTTTTTCGGCTGCCCTCAACGCATCATTCAACATCATATACCGTGACTCATGTACTGAACACTTGCGGTCGATGCAAGCATCCCCACAAATGTTAGTGAATGGATTCGTAGGGCGGGCATCGTGAGATTTCTGCTCTGCCTTCATTGCGACACTGTTCTGTTCCTCCAGGTTGGAGACTGAAAGATCGTTCCCACAAGTTGCTCAAATGTCTGCAACGCTGTCTCCTTTTAACAATAACTCGCTTCCATCCCCAGTTAATGGTGGCCGAGGAGTCCAAGAAGTCCTTTGGCCGGGCGATAATTGAAATAGCAGCCTAGAGTAGCTTAGTTCAAATGAGGTTAGCAACAATTATAATAGATTTAAAATCACCTAGATAACTATAGTCTCTAAGTTCAAACTTACATTCAAGCTTATGGGATCCGTCCGGAGGCTAATAACTAGGCCATGTAATAATTTTTGCCTGACTTTTTATTTTCGATGTTGGGAGTTTTTAAATTCATTGCTTGAGGACTAATTGGACAATAAAGAAACTAACCCACAAAAACAAGATTATATGATCAGACTAGTCTGGTGGTACCTTTGGGTTTTAGCTGGGTTTTAGCCATCCCCATTTCTACTAATACTTGAAAAGAACTCAAGTCGATAGAATGGGATGTACGCAAGGATGGTGATCCATTAAATTCACTGCTGTAGCACTCAAGTTTTAAAGCTTTTACAATTAGGAGGGAGACTAATGAGAGTGTTGGGACTCTAGTTTATCTCCGGAAGTTCCAAAGTAAACAAAATAATAAAAGAAATACTTTCACTTTGGCTTAAAAGAACGCAAAACACCATTAGTTACGGAATTCATGGTAATTGGACCATTTGTTATGGAATGTATGGTGGGACTAGTAAGCCTGGTGTTTGAAAGAAGTATATCGAAAATGTCAAAACTTGACTCGTCAAAATGTCCGCTCAATATCTTTGTCTCAAAACGATGTTGTTTTCCCTCTAAATTTGATTTTTAATATAAATATTAATTTAATTAATATTTATATTAAAAATAAAATTATATATATAGGGCCAAGGACTAGCACCCCTCGCCTGATCTACGGACGTTGGTGGGCTGGTAGCGGCAAGAGCCTCCGCAACCTTAAACTGATTCCTTATTTTTTTTTTAATTGAGTTCTTAAAATTTTATTTAATTAATATTTATATTTAAAACAAATTTGAAAGAAAGAAAAAAAAACATTGTCTTGGGCTCATATAGCCATGCTAGCGCCATGTGGATACTTTCAAAAAAAAAAATTTGTCACACCAATAAAAAAACTCACTAGAAAAGAGCCACGTCAGCTATTTGATCAGAAATTCTCGCTTGGGCACTAAAGCATTCATTTCTTCTCCAATTTTGGTACTTTAGTGTATCTTTTGGAAGTTTTTGCACTTATATATCTACTAGTGCCAAGTTTGGCACTTAGGATGTCTGCACCACCTTATTGTTCTTAAGAGCACTGAGATTCTAGTCGGTTCTTAAGAGCACTGAGATTCTAGTCGTGCGAAGGATAGCGCTAGCATGATAATGAACCATTCTGAAGTTAAAAAAAAAAATAATAATTAAGTCTCCATTGGGACTGCATGATTATGGACCATTTGTTATGGAATGGAACGTATGGATACCGAAGGTAACAACAAAATAAAAATTTCCTAGCACTAGAGGAGACTACTAAGCCCGGTGCTCTTAGGAGCGCTCTCGTATGAGCATGATTATGGATCATTTGTTATGGAATGGAATGTATGCAGGGATCCCGAAGTTTAAAAAAAAAAAAAAAAAAGAATTGGACTTTTGGGTGTGTGAAATTGTGACAGAGACTTTACATCTGAAAGTTTCTGGTTCGAGGCCACATGAATTTACGCTGAAGGCTTCGCATTTCGCCCATATGTCTGCAAATAAGAAAAGAGAATAAGCTACGAGGTTGACAGATTTGGCAGTGGAGCACATTGCAAAGGTTCTGAAAACGGAAGAGGGGCAGTTGCTCTTGACTATCCAGGCGGTACGGATGATACGGATCGGACTATATGTGAGTATGCTCTCAAAACACAACTCAAACAAGAAAAGGCAGCTAAATCTGGGATGGGATGTCCAAGAGTGAAACGCAAAGTTGAAGGCCATTGCGCAGCTGGGAAACCAAAGACAGGGTTAGTCTCTTCCTTACAAAAGTGTTACTGAAGTTCGCTGCCCTGTGTCCTGTGTGTGCACTTCCACCTCAGACTGCATTATCTCAGTAGGATTAGTCTTCTCTTATGGTAACTATTATCACCGATCAAGAACGACAACTAGAAGTATTACTTATTAGGCCACAACATGAACTATTTTTTTTCCCTTGAACAGGATACGCTAGACAATCGAACAGAGGATTGACCCAATCAGGTCAACAACGTGCTGTCTGATCGACTTTCGAAACATGCAGATTGACATGAAAGATGTAATTGGCGTATCAACATTTAGGATAGAGGTCAGTGCATGAACTTAATAGCCAATCGTTCAGTTTCTGAGTTCTGTTTGTGTGGCTGCCCTCAATGAATCATTCAACTTCATATACCATGAATCATGTCCCAAACACTTCCGATCAATGCAAGCATCCGCACAAATGTTAGTGAATGGATTTGTCAGGCGGGCGTCACGAGAATACTGCCTTCATTATGACACTGTTTTGTTCCACCTGATTGAGACTTGAGCCATCGTTGTCACAAGTTGCTCAAATGACTGCAACACTGTCTCCTTTAACAATTACTCACTTGCATCCTTGATGGCGAGGACTACTGCAGCGGCCTCAGATGACTCTGGATCGTCGCCTTCATCTTGTTAGAATAATGTCTCAAAATAATGCAGTTAGTTAATGGCGAATAGTTGGTCGATGTGTGACCTGGGAAAAAAAAAGGAATGATATATATAAATGTGATAATTAGGAATATAAGGAGTATTGCCCATTCAGGTAATCAGTAATAGGACAAAGAGAGGACTATTTATAGATATACAAGCCGCTGTAAGGCACCGTTTCTGAAGAACAAGCTGAGGTCATTCTTATCCTGCATGGTTTACTCACTGCACCAACTCCAGTTCTTCCATCTGCACAATGTGCCCTTCCCCTCCACCTCCTGCTGAGCTCAAATCATCCACTCAGGCACCAACGAAGATCCTCAATGCGAATAATCTATGCCAAACAATAAAATGTCGTACTTGCAAAACATATTTGGTTTCTTTTTAACTTGCAATTCCTCTATGAATCTTGCCGCGACGTGTTTTAAAGGGTGAAAAATATGATTATAGTATTCCTGGCATGAGAAACCGTAAAGCTTAGCTCAGTTTCTAGAGGGTATACTGAACAAAGGGTGCTGACTTCAACCATGATTCATAATCCTGCTGCTCCCAGCTATCCTGCCTTGGTGGGTCTATATTACTACTTGACTTCAACCATGTACAATTGGTTCATCTACAAGGCCGACAGGATGTCCCTTAGATGCTCCATTTGTTGCTGGTCATCCATACCATATATGATGATGTCATCAAAGTAGATCACCATAAACTTGCCAATGAAAGCTTAAAGAACCTGAGTCATCAAATGCATGAAAGTGCTAGGTGTGTTGCTAAGACCAAATGGCATGACAAGCCCTTCATACAAACCTTCACCTATTTTAAAGGTTGTTTTCCATTCATCACCGGGGTATATGCAAATTTGGTGGTACCTATTACGTAGATTGACCTTTGTAAAGACCTTTGATTGAGCAAGCTAGTCGAGCATGTTATCCAGGCGAGGAATGAGGAGTCAAATCAATACTTTTCAATAATCCAATTAATTGCTTGACTATCAATGCACATACGCATGCTACCATCTTTCTTCGGAGTGTGAAGTGCAGGGACTGCACAATGGCTCATGCTCTCATGCAAGAAGCCTTTTCAAAAGAGTCGTCCCACTTGGTCTTATAAAATTTAGTTCTCCTTTGGATTCATCAGGTAGTGTGGCAAATTAAGGAGACTCGCCGTTGAAAGAAAGTCAATCTCACGTTGGACATTCCTCACGGGAGGTAATCCAACAGGATAGATTCTCTGGATTAATGCCACTGAATGCTTTCAACAAAGGCTGAAGAGCCTTAGGAATGGAAATTAATAGATTATTGATCACCATTCTATACAATCATGTACATGCCCTCACGTTTACGAACGTTTAGCACGATGAGCACACTCTGCTTCTTAGGGGCTTGGGGAGTGTTACTCTCTGGCTTCAAAGTAATCTTTGTCTTTTCCCACACAAAAGAGTACGTGTTCTTTTGAGCCCGATAAGTGATCTCAACATCATACTGCCATGGTCGTCCCAACAGGACATGGCATGCATCCATCTCCATCACATCACAAATAATAGTTTCCTTATAGGACTTTCCAATTCAAATAGGTAAATGATATAATTGTGTTACCTTGAGTTCAGGCCCTTTACAAATCCACTCTATTGTATAAGGGAAGGAATGTGACTCCGTCTTTAGTTGTAAATGGTCCACTAGGGATTTGGAAACTATGTTCTGACAACTATCAATGTCGATGATGACCTTGCAAACTTTGTCATTGACAGCACAACGAGCATAGAAAAGACTATTCCGCTAGGTGTAATCTCTTATCGGGGCAAGCAGTAGTTGCCTAACTTCGCAATTGACATGCTCGCCCTCTTTGTCCTCCACTTCTTCTTCATCCACCTAATCATCTTCAAATATGTCATCATCATGCTCAACAACATTAGCCATATTCCGCCATAGGAAGTCACCTGAACGATGGCCCAGTTCATTACACTAGTAGCATTTAATTGGTTGTGGCTTAGCATATAGGTTATGAGCATTCTAATTAGCGCTACAATTGTTCGTAGTGATTGGTTCCTTGGGCGCCCCAGTTATATTGCTTGAAGTCGGTTCATAATGCTGGTTTGCTGATTGGAGGAGTTTGGAACATCTGACTATCTCCCCCTTCCAAATGATCCTTGAGCAGAATAATTATTAGCCCAATTAATGGGACTAATTCTTTCCGATCGCATCTCGAGCTTTCGGGCCATTTCTTGGGCATCCTCAATGTGATCAAATGGTGTAATGCCTCTGATTCAACCACGTTGTTGTAAGTGGAAAGTTAGAGAAACTCCTTCGTGTAGGCTTGGACTGATCGGCTCAACTACTTACAATTCTAGAATTGTTGAAAAAATAATTGCTCATAATTAGTTGGGAGGAACCGAACCTTCGACATCTCCTTCATTTGATTCCACATTTAGATGGAAGCTTTTCCTTGTCGGCGACAGGTCAGCTGTGTCTACTCCCATCAAGTTGAGACGTCGCCCGTCAACTTGTATGCCACCAATTTTAATTGGCAATCCTCTTCAATTGACATGACATTGAAGGATTTCTCAACTTCCCAAAGCCAATCTAGAAAGTCTTTAATATTCAAGTTGCCATTAAAGGTTGGAAGGTCAACCTTAAGTTGATATTGCTTAGGGACTTGCCAGCGTCTCTATTCCGGTGGCCTCCACAAATAGGCTTGTCCAAGAACTCTTTCTTCTTCTTCGGAGTCCTCAACATAGGCTTGCCGCCCCTGTCAAGGATTTGCCCCATGTTCCATAGCTACTTTCGGGACTCAAGCGACTTGAGCACGATCGGCCGGAAGATTACTAGATATGAGGTTGGTAGACAAACACTGGATGCCGACAAGTAATTCTTGAAAACTCTATTCAATTTGCTCCACAAATTGGTTGAACTCAGCCTATGTAATAGGCTCGTTTTCATGGCCTTCAGCTATGGGGAGATTTTCATTGACGTTATTAGCCATCGTCTTAGGAGAGATCTAATGATGCAGAGGGAGATATGCTTGAAAAAGGATTCCAAAAGACAATCTTTATTTGAACAATGAAGTATTGTTTACAATGTTTTAAATGCCTATTTATATGGAGGTCGCTATTTAGGAAATAATCAAATGACTGAAATCAAATAACAAAATTACAGAAAAAATATTAATAAAGGGGAAGTCTTCAAATCACATCCTAAAAATCTGCAAAATACGTATGAAATTTTTGACAGCTCGGAAATTAAGGAAAACGCGTGAATTTGAGATCAAACAATGCTGAAATAAACATAACCCGTTTGCAACTTCGAAGATCCCAGAATCTTCTTTGACCTGCGGGATCGTCCACTTTCGGATTGTCCACTTTCTTGACACCCGAAAGTTTCCATATGACATTCGCCCGTTGTTCTACATACGAGAGACAAATCAGGAAGGTACACATTCTTCAGAAGATGGGCACGGCAGCTCGCGGGCAAGCAAGCAATGCCAAAGCCCATGGTCACCCGGTGCGTCCTATATTGAGAAGCGCCAGCCCTACCATACTTCAACTGGAGTTAGCTTAGGAAAATCAGCGTAAAACAGAGGACGACGGGGTTGATTTTGCTGGAAATAGTCTGTTCGCCCTAGGCTGACAGTGAGCGGTAGTGATAGCAATTTAAGTGTCTGATCGATACGAGTGAAATGTTTGCGAATACTACTAATGATCTTGCAGTGCTTGCCATTCAAGCTGGAAATATGGAATATTTAAATTTAGCGAAACAAGAAGAAATCGAAGAGGGAAGAGAGAAGCGTGTTTTTGTGGAAAATAATCCCCTGAACATATTTATAGAAGTTTGGGACTACTTAGAAAAATACTTGGATGATCTACATTTGACCAAAGCGATTTGATGGGCTGTGAACCTGAGGAGTATGACAATTGAGGTGAGGTGGTTGGACAAGTAAGATGCAACAACTTCGCATATCAACGATCATATGCAAGGTAGGCGGCCTTTCCAAAATAGTGGAAGATACCCTCTCCAAGATAAGGGAGGGTGCATATAATACTTTGTTTCTATTATGGCGAAAGGAATTTTTGGTATCTATACTTTAGTCCAAAAATCAAAAGCCCTGCTTTTTTTTCCCCCAAAATCGTCTCTGTGCTTTTTTAAAAATGTGACCAGCCATTCCTTGACGATCCAGTGGCGGAATATCCGATGACTTTTTTCCTTAAAGTTATCTCTCTCTGTCTCATTTTTTAATTTATGTGTTGGCAAATCATGTTAGAACACGTGTATTTTGACATCTAACTCAGCAATCTATCTGTTCATATTAGCAGAAATCGACCGATGATAGAAAAGTGCAACAGAAAAGTTAAAGCATAATTTTGGACCCAAAACAAGCACACGCGGGTTTGAATTTTTGGGCAAGATCATGGGGACTAGTGGTATCGTGGACCTTTTCTTTTATTTGGTTGACTCTTGAATTTTTCTTCAACTTTGATTTTGATTTTCAGAAAACTAATGACCGGGTTCACTAATAATCTTGGTACAATGGATGCTATCACAAACACAATTATACTCCATTCGACGGAGTTAATTATTTGATCGCAGTACTACTAGCCCTTGATGGTGAGAGTCTGGATGATAGACAATTGCAAGGACTGAATATTGACGGGATTAAGATCCTCGATTATGTTATCTATGTGTTATGTGGCTCTTGTATTTGACTATTAGACCGTCATGATTTCCCTGTGTCATCATATCATCATGATATGACTTATTTTTTGCTTCATTATATCATGCTTTTCATCATTATATCTTATTTAAATTTGAAATAAATTTATCATAAATATATTAATTTAATTTTTTTTATAATTTGATTTTTAAAAATCATTTTTTATATAGCACTATTTATGGGGTCATGTCAAGTCATTATGCAAATCATCGTACGCGCTGGTCTTGTCAATTGCATACTTGTTACATCATGCATGATCATGTCATATCATTATGTACTATTGCTACATCTTCAAATTCTATCGATGATCATGAATACTCATACATTATTCATATGTAATTGTTAAATCATCTTCACATCATCATCCATCATCATATTGTTTTATATGTCCATCATGGTGCTCGCACGTGTTGGTGCACATGTATCTCCGGAAAACATTACCAAAAAGGGTCTAAAACTTATACATGAATGCCCATTCAATTTTAAACTTTTTTATGATTTATTAATGTAATCTTTTCGATCAAATTTTGGTTTGATATTTTTTTATGCGAACATTTACCGTCCGACGTGACATGACCGACATTGATATAGATAATTTTTAATTTTTTTAACTTTTCTAAATTGTTTTTCCTTTTTCCTTTCTCTTTTTTTCTTATTTCCCTCCACATGTTCAAGTCGTCGGTGGTGGCTAGTCGAAGTTGTTGACCATAAGTGAGGGTTAATTGCTAGCACAATCAAAAAAAGAAAACAAAGAAAATAAAATAAAATATAAAAAAAATTTGGAAAATTTATTTAAAATTTGTAAAAATTATCCACATCAGCATCGTTGTGTGACGTAGGATGGCTAGCACAATTGGTGTTTATGTCACAATTTCCAATCAAAATTGATGAGAATGACCACTTTGGCAAATCGTCAGTAGATTTTGGATTAAGTTGATTATATTGAAAAGTTTATAATTGAATTGACATTTAAATAATAAATTTACGAATCTTGATATTTATCCCCATGTATCTCGATGGTGTCCCTCATCATGTTTTTACGCATCTTTGTGTTATGTCATCTACCATACATTCACCCATCATGAGTAGAATATCATCTCGATGCCCTCGTTGGGTGTTACATTCGTCACTCGCATAATGGGTACATGGACAGCATTCATTTTCAACAAAAAAAAGGACATGTGGACACTCGCACTACAAATGGGATGGGGTCATTGTTGGAATTTTGTTTGTTAAAACAAAATGAGGGCTTTTTTTTTTTTTTTTTTACTTTGTCCCACATAGAAAAGGTGGGAGCAAGAGGGTCAGTTTAAAAATGTGGGATTTCACTTTTGTAGTTAAAGAAGTGATTAGGTGGGGCTAGACCCCACCATACCCGCGTGCGGGTGCGCGATTATTTGACGCACTTAGCATGCCTGCGCGCCCGCGGTTTAATTAGCATTTATTTTTTATTTTATTTATATTTTTAGTTCAAAGGTTGCCTTTTAATTTGAGAATTTTGGAAATGAAATATAAGTGAAAACTCGAAATTCTATTTAAAAAAAAATTATTCCGAATTTTATTTGTGTCTTTTCAAGACAACCTTTGAAAAATTACTTATTTGGTTTTAAATTTTCCGAAAGATTGCAATTGTTCGTTTTCGACTTCTTCCGAAGAGTTGCATTTGTTTATCTAAACAATTTTCTAAAGACATGTTTGTTCGCAATTTTCATGAAGAGTTGCAAGACTGTTTCATATATATACTTATCATTTTTCGGAAAGAATAGTGTGGTCATTTTCGAGTCTTCTTTCTGAAAAAACAACAGCTAATTTTTCAATTGTTTCTTAGAGAGACCCTGGAGAAATACTAGAATTGCTATTTAGTATTATCATCCAAGACTTTGTTGTATCCTAGAGGATTTTTGCCGGTGACCATTAACAACGTTGTGGGGCAAATAAATCCTTAAAGAAAGTGATATCACGCTTCAAAGTCCGAGTTGTTTTACTCGATCCGATTTCATTGTGCTACCCAATTTCAAAGCATATTTTTCCAACAATTTTAAGGATTTATCTTGCTACAATGGAGTCGGAGACAATCAAAGTTATGAATCAAGATATGGTCAAACTAGATAGGTTCAATGGGAACAATTTTGCTCGCTGGAGGGACAAGATGATGTTCTTACTCACTGCTCTGAAGATCTCCTACACTCTGGATCCTAACTTGGCGCCTATAGAAGATCCTAAGCTACTTTTGATGGAGGACAGCCAAGTGCGGAAGCCATTGAGAGGGTTAATAAGGAAAAGAAGAAACGTGGAGGATGAATTACTTTGTCGATGACACATTCTGAACACACTCTCTAATCGTCTGTACGACTTATTCATTGAAATGAAGTCGGCTAGAGAAATTTGGAATGCGCCGGAATTCAAGTACAAAGTGGAGGAGCAAGGTACCAACAAATATCTAATTGCAAAGTATTTTGATTTCAAGTTTATTGATACTAAGCCCTTGCTGGAACAAGTCCATGAATTGCAAGTGATTGTGAATAAGATTCGTGCTCTCAAGATTGATATTCCAGAAGCTTTTCAAGTTGGAGCAATTATTGCGAAATTGCCTCCAAGTTGGAAAGACTATGGAAAAAGGCTGATTCACAAGTCGGAGGACTTTACTTTGGAGCAAATACAGAAACATCTTCGCATTGAGGAAGAGTCACGTTTACGTGATAATTCTGTTTTGTACAATTCCAAGGTGAATTTTGTGGATAAAAAACGGAAACTCGACCAGAACTTCAAAGTAAAAAGCGAGGGGCATAAATTCAAGAGAACACAAAAGAAGCAAAAGGGTTGTTGTTTTGTATGTGGCAAACAGGGACACTACGCCAAGGATTGCATTCACCGTAAGAGCATTTCAAAGGACAAGAACATTCCGGTGGTGAAAGCATATGCAAATCTGGTTGAAGAAAATTATGTAGCCATGATTTCGAACATGGAAATTTCCGAAATAAATGATGCGATGGCTATGGTTTCTGAAATTAATTCTACCACTGTCCAATCCGGTTGGTGGATAGATTCTGGAGCAACTATTCATGTGTGCAATGACAAATACATGTTCAAGCAATTTGAAGAGATTGTTGACTCAAATGTTCAAGAGGTCCTGATGGCGAATAATGATCTGACAAATGTTGCTGGAAAAGGCACGGTGGAGATAGACTTCACTTCTGAAAAGAAGATAACTCTTTTTAATGTGTTATTTATACCCGAAATTAGGAAGAACCTAGTTTCTATTGATTTACTTTGTAAGAGGGGGTTTCAGGTTTTGTTTGAATCCGACAAGGTTATCCTGTCGAAAAATGGGCTGTTTGTTGGGAAGGGTTATGCCAATGATGGCATGTATCAACTGAGTATCAATAATAATATTTCTAGTTCTACTTATATTGTCGAGTCTTCAATTTTATGGCATAGTAGGTTGGCACATATAAATTTTCGTTATTTGAAGAATATGAAAAAAATTAGATTTGATAAATTTTAATGGCAAATTTGATAAATGTGAAATATGTGTTAAGTCAAAACTTACTAATAAGTCATTTCCTAGTATTAAAAGAAATTCGAATTTATTGGACTTGGTTCATAGTGATATATGTGAATTTAATGGTATGCTAACACGTGAAGGTAAAAGGTATTTTATTACCTTTGTGGATGATTGTAGTAGGTTCTTATATGTTTATCTCATGAGATCGAAGGATGAAGCATTTACCATGTTTAAGAAATATAAAGTTGAAGTAGAGAATCAATTAGAAAAGAAAATCAAAGTTCTACGATCAGATAGAGGTGGAGAATATTTCTTAAATGAATTCTCTTCATTTTGTGAAGAACATGGTATTATTCATTAAGCTTCAGCACCATATACTACACAACAAAATGGTTTAGCTGAAAGAAAAAATCGATCTCTTGGAGAAATGGTTAATTGTATGCTTTCAAATTCAAAGCTACCAATTAATCTTTGGGGAGAAGCATTACTTACTGCATGCTATATTCATAATAGAATACCTTCCAATAAAAATGACATAACCCCTTATGAAATATGGAAAGGTAGAAAGCCAAATTTATCATATCTCAAAGTGTGGGGGTGTTTAGCATATTACCGAGCTCCAGATCCTAAGAGAACAAAGCTCAGTCTTAGAGCTATCAAAAGTGTCTTCGTATGGTATGCTGAAAATAGTAAAGCTTATAGGCTTTTTGATTTAGAGTCTAATGTCATAGTAGAATCAAGAGACGTTGAATTCTTTGAGAATAAATGTTTTACAAGTTCTGAAATGATTGAAAATAATTCAAGATCTAGGGAAACTCAAAGTGATTTTCAAGAGAAAGAAACGAATTCCAAAGACATGATTGAACTGAGGAGAAGTACTAGAGCTAGGAAAATAAAAGACTTAGGTCCTGATTTTATTACTCATGTTTTTCTTGTTGAAGAAGATGTAGATAATAATGTGGTAAATAAATACCATTTAGTGTTAAATTTAGAGGATGATCCTGGAAGCTTTGATGATGCTATGTCTTCTAGAGATGCTTCTTTTTGGAAAGAAGCTGTGAATGATGAAATGGACTCAATTATGTCCAATAATACTTGGGTATTAGTAGATTTGCCTAAAGGATCAAAACCTATTGGATGCAAATGGGTTTTTAGAAGAAAATATCATTCTGATGGTTCTATTCAAGCTTTTAAAGCTAGGCTTGTAGTTAAGGGATATAGACAAAAAGAAGGAATATATTATTTTGATACATATGCTCCTGTTGCACATATAACTTCCATTCGAGTTCTTTTTGCTCTAGCTTCCATTTATGATCTTTGTGTTCATCAAATGGATGTTAAAACTGCTTTCTTAAATGGAGACTTAAATGAGGAGATTTACATGGAACAACCGGAGGGTTTTGTTCTTCTTGGAAATGAAAGAAAAGTATGTAAATTGATTAATTCTCTTTATGGACTTAAGCAAACTCCTAAGCAGTGGCAGGAAAAGTTTAATTCGGTCATATTGTCAAATAGTTTCATCAATAATAGTGCCGATAAGTGTATATACTCTAAATTCACTAAAGACTATGGTGTCTTAGTGTGCTTGTATGTTGATGATATGCTTATCTTTGGAACGAATATGACTGGAGTTAATGAAACTAAGAAGTATCTAACTTCCATGTTTAAAATGAAAGATTTTGGTGAAGTAGATACTATCTTAGGTATTAAAGTTAAGAAAAATAGTGGGGGTTATTCTTTAAGCCAATGTAGTTATGTTGAAAAATTATTAAATAAATTTCAACATCTTGGTTTTAAAAAAATAAGTACTCCATTTGATTCTAGTATTAAATTAAATTATAATACTGGTAGAGCAGTGGCACAACTAGAATATGCAAGTGCTATAGGGTCTTTAATGTATGCGATGCATTGTACTAGACCCGATATTGCTTATTCTGTAAGCGAGTTGAGTAGGTATACAAGTAATCCAAGTACAGAACATTGGAGAGCTATTACTAGAATTTTTGGTTATCTTAAGAGAACTAAAAATTTAGGATTGTTCTACAATAATTATCCGGCTGTATTAGAAGGATACACCGATGCTAGTTGGATTACAAGTGTGGGAGATGAGCATTCCACTTCTGGATGGATCTTCACACTAGCTGGAGGTGCTGTATCTTGGGCGAGCAAGAAACAGACATGTATAACTCACTCAACCATGGAATCTGAATTTATTGCTTTGGCGGCAGCTGGGAAAGAGGCTAAATGGATTAGAAATTTGTTGTTGGATATCAAATTATGGCATAGTCCTATGCCTCCTATTTCTATCCACTGTGATAGTCATGCCACTTTGGCAAGAGCCTATAGTAGCACCTATAATGGTAAGTCTAGACACATTAGTCTAAGACATGAATATGTGAGACAATTGATTAAAGATGGTACCATAACAATTGTCTATGTGAGGTCAAGTAAAAATCTTGCCAATCCTTTGACGAAGGCTTTACCAAGACATATGATAATAACGACCTCACAAGAAATGGGGCTGAAACCCTTTAATTGAAATCACCAATAATGTTAACTCGACCTTTTTCTAGAACATCACTAGTTACAAGGTTTAATGGGTAAGAACAAGTTATTGAATATGATTGTTTGATACTAACATAGCCCTGATATGAGAAGTCAGTATTGTTTGTTATGTTTTGTATGCTGAATTGAATTTTTAATGAAGTATGATACAAGTTTGTAGTGTGTTGATAGTAATAGAAACACATGGTAGATACTTCACCTATATGAGCTTAGAAGTGGTGCCGCTTCTTACGAAAGTGAGGGTTGCTTTCTAAAGAGCTCATGAAACAGGATCAAGCACAATGCCATAATAGTGCGGAGTAATATAGAAATTCTTGCTGAAGCAAGAGGTTAGTGTATGTGTGGTATGTCCGGTTCTATTACATAAAAGTACAAGTTTAAAGCCGAGCTACTTGTCACTTTGATAGAGCTTTGATATACTTGCACTAAGTAAAGGTTTAACTCGAAAGAGACCTTTATGTATGTATATTAATCTTACTGAAACTTTGGCTGTATGGTGTTTAAAATTTTATTTTGAAATCTTTGTTTTACAAATAAAGTGGGGGATTGTTGGAATTTTGTTTGTTAAAACAAAATGAGTGTTTTTATTTTTTACTTTGTCCCACATAGAAAAGGTGGGAGCAGGAGGATCAGTTTAAAAATGTGGGATTTCTCTTTTGTAGTTAAAGGAGTGATTAGGTGGAGCTAGACCCCACCATACCCGTGTGCGGGTGCGCGAATAATTGCGCAATTTTATAGTCAGTTTAATTAGCATTAATCCCTTACTATTTATTTTTTATTTTATTTTATACTTTTAGTTCAAAGGTTGCCTTTTAATTTGAGAATTTCGGAAATGAAATATAAATGAAAAATTCAAAGTTCTATTTTTTTTAAATTATTCCGAATTTTATTTGTGTCTTTTCAAGACAACCTTTGGAAAATTACTTATTCGGTTTTAATTTTTCCGAAGGATTGCAATTGTTCGTTTTCAACTTCTTCCGAAGAGTCGCATTTGTTTATCCGAACAATTTTCTAAAGACGTGTTTGTTTGCAATTTTCATGAAGAGTTGCAAGACTGTTTTATAGATATACTTGTCATTTTTCAGAATGAATAGTGAGGTCATTTTCGAGTCTTCTTTCTGAAAAAACAGCAGCCAATTTTTCGATTGTTTCTTAGAGAGACCCTAGAGAAATACTAGAATTGCTATTTAGCATTCTCATCTGAGACTTTGTTGTATCCTGGAGGATTTTTTCCGGTAACCATTAGCAACGTTGTGGGCCAAATAAATCCTCAAAGAAAGTGATATCACGCCTCAAAGTCCGAGTTGTTTTACTCGATTCGATTTCATTGTACTACCCAATTTCGAAGCATATTTTACCAACAATCATTACCCATGCGCCCATGCGACAGGCGCATGGCGACTCCTTTCGCCTGAGCGCTGATAAAAAAAGTGCTTTGCATTCTCAGTACATTATAAAAGAAAAGTAGCTCGATAAAGAGCATGTCGAGAATTTCAACGGAGAAATAGGGCACCTAAAGGGTGTCGGGAGGGTCCTGACTTTCACACACATTACGGGGGTGCAAGCTGCGGTTGTCTTACATCACATTTGTAATCGGTGCACCCACCTTTGCCCACAGGTGATCTGAAATGGAGAAAAATAATGCCTTGCCCAGGAGATCCTCCGCTTGGAAGAAGACAGACCACCTATCTCCTCGGCTTCCCTCAATTCCACCTCTCAATTAGCATCACACTGGCCTTCTTCTCTAAGGACCATTCCCATGACTTGTACCAGAAAATGCTTCATCGTGACCGACGGTGCCATGTCTGCCATTTACTTGAGCATCTCAAAATCTCGGGTGGGGCATGTGTCTTGATTGATTAAAACAATTAAGTTTGGCCTGCCATGGCCATCTTTAGGAGAGCGGCACTGGCCCCTAACCAATTTGTACATGGCCGACCGACCTCAACTTTAGGCGTTCTCCACATGATAGTCCTTTCATTAATAGATTCCTATGGATGATGTTCAGTCTATCGTCTTTCTTTCTTCGATACATACCAACGGAATCTGCATAATACAATTTGAACAGAGTATTGAAAGGAACCTCTACTACAAGCGTTATAAGGCTTATAATAATTCAGTCCCAGCAATCGGGTGGGTGATTTGACACTTGAAATCGAGAACCACTAGTTTGGTCTGGCTCTGGTTAGTTAGGCCAGTTCTCAGGTTACTATTCGAATCATGATCATTTATTGTAATATCTTTTAGAAAATGGGTTAATATCACGAAAAATCTCAAATTTGTACATATATAATAAATTTACTACAAACTAATCTTTTGACCACAAAAAAAAAAAAAAACCTCAAATTCACATCCCTATAACAAATTTATTCTGAAACTAATTTTTTTTACCATAAAAAACGTAAAACCGATACATTTCTGACTATTTTACTCTTCGTTAGTTTTCCTTAATATCACAAAAAACTGCAAAATGATACACATGTGACAAACATAGATTAAATCCCCAAATTAATATATCCATCAATTATCACATGTCATTCAATTTAGTAATTTGACAATAAAATTTAATGAAAGCTAACAAATGATAAATTTGCCACAAATATATCAATTTGAGGTTTAGTTTATGGTAAGATTATCACAAATGTACCAATATAGTAACCCCCGGAAAATATGTATAATGCATTTGGTTTGCAATAATATTTATTTCATTACTTGTTTATTCATAATGAAATAGTAAATTTTTCATTGGATAAATTATTCGAATATTCTCTTGATTTTGTCAGAACTATTGGAGATATAATAAATATAAATCCTAAAAACAGAAAACTTGGAAAAAACGGTTAGGTCTAAATGACGCAACTCAAGCCAAATCCAACTTGGGTTCAACAGTCCCTACCCAACCAAGCATTACCAAGGATATGTGAACCCCACTATCGTGGTGGGGTCTGCAACCACAAGTCAAGCAATTCACTTCGTGTGACGCTTCTCGGTGGTACAATCCCAACTAGATCTTGGCCCTTGCTGGCACTAGAAGTGTCAACGGTTCGGTTTGGTTCCATTTTTTGAACTGTTAAGAAAAACTTCCGAACCGAATACAAACCTAACCGAATTTTCGGTTCGGTTTGGTTCGATTTTTCGATTTTTTATTTTTAACTTTTAGCTTTTGGTTTTTGCATTTTTTTTTCATTTTTTTCTGTTGTATTTCTAAGAAATAAACTCTTATCGGTTTATTGGTTTGGTTCAGTTCGGTTAACCGATAAAAGCCGAACTGATAAAAAAAATTTCGATTTTTAATGAGAGCCGAACTGAAAAAAACCGAATTTTTCAATTTGGTTCGGTTCGGTTTTTGACACCCATAGCCGACTCCACTCCTAACAGCCTCCCTTGTCTTCTCACTTTTTCCCTCTCTTCATTTTTTTTTCCTTCAAAACTTTCCAACATTTTATCTAGGCAGTACTTAAAAGTTACCTACAAACACAAATTTATTAGATCAGCATTGACGTTTATGCTTATGTGTTTGTCCATGTCAGTGACTCTGCTTTAAATTTAAAATAAGCACCAACTTGAATTTTTTAATATATATATATATACTTTAAAGATTAAATTGCACAAAAAATAGTTCACGAGTCTGATTGAACAATTTGAAAAAAAAAAAAAAAAGGAGAACAAAACAAAATGCCCATGTTCAAAACATAAGCCCAAAATCAATCGTGAAATGTCTCTACAGCTCTAATCTCTTCTCTAAAGAGATGATTACACAGACAAAACAAGCGCCAATCTTCCAATGACCACATTGTGACTGATTGCCTCTCTTCTTCTTCTTATTTTTAGGGTTCGTTCATTTTCACGAAAAAAAATTTCTTAAAAAAAAAATTCTGAAAAAACATTTTCCGAATTTTCCAAGATTCATTTCACGGAAAATGAACTAGTTGTGGAAATCATTTTTCACCAAGGAAAAAAAGTCTTCTAAAAAAGGGGAAAATGCTTTCTACTTTTGAAATTGGGGAACACATTTTCCTTACTCACTCTCTCCTCTCATAACCTATTAGCCACCTTCTTTCTCGTTTTCTTTTTAAATAATTTGAATTTTAAATTCTTTTTCTTTTACTTTTTCCTTTTTTTCTTTTTTTTTTTCTTTTTCTTTTCCACCTTTTCTTTGGCCAATCGTCGGCATGGCTACGGTCGGCGATTGGCCACAGGCGAGCTTGAGACTCGCCAGCCTTAGGCCTCGTCTAGCTGGCCGACCACTGGTGAGCTTGAGCTCATCGCTCGCCACCCGCCAGATTGGTGAACCAATGGCGAGCACAAACCTGTGGTTAGGCCAAAGGCTGACAAGCTTGAGGCTCGCATTCGTGCTCAGACCCTAGCGCTCGCCGATCTCTAACGAGTGGCAAGCTTGAGGCATGCTTCTCACTGATTTGGCGAGGCCAAACGTTGGCAAGCGCGAGCTTGCCTCTCGTTGATCTGCTCGCCGCTCGCAAGATCGACAAGCCAACAGAAGCCAGCCTTCGGCTAGTTGGTGGCCGTCGCGTGGCCTATGAATGGCCAAAGAAGAAGAATAAGATAAAAAGAAAGAAAACGAAAAAATAAAAAAATAATAATTAAAAAATCGATTTTTTAAAATATATTTTAAAAAATCGATTTTTTAAAATATATTTTAAAAAATTGATTAAAAAATGAAATAATAATAAAATTATTCAAAAAAATACGTAGAGGAAAATATTTTTCTTATACTTTTCAATTTATTTTCAGGTTTGAGACAAACAAAGGAAAATAATGACATTTTTCTGAAAAATAACTGTTTGGAAAATATTTTTTCGAAATGCTGTATTTTTCATAAAACAAGTGGAGCCTAAATGTTACCGCCATTTTTCCAAAGCTTTTGTCTCGCTCGGAAGATACCCTCCAGAGTTTCCTCTTCTTCCACGTTCTCATCCCGTTCCCCTTCCCTCGGAGATGCTCCCTCCAGTCGTTTCTCGTGTCTTCTGCGGGAGGTCTCGAAGGGCGTTGTCGGAGTCAAGTCCGTCCATGCTCAGATTGTTGTCAATGACATTTGCAGCGAGCACCGTTTGGCTACTGTGCTTGTCTGTGTGTATCGCGATTTTGGTTGCCTTGATTATGCACGCAAGGTGTTCGATCAAATTCCCCACCTGGAAGCGTCGATATGCGTGGCTTTGCTCGTTGGGTATATGAGACGCGAGCTGTACGATGAGGCCATTGCTTTTTTCGAATTGATGAGGTCCCGTGATTTGGAGATTGATGGCCGAGCTTGCAATTTCGCACTGAAGGCTTGCTCGATGGTGTCTGATTACGAAAGGGGCATGGGTATAATAAACATTGCCGTTGACAAGGGAATTCAGAGAAATCAGTTTCTCGCGAGTTCGATGGTAAATTTTCTGATGAAGTTTGGGAAGGTAAAAGAAGTAAGAATGATTTTTGATGGTCTCCGCGAGAGAGATGTTGTATGACGGCACTTATTGATATGTATGCTAAATGTGGATAGGTTGAATATGCAGATAGAGTAATTCATTATTCACTAGTTAGTGAAAAAGATGTTGTATTATGGAATTCCTTAATAGGTAGTTACGGTATGCATGGTTTTGGGGATTGAGCTCTTGCTGCCTTTCACCAAATGAAAGAGGAAGGAGTCTCACCTAACGAAAGCACTTTTGTTTCTCTTCTAACTGCTTGCAATCATTCAGGCTTGGTGGAAGAAGGAGTTGGACTATTTCACAGCATGCAGAAAGACCACAACATTAGACAAAGTGAGAAGCTCTATGCTTGCTTTGTGGACCTTCTTAGTCGAGCAGGTCGTCTTGAAGAAGCAGAGGCTTTAATTGAAGAAATGCCTTTCAACTCAAGCAGTGCTTCTCTTGAAGCTCTGCTAAATGGTTGTCGGACTCACAAGAACATCGAATTAGGTGTAAAGACTGCAGACACATTGCTTTGTCTTGGTGTCGCCAATCCAGGTGTTTATGTAGTGCTTTCAAATATATATGCTGTAGCAAGACAATGGGATAAGGTAGATCATGTTAGACGACTTATGAGGCAATGTGGGTTGAAAAAAACCCCTGGATACAGTTTGATAGAAACTGGTAACTGGTTGCACACATTTTTGGCTGGAGACAGTTCACATCCAAAGCAGTTGGAGATAGATGAGATCTTGGACAATTTGAAAACAGAAGTTGAGGCTTCTGGTTATGTTCCTGATACTAGTTGTATTCTTCGAGATGTAGATGAATCAGTAAAGGTTAAGTTGCTTTGGGGTCACAGTGAGAGATTAGCTATTGCATTTGGGCTCTTAAGTACACCAGCCGGAAGCTTGATTCGTATCATCAAGAACCTGTGTGTGTGCAACGATTGTCATAATGTAACAAAATACATTTCAAAAATAGTTCAGAGGGAGATTGTTGTACGAGATGCTAATCGTTTTCATCACTTCAAGAATGGGAAATATTCCTGTAATGACTACTGGTGAATGCCCTACTGATGACACGAATGGCGGAGACTCTGTTTGGCTTAGTAGCATCTGTGACCTTTTTGGACGTCCGCTCTTGAATAAGCACTCAGTACAAGACTTGTCTATGCTGCTTATCAGGTCACATAATTAACATGAAGATAACAAATTTATGGAGAATCGTTGGAACTTTGGGATGGTCCTTGGTTCTGCCTCTCTTTCTGGAGACTAACACTACAGGGACACCACATGCTACAGAGACAATAAATGCCAAGCTTCGTGCTGATGAGGTCCGAACTTGTGGGGATTATTAGTGTCATGATAATGCCAACCCATAGATTTGATTTGCACACTAAAGTAATTGACTGCAAGGGTGATTTTCAATAAATAAGTCATAATTCATCCAACAAGAATTCCGACACATCAGATTTATCAGTGTGCTCAAAAAATTTACAGTAGAGTCGGGCATCCCCTAACGGAGGCCTAAATGAGTCGGGGTGTGTACTATGCGGAGAAGCACTGTCCCCATCATACTTCAACTGTAGTAAGCTCAGGAAAATGGGCGTGAAACAGAGGATGGTACAGTTGATTTTCTTGGAGATTGTATGTTCACGCTGGGTCGACCATGAGTAATAGTAATAATTGCTCAAGTGTTTGATTGACACGGGTGAAATCTTTGCTAATACTACTATTGGAGATGCAACAACCACGCATATCTAAGAATCATCCAAGATAGGTGGTCTGTCCAAGTAGTGGAGAATGCTTGATTCTAAAATTGTTCGCGGGAACAAAGAAGTAATTTTTTCTTTTACTTCTTGATTCTCTTCCAAGTTTATTTCTAGAAACAAATTTGTTTCTAATAATAGAAAAATTAATTATTACCAAAATGATTTCTATTCTTTTATTATTCCGGTGAACAAAAGAATAATAATAATGAATTGGCACATTACCAAATAAACTCTGACATTATAGGACACTACATGTTATAAAAAAAAGAAAAAGAAAAATCAACACCTAGCTTTGTGCTGATGAAGCTTGAACTTATCAGGATGTAGAGGTTGCGCTAAATCTGTGAAATTGTTATAACTTCCGATTTCAATAAAATAAAAAATGTGAACAGTTTTCTCTATTTCCTTGAACATGCTTTTGGTTTGTGAATGTAAAAATTTCAATTTAAAAAGGAACTTTATTTAAAAAAAGAAAAATTCTATTTTGGCTAAAGGCTATTCACAATTTGATTGTGTTGTTTTCAAAACTAAGAAATGTGTAAACGATTGACTGTGTTCCCATTCGAAACGAAAACTTGAAAGTAAACTGCCAGTTCTAGAAAGTGGAAACATCCTTCTTTTTATTTATTTTTGCAGGATCTATTTATTTTGTCAATGAGTGACCAGATACATTTTTATTGCAATTACGATGAAATAGAAAACTTGAGAATAAAACATTGGAACGACAACCTCTTGACTTGTTTTCTCGTACGTAACCAGGCTGAAAATTCCTCATGATAGGATGAGCACGGGTGCACTTTATGAGGAGACCATTAACGTCATTAATATTGCTATATAAATTAATAATGACCTAGAAATTTGATTTGTAAACTAATGTAAGAAGCCACGAGTATGCATTTAATTAAGTAGGTCATAATTGATATTCAACCAGAGTTTGATACATCAAATTTATTAACGTGCACACTAAATTAAAACAGAGTCGGGCATTCCCTATCTGAGAACTAAATGACCCGGCGGCATGACCCTCGGATCCACAGTCCAAATGTTACAAGTTTAAATGGACAATACAGGTTGCCTGAGATCGTGTTAAACTACATAGAATAAGCAACCACTAAGCGGGGGTACAACATTCAATGTGTCCTTGCCGAGTTTAGACCGGGAGGTCGCCTTTCTTGGTGAATTGACACTGCGCCAGGCATAGACAAGTTTCCACCTGCTGTCCCGGTCGAGGATGATGTACTGCGCTTGCATTTAAGAAGCATAGAGGACATCAGTGCCCCAACTCCCATGGAGAGAAAGACGTATGCTGCAGAGGAATACGTGGTCCATGAGCTAGGCAGAAGAAGAGCAACCAGAGACACCAACCACAACGATCCAAGCAGCAGCTCCGCGTGCTCGAGCACTTGGCCATAGAAACCGGGGAGAGACAAATCGGGAAGGCACACATTCCTGAGAAGGTAGGCGAGGCAGCTCGCGAGCAAGCACGCAATGCCGAAGCCCATGGCCAGAGGGTGCGTGCTATACGGAGAAGCGCCGTCGCTGCCACATTTCAACTGGATTAAGCTTAGCAAAATCGGCGTGAAACGGAGAATGACGGTTCTGATTTGGTCAGAAATAGGACCGCGAGCATCTGGGTCCGATGATCTCGGAGTGCTTGCCATTCAACAGGGGGATAAAGAATATTTAGACTAGGTGGATTTAGGTAAGTATGTGAAGTGAGGGAGACGAACCAGAAACAAACTCGAAGAGGGAAGAGAGACGCGTGTTTTGTGCAAAATAAGTCCCATGACATATTTATACTGTGGGTCGACCATCGATGGAGCATGGACTTTTGGGACTAATTCTTAGAAAATACTTGGATGATCTAAATTCGAGCAGAGCAATAAGATGGGCTGCGATACTGAGGAGTGTAACAAATGAGGTGGTCGGACTAGGAAGATGCACCCGCTACGCCGATCAAATGAAGTCCTCCGAGATAGGTGGTCTTTCCAAAATATGGGAGGATGGTCAGTCCAACGTAGGGAAGGATGCATATCACTCTGTTTTCCTTACTTTAATCCAATTATCAAAATTATGCCGTTTATCACTATATCATGTATGGTCCAAGTATTGCGTCTGGCTACATTACCCTGTTTACCACATCATGTTTCATCACGCATCCTCCATAAATACAAGTCGTTCATCACTATATCATGTATGCGCTCATCTTGACAATTGCATACTTGCTACACCATGCACCATCAGGTCATATTATTATGTGCTATAGATCCGCCATCTTGTACTGTGGGTGCTAATGTCACGCATACTCATTGATTATTCATACCTAATTATTGAATCATCTTCACTATCACTATGCAATGTTATATTGTTTTTCTATGTATGTCATCATAGATGTCCGTTTATATTTGACTTCGGTGTTTCATTCATCATGCTTAAAAGTCATTTTTATGCATCATTGTCATCTATCATTCATGCATCATGATAAGACTATCATCTTGATGCCCTTGTCAGGTAATTCATTCAACATATGTATCATGGGTACATGCTTAGCCCGATTAACGATATTTTGTATTTTCAAAAGTCAAAGTAATTATGTATGCATTTGATAAAAAGCAAGTTATAAGATTTCAATCGGGGAATATGTATTATGTACCTAAAGGGTGTCGGGGGTGTTAAACTTCCACGCACTTCGCGAAAGTACTAATCCTTCCCCATACGTAATTGAACCTTTAGCCTCCGATTTCATTTCATTTAGACCAATTAACCTTTAAAGCGTAGGGCATTTTTTTTTTTTTTCATGTTTCTGATTAAGCCGGTAACTCGCTGGTACTTAGCATTAAGGAATGTTCTAGCAATTTTTGGTGCAACAGCTTGGCAACCTAAGGTAGTTGACTAAGGATTCTCCGGAGGCGCTATAGACCACTTTAGCCGTTGTCCATGTTTACCCGTTGAAGGGATGTAACTAATCCGATCCTTTGCTATCCTTGCTCCGTAATTTGAGCTGCCATTTCTCTATTTTACATTCCTAAAAGATGCACGTACCTTTGCCCTCTGGTGGTCTCAACTGGACGTCGATGTTCAGATGACGAGTGAGGAGTGAAGATCATCGAGGAGGGATCAGTGGGGCAAAATACTACCTCAGAGACCATCCCCGTGGAAAAAGAGAGACCACCTACCTCCCGTTGGCTTGCCTCAAGTCCATCTCTCATTTAAACCAAACATCAGCCAATTATGGACTCTTGTCATTTTGTTCACGCAACCAAAAGGCAATTGATCGAGGCGATGGTCGGGGAATGTCTCCCGGGAAAGTTTGATAAAGAAATATTTTGTCAAATTTTAAACGAATATTGCAA
Organism: Eucalyptus grandis x Eucalyptus urophylla; assembly: GCA_028830015.1. NCBI lineage: Eukaryota > Viridiplantae > Streptophyta > Magnoliopsida > Myrtales > Myrtaceae > Eucalyptus > Eucalyptus grandis x Eucalyptus urophylla. The sequence goes on along the minus strand of CM054188.1, from coordinate 30,996,643 downwards.
TTCGTTTGACAAGTCAGAAGCTCCAGATGCGAAATATGCTTTATTGATATGATTCCAGATGCGAAAGTAAAGTACCTATGTCATAAAGAAGAGAGTGACGTCACCAACCCTAAGACCTACCACTCCCCTCCCCCAAACCTGCGCCAAAAAAAAAAAAAGAGAAAGAAAGATAAGCACATTAAGGCTCCGTTCGTTTCGCGGAAAATAACTTCCAGGAAAATATTTTCCGAATTTTCCGGTGTTCGGATGGTGGAAAATACACGGTCAACGGAAAATATTTTCCGTTGACTGGAAAATCCTTCTTGAAATCACGGAAAATGATTTCCTCTTTTGAAAAGAGGAAATCATTTTCCGCACCTCTCGCGAGCTCACGCTGCTCTCTCCTTCCTTCATCAGTTCACGTTCTCTCTCTCTTTCTTGCTCTCCCTGCTGCAATGGCTTCGACAACGTCCTTCTCCGGGATCAGCCTCCGCCCTCCCCGGCCGCTCCTGCCCGCCTGCTCCGGTCGGGGCGCCGCCGCCGCCGCTGCCGCCGCCGCCGCCGCGCTCCGCTTCTCCGGCAGCTCGAAGCCGCTCGGGAGGATCCGGCTCAAGAGGGAGCACCACGGCGGCGCCGGGAGGCTTGCGGGGAGCCCGCCGTCCAGGCCGCTCGTCGTGCGGCCGCAAGCCGTGAGGTCGTCGGATCCCGCAGCGGAGCTCGCGGCTCGCCGGATCTAGCGGCAGAGCTCGGGCTCCCGATCCGGGCGAGCTCGAGCTCTGTCGCCAGATCCGGCACGCTCGGGTGAGATCCGGCGAGCCTCGAGCTCGCCGGATCTGGCGTCGGAGCTCGCGGCTCGCCGGATCTAGCGGTAGAGCTCGGGCTCCCGATCCGAGCGAGCTCGAGCTCTGTCGCCAGATTCGGCGAGCTCGAGTGAGATCGGCCGAGCCTCGAGCTCGCCAGATCTGGCCACCGAGTCTTGGTCGGCTGCTGGGCAGCCGGCCATCGTCAGGCAGGAAGGAGGCGGCGGCGGCGGAAGGAGGAGGAAGAAGGAGGAGGAAGGAGGCGACGGCGGACGAAGCCGCTCGGGAGGAATCGGGAGGAAGAAGGAGGAGGAAGGAGGAAGGAAAAAAAAATTAAAAATAATAATAATAATTTATATTTTTAAAAATATAAATAATTAAAAAATCATTTAAAAAAATATAAATAAATAAAATAAAAATTTTGGTCAATTAAAAATATTAAAATTCAATTTTTGATCATTTTTTTCAGGAAAATGTTTGAGCTAACGAACAGTGGAAAACATTTTCCACTCAAATTTTAGATTTTGGCCGAACACCGGAAAATATAGTCATTTTCCTGGAAAATAACTTCCAGGAAAATGTTTTCCGGAAACATGATATTTTCCGTGAAACGAACGGAGCAATCTTAAAACTTGTCAATAAAATACAGTTTAATTTTAAAACTTTAAAAAAATGCAATTAATTTTTAAAACTTTTCACAAAAATGCAATCAATTAGTAAAACTCATTAAATTGGTTAAATCAAGTCTTTTTATTAATAGCACTTTTTGAAAGTTTTATAATTAGATTGCACTTTTATGACAAGTTTTAGATTTGACAGTATTTTTTGAAAATTTTAGAACTCGATTGCATTTTTACAATAAATTTTAAGATTTAATTGCACTTTTTGAAAGTTTTAGGATTAAATTACACTTTCTTGATAAATTTTAGGATTTTAGTGTACTTATTAAAAAAAAAAGATTTTTCACACCAACTACAAAACTACTTTGCTCTGATAGCCCCATGTGGCACACTATCATGGACAACTTGTGGATCACCATGCCAACAATATTTAGAGGCAATCGGTCAGAAGGATGAGATTGAAATTTGGCACAAAAATTAAAGGACTACATTGGTAAAATTAGAAAGTTTATAACTGAATTGATATGCATAAAATATATTTAGGATGGATTGGTAATTTTTCCCACTGATCATCCCAAGTTGAGCCAGCGATGGAACCTGCTGACATGGCGTTAACATTGTTAAGCATTTGATGATGATTAAACTCAGGTAAAATTTGACTTGGCTCTCTCTCCCTCCGTCCCTCACTGCATGGTTGATCTTGACGAAGCTCAAGCAATCATGCCTCGGAGCTCGACAAATCTCTATTCATCCCGGTTGGGAATTTAATCATTTTGCCCCGAAATGATAATTTTTGTAATTTCAATGAACCAAGGGCTTGGGAAAGTCAGCCACGGACTTGACTACCTAAAGGTTGTTGCCAATCGCCAGAAAGCCGCTGGAAAATGGTCGAACTGGCCATTTTCTCACCGGAGGTTGGTCTGACCGATGTGAACCCGTTTTGACGGGTTCAGTTGGCCTTTGGCCAAAATTTGTGCAAGTAGGGACCTAATTGTAAAGGATTTCTGTCCAATTTGAAAGAGAAATGAGGCTAAATTGAAAAGGAATGGTCCAAATTCATCCAAATTAAGCCAGTCAAACCCTTTTAATAACATTTCAATGGATTAAATTGGTCTAATCATCTCACAAATATAAAAAATTATGCACGGATTGAATGGGCATGTAATTCAATTTCAAAACAATTAACGCAATATCCTCAATTCCCACTCTCAATTATCAAATTGATAAATATTCAAATGCAATTAATATAGCAAAATATCAACTGATTCAATTAGTTGCACTCAATGTGGCATAATACATTTAAATCAACATTAATATGATGATACAAACTATATGTCAAAATGAAATCGAAGTTCAATTTTCAAATTGAATTCCAATTTATCAAATTAAACATTAGTCAAAAATGTGTCAAATCAAACTAGCTCAATCGGAACACATTAACCCTATTTCATAACCTTTGGACATGCCAAGTCTGCCAAATCAAGAAATTCCCACGTGAATTTGCCAAAATTAACCTAGGATTTGGATTGGCATTTAAAAAAAAAAATTGATTAGGGGTACAATCATCCCAATCATAAAGAATCAATCAATAACCATTATTAGGGCTAAAAATGAAATTTTTCACCCTGACATGCCAAATCATAGAATTGGTCACACGAGTCTTAAAATGGCCTTTAGATCAAACATTGTAAAAGAAATTAAGCTAAAATATTACTTAAAATGAAGTAATTTTATTTTTGTATGATTTTGAAATCTAAATCTGAAAAATTAAAAAAAAAAAGGTTTTTAATCGATTTTTGAGAAATTTTTGTGACCAAAGTGAAACTAAAGCTAAAATAAAATGATTTATGGATTTCGATTTTTTTTTTCAATTTTTTGGTCAAAGGGTCAACTCTTCAGTGACTGATTACTAAAATATTGATTTATGGTCACAATTTCAATTTTTTCAAAACCTTTTTCGGCCAAAATGAAATTGAGACTATTAGGAAACTTTTTGTACAAGTAGGGACCTAATAGTGGACGATTGGTGATATGCACCGTGCCCCATTTTGAGCAGAGCACGTTCCCCTGTTTCGGAAAGACCACCTACCTTGGATGATTCATTGCCTATGCGTAGGTGTTGTTGCATTTTCCTAGTACGGCCACCTCGATCATCCCTCTAGGCTGCTTCCGCCGAGCTCTCATGGACCTCGTATTCCTATGGAGCGTTTAACTTTCTCTGCAAGGGAGTTGGGGCTCTATGCTTTACTAAGCACATAAAACAACGACAAACACAATTTCAAGTTGTGTATCTGTGTCATTCAGCACTCGACTCAAATAATAAACTTCTTGCTCTTTTCCCTCATCATTTTCCTATGCTAGCATACATTCGACGGTAGCATCGGTGGCCAACAAATATAGTTTCAACGGCCTACTCGCATTAGGTGGCATCAAAACTAGAGGGTTGCTGAGGTACTCTTTTATTTGGTCGAACGCCCATTGATATTTGTCTTCTTACACAAACTCTTCTTGATTTTTGAGTTTCAACAATGAGAAAAATATCTCGACCTTCCCTAACAACGTTAACGATAAATCGACGCAAAAAATTTATCTTGCCCAATATCATTTGAAGCTACTTTTTGAAAGTTAGAGGTGCTACCTCTAGAATTGATCTAGCTTTATTTTTATCTATTTTAATTCCTCTTTGATTAACTAGGAATTCTAAGAAATTGTCAGCCTTAACTTCAAAAGCACACTTTAGAGGGTTCATTTTCAATTTATACTCTCGCATTCTCATAAAGACTTGCTCTAAATAAGTCAAATGATTATCCGGTTTGACTTAACAATAACATCATTGATATAAACCTCCATGATCTTACCAATCATATCGTGAAAAATGAAATTAATTGTCTTTTAGTATGTTGCGCCTACATTCTTTATCCTAAAAGGCATAACCACCCATTCAAAATTTCCAATTGCTCTTGGACATCTGGATGCGGTCTTCTACAATAAAAATTTGATTGTACCCTGAATGACCGTCCATGAGCGATATGATCTTGTTGCAAGAGGCTAAGTTGACGAGCATATTAACCATTGGCATCTGATATTCGTCCGTAGGTGTTGCTACATTTATATCACGGAAGTCTATACACACCTCAAGCTTCCCATTCTTCTTTTTTACTGGGATAATATTTGACAGCCACTCGACATACCATGTTGTTCTTATAAAGCTTGCTACAAGCAATCTCTCAATTTCTTCTTTGACCTTATGCATAACCTTGGGTGTAAACCATCTTGGAGCCTGTTCATATGGTTTAAAGCCCTTCTTAATGGATGATTGACGTTCTACTACATCTCTTCCCAATCCACACATTTCATGATAATCCCAAACTTAGCAATCATTGTATTTTCTTAACAAATCTACCAATTGAGTTTTGAATTCCTTATCTAATAAAGCACTTAAATAAATGGGACGGCGATTAGTCTCTGTGCTAAGGCTAGCTTCTTCTAATGGGTCTTGAGCCTCAATCACTTTCTCATCATCCTTGATAGGCGACTCTTTAATTCTAGAATCCCCTCAATGGCCTCGACGTCCTATTTTGCTAATTTTGCCCTATAGGCTGAGTACCTCTTAATGAGGTCTCTTAAATAAATAACCTTATCAAATTGTTCCACCAATTGATTTTTTGGGATCCACTCAACTACCCATTTATCAAAAAGGCATAACACAATGCTATTTGGGTCTACCGATGGGGGTCTACTCACACAAATGCTATCCTCCAATGCCCCCTGGCATCCCACCGACGCATGTGACCAAGCTACTTGCGGCTTAGTATTGGCATGCACATATTCAACCTTATTACCATTTCAAAATGCCAACATTTGATGAAGAGTCAACGGCACACACTAGTTGCAATGGTCCAGTCTCTACCCGTAGTAAATTATATGATTCATCAGCATCAACCACACAAAAAGAGGTTTTGGAAGTTTTGGACCCTACGGTTAAATCAGCCACAAATATTCCTTTAACATCCGAGACATCCCCTGTAAAGTCTGAGAGTTGAATATTTGAAGAGATAATTTCATTGTCTCTTCGTCCAATTTTCTTATAGAAATTATAGGTAATGAGGTTCAAGATGGACCCTCCATCGACCAATACTCGAGATGCGGGTTGACCATTAGTTCTAGCATTAATATTTAATGCTCTCGAGTGATTTGAGCTTTGTGCTCAAGGTTTTTCAAATTCCATTACCTCCTCAACATCAAAATAAAACTCCGCCCCCTCCTTTTCATATGCAAGGATTTCTTCGCATAGCTTATCGATAAATGGAAAAGTTGGAATTCGTTAGGAAGTTTTGCTTGTACCATATTGTTGACACCTAATTTTTTTTGCAAATCTAGGAAAATAAAGAAAATAAAAATTGCATGGGAACAAATAAAAGGAAAAAATGAAAAAAAAAATGGGAAAAATTGATTTGATTGATTATCATGGAAAATTAGAATTCTGATGAATTTTCGAATCTTGTTAAATGCAGAAGCAATTTAAAAATCAAGTGAATAAATGGCATGAATTTTTACAAAATGGAATAAATTGGAGCAAAATTGAGCTGATTGTGAAATCACGCTCTGATTTGCAGTTTTGATTTAATGCGATAGAAGATGGAAACTCGGAAAATGCCATACAAAGTGGCCGTTCGGAATCATTATAAAAGATAGCTTCATTTTTCGTAACTAAGGTACGAAAAATTGGGAGAGAATTCGTGAAAAGGGTGCGGGAGAAAGTAAAAAAGAGAGAGAGAAAAGGCTTTCTCCCTCGTCCATCTTCAGTCAAAAGAGAGCTTTTTCTCGTTTCTTTTCCTGACAAACTGCAGAGAAAAGGAAAAGTCAGCAGAAGAGGACGTCAGCAGAGAGAAAGAGAGAGAGAGAAAAAAAGAAAAAAAAGAAAAGAAACCAAAAGATCCTGCTCATCTTCCTCGGAGGTCCTCTGTTGCTGTGACCGGTCCCTTTGCTGCCGATTTTCTCGCCGGCGCACCAGCTGCCAAGCCTCCGAGCGCCATCGCCGCAGCTGCGCCTTCGCTCGACGCCGCGAGCACCCGAATCCGACGCCCACAGCCGGCCACTGACGCTGCCGCCTAAGCGCCATCCACCACTACACCAGCGCCTGACGCCCTCTCCGCCTGCTGCCCGTGTGCAGCTCTTCTCTGGTTGCCGTGCTACCCTCTGACGCTCAGCAGCACCACCGGAGCCCGACGCCGTGCCTCAGCCACCTCCGCGTCCCCGCCGTTCCTACACCGACGCCCGACGACCGCCGATCTCGCCGCGCCGCTGTCCCTGCTGCCACCCGACGTCGCCGGAATCCCCCTCACCCGCGACTGCACCAGCCTGACGTCCCTGCTCGCCGTGCCGACGCTGCCCGAAGCTGAAGACCAGCGACCAGGCGCTGCAACCCAAGCTGCTCCTCCCTTGCCGAGCGCTGCTTCCTCCTTGCCTGACCTTCGCCGGAGCTCCGACCGCGACTCCCTGACGAACCTCCGATCAGCTACCCTTGGCCGGGCCCCACGGCTGCCACCCCAATTTTGAAAAAAGGAGGAAAAAAAACACATTAGGTAGTTATTTTAGTTTATTTTATTTATTTTTATTTTACTTTATCTTGTTTTTTTAGTATAATTTTTTTTTTTGTTATCCATGGAACCCCGTACAGTCGATAACTGACGGGTAAACCCTGAACAATAGGTAGAGTCACCACTACCCTGCTTGACGGGTAAGTCGTGGGTTCCTTTCCTTCAAGGCAGACGAAGTCGTGGATTGAACACTGGATCTTTCGTGAGAGGAACCAGCGCCCAACCACCTACGCTGCCACCACGGGTAGTTTGTTTTTTTTAGTATAATTAGTCCTTAGTATATAATTGGAAATTCCAACATATTACTTAATTCGCAACTGTGCCTAGGTTTTTTATTTCATATATAAGGCTTTAGATGAAATAATTAATCAAACGAGAATAAAATTGATATTTTGATCTTTAAGGCTTAAGATCAATTTATTGATTTTATTAGCGAATTTTTGATAATTGTGAATGGTCTGTCTTGTCTTGATTACTTTATTTATCTTGAAACATGTTTGAGTTAGAATATTGCATGTTTTAGGGTTATCTACATATTTAGACTAAACATTTTATTTCTCATGAATTTTTGAAATAAAAAAAATCAAAAATAAATAAATTTAGGATGTTAGATTTTTGTTTCATTAGCTTAAATTACATGTTTAATTATTTGACATTTCTTAATTTTGAAATTAATTTAAAAACAAAAAAACAAAAATCATCATGTATATGTCATGTAGAATTAGGGCATCATTTTGTACGTCACTGCACATTAGAATAAATTGCATACTTCATTTTAAATTTAGATTGATTTAGATAAACCGCATCTTAGGTTAGAGATTGCTAAGTTAAGGTAATATCTTGGTTTAAGTTAGGGTTTAGCCTGACCTAATCCTTAATATAAGTTGGACATGATCTTAATTTAGCTAGATAATTTTCACATTTTTCTAATTTCGAATTTCATAAAAAAATACAAAAAAAAAATGTCTTATGATAAATTAATTCCATTCTCTAGGATATATTGCACACTTATTAAGAAAACACAAAAAAATATTATGTGCATGCCATTTAGAATTAGATTCATGAAATGCATGTCATTTAGTGATTGTTGCTAGGTCCATTTAACTAGAAATTGCCTATCATTAGAATTAGGTTATTTAGTTAATACTGCATTACATATTGCATGATTTTCATTAATCAAGCGAAAAAAAAATTGCGTGTTAATTATAAATCATATCTAGGGTTATTGATGTGGATTCCAATTTAATATTGCAGATGCTTTTGTTGCTTTGAGATAAGTTTTTGCAATTTATTCATTGTTTATCTGTGTGCACCCACATGATCGCTTCACTCATTAGGGAAATAGATTTGAAGTCAATTTAAGCTGCTTGCAAAAAAACATTTTTGAAAATAAAAGAATGGTACCGAAAGGGCATTAGAGAAATCTAGTGTAATCAAGTCCCCGTACCCATAATCTCTAGTTCGTAGGAGTCAAGTAAACTCCCGTTACTTTACTTGGGTTTTTAATTGACCCATCAAAAATAGATTAGTGGCGACTCCTCATTAAAAATCAATTGCATGTTAAGAATTTGAACATAAGTTACGAATTGGTATGAGCTTGGGAGAGCCCGAGTTAAGTCTAAGCTTAACAATCTATTAGCCAAATCCTAATTGATTCACACCCGAAAAATTAGTCGCGACACATACATGAACTTAATGGTGACACTGACCTTGATATGGGACTTCCTTTTTGCTCGAAAGATTGAGTAGTTGCTTTTGGGACCAATCCTTCGGTCGTAATAGAAGAGATATTGCTATTTTCTAGCTTTCTTTTCCAAACCAAATTTTTTTGCCTAACCTTCTTTGGTTCGAGGGTCATCATCACTGTAGGCTTGTCCCGAGTAATATGAACTTGGTCAAGTTGCTTTTGTAGCAAATACATTTTCTTCTTCCTTTGTATCATCATTTTCTATACACGTGTTAGAATATTCTTTTGGGGTTGAGCTTTCTCAACCCTATACCATTTGCCAACAGGCGGATCATGGGGTATCTTTACAACAGTTGACGGTGAACACTAGATATTGGATCCATATCCTCAACATCGAACTCAACTCCACACCTTGACGGGTTAACCACTTGAGAGAAAGAAAGAGGTGGATTATAACTAATGTAATAATCATATTTTCCACTATGTTCTTCCAAGGTTCCAGTAGTAGGGTATCCCTCTTCGTATCATCGCTTGAATGACTTTTCGGTCACTCGGTAGGTACGAAACTTCTTGGAGGATTTTATTTCATACATAACAGGTTTCTACCGGTCAAAATTGGTCATATTGTGTATCCTGTTAGAAACCACGACATCTTGTCGAGCCCGATGCCCCTTATACTTCTGCTACCAAATCTAGCGCCTGCATTTTGAGTCTCAATCCTTATTGATTTCAGAATCCGCTAAAGCAGCTCCCCCTTCGAATAGATATAACGCTTTCTAAGATTAGCCGACTCACTCGGACCTAGGCTTCTTTGAGATTGGGTGCTTAAATCTGGCCAGTAAGGTTCACCATCAATCCTTTGACCAGATTGACGACACCAATATATGGGATTATATCCTTCTTCTTTAATCACCCGGTTACACCTCGAACAAAATCAAAGTTGACAGTAACTCCTGGGTGCAGCCCTTACCCGAGATGATATCATCCCAGTCATAACGGGGAATGGATCCACATCTTCCTCTATGGGAGCTTTATTCTTATCATCAGCAAACTTTATTTTCCCTTGCTTGATTACGTCTTGAATGTTTCTTTTGAAAACTACGCAATCATTGGTATTATGACTCTATGAATGATGCCACTTACAGTATTTTTTGCCTACCAGGTCCTCTTTAGCTAGAATGTTATGTCCTCTAGTCAATCTTATTTGATCATCAGCTAATAGCAAATCAAATATTTCCTCTATCTTATTTGCATCAAAAGAGTAATTAACAGGCTCCTTAGCTTTAGGCATGAGGTTGTACTTTTCCCTTACTTTAGCTAACTTCAATGCTTGATAAACATACGGCTTGTTTATGATCATTTTAGCAACAGCAACCTCTACTATATCCATCCACTGTATATCCTCATCCATTCCTATAGAGTCGGCCCAATTAACATCAGTTCGTCTACCATGCCTCTTATCTTTCTCTTTTAGCAAGCTTTCATCCTTAGTGGCTATAGTGGAAAACTAAAATAAATCATAGAAGGGTTGTCCAACCATTCTTTCTCGGATCTCAAATTTCAAGCCATTAAATGCAAGATCCGCAAAGGTCTTCTCATGCAGAGGAACCAAGCATTTGTTTCTAGCCCTCTTAAATCTAGAGATGAATTAATCGATCTATTCATTGTTTAGTTGCTTCATGGTTGACAGGTCAGCTACCAACAAATGGAGGACATCCCTTTGAACTGAGTATGGAATAATCTTTCCATTTGTTCCCAAGAATTCACTAAGTTCGGTGGCAACGCTGTGTACTAAGTAAAAGCAATTTTGGACAATGATAAATGATATAACTTCAACTTCCAATGATCTACATGGGCAGCATCCCATCATTATGCCAGGAAATGATTAATATGCTCAAATATTTACTAGTATTCCTCACCAGTAAATAGTGTGAATTTTGGCATCTTAAAACCCCTTGGATAAGGCACACATCTAATTCGGATATGGCTTCCTATAAACGTTGGGCAAGCAAATAATGTCATTCCCATATCTTCTTAACACCAAATCAACTACTGGCTGATTTTGAATTGGAATCAAATAAGGGAACCCCGGAGCCTGTTGTGTTGGGTAATTGGGTTGCAGCAACAGATTTGGATTATGTCGAGAAGCTTGATGGTACTGCCATTGAGGGGCATAAATTTGTGGTTGTGAATGGTTTCTTAAGTACCGGGTTCATTTGTGGATTGGAAATGTCCACTTGGGCAAGAAGGGGAGGCTACTACAACATCTAAGAGTGAATATTTGGCAGCAACTGAGTAGTATATTTGGAACCTGCTAGTCCAACCAAAGGGGTTTATTGTTAATTATTCAACTGATGTTTTATTCCCGCCCCCTGGCTAGGGTCATTACAACTCCTGGAACTTCCATGGTGACTGGGAGCACATTCGTTTGGGGTATTAGAGTAGGATTTAGCTGCACTACCCCAGCAGAGTTCTCAAGTGATTAATTCTGCTGAGCCAAGGGTGGAATTAGCACTGTAGGACCTCAGTCAGCATTGGTAGGGATGTGTGAATTAACAGACCCATCAACTTGCATTGTTGCAAGAACTTCTCCCCATTGCAAGATTTTAAGAGGGGGCCATGTTGATACAGGTTGTCCTGCATTACTAAATATTACTTGAGAAGTTGATGATACAAGAACATACTCGATTGAAACAGGGATCTGCCCTGATTAAGGCTAAAGTAGTCCAATCGAGACCCCATGTTGTCCTTGAGCACACTCATGATAAGTATTAATGATCAAAGGCCTAATATCATCGGTCATTCGTCTAACCATATAATCAGCAAACTCATTTTGAGTGTCTTCAATTGTTCGCCTCATAGTAGAGATGACTGGTGTGAGGTATGTTTACCTTCTCTCCTCGACCCATTGGCTTAGCACCTTCCTCTTGAATTCAATTCATTGCTTCATTATGAGGAAGCTGAGCTAATGATGACTTGGTTTGCATGTTATTCTTAGCCATGAGCAATTGTTCGTTAGTGGAGCTATTCAAGTTGATACGACTCCGGGTACATGGCATAGCACTCTCTCAACCCAACACATAGGTCCCACCGGGCGTGTCAAAAAGATGGTTCATCGATTTTGATTCCCGTGAATAACCTTTAACCAAACATTGCATTTTGGTTTTATTATAGAAGACTCAAGTTCTCAACTTATATATACAGCTCTAACAACTTATGCCCAAATGACTCGAAGACAAATAGTTCCCGAGTACAAATTATGCCAGAATTTAATCAATGACGCAATCTTAACACAAAGGTAGTCTATGCTCTAGACTCAAACTATAACCGAATTTAATCAACGACATAGCTTGCTTTAAGTGTAAAGCGGAACCTAATCAATAGCAATACTCTTGGATATAAAGCACAATGCTAGAATCTAATCAATGATGCCGAGCCTTGTGAAACAACACCAGAATTTAATCAACGATGTTGGACCAAATAGATATACACCCCGAAGTCTAATCGACAACAGGAATCTTGAAAGCTACAACTAGAATGCAATAAAATAAAGATAAATTAAATATAAAATAATAACAACCGTTGTGTTTTTGCATGGGGGTCTCTTAATGGAGAAACTGTGGTATTTATAAGGAGACAGTGTTCCTTAGTCGGTTGTTCCTTCTTGGGCATTACTTGTTGCAATTTTCACATGTTCCATTCCTCCTGGACATCCTTATCCTTTAGCAACTGTTCCTTGACCCATTGACGGAGCTTGTGCATATTGCCCTTCAAGCAGATAACCATTCCCTATTTCTATGCCCATTTCTTGCAGTAGTTATTTTCATTTGGATTCCAGTGCTAATCCCACTTGATCTTCAAATCAACACACCACCCTTATAGTCTGACACGTGATAATTAATTTCCTGGCCATTGACTTGGAGTTTACCTCCTAGAGTCCCGTCAAGGCTTAGCTTAAGTAGCCTTCACAAGAACTGATTTTGTGATCAAAACGGAGCGTTTCATTTAAAATTTCCTCGTGACCAACACGTGTTTTTGAGGGTAAATTTGGGTGTCAACACATACCTAATTGTTAAATCATCTTCACTATCACCATCCATTGTTATATTAGGGGCTGCATGTTTTCTCTTCTCAAATCTATTTATAAATAGATTTTGTGTTTTTTTGTTCTTGAGAACAAAAAAAGAACAGAAACGCGTTTGTTTGCATTTCTTTTTTTTTTTTCCTGAAACAAAATTGAAACAAAAAAGAGAAACAAAAAAAACTTGTTTCTGTTCTCCATAAACACTTGTTGCAACCCCAAAAAGAACAAAAATAAAGAAACAAAACCGGAACACTTCTGGAGGTCCCTTCGTTCGTGCCCGAAGCTTTCGTTCGTGCTCTCCCCCGGCGTCTCACCCTTCTCTCCGGCGCCTCCCACTCGGGCGGACTCTCCGGCGACTCTTCGGCGCCTCCCCACTCGGCTGACTCTCCGACGCCGACAGGTGGTGCTCCTTCACCGGCTGAAGCTTCCGAATCCAGGTAAGTTTCTGCTGCTCCTCCATCTCTCTCCTTTCTTTCTCGGCAAGGAAGGAAAATCGACTTGCAATTCCCATTCGATCATTTATCTCCTCGATAAAATTCAGTCCAGATAATTCATCGCGTCGTCGTCGCGGAGAAGAAGGGGGCCTTGGGGGAGATGGATTTCGAGCTGAGGAGGGCGCGGGAGAAGCTGGAGAAGGAGCAGAAGGAGCGGAAAGCGCAGGCCAAGGCGAGGCTGGAGAGGGAGAGGAAGGCGAAGGGGGAGGCCAAAAAGCAGCGGGAGGCCATCGAGGCGGTCCAGCGATCCCGGAGGCTGGACGCTCTCGAAGCGCAGGAAAAGGTACCTTCGTTCGCTTCCTCCTCGTTCCGATGGAATGAGGTGATCGGAATTCCGGTCGGCCGTTGCGATTTCCTAGTCTGAGTAAATTCCTTTTTATCGAATTCGAATCGCTTTGGTTGCTCGACGCATGACTTGAGTTCGATTCCGGCTACCAGGTTGGGAAAGCTCGATCCTTTGGTGGGGTGGATATTTAGGTGCTTTGATTTAGGCACAATTTGTGGCCTTTAGAAGTGGGTGGTTCCTTATGAACGTGCTCAAGTAGGCTCCCAACTCAAATTTGCTATCAGTGAAAATGTCAATGGGTGATTCATTACCTATCAAAGCAAAATACTCATTGTGGAATTAGTGTTTTTAGCTCTAGTTTTAGATCATTCTGCACAAAACTTCCACTTGAGGCATTGGCTTAAAGCTTGATATATTGCTTAGTCTGGTGGAGCGGAGAAAGTATTGCCCTCGACCTCATCTTATTGCAGCTGCCACTAATGCCGTGCGTGTGCCGTATAGCCTTGATCGAAGTTCTTGCATGGACTGATGTTGCCATTGTCATGAGACCTCTGGTTGTGTTCTATAATTTTCCTCCTAATGAACCATGCTGGATATGTAGGTTGTGGAGTTTTTGGACTTGTGGTAATCCCTGTGGCTTGCTATTTTTCTACCCTTCTGCTTAGTGCTTATTAATATTAGCAGTTAAATGGATAGGGCTATTGTTAGAAAAGATCTGGAACATGTAAGTAGGATCTCGCTTTGAATGATATGCAATGTAGAGCTGAGTCCCAAGTCGATTATGTTCAGGTAACTAATTGAGTGAGGGGTGCAGATGTAGCCATTTTTGCTATAAGATGTCCCTTCTCATCTTAGGCAACTACTGATTATTATGCTGAATCTGGGTAAAGCAACTTTCAACTAGCCAGAACCATATTTAAGTTTATATTCTCATGTGAATGGTGTTATGGTGGTGATATCATGCATAGGAATTCCTGAGGTTTAAAGTTATGTATTTAATCAATCTAGTTGCTGGAAAACTTAAAAGGAAAAGAAATCAAATTTTACATGCTTTGTTTTTGACTAACATATGACACCCTGTATGTCAAGGTCAGGGCATGCTAGTAATGCTCAATTTAGATTTCAGATGATTGTCTGTACTAGCTAGTTTCACCTCCGGCCATTTTGGAATTTCTTTCAGGGGTAGAACATATATCTTATGCTTTCGTTTAAGTGCATGAGCCACGCAAAGTGTTTAGCATTTGATGAAGTATGGAACACTTTGAAAACTTTCAGGAGGTCTTCATGAACAACCTCCCAATTTCGTGAAATTTTTTTGATAATCACCATAAATCCATCCAAACCTGATGCCTTATCTCCATTGCAATACGAGAATGTCCTTCTAATCTCCTCCTCCTTGAAAGGTATTTGCCATTTCAGCCATATCAGGATCAAGAAGTAAAAGTCATCCCCTCCAATTCTGATCTCACGACACATCTCTCCCTATATAAACCAGCATGAATTCAGATAGTTGCATACTCATGGCATCCAATTTTCAACAACCTCTGCCAAAGAGTTCCAACTTATTGAGGAAGTTATATCTTGTACGAGCATTGGACATCTTATGAAAAAATTTGGTGTTTCTGTCACCCTCATCAAGCCAAATCTCCCGAGACTTCTGTCTCAGGAGGTTTCTTCCATTTTTGAATCAACAAGGCGAGTTCTTTTTCCCATTCTATTCTCCTAAAGCTTTTCTCCAATAGCATGAATGGTCTTCACATGATGTGGGTTCAAAGACACTGATTCTTAGCTTCGAGGATAAGGGTCTAGGAGCAGGCACTTATAGCGTTGGTGTGTATGGCTTCAAGGGAACAAGTAAATTCGTGGTATCAGTTATTATTAATGATAATATCCAGAGGACAGTGGGTCAACAGGCTGGATCCTCATCTTCACCTGCAGAGATGGATACTGTGGAGTGTAGAAACTGCAAGCGTTTCATACCCAGTAGAACTGTAGCACTGCATGAAGCATATTGCAGCAGATATAACGTAGTTTGTCAGCATGTGGGTTGTGAAATAGTTCTAAGAGTTGAGGAGGCTAAGAATCATGTGCATTGTGACAAATGTGGACAAGCGTTTCAGCAAGTAGAAATGGAGAAGCATATGAAAGTGTTCCATGAGCCAATCCAATGTCCTTGCGGAGTTATCCTGGAAAAGGTGCAAATGGTAAGCTATGTGTTCTTGTATTTCTGCTCTTTAAGATATAAACAGCTTTTCCTCCTGCTAAAAATTGCTAAAACATCTTTCACATTAATGTCTTAGATTATTTCCAAGGGCTCTTGGGATTTTTGCTTTCTTTAGTACGTTATCTTGAATCATTGACTGTCATGAATTGGTCAGTGTGTCTGGATGTCCAACATGAATGCATGTCTCGAACATGTTGTCGAGATGTGCATATACTGAGTATACCCTAACGATAGGTTTGGGCTGCACATTGTGGCAAAAATGCAGTTAGATATTAGACATGACATTACATCTCTGGGATACCGAGCATTTTGAGGAGAGAAAAAATCGAGGCTAGAATACATCTACTTAATTATTGTACTTATGTTATGTCTTTGTTTGGCAGGTGGAGCACCAAGCTTCAGTTTGCCCCTTACGCTTGATCGCGTGTCGTTTCTGCGGGGACATGGTCCATGCAGGAGACACTGCAGTGGACCTGAGAGACAAAATGCAGGGCCGTCTTCATCCTGATCATTGGTGAATGTATTGCATTTCTATGTGCCGAACGTCATTCGAGTTACTTTGGATCCTTCCCCATTTAGCAGCAGGTTAAGAAGTGACTCTTCTGCCGGTGTATAGTACGTTTCCCGGGTCATACGAGAAGGATTACTCGGAGAGATCTTATCTATTGTATCTTCTTTTGATTTCTCATTGGTTTGGACCGACTGTTTGGAAGGCCTTCAAGTCTAATTATTAATCTTCTTGTTTAGTCTGATCTTCAAATCTATGTATCTGTATGCATATGCGTATGTGTTGGGGAAATTTAATTAACTGTGATGAAGTTGAACAATGAACTATAATGCTTCATTATTGTGATGTCATGTATGGAAGGATTCATGTTGAGATGTATAAGATACTCTTCTTTTTGCTAGTTCTTATTGTACGAACTTTACTTATAATTTTTTTTTTTAAGTATGCACATATGATTATGTTGGAAATATTTTTCTTCACTCACCATTATCAAAATTAAATTGATGAGAATTTCATGAGAATGAGAATTCAATCAAGTTTAAATGTTATAAAAATAAAAAATAAAAAAAGTACTTGAAAAAAATTTGATTCTAACTTACAAAATTTTCTACCAAGTATGACATATGATTATGTTCAAAATGTTTGTCTTCACTCACTATGAACAAAATAAAATTAATGAGCATTTCATGAGAATAACAATTCAATATCAAGTTTAAACTTTATTTAGAAAAAAACATTTTTTTTTAAATTTAAAAATAGAAATTTTGTACAGTTTACCAAACGTGTTTCTGTTCTTTTTCTATTCTAGGAACAGAAATTAACTGCAGTTACCAAACGTGTTTCCATTCTTTTTTTATTTCAAAAACATTTTTTTTTACACTTATCAAATGCGTTCTTTTGTTCAAAAACTGTTTCCGGAACAGAAACACTTTTTTTTTTCTGTTCCCTGGAATAATTTTTGAATAGAAACGTTACCAAACGCGCCCTTATTTTCCACGAACATCATCTTGGAATTGGTGCATGCACGGATTGGTACACATGTATCTTGGAAAAAAACTATAAAAAAAAAGTCTAAATTTTATGTATGGATGTCCATTTAGTCTTAAATTTATTAAGATTTATTAATGTAGTCCTTCTGACCAATTTAGCCAAAAATTGTCGACGTGAACATTTGCCATCTGACGTGACATGCTTGACACTAACATAGACAATTTTTCTAATTTTCTTTAACTTAGTTAAATTGTTTTCCTTTCTTTCTTTTTATTTTCTTATTTCCCACCACCTGTCCACATCCTTGGTGGTGGCTAGTTGATATTGCAACCATAAACGAGGGCCAAATTGCCCTCACCTCGCGAAGCCGTCGTGACCCTCACAGGAGTGATGGCATATTAAAAAAAAGAAAAGAAAGAAAAAAACAAAAATGGAAACAAAAAGTCAAAAAAAAAAATTAAAATTGTAAAAACTATCCATGTTAGCGCTATTATGTGAAGTAGGATGGCCAACATAGCCAATGTGCATGTAATGATTTCTAGTCAAAATTGATTGAAGTAGCCACTTTGGCAAACCGTCAAAAAATTTATGATTAAATTGGCGAAATTGAAGTGTTTATGACTGAAATGACATTTGTATAATAGATTTATGACTTTTTTTAGTAATTATCTCCATGTATCTCGATGGTGTCTCTCATCATGTTTTTATGCATCTTTGTGTTATGTCATCTACCGTGCATTAATGCATTATGAGTAGAATATCATCTTGATGCCCTTGTCAAGTAATACATTCATCATTCGCATTATGGGTACATGCACAGCGTTCATTTTCAATTAAAAGAAGGGAAAATAACACAAATGGTTCTTGAACTTAGGCTCAATGTACAATTTAATCCCTGGACTTTCAATTTGTTCGTTGTGGTCCCTAAACTTTTAATTGATTCAATGTAATCTCTGAACTTTTGGTATATGTTCAGAACATACATATACCAAAATTTGAGGGACTACATTGAACAAATTAAAAGTTCATTGACCATATTGCACATTAAACTAAAATTCATGGACCACATTAAATAAAATAAAAGTTTAGAGATCAAATTGTACATTAGACCCAAATTCATGGATTGTTTGTGTCATTATCCCTAAAAAGAATGTGTTGACACTCTCACTACATATGGGATTGGGTCATTATCCATGCACCAATGCAACTATTTTTGCCTAAGCATTAATAAAAAAAATAGCTAAAAAAATAGCTCAATATGAAGCACATTAAGAATTTCAACGGAGAAATATGGTACCTAAAGGGTGTTGGGTAGGGGTGATTGGTTCTCGATCCAATCCGATCACTTCAGGAACCGATCACTTCAGGAACCAAGAACTGAATCACTTCAGGAACCAAGAACCGAATCCGGTTCTCAGTTTGAAACGATAGGCCCGGTTGTCCATTTTTCAAACTGAGAACCGGATCAACCATTGGTGGAACAGGAACTCATAGGTCTGGTCCAGTTCCCATGCAGTCCCAGTTCCCATGCAGTCCAATGATGATTCCCCTCTCCTTAAAAATCAAGCATTTATTCTTTATCCGCAAAAAAATCAAAATTCTTCAAAAATTGTGTGAGCATTACACACTTAACAAATGCTATACTTAGGCTGCGTTTGGTTCAGCATTTGCAATGGGCTTTGAGTCCAATGCAAATGCTGAAAGCCCAAAGCTACTTGGGAAAAATGCGATAGTGTTTGGTAAAAAAATTTTGCAAATGAGCTTTGTGTTGAATGTGTGTTTGGTAAGAAGAACATTTGCAATGAGCTTTTGATGGGTATAATGTGTATATATATATATTTTCTTTTCTTTTCTTTTCTTTTTTTTTTTTAAATCAGCTAAACCATCGCTGGCCGGCGAAGGGCTGCGGCCGCCGGAGGTCGCCCGACCTCGGGCGACCCAGCCGACCGCCGCCTGGGTCGCGCGGCCCCTGGGTCGAGCGACCCTCGCCGAGGGTCGCCCGAGGTCGGGCGACCTCCGGCGGCCCTCGGCTGGGTCGCGCGACCCTCGCCGAGGGTCGCCCGAGGTCGGGCGACCTCCGGCGGCCCTCGGCTGGGTCGCGCGACCCTCGCCGAGGGTCGCCCGAGGTCGGGCGACCTCCGGCGGCCCTCGGCTGGGTCGCGCGACCCTCGCCGGAGGTCGCCCGAGGTCGGGCGACCTCAGCCGACGGCCGCCGGCGGCAGATCTAGCTCGCCGGCGGCCGTCGCCCTTCGCCCTTCGCCGGACCGGCGAAGGCTGCTCCTTTTTCATTTAAAAAAAATATAAATATAGGGACAATAATGGAAATATGAAAAATCAATGAGGGTAGTTTAGGAAAGAAAAAACTATTTTCAGCATTTGGAAGAATGCTGAAAGCTCTTTCAGCATTTCCAAGTACTCTGCTTTCATTTGAAAGCTCCTTGGAGGGGTTGCCAAACACCTTCTCTTTGGCTGAAGGAGCTTTGGGGGCTGGATGGGCTTTCTAAATGCCCATCCAAACGCACCCTTAATCTTAGCCAAAAGTCTTAACAAAGGCATGTTTTGAATGAATGGCTTGATTTTTATTTACAACCCCACTTGTGATCTCTGCATACCCATTTGATGTGGGACTCTCGCCATTTGCACGGAAGGCGTGACACAACAACAAAGACAAGTCAAGAATCCCACATCGAAGGTGTTTTACATGGAAGGCTGGACACTACAAGAGAGACAAGCTAGACATGCCCAGTGCCCCGTGTAGAACGGAGACACAAAGACCATAAAAGGAGTTGTCAATAAAAGTCAAGCCATGCACCTATACAAATTATTCATTTCTTGGCTTTTTGTCTAAATATTCACATCTCAACAACATTGAGAAAAGCCCTAATAATTAAGAGTTCGGATTATTTCTTTAATAATTTCAAAAAAATAAAATTAAAAATTTTAAAAATAATCGATCCGGTCTCGGCGGTTCCATTCTTAGAACCAATTCGATCAGCTCCTTTTACTCACCTCTATTGTCGGGGGTTCCTGACTTCCACACACATTGCGGGGACGCAAGCTGCGGTTGTCTTACTTCACGTTTTTAATCGGTGCACTTACCTTGCGGTCTGAAATAAAGAAATATAATGCCTTATCCAAGAGATCCTCCACTTGGAAGAAGACAGACCACCTATCTCTTCCCAAGTCTTCCTCTTCTGACTTTTATCTCTCTCGATCTCTTGGATAAGAAGACAGACCACCTAGCTCTTCCCAAGTCTTCCTCTTCTGACTTTTATCTCTCTCTCTGTCTCTCTCTCTCTCTCTCTCTCTCTCGGATCGGGCTCTGGCTCTCTCTCTCTTTCTCGAGCTAGCGAAACACCATCATCATTTCAGCGGATTGTTGCTTAGAAAGTGCGGCCAAAGTTCTGACGACGGGCCAAGAAATGGATCCGTACGGAGACAGCGTTGGGGAAGGCAGCCGCCTAGGCTCCGGAGACGCAGGAGTGAACACCGAACTGACAAAGCCTGATCCTTCTGCAGCAGCCCAAGGCGCTATCATTCCCACCAGCCTCACGGACGGCGACATCTTTTTCGACGTGGAGAGTTTCGACTCAGACGTCCTCTTATCCAACTCCGACCAGCTCCTAGGGATCGAGGACACGGTGGATGATTGGAATCAGGTCGACGACACTTCAAAGGAGGTCGACGCAACTGATGAGCATGGCCTCAATGGCCTCACGGACTCCATGGGCTCCGGCATGCTCTGTCACGACCACAGATTGGGTGGCGACGCCGAGGCAGTGGCGTCGAGCCAGCAGGTCAGCGCTCACTCCTTCAACCATGGGAAAGACGAGCTTGAGGGCTTCAAGAATCAGGTAATCAGCCGTCACCAATTTCAGAGATATCTAATCTACTCTTACATATCCATATTTTAACCAATAAATCAATCACTGTATAGACAAGGAACGATGCAGTGTACATAACAGAATTCTTCTGTACTCGCTGTGTGATTTACACTCCTAGTCATCCATATAGTTTTTTTTTTTCTTTCCTTATGTGAGGTCTAAGCGTTTGTTTCTTTTCCCTGAATATTCGATCGTTATGATTGTTTCTGGAGTACATGAAAAAATGAACTCAAGACTCGCCCCTTTTTTTCTAATTTTTTTGCGGGACCTGAGAGAGGGGCGGCATTTTGCCTTTACGGGTGTTCGTGTTTTGTCTACTTAATGGTATATTATTCAACAGGTTAACTCGAACACAAAAGTGATTAGTGAATCGTGTCGACTAAGTGATACGGACATGACCTTGTGGGAGCTAGCAATATCATTTAGAGAAGGTGAAAAGGAGATTTTGAAAATACTTGACATTTTAATAAGGATGTAAAAGTAGTCAAGTTAAATATTATCAAACTCAAGTGAAATCTGAATTTGAATATCAATATTCATCGGTACACTAAGGTCAGAGCCTGAATATTAACAGTGATATGAAAATATTAACTTGTGCACAAAACTCTATTAAAATATTGAACGAGAGTTGAGAGATAGAAAAGATTGCACATATAATCTACA
This sequence comes from Eucalyptus grandis x Eucalyptus urophylla, assembly GCA_028830015.1. Classification (NCBI taxonomy): domain Eukaryota; kingdom Viridiplantae; phylum Streptophyta; class Magnoliopsida; order Myrtales; family Myrtaceae; genus Eucalyptus; species Eucalyptus grandis x Eucalyptus urophylla. Next base: position 30,974,824 of record CM054188.1, on the reverse strand, counting down.
GTGGTTTGGTTTAGAGTAAACGTTGGTCCACTTTCCCATATTGATAGCCTACTGACTAGATTTCACTTGTCAATTATGTTTACACTAAAATATGTTCATGATCAATGAAATATCATTAATTCAAGATCTTAATAGTGAATAACAGGGAAAGAGTACTCTCTTGAATAAATCATGTTTCAACTCAGTTTCTCAAACATCATTAGTCAAATGAGATTAGAGCTGTCATTAACCTATTTTAGGACAGTTAGAAGCTGAGTAAAGCACAGGAGTCCGTCTTGCTTTCGCGAATCAGATATTTAGGATTCGGAGACTGACAATGACCATAAGGGCTTATTGTAAGGCTTATTCTAAGACCTCAGTCTAATGATTTCATTGGTTTCGAGTCGGTTTTAAATTTAAGATATACGCTCATTATTTTCTAGGCGTTCTGAGTGACTTTTGTTTATGATATTTTCGAAGGTTTTCAGTTCGCATTAATTTGCGGCTGATCAAACCTTAACCTACGTTCTTCTTTGTTGACATTTTTTTATAGCCAATTTCTATAATTTTAGGGTTTTTTTTTCTGTGTTTGGAACTACTTTCCTTGTTCTTATTTTTTCTTTTACTCTGTGAAGAATAGATTAGTTCCTTTGAAGTAAATTAGTTTGTTCTTTTTTCTTAGCGGAGAAATTTATTGTGATGTTTAATTTTTGGTTCTTTTACCATTTTAGGTCCATTATATTTCCAGCATTTCATGCATATAGATATGAATTTGGTTCGCCTGTGAAACATCTTTGGATTTCTCAGGACAAGAAGATAAAATCATGGACTAGCCATTCGGTTATTTCCTTCTACTGAAACTTCATTTTGTTCTCTTCATCCATATCCAATTCAATCTTGTCCTTGAATCAGCATGAACATAGCTCGATCAATCACAAATTGAGTCAGGAAGCGTCTTGCTCGACATTGCCGGAGGCAATGGGTGATGAAGATGAGATACAATCCCCTTCTGATGCTAATGTGGACGGACAAGAGCTCAAGCTCGACCCCAGGGAGCCAAGAGTGGGGATGGAGTTCTCATCAGAGGAGGCGGTATACAATTTTTACAGCAACCATGCTGAACAAACAGGTTTTAGTGTGAGAAGGGGAAAAACAGAATACTCGCGATCGAATAAAGCCATCATGAAGGGAAAGTACTTCTTATGCTCTTGTCAAGGCCACAAGTCCAAGGAGCAGATTGACAAGCCAACGCGGTTCAAAAGACAGGACACTAGAACAGATTGTGGTGCTAAGATCAAGTGCACGGTAAATGGTAAAAAATGGAGGATCTCGATGGTCATTCTCAAGCATAACCATGTTCTCAGGGGATATCACGCTGAGGTCCTAGAGAAAGCAGAATGTTCACACGCAATGACATCACTTTCAACGGGCAAGATTGTGGATGAAATTAGGACTATCGGAGAGCAGGCTCTTGTTTCCAATGTGGATTGCAGTGATGTCTCACAAGGCACGCGGAAGAATCGCCTAAAGCCTCAGCCCAATGATACTCAGGACTTATATGATCACTTCAAGGATATGCAGATCAAAGATCCTTCCTTTTTTAACACGGTGCAAGGAGAAGCGGCACAGGGAATGGCAAATTTTTTCTGGAGGGACAGCCGGTCCAAGGTTGATTACGAGCATTTTGGGGATGTTTTAGTCCTGGACACAGAAACTAGAATCAACAAATATGACATGATCTGTGCAGCATTTTGGGGACTCAATCATCACCGGCAGCACATCATATTCGGATGCGCTGTGTTGGTTGATCAAACTGCAGGTTCGTTCGAGTGGTTGTTCCGAAGTTTCCTTGAGGCGATGAGCTCTCGCAAACCATGGACAATCATTACTGAAGTCAGCGAAGAAATTGCCAATGCCCTAACGGTTGTCTTGCCAGAGACCCGACACTGTCTGTCCCCCTGTTCTATCTTGAACAGTTTCAGTAAGTACCTTTCTCCTTTGAGTGACCGACCTGATTTCCGCAACCTCTTCAGTGAGTGCGTAAATGTCCACTCACAGGAAGAATTTGAGTCAAAGTGGAAATACTTCGTAGGAAAGTACAAGCTGCATGAAGACACGTGGCTTGCTTCTTTGTACAGAATGCGCGAGAAATGGTCTCATGTGTTCACAAAGAACGTGTTTTCTGCCGGCCTACTCTCAATACAGAACGATGAGGATGCTCTTTTTGGGAGTCTCTCTCGTGAGACCATGACGCTATCCCAAATTGCACAATGCTGTGAAAGGGCGGCCGAGTACATGCGCCGGAAAGAATTTAGGGAAGACATGCACTGCGAGAAAAACAAGGTAAATTTGAAATCTAGGAGTCCGATGGAGAAAGAAGCGGAACGTTTGTATACTCGACCAATCTTCAGGATGTTCCAAGAGGAGCTGATCAATGGTCTATCTCTGGCAATTGAAGAAACTGAGAGCACGGGAACTTTTTGCAAGTTTAAGTTAACTGAAGAAGGAAGTACGAACATAGATACCGTGGAGTTTGATCCTTCCAACTGCACATTAGCATGTAGTTGTGGGAAGTTCGAGTCGGTCGGTATTTTATGTTTTCATGCCTTGAAAGTTCTCAACTCGAGGAACATCTTCAAGATACCATCTCGCTACTTATTGAAACGATGGACAAAATCTGCCAAAGACAGCTGGCCGATGGACAACCCCAGTGCAGTGATTTCACATGACAAAGGTTGGGTCAATTCGTTTATCAATGAGTTTATGCAAAAGGCTTTGCATGTTGTACATATATGTGCAACTAAAAAGAGGAAGAGAATAGCTTTGGAGTTCATGGATTTGGCAGTAGGGCAAATTGCAAAGGCTCCGAGAACGGAAGATATCACGGTTGTTCGTGACGATTCAGACGGTAATGATGATGTAAATCAGACTATTTGAGATATGCTCTCGCAAACTCGATTAGGAGAATGTAGCTAAATCTGGGATGGGATTTCCAATGGTGAAACCGAAGTTGAAGACCCTGGACCAACTGGAAACCGAAGACAGGATAGTCTCTTCCTTACCAATTGTGCAATTTCACTGCCCTTTTGCGTACACTTCCATATTAGAATGCATTATCCCAGTAGGTTTAATCTTCTCTTATAGTGATAATAAATAGAAGTATTACTCATTAGTCCAAAACATGAACTCTTTTTTTGCCTGTTTATAAGCTCGACAATCGAACAGAGGTGATTAGCGTATCGATATTTAGGATAGCGGTTGGTCCATGAATTCAATAGCCAATCATTCAGCTTCTCAGTTCTGCTTTTGTGGCTGCCCTCAACAAATCATTCAACTTTATTATCGTGAATCATGTCGTGAAACTTCCCGTCAATGCAAGCACATCCGCAAATGAGACCAAGTCGTCGTTCTCACAAGTTGCTCAAATGTCTGCCACGCTGTCTCCTTCAACGATTACTCGCTTACATCCTCGACGGCGAGGACCACTGCAGCGGCCTCAGATGACTCTGGATCGTGGCCTTCATCTTGTCACAATTATGTTTTAAAATAATGCAGCTAGTTAATGGCAAATAGTGGGTTGCTGTCCATATAAATATTTACTTTGATTATGATTCTCGTATCAACTAATCATCAAAATATGGACATTTTTGCATATTTTCTTTATCTACTTGTGCATGATAATGGAAGGTGAATTGATTAATCAACATTTTATATTTCCTTCCTCATGGACCGACGGGTCAGTTGTGTGACTTAACAGCTCAAAAACAATGAATACACATGAATAGAATGCAAATTTTGAGATGGTGATGAGATGAAACTGCGTCGGTTCTTGTGGAGGGCCGAGTCGCCAACGACAGAAAAGCAAGCTCCGTCTATAATGTTGGCGGAACACACGCTGCAGCGCTAGAGATGTTGGCTTGATCTTCTGTAGGAGGAGGACGAATCTGTTCATGTGTCCATATGTTGGCTTGACTCAACGGCGACAACTGCTTGACGGCAATTGCCAATGGACACCTATAACAACTATTTCCGCCTAAGAGTTTGACTGCAATAACCCTTTTTATCCTTCTTATATTCAATTTGATTTCAGTCAAACTTCATGATATCAACACTTTTCGACTCAACTAACGTCAACTCAGCTATCAATTGACAGAAAATGTTCCCGTATGGCTAACTTGATTCTATAGAATTCTCACACTTAATGCTAGCGTTTGCCTGTCAACTGTATTCCCCTTCGATATCGGATTACAAAATTGGCCTACATTATCAATTCCCCTGTTTAGCTCAACATTTTCAGTTACTCGGTCAATACCCACAATTAGTCTCGACCTCATTTGGTCAAGAACTTTAACTTATCACTATGAATAGACTTAAGATATTCATGTTTGTCTCAATGATCTTTATCACTTTCTCATCAATATTGGCACAATTCAATATCATATTGAAAGCCATAGTCGACAAAGACACCTCGCCTGTAAGTGCAAGATCAATGCTAACCAAGCACACTAAATTCAAAACGCCGGAGTCGAATTGCTGAGATTATAAATGCGAACCAATCAGTGGCAGTGAAACATGCTAATCCAAAACTCAAAGCACGCTCGATTCCAAAGGTGATGAGCTGGTACGAATCTTGTCTCTTGTGTAGACATCTCTTCTTCTTCTTCTTCTTCTTCTTCTTCTTCTTCTTTGTCGGTGAAAACGTTTCTCATATAGTAACTCAAAAGTTTTCGAAAACAAGAGACGAGATTCAGAACGTAGCAAAGGTCAAAGGGCTTTAGGGGATTGGACAACCAAATTGGGGAAGCAAAAGCCTATTCCTTTGGATTTTGGTGATCAGGTCCCCGACCTTATTGGATTCTCTGCTGCAGTGGGCCAGCTTCAGATCCGTCAAGTCCATTAGCAATTGTTTGGTGGCAGAATAGCAGAACAAAATCGGGGATACATTGGAAAAGCTGGGAAGTTTTAAAAGACTCCAAACAGAGTGGCGGTATGGGTTTCAGAGACTTACTTACCTTTAACAAAGCCCTTTTGGGCAAACAGGCGTGGAGACTTTCGCAGCACTCCCCTTCTCTGTGGACTTCTCTTTTTAAGGGCCTATATTACCATTCCACGGATTTCTGGCATGCTGATAAGGGACAACGTCCTTCCTGGGCCTGGCAGAGTATCCTCCTAGGCAGAGAATCCATCAAAGAACATATGAGGTGGCAAGTTGGTAATGGGAAATCAATTTGTATTAGACAAGATAGATGGCTGAAAACAGGGATCATTGCGGGACCAGCACCTAGCTATGAACCTGAGAGAGTTGATGGTTTTATATCCTCATCACAGCACAGTTGGGATATTCCAAGACTCGCATTATGTTTTGATACACAGACGATGCAAGAAATTGCAGCTATTCCACTTCAATCAAATTCTAACCTAGACAAATTTCTATGGAATGGAACGCATAACGGGCAATATTTAGTTAAGAGTGGCTATTTCCATATTAGACAATCATAGAACACATCAAGCACTAACAGGGCCTCTTCATCCTACACCATCCCTCCTGGTATTTGGCAACAAATATGGAAAATAAATACGGCTCCAAAAATTCGAATCTTTCTATGGTCAATTTGTCACAATGCGTTACCTACAAAGGAGAATCTCTTCAAAAGACATGTCATAGAAGACCCAATATGTCCCCTCTGTTCATCTCGAGTCCCTGAGTCTCTGGAGCACTTATTCCTTGCTTGTACTACATCTCAATAGGTTTGGGCTCATTCTGAACTTAACATCTCAGTTTCTGCATATCGTACAAACCGAATGGATGCATGGTTGGCTGATCTATTTCAGAGTACAGTTTATTTACCTCGATTGGAGATGATTGCAGCCACTCTCTGGCAACTGTGGAAGGCGCGTAACCTCTATGTTTTTCAGCGCAAGCGTTTGAGCCCCCAGCATATTGTCGAATCTGCACTTACATCAGCCCGGTTGTATCTATCCGCAGCACAGGGACCTCTCAATCCACGCATACCCACCCCGAATCCTCATACATGCTGGATTCCCCCTGCTCCTGGATTCGTCAAAGTCAATATGGATGGGGCCTATCCATTTGGCCCCCTCAAGGGTTCGATCGCCTATCTTTGCCGAGATCATCATGGCTCCTTAATAGATGGCAGATCCCAAATTGTCGAGGCTTCCTCCCCCTTTCAAACAGAGACACATGCTCTCTTATTCGCTCTGAAATCTCTGTTAGAGCAAGGTATGGATACTTCTCACCTGATCCTTGAGTAGGACTGCTTGGAGCTTGTAGAGGCTGTCAATCTTCGCCAACGATTGTCCCCTGAAAGTCGATCGCTTATTGAAGAAGCCATTGCTTTGTTTCGTCGATGCCCTAATCTGCAATTTCTCCACCGCAGGCGTGAATCCAACTTGCCGGCTGATTGGGTTGCGAAGACTCAGGGCAGCGGACTATTGGGCTCCAACTGGGCTTCTCTCCCACCCCCTCCCCTTTTTAATTTGATGTGTAATGACGCCCTTTCTCAGGGTTGTAATATTTTCTCCTCTTAATGTTAAGTTATGTTTCCGACCGAAAAAAAAAAAAAATTCAATCCATTTAGTTTCCAGAGACATCACACTTCGGCTGCACTTCGGCTGGGTGGAAGGGCAACTCACCGATGGAATTATCTCATCATCACTACTTGAAAATTAAAAGTTGGCTAAATAGTAAATAGTGCTCGAAGAATTTGGAAATAGGCCTCAGATTATTGTGGAAACTTAGGGTGGTGCCTTGGAGTGTGAGCTCCGGGAGAGCGATGGAGGGCAGAGACACAGATACGAAATTAACCTGACCCATCCAATCTCCAAAAAAATTCTTTGTTACTGGACTGCCATTCTCATACGCATTAGGGATAGGTTTGGAACCCATATCTTATGCACTCTCACAATTCTCTCCTTCTCAATTCTCCAGTTAATAGTTAATAGCGCAGATGAAGTGAAATAAATATGACAAGTCCAAAATATAACTAAAGCAGTGCTGGAATATAACTATAGCAGAAAAAAAAGAAGAAGATGAGTGTAATAATATGACCACTCCAACTCCAAAGATCAGTGGAATAATTAAGGGAATTGGGTTTTCTAGCTTACATATTCCGAACCTTTCTTTTCATAATATTTCCCATGTTACCTATTTTCAACGTTTTCAGTAATCGGTGATTGCCCTCTGCAAAATATGTATTAAGTAAGACTGTGAAGGCTTTGCTTCATTTTATATGCTAAGGATGAGGAGTTTGTTGTCTGGCTTTTTTTTTTGATAAATCAATATACTTGTTGTGGAGATTTTTAATTTGTTAGCCATATTAACACCCACCTGTGTCTCTTGGAGGGGTGTCTCTTGGTCCCCTCCAAATGGTGCCCAAATGCATCTCCAATTTCGCAAACAACGCATGCCAACTTCTACGGCTCTTGTTAGTCTTATTTCGAAAAATGTGTAACAGTCCATGAGCTACCCTTCATTTTTCTTGATAAAACGGTTAATGGATTCTATGCTATCATATCGAGCTGCATTTTTTTGAGCTTGGGCATATTTCTTCCACTGTGAAAGAACATGAAAGAAAAGAATGAGAGCCAAAAATGAAAAGCCAAAAGAATAAGATTAAACAAATTTTATTACTCACATTGGTTACCTTGGAGTCTGTTAACTATTTTTCGGCCTTTTGCAAAGCATACTAGACATGACAAAATGGGTCTAAAATTCATATTTCATGGTTTGGGTCATAAATGGGTTACCTTACATTCAAAGTCCTCCATCAACTGAGGTCAAGGTAGGCAAACACGAGATAGCAAATCAACTAGAGGGAGAATATGTAGTGGACATTCTAGTAGGCAAACACGAGACAACAAATCAACAAGAGGGAGAACATGTAGTGGACATTCTAAGTAAACCTGAGGTATAGAACAAAACCATGTCCCCTTATTCAAAATATGTATTAGACTTGCATAAAATAATATTCAGCAACTTTTTTTTGTCAAGGGAATCTGGCGGAGAAGGAGAGACAAAAGCCAAAAAGCCAATAATCCATAAAGAGAAAAGAATAAGTGGGAAGGAACTCCAAGAAAAGAAAAGAAAAGAATGAGTAGGAAGGAGGAGATGTTGAGGTTGGCATTGATTGTCACATTGTGGGGATCCGCTTCAACGGATAATAGGTCTCAAATGGGTTTTAAATTGGTCATAAATAGGTTAGTTATCTAATAAGTCTAAGTGAATAATGAATAGACAAGTCATTTTATTTTGATTCTTTTAATTTTCTGATTTATCATTTTTTTTAATTTTTCCTTTTTTTTTCTAGAAAATCCAACATGTTGCCGATCACCGACCATCAACAATTAGGTATGGATCACTAGAAATATATTGTATAAAGATGGGTCAAAACGACTTGAATTGGTCAATGGTCAATATGGGTTGGACCATTTTCGACCTGACCAGACTTGACCTTTCCATTTGATAGGTCTAGGGTGCCAACATTATCACTACTAGTATTAGCCACCATTAGAGGCGTTAAAATGGGTACACAACCCATTTATGAACCCGTGTTTGCTTAAATGGGTTGTTAATGGATGAGGTCTTGTTTCCCAAGACACCCATGATGAGTTTTAAAAATAAAATGACTAAAATATATATCTTAAATGGGTCTACTCTGTACCCATTTTAAGATCCATTCACCAACCCATTAAAGGGAACCCACGATCTAGTCTACCCCACTCCTTTTTCGCTTCTATGAATCTGATTTGCCGCCACCTCCATTGCCCGTCACTGCTTGTCGCCACCCATCGTCGCCTTGTCACAGCCCATCTCTAGTGGATGAGGTTGTCAGACAACTCAATCGTCGTGGTGTCGTTCGTCCTGCACGGTGGCACTCGTCGTGCACTTTTTGCAAAAAAATCTCTCCAGTCAGTTGTCACCACCAGTGGTAGGGTTCGGGTCGGCAAGGATGGAGGAGGGTCACTCGTCCTAGTCTGCACCAGATTGAGACAATCGCCAACCCCAAGGGGCTCTGCATCGCGTCGCAGACTGCAGGGTTGCTCGTGCTGGTCTGGCCCGAGCTCCAGAATGGAAGAGGATCTCAACGGAAGCTGTTCATCGCCGGCATCATTCATTTCTATCCACGCTGATTCTGGTTAGGCCGTCATTCATCACAAATCAGGTAATGATCTCTCTCTAATATACTCAGTTTTCCTTTGTTCCCGAAGAATCAATAAAGCCAAGGCCGGTTGATAGATTCGTCGTTTAGTCGTATGAAATTGAAGCTTTTTTTGTAGCGAATAATGTTGATTTGAACATCTTTTACCATGTTTAAACTGAAGAAAGCATTGAAACAGAGTTTAGTTTGTAACTGGGATCTCGAACCGCATATCATATCATGCGTTTGCTAAAATGCCTGAAAGAAGACAGTGAAATTTTCACGTTTAAATTTTTCGAGGTTGCCGGAATGAGTGGCCTAGAAAGTTCTAAAAGAAGGTAAGGATAAATTTGATGACTGCTGCGATTTTTCAATGTTCTAGTGAACAGCAGTTGCTCTTTCGACATCATATTCCTCCACTCTGTTATTAGAGCTTCTTTTCGGCAGCCACATCTACTCCTGGAGTCATAGACGGAACGCTGTATTTTCTTCACGGGTGAAATGCTGTAACGATCCCCTACATTGTTTATGAGTTTGCTTATTTGAAACAAACAGAATGCAGAATGTGAGCTACATTATTTATTTAGCTAGCGTTAGTATTTTAGGGATTTTCAAACGAAAGTTAAAAAGATTAAAAATTCAATTTTCAATTCGGGAGAGCTCCACCGGGAAACACTTCATAAACTTATCCAAAATGCCAATCAATCTTATATTCTGGATCGCTCTTGGTCCTAAATCTCTGTCTTACCTAATTTATCTATGTCCATATAAACCAGAATCTCCATTTTCATAAATAAACTTCAAGAATCGCATTACTTAATTAAAACTACATGCCTTTCTCTATGTTTTCTTCCCCATCAATCATAAGTAAGTCCAAAAGTCCACCATGTTAACTCACCAAGACACCCAAACCAAGCAAGTGGGGGAAGAAGATTGAGATCAAGAAAATCACAAACAAGAGTAGCCAGCAAGAGACCTTCTCCAAACGCCGGCCCGGGCTCTTCAAGAAGGCATCCACCAGGGACGATGTCTTCGGGGTTTTGAAAATAACTTGGAGGAAGAGTATACTTGACCATAAAGTCGTATTTCCCACTTGGTTGTCCCAAGGTGTCCACCACTTCACCTCTCTCATAGGCTTTCTTTACGAACTCACAATCCAACGAGAAGTTTTGTACTCATCCTCATCCCCGTCATAGGAGTAGACCTCTTTATCTTTCGGCAAAGTAGAAGTGAGGTTTTCTTCATCACGAGCGATGTCACTTTTCAGCTGGCGATTAGAAAATGGCGTAATTTGTTCGAACTTTTGGATATCCATCAGGAGTATATGCTCGTCGTCATCCCCATAAATCATGTTGACATCTTCATAATGTTTTGGAAGGGGATTTTGTTGGACATTTGGCGTTGCGTCCTTAAAGCGAGCAGCTTTTTATTCAGCAAATTTTGGATCTTAGAACTGAGCACCAGACAGTTGTCCATACGATGACCTTTTTCTCCCATATGATATTCACACGTTTTATTAAGGTTGAACCCGACGAATTTTGGCGGATTATCCCTCGGGATCTCTCTCGCCACGAGATGATTTTCGATTAACATTGGAAGTAGTTGAGGCATGAGTCTAGGCAATGGAGTAAATTGCCTTTGAGGGGCTTTTCCTTTACACTCAAAGTTTCGAGAAGAACCCCCTACCTCTTTGTGAGCTTGGGGATTATATGGCTTCCGAGAAGAGGAACTTTGTATATAAGTAATCTCCACAGTCGACTCCTTATCTCTCTTCGGGGCATATCGATGATCCGTGTTCTTAGTCACCCTTCCTTCACGCATGATCCCCTCAATGTGTTCACCTAACTCCACAAATGTGGCAAAGTTGATACAGATGTGGTTGTACATTTTCTCGAAGAAATCCCGAGGTATGGCTTGAAGCAGTAATTTCATAGCCTCATTCTCAGACAAAGGTGGCTTTACTTGAGATGCAGTAGCTCTCCATCTTTGAGCATAAGCTCTAAACGTTTCAGTTCTTCTCTTCTCAACCTGAACTAATTCCTCTCAAGTCAGAGCGATTTCAGTGTTGAACTTATATTGCTGGAGAGATTCATCAACGAGATCCTCCCAAGTATGGATCTTCTCCATGTCCAACTCTATAAACCATGTCAACGCAAGACCAACCAAGCTATCTTGAAAGGAATTAATCAGGAGCGGAGGATTGTTTGAATAACGGGCCATCTTGCCCGGATAGTACTTCAAGTGGGTCTTAGGACATTCGATGCCATCGTATTTCCTCGTGAACACGGGCTCCTTGTCGAATTCGGGGACTTTAACTTTGGCAAAGGGCAACAGCTTATCAAACCCCTGCAATTGATAGCCTTGCAGCATGCAAAGGCGTTTCTCAATCTTTGCTAGGCGCCTTGAATTTTCTTCATCGAAATGCGGAGTTGGAGTCTCCTTAGATGGAGGCTCTAGACCAATAACTATCGGAATTGTAGTGGGAATCTCTTCCGCAGGCCCTTTCCCCACGGGCTCTACTACTGGCACTTCAGGGGGTGCGGTAGGAATATTCATGGTAGAAGAAGCAGGAACTACAAACGTCAAGTTTTTGACTTGGTTGGAGAGATCAGCCAACAACACCATCATTTGCGCCATTTGATTCTCCATGTTAATAACACGGGCTCAGGTATCTTCGTTCTCCATCCTTGTTTGGCGGCGAGTACGTATAACAGATCTCTCTTCAGCCATTTTTCAAAACCTCCTATAAAAGAAAATGACTCGAATTAGTACAAGTTAAAAGAAACCATTAAAATACAATTCCTAGTCAATTCTATATTTTCTTGAGATGAAATAATGATAAGAAGTGTATATGATCCCAGTATCATATAACATCCTCTAATCCAAATATCTTCAAAAGAAATTATACAATTGAAAAGGAACGGCGACAAATATTTAATCAGAATATTTAATCAGAATGCCCATTTTCTAAAAATTACATGAAAATGTTCATGAATTTTATTCATTTCGCTGAAAATCTTGAGGTTCGGGAATATCCGGCAACTGAACCTTGAGCTCAGGTTCTACTTGACGGTATATGTAATTAATGGTAGCTTGGTGAGTCTTCATCTCTCCTTCCAAGTCAGCTTCGTCAACAGCAACCACGCAATGCGAGGAATGTGAGTACCAAATTCCAATAGCAACTTGAATCGCAGCCTTGATATGGTCAATTTGGTTTTTCACGATGACTTTATCATGATAATCAATACGATATAACCCAAGCTTGAGGATTGGCGGGATCATTTGAAGCGCACGATATTGGCAAAGTACCCTTAAGGGTAATATGACGTTAAACCCGTCAATCCCACAAGGGGGAGTGGGTCGTCAACTCCATTAAAAAGGCACACTTCGGGATTTCCAAGCCACCGAACATGCCATTGAATTAAGCTAGGGTTGAGGCTTTTGAGGAAATGAAACCAAGTAGAGGGAGACCACAATGGAAAGAATTCATTTCTTTGGCAAAATTTAAGAATGGGATGATGATATTTTGTGACATCAGCAATTTTCATGTGAGGGGCAAACTCTTTGATATGTGAAAAGAGCCAAATTTGGAGAAGTAAGAGTTCCTCGACCATTTGCTTTGAAAAGATTAAGAGACACAAAAGTTTTGGCAAGGATCATGCGTGTAAAACAATTAAATGCGCACACTTGGTTGGCAATGTGATGACTAAAGGGTCCATTGTTTTTTGGGTATGTGGGAATATCACAAAGCCAAAGAACATGAGTAGGAAGACACGAGAAATTTGATTCCCAGATTTAGGGTTAAGGCTAAGGAAATGTTGTTCGAGGAAATTAAAAGGCATGGAATGAAAATTGCCTTTAAGAATAGCCTCAATTTTATTAGTAGGAATATTGAGTAATTGACTTAGAAGAGATATTGGATCTTGACCAATAGGAGGAGTGACGAAACCTAAAGAAGCTTTACCTAACCCAATGGCTTTTTGGAACTCCTCAATTGTAGGGGTCAATTCATATTGATTAAACACGAAAGTGGAAGTCATGGGATTCCAAAAATGAACCAATGCTTTCACCATCGCAATACGTGGTTCAACTTTTAATAAAGTCGGGAGGAAGCCTATGCATTTTTCTACGTAGTCTTGATGTCTTGGGTCGAGATTCTCCCATAGAGTCTTGAGATTCCCAGATATGTGGACCACGTCCACTTCGGGTTTACCCATCTAAACCTAAACCTAAAGGGGCACCCATGATTAAAACATATCGTCATTGAAATATGAAATGCATAATTGAAATATGGAGAGTAAGAAGATAAAAATGATTAAAAAGAAAAAAAGGAACGATATCTTACCCACCAAACACATGGCAAGCACAAATCACATGTCGCATGAAACTGTGAGATTTTGACGCCTAAGGTGAGGGTGCTAAAGGCTCAAGGTCCCCATCCCAAAGGATAAAAATAGTTTACCCACTGCTACTATCGTCAGTCAGTGCTATTTTTATCGGTTGGGATGAGCAGGTTTATGTAAGTAATGGATTACCATGAGTATTCACTTGCAGATTCCACCCATAGATCCTCCTAAGGTCCTAAATTGGGCGATCGGGGTTTTAAACTGCAGTTGTGTGTGTGGTGTCGTGCTAAAGCTTGTAAACATGCATTTAAATTTAAACATCCAGCACTTCAATATAAACCCTCATACATTTATACATCCTTACACCACCTGCAAAACAAAGGGTTTACAAGCACGCCTCCCCTGATAACTCCCACCTACAAGACCATTTAACACGAGGTTAGCAACTAACCTGATTTTCCACATGACTTTGACATGCCATCATCGTCTTCTCTCCAGTCCACAAGATCTTTTGCTTTGGACACTCTAATGTCGACTTCATCGTCGACTGTTACTTCTGCGGAACGCGCACTGATCCCCCCAGGTTGGAGGTGAGGAAGGAGCCGCCGTGGTCGATGAAACAAATAGGTTGGCCAGCAAACCTCTCTGGATACAGAAAAAAAAGGAAAATAAAGAAAATAAAAAATGAAAAAATAATTTTTTTTTGAAAAAGTATAAAAAATTGAAAAATTATTGATTAGATTTGTATTGCTTGGAAGTATTTTAGTAGTATAATCTTTTAAAAAAAACATAAGAATAAGTTTTCCTAAATTTGGTTAAATATGAAAATATTTTATTAATATGGGTCGGGTTGGGTATGGATCGAAAAATTTACATTAGGTATAAATGGGTTATAAATGAGTTAATGGGTCAATTTGGGTCGGACCACTAATGACTTGACCCAAACTCGACCCGACCCACCTGTTTAATAGCTCTAGCCACCATTTGAGGAGTTTGAGAAGGAGAATTGGGGTGATGGTCAAGAGAAGAAGAGATAGATGGGGTGGTGGTGCAAGAGAAGAAGAGGCATCTATATCTATATAGAGGGTGAACGAGGGAGGCGCAACATGCAACAATCACCGAGATCACATCTCTCGCGTTTCATGAAACTACCCTGCACTGCAGCGAGGGGGTGGTTTTTTGCATGATGATTGGTAAAAGTGGGGTTAGTTTCAATCGTTAAAGCAGACCGAGTGAGACTGGTCAAAGCCCAATCAAAATCAACATTTTCTTTTCTTGAAAAAAAGCCGGTCACATGCGTGCGATTAATGATATATATTTTGTTTACTTTACCTTTGTTTACTTTTCACGGAATTCATGTAATGTGCGTGAACACATGGGATATCATTTTTAAAATTTTGGACCAATAATCAATTTTTCATGAATTTCTCTTTCTTGAGCACCATTAGATTTGTGTTTTTTCAAATGCTACGCACATGCAAAATAAATGATTTTCCACTGCAAATTTATTTCTGATTGCCCGTTAAATAAAAACGAAACGGACGGCCTAAAAACGATTTGCTTAGAAGTAGATAACCTATTCATCAGGATTTAGAAGATAAAAATTTCAAAAACAATTTTTTATTCCTATATTCTCTATCGGAAAGGCAAGAAAAGAGTGAGATTGTACTTGGGGGACTACTCAAATCTTTTCTTTTCTTTCTTTTTTTTTTTTTTTTTTGGGGAAGAAACGCGAACTCCCTTGTTTTCTATTGATTTGGTTTTGCTGGATCAATTTTATATTAGGTAACAAACAAAGCGCAATTTTGGTTCATAAGCTACTTAAATTATATATATATATATATATATATATATATATATATATATATATATATATATTACTTAATTATATTCACAAGAGGTTTTTTTTTCTTTATTAATATATGCATAGATACTTTTAACTTTATCACTCTTCAACGAATGCACATAAATTATCAAAACTACACATGTTAGGTAGGCTCTAGCTATGCAATAATATTAAGTGAAATTACATCATGAAATCAAGGAGACCAAAGTAATTGTTGGACAATTAAAATGTTCGACTAAAGTTCTGAGATAAATTTTAGAAATAAAAAGGGTACTGACAATTGCGGGACATTATAGGAATTTGCTAAACACTCTTTTTTTCATATTTCAAGACCCGTAAATCTCTAGAAATCTATCAAGGAAAATGCCTTAGGCTGGGATGGTGAGGACTACTGCAGCGGCCTCAGATAGATGACCCTGGACCTTCACCTTCATCTTGTTAGAATTGTGTTTTGAAGTAACGCAGTTATTTAATGGAGAATAGTTGGTCGATGTCTATATAAACATTCACTTGATGATGCTTCTCGTGTGAACTAAATATCAAGATATGGACATTTTTGCACATCTTCCTTATCTTGTGTATGATAATGGAAGGTGAATTAATGAATCAACATTGTTACTTCCTTCCTTATAGACTGATTGATCAGCTGTGTGACTTAGGGTCTGTTTGTTTTGATTTCTTTTTTCTATTTTTAAATAATTTTTGTGTTTTTTTGTTCCTGAAAATAAAAAAGGAAAAGAAACACGTTTGTTTGCGTTTTTGTTCCAAAATTATTTTTTTTCCCGAAAACACATCTGGAATAGAAACAAGAAACAAAAAAAATTTGTTTCTTGTTTCTGGAACACATTTTAAGAACAAAAAAGGAACAAAAACATTAGCTCTCGTGTTTCTTTTATGTTTCTTGCTCAGCCGTTCGAACACCGCCTCTCCTCCTGCATCTTCTCCACCGTCGTCTTCTCCGGCGCCTCCCACTCTCCGGCACCGACAGCCGCCTCTGTCTCGAGACCATCCGGCTTCTCCACCGTCGTCCTCTCCGGCGTCGACAGCCACCTCTGTCTCGAGACCATTCGGCTTCTCCACCGTCCTCCTCTCCAGCGCCGACAGCCGCTACTCCTTCACCAGGTGAACCTGCTCACTGCTCCTCCTTCACCGATTGACGAGGGCTTCGAAGAGAGCCACCCTTCGCAGATCTGGGCGACGGCTGCTCAGGGCTCGAGCGCGACGGCTTGCTCGAGCCAGCGCTTGCCCAGATTTATGAGGGCTTGCTCAGCGAGACGCTCGCTCGAGTGAGCCCTCGCGCTCGAGCCCTGAGCGAGCATACTCGCCTAGATGTGCGGTAGCGTTTGCTCGCTCGAGCGTGCGTCGCGAGCGGAGCAGCAACTCTCTGCTCGCTCCAGCGAGCGTCGTTGCTCTGCTCGCTCATGCGAGCGCTGCTTGCTCGAGCGAGCGTCGCGAGCAGAGTAGCAACGGTTTGCTCGCTCGAGCGAGCGACTCACAGGCGAGCGCTGCTCTCTCAAGCAAGCATCGCTGCTCTGCTCGCTCAAGCGAGCGTAGAGATGACATCTTGCAAGACTATTGAGCGATGATACTAGCTGTGGAAGGGCTCTACTCTAGTATGACTTCGTACTCGTCGCTGAAGTTATCCATGCCTCAAGCAAACAGTTGCCAAAAGAGACCGCCGGCACACGACCCTTGGTTGCTTGCACTTGTGTAGATCGCATCCTACAACCTCCCGAAATAGCTGTCCCTCTTTTCTAAGCTGTAACCCGATGAATTCAATGACTTGCCGGATTCGTCGAGTATGATCAGCTTATTGAGGGAGTAGAGCAGCAACACTCTGCTCGCTCGAGCCAGCGACTCGCAGGTGAGCGCTACTGAGGTTTTAGTAGTGTAAGGCGTAAGGAGCATTGTTAACTTAGGAGTAGACACAATTTTGTCAATGCATTTGCTAGTTTTTGCTTGTACACTCTGTTTTACGTTTCTGAAAATTGCTGCTTTCATCCTCAGGTAGTTCCATCCATTGTCATCGCATTTGTGACATATGATAATTGAATGATGATGTGAAGGGAGAAGCATTATGGAAGCTGAGGAATGGCTTCTATCATTCGTCCTCTTACTTTTTTATAACAATCAATTAAACTTTTTATTTTCCCCCTCTAATTTTCCAGATGTAGTTTTTCATGAGTTGTCCCTATTGTTGGTTTCAGGGTCTTGTAGATGTAGGATGTGGTTTATGTTTTCGGTTACAAGTAATCAAAATGCCGATACATGGACATTTTGAAATGTTTAATGATGTGTAGTAAGTACTCACATTAATCTCCCCAATGCAAAGTCTATCTTTTCTTCAGAATGTAAATCCATCTTTCCCTTTGGATCAATTTCAATTGTTTCAGTTGCATTAGCCCATGATCTATCAAAAGAGATATGTTTCCTTGATTGTATTACACAGCAATCTCTCTTCATGTCCTCATGTACTGAGACGATCGATGATTATGTTACAATAATAGAATTTAGTCTATGGAATTCGGTCCACCGCATTAGGAAGAGGGACACTTTGTGAAGATGTTGAGGTTGAGAGAATGAGTCTGTCAGTTCTTTCTCTCTCAGAGAGAGAGAGAGAGAGAGAGAGAGAGAGAGAGAGAGAGAGAGAGAGAGAGAGAGAGAGTGAAGTAGAGGAGCGATTTTGCTCCCCTTCCTTTCTTTTCCTGATTTTTTCTTAGCAATTAATTAATTCTATCCATCTGTTTTGCCAATTTGAGTGAGCTTCTTTTCCCAAGATTGTTCCATATGTTTTAGCTTTTTCAGTGATGTTTCTTTTTTGCTTTTTTGCAGATTGTACATGGAAAAATCATTTAAAAATTCCAGAGGATGCCAGATTGTCACCTGAAGCAAGGGATTTGATTTGTAGGCTTCTTTGTGATGGTCAAGGATATATTAGGAGTTGAAATCAGAACATTAGATTGAACTTTCGAGCATCCTCTGGTGTCTGTCAAAAGTGTGGTATTTTTATAGGTTAGGGTTAGAAAAAAAGGGTGGAGGTTGCTCTTTTCTTCTCTCTAAAAGTAAGTCTAGCAATATGTAATCCAGCTCTGATAATTGCTCCCCCTTTGTTCTCATGTCGATGTCTTCTTGTGAACTTGCTATAGCTGTTGGCTTCTCATTCATGTGTTGTGTCAATAAGTATGAAGGAGGAATAAGGCAACAAATACAGTTCATTGGCTTTTGATGCCGTGAGAAAGCCTTTTTATTTTTTATTTTTTATGGTGATGTCATGTATGAAAGGGTCCATGTTGAGATCTATAAGATACTCTTCTTTTTGCTAGTTCTTATTGTACAAACTTTACTTATAAATGTTCAAAATGTTTTTCTTCACTCACCATGATGAAAATTAAATTGATGAGCATTTCATGAGAATGAGAATTCAATACCAAGTTTACAGTTTATTAAAAAAAAAAAAGCACTTGAGAAAAATTTGGTACAAACTTTACTTACTAAATTTTCTACCAAGTATGCACATATGATCACGTTCAGAATGTTTGTCTTCTCATCATGAACAAAATTAAATTGATGAACATTTCATGAGAATGAGAATTCAATACCAAGATTACACTTTATTAAAAAAAAAAAGCACTTCAAAAAAATTTGGAACATAAATTTTTTACAGTTAACAAAACGTGTTTCTGTTCTTTTTCTATTCTGGGAATAGAAATTATGTGCAGTTACTAAACGTGTTTATGTTCCTTTTCTATTCCAGAAACAAAAATTTTGTACAGTTACCAAGGGCGCGCATGACAATCATTGTGTTCCAGAAATAGTTTCTGGAATAGAAATAGATTTTTTTATTTCTATTTCTAAAAGAGTTTCTAAGCAAAAATAACTATTTTATAACGATTCAAAATTTCTACTCTAAAAATAGAAATTCATTTGATAACGACACAAAATTTCTTCCTTTCGGATGGCTGTGGCGACGACCGACAACCTTTAATATAAAAAATAAAAATAAAAATGATTTAGTAACAAAAAAAAATAATGAATAAAATAAAATAAATCCTTAAAATAAAATAAAATAAAAATATCATTTATTTTAAAATTAAAATATAAAAATAAATTTATTTATTCTATTTTATTTTATTTTAAGAATAAATTTATTTTAAAATGAATAAAAATAAAAAATAAAAATAATTTTATTTGGCAAAACACTCAAGGCAAATAATAATAAATTTATTTTTAATAAAAATAATTTATTTTTATTTATCATAAATAAATTATTTTTAATAAAATAAAAATAAAATGATAAATAAAAATAATTCATTTATTTTAATAAATTTATTTTTATTTTTAAATGAATAAAATGAATATTTTTATTTTTATTTATTTTTATTTTTAATAAAATGAGGAGAGGCGAAGGAAGAGGAGGAGGCAAAGACATAGAGGAGATGAGGGAGGACTCACCGAAATTAGGGTTTAGTGAGAGAAATTATTTCTGATTTTTCTTCCAGAAATTAGAAGTAGAAAATTTTAGGCCCTGCATGGTAATGTTTCTCAAAAGTATTCCTGGAACAGATTTTTTGTTTTTCTGTTTCCGGGAACAAAAAAGAACAGAAACGCGTTTGGTTGCGTTTCTTTTCTTTTTTTTGTTTTTTTGTTCCTGGAACAAAATTGGAGCAAAAAAAAGAAACACAAAAAAGTTACTTCTTGTTCCAGAAACAATTTTGAAGAAACACTTCCATCTTCTCTCTCTTCTCTTTTCTTCTTCTTTTCTTCTTCTCTTCTTCTTTTCTTCTTCTTCTTTTTTTCTTCTTTTTCCTTTGGCCGGCGACGTCGTCGAGGGTCGGCGACCTCGCCGGAACGTCGCCGGCCCCCGGCGAGGCCGAGCCTCACCCAACCACGGCGAGGCTTGGCCCCGTCAGCCGGTCGCCGGAGGCCGGTGACCGGCCAAAAGAAGAAAAAATAAAAAAGAAAGGAAAACATGAAAAATAAAATAAAAATATTAAAAAAATTAAAAGAAACAAAAAAAGAATAAAATTTACCAAATGTGTTTCTATTCATTTTTTATTCCCGGAACAAATTTACCAAATGCATTTTTTTGGTAAAAAATTGTTCTCCGGAACAGAAACACTTTTTTTTTTTTATTTCTGTTCCCTGGAACAAAAAAAGAACAGAAACGTTACCATTCGCACCCTTAGCTTCTGATTTCTCTTTCAAACCTATTTCTGGAATAGAAATAGAAAAATTGAATAGGTTTATCAAACGGATTTTTCTTCCAGAAACATGTCTAGAATAGAAAAATTATTTCTGGAATAGAAATTTTGGGTTGTCATGCACCCTCAAACACGTTCTTTTGTTCAAAAATTGTTCTCCGGAACAGAAATAGTTTTTTCTATTTCTATTCCCTGGAATAATTTTTGAACAAAAACGTTACCAAACGCGCCATTAATAGCTCAGAAACATATGAAACACATGAGTAGAAAGCAAATTATGAGATGATGATGAGGTGAAACTGGGTCCTTCTCCATCTATAATGCTGGCAAAACACACACTGCAGCTCTGTAGATGTTGGCTTGATCTTCTATAGCGGGAGGACAAGTGTGTTCATATCTCCAGATGTTGGCAAAACAATGCGACAACTGCTTGACAGTAATTGTCAATTGACACCAATGATAACTATTCCCGCCTGAGAGTTTTGACTATAATAATCATTTCGGCTTTTTTTTTTTTTTTTTTTTTTGTGATTGAGGATTTGCCGGAGCATATGCCCTTGTCAACTTACACCGATTCAGGATCTCATGGGACTCCACGATGGAGGACCTATAACGCCTATACCTTGGGGAGAGCTGGTCCAGCAATCCACCGTCAGGACCTCCACTTAAGTCGCTAGCAACACAGGGTTTCGAACTTTCAACCTCCTTGCGCTGGAGGGGTGAACTTAACCAACTACGCTTTCAATTTGATTTCAATTGACCTTCGTGAGGCGATATCAATACTTATCTACTCAACTAACATCAACTCAGCTATCAATTGACAGAAAATGGTCCTATATGGCCGACTTGATTTTGTAGGATTCTCACCGTAAACACTAGAGTTTGACTATTAATATCAGATAACATGGTTGGCCGGCATTATCTATTTCCCTGTTTCGCTCAATGTTTTCTGTTACACAATCAATACCCACAATCAGTTTCGACGTCATTTGATCAATAACTCTACTTTATCACTGTGACCAAACTTAAAATATCTCTATTTGTCTCGATGATCTTATTACTTTCTCATTAATATGGACATAATTCAATATCATATTGAAAGCCATAGTCGATAAAGACACCTCGCCTGTAGGTGCAAAATCAATGCTAACCTAGCACACTAATGCATAATGCCGGAGTCAAGCTGCCGAGATTATAAATGCCAACGAATCAGTGGCATTGAAACATGCCAATCCAAAGCTCAAAGCACGCTCGATTCCCAAGGTAATGAGGCGGTACGAAGCTTGTCTCTTGTGTAGACATCTCATTTTTTTAAATTTTTTTTTTTTCTGACGGAGAAAACGTTTCTCATATATTAACTCAAAGTGTTCGAAAACAAGAGACGAAATTCAAATAGTAAGGCCAGAGGGTTTGGAGGGATTGTGCAGCAAAGGCCTATTCCTCTAGGTTTTGGGCATCCGGTCCGCGACCTTATCGGATTCCCTGCTACTGCGGTGGCTCAATTTAGATCCGTGAAGTCCATTAGCAATTGTTTCGCCAAGGCGATAAGTGCCTGAACTGGTGCTATATTAGGGACGAGGGGGAATACGTGCTTTCTCTCCTTTGATTTTCAGTACATGAAGACATACGTAAGACGAAAGAAAATGTGCTGAAAAGACGTAGGGCTTATCGACAGTTCAATGCTTCGGTTGTGCATATCACGGGAACAGATAGTCTATCGTGATTTTGTTTTTTTCTCTTCCCCCAACGGAAGGTGACTTTATTAATCAGCCTTTAATTCCTTCCTCATGGACCACCAGCCAGAGTTGCGATTCAATATCTCAAAAACATAAGATACAAAAAAATCAAAAGCATATCATGCTGCGTCGTTCCTTTGATGTGCCAAGTCGCCGGCATTGGAAAAACGAGCTCTACCTATGATGTCGGCAGAGCCCATGCGGCGTCGTTATAGTTGGCGGATGATCTGCTAGAAGGAGGATGAATCGTGCGCGATGACAACCAATATATTTGTGGTATCCACACGATTAACACGACGTAGGTTCGAGCAAGTCGGACGCCATTAAAGCTGATTAATTGTTGCAAAGGCTATGCTTGTTTTAGTTTAGATTGTTGGCTTGTTTAAGCAACGTGCACAATGAATGGTTAAGGAAGGATTTTGTTCACCGAGTGTTGAGGTGTTTATTTAAAGATTATTGAAAAAATCTTACATCTCTCAATACTAAATTTTTTTCATGTCGTGTGTAATTAATATTTTTTCATCAAACTATTGCATATTATGTATGATTAACAAATGCCGTGCAATATTCATTGAGAAAACCCACTGAAATAATTATATAATTCTTGTATGATAGAAATTCTACAAGTGATACTTGTTGGGAATATCGGATTCCCAAAAACCGGATTCGACACTAAATCGAACCCCTAAAACAAATGCGGAAGACAAGCCCGGGAAAAACACATGTATCACCGATCCTAAGGCACATCACAGAATTGAACATACCTTGTTAGCCACAGATTAAACACCGACGCTGATATGAGGAAGAAAAATTGATCCTGTTCGATCCGATGATGTCAATTCGCTTTGAAGGGAAGAGAGTGTCGTCTTTTTTTTTCTTTTGGAGGGAGAGAGAGAGGAGGAACGTATGTATTGTGAAAAGGTGCGTTCCTCCCTCTCTTTTCCCCCTTAAATATGTCCTTTTCAAAGGACGTGTCCCTTCAGTAAAAGACGTTCCCCCAAAAGTTACAACTCTTCAACGTATCCCTCCATCCATGGGCCCTAATCTTGTGGGTCAGGCTTTTAGGCCCAACATGGGCGGACGGGCCAACTTAGGCCCATCACATTAATTAATATATAAAACCATCATCTCCCACTCGCACATGGTGGGCCGAATATGATCCTCTTTACCTCTCTTCAACATTCATACCGGTGAATAATTCGTGCGACCAGCATACTTTGAGAGCTCGTTGCCATACATCTGTTATGAATATATAGCAGCTCATAATGGGCATCACACTCTGAGTATATTTAGTATGCAGTACCTTAGATCGATCGATCACATTTATATCTCTCTTGATCTCTTTTAAACAATTATATATATATATATATATATTGTATTCACAATTATGATTATCCCAAAGACAGTCATAATTGGTCAACCAGTGAATACAAAACTACAATATGATTCTCCAAATTCGATCCTCCTCTTTCTTTCAAACTTTCAATTTCAATTCAGCTTGATTTTCTAGAAATGTCCCATTAGATCAAATCAACTCATGACCATTGGCAACATTCTAAGATAGCAAACACTAAATAGAAATCTTGAGAGTAAGTAAAAGTCATGAGGGCACTAAAATTGAGGAACTCTTTTCCTCAAAAGTCTCACACGGCATAAAAGTTGATATCAAACTTTTGCCACTCTTATCGGTCGTCTCATGCATACGTAGTATGAAATACGTATTACGGTATTAACTCCTTTCCCATGGAGCGTATGTCTACACATTCAATACCGTACAGATGATAGTTCAGACATACCTAATGTCTAACATGAGTTCACATATCTACTCATTCACAAAATTCATCAGAACTTACATCTGGCATCATAGACAGATAAAGTAAAATATGTGGGTTATTTTACTTTCGGACATAGTAAATATTGTCCTCATCTTAACACCCAGTTAAGGCGACAAATATATTTTAAGCTTAAGCTCTCGATTATCACATAGATAATAAGCTTAAAAACCGTCTCATCTCTATTTATCACACAGTAAATAGAGGCGATTACCTGTGTGAGTGGGCTAATCTTTTATCTGTTCGACATACTTTCTCAACTTAATGTAATGCACTGAGCATCAATATGCATAAAGGTCAAACAAAGATTCATAGGCATTAATAATGAAAAACACAAGTTCATAAATGTGAACAACTCATGGAAATTACAATATCCAGTACATCAGATTCTACGCAATCCTAGAGATTTTACATGACCACAAAACACATCTCTAGGTATTGGCTTTGTCATAGGATTTGCTACCATTCTATGCATAGATATATACTGTAAGTTCACATCTTTTCGTGCAACCATATATTTGACAAAATTATACCTAGTATATATATGTTTGGCCTTGCCATGATATTTTGGATCTTTGGTGTACGCTATAGCTGATTGGCTATCACAGTTAACCAATAATGGATTTGCAGCTTTCTCAATAATACCTAAATGATCCAAAAATCTCTTAAGTCAAACTCTTTCTTGTACCGCTGCTGATAATGCCACGAACTCAGCTTTCATCGTGGATAAGGCTATACACGTTTGTTTCTTACTGCTCCAACATATGGCGCCATTATTCAGTAAGAAAACAAACCTAGAGGTAGATTTACTTTCATCTAAATCTCCTCCCAATCAGCATCGGAATAACCTTAGAGTCGTAGATCCTTTACTTGATAACTCAGCGTATAATCAGCAGTTCTCTTTAGATACCTCAGTATTCTCTTAACAGCCTTCCAAAGTGCTTGACCTGGGTTGGGTTGGTATCTACTCACCATTCCAACTGCAAAATATATGTCAGGTTTTGTACACATCATAGCGTATATCAAGCTTCCAACAACACTAGCATAAGGAACGTGTTTCATTTATTCATTCTCTTGTAGAGTCCTTAGACACAGTCTATGGCTCAATCCTTCACCTTTTGCAATGGGAGTATCAATGGGTTTACAATCCTACATACAAAATCGTTCAAGAACCTTATTTATGTATGTTTCTTGCGAAAGAGATAATGATCTCTTCGAACGATCTCTTGAAATCTTAACTCCAAGAATGTATGCAGCCTCACCCATATCTTTCATCTTAAAGTTGAAAGATAACCAACTCTTCACAATAGTTACAAACTCCATATTGCTTCCAGCCATTAGTATATCATCAACACATAATGATATGATCACAAATTGATCTTTGGATCTTTTGGTTATACACAATGATCCTCATCTATCATTGTAAAATCATATGCAATTATGGCATTATGAAAACGTATATACCATTGTCTCAATGACTGCTTAAGGCCATATATTGATCTCAAAAGTCGACATACCTTTCCTTCTTGGCCTCATATAATGAAACCAGCATGTTGTTCCATATATATTTCTTCCTCTAATTCTCCATTGAGGAAAGCCGTCTTTACATCCATTTGATGTAACTCAAGATCCATACTAGCCACTATTGCCAGAATAATGCGAATCGAGATAAATCTCACTACAAGAGAAAATGTTTCTTCATAATCAATTCCTTCATGTTGATTATACCCCTTCGCCACAAGGCGAGCCTTATGCCTTTTTATCGAGCCATCAGCTTTACACTTAATTTTGAAAATCCATTTGTTCCCAATGGCTTTGCGTTCTTTTGGAAGATCAACAAGTTCCCAAACATGGTTTGACTTCATTGACTCAATTTCCTCTTTCATTGCATTAAATCCATTTTTCCTTAGTAGGGCAACTTAGAGCCTCATTCACATTCCTTGGCTCATATTCATCTTGCGGAGCAACCATAGAAGTTTTCCATTCAATGTCAAAACGTCGACGGTGAATACTTTTGCGACTTGTTCGCCGTACGGGAGATGGTACACTTTGCATATCATTCCCTATTATGCTTCCACTCGGATTAAATGATGATGATACCATCTTATCATGCGATTGTAATTGAAAGTGAGTTGAATTAAATTCATCACTTCTTATGTTACTCCCACTTGGACGAACTTCACTAAATTCATTATCTAGATCCAAGGTTTCAAATATGGAGAAGTCCTCACCTATTTCGCCTTTCTTAGAAAAATCATTCTCTAAGAATGTGACATCCCGTGATTTAAACTCAGTTATACTCCCACTTTCCTACTCACCTATGAACATATACCTTTTCGAGTGTTCAAAGTATCTTATGAAAATACTCTTCTTTTCTTTGGGACCCAATTTCCCAAACTTGTGAGAGGACTCATGAGTATATGCAACATAACCTCATGGCTTAAGAAAACTTAAGTCCGGTTTTCTACCTGTCCATAACTCATATGGAGTGGAAGTAATTGATTTGGAAGGCACCCGGTTAAGTATATAGGCAGCAGTTAACAACGTATCACTCCAAAAAGTGATAGGTAAGTTAGCATGCACCATCATGGACCTAACCATTTCCAGTAGAATTCTGTTTCTTCTCTCCGCAACACCATTTTGTTGAGGAGTATATGGAATAGACAACTGTCTTTCTATTCCTTTTTCATCACATAATTTTCTGAACTCATTAGATAAATATTCTTGACCTCGATCGGATCTCAATGCTTTTATTTTCTTGTCTAGTTGATTTTCTACCAAGTTCATAAACCTTTTAAAACAACTTAATGCTTCAGATTTATGAGAAATCAAATAGACATATCCGTTTCGAGTATAATCATCTATAAAAGTGATGAAATAAACAAGCCTCATGCCTTCCTCTCACATTCATTGGACCACAAACGTCAGAATAGATTAAATGCAGAGGAAATTCAGCTATTTTACCTTTTCTAAATGGTTTCCTTGTCGTTTTCCCTACTAAGCAATGCTCACATATGGGCAAATCAACTTTTTCAATGTTGCCCAACAAGCCCTCTTTGGCTAGTCTATTCATACGCTGTTGGCCAATATGACCAAGTCTAGCATGCCACACATTCACATCATTATCATATGAATTATGAGACGTGAGAAGGGAATACCAAACATTTGCACTAATATAATCAATATCTAATACAATGAAACCATCTAGAAAATAACCACAACCATAGAAATTTATATCCAAAAACAAATCCACACCTCTATTATAGAAGTTCATATTAAAACCTAGTTTAACCAACACTAAAACAGACACTAAATTTCGACGAATTTTCGGAGCACATAAAACATCATGTAGGAACAAGGTGTGTCCACCACGCATGTTCAATTGGTAGGTGCCAATCCCTTTAACTTCAGCTTTGGAGTTATTTCCTACATAGATCTACTTAGTTTCAGTTGGAACTCGTCGAAATTCTACGAAGGATTCTCTATCATTCGCTACATGGTCTGTTGCTCCCGAATCTACAGTTCACAAAGGATCAGATTCAGTTAAGAATACAGAACTTGACACATTAGCAAAGTTCTTAAGAGTACAAGGGGTGAGTACCTTCTTTGACTCACGACAGTAGCGAGCGTAGTGACCCTTCTGGTCATAGTTGTAACACTTCACCCTTGAAATACTCTTCACTCGAGGACGTTTTCCTCTCTTATGTTGGTCAGCTCTTGGTTTCTTGCAATAATGACTTGATCCCTTGCACTTTCACATATTGAACGAATCAATGCGCTTGCGCTTAGAGCTCGAAGCTCCTTCTGAGCTGGAAGCAATATAGCAAATATGTGTTTTCTTCTCAAATGCCTTGAGGCAGTCCTCTGCTAGCTCAAGGTGGCGCACATCATCCTCAATTTCTTCCATAACATGGTCAAGAGCTTCTAGTGTTTCTTGCCTTTCAAGCGCACTTTGAATTTTCATATTCAATATTTCACAATTCTCGCCGTTCATTTTGTCTTATTTATTCAAATCAGCAATTATGTTTTTAGTTGCTGAAGTCATTGATCTGAACATATCAGACACATATGCATGAATTATTAATGCCTATCATTTATGCATCTATTTTGCATAAAATCATTATATTAATGAATAATTTCAAATTAGGTTTCAAAATCAAGAGGTCACTATGTTTCCAATCATCATCCAAAATCCTAACTTAAAGTTATTATTAACATAACATTCTATGCAAAATAAATTCTTTGAAATTACAAAAATTTCAACGAACTACCCACAACAGTTAATAATAACAGAAAGCAAATAGTATTTGATATCAAACAATGATATAATAATAATACTTTCACATAATACAACTAACATATCAGTTGTCACACCAACAACAACTAGGTAGATAACATTACATAAGATGTCCACAAAACACACTAAATAAAGACCAGCCAAAATATCTAACACCAAATCAATATACGAACTGGAAAAAATCATTTTTTGTTCAATTTCTTGATATTTTCTCTTATAACAATCCAGTAATAATCATCTATAAAAGCCATCATAATTCTCACATACGAAGCGGCTTTGTTGACATCCCATATGCAATTCAACACTCATTGCCATTCTGGTGGAAGAGTGTTCATAAAAAATCATACCATCTCAAACTGTGGCATAGGACGACCATTCCATATGACCTTTTGTATTTTCCCGTTGACTTCAAGAACGTGATCAATTAAGTTGCCACTCTCCCATTGATGATCAATCAGCTCAGCTATCAACTTAGAAAGCCTTTCCTTTTGTTTATCGGTAATTACGTGAATAGGTGTGCGCAACCTAAGGGGATGTATTGTTCTTGCAACAAATGTAGAACAAATAAGGGATCACATATAATCCACATAGACTTAATTGGAAAAAGAAACACATTCTTTTCCTCCTTTTTTTTTTGTCAATGGTCAAAGTCAACGGTCAACGGTCGAAGTCAACGGTCAACCGGGTCGAGGTCAACAGGCTGTCGAGTCGGACCGAACGGGCCAGGTAGGACCGGTCGGACCAGACGGACCGGTCGGGCCTGTCGGACCAGTCGGGCAAACCGACCGGCACGTGCGGCACATGTGTGCAGCTGACGTCACGATGACGTCAGCTGGGGCGTGCCGCGCAGGCGCCATCGGCAGCCCCCGCACACGTGCTCACGTCAGTCCTGTGCG
The DNA here is from genome assembly GCA_028830015.1 of Eucalyptus grandis x Eucalyptus urophylla. Taxonomy (NCBI): domain Eukaryota; kingdom Viridiplantae; phylum Streptophyta; class Magnoliopsida; order Myrtales; family Myrtaceae; genus Eucalyptus; species Eucalyptus grandis x Eucalyptus urophylla. Next base: position 30,945,533 of record CM054188.1, on the reverse strand, counting down.
CGCGTGCGATGCACGCGCCTGCATCTTCGTATCGACGCGTGCACGCGCCGAAGACGCCGGTTCGTTCCGACTGCGCGTGGGGGCACGTTTGGCGGCCTTTGGTGGTGATCCACCACTCGTCTTGCTCGTATCGACGAGACCTTCGACCTTACGCCATCAGAAACTGATTTCAACTTACAGAAAATCGAAAAAACGGGTGAACAGTGCTCGGGTGTCGGGATTTTTCATCCCCGATCGGTGTCGGCCGATTTTTCATGAAAATTCAATCAAAAAATCATTCATAAACACGAAAAGGGGTCGGGAAACATTAACTATGGCTCTAATACCAATGTTGGGAATATCGGATTCCCAAAAACTGGATTCGACACTAAATCGAATCCCTAAAACAAATGCGGAAGACGAGCCCGGGAAAAACACATGTATCACCGATCCTAAGGCACATCATAGAATCGAACATACCTTGTTAGCCACAGATTAAACACCGACGCTGATATGAGGAAGAAAAACTGATCCCGTTCGATCCGATGACGTCAATTAGCTTTGAAGGGAAGAGAGTGTCGTCTTTTTTTCTTTTGGAGGGAGAGAGAGAGGAGGAACATACGTACTGTGAAAAGGTGCGTTCCTCCCTCTCTTTTCCCCCTTAAATATGTCCTCTCCAAAGGACGTGTCAATTCAGTAAAAGACGTTCTCCCAAAAGTTACAACTCTTCAACGTATTCCTCTATCCATGGGCCCTAATCTTGTGGGCCAGACTTTTAGGCCCAACATGGGCGGACGGGCCAACTTAGGCCCATCACATTAATTAATAAATAAAACCATCAATACTAATTACGAATTTACCAAAAGATAGAAATATGTTGCTTTCATAGGTTCAATAACACAGGTTAAGTGTTTTAATTAGAACGATGCGCACTTAAAATAATCAAAGACATGAATTGGCTTCTTTAAATAATTGAGGAGATATTCATAGGAGATCGGATAAAATGCAAGCCCAAATTTGAGACAATAGCCAAACAAGAGATTCACCATTAAATTTGACTTACTTGGGAATGGTGATCGAAATAACAAATCCAAACATGGGAACTATTAATAAGTTAATTGAAAGAAGACAGTGTTTCGTAAGATTTCCACTTCTAATTATTCTTATTCTTATTTTAGAGTCTTAAAGTTACGATTCTTATTTCCAATTTGAGCGCCTAAAATATTCTAGATCCTCCTAATAAAACCAAACAAGAAACTATATTTCGATTTGGCTTAAGACAAGCCAGCTAACAACTATTAAAATATAAATTTATTATATATTGGGTAATGCATGTTTCAATTTTGAGGCATCTGAAAATTCAAATAGTTTCCTAAAAATTGCTAGAAAGTAAAATTTGAATTGGTCGTCCAGCAGAACTACATATTCTGACATTTTCTTTTCCTTTTCCATCGGGCATCGGGCTTCGGGAGGAGACAGCGGGGAGAAGCCGCTCGCGAGAGGAAGAAGGGAGAGGCCTTCCTTCTCTAAAATTTTTTGGAAAGGAAAGAGGAAGATGACGGAAAAGTAAGAGAGGAGGGAGGGATGTGCCTAACGGAGGAGAGGGAGCGGAGAGAGGAAGTTCCAAGATTTCTGTGAGGCTGGGACCGTCGGTACACGTGGCGAGACTTGAGTGGAGTGCCTCCAATATGAAAAACGTAGTTCTCTGTGTATTTCCGATGTATTGCGATTCCCGGTTCCATCATTTAGCTGCCATATCGCATAATTTAGAAAAGGTATATTTAAGTTGGGCTAACAACGAACGTTGAAAGCGGCTTAGCTTGACCGTGGGCTGAAGGGTGATGATGCATTGATCAAATGCCAGCCACAAATCCTTTTTGAGAAAACTAGGAGTCCCTTCGAGCCTGTCTCAATTTTTAACTTCTATCTTTCCCTTTTTTGTTTTAACTCCAATGTTTCCTTATTCTTGACTACAAAGAAAGAAAAAATAAATTAAATATAAATAATTACATTTGAAAAACTATTATCACTTATTAAAAAGAAATTGTAGATGTCATTATAAAGATTTATTAATTTAAAATGACAAAAAAAACTTGAAACATTGGCTTTACAATTAATAACAAAATCATTGTGTAATGAAAGGGTTTCTCATTCCTTTCGCTCAGCTCAGGTCAAATTGTTCTTGAACTTTTCGGCCACTAAAAATCAAGACCAATGATATTGATTATGTATAAAACAAATGAAGTGAAGAAAAAATCAAAGTAAGAATAATGAACTAGTAGGGAAAAAAATTACTTTGTTGATGCAAAACTCGTAAATGAGTGCAGGGACATTAAAATTACAAAATCAATTTTAAGATTACGTGAGTCAAAGCTAAAATTTTTACAAAATGATATTTGATTGATTTTTTATACAAATTTTACTTAATACAACCACGTTCATCGTTTGTACATCATCTTTCTTTTCTCCATCTTATTTTACTTCCTTCGTCTCTCTTTCTCTTCCTCTCCTTCTCACACTCCTTCTCCCACTATTCGCCCCACATAACACGTCTCTCTCCCTCTCTCTAGAAAATATTGCATACTGCATAGTGTTAAGTCCAGGCCCCACGCGTGACGATATTATCTGCTTTGGTTTGCAACCGGCACGATTTTGTTTTTATGGAGTTAACGTTATGAACAAAGAAAAAGATTATTTTCATTTACATCTCTCTCAATTCCCAGCAATTCTTCAGCATGCCGAATGTTTTGGAGTCGCCTAGTCCTCTCCGTCATCCATGCTTGCCGGCCAGGTCTCTCATGGCCACTGGCAAACTTCTTGGTTCCATCGGAGTCTCTACTGATCCATGTTTTCCAAAATTGCTCTAGTCAAAGATAGGCTCTCTCCATTTGTTGATTGAAACTCATAGGATCGCCCTATGAGTCCTAGTAGTAAGTTTGAAGGATTATTTTCAACCAATGATTGATGGTTTTGGAGAGGATGTGATGAGTTCTTATGGGATCCTGGCTAAAATTTGTTCTAGAATAGAAATATAAATAAAAATGAATGTCCAGCACAACTTAGGTATCCTCAAGCTTGCTCGGTGATATATTGCTCTGAATTTCCTATGTTGATCTGAGTCCAATTTTGGTGATCAATTCTCTTGCATGCTCCAATTAGGTGATTAAAGTGAATTGATTTCAATTTTGTATCATGACATTCCAATCCATTCATGTGCTATGATAATTGTTCAAGATGTTGGAGGGTATTGGGTTTTAGTGTTCTAAGGCCATTTTTGATAACCATTCCCGAAACAACTATTTATATTCTTTTGTTCTCCGGAACGAAGGAAAAACATAAATCTGTTTAGTAAAACTTTTGTTCCTGGAAAAAAAAATCTATTTTTTTGTTCCCGGAAATAGATTTGAAACATAATAAAAAAGTAGAAAAAAGTTGTTTTTTGCTCCTCGGAACAATTTCATAAATCAAGCCTATTTTTTTTTCTTTCTTTTCTTTTCTCCTTCTCTTCTTCTTCTTCCTTCCATTCGTAATTGGTCACCAATTATGACCGGCGATCGACGAGGCCAAGTCCAACGAGCTCACTGGAAGCTCATCTAGCCACAGCAAAGCTCGGCCTCGCAAGATCTATGCAAAGCCGAGCCTCACTGGTGACCAAGTGAGGTCGAGCCACATGGCCTCGCCCGCCCACCAATGAGACTTAGCCTCACCCAAGTAGCACGAGGTCAACCTTACCCTGGTCTAGCGAGGCTGAGCCTGGCTAGTGGCCAAGCGATTTGGCTAGGCGATTCGGCCAGGCGATCTGGTGAGGCTCGACCTCGCCTGACCACGGGCGAGACTTTGCCTCACCCAAGCAATGCGAGGTCGGCGTCTCCTTGGTCCGGCGAGACTTGGCCTTACCTAAGCAACATGAGGTCGACCTCGCCTTGGCCTGGCGAGGCTGAGCCTCGTGCCAGTTGGCGGAGAGGTCGAGCCTTGCCCAACCACCAACGAGGCTCAGTCTCACCTACATCTAGTGATGCCAATGCTTGCCATGGCTGGGCAAGCTCACCAGACCTCACCTAGTTGCCGGCCATGGCAGTCGGCAACCAACCACAAAGAATGAGAAAGAAAAAGAAAAAAGGAAAAAGAAAAAGAAAAATATAATAAAAGTATTAAAAATACAAAAATTTAAAAATCTTACCAAATACATTTTTTTCCCAAGAATATAAATTGTGTGCAGTTATCAAACGCGTCATTTTATCCAAAAATTGTTTTCAGAAAAAAAATAAATAAAAAATGATTTTTGATCAAAAATTGTTCCCGGGAACAAAATGATTATGAAACGCACCATAAGCTTGTTTGAACATGGTGTGATTAGAACACTTGTGTATGAGTTTAGATGCATGATAGAGAATTCTTGAAATTGGAATTCTCGGGTTGAAACAAAGGATGACGGATGGGGCTTCAGGAGGTGGCGGCAAAGTTCGTCCAATGAATAGAGAGAAGTTCGAGGGAAGAGGGAGAGGTCATCCTTCTCTGAAATTCTTTTAGAATACGTAAAGAGGAAGATGAAGTTTTCTCGCAAGGGAGGGAGAGCAAAGAGTGGAAGGAAGAGAGTTGCCTTCTCTAAAACTTCTAGAAAATGTAAAGAAGAGGGTGAAACTTTTCTTGGGAGGAAGAGAGAAAAGGCAGAGATGTCAGTAACGGATAAGATGATGAAAAAGTAACAGAGGAAGAGAGGCAAAATGAGACCCGCATAGTACATGTGAAATTTAAGACTACGTTTGATGATCATGACAAAATTTAAGAAGTGATAAAATTTATCATATCATGTATTTAGTACCTACTCAAAACAAAATAAAATTAGATATAAGAGGATATAGGTCAAATAAAATTAACTCAAGGCGAGGTGGGATAAAAGTGGATGAAATTTCTAAAAATTATTTTCCTTGAATAACAAATTTCTTAAAGTAACAAATTCAAAATTATATTTTAATATGAATAATATTTAAATTATAATGTAATAAATACAAAATAAGAAAGAATAACAATTCAGTATTTTTAATTTAATCTTTTTTTATTTATATATTCGAATTTATCTTATAATATAAATTCAATATATAAATAGTGTACATGCTATCAAATAATATATAATATGATATGAATATATTCAATTTTATCACTAGAATCATCAGATAGTATATTAAGAATAGCAAAATCTCTAGATTCAAATCTTATCCAATTATCCTATCCAATTATCTAAGACGATCAAAGGTAGCCTAAGTAGACTGACCTCTTGTTGACTTCTTTTTTCGACCAAACGTTGTTGACTTGGCAAGACAAGCTCACACAAAATTTTCTCTTTTTCTTCTTTTTTGGGTTGGAATATATTTTAATTTTCATGATCTTCTAATTCTGTACATTCTCTCTTTTCTCTATCATCGACATGAGAAAATATTGTGTACGTCTCATGCTCCAATGTGGCAAATGGGAAGGCAGCGAGAACACGACACGTGTCAGTATAGGTCCCACTCCATTAGGCCATACATGTCGACTTCTGAATAGTTTTACTCTTCGTCTACGTGAAGTGTAAATCCCACCAAATATTTTCATTTCCCCCTCCATTCGCGTTGAAACCCCCTACCCTCTCTCTCTTCAACTAGAGGACACTCTCCTCTATCTTCTCATCTTCCGAGAAAAAGAAGCCCGCTCTTTTTTTTTTTTTTTTCAAAAAACGCTCCCTCCCTCTCACTCCCATGAGTCCTGCCGTTCGCCTCTCGAGCTTAGACTCGCAATCTCCACCATGTTGCCTCCACCTCCGTTGTCACCTTTAGGAGCCACTTTCTCTCCATCGCTCCCAATAGCCCCCACTGATGGCATTCCGAGCTCAAATCCGATGCCTTTGCCACATCGCCTCTGCCACCGCCACCGCCTCTAGGAACCACTTCCTCTCTCTCTCTCTCACCCTAAAGCGCCCCCGCCAATCTCATCCCGAGCTCATATCTGCCTCCACCAAGTCGCCTCTGCCTCCGTGCTCCTTCTTAGTGTCCCTTTTGCCTTGCTGCCCAAGTTTGGAGGCAAAGTGTGAAGGAAAGTGCCGGCAAAAGGAAAAATCGGAGTCGCCTTCTCGCCACAACCCCTGGGGCGGCATCTCTCTCCCTCTCTCTATATATAACACCCTCTTATCACGACCGGCTACAATCCTTGGGAAAAAGCTCTTCCAGTTCGGAAGGAAGGAAAATGTTGAGTGCAGGGTTTGTCAACTGGGCGCGAGCCTCGCGGAGGCGTACGTGATGTGAAGGCTTTACAAGGTGAAAAAGAAGGAGAAGATGGCCGTGGTGTTAGGTGATCACGAGGAGAAGAGGACAACGAGTGGAGGAGGGGGAGGTTGTTCCTCCTTGTCTCAGGTGTTCGAGAAGGCCCATGTCCATCCTTCCTTTGCAGAAGCACCGCACGTTGCTCCATTGGAGTAGCGTCATAAATGATACTCGGCTTTAGCTGGGACTTTTCTTTTTTTGTTTCTTTTTGCATGTACAAATGTATATAAGCTAATTCTTGTCTCGAGAATTCGTGATGATTTTCCCTTTTTTTTAAACTTCCTTTGCTCTCGTTGAGAACAAGATTCTCACTCATGTAAGTTCATGTCAATGGACAGAAAGGGTGTCATTACTTCAATTTTACTTCTCAAGCGGCTTCCGAGTGCACTTCTTTTATGTCACAATGAGTTTTCACTTTTCTCTTGAATCTGATGGTTGGTAAGAGTAGGATCAATGGCACAATGCAATTCTACAACACCAACATACTTGCTCATTCATTAGAATTTCCTTTCTTCGCAGCTGCTTCTTTAGATCTTTCATGTCCGTCTATAGTCCGGCATTTCCGCCATAATTTTTTTAACACAATTGTGATCCATTGGAAACAAGGCAAACACAAATCTTAAAAAACGTCAAATCCACAGCAGGATTCGCAACATCCAATCTGCGAAAAAGAGAAACTTTTCTCAATTTACAAATCAAGTAATGGTCATGGGACCATACAAAACCACTTTCCGTGCACATGGAACATTTTTGGATTACCAGAAGTCTTTCATTTTTAGAGAAATTGTTTCCCGTTTGTATGTAGTTTTCACTCGGTTGCAAATATTGTGCCGTTGGCTTAAGTTTTTACTTGTTCATTACAACAAATACAAATGAAAGTTCCCAAGTCCATGTGTTTCCAATTCATCTAGACTTCATCTCATCTTCCTCTAGGAAAAGAATGAAAACACCGGAAGGATAACGCTCAACTCAGTCATGTGGTAAACCCAAAATGCCACGGCGGAGGCGGTTATGAGCTCTAGATGAGACAGGCGAGGGCGCTTTAGGGCGAGAGAGAGAGAGAGAGGAAGTGGTTCTTGGAGGTGGTGGCAGCGGCGGAGGGGACGTGGCGGAGGCATCGGATCTGAGCTCGGGATGCCATCAGCGGGGGCTATTGGGAGCGACTGAGAGAAAGTGGCTCCTGAAGGTGATAACGGAGGTGGAGGCAACGTGCTGGAGATCGTGAGTCTGAGCTCGAGAGGCGAACGGTGGGGCTCTTTGGAGCGAGTGGGAGGGAGCGTTTTTTGAAAATAAAATAAAGAGGGCAGGCTTCTTTTTCTCGGAAGATGCAGAAGACAGAGGAGAGAGAGAGTCCTCTAGTTGAAGATAGAGAGGGGAGGGAGAAAATATTGGGTACGTCTTATGCTCCAGCCTGGCAAACAAGAAGGCGGTGGGAGCGCGACACGTGTCTTCGTGGGACCCATAAGGTCAGGCGCCATCTTCCTCTCCTCGATCTCGACTCAGCGCTTCTTTCTCTCTCTTCTCTCCCAAATAACTCGGCTGCTGGCTCAGCTCGGCTGGCAGAAGAAAGGACAGGTAATAAATTCGCAATGCTCCCGCTTAAATTTTCTCTCTCCTCGCTTGAATTTTTTAGGTTTTGTCTCTCTTTCGTGGAAGAGCAGACAGAACGAGCTACACTTACTTCCTCCGTTTCCTTCTCAGCGCATCCCACCCCCTCCGCCTCCGCCTCTCCAAAAAGCCTCGCCGGTCATCTACCTCTGTCACGTCGCCTCCTCCAAGAGCCCGCCGGTCGCAGCTGGTTTCTCAAACCTTCGCCTTCGACTGTTTTCAACGTGGAGATCGAGGTTTGTGCTCGCATTGGTCTCTCGGCAACTCCTAGGCCTCCGTCCGATTGCCTCCCTCCGACGAACTCGTCATCAACTCCGAGTCTGAGCCGCCGCCGCCGCCGATGGCGTCCTCCGTCTCTGGTATCTGCTCGTCCTCCCCCTCCCTTAGGCCGAAGACGCCGCCCGCCTCCGCCGCGAAGCCGTCGGCCTCCGGCAGGAGGGAGGCGGCCTCAGTCTCGTTCCCGAGCGACGCCAGGCTCCCCGCCGTCGACCGGGTGTTGTCCCTGTCGCTGGCCCGATCGGTCGTGAGGGGGATCTCGGTGGACCTAAGCAGGGCCGACGGCGCGGCGAAGAAGGAGAGGCGCGGGCTAGAGGGCTGGGGAGGATTCCCGCTCGCTGTGGACGAGGTACGTGGACTGGCTACACCAGCACCGGAGCTAGGGCTTTTCCTTGGACGTGAGCCGAATTGGGTCCACAGACGAGTTCGTGGAGGAGATAGAGCCTCAGTTCCAGGCCGCGTTCAAGGCGATGGAGGAGCTGGGGAAGGGCGCGATCGCGAACCTGACCCAGACGAGGGCTGCATGGTCGGGCCCTACTGGTTGAGGAAGTCGGAACTCGCGCCGGCTGGGTTCCTGAAGGTGCAGATTGAGAGCACACTTGACGCGGTCTGCAATTTCCCCCTGTTCTTCTTTAATTGCTATTTCCTAAGTTTAATGAGCTCGTGGTAATGATAATAATGATATCTATTGCTCCTATTCTAGAGGATTCTTAGAAGAGAAGCTTGACGATCGGTTTATTTGTTGACATTTGTTGAATGCCAAGTGTCGGGAGTTATGTTGAAAGATGATAAAATTTTCATATGTTTTTGGAGCTATTATTCATTGGAGCAAGTTCAATAAGACAGGAAGCTCGTGACTTTTAACTTACAATGTTGGACACTCCTGCCATATAGGTTTGTCTTTCGGTTGACTTAGATGGATGTTGGAGCTGCCGAACGACATAGAGATAGTCAGATAGATCGGTATCCTTTGCTAATGGAACAAGTGGAGAGTAGTAGTGGTCATCATCACATAATTGATGTAGAGAGAAATGGGGACACCTCATTGACAGCATCTCATGGTGATCAGCAACACAGGGTAGACTCGACAGAGGATGAGGATGGACTTTCGCCTATCATGCCAGCCCCTGCGGATCAAACAACTGTAAATTCATCAAACAGATTGAACTCCGTGAATTCCTCTAGCACGAGAAGAAGGAGTGATGATTACCACCAGCATCGAACAAGTCCATTGAATTCTGGACTATGGATTTCAGTGGAGTTAGTTGTCACCGTGGGTCAAATTATAGCATCCATAGTGGTTTTGTCATTGTCAAGACATGAAAATCCAGAGGCTCCACTATTTGCATGGGTTGTAGGTTATGCATCTGGTTGTGTGGCAACGCTGCCTATTCTTTACTGGCGTTATCATTCTGGCAACCGTGGTAGTGATAAGCAGTCCAGTCGATCCCATCGAGGGACTTCTCATAGCAATCAATCAGAGCCTAGCTCTTATACAGCTATCTCTATCACACAGTCCACAGATGAGGGCAATCAACATTCTGAAGAATCGGCATCATGGAATGGCCAAATTGCAGACACTCTGAGTTCACGGTAAAGTTCAATCGTTTCTTATGCTGCTCATGGATGATGATTGCTTCTCATCTATTCAAATTGAATTTCGTTTGCACGTTGTGGGATTGTTGGCATCATTCAGAATAACCTAGTCTATACAATCTATGATAGATGGAATCAACAGCTAATTTCGTTTTTGCAGAATTAGTGGGCTGGTGGACCATTTCAAGATGGCCTTAGACTGTTTTTTTGCTGTATGGTTTGTTGTCGGCTATGTGTGGATTTTTGGAGGTCACTCTTCACCTTCTGATACTCCGAAACTGTATAGGTACCAATTTATAGGGACACTGTTCTGTTCTGTCTATACATGTAATTGCTGTGCTTGATGAAATATGTGTTGTGGCCCTTTTGCAGGTTATGTATAGTATTTCTAACTTTTAGCTGTATTGGATATGCCATGCCTTTTATACTATGTGCAACAATTTGTTGCTGCCTACCTTGCATAATGTCTGTTCTGGGCATCCGAGAAGACTTTTCGCAGACAAGAGGAGCCACCTCAGAAACCATCAATGCTCTTCCTATCTACAAATTCAAGGTGAACCAAGACTTAAATGCTGACGGTGAGGAATTTAACACAGGAGGAAGTGAAGGCGGGGTCTTGGCTCCAGGGACAGAAAAGGAGTGTTTCTTGTCGGGAGAAGACGCGGTAAGCATAAAACCCACTTATGTCCTCCCATTCCAATTCTGGAGTTCAAGCACCCTCCTGCTGAATTTTGACCTATAATGTAGGGCTAGCATTTGATTTCGCATCCTAAAAAGAAAGGCCTCGCCTCACATCTGCTTATACGTTCCTTAACATGGTGAAACTATCATGATAGCAGCAAGTCGCAAATGCTTACTATCGGCAGCTAGGCATGATATTTATCTTCAAGCAGACAAAGTGATGTTGCCATTGTATTTGTGCAGGTTTGCTGTATTTGCTTGTCAAGATATGCAGATAACGATGAACTTAAAGAGCTACCTTGTCACCATGTCTTCCACGTTGAGTGCATTGATAAATGGTTAAAGATCAATGCCTCATGCCCCCTCTGTAAAAGTGAGATTAGCGAGAGCAGTGGGCTTTCGCAATCTCACAGAGACAGCTAGAACTGAGGACGAGTTTCAAGTAGCTCAAGAATTTGCATAAGGGAGCTGCCCATGAATGTGCCAACTACAATGTTTGCTCATCGGACTTACGATGAAACAGGGCCTCTTCGCAGAGACGTGTATTGACTTGGCACAGGTAGCAAGAGGTTATATCTGCAAAGAGGTTCTCTTGTGACGCATCGGATGATTTACCATTGCTACACTACACTATGTAGAAGTGAATCTCTTGCTTGGGAGTGGTCCCACCTTCTCAGGACATGTAAATGTGAGGTCGAAGTTGAATGGTCGGCTCATACGCCGGGTCCCGTGAAACGATCTGGGGGTGCTGCAATGGCAAAGGAATCTTTGCGCACAGATCCTATCTCGGGATAATGGTAATGATGTATATAGCTTGTTCGAAAATACAGCACATGGTGTATTTAATCACGTAAATTGCGATAAACTGTAACTATTCATCGTGTCATGTTCTCCTATTTTGGAGCCCTAGAGTGGGCATGCTTAAGATAAATGGAGGACCTCAGTACTATTGCTATTACAGACAGTTACCAAAGGCTGATCAAGAAATAGCTAGCATAGTGCGTAATCAAAGTTGTAGCAATATGCTAAAAAATTGCTGATATTTGCAGAGAACAACTTTAGTTTTTATCTTTCCTCTTTTAAATAAAAAGATTGAAGACAGATGAGCAATAGAATTTGGAAGAACGTGATGGACAAAAACTGATAATGGATAGAGCAATAGCAATTTAGTCTTTGGTTTTGTTTTAGATTCTGTTTGTTTCATAGATTTGGAAAATATTTTTTTAATATTAATCACTTATATCAATTCAAATAATTAGTTCATGAAAGGTTCTCTCCATCCCTTGCAATTATGCATGTCTAAATATTTTTATGAACATTAAAAATATCTTATTCATTAATTTTTTATAGGCAATACAAGTAATATTCATTTTTAAAAGTGATACAAATGCATAATTTTTAAGATGCACCGTACATAGGATCAAAGATCATTCCACACCATCCCTCACAAGATATGAGAGCATTGCGCAAGTGGTCGGTTTGGGACTCAGAAAAAGAAGAAAAATGGCTTTTTCTTGAACTTACATATTTCGTGCCATTCATGTTACTATTCTGGTTGTGGTCTTAGAAGGGAGATGAGACTACATAATTTCTGAGATAGCTAGTATAAGCACCTAGAGGGTGTGAATAGGTGCACAAACAATTTATCGAGATATGGAAGTGATTCTTGGCAAACGATAGAAAGGAAATTCTCTCTTGGTTAACAAAATGAAATACGATTAAGGTAAAGAGAGTAAGGAAGAGAAAATTGAACACAGGGTTTATAGTAGTTTGGCTTATTCCAAGCCTACGTCCACTCTTCTGCACTGACAGCCTACCGGCTGGATTTCACTTATGAACAAAAGAGAAGTTACAGCACAGCTTTGCCTTGATTCCACAGTGTAGATGTTCTACCACACCTTCTCAAGATTTCTCACAAATATAGACTCTCTTTTGTATACAAGTATTCGCTCAAAGGAATTGTCTAAACAAAAAGGAGCTTCAGACTTTGGAATTCTTCTATCGCGCACACCTCAACAACTTAGAACGTCTTCCTTATATACTCCTTTATGCCATCATACCCGTTGGCACTTACCAAAGGAATTCCTCCAATCTACCCGTTGGACGGAATCAATTAGGAAGATTATCCGAGCTATTAAAGGAACGTTTCGATAGCCCATCAATCATGTTCGCCCATACAATCAGGATCTCGGTTTCCATAAGTAGAACCTTCCAATAATATTTAGGCAATCACCGGATCTTCAATTATCGAGTCAATCTTCGATCAATCAAAGGACTCCGTTATGTCTTTTCCAACCACGAGATCTTCTCCAGTTGATAAGGTTAAATCCTTGACGAAACATCCAGTTCTGGATAACCTTTCTTCAACGGATTAGAGACTGTCAATGAGGATAGACTTTGAGTCTTGAGTCCGGCTGTCCGGAGGTCTTCAGACTTTAAATAGCAGAGTCTGCAAGCCTTCAGACTAGACTGATGGAATCGTTTTGTCAGCTTCAAAACACTTCAAGAAGATTTCTCCAACAATTTCAACCTCCTTATTTTGGTGTGAAAATAGCAAAAATGGCATACCATTATTTTCATATTTTCTAAATTTATTTTCGGAGTTTCAGACGACTTAAAAGCAGGAGAAATTGCCAAAGGCCTCAAGAGATAATTTCTTTGAAGGTTGTTTCAGGGAAAACTAGAAGAAAGAAAAAGAAAATGAAACATTTTCCCTACAATCTAGGGAAATTTCCGTAACAGAAAAAAGATAAAGTCCAGCAAAACATATGGCTCCTCTCCAACAACAACCCATTGGGAGACCACTTGTCTTCATCCATTTCATTAGTGATACGAAAAAACCAAAGAAGAAGATAAATTAGAAGATAAATTAGGAGGTTCATATTAGCAAGGATAACATAGAGCCAAGGCCCGAATCACTCACTTGCATACTTAACCAAAAAATAGAAAACTTTCATGACCTGAAACTAGAAAACGAAGAACAAAAACCAACCCAGGAGAGCATGTCTTATTGATGCAAAATCTATCATTTGTAACATCTCATTCCAAAATTTTTCACAGAACGCAATGTTTATACAAAGGAAAAACAATGGTGGACATAAATAAGGGAAGTACAACATGTCTCCAGAAGTAAGTTTGCAGAGTTGCAGAGGCCACTTGTTCTTAAGGCTGACGAAGCATCCGTTCTTCAAAATTTCTCCTGTGGCTCAACCTCAGGGATGTCCTATAGATTGTAAAACTGACAATGCAAAAAGGGAAACCTTAGTTTAATGCATATTCCCATGGAGCCTGCCACCTTTTCTCATTCATGCCCACAGACACACAAGGCTATGAATCCGACTGGAAACGAAAGTGGAGGAAGATTATACACAATTAGCCAAACAAATTCCAAGATGAGAGGGAGAGGGAGGCCAAAAAGAACAGAAGCAAATGCCAATCCAATAAAGCGACAGAATGGCCATGAACTGGAAAAGGCCCCATGAATGATACTTCCCCAGTGGTTGAACGAACTACCTCCCAAGCCACAGCTATTGCTGTGAACTAACTCTCATGCATACCGATGAATGTAGAATTACATTGCCCAAAATGAGCTTTCAACTCCTCTTGTTAGATAGAGAGGTCCTTAAAAGCTTCCAGTTTTCCATTTGGCGCAAGAGAATCCATGCTTATGCCACCCGCAGGATGGTTGACTCCATTTTCAGGATTACTAGAAATCTGGTTGTACGAGGACTTTAGAACTGCAGAACTGCGACTTCCTTCAAAATACGTGGAGTGCGGGAAGTATTCAGCACAACGTAATTTCCATCCTGTTGAAGATGTATTTTACAAGTGTCAGAGACACCATCTCAAAAGTCAAATCTAGCTTTATCCAATCATAATATCCCATCTTTGTATTCAGTAAAATGAGTAGGCCAATAAGGAAGTAGGGATAGAAGAATGGTCATCAGTAACGAAATTCACCGACGAGATCCCTCCCTCTCACACCCCAACACACACCCACCCAGCCACCCACTTGCTACCCTATACTGCTGCTACTCCAATTATTCCAACAGATACTCCACATTTTAAGCATAACTTTACCAAAAACAGTTGACGAGATCAAAACTTACTTGATGCAGCATCCATATCAACTACTACTGAGGAGAGTAGCTTGTGAACCGCAATACAATCCTTGAGTTTCCATTCCTTAACTGATCTGAGTGCTCCATTTCTATGCAACATAACGTGGACATGCTCAACAGATTATCAAGGGGATGGCAGCGTAAAACGGTCCAAAACAAATGAAATGAAGATGGTAGACCTTCGTTGCACCAAACAGTACCTTTGCACCAAGTTGTTGCTCGAATCCTCAATTAATTTCACAGCCTTGCCCTTATTGCTGGGTTCCAAAAGATACAGCATTTCTGCAGCAGCTGCCTTGTGCATCAAGGAATCTGCACACACACACAAAAAAAAAAAAGACCAAGCACACTTAGAACATGTTATAACACACATAAGAAAATTGTCTGATGTTGAGGATACCTTTATGCTTATCGAGGAATGACTCATTTGCCTCTAAAAGAGACTTCCCATGCAAATGACTGCAAGATGAACAATTGTATGTGTTAAAAGACTGTCATATTGAAAAAACAAACAAGAAAGATATAGCAAGTCCAAAAGACAGGTTGTAAAGAACCTGATTTATGGTCGTTCAGCTTCTAATACAGTGCAAATAAGTTTCTCAGAGTCAGTAGCTGGGGCAGCCATGGAACTAACTACGTGGAAAAACTTTAACTGCAGCATAAGAAGCACCCATCAGGAACAACACCAAGCCGTCAAAGTCTCTAGCAACCGGGGAAACAATATAGACCACCACTGAAAAGAATTGAGGAAAAAGCAGCAGCAACACAGATCAACATACTATGAATTGCATCAAATTTACAGACACCCAAAAGATGCGACAAATATATCAACAGCTCAACCCAAGGAGTTAAGAGGACATATGAGAATGATAAAATATCTCGAGTGCAAACTAGAGAGGAACTAACCAGGCACCTATGTGTGTCAGGGCTTTCTGCGTCCAACCGGAGCAGCTGCTTCACCGCCTGGGTTTATGAAAAGAGCAGCATATAAAGATGCATATATTAAAATGGAGTTAAGTAGAAAATTAAATTGCAAGCAGCACATATATAGGAAAAAGAAACAGAACATTTATCAGCTTGTCATTAAGTTACTCCGAACAATATGTTTCAAGAAGTTTCAAGAGTAAGAAAGTCACTGGACAAAAGAAAAAAGAAGAAGCAAAGTAACCCCAGGCAAAATTACCTGAAAAGCAAGCAAAGTTTTCCACTTTCTCATATTTACTTCAAACGAAAGAATGTGTGTTTCCAAAGAATCAGGTGAGCTCCTTTGAAGCCGCTTCAATTACTTTGTTGCCTCTGATAGTGGATCCTCGACCTAGTACCACATATACATAATGGAATCCAGGTCACAGCAGCAACTATTAATAAAAAGGAAGTTACATAATATATGAAGCCAAAAAGAAGATTGCGCAGGAATATTACATACACTAATTTATCAGGAAGAAGCTGTTCATTGGCACATATCATGCTCTCTCTAGAAACAATAAAGCACATTTTTTGGCGAAAGGAATGTAATCACCAATTCCAATATTAGTATTTTCATGTGCTATTCAGAATCAAAATGGGCAGGCATTCGCGTATATGACAAAATGCCTATCCCCCCTCCTTTATGAGACACTTTTTTTTTAATCGTAGCCTAACTATTTCCCATTTCATAGATGGATATCTAGGGACTCAAGTCTAAATAAAATTGACTGTACATAATTGTAATTTGCACCAGACATATTTTACTTGAGTAATTACAAAAATTGAATCTAACAAGAAGATACCTAGTAAGTCCAGCTAACTTGGTGCTATAATTTGACCCACGGTGACAACTAACTCCACTGAAATCCATAGTCCAGAATTCAATGGACTTGTTCGATGCTGGTGGTAATCATCACTCCTTCTTCTCGTGCTAGAGGAATTCACGGAGTTCAATCTGTTTGATGAATTTACAGTTGTTTGATCCGCAGGGGCTGGCATGATAGGCGAAAGTCCATCCTCATCCTCTGTCGAGTCTACCCTGCATTGCTGATCACCATGAGATGCTGTCAATGAGGTGTCCCCATTTCTCTCTACATCAATTATGTGCTGATGACCACTACTACTCTCCACTTGTTCCATTAGCAAAGGATACCGATCTATCTGACTATCTCTATGTCGTTCGGCAGCTCCAACATCCATCTAAGTCGACCGAAAGACAAACCTATATGGCAGGACTGTCCAACATTGTAAGTTAAAAGTCATGAGCTTCCTGTCTTATTGAACTTGCTCCAATGAATAATAGCTCCAAAAACATATGAAAATTTTATCATCTTTCAACAGAACTCCCGACACTTGGCATTCAGCAAATGTCAACAAATAAACCGATCGTCAAGCTTCTCTTCTAAGAATCCTCTAGAATAGGAGCAATAGATATCATTATTATCATTACCACGAGCTCATTAAACTCAGGAAACAGCAATTAAAGAAGAACAGGGGGAAATTGCAGACCGCGTCAAGCATGCTCTCAATCTGCGCCTTCAGGAACCCGGCCGGCGCGAGTTCCGACTTCCTCAACCAGTAGTGCCCGACCATGCGGCCCTCGTCTGGGTCAGGTTCGCGATCGCGCCCTTCCCCAGCTCCTCCATCGCCTTGAACGCGGCCTGGAACCGAGGCTCTATCTCCTCCACGAACTCGTCCGTGGACCCGATTTGGCTCACGTCCAAGGAAAAGCCCTAGCTCCGGTGCTGGTGTAGCCAGTCCACGTACCTCGTCCACAGCGAGCGGGAATCCTCCCTAGCCCTCTAGCCCGCGCCTCTCCTTCTTCGCCTCGCCGTCGGCCCTGCCTATGTCCACCGAGATCCCCCTCGCGATCGATCAGGCCAGCGACAGGGACAACACCCGGTTGACGGCGGGGAGCCTGGCGTCGCTCAGGAACGAGACCGAGGCCGCCTCCCTCCTACCGGAGGTCTACGGCTTCGCGGCGGAGGCGGGCGGCGTCTTCGGCCTAAGGGAGGGGGAGGACGAGCAGATACCAGAGACGGAGGACGCCATCGGCGGCGGCAGCGGCTCGGAGTCGGAGTTGATGACGAGTTCGTCAGAGGGAGGTAATCGGACGGAGGCCCAGGAGTTGCCGAGAGACCAACGCGAGCACAAACCTCGATCTCTGCGTTGGAAACAGTCGGAGGCGAAGGTTTGAGAAACCATCTGCGACCAGCGGGGCTCTTGGAGGAGGCGACGTGACAGAGGTAGATGACCGGCGAGGCTTTTTGGAGAGGCGGAGGCGGAGGCGGAGGCGGAGGCGGAGGGGGTGGGATGCGCTGAGAAGGAAACGGAGGAAGTAAGTGCAGCTCGTTCCGTCTGCTCTTCCACGAAAGAGAGACAAAACCTAAAAAATTCAAGCGAGGAGAGAGAAAATTTAAGCGGAAGCATTCCGCATTTATTACCTGTCCTTTCTTCTGCTAGCCGAGCCGAGCCAGCAGCCGAGTTATTTGGGAGAGAAGAGAGAGAAAGAAGCGCTGAGTCGAGATCGAGGAGAGGAAGATGGCGCCTGACCTTATGGGTCCCACGAAGACACGTGTCGTGCTCCCACCGCCTTCTTGTTTGCCAGGCTGGAGCATAAGATGTGCCCAATATTTTCTCCTCTCTCCCCTCTTTCTCTCTCCACCTCCCCCTCGACCGCTCTCCCTTCCGTCTTCCTCTCTCTCCCCCCTCTCCCCTCTCTCTCTCTCTCCGCATCAACACCTCTCTCCCCTCTCTCCATCTCCCCTTGTGAACACACCTCTCCCTCTCCCTCTCCCATCGGCAAAGTGAGAAATGAAAATCATGGAGGGACCCACCCAGACCACCTATCGGCTCCGCTTCCTCATTACACCTCTCCCATGAGTAGCATCCCGCAATTGAACTAATCTTCTACCCATTGTGTTCATCAAACTTGCTGACGTCGTGGGAAGAGCAGATCATGATTCTTTCTGCCTCGTCCATGGCGACTTCTTACTCATGGCCGATGTCATGGACATCTGCTTTTCTAATGACGACGCTTTGGAGAAGGCGACGGCTAGTCCTGAACATGGCTCCAATCACCACCTCTCGGTTTACGGCATCCACCGTAGCCAACCACAGATCCCGCAACGCTGAGGCTCGGCCGAGCAGCGGTCGCTCTTTAGGAATGGTATGCGATGCACCTTTGTCGTTTGTTTGCTTTACCCTTTTCATTTAAAGTAAAAAAATCTCATTGCCACAGGCCACGGGCGGCGACGAAGATAAATTGCACTCTACTTCTGGCGTTAATATAGACGGAGAGGAGCACGAGTCCGATCCCAGGTGCCGACAGTGGGGATGGAGTTCGATTTAGAAGTTATAATTTTTACTGCAGCTACGCTAAACAAACCGGTTTCAATGGGAGAAGGGGAAAAACAGAATACTATGCATCCATAATTGTTCATGATATTGGTTTTTAGTATTCTAATTTAAATAGTACTGATATCGATATGCGATATGTGATATAACACGACACATTGTTTTTAATAAAAATAAAATAAAAGTTTGACGTATTATGATACATTATATATTAAATGTATATTTTTATACATACATAATAAATGATCATTTTTATAATTAATTTAATCAAATTAATTTGATTCAAATTCATAATTAAATAAATAATAATAAAAATTTAGAATGAATTTACACTAAAAAATTAATTCATCATTTATTAATATTATTTATTATTTCAATTTGATAAATTCAACTCCGTTCCAATAGTACATAAAACTTAGAGAAAAAAACTTTGAGGTGAATTGTGTATTATGGGAAGTGAAAGTCAAAATAAAAGGAAGATTAAAATTTTCTTCTTTTTCCATTTATAATTTTATTAGTTTTTATTTTTATTTTTTTCACATATATACATTTTGATCATTTATTTATTGAAATTTTTTAAATTGACTTAGCTTGTAGGAATTCCGACTCGAGTGTCAGTGTCTAGAAAATTAATCAGGTGTCAAATTTTTCAACATGTTTTAATTAAGCATAAGACAAACAAACTCTCTTAGAAAATGTTTGTGCTTCCTAGAATCTAACTTTGTTTGAACATGGTGCGATATGGTTAGAATAGCCGTGGATGAGTTTAGATGCACGCTACGGAATTCTAGAAATTCAGAATTTTGCGCTAAAACGGGGGATGGCTGAGGGGACTCCGGGAGGCAACGGGATGGTTCGTTCCGACGGATAGAGAGAAGTCCGAGAGAAGAGAGAGAGGCCTTCTCTGAATTTTTTTAGAAAATGTAAAGAAGATGAGGTTTTCTCAGGAGGGAGGGAGGGAGAGAAGATAGTGGGAGGGAAGAGAAAGGCCTTTTTTCTTTTACCTTTTTAGAAAAAGTAGAGCGGAGGATAAAGTTTTCTCGGAGAGAAAGGGGGAGGACGGAGAATGTCAACAACGGAGGAGATGATGGAAAAGTAATGGGGTGAGAGAGGAGTGGGTGTTCCAAAATTTTGCGAAACGGAATCTGTATGGTACGCGTGACGAAATTTAAGTGCACTACCTCTTGCTAATTTTTTTCCAACGTGCTGACTTAGCAAGACTGCCCTCTGCAATATTTTTTCACTTTCAAATCCCTTAAATCCTCAGACGAGACAAAGAATCCCCTAATTCCATAGGGTCTTTCTCTCTCGTCTGTCTCGATCTCCCCTGCCTAAAAAACCCCCTCCTCTCTCGCTCTCTCCCTGTCCCTCTCTCCCCGCGTAAACCCTCCCCCCGCCCGGGCATAGACACCGCTCTCCCCTCTCTCTGTCTCTCGTCTCTTCTCCACCTCCCCCCGCATAAACTACCCTCCCTCTCTCGTCTCTCCCTATCTCCCCCCGCAAAAACACACCTCTCGCTCTCCCTCTCTCATCTGTTCACTTATTTAAGTATAAATAAACTCGCGTAAGGGCCATAATGAGAATCCCTTAGCATAGAGTTTCCTTGAATTAGAAAGATTAAATTGCGCAAAATAGTTCACGAGTCTGATTGAACAATTTGAAAAAAAAAAAACGGAGAACAAAATAAAAAGCCCATGTTCAAAACATAAGGCCAATATCAATCGTGAAATGTCTCTACAGCTCTAATCTCCTCTAAGGAGATGATTACCCAGACAAAACAAGCGCCAATCTTCCAATGACCACCTTCTAGCTGATGGCCTCTCTCCTTCTTCTTCTTCTTCTTCTTCTTCTTCTTCATGTTATCACCATTTTTCCAAAGCTTTCGTCACGCTCGGAAGATACCCTCCAGAGTTTCCTCTTCTTCCACGTTCTCATCCCGTTCCCTTTCCCTCGGAGATGCTCCCTCCAGTCGTTTCTCGTGTCTTCTGCGAGAGGTCTCGAAGGGCGTTGTTGGAGTCAAGTCCCTCCATGCTCAGATTGTTGTCAATGACATTTGCAGCGAGCACCGTTTGGCTACTGCGCTTGTCTGTGTGTATCGCGATCTGGGTTGCCTTGAATATGCACGCAAGGTGTTCGATCAAATTCCCCACCCGGAAGCGTCGATATGCGTGGCTTTGCTCGTTGGGTATATGAGACGTGAGCTGTACGATGAGGCCATTGCTTTTTTCGAATTGATGAGGTCCCGTGATTTGGAGATTGATGGCCGAGCTAGCAATTTCGCGCTGAAGGCTTGCTCGATGGTGTCTGATTACGAAAGGGGCATGGGTATAATAAACATTGCCGTTGACAAGGGAATTCAGAGAAATCAGTTTCTTGCGAGTTCGATGGTAAATTTTCTGATGAAGTTTGGGAAGGTAAAAGAAGCAAGAATGATTTTTGATGGTCTCCGTGATAGAGATGTTGTATGTTGGAATTCAATGATTAGCGGGTATGTGCAGGCACGACAGTTTAATGATGCTTTCACTTTGTTCTTTGAGATGTGTAAATATGGTGTTAGGCCTACTCCTGTGACAATGACAAGCATAATCCAAGCCTGCGAGGGAGTTGGGAATTTGGATCTAGGCAAATCGGTTCATGGGTTTGTACTGTGCTTGGAGATGGGTGACGATGTTTTGGTTCTCACGTCTCTGGTTAATATGTATGCTAAGTTGGGTGATGTTGTGAATGCTCGTCGAGTATTTGATGGTATGACAATGAGAAATTTGGTGTCTTGGAATGCCATGATCTCTGGATATGTCCAAAGTGGTTTTGTGCATGAAGCTTTTGAACTTTTCTCTCAACTACTTAAGAATCATTGCAGGTTTGATTCGGGGACCATGGTCAGCCTCATACATGGTTGTGCTCTAACAGCAAATTTTGAAAGTGGAAAGATGATCCATGGTTTTATTTATAGAGCTGGTCTTGAGTTGGATGTTATTTTGTGCACTGCTCTTGTGGACCTGTACTCAAAATGTGATGCCCTGAGTTGGGCCTTGTCAGTCTTCAGCAGAACACCTAACAAGAATGTGATAACATGGACAGCAATGCTTGTTGGGTTGGCACAAAATGGGCATGCCGAGGAAGCCTTGAGATTATATTCTGATATGCAACAGGAGGGAGTCGCTGCCAATTCCATTACTCTGGTTAGCTTAGTCCATTGCTGTGCCCACTTGGGATCTTTGAAGAAGGGGAAGAGCATCCATGCTCACCTACTACGTATTGGCTATGCTTTGAGTGTTGTGAACATGACGGCACTTATTGATATGTATGCTAAATGTGGAAAGGTTGAATATGCAGATAGAGTAATTCATTATTCACTAGTTAGTGAAAAAGATGTTGTATTATGGAATTCCTTAATAGGTAGTTACGGTATGCATGGTTTTGGGGATCGAGCTCTTGCTGCCTTTCACCAAATGAAAGAGGAAGGAGTCTCACCTAACGAAAGCACTTTTGTTTCTCTTCTAACTGCTTGCAATCATTCAGGCTTGGTGGAAGAAGGAGTTGGACTATTTCACAGCATGCAGAAAGACCACAACATTAGACAAAGTGAGAAGCTCTATGCTTGCTTTGTGGACCTTCTTAGTCGTGCAGGTCGTCTTGAAGAAGCAGAGGCTTTAATTGAAGAAATTCCTTTCAACTCAAGCAGTGCTTCTCTTGAAGCTCTGCTAAATGGTTGTCGGACTCACAAGAACATCAATTTAGGTGTAAAGACTGCAGACAAATTGCTTTGTCTTGGTGTCGCCAATCCAGGTGTTTACGTAGTGCTTTCAAATATATATGCTGTAGCAAGACAATGGGATAAGGTAGATCATGTTAGACGACTTATGAGGCAATGTGGGTTGAAAAAAACCCCTGGATACAGTTTGATAGAAACTGGTAACCGGTTGCACACATTTTTGGCTGGAGACAGTTCACATCCAAAGCAGTTGGAGATAGATGAGATCTTGGACAATTTGAAAACAGAAGTTGAGGCTTCTGGTTATGTTCCTGATACTAGTTGTATTCTTCGAGATGTAGATGAATCAGTGAAGGTTAAGTTGCTTTGGGGTCACAGTGAGAGATTAGCTATTGCATTCGGGCTCTTAAGTACACCAGCTGGAAGCTTGATTCGGATCATCAAGAACCTGCGTGTGTGCAATGATTGTCACAATGTAACAAAATACATTTCAAAAATAGTTCAGAGAGAGATTGTTGTACGAGATGCTAATCGTTTTCATCACTTCAAGAATGGGAAATGTTCCTGTAATGGCTACTGGTGAATGCCCTACTGATGACACGAATGGCAGAGACTCTGTTCGGCTTAGTAGCATCTGTGACCTTTTTGGACGTCTGCTCTTGAATAAGCACTCAATACAAGACTTGTCTATGCTGCTTATCAGGTCACAGAATTAACATGAAGATAACAACTTTATGGAGAATCGTTGGAACTTTGGGATGGTCTCTGGTTCTGCCTCTCTTTCTGGAGACTAACACTACAGGGACACCACATGCTACAGAGACAATAAATGCCAAGCTTCGTGCTGATGAGGTCCGAACTTGTGGGGATTATTAGTGTCATGTTAATGCCAACCCATAGATTTGATTTGCACACTAAAGTAATTGACTGCAAGGGTGATTTTCAGTAAATAAGTCATAATTCATCCGACAAGAATTCCGACACATCAGATTTATCAGTGTGCTCAAAAAATTTACAATAGAGTCGGGCATCCCCTAACGGAGGCCTAAATGAGTCGGGGTGTGTACTATGCGGAGAAGCGCTGTCCCCATCATACTTCAACTGTAGTAAGCTCAGGAAAATGGGCGTGAAACAGAGGATGTACAGTTGATTTTGTTGGAGATTGTATGTTCACGCTGGGTCGACCATGAGTAACAGTAATAATTGCTCGAGTGTTTGATTGATACGGGTCAAATCTTTGCTCATACTACTCTAGGATATGCAACAACTACGCATATCTAAGAATCATCGAAGATAGGTGGTCTGCCCAAGTAGGGGAGAATGCTTGATTCTAGAATTGTTTGCGGGAACAAAGAAGTAACGTTTTTTTTTTTTTTAACTTTTTGATTCTCTTTCAAATCTATTTCCGGAAACAAATTTATTTTTAGAAGTAGAAAAATTAATTATTACCAAAAGAATTTCTGTTTTTTTTTTATTCCGATGAACAAAAAAAATAATAATAATGAATTGGCACATTACCGAATAAACCCTAACATTATAGGACACTACATGTTATAAAAAAAGGAAAAGGAAAAGAAAAATCAATGCCTAACTTTGTGCCGATGAAGCTCGAACTTGTCAGGATGTAGAGGTTGCGCTAAATCTGTGAAATTGTTATAACTTCCGATTTCGATAAATAAATAAAAAAATGTGAACAGTTTTCTCTATTTCCTTGAACATGCTTTTGGTTTGTGAATGTAAAAATTTCAATTTAAAAAGGAACTTTATAAAAAAAAAAAAAAGTTATATTTTTGCTAAAGGCTATTCACAATTTGATTGTGTTGTTTTCAAAACTAAGAAATGTGTTAACGATTGACTATGTTCCCATTCAAAACGAAAACTTGAAAGTGAACTACTAGTTCTAGAAAGTGGAAACGTCCTTGTTTATTTATTTATTCGCGATCTATTTATAATGTCAATGAGTGACCAGATACATTTTTATTGCAATTACAATGAAATAGAAAACTTGAGAATAAAACATTTGGAACGATAACCTCTTGACTTGTTTTCTCGTACCAAACAAGGCTGAAAATTCCTCATGATAGGATGAGCACGGCCGCACTTATGACGAGACTATTAACGTCAACTAGATATGTTAATATCGACCTCAAATTTGATTTGTGAACTAATGACTAGCTGCAAGTATGCATTTAATAAAGTAGGTCATAATTGATATTCAACAAGAGTTTGACACATCGAATTTATTAACATGCACATAAAATGACAATATAGTCGGGCATCCCCAATCCAAGACCTAAATGACTCGGCGACATGGCCCTCGGGCCCACAGTCAAAATATTACATATTCAAATGGACAATACAGATGGTCTGAGATCGTGTTAAACTACATAGAATAAGCAACCACTAAGGGGCCAACCACGCATGGGTACAACATTCAATGTGTCCTCGCCGAGTTTAGACCGGGAGTTCGCTTTCTTGGGGAACTGACACCGCGCCAGGCATAGGCAAGTTTCCACCTGCTGTCCCGGTCTCGGATGATGTACTGCGCTTGCATTTAAGAAGCATAGAGCACATCAGTGCCCCAACTCCCATGGAGAGAAAGATGCATGCTACAGAGGAAAACGCGGACCATGAGCTAGGCAGAAGCAGAGTAACCAGAGACACCAACCACAACGATCCAAGCAGCAGCTCCGCGTGCTCGAGCACTTGGACATAGAAACCGGGGAGAGACAAATCAGGAAGGTATACATTCTTGAGAAGATGGGCAAGGCAGCTCGCGAGCAAGCAGGCAATGCCGAAGCCCATGGTCATGGGGTGCGTGGTATACGGAGAAGCGCCGTCGCTGCCATATTTCAACTGGACCAAGCTTAGGAAAATCGGTGTGAAATGCAGAATGACAGATTTGATTTTGTCAGAAATAGGACCGCGCGCGTCTGAGTCTGATGATCTAGGAGTGCTTGCCATTCAAGAGGGGGATAAAGAATTTTTAGACTAGGTGGATTGAGGTGTGTATGTGAAGTGAGGGAGACGAAACAAAACAAACTCGAAAGAGGAAAGAGAACGCGTGTCTTGTGCAAAATAAGTCCTATTACACATTTATAGCGTGGGTCGACCATTGATGGAGCATTAAGTTTGGGACTAATTCTTAGAAAAATACTTGGATGACCTAAATTCGAGCAGAGCAGTAAAATGAGCTGTGATACTGAGAAGTGTAACAATTAAGGTGGTCGGACAAGGAAGATGCAGCAACTACGCCCATCAAATGAACTCCTCCGAGATAGGTGGTCTTTCCAAAATAGGGGAGGATGGTCAGTCCAAGGTAGGGAAGGATGCATATCACTGTGTTTTACTTACTTTAATCCAATTATCAAAATTATGCCGTTTATCACTATAACATTACCCTGTTTACCACGTCATCTTTTGTCATGCATACTCCATAAATACATGTTGTTCATCACTATATCACGTACGCGCTCGTCTTGTCAATTGCATACTTGTTACACCATGCACCATCAGGTCATGCTATTATGTGCTACGGTTCCGCCATCTGGTGCTGTGGGTGGTCATGAATCGTGCATACTCATTGATTATTCATATCTAATTATTGATTCATCTTCACTATCATTGTGCAATGTTATATTATTTTTCAATGTACGTCATCATAGATATGTTGCTACCACATATCCGTTTATATTTATCTTCGGCGTCTCATTCATCCTGCTAGAAGTCATGTTTATGCATCATTGTCATCCATCATTCTTGCGTCATGAAACGACTATTATCTTGATGCACTTGTCAGGTAATTCATTCAACATATGTATCATGGGTACATGCATAGCCCGATTAACTTTTTTCTTTACATTCAAAAGTCAAAGTAATTATGTATGTTTTTGATAAAAAGCATGTTAAGAATTTCAATCTAGGAATATGTATTATGAAGCTAAAGGGTATCGGGGGTGCTAAACTTTCACACACGTCGCAGAAGTACTAATCCTTCCCCATACGTAATTGAACCCTTTAGACTCTGATTTCATTGCATTTAGACCAATCAACCTTTAAAGCGTGGGACCTTTTTTTTTTTTTCATTTTTCCGATTAAGCCGGTGACTGGCCCGTACTTAGGATTAAGGAATGTTCTAGCAATTTTAGGCGCAACAGCTTGGTGACCTAAGGTAGTTGACTAAGGCTTCTCCGGAGGCGCTACACACCATTTTAGCCATTGTCCCTGTTTATCCCGTTGAAGGGACGTCTACTCTTGCTCGGTAATTTGAGCTGCCATTTCTCGTTTTCACATTCCTAAAAGATGCACCTACCTTTGCCCTCCGGTGGTCTCAACTAGATGTCGATGTTCAGATGAGGAGTGAGGAGTGAAAATCATCGAGGAGGAATTAGCGGAGCAAAATACTGCCTCACCCAAGAGACCATCCCCGTGGAAGAAGTAAGAACACCTTCCTCCCCCGGGCCTCCCTCATGTCTACCTCTCATTTTAAACATCAGCCAATTATGGACTCTCTTGTCATTTTGTACACGCAACCAAAAAGCAATTGATCGAGGCGATGCACGGGGAATATGTCTCCCGGGAAAGTTCGATGAAGTAATCTTTTGTCACCACCCGCCGTGGTGGCACTGATGGTAGATCCCAGTGCATTCCTCCGTGGAGGCCTGGGTTCGAAGCCCCTGCAACGCAAAGTTGCAGGGGGGCAATTGAGTCATTTGTGCGCCTTACCCAGTGCGTGGGGCGGTGGTTTCCCCACGTTGCCCCTAGGGTTTACTCGTCTAAACTGCTGGCCGACCGAGGTTCCCTGGGTCATCAAAAAAAAAAAGTAATATTTTGTCAAGTTTTAAATGAATATTGCGATTCGTTTGACAAGTCAGAAGTTCTTTTTAATCAAGCGAAATATGTTTTATTCGTTAGCTTCTAGATGCGAAAGTGAAGTACCTTTGTCACAGCGAAGAGACTGACATTACCAACCCAAAGACCCCCGACTTCCAAGAAAATCATCAAAATATTTTTAAATATATTGCAATTTTTCCAATTAAGTCATAAACTTCACAAACCATTTAAAATTGTGTAAATTCAGTCCATTCAACCAATTTTGTCTGACCAGCATTGAGGTGGACACCAGCTTGCGCCGATCATCAAGTCGACGTTGACGTGGATAAATTTTAATAATATTTTTTTGAATTTTATTTATTTATTTATTTTTCTTTTTCATTTTCTCTCTCTCTTTCCTTTCTTCCTTCTTTTTACTTTTTTCCCCACAGTGGCCGACAAGACTTCAACGAGACTCACCGACCACTAGGCGAGGCCCCTTTACTTGCGACGAGGCCATGGCAAGGGTAGTCTTGCCTAGATCTGGGCTAAGTAGCCTCGCCTGCAGCCCCCAGGCCTTGCCTAGTGGTTAGTGAGCCTCGTTGACCATGGTAGGAAAAAAAGGAAAAATAAGAAAGAAGAGAAAAAGAAAAGAAAAATAAATAAATATTATTAAAAATTGTCTACATCAATGCCGACTAGTCAAAATTGGACCGATGGATTAAATTGGCATAATTGCAAAATGTTTGAGACTGAATAGGAAAAAAAACAATTTAGGACTTAATTGGAAAAGTTGTAATAAGTTTATGATTTTTTTTGATAATTTTCCCCCAACTTCCCTGACCCCCCTCCCCCCAAATAAAAGGTTTTTCACACTTAAATTGACAACTTGTGGATCGCCATGCTAGCAATATTTGGAAGCAATCGGCTGGAAGGATTACATTGAAATTCAGCATAAGATTTTAGGACTACATTGATAAAATTAGAAATTTTAGAACCGAATTGACATGCGTATAATATATTTAGAATTGAATTGGTAATTTTCCCCACTGATCATCCCAAGTCGAACCGGCGATCTCTCTCATTTTTATGTTTATCTTGGCTGATGAAATGCCACATAATTTATTTATTTATTTGTGCGAATCATAATAGGACATGCCAATGCTTAACTAGACATACCGATTATTCACGTCAGCAAAAATTGACCAATAGAGAAGTCTAACAATAGGACTAACTATTAAGCATTTTAAAGCGTACAATAATGATTTGGACCAAAATAAAAAATAAAAAATACATGGACGGTTTTAAATTGTGGACAAGAGTATAGGATTACTAGTACGATTTCGCCTTTCACTTATTGTCTCGAATTGCCCTTTATGTGTTGACTCTCAGATTTTTCTTCAGCTTCGGTTTTTATATTCAGAATACTAATGGTTGGGTTCATTGATAATTTTGGTCAAATAGATGCCATCACAAATACAATCATCTTCAATTTTGATGGAATTAATTATTTGGTCATCGTAGTGCTAGGCGGATTAGTGGAATGCTACACTCGAGAGGGCGAGAATCTAGAATATAAATAGCTGTGTGCATCGAATATGGATGGATTTACCAACCTTGATTTTTACTTTATTGTTTGTTGCGTAGCACTTGCATTTCACTAAGTCGAACATCATAATTTCTTTGTGTTATTACTTGTTTCCTACTTCATAATATCATGCCGTTCATCACTATATCATGTACGGTCTGACTATTGCACGTGGCAATATCACATTGTTTACCACATCATGTTTTGTCATGCATACTACGACCATACAGAAGAATATTACTAAAAAAGTTCTAAACTTATTATATTTTTGATAATTTAATCATATACTTTTTAATTTGATCAATTTGATAATTTAGTCATTTCGGTTAATTTCAATTGAAATTTGCTGACATGGCATGGCGGTCTAGTTAGTACTGACTATCTTATGAGGTATGGTCAGTACTAATGTGGATAATTGTCAAGTGCACTTTACCATTATATGTGCACTGATAAAATAATAAACTAATTCCTATATAGTGTAATGTGAAGCGAACAACCAAAATCCATGACCCATTCTGCAACCATAAATCCTCAATAATAAACAAGATATAATCAACATTATTTGAGATACCAATAGCTATTTCAATAATATTATCAAAAGACATAACTCTAATTCATTTACCCTCCTTGTTCTAGCTTAAGACAATCCATTCTAAGATGCCAATTTGTCACAATTCCAATGGATAGCAATACAAGTACTAGACTAAGTTCATCTATTCGGCTTCACACTAATCCTACTAACACAAGTACTAGTTCTTCCTCTATATTCACCTATTAAAGTAGCTATACAAGTTCACCTTATTCTTTTTTGTGGATGTCTTCACTAGAAATCAAATCGCGAACATCATCAAATGTCAAACTTCTTGACCTAGAGGAATTACTAAAAACGGTAATAGTAGTATTTCAACTATTAGACAATAAGAATAATAGAATCAAAATACGTGCCTTATTATCATCATCAATCTCAATTAAACTTAATTTACCAATGACCACATTGAATTTGTTGATATGCCTGACAACCGATACACCTATCAAAATACGTGCCTCATTATCATCATCAATCTCAATTAAACTTAATTTACCAATGACCACATTGAATTTGTTGATATGCCTGACAACTGATACACCTTTTCCCATCTTGAAGTAAAATATACGTCATATCAAGCAACCATTGTTAAGTGTAGAGGGCTTCTCGTACATGTTTGCCAAGGCATTCATCAGCCTTGTAGTGATATTCTTTTTCACATTATCATATGCGATATTACAAGCTAATGTAAGCCGAATAAGCCCTAATGCCATTTGTTTAGCAAATCGTAGTCAACTTGCCATATCGACCCTGGCTTCTACTCAGACAGAGGTAACTACAAATTTCTTTGTTACAAATAAACCTCCATCTAAGAGGTTTTGGAAACCAAAATCATTCTTATCGAATTTGTTGATTTACAGTTTTCCTTCTTTCATCACCATCAATTCACTTGAACTAAGCCAAGCCTAGCTCTGATACTAATTGTTGAATATAAAACAAGTGATTGAACAATAAAGTAAATAGAACACCGAATTTATGTGATTTAGTCAATAGGACCTACTCCACGGAGAGATATGCATAGGATTCCATTATAGATCAAATGACACAACAAAAATTACTATTACACTCAAGTCACTCAAATGCTTTTAGTATTTTTTAGCCCAATTATACGCAACAACTCACAAATTCTAGCACTTACAATTTCTCACAAAACAATCTCTCAAGTTCATAAAGAAATTCATAAATCTTACCATAACATTTATTGGCTTGAACACCAAAAGCTCCTCTTGGATATAGTTCACATAGAAGACCCACTCTCGAAACCTTTTCAAATTAGGAAACCACTCAAAGTAGGAAATCTACTCAAATAAACAAAAATACTTGGATTAGATTTCCTTCATGTGTTCAAACTTGAGACGTATTCTCAAGAAGTGATATGGTAAAAAAAAATGAAACAAGATGCTAATTTACCAACTACCCAATAAATTAAATGCGTACCATACCTTAAGTAAAGTATAATAATGATCAACTCAGTGGATAGCACGTGATATTTATATGAGATTTGATGAAAGCACAGCCAACTATTCTAAAAGCGTAAACTATTAAATGAATGCGTGATTTAATATTTAATTATTATATCGCTCTCCTTCACGCTTAGTCTGATCTTTCTGCTTTGTACTAAGCATGAACATGTTTAATTGGGAAGGCAATTGGGGCTCAGTAAAATCTAAACTCAGGATTTCCTATTTTGACACTATGTGAGATTTGGTGGGACCAGAGTTAACTATTCCAAAAGTTTAAACAGTTGTATGAAAATGTGGTTTAATATCTAATTATTTTATCACTCTATATAAAGAGCAAAATAGTTTTATTGTTGCCGTGAGAAATCTCACTCTCTTCGTTACGAGCAAGGTACTTCACTTTCCCATCTAGAATCTAGTCAATAAGACATATTGAGCTTGGTTAAAACAGAACTCTTTTGACGCGTCAACGAGTTGCCATATTCGTTTAATAATTGACAAAATATTACTTTATGGAACATTCATAGGAGCCATGTTCCCCGCGCGTCGCCTCGACCAGCTGTTTCCGTTTTAGAAGGTTGTACGAACTCAACGACAGGAGTACATCATTGGTTGATGCTGACTAAACGAGAGGCGGACAAGAGGGAAGCCAAGAAGGTAGGTGGTCTTCTCTTCTTCCCTGTGGATGGCCTCTTGGGTTAACTTGGACGGTCCCTTCTTTTTCCTCAACGATTCCCTCGTCGTTTATTTTATTTTTCACTCCTCACTTCTCATCTTGACATGGACGTCCCTTTCAGACCACCAGTGAGCAAAGGTAGGAGCATCTATTAGGAATGTGAAAAATAAAATTGGCAGCTCGGATATCAAAAGGATCGGATCAAAGATTGTTATTTACGGCGCGGGAGTTGGGGGCAGTGAGGTGCTCTATGCTTTACTTAGCGCAAGCGCAGTACATCGTCATCCGAGGCCAGGACAGCGCGTGGAAATTTGCTCTTTGTCCAGCGCTTCGTCTGTTGACTAAGAAAGCGACCTCCTGCAAAGGATATATTCGGTGTTGCATCCGTCGGTGGCACGAAAGTTGCTTTTTCCTGTGTAGTTTAACGCCAGAAATAATTTCATTCATGGCATCGAAGAATCTGAGATCATCTACACCGTCCATCCGAAGTAGAAACATTTTGAGCCGAGCCATTGATACCTCTGATAGGGGTTGCTCGAAAGTAAAATGCCAGTTCTAAAGAGTGAAAACGCCCTTTTCTGTTTAATCCGGGATCAATTTATAATATCAATGAGTGACCAAATACATTATTGCAATTACCACGAAAATAGAAAACTTGATAATAAAACATTTGGAACGATAACCCCTTGACTTGTTTTCTCATACCAAATAAGGCTGAAAATTCCTCATGATAGGATGAGCACGGGTGCACTTATGACGAGACTATTAACGTCATGAATAATGCTAGATATGTTAATATCGACCTCAAATTTGATTTGTGAACTAATGGAAGAAGCTGCAAGTATACATTTAATTAAGTAGATCATAATTGATATTCAACAAGAGTTTGACACATCGAATTTATTAACATGCACATAAAATGACAATAGAGTCGGGCATCCCCAATCCAAGACCTAAATGACTCGGCGACATGGCCCTCGGGCCCAGAGTCAAAATATTACATATTCAAATGGACAATACAGATGGTCTGAGATCGTGTAAACTACATAGAATAAGCAACCATTAAGCGGCCAGCCACGCATAGGTACAACATTCAATGTGTCCTCGCCGAGTTTAGACCGGGAGGTCGCTTTCTTGGTGAACAGACACCGCGCCAGGCATAGGCAAGTTTCCACCTGCTGTCCCGGTCTCGGATGATGTACTGCGCTTGCTTTTAAGAAGCATAGAGCAAATCAGTGCCCCAACTCCCATGGAGAGAAAGATGTATACTACGGAGGAATACGTGGTCCATGTGCTAGGCAGAAGCAGAGTAACCAGGGACACCAACCACAACGATCCAAGCAGCAGCTCCGCGTGCTCGAGCACTTGGCCGTAGACACTGGGGAGAGACGAATCAGGGACGTACACATTCTTGAGAAGATAGGCGAGGCAGCTCGCGAGCAAGCAGGCAATGCTGAAGCCCATGGTCACCGGGTGTGTGCTATACGGAGAAGCGCCGTCGCTGTCATATTTCAGCTGGACTAAGCTCAGGAAAATCGGCGTGAAGCAGAGAATGACGGGGTTGATATTGTCAGAAATAGGACCGCGCGCAGCTGGGCCTGATGATCTCGGAGTGCTTGCCATCTAAGAGGGGGATAATGAATATTAAGACTAGGTGGATTTAGGTATATATGTGAAGTGAGGGAGACGAAACTCGAAGAGGGAAGAGAGGCGTATTTTGTGCAAAAAGGGTCCCTTTGCATATTTATAGTGTGGGTCGACCATTGATAGAGCATTGAGTGTGGGACTAATTCTTAGAAAAGTACTTGGATGATCTAAATTCGAGCAGAGCAATAAGATGGGCTCTGATACTGAGGAGTGTAACAATTGAGGTGGTCGGACAAGGAAGATGCAGCAACTACCCCTATCAAATGAAGTCCTCCAGGATGGGTGGTCTTTCCAAAATAGGGGAGGATGGTCCGTCCAAGGTAGGGACGGATGCATATCACTCTGTTTTCCTTACTTTAATCCAATTATCAAAATTATGCCGTTCATCATTACATCATGTATGGTCCAAGTATTGCGTATGGCGACACTACCCGCTTTACAACATCATGTTTTGTCATGCATACTCCATAAATACATGTCGTCATCACTCTATCACTTCCGTCCTCATCTTGATAATTGCATACTTGTTACGCCATGCACCATCAGGTTATTGTGCTATAGATCCGCCATCTTGTGCTGTGGGTGGTCACGAGTCATGCATAATCATCGATTATTCATACCTAATTATTGAATCATCTTCACTGTCACTATGCAATGTTATAGTGTTTTTCTATGGATGTCATCATAGATATGTTGTTCCCACGTGTCCGTTTTTATTTATCTTCGGTGTCTCATTCATCATGCTTAAAAGTCATTTTTATGCATCATTGCATCTACCATTCATGCATCATAAATAATTCATTCAACATATGTATCATGGGTACAAGCATAGCACCGTTTTCAAAATAAATAAATAAATAAACAACATGTTCACATGCACTATCCCTGGGGTTGGATCGTTAACCGCGTGTTTGATGCAATGATTTTCGTCGGAGGCCGATTAACGATATTTTGTATTTTCAAAAGTCGAAGTGATTATGTATGTATTTGATAGAAAGCATTTTAGCCATGGTCCCCTTTTATCCCGTTGAAGGGATGTCAACAAGCGCTAACCCAGTATCAACTTTACCAACAAAAAAAAAACAAGCGCTAACCCGATCCTTTGCTATCCTTGCTCGGTAATTTGAGCTGCCATTTCTCGTTTTCACATTCCTAAAAGATGCACCTACCTCCGGCCTCTGGTGGTCCCAGCTAGATGTCGATGTTCAGATGAGGAGTGAGGAGTGAAGATCATCGAGGAGGGATTAGTGGAGCAAAGTACTGCCTCACCCAAGAGACCATCCCCGTGGAAGAACGAGACCACCTACCTCCTCTCGGCTTCCTTCTTGTCCACCTCTCATTTAACTAAACATCAGCCAATCATGGACTCTCTTTTCATTTTGTTCCCGCAACCAAAAGACAATTGATGGACGCGATGCTCGGGGAATATGTCTCCAAGGAAAGTTCGATTAAGTAATCTTTGTCAAATTTTAAATTAATATTGCAAATCGTTTGACAAAGTTAGACGTCCCTGTTGAATATATATATAGTGGCTTTGTTATAACGAAGAGAGAGTGATGTTACCAACCATAAGGCGCCCGGCTCCCCCCACTCAATAAAAAAAAGAAAAGTTTTTCACAGCAACTACAAAACTAGTTTGCTTCGATAGTCTTGCATGGCGCGCTAACATAGACATCTTATGGATAACCATGCCAGCAATATTAGGAGGCAATCAGCCGGAAGAATTATATGGAAATTTGGCACAAAGATTTCAAGACTACATTGATAAAATAGAAAGTTTAAAATTGAATTGGTAATTTTCCACATTGATCATTCCAAGTCAAGCGGCGATGGAACCTACTAACACGGAATTAACGTTGTTAAGCATTTGATGATGATTATACAGCGTTAGAAATTTGACTTGGCTCTCTCTCTCTCCCCCCTCCACGACATGGTTGATCTCGACAAATTTCAAGCAATCATGCCTTGGAGCTCGACGAAGCTCTACTCATTCCAGTCGATTTAGACAAAGCTTGAGCAACCATAGCTACGGGTTCAAAGAAGATCCAACCGTTGTTGCCATGAGCTCAGTGAAGCTTGAGTTGCCATGGTCGAGCTGGATGTAGCTTGAATGGCCATGGCCGCTTGAGCTTCATCATGGGGAAGCTTGATCAAGCTTAGGCTGCATTGGCTAGAAGCTGAAAGAAGCTCAAGCGGCCACGAATGAGATTAAAGAAGCTCGAGCGACAAGGCTGCGAGTTTGAGAAGCTCCAGCCACCACGGTCATGAGCTCGAAGGAGCTTTGGCTGCCATGTCCACGAGCTCAACGAAGTTCAAGCTGCTACAACTACGAGCTTGAAAAAGCTCCAACTACCATGGCTGAAGCTCTCTCTCTCTCTCTCTCATTTTTATGCTTATCATCATAATAGGACATGCCAACGCTTAACCAGGCATCTCAATTATCCACATCAGCAAAAATGGACCAATAGAAAAGTCTAACAATAGGACTAACTATGGAGCATTTTAAAACTTACAATGATGATTTGGACAAAGGAAAAAAAAAATACATGGGCGGTTTTAAATTGTGGACAAGAGTATAGGGACTACTAGTACGACTTTGCCTTTTTCTTATTGTCTCGAGTTGCCCTTTATGAGTTGACTCTCGGATTTTTCTTCGGCTTTGGTTTTGATATTCAGAATACTAATGGGCCAATGGTCGGGTTCATTGATAATTCTGGTCAAATTGATGCTTTTACAAATACAATCATTTTCAATTTGATAAAATTAATTATTTGGTTGTCGTAGTGCTAGGCGGATTAGTGGAATGCTGCATTCGAGAGAGGGTGAGAATCTTGAACATAAATAGCTGTGTGGATCGAATATGGATGGATTTACCAACCTTGATTTTTACATTATTATTTGTTACGTAGTTCACTAAGTCCATCATCATGATTTCTTTGTGTTGTCATGTCACCATGATATTACTCGTATCCCATTTCATAATATCATGCCGTTCATCACTATATCATGTACGTTCCGAGTATAGTACATGGCGATATTACATTGTTTACTACATCTTGTTCTATAATGCATACTCCAAATATACAAAGAAAATTACTAAAAAGGTTGCAAGCTTATTATACATGTACTAATTTAATCATGAACTTTTCAATTTGATCGATTTAGTCATAAATCCGTTGACTATATGCCAATTCAATCCTAAACCTTTAATAGTGCCAATTTAATCCTAAAACTTTTGATGATTTGGCAATTCAATCATTCTAGTCAATTTGAATCGAAAATTGCTAATGTGGCGATCTAGTTAGCATTGATTATCCTATGTGGCATGGTCAGTAGTTGACGTGGATAATTGTCAATTGCACTTCAACACTATCCGTGCAATGATAAGTAGTAAATTAATTTTTATATAGAATACTGTGAAGCAAACAGCCAGAATCCACAACCCATCAATCAAATGATAAATCCTTAGTAATAGACAAGATATAATCAACATTATTTGAGATACCAATAATTATTGCAATAATATTATCGGAAGACTCAACTCTAATTCATTTACCCTCCTCATTCTAGCTTAAGGCAATCTATTCTAAGATGCCCAATTTGTCAAAATTCCAACAAATAGCATTACAAGTACTAGCTAAGTTCCTCTATTTAGGTTTGCACCAATCTTGTTAACACGAGTACTAGTTCTTCCTCTACCTCCACCAATTAAAGTAGCCATATAGGATCACCATATTCTTTTCTATGATGTCTTCACTAGAAATCAAATTGCGAACATCGTCAAACGTCAAGCTTCTTAACCCAGAGAAATTACTAACAACAGTAATTGTAGTATTCCAACTATCAAATAATGAGAATAATAGAATCAAAGTACGTGCCTCATCATCATCACCAATCTCAATTAAACTTAATTGATCAACAACCACATTGGATTCATTGATATGCCTGGCCACCAACACACCTTTTCCCATCTTTAAGTAAAACATACGTTGTATCAAGTAAGCCTTGTTAGGTGTAGAGGCTTCTTGTACATGTTTGCCAAGGAATTCATAGTCCCATAGTGGTATTCTTTTTCACATTACCATATGTGATATTACAAGCTAATGTCAACCGAATAACACCCAATGCCATTTGTCTAGCAAATCGTAGTCAACTTGCCATATTGACCCTGGCTTCTACCCAGACAGAGGTAACTGCAAATTCCTTCATTACAAATAAACCTCTATCTAAGATGTTTAAGAAACCAAAATCATTCCCATAAAATTTGTTGATTTTCAATTTTCCTTCTTTCGTCGCTATCAATTCACTTGAACTAAGCCAAGCCTGTCTTTGATACTAGTTGTTGAGAATAAAACAAGTGATCGAACAAAAAAGTAAATAAAGCAAAAATAAACCAAACACCAAATTTACATGATTTAGTTAGTAGGACTTACTCCACAAAGAGAGCAAAACATGATTCCATTATAAATCAAGTGACACAACAAAGATTGCAATTACACTCAAATTACGAAAATATTTTTAGTATTTATTGATATTGCTAGTATGAGTACCTAGAGGGGGGTGAATAGGTGCCTAAACACTTTATTGATATACGGAAGCGATTCTTAACATATGATGGAAGGTAAATTCTCTCTTAATTAACGAAATGAAATACAATTGAGGTAGAGAGAGTAAGGAAGAGAAAATTGAACACAGGATTTATAGTGGTTCGGCTTATTCCAAGCTTACGTCCACTCTTCCGCACTGACAGCCCATCGGCTGGATTTCACTATGATCAAAAGAGAAGTTACAGCACAGCTTTGCCTTGATTCCACAGTGTAGATGTTTTACCACACCTCCTCAAGGTCTCTCACAAATATAGACTCTCTTTTGTATACAAGTATTCGCTCAAAGGATTTGTCTAAACAATTTGGAGCTTCAGACTTTGGAATTCTTCTATCGCGCACACCTCGAACAGCTAAGAACGTCTTCCTTATATACTCCTTTATGCCATCATACCCGTTGGCACTTACTAAAGGAATTCCTCCAATCTACCCGTTGGACGGAATCATCTAGGAAGATTGTTCGAGCTATAAAAGGAACGTGTTGATAGCCCATCAATTCTGTTCGCCCATACAATCAGGATCTTGGTTTCCATAAGTAGAACCTTCCAATAATATTTAGACAATCATCGAATCTTCAGTCATTGAATCAATCTTGATCAATCAAAGGATTCTGATACGTCTTCTCCAGCCACGAGATCTTCTCCAGATGATAAGGATAAATCCTGAACAAAACATCCAGTTCTGGATAACCTTTCTTCAATGGATTAGCGACTGTCAATGAGGATAGACTTTGAGTCTTGAGTCTGGCTGTCCGGAAGTCTTTAGACTTTAACTAACAGAGTCTGCTGACCTTCAGACTAGACTGATGGAAACGTTTTGTCAACTTCAAAACACTTCACGAGGATTTCTCCAACAATCTCCCCCTTTTTGATGGTGACAAAACCTTCCTGCAGATTTGGATAACATTGACCTGCAAAACATTTCTCAAACACATATGCATATCTTATAGAGATGAATGGTTAAAAGATTAACACTAGAATCTGCAACCACAGAAAATAGGTTAGTCTTGTATATAATAAAACCATCCATAAGATATCAATACTTGTTAATAGAAGCAGTCAAGTCCAAGTCTAGTTCAGATCTTATCCAGACACAAAACAAAGTCAAAGTCTGTTAAAAATAGTTAAACAACAACACAATCCAACAAACAGTTCAAAATGATTGAAATTTTTTGATCAAGATCAAATCATGCATCTCTCCCCCTTTTTGTCATCATTAAAAAGGATGAGATGAAGTCTTGGGAATGCGGACAAGCTGGAAATCTTCCATAGACTGAACGATGCCTTCCAGCCTTTTAAAGTCTTCCTTCAGCTGAACAACCTCCTCACTCTTGGCATTGGCCTGATTCTGAATAGAGAGGGCTTGCATCTTATCATTCAATGAACAGGAAGAAGCTTGACTTTCAGTCTTCAAACTTTGAACTTCGCATCCCAAGGCATAAATCTGACCTTTCATCTCCAAGAGAATATCCATGATTCTGCGAAAATCTGCTCTATTATCAGTCTGAGTACTTGCTTCGGCTCGATCTGCAGAAGATGGTAGATCAGCATAGTCTTGCAAATTTGGCGATGACACTTCATGACCTTCCTCTGGAAATTGAGATGCATAAACATCTTCTGGGTCTGCAGGTGAGCGACTGACTCCTTCACTTGCATCGGGATATGAAGACGTCATTCCTTTCTCCTTATCTCCCCCTGTTTCCATGCCTTCAGGTGGAGAAAAGATTTCCTCAGGTTCTCCTTCTTCTCTTGTTTCTTCTTCAGGTCTTTCTTTCTCTGCTTCTTGCTCTGCTTCTGTTTCTTCTTCTTCCTTCTCCTCTGCTTCTCTTTCTTCTTCTTCCTTCTCCTCTGCTTCTTTCGTCTTTTGTTCCGATTCTTTCTGTGGAACAGGACGACCTAAATTCTTCAAGGCCAATGCAGAGATAGTGATGTCTTCGTCATCATCTTCATCCTCAACGAGGAGAGCTCTTCTTCTTTTTGATGAAGCAGCCATGGGCTCCTTCCCTTTTCTTTTTGAAGAGAGTTGATGAGATTTGGAAGGAGTCTTCTCCTTGAATTTCTCCAATTCCTTGCTCAGTTCCTTCAGACGCATTTTGGTCACCATTTTCAGTCCTACCACCATATGATCGCATGATCGAACACAAAAGATTTGCGGAGGCTGAATATTCAGATGTCTGAATAACTTTGTAACAAGGCTTGGGTAAGGGAGTTGACCTCTGTCCTTCATCACTGCTCTATACATGTGAAACATAACAGTATGAGGGAGAGAAAACTTCTTACCACAGAGGATGGCATACATCAACTTTGTCTTAGAGCTTGAAACATCAGTTTTGGAAGTTGATTTCGGCCGAAGGCAATTGATCACAATCTTGTGGAGCAAGATGTTGAATGCATTCATCCGTGAGTAGGTGATCTTCTCATCTGTTCTCCTGTCCTTCACCAGTTCAAGTGTGGCCCCAGCAATGGAAACTTTGATTGGTTGATATCTGCCTCTCTCAACTTCTAACACATCTGCCAGCATGTCCATATCCACAACATAGTCTTGATCTTTAACGCTGAAGGAGAATCTATTCGCATCCAAAAAGCTAAGATTTGAATAGAAATAAGCAGTTAATCCAGCATAGGCCTCAGTTGAGTCAGAGCAAAACTTTTCAAGTTGAAGATAACTGAACATTTCCCTCAAGTTCACTTTCACAGCATCCAGAAAATCAAAGTCCACACTTCTAGAGTTTATTACCCCTCGCTTCAGCAGTTTCGAGTACAAATCCTTTTGTTCCTTTGATCTGAACAAATCTCCCCTTTTTCCTTGAATTTCAGCCGCAATACCCATTTTCAGTTGAAATAGACTGAACAGATTGTCATCGTCATTCCCATCTATAGGATTCGGTCCCCAGTCACGAGGATCACTTGGGATATTTGCAAGGGTTTCCTCAGCCACCCCTTTACGAGCGATTCCCATACTTTCCATTTTTCTCAGAAAGATATATTCGTTCCTATATCCTTTGTCTCTAAGAAACTCATCAACATAGTTCAAAGGAGTGCGAATTCCTTTTAAGGCACGATAAAGCTTGTAAATAAAAGCGGGCTTTTGAACTCTTACGGGGTCTGCATCCTCGATGATTTCTTCCTGTTGCCGATGATCATCTCCTTGAGGACTAGATGGTGAAGA
Organism: Eucalyptus grandis x Eucalyptus urophylla; assembly: GCA_028830015.1. Classification (NCBI taxonomy): domain Eukaryota; kingdom Viridiplantae; phylum Streptophyta; class Magnoliopsida; order Myrtales; family Myrtaceae; genus Eucalyptus; species Eucalyptus grandis x Eucalyptus urophylla. The sequence continues at coordinate 30,904,397 of CM054188.1, read as the reverse complement.
ATGACGCTGCTGAGAAAGTTGTGGGCTCGCTTGCTGTTCAGGATTCTCTTCCTCCTCTGTAAGATCGAAGTGCGTAGGCCCCTCACTCATTCTCTGTGGTCCCCTGCTTGCGATTCTTGAGGACTTTCTTGAAGATGACATCTTTCTCAGTGTTTGGAAGATTCCTTGCTTGACTTTCCCAGAAAAGATGACAACTTTTTGAAGATTGAGCGAAGAAGACAAACGGGAATTGAGGATCGATGCTTTCTAGGGTTTTTGAGAGAAAAGTGAATAGAAAAATGAAGAGAAATCGACAGTGCACAGTCGGTTAAAAAGAAGAGTAAACGAACCGTCACAAAGGAAATAAAAATATGCCTTTTCAAAATAACTGTCTTTTTCCGCAAAAATAGCCATTTCAAAAATAACTACCTTTTTGAAAATGAATCGATGCAATAATTTAAACACAGTCTGATGATCGTACCTTTTCAAGATAAGATTGGAGAGAGAAAGACTTACAGTCTGAAGGTCGAGCCAAGACAGTAGATACAGTCTTGCTAGCCTGAGTCTGAAAGTCTTTAGACTTTGATATCCTCATACCTCAAAATGTTGAGTCTGGAGCGTATAGACTCAAATTGAATTTTCTCCAAAGGCTTTGTGAATATATCCGCCAGTTGATTCTTTGAGTCAACAAATTGAATTGAAACATCTCCATTTTGAACATGGTCTCTTATAAAGTGATGTCGAATCTCTATATGCTTTGCTCTTGAGTGGAGAATTGGATTTTTGGTGAGGTTGATAGCACTGGTGTTGTCGCAATTAATCTCCGTGCATGAGTCTTCAATTTCAAAGTCTCTTAGCTGTTGTTTTATCCATAGAATTTGCGAACAATAGCTTCCAAGAGCTACATACTCTGCTTCTGTTGTTGAAAGAGACACAGTGCTTTGTTTCCTTGAAAACCAAGACACTGTCCTGCTTCCAAACAACTAGCAAGTTCCTGAAGTGCTCTTTCTATCAACTCTGCAACCGGCCAGATCTGCGTCTCCAATTGTTTTACTTGAAGACCAAGAAAGAATGTTAATTCTCCCATCATACTCATTTCAAATTCATCCTGCATAGACTTAGAAAATTTCTTGCACAGATTCTCATTAGAGGATCCGAAAATAATGTCATCCACATATATTTGAACAAGTAAGAAACTTTTGTTTTCCTTTTTGATAAATAAGGTTGTATCCACTTTACCTTTGACAAAACCATTTTGAATTAAAAACTTACTCAATCTGTCGTACCAAGCTCGGGTTGCTTGCTTTAAACCATACAAAGCCTTTTTCAGTCTGAAGACTGAGTCTAGCTTCTTTGGGTCTTCAAACCCTGGTGGTTGTTCCACATAAACTTCCTCATGGATAAATCCATTTAGGAAGGCGCTTTTGACGTCCATTTGGAATAACCTGAAATTCTTATAACAGGCAAACGCAAGTAATAGTCGAATAGCTTCTAACCTTGCCATTGGAGCATAAGTCTCATCATAGTCTATTCCTTCTTCTTGCATATATCCCTTGGCCACGAGTCTTGCTTTATTTTGTACGACTTTTCCTTTCTCGTTCATCTTGTTTCTGAACACCCATTTAGCTCCAATAACAGTTTTACCTTTTGGTTTGGATGTCAATTCCCAGACATCATTTATGCTGAACTGTCTGAGCTCTTCTTGCATAGCTTCTATCCAGCTTTCATCAGATAAAGCTTCTTCTATGCTCTTTGGTTCAATTTCAGAAACGAGTGCCACAGCACTAGACTCTTCTCGCCTTTTGGATCTGGTGCGAATTCCTTCATTAATTTCGCCGATTATAAGATCTTTGGGATGACTGGACTTATGCTTCCAATTACTCGTTGATTTGTCTGGTTGATGATTTCTTTCTTTGTTTGGATCTTCACGAACATCTTGAAGCTGGTTTTCCAGAGTCTTAGATGCTTCTTGAGTTGTAGACTTTGGAGGGTCTGGAGCAGGTTCAGACTCTTCTTGATGAGTCTGAGTTGATTCATCTTGTGTTGAGTCTTGAAATTTGACATTCATTGACTCCTCCACAGTCTGGCTCTTCTTGTTATAGACTCTGTAGGCTTTGCTTGATGTAGAATATCCAAGAAAGATACCTTCATCTGATCTTTCTTCAAACTTACCAACTCGATCTTTTGCATTTTTCAAAATAAAACATTTGCAACCGAATACATGAAAGTATGAAACAATAGGCTTCTTTTCTTTGAATAACTCATAAGGGGTTTTCTGAAGAATAGATCTTAAGAAGACTCTATTGATGATATAGCAAGCTGTTGAAACAGCTTCGGCCCAAAATCGAGAAGAAATTTTACTTTCAATTAAAAGAGTTCTAGCCATTTCTTGAAGAGATCTGTTCTTTCTTTCCACAACTCCATTTTGCTGAGGAGTATATGGAGAGGAAAACATATGCTTACAGCCAGATTTATCACAGAATTTTGTAAAATCTTGATTTTCAAATTCACCTCCATGATCTGTTCTTATACTAGAGATAATACATCCTTTTTCATTTTGAATCACTTTAGCAAATTTTTCACAATACGAAAAGGTTTCGGACTTACTTGCAAGGAAATATACCCAAGTAAAACGGGAGTAATCATCAACAATTACTAGGCAATACTTCTTACCCCCAATACTTTGAGTTCTGGTTGGTCCGAAGAGATCCATATGCAGCAACTGTAGTACATGATTAGTAGAGACATAATTAATTGGCTTAAAAGAATTTCTTACCTGCTTTCCCAGAATACATGGAGTGCATGAATCAGTCTTTTGGTATGGTAATTTGGGTAGACCTCGAACAAGCTATTTTGAAGAGATTTTGGCTAATTGCTTCATGTTGACGTGACCAAGCTTTTTATGCCATAAGCTTGCTTCGTCTTGAATTGAGATAAGGCATTGCGATTCATTTGGTTTCACATCCAGAAGATAGATATTACCATGTCTTCGACCCATGAAAGACTGAGTAGAGTCTTTACTGATTCCAGAACATGTTCATTCTTGAAAGAAGATCTTGAAACCAGTATCACACAATTGACTAATGCTGAGAAGATTGTAATTGAGTCCTTCCACTAAGGAAACATTACTTATTGTGAGAGATCCGATTTTCATGGTTCCAAAACCCACACTACTTCCTTTGCTATTTCCTCCAAATGAAAATTTTCCACCATTTACTTGAGCAAGCTTTATAAAGCAATTTGAGTCTCCTGTCATGTGTTTTGAACATCTACTGTCAAGATACCGCTTTACCTGTTTCTTGACGGAGACCTCAAATTCACTGTCTGAGTCTGATCCAGAGTCTGAGTCTGATTGTGCCATCAGACATAGATTGGCATATTCATTATCACTTTCTTCACACTCAGTATCACTCCAGGTTTCAGCTTTGAGAGCTTTTCGAAATTTTTCAGATTTTCCTCTCTTCTTCTTTAGAAGAGGACAGTTGGGTCTGATGTGTCCCTTTTTCTTGCATTCGAAGCAGACTACATCTTTATTAGGTTCCTCATCATCAACAGACTTGGTCTGCTGTCTTTGAAAGCTTTGTTTCTTTGAGTTGAACCTTCTTCCTTTTCTATTCAGTTTTCTGAATCTTCTTATCATGAGAGCAAGCTCCTCATCGTCCATATCATCTTCAGAATCTGTAACATCATAATCATCATTTGATTTTAATGCTATGGATTTCTTACCTTTTGGATCTTCATCTTCATTGATCCTTTCCACTTCATAGGACTGAAGAGTTCCAATCAGCTCATCGACAGATAGTGGCATGATTCTCTGCGTCTCTCTTATCGAAGTCTTTATGTGATTCCAATCCCTGGAGAGTCCACGCAGTAGCTTGTTTACCTTCATGGGGTCAGAAGTTGGTTGACCTTGATTTTCAAGACCATTCACAATATCTGTAAAACGACTAAACATGTCAGATATTGATTCTCCTGGTTTCATTCTGAAGGCTTCGTATTGATCGAGAAGAATGTTGATTCTTGTTTCCTTCACTCGATCTGTTCCTTCATAGGTGATATGCAATCTGTCCCAAACTTCTTTTGCTGTACCACAAGAAGATATTCTATTATATTCAGTTGGTGATAAAGCACAGTATAAGGAGTAAATTGCTTTCGCATCGAGAGTCTGTCTCTTGATTATTTCTTCCTGAGACATTCTGCTGGTTTCTTCAGATTCTTTTCCTCTTTCAGAGGCTGATGCAGTGGTAGGAGTAATTCCTTTTTCTACAACGTCCCATTCCAGAGGATCCTTTGATCGTAGGAAAGCTTTCATCTTGTTCTTCTAGATGTTGTAATCCTTTCCATCAAAGTAGGGTGGTCTGGTATTGCTTTGCCCTTCCATCAGCCCTGGTGCTAGCATACTAGCCATGGATCTTTAACTCTGAAGTAAAACACTTCAAACAAAGTGAGTACACGAGCTCTGATACCAATTGATATTGCTAGTATGAGTACCTAGAGGGGGGTGAATAGGTGCCTAAACACTTTATCGATATACGGAAGCGATTCTTAACATATGATAGAAGGTAAATTCTCTCTTAATTAACGAAATGAAATACGATTGAGGTAGAGAGAGTAAGGAAGAGAAAATTGAACACAGGATTTATAGTGGTTCGGCTTATTCCAAGCCTACGTCCACTCTTCCGCACTGACAGCCCACCGGCTGGATTTCACTATGATCAAAAGAGAAGTTACAGCACAGCTTTGCCTTGATTCCACAGTGTAGATGTTTTACCACACCTCCTCAAGGTCTCTCACAAATATAGACTCTCTTTTGTATACAAGTATTCGCTCAAAGGATTTGTCTAAACAATTTGGAGCTTCAGACTTTGGAATTCTTCTATCGCGCACACCTCGAACAGCTAAGAACGTCTTCCTTATATACTCCTTTATGCCATCATACCCGTTGGCACTTACTAAAGGAATTCCTCCAATCTACCCGTTGGACGGAATCATCTAGGAAGATTGTTCGAGCTATAAAAGGAACGTGTTGATAGTCCATCAATCCTGTTCGCCCATACAATCAGGATCTTGGTTTCCATAAGTAGAACCTTCCAATAATATTTAGACAATCATCAAATCTTCAGTCATTGAATCAATCTTGATCAATCAAAGGATTCTGATACGTCTTCTCCAGCCACGAGATCTTCTCCAGATGATAAGGATAAATCCTGAACAAAACATCCAGTTCTGGATAACCTTTCTTCAATGGATTAGCGATTGTCAATGAGGATAGACTTTGAGTCTTGAGTCTGGCTGTCCGGAAGTCTTTAGACTTTAACTAACAGAGTCTGCTGACCTTCAGACTAGACTGATGGAAACGTCTTGTCAACTTCAAAACACTTCACGAGGATTTCTCCAACATTTTTCAGCCTAGTTATACCCAATAACTCACCAGTCCATCATTTACAATTTCTTACAAAACAATCTCTTAATTTCACAAAGAAATTCGCAAATCTTACCACAAAATGTATTGGCTTGAACACCAAAAGCTCCTCTTGGATACGGTTCACAAAGAAGACCCACTCTTGAAACCTTTTCAAATTAGAAAACCGCTCAAAAGTAGGAAATTTACTAAAATTAGGAAAACTACTTGGATTAGGTTTCCTTCACGTGCTCAAATTCAAGACAAATTCTCAACAAGTAATATGATAAATAAAAAAAAACCGACAGAAGATGCTGACTTACCAACTACACAATAAATTAAATGCGTCCTAAAACTTAAGAAAAGTATAACGATGATCAACCCGGTGGATAGCACGTGATCTCTACGTATGGAGCAAAATAGTTTAACCATTGCTGTGAGAAATCTCACTCTCTTCATTACGAAAAGTACTCCACTTTCCCATCTAGAATCTAATCAATAAGACATATTCAGCTTTATTAAAATAGAACTCTTTTTTTTTAATCGAATAATATAGAACTCTTTTGACGCATCAACGAGTTGCAATATTCAATCAATAATTGACGAAAGATTACTTCATGGATCATTGATAGGAGACATGTTGCCCGCGCGTCGGCACGACCAACTGTTTCCGTTTTAGTAGGTCGTACGAACTCAACGCCAGGAGTAGTCATTGGTTGATGCTGACTAAATGAGAGGCGGACAAGAGGGAAGCCGACGAGGTAGGTGGTCTTCTCTTCTTCCCTGTGGATGGCCCCTCGGGTTAAGTTGGATGGTCCCTTCTTTTTCTTAAATGAGTCCCTCATCATCATTTTATTATTTCACTCCTCACTCCTCAAGCTTGACAGGGACGTCCCTTTCAGACCATCAGTGAGCAAAGGTAGGTGCATCTATTAGGAATGTGCAAAAAGAAAAAAAGGCAGCTCGGATACCAAAAGGGTCGGTTCAAAGATTGTTCTTTACGGCACTGAGTGACATCCCTTAAACGGATAAGCATGGATAATTGATGAAATGCTCTGTAGCACCTCCTGACAATCCTAACTCAAACGACCTTAGGTCGCCAACCTGCAGTTCTTAACATTTATACGACATTGCTTAATCCTAAGTACTGGGCAAGTTACAGGCTTAATCGGAACCCTAGGAAAAAGGCCTAAGTGCTAGAAGGAAGTCAATTATCTAGTTCTTTGAGCTTCTTGTCATGGTGAGGCGGAGCTTTGTCAAGCTCGGCCATGGTGGCCGAAGCTTCATCAAGCTTGAAGCCATGGGAGCTGAAGCTTCTTCAAGCTCGGAACCGTGGCTGCTTGAGGTTTTGCATTGATGGAAATATTAGAATTTGTGGGGTTTTGTTTGGATTTGGTGGGGTTTAAGTGGACTTAGAAAGAAAACTTATCCAAGTGGACGAATTTGGCGTTTAACGCCGCGTTAGTATATTCCATCACCGGATTGACTATGGACGATTGGTGATGTTTTTTTTTTAAAGTATAGGAATGATTTTAAACACAAAACAAAATAGGAAAAACATAAATAATTAACGAATTTGACTTTTGGATTAATGATGGGAACGTCGGTGACATTTCACCTAAAGATAGAGTGATATGCATCGTGCCCCATATTGAGCAGGAGCTCGTTCCCATGTTTTGGAAAGACCACCTACCTTGCGTGATCCATTGCCTATGCGGAGGTGTTGTTGTATTTTCCTAGTACGCCCACCTCAATCATGTCTGGAATACTCTGCGTCCGCCCAGCTTTCATGGACCTCGTATTCCTGTGGAGCATTTATCTTTCTCAGCATGGGAGTTGGGGGCAGTGATGCGCTCTATACTTTACTAAGCGCAAGGGCAATACATCACCTACCGAGGCCAGCACAGCGCGTGGATATTCGGTCTCTGTCCTGCGCTTCGTCTATTAAATAAGAAAGCGACCTCCCGCAAGGGACACATTCGGCGTTGCATCCGTCGGTTGCACGACAGTTTCTTCTTCCCGTGTAGTTTAACGCCAGAAATAATCTCATTCATGGCGTCCAAGAACCTGAGATCATCTACACCGTCTATCGGAACTAGAAAAATCTTTCACTTTCCTTGCCGAGCCATCGGGGCCTCTGATAGGGGATGCTCGATTGTGTTGTAAATTTGTGTTCGCGTTAAAAAAATTCGATTCGTCAAATTCTTGTTGGATATCGGTTATGACGATTTATTAGAATTTTTTATTTTTTTTTGAGGAATATCAGAAACTTGTAAAAAAGTGGGATGAGGAAGAAATTGTTCCCTTCTCCTGTTCACGGCTCTTATCAATATTTTCCGATTTTAGATGCCATTAACGCTTATATTATCCCCGCAATTACAAGCGTTCTTTTCTCTGCCAAGTGATTCACTAAGAAATAAGTAAATATCAAAAATGATAAATATTTCTTATCTTTTTATTTTTTTTAAAGACTAACTATATAATTACAGACCACTAGACTTATTCTGGATTGATTTTCAATTTCTACGTTTTACTTTTCAATTAATTTAAATTTTGATGGCGAATGCATCGGAATTTTTTTTTCAGCCCAAGTTACTCGAACCTTTCAAAATACTTAACTCTTAATACATTGATCCGAATTTATAATTTTTTTTCATTATTCTCTGAAATTTGAATAATACTATGAATTTTGAGAAAGTAAAAGAAAAAAAGTTGTTACTTCTTGTAAGTATAAACAAACAGGCTTGATGTTTGGTTTCGAGAGAATCGATGCCTTCAACGTTAAATAAAGAATCTTATTTTAGCTTTTGATTTTTTGTATTGTGTAAATCTTATACTGTAAATTTCGTTTAGTTTGAAGTAGCCTAAAATGTTCAAAATCTTTAAATACTAAATCATATATAATTATCTCTATCTCTAACTGTAGCTAGAAGGGTTGCTTCCTAACTATATTCATGTGCTCCATCTCATCTCAGAAAACCTTTGACGTAGCATGCGCGCGCATGGGTTCTCAGGTCGGATTGGCTCGGTGTTCTATGTATCACTCACCGATTTCATGCACTTGAAAATTTACAAACTTTAAAATTTTAAAATACAACTGTTTTAATTTTTGAATTTTCATAAGAAATTCCTAAACATAAAGACTTCCAACAGGGAGACATTTATCATCTATAATATCACACAAAGTAAAGAGGACCTCTTTCTCTTAAAGGATCATAATTTTTGTTTTCTCCCCTAGAAATCCTCGATTAGTTACCTATAAATGGGTAAATAGGTCAACCAAAAAGAAAAAAAAATGGGTAAATGAGTAAATTGGTTGTTTATTTATAACGTATTTTAACTTCACAATTTGAACCTATTCTATTCTATAAACAATTTTGTGATAAAAAGTGTAAATCTTAAATTATTTTATCTTCTCACACATTTATTGTACAATTTCTTCATATTATGTCTGTGACTTCTCTTATTTAATTTGCAATTCACGTATTTTGGTATAAGGCGATTTTACAAAATATTTCTTCTTTTTTGTCAAGTTACAAAAAATTTCCGAATGTGAATTTTTCACATGCATGCACTTTTACTGGGACATAAGACGTCATTTATAAAGCTCGTTCCGATTCACGCGTGAATATACTCGTACACGTGGCGTAACGAACGAACCTTCCTATATTTTTCCCCCGTTTTGCCCTTTTCTTTTGGCAGGAGTGGGGGTGGTTTTTATATTTTTAAAGGTTTTGGGGTGCGAATGGTCCAGTCCACACCTCTCTCTCTCTCTCTCTCTCGCTAGCTCGCAAGAAATGGATGTGAAGGACTTCTGTCACGAACTCAGTGGAGGAAAAACATGGTCGGAAATTTTAAACGACCTCGAGAATGGAGAACCGTTGAACCTCAATCACAGGGAGGACACTGTGGATGGAGCGAACACCGAACTCACAGATCCAAATCCTTCTGCGGCTGTTTTCGCGGAGCCGGCGGCAGCGGAGCCAGAGAACCAGAGAGCAGCCCTTCGCGGCCCTGGAGAACGGTGGGTCTTATGTCCCGGAGACAACGCTGTGGAAGGAGCGAACGCTCAACTAACAGAGCCTCTGGCAGCGGCTGAGGTCCAGAGCCCTCTCTTATGTGACATCTACCCCCCGATCGGAGATGTAGAGGAGACCATGGATGATGTACTCTACGGGGACCTCGGGATGTACTTAAACTTGGACCAGCAACCAGGGGTCGAGCACACAGCGGATGATAGAAATCAGGCCGATAATGATTTCGAGGAGGCGATGGCGACTCATGAACATGGCTCCAACAACCTCGCGGACTCCAGGGTCTCTGGCATCCACCGTGGCGACCAGAGAGCCGGCGACACCGAGACTGTGGTCTCAAGCCAGCTGTTAAGCACTCAGTCTTGCAACCGTGGGAAAAATGAGCTCGATCGCTTCTGGAACCAGGTAATCAACCGTCTCCAATTTCAGCAATACTTTTTTTTTTTTTTTTTTGCATTGCAATCTGGGCCATCCATTTGGTTTTGCTTGTTAATGGGCAACCGGACCACGAATTTGCTGTAGAAGACCATCTATTTTGCACTTAGTATTTAAAAAAAAAATTAAATCCAATAATATCCAAGATAAAAGAAATTCATGGTGTTATTGACTGCGTGGTATCTCGCCGGAGATGTGGTTCCCGGCGAATACGAGGATCTTGAGGTGGTAAGGGAGGTGGGGAAGAGTTTAGGTAGAGTGACTTGAGGTTGACTAGGCCACAGAGGTCGGGGACATTGCCGGAGATGGAATCGTCCTTAAGGCTGAGGACGTGAAGCTGGCCGAGCCGGTACAGGTTCTTCCCGTCCAACGTGTCGGTCAAGTTCAAGGACTCAAGGACGAGCTTGGGGACACGGTCGTTCTTACAGTCTCTAAACCCGGCCAGTGCAGACGGCGTTCGCGTTCCCTTCTCGCCAGGTCAGCGAGTTGAGAGGTCGACGGCAAACTTGAGAGCAAGCAGAACTTCGCCTGATCTGACGGTGGGAACGAGGCCGGATAGAGGGAGGAACAAGAGCAAGAGGAGAGAGCAGTACCCACGAAGGGATCTCGAAGGAAAGACCCCATTTTTTGAACCTTAATCGATGTGCTATAGTTGAATCAGTGTAGATCGGTCTTGAAGGAGGACAAAATTGGGTTTTTCAGATTTGTCACTGTGAAGAAGAAGAAGACCAAATGTTTGTCGCAATATGAAGAGAGCCATTCATTATGATATGGGTAGAGAGAGAGAAGACCAGCCAATTTGGGTCGTTTTCAGAAAAGCTAAGTTGCAGATGGGGAAATTGGAAAAATAAATAAATAAATAAACACCAGAAGTTGCGGTTGCGAAAAGGGGACGAGAGAGAGGGGAGAGAGCTCTCTCTCTCTCTCTGCCCCGTGCAGGATTATTGGAACTACTAACTAGAGAACGTAAAAAGAAAACGAGAAAAGGAATAAAAAGCCATGAAAAATGGAAATCCAGAAAGTGGAATGTTGCGCTCCGAAACGGCTAAACTTTAATAGGTAGTTACTTTGAAGTCAATTAATGTATGCTTTTTTTTTAATTCATGCATATACATATATATTTTTTTCTCTTGTAAGACATCGTTGGATTTCTCAAGACAAAATCATTGACTAGCCATTCAGTCATTTCCTTGTACTGAAACTCCATATTGTTCTCTTCATTTATATCAAATTCATTCTTGTCCTGGAATCAACAGGAACATAGCTTGATCAATCACAAATTGAGTCAGGGAGCATCTTGCTCCACATTGCCAGAGGCGATTGGCGACGAAGATGAAGCGCAATCTACTTCCGCTGATATAGATAGAGAGGAGCTCGTGTCCGACCCCAGGGTGCCAAAAGTGGGGCAGGAGTTCTGTTCAGAGGAGGCGGTATATGATTTTTACAACAAGTATGCTAAACAAACGGGTTTCAAGGTGAGAAAGGGAAAACCACAACGCCCGAGATCAAACAAGGACACCATCACAGGAAAGTACTTCTTGTGCTCTTGCCAAGGCCACAAGTCCAAAAAGCAGATCGAAAAGCCGACACTGTACAAAAGACGGGACACGAGAACAGGTTGTGAAGCTAACATCAAGTGTGTGGTAAGTGATGGAATGTGGACTATCTCAAAGGTTGTTCTCGAGCATAATCACAGTCTCGAGGGATGTCTCGCTATCACCCATGGGAGAGCGGAAGATTCACGCGGGACGATGGCTCATTCGACGGACAAGATTGTAAGCAGAGTTAGTACAGTTGGAGAGCAGGCTCTTGTTTCCGATGTTGATGGTAGTGACATCTCACGAGGCACGTGGATATATCACCCAATGCTAGAGCATAAGGATACTCAAGGCTTAATTAATCACTTCAAGTATAGGCAGATTGACGATCCTTCCTTCTTTTACACGGAACAAATAAAAGCGGCATCTGGCATGGCAAATTTTTTCTGGAGGGATAGCCGGTCTAAGATCGATTACGAGCATTTCGGGGATGTTCTGGTCCTGGACACAAGAACTGAGATAAAAAAGTATGGCATGATATGTGCAGTATTTTGGGGACTTAATAATCATCGGCAGCGCATTATATTCGGATGTGCTTTCTTGGTCGATCAAACCGTGGATTCATTAGATTGGTTGCTCCGGAGTTTCATTGAAACGATGAGCGGTCACGAACCGAAGACGATCATTACTGAAGTCAGTGACGAAATTGCCGATGCCGTAAGGGTAGTCTTGCCAGAGACATCCCATTGTTTGCCATTTTGGTCTATCTTGAACGGTTTTAGTGCTTTGAGTGATCGGGCCAGTGTCGGCAACCTCTTCAAGGAGTGCGTCTTCCATGTCCACTCGCCAGAAGAATTCGAGTTGAAATGGAATTCTTTTGTAGGAAAGTACAAGCTGCATGAAAACAGGTGGTTTGCTTCTCTGTTTGGAATGCGTGAGAAATGGTCTCATGCGTTCACAAAGAACGTGTTCTCTGCCGGCCTCCTCTCGATACAAAACAATGAGGATGCTCGTGCTATTTTTGGGAATCTCTCCTGTGAGACCATGACGCTATCCCAATATGCACAACGGTGTGAAAAGATGGCCAAGAACATGCGTCGGAAAGAATTTCTGGAGGACATGTGTTGCGAGAAAATGTCGGCGAATTTGCAATCCAACATTCCGGTAGAGAAAGAAGCTGAACACTTGTATACTAAACCAATCTTCAACATGTTTCGAAAGGAGTTGAGCAATATCCTATCACTGTCAATTGAAGAAATCGGGGGCAAGGCGGCTCATCGTGAGTTTAAGTTGACCGAACAAGGCAGCATGAAGGTAGACACTGTCAAGTTTGATCCTTCCAATTCAACATTGATATGTAGCTGTGCGAAGTTCGAGTCAGTCGGTATTTTATGCTTTCATGCTTTGAAAGTACTCAATTTCATGAATATATTCAATATACCGTCTCGTCACTTACTGAAACGATGGACAAAAACTGCCAAAGACAGCCTTCCGGTGGACACTCCCAGCACAGGGACTGCACGTGACAGAGATCAGGATGATTTGTTTAAGATTGAGTTTATGCGACAGGCAAATCATGTCGTCCATATGTCTGTAAATAACACGAGAAAGAGAAAAGCTATGGCGATCATTAAATCTGCAGTGGAGGACATTGCCAAGGTTCCGAAAACGGAAGAAGTTACGGTTGCTCTTGACAATTCAGATGGTAACGATGATATGGATCGGACTACTTGGAATTGTGCTCTCAGACCACAACTCGAGCAGGACAAAGTAGCTAAATCTGGGATGAGATGTTCGCGAGTGAAACGCAAAGTTCGAAGGCCATGAACCAGCTGGAAAACCGAAGACAGGTTTAGCCTTTTCCTTACCAATTTGTTTCTAAGTTCACTGCCCCGTGTTTGCACTTCCACATTAGAATGCATTATCTCAATAGGATTAGTCTTCTCTTATGATAACTATTATTACCAATTAAGAACGACAAATAAGTGTTACTCATTGGTCCAAAACATGAACTCTTTTTTTGTAAAAGGTTACGCTGGATAATCGAATAGAGGATCGACCCAATCATATCCAAAACATGCCTATGTACGAGCTCAGAGCCTCCAACGTCCATGTCTGACTGACTTTCGAAACATGCGGATTGACATGAAAGAGGCATATCAATATTTAGGATAGCGGTCAATGCATGAATTCAATAGCCAATCGTTCAGTTTCCGAGTTCTGTTTTTGTGGCTGCCCTCAACAAATCATTCAACTTCATATATCGTGAATCATGTCGTGAACACTTCCAGTCGAAGAAAGCATCCCACAAATGTTAGCGAATGGATTCGTGGGGCGGGCATCGTGAGAATTCTTCCTTCAGTGTGACACTGTTCTGTTTTCTTGTGATTCGTCTATGAATCTTGCCCGGTCCAAGCGTGTTTTAAAGGGTAAAGGAAATACTCATCGTACTCCTGGCCTGGGAAATGTTAAAAGCTTAGCTGGGTCGCCGAAGGGTAAACTGGACAAAAAAGGCACGGACCGCAACGTCGTTATGTAGTCCTGCTCCTCCCATGCCGTCTGCCTTGGCCGTGTTAGAGAATCAAGATCAGAAGCCAAGTCTGCAATATTGAGAAGTCAATCACAGGAGGTGAAGTCCTCGACAATTATAGATGTGGATCACCAGAAGGCAGTCAAGAAGCAAAAAGAGCTGAAGAAATTGATAACTCATGGATAATGAGTTTCATCAACGGTGGAGATCATACAGATGTCAAAGACACGGATTACCAAAGTCTCAAGATTGCTGTTCTGTTTTGTTTAGCTGTAAAGTTTGTTAGCGAAAGTTAGTTAGTTCGTTTTTTTCTAGTTGTTAGTCCTCTGTTTTCCGCATATATACAGAGAGGTATTGTAATCGGTTGACGACCATGGAGAACATCTTCTTTTGCTCAGAAAGTTTTGGCTGTATTCTTCAATCTTCTTTTGTTCAATTGAATGGAAATACAGAATCGAAAACTTCTTCACAGATCATCTACTGTCATTCTTCATCTTCATCTTCTGTATTCTTGATTCTATAAGTTCTCAGGCCGGTCGATCATCAACTCGAAATTGAAAATGCTTTGGTGCTGAGCGAGCTGCATCCAGACCTCCCGGGTTTGTGGATTATCTGCTCCCTAAATCCTAACCACTTCCCAAATTACATAAAAGTTTTCCAATGGTTTACAGCAAGCACGGAAAAGAAACTCGTCGCACTAGGTGCTCATGCTTATTTACACTCCAAGTCCTATAAGCATGTCCTCCTTCCTCCTCTCGGTGAAATACATTGTCTAAGCATCACAGGTAATCTTAGTAGTGACCCTTCACATATGAGAATGGGAGGTAGGGAATTTGATTCTCCACTTACTCAAGGGCTGGGTTGGGGACATTTAATTTTATGTATGGAGCTCAATTCCCATGCTTAGCAAAGAAGTGGAGCTAAAATATGAAAGTAAATTAAGAGTTAGAGTAGGATAGATAAATATATATATGTGTGTGTGTTTTTCTCTCTTATCTTGGGCTCCTCACACATGCACGAAGCAATTCTTTCTTTTATTCTTGTTGCTTTTTGACTTTCGACTTCTTCTTCTTTTTTCCTTTTAATGTTAGCTGAGCACCACAAATGAGCCAGACCCCCGACCAACAGAATAACATTATTTAACATGATTTTTACTTACACAATTGCAATGCATTTGGCTTGTAAAATTAATGTTGCGAATATATATATCTATCTTCCTTCTCTTTATTCGCCTCTTTTCTAGTGATGATGAACCCAAAATCATAAGCAATATAGTAAACTCTTCCATCGTTCTAACCTAATACGTGATGGCTTCCGTTGACCGGCGGCGACTTCTCTCTCTCTCTCCCTCTGCCCTCGTGAGCAAGAGTTGGAGTTGCAAAAACTAAATCGATTAAAGTAAAAAGGTAATTTTTTTGGGTCAAAAGAAGAAAAGGTAATTCAATAAGAAATATTTATTACTTTCAAATACTCCTTAAAACAAAAAGGTAATGAGGGTATTATTAACAATAACGCTTAAATAACGGTCCGTGACTCGTGCAGAGAGTGATGGACCATTACCGACCACAAATTTGCACCTGGAACCTTATCTATTTTGTCCGGTTCTTGTGATGCAAAACTAAGAAACAATTCCTTGAAGTCTGCAAACTTGTTATGCAAAGAATATGTAAATAAGTTATACAATGACTTTTCATCCTTTTATTAATTCACAACTTTTTAAAAACTATTTTTTTAAAAGATTCATGACACATGAAAATACACAAAATCATAATTATCTTGTGACTAACCAAATATATTGGATGTGTTCGAATAAAACTTTTTTTACCTCAGCACTTTTTTTCTTTTCGTACGGCTCCACTTTCTCAATGCTAACCAACTTTTGACTTTTTTTTTACTTGTACGGTGATACTTTAAAATTCCATTAATTTAGGTTAAAATACATATGCGATTACTAACTTGATTTTCATTGTACTGATTAACAAATAAATCTTTTTGTGCCGACATAGAATTTCATAATATCACAAACATGAAAGTGTTTGTTTCATGTGCGTCGTTTCCATGTTTTACTTATAACTTCATTTCTTTGTTGTTGTGTCCAAACAATATATATAGTAGGTGAGGCTTTTTATTTTTCCCTTGAAAGCCGGTTCCATGGGATATTATTGACCGGGAAGGCACCGTTATTGGGGAAAGAGCGACGGAGCCGTTACTATAGCATCGCTCTAATATTAACGTAATGAATAAAAAATATTTATCATTTCCAAATATTCCTAAAGAGAAAAAGAAAAATATTCTAACACACGCCCTCCTCTTCTCTTAAGGAAAGATAGAAGATGGATGAGGAGATTATTAATGTAATGAATAATGCTTACCTGAATCAATATTCGCATACGAATCTCGTTTGGAGATTAATGAAACAAACTAGGAGCATTCATTTAATGAAGTAGGTCATAACTGATATCAAAGGAGAGTTTGACAAATCGAATCTCTTAATGCGCACATCCGAATTAACAACACGGTCAGGCATCCCCCATCTAAGGCCTAAATGAGCCGTCGCCTAAAGTAAAAAAACATTACTAGTTTGGATCGATGGGGCAGATGATCTCAAATTCATCGGTCTGGTCGACAAAATTATACATCGTGTTAAAACTACAGAAAAAGCAACCACCGAGCGACCTATTGCACAGAGTACAACATGCCGGGTTTAGACCGGAAGGTCGCTTTCTTGGTCAACGGACGCCGCGCCAGACAAGAGCAAGTTTCCACGCGCTGTCCCGGTCTTGGATGATGTACTGATCTTGCACTTAAGAAGCATGGAGCACACGAGTGCCCCAGCTCCCACGGAGAGAAAGATGTAACCTACATAGGAATACGCGGTCCATGAGCCGGGCAGAATCAGGGTAACCAGAGACGCCAACGACAATGACCCGAGCAACAGCGTCGTACGCTCGAGCGCTTGGCCACAGACACCGGGGAGAGACGAATCGGGAAGGTACGCATTCTTCAGAAGATAGGCGAGGCAGCTCACGAGCAAGCAGGCGATGCTGAAGCCCATGGTCAACGGGTGTGTCCTATATGGAGAAGCGCCAGCCCCGCCATACTTCAACTGGACTAGGTTTAGGAAGATCGGCGTGAAACAGAGAACGACAGGGTTGATTTTGTTGGAAACGGTCCGTTCGTCTTGGGCCGACCATGAGTGGTAGTGATAGCAGTTTGAGTGCCTGTTCGATACGAGTGAAATGTTTGCGAATACTACTCTAGGACCTTGAGCATTTGGGCCCGATGATCTCGGAAAGCTAGCCATTCGAGGTGGGGATATAGAATATTTGAATTTGGTTAATTTGGGATATGTGTGGAGCCAGGAAGATGAAACAAAAAGGAAATCGAAGAGGGAAGCGAGTTCTGTGCAAAACAAGTCGATGAACATATATATAGACCATTGATGGAGCATGAAGTTTGGTACTAATTCTTAAGAAAATTACTTGGATGATATAAATTCGAGCACAGCAAGAAGATGGGTGGGGTGTGAATCAGATGGGTATGACCATTGAGGTAGCCGGACAAATGCACTATGCAAAGTAGGTGGTCTTTCCAAAAACAAGGGAAACATGCACTTCCCTAAATAGGGAAAGATCACTCTTTTTTTCTTGAGGTGAAGTGTCCCCCGAGGTCTTTATACTTTAGTCCAGAAAATTAAAAAATGTCCATCTTTATATTTTTTTCAAAATCATTCCTATGCTTTTTAAAAACTGTCATTAGTCAGTAATAATTAATCCAGGGATGGAATATACTGACGCAGCCTATAAAAATTTACTAACTTGGCTTTATGCCATTTAGAAATATGTTGACTTGGAATAATTTTTTTTTATCTTCTTCTTTATCCACTTAAACCCCATCAAATCCAAACAAAAACCCACAAAATCTAATATTCCCACCCATGCAAAACCCTCAAGCGGCCGCGGTCACGAGCACAGTGAAGCTCCAGCCACCATGGCTCCGAGCTTGACGAAGCTTGAGTGGGCATGACTATAAGCTCGAAGAAGCTTCGGACATTGCGGCTGCAAGGTCACGAAGCTTGAGTGGCCATGGTCGAGCTGGACTAAACTCGAACAATTATGGCTGAGCTAAACGGAACTCAAGCAGCCATGGCAGTTGAAGGCGAGCAAGAAACTCTAGCGCCATGGCCGCGAGCTGGAAGAAACTCCCACACTATGGCCACAAGCTCAACGAAGCCCCAGACGCTATGGTCACGGGCTCAACAGAGTATGGTGCGCGCTCATCCTGTCAATTGCATACTTGGTACAGTCATGCACGATCATGTCGCATCATTATATACTACTGCTACGTCATCTTGGGCTATTGGTGACGTAATTGTTAAATCCATTTCACTATCATTTTGCAACGTTATTATGTTTTCTATGTATACCATATAGGGGTAATTGGTTTTAAGATGGATATGTTTCAGAATTAGAGCCCGGAACTTATCTTATTTGTCTTAAAAGCAATCTTGAAACCTACTATGTTTGTTTGGTCCTATCCAAGATCAACTTGGGAATTGGTTTTTTTTTTCCTTCTTCTTTTTTCTATATTGTGCAAATAGCTGTTATAGCAAAATAATATAAGCAACAGAACAACTCAAGATAAAAAAATCGATACAAAACAAAAATGAATTTAAACCATAGAGAAGTTAAGCTCATTTAAGAATAATGAATAATAAATAATCTTCTTTCAACTTCAAAAAAACATGTTCCAATAGGTTCCCAAAAGAATTGGTAGGTTGAACACCCTGAATTAGGAACCTACTCACATAGTACCAATTCCAAAAATTTGGAATCAAGAACGAATCTATTTCCACTTGAACCAACAACGGGACCTATTTATATGGGTGGTCTAGTCTAGTTCTAGGGTAGAATTGGATTGGTTGCATAGCCATAATGTCATCTTAAATATGGTACTCACACATGCTAGTAGATCTGTATCTCAATCGTCTCTCTCATCATGTTTAAAAGCCTAATTTCTTAAAGGAAAAAGTGTTGGAAAAGTTTTGAATCTATTAATTGGCGGCAATATAATCCTAAACCTTTTGACTCGGTATCAATTCAGTCCTAAACCTTTTAATGGTGCCAAATTTGTTTGAAACCTTTTGAACTAGTGCTAATTTAGTCCTAAATATTTTGATTCAATACTAATTCAATCCTTCTGGCTAATTCAAAGCACCGTTGGCGCTAACATGGGTAATTTTTAATTATTTTTTCGTTTCTTCTTTCCTTCATTTCTTCTTCCTTTAGGCAATGGCTGACCATCGTAGTGGCCAAGCAGGTTGGCCTCACTTGACCTAGGCAAGGCCAAGCCCTGGTGAGAGTTGGCCTCGCCGAATTTGGCCTAGGTGAGGGTAGCCCTCACCCAAGCCAGGGTGAGGGCCCTTGCCTAAGCTAGATTTGGCGAGGCCGACCATCGCTAAGGCTTAGCCTCGCCCTAGCCAGGCCAGCCTGGCCAACCATCGCCTATTGGTGGTCGACCATCGCCTAAAGAAAGAAGAAAGGAAGGAAAGTAAAAGAAATCAGAAAAATTTAAAAAAAAAAACTATTAAAAATTATCACGTCAGCACTACTATACCATGTAAACCGATCGGCGTCTGTATTGGCAATATCTAGCCAAAATTAGTTAGAATAACTAAATTGGCATCGAGTCAAAAGATTAAGAATTAAATTGACACTAGTTCAAAAGATTTAGAAGTAAATTGACACCGTTAAAATGTTTAGAACTAAATTAACGAAAATATTAGGTTTATGAATTTTATGACACTTTTTCCATTTTTTAAAAGATACTCAATTTTAAGTCTAGTTCCAATTTTATCCCTAACTTTTTTTATCTAAGAAAATTATCAACTTTAACTCTAATCCCAACTTTACACCAACCTTTTTTTTTGTCTAAATAAAAATTACTAACTTTCAGTCTAATCTCGTCTATCCTCCATCCAAAAATTGCTGTTAGTTGTTTAATGTGGCATTTCCATGTTGGTAACAAATCCACATCAGCAATGTGATATGGAAAATTATCTCCAAAATGAAACTATTTTTTAATATGAAAATTACGGAAATTGTGGGTAGTCTACAATAATAATTGGACAGAGGGCTAATTGGGGCAAATTTGGGACTAAAGTTAACGCTAGTGATTTTTTAGGATAAAAAAAGTTTGAGACAGATTTGTAATTGAATCTAAAATTGAGACTTTTTTTTCAGACAAAAAAAAATTCGTGCAGATTTGGACTCAACCTAAGGCTGGGATTTTTTTAGACAAAACATAGTTCGGATCAACCTAAAATTGGAGGGTTTCCAGGGGAGATCAGGTTTGTTTAAAAGTCATTTTTATGCATCTTTTGCTATGTCATCTCGATGCCCCCGTTGGGTAATGCAGTCAACATGCGCATCATGCTCCCGTGCACCCGCCCTTGGGTTGGGTAGGCGTCGATGCGTCGACGCGACTGTTTTCCCCATACCAATACTTTATATTTTCAGAACTCGAAGAAAACCTCATATCCATTATACTTGAAGAACAGCTCGGTGAAGAGCACGTTAAGAATTTCAACTGAGAGAATGGTACAGCAAAGGCGTCGTGGGTTGCTAAACTCCCACACCCATCGCGCTCGCAGGGGTGCAAGCTGCGGTTTTTGTTTTTCACATTCCTAATAGGTGCACCTATCTTTTGCCCAACGGTGGTCTGAACGGTGTTGAGATGAGGACTGGGAAGTGAAAATCGACGTGGAGGCACTCATTGAGCAGAACAACGCCTTCACCCGAGAGAGCATCCACTTGGAAAAAGAGAGACCACCTATCTCCTCTTCTTCTCGAGTCCTCCTCTCAATTAGCATCAGCCAATTGTGCACTCTTTACCGACCAAAAAATAAAATAAAATTGTGCACTCTTTAGTCATTTAATTAAAACAAACCACTAAAAATAAAAGAAAAACCTTTGATCGAAGCGACACGCGGAGGAATATGTCTTCCATGTGAAACTTTCACAAAATTAATCCTTTGTCGGATGTTAGGTGCATTACTGGAAAATTTCTTGACAGATCAGAAGTTTCATTTGGTCAAGCCTAATATGTTGACTGATTAGATTCTAGATGCGAAAGTGAAGTTCCTTTATCGTAATAAAAGGGAAAAAAAGAAAAGATTTTTCGTGGCACTTATATAAATCATGAGCTACCCACTTGAGTTGATCGTCGCTAAATAGCTTACGTACCTTTCTCGAATTACAAGATGCATTTATTCATTGTGCAGTTGATCTTATCCCGTATCTTTTCTTTGCCGCATAATCTTTTTATTTATTTATCACATAATGTATTGATAGACAATAGGGATAAAAGCTCATACAAAATATATACATTTATCTCGCGATTCTGAATGTGTAAACAAAATCCGACATCATCAAAATATATCGAAAGTCCAATTCTAAGAGCAGGGACAATCGGATATGGCGTTTCAAGGGAAGTCCCCATTGCATTTTATTTTTTTCATAAATAGATCTTAACACAAACTTTCTGAGACACTTCTTCTCCCGAGGCTTTACCCGAATGGCCTATGTTCACCCAATAGGAACACATCTTCCATCTTTTCTAAGAGTCATGCTCGAGATACTCTAGCGGATGGCATTGACATATACAATTTAGGAGCCTCCTCTAATACCATTTGCTATGGTCCAAGTGGATTGACCTTGGTCGTGGCATGCAACACCGGCAAGCTGATTCACCAGACAAGCTTTCCCTTTTGAGGATGATTCCCATGGCTTATATGCTTGCTGGGATGCTTCATTGTGACCAACCATATAATTTGTTTCTTAAGTTCGCTGCCCCGTGTGGGCACTTCCACATTAGAATGCATTATCTCAATAGGATTAGTCTTCTCTTGTAGTCATTATTATTTCCGATTGCCAATGACAAATATAAACATTGTTGCTTACTCCAAAACATGAACTCTTGTTATGCCTTAAACTAGATACGCTCGACAATCGAATAGAAGATTGACCCAATCAGGTCCAAATTGTGCCCATGTATGCTCGACAATCGAAACATGCATACTAACATGAAAGAGGTAATTGGCATATAAATATTTAGGGTTGCGGTTGGTGCAAGAATTCAATAGCCAATCATTTCATTTTGGAGACTTCCCTCAACAAATCATTCTACTTCATATGTCGTGAATCGTGTCTTAAACACTTCGAATCCTACTTATGCACCACCAAATTTTGTAAATGATATGGTGAATATAATCGACTCAATTAGTGGAATCACCAAATATTTGATTAAATATAATAAAATTTCGGATTTCATGTCTTTTCTTATCCAATCATATATTAATTAGTAATATAGACAATCAAATGTAGCCTAAGTATACCAATGTTTTGCTAACTTATTTTTACCAAACTCATGCTGACTTTGCAAGACAAGTCTATACAATATTTTCTCATTTTCTTCTTTTTTTCCCGTTGGAATATTTTTTAATTTTCATGATCTCCTAATTCCGTGCATTCTCTTTTCTCTCTCATCTCTCTCCGCCTAAACACCCCTCTATCCATCTCCCCCGCATAAACATCTCCATCCCCCATAAACACTCCCCTCTTTCTCTCCCTCTCCCACCTAAGAAGTGAAAATCACGAAGGAGGAAAATCATGAAGGAGGGGACCCACCATCCAGTCGGAGGAAGAGACCCGGACCACCAATCAATCTGCTCCGCTTCCCTCACTCCACTTCTCCCATTATTAGAAATTAGAATAGGTCAGATTTGTTTGTTAGTGCTTTTTTTTAAAAGGGAGGGACGAAGTTTATCGGGAGGGGTAAAGGAAGAGAAGGGCAGAAAATGTCAGCAACGCAGGGAGGGAGAGAGAGGAGAGGGTGCTTCGATATTTCTACAAAGCGGGACTCGTATGGTACATCTCCCCATAATTCCGAACCCTCTCACTCTCTCCTCTACCCCCCTCTCTCTCTCTCTCTCTCTCTTCATCTCCCCCATAATTCCGAACACTCTCTCTCTCCTCTACCCCCTCTCTCTCTCTTCATCTCCCCCCTCTTTCTCTCCCTACCGCTCTCCCTCCCTTCTCCCTCTCCTCTACCCCCTCTCTCTCTCTCTTTTCTTCTCCCCCCCACTTTCTCTCTCTACCGCTCTCCCTCCCTTCTCCCTCTCCTCTGCCCCTCACTCTCTCCTACTCCCCGTACGAACACACCCCTCTCCCTCCTTCTCTCTCCGCATAAACACTCTCTCCCCTCTCTCCATCTCCCCATACGAACACACCCCTCCCTCTCCCTCTCCCTCTCCCTCTCCCGTCTGAAAAGTGAGAAGTAAAAATCATGGAGGAGGGGACCCACCCAGACCACCTATCGGCTCCGCTTCCCTCACTACACCTCTCTCGTAATTAGCATCCCGCAATTGAACTAATCTTTTACCCATTGTGTTCATCCAACTTACTGACGTCGTGGGAAGAGCAGATCATGATTCCTTCTGCCTCATCCATGGCAACTTATTACTCATGGCCGATGTCATGGACATCTGCTTATCTAACGACGACGCTTCGGAGGAGGCGGCGACGGCTAGTCCTGAACATGGCTCCAACCACCACCTCTCGGTCTACGGCATCCACCATCGCCAACCGCAGATCCCGCAACGCTAAGGCTCGGCGAGCAGCGGTCGCTCTTTAGGAATGGTATGCGATGCACCTTTTTCGTTTGTTTGCTTTACCCTTTTCATTTAAAATAAAGAAATCTCATTGCCACGGGCCATGGGCGGCGACGAAGATAAATTGCCCTCTACTTCTGGCGTTATTATAGACGGAGAGGAGCTCAAGTCCGATCCCAGCTGCCGAGAGTGGGGATGAAGTTCGATTGAGAAGTTATAATTTTTACTGCAGCTACGCAAAACAAGCCGGTTTCAATGTGAGAAGGGGAAAAACAGAATACTATGCATGCATAATTGTTCATGATTTTGATTTTAAGTATTTTAATCTAAGTAGTACTGTATCCATATGTGATGTGATATGACACAATATATGGTTTTAAAAAAAATATTTAACATATTATGACACATTGTATATTAAATATATATTTTTATACATATATAATAAATGATCATTTTTATGATTATTTTAATTAAAGTAATTTTATTCAAATTCACAATTAAATGAATAATAAAAAAAGTCTAGAATGAATTTATACTAAAAATATTAATTCATTATTTATTAATGTTATTTGTTATTTCAATTTGATAAATTCAACTCCATTCAAATAATCCATAAAACTTAGAGAAAAAAACTTGAGAGTGAATTGTGTATTATAGGAAGTGAGAGTTAGAATAAAGAGAACATTACATTTTTCTTCTTTCTCTATTTATTATTTTTATCTCTATTTATTTTTTTATTAGTGTTTTTTTTATTATCACATTTATACATTTTAATTCTTCATTTATTGAAAATTTTTAAAATTGACTTAGTGTATCGGAATTCCGACTCGAGTGTCGGGAAAATTAATTAGATGTCAGATTCCGACACGTGTTGATCGAGCATCAAGACACACAAAGTCTCTCGGAAAATGTTTGTGCTTCCTAGATTCTAACCTTGTTTGAACATGGTGTGACAGTTAGAATAGCTGTGGATGAGTTTAGATGCATGTTAAGGAATTCTAGAAATTCAGAATTTTGCGATGAAACAGAGGATGGCTGATGGGACTCCGGGAGGCAACGGCATGGTTCGTTCCGACGGATAGAGAGAAGTCCGAGGGAAGAGAGAGAGAGGCCTTCTCTGAATTTCTTTTAGAAAATGTAAAGGAGAAGATGAGGTTTTCTCAGGAGGGAGGGAGAGAAGAGAGTGGGAGGGAAGACAAAGGTCTTTCTTCTTTGACCTTTTTAGAAAAAGTAAAGCGAAGGATAAAGTTTTCTCGGGAGAGAAAGTGGAAGGACGGAGAATGTCGACAACGGAGGGGATGGTGGAAAAGTAATGGAGTGAGAGAGGAGAGGGTGTTCCAAAATGTTGCGAAATGGAATCTGTATGGTACGCGTGACGACGTTTAAGTGCACTACCCTCTTGCTAACTTTTTTCCAACCTGCTGACTCAGCAAGACTGGCTTCTGCAGTATTTTTTCACTTTCAAATCCCTTAAATCCTCAGACGAGACAAAGAATCCCCTAATTCCATAATATCTCTCTCTCGTCTCTCTCTATCTCCCCTGCCTAAAAACACCCCCTCCTCTCTCTCGCTCTCTCCCTGTCCCTCTCTCCCCGCGTAAGCCCGCCCGGGCATAAACATCGCTATCCCTCTCCCTCTCTCACCTGTTCACTTATTTAAGCATAAACAAACTCGCGTAAGGGCCATAACGAGAATAGTTTTCTTGAATTAGAATTAGTCTTCTCCTTTTCTCCTCTCTCCCTAAACACACTGGTAGTGATACGTCGTTGACTCGTAGTGCTCTACTGAGAAGGCGCGTCCCGAGATTTTCAGGAGGGCCAAGAAATGGATTCCCGCCACTCCTTTCACGGAGGCGACGCGGTGCAAACAGAAAGTTATGCTTTTGAGGCTGCAATCCTGGCAGCGACCCACGAAATGAATCGGTCGGACTTTTATTACGGAGGGAACCGCTTGGAAGGAACCCAGGCAGCGGGGTATGCTGCAGCTGCGGCCCAGATCGCTTTAAATTTTGACAGCTCCAACAGCTCAGACTACCCTACGGATGACGACCTCCACGTCTTGGTTTCCGACATCGAGGAGGACGGAACAGATGTTGCAGAGATGCCGGCCTCCGGCCAGCTAGGCAGCGGTCACCCTTCTGGGGTATGTGATACACCATTTTTTGATTGTTTTATTCCCAAAATTTCCCATGTTTCGATTTTTGGGAGAATCATAGACCAGACATTCAGTGATTTCCTTCTACTGAAACTCCATTTTGTTCTTTTTTCCATATCCAATTCAATCTTGTCCTGGAAACAACATGACTGGACCAATTGTGAATCGAGTCAGGGAACGCTGCAGCATATCGGATACAGAGATGGAACGCAATCTACTTCCCGTGCTAATATAGAAAGAGAGGAGCTTGAGTCCGACCCTGGGGTGCCAAGAGAGGGGATGCAGTTTGATAAAGAAGAGGCGGCATTTAATTTTTATGAGCAGTACGGGAAACAAGCCGGTTTCCGTATAAAGAGGGGAAAAATAGAGTACGAGAGATCGGACAAGGGACAAATCAAGGGAAAGTACTTCTTCTGCAAAGAGATGCCGACGCAGGGCACGAGAAAAACTTGTGAGGCTAAGATCCGGTGCAAGGTTGAGGGTGGAAAGTGGAGGATCTCGAAGGTCGTTCTCGAGCATAGTCACGGTCTTGCGGGACATTTCGCTGGCGACCAAGAGGCAGTGGAAGATTCGCCTGCCGCAAGGGCTCCTTCGACAGGCGAGTATGAGGCCGAACCTACTTTAATTTCGAATGTGGGTTGTAGTGGCGTCTCGCGAGGCACAGGGAGGAATCCCTCAATGGCTCAGGACTTAATTGATAGCTTCAAGAGTATGCAGACGGAAGATTCTCACTTTTTCTACACAGTGCAATTAGAAGCGGCACAAGGCATGGCGAATTTTTTCTGGAGGGATGGCCAGTCCATGGTGGATTACGAGCATTTCGGGGATGTTCTAATCCTGGACACAAGAACTACAATCAACATCTACAACATGATCTGTGCAGCGTTTTGGGGACTTAATCATCATCGGCAGCGCATCATATTCGGATATGCTTTCTTGGTCAATCAAGGCGTGGATTCATTCAAGTGGTTGCTCCAAAGCTTCCTCGGAGCGATGAGGGGGAAGAAACCGGAGACCATCATTACTGAAGTCAGCGAAGAAATTGCAGAAGCCTTAAAAGTGGTCTTGCCAGGGACATTCCACCGTCTGCCATATTGGTCTATTTTGAACAGTGACCGTACCGATGTCAACGACCTCCTCAGCGAGTGCATCTTCAATGTCCAGTTGCCAAATGAATTCGATTCGAAGTGGAATGCCCTCTTAGCGAGGTGCAACCCGCATGAAAAGAAGCAATTTACTTCTCTGTATGAAATGCGTAAGAAATGGTCTCTTCCGTTCACGAAAATAGTGTTCTCAGCCGGCCTACTCTCAATACAAAACAACGAGGATTCTTGTCCTGTGTTTGAGAATCTCTCCTGGGAGACGAGTTTGCCCCAAATTGCTCACCGATGTAAAATGGTGGCCAAGCACCTGCGCAGCAGAGAATTTGAGGAAGACGAGTTCTGTGAGACGACCGCAGCGGTGGATTTGGAATCCAGGAGCCCTATGGAGAAACAAGCCAAATGCTTATATACTAGACCGATTTTCGAGATGTTCCAAAAGGAGCTGATTAATAGCCTATCACTGGCGATCAGAGTAAGCAACGACAGGGAAACGTTTGAGTTGACTGAACAAGACAGCAAGAAAATTGCCACCGTCAAGGTTAATCGTACCGATTTGACATTAGCATGTAGCTGTGGGAAGTTCAAGTCGGTAGGTATTCTCTGTTTTCATGTCTTGAAAGTATACAATTACTTTAATATTTTTGAGATACCGTCCTGCTACTTGTCGAAACGATGGATGAAATCTGCCAAAGACCGTCTGCCGATTGACACCCCCAGTGCAAACACAGTACAGGACAGTGGTGCTTCATCTAGGAGGGAATATATGCGAGAGGCTTTGCATGTCTCACATGGACACGGATTTAAGAAGAGGGAGAGGATACCATTGAGGGCTTGGAGAATGGAAGAAACGGAAGGCCATTCGGAGGGTATCGATGATGATGCTGTAGAACCATGACAAGAGTGAAATGCCAAAGTTCATCCAGAAACCGGCCACTTATCTCTCTGCTTTGTTTTTGGTTTCATCGGTAAATACAGTAGTGATTGCGTGCTTGGGTAAAAGAGATGGATGTTACAAAGTCATACTTGCAAATCATTGCAATATGGCGTTTTTAGTATGTTCGAACGCAATTCGCTCTTTTAAATCTCTAATTGAAATATTCTTTTACATCAGGTTAAGAGTTCCTGCGACCACACTTGGCAAGTGATTTGCGTGCTATGTGTGATTTGCGCTTTGGAAAACCGCAAGTGAGAAACTATCAACGCACATGCTGGTGCATTACTTCGCATCCTCGACAACCTGTTAGGGTTTGGGTTCCAATGCGATGGAATATGCGGGTACACTGAACAAAGAGGTGCTGACTTCAACCATGATTCGTAGTCCTGCTCCTCCCAGCTATACTGCCTTGGCGGGTCTATATTACTGCTCGACGTTGAGATGTATGCAGACCTTTGGGTCTGTGGATTCTCTGTTTCGAAAATCCTAACAACTTCCCGAATCACATAAAGCTTTCTAATTGTTTAAAATAAGCACGCGAAAGTGACGCCTCGTGCTTGGTGTTCTTGCTCGCTTACCCTCCTCAAGTCTAATCAGCATATCCTCCCACGTGTTAAAAAAAAAAAATACATCGCTAACGATCATTACAATGGCATAGTGTTGCGTCCCATGTTAAACGAATGAATGAAAGAGGAATCACGGTAACTTTTGAACTTGACATTCCGGCACTTGGAATGTTAGGTTGAAGAGCAACTGTTGAAGAAGAAAACAAGCGTTGGATTCCGAGACCAGACTTGATCTTCTGGTACATAAATGCTAAAGCAATAAATCCAAGAGAAAGATAAAAAGGCAGATAGATGTTTCCAGTGGAAGGAAGTTCTCTCTCCTTCAACCCCTCGAGCTCTCGAATCTCCCTATATAAGTGGGGAAGCTCCGGTTGGGAGGCACAGCGTGCAGGGCAGCTCTCGAAAGTTTGTGAGGACATAGCCTGAGAGCTTGAGTTTACTAGCAAAGAGATGAGGCCAAGAGGACCCGGAGGACAACCGCCAGGTGGGGCCCTCCTCCGCCGGGGCCGCCAGGATTTCTCTGTGGCTTTTGCGACGTGATAGGCTCTTGGTATGTGAATGTTGGTTTCCCTTTGTGAGGATGCGCAATGCATGTCAACTGTTAATAAGATGATTATTTTTAGGAGTTCTAAGTAACAACATATGGACCTGATCAAGTTTTTAAAAGGCTCAAGGAAGAAATAAGGAGGAAGAAGGCCCTAGCAATTGTGGAGTAAACCAAACAGATTTGTAGTTTTTTTTCATTCAAGAAAACCAACCAGATTTCAACAATGTGATTGTAAGTAAAGAAGATGAAATCATTATACGTTTGAAATATGTCACGTCTCGAGATTTTTGGTCTGTCAAAATGCCAATGACACAATAGAGCACGCTCAACCTAGGAATTTCTATGCACCTTAGATTCCACATAAATCATCAATATATTTTGGAGGCTTGAATAGTGGGATTATATGTTAAAATGTGTTTTACCGATAGATGCCACATTTACTTGTCTGCTCCGAGTTCCATATTTCTCTGCTTCAGGGAAGCTCAAGAACTTTGCTTAATGTCAATATCGAATCACTGCCGTTCAAAGCGAAGCGAACTGAGTTTTATTTTTCGTTCTGTGATGCTTCAAACAGCTTGAGCTCGTTGTGCTGTTGCTTGTTGATACGAGAGTGTTTTGGCAGGCCTCTCGGACCACCAGGCCCCCCTGGACCTGCCGGCCCATTTGGACCACCTCGCCGCTGAGCTCTCGTGCTGTGCTGGTTCGACCACAGAGGACCGCTCACAACCAGTGCCTCCCATCTCTGGTTTTCTTGTCCAGTGGGCAATGCATTAATCAGACTCCGTTTCTTCGTAGGAAGAGAGCAACTTGCTTGCGCATCTCATGTCCGAAGTCCGTTCGCAGTTCCATCAGCACATTCATGTGAACTGTCTATGGGAATCCTCTGTTTTCAATGATCAGTTATCTTTTTATTTATTTATCACATAATGTACTGATAGACAATAGGAATAAAAGCTCATACGAAATACATACAATTATCTCGCGATTCTGAAATGTGTAAACAAAATCCGACATCATCAAAATATATCGGAAGTCCGATCCTAAGAGCAGGGACAATCGGATATGGCGTTTCAAGGGAAGTCCCCATTGCATTTTATTTTTTTCATAAATAGATCTTAACACAAACTCTCTGAGACACTTCTTCTCCCGAGGCTTTAACCGAATGGCCTATGTTCGCCCAATAGGAACACATCTTCCATATTTTCTAAGAGTCATGCTCGAGATGCTCTAGTGGAAGGCATTGACATAGACAATTTAGGAGCCTCCTCTAATACCATTTGCTATGGTCCAAGTTGATTGGCCTTGGTCGTGGACCATGCAACACCGGCAAGCCGATTCACCAGGCAAGCTTTCCTTTTCGAGGATGATTCCCATGGCTTATATGCTGTGATGCTTCATTGTGACCAACCATTTCATGTCTCCCATCAACTTGAGCAACTCTATATCTTGAGCAGGGCGTATCTCGATTAAATATAACAACTAATTTTGGTATGTCATGACCATATAATTCATTTCTTAAGTTCGCTGCCCCATGTGGGCACTTCCACATTAGAATGCATTATCTCAATAGGATTAGTCTTCTCTTGTAGTCACTAGTATTTCCAATTGCCAACGACTAATATAAATATTGTTGCTTAGTCCAAAACATGAACTCTTTTTATGCCTTAAATTGGATACGCTCAACAATCAATTAGAGGATCGACCCACTCATGTCCAAATCGTACCCATGTATGCTTGACAATCGAAACATGCATACTAACACAAAAGAGGTAATTGGCATATTAATATTTAGGATTGTGGTCGGTGCAAGAATTCAATAGCCAATCATTTCATTTCTAAGACTTCCCTTAACAAATCATTTTACTTCATATGTCGTGAATCATGTCTTAAACACTTCAAATCCTACCTACACGCCATCAAATATTGTAAATGATATGGTGAATATAATCGACTCTATTAGTAGAATCACCAAATAATTGATGAAATATAATAAAATTTTGAATTTCATGTCTTTTTATATCCAATCATATCTTAATTAGTAATATAGACGATCAAACGTAGTCTAAATGTACCAATCTCTTGTTGGCTTTTTTTTTTACCAAACTCTTGTTGACTTAGCAAGACAAGGCTATATAATATATATATATATATATATATATATATATATATATATATATATTTTTTTTTTTCCTGTTGGAATATTTTTTTAATTTTCATGATCTCCGAATTTCGTACATTCTCTCTTTTCTCTCTCGTCTCTCTCTTCGCCTCAACACCCCGCCGTCTCCCTCTCGTCTCTCTCTCTCTTCCCCCTTAAACACTCCCCTCTAAGAAGTAAAAATCATGAAGGAGGGGACCCACCGGTCACCTCCCAGTCAAAAGAAGAGAGATCAGATCACCAATCAATCTGCTCCGCTTCCCTCACTCCACTTCTCCCATAGTTAGCATAGGTCAGACTTGTGACACGATCTAAAATTTATGCTTTTTCCTTTTTAAATTAGCGAGGGGCTTTATTTTTTGTGAACATTTTATCAAACTTAAAGAGGAGGACGAAGTTTATCGGGAGGGAGAAAAGAAGGGCAGAAAAAGTCAGCAGCAACGCAGGAGGCGATGGAAAATCAACGGAGGGAGTGAGTGGAAGGGGGTGTTTCGATATTTCTGCAAAGTGGGACCCGGACGGCACATCTCATAATTCCGAACATTCTCTTTCTCTCCGTTTCCCACCCTACGAAATATCGATACTCTTCAAAAGTTTTCGTGTCGTATCCGACACTCTAACACGCTCCGACACACGATCAACGAGTGTTGAGAAATTTGACACGTGATTAACTCTTCTCGACATACGAGTTCAAAATTCCGATATATAATTCCGACACATATAGGATCAATTTTAAAAAAAAATTAATACTTAAGGGATTAAAATATAAGTATATGAAAAAATAATGAAAATAACAAAAATAAAGAGGAAAGAAGAAAATTATTACTCTCAAGTTTCTCACTTATAAGTTTTGACCTTTCCGAGAGTAATGATGGAATGCCCATCTTCTCACCGGCATCACTCCGTTGCTCCCATAAATTTAAAGTTGTGATTTTTATTTTTATTTTTGCTTCTTTTCGATGCCTGCAAGTTACCTCTTTTGATCTATGACATTGGCTTGTGAGTTATCTCTCACATTTTTCATGGCAAATTTAGTTATTTCCTTTTCTTTTGGTTGTACTTTGAAAGTTTTTGTCCTGAATTTTCATTTTTCTCAAATCTTATTTTGCAGAGGAGCTTCAAGCCAGTCTATATCATGACCTCCGAACTTTGTTTAGGATTATAAAAAATTTCACTAATGTCCGACAAGTGTAAGAATATAGGATATATTCCTTCAAATGTACTCTTTTGTGTTTGCAATTTTTGAATTTCCCATTAAATTTCTGTCAAATTAAAAGAATGAATGATATTAATAAATTTTTGATTAATATTTTTAGTATAAATTAATTTTATGCTATTTTTATTATTTATTTATCTTTGTATTTACATATAAATATATATATTTAATATATAAAGTGTCGGAACGTGTCGAAATTCTCTATTTTTTTTAAAATGACGTGTCGATGTATCATATCACGTGTCACATATCTATGTCGATGCCACCCAAAAAAAAAAAAAAAACCTCTCCCCCCCCCCAAAAAAAAAAAAGCCTGTCTCGCCTCTCTCGCCTCTCTCCATGTCCCCGCATAAGCCCACCTCTCCCTCTCCCATCCCCATCTGAGAAATCATGGAGGAAGGGACCCACCCAGACCATCTATCGGCTCCGCTTCCCTCAAACACCTCTTCCATAATTAGCATCCCCCAATTTTACTATTCTTTTACCCATTGTGTTCATCCAACCTACTGACGTCGTGGGAAGAGCAGATCATGACTCTTTCCGCGGCTGCCGCCCTCGGATTCGGCCCCGTCCATAGCGACTTGTTACTCATGGCCGATGTCATGGACAGCTGCTTATCTAGCGATGACGCTTTGGATTGCGGACGAAGTTAGGGCGGTTGGAGAGCGAGCTCTTGTTTCCGACATGGATCACACACGTAAGAAAGTCCCAAATCTTTCATTATGCTTGACATAACTGTCACTATATTAAGGATGAGTATGGTTTCGAGGTGGAACTGAAACCCAATTTAGTTCCAAGTTCTATTGAGACCTTGTTCAGTTCTTGATTTCAAACTTTATAGCACCTTTGGTTCCTAGTGGATCGAGAATTGGAACCAACAAAACCCTAAAATAGAAATTGACTTAGGATTGGATAAGTGATGTTTATACTTTTTTATATTGTAATTCTTCTATATATCTAATAAGTGAATATTTTATTTAATGTACTCTTTCTTTTTAGATATTGATTGTCTTAATAAAGAGATTATCATCACTATATAGAATTTACGAGTTGAAGTACAATGAATATATGGAATGAGGCTTTCTAATAATGACTTTAGTTTAATTAATAGTAATTTTAATTTAAAACTATTATTAAATTATTAACAATATTTGTTGTTTCTTTTGATTTTAGGTAGTTAGAATTTGGAGTAATTTTTCATGAATGATTGAGCATTGAAGTTCTATAATTTAGGTTTTATGTTACGTGTTTTGAACTTTTATTATTTATTTATTTTTATGTGTTCATCTTTTATGGCTTGTTGCTATTGAAAAATATGAAACTTTCATTTTTGTTATTATGTTCACTTTCATTTTGCTTAACTAAAAATGAAACCAAAAAAAAAAAAAAAAGAAGAGGAAATTGGTCAGTTCAATATTAGATTCGCTCTCGATGATATGAAGCTGGAGCTAGCGGGCTTCTCTATCCTAGGCACATCAACTACTCTCTATGCATTAGCCTCTCAACTCGTTTCACTTGAAGGAATTGATTGTGGATTATAGGTAGGGGTGAGCAGCGGTCTAGGGTCGACACTGGACCAACCCTGGACTGGCCCAACCCTGCCGGTCCTAGTCCGGTTCCCAAGGGGATTGGGTCGGTTCTTGGTCCTGGAATCCAGGACCAACACTATGCGGGTTGGTCCTTGGTCCTAAAAGTTTTAGGTCGGTCAAACCCTGGACCAACCCTGTATATTATATTATATTATTTATAATTATTTTATACATTCAAACCTAAATAAAATGTCTGTTATATTATATTATATTGAAACGTTCTATCAATAGCACTAATAGTAATTTCAATTTAAAACTTTTGTTGAGTATTAATTATGTGTCGTTTGTTTTGTTTTTAGGTGTTTAGAAGTTCAAGTGAATTAACAAGATGTGAAGTTATATATTCATGGTTTATATTAAATATTTTGAACTTTTTATGGTTTAATTGTATTTTACTAATGAATTTCAACTACACTTTGCTTTTCAATTTGTGTCAAATGGTAGAAGTTTTTGAAGAGTAAAGTAGTACTGCCGTTGCTACGGTGATTTGCTAGTTAAGTGGTGTGAAGCTCATTTTTTGGTTGAGTGGACTCTACATGATCAAATGCTAGTCAAGTGGTGTGAAGTTCATTTTTTGGTTGAGTGGACTCTATATGATCAAATGCAGGAAAACGCTTTTGCATATAGTGTTATGAATATTAAAGATAGATGATTACAAGAATTTTCCATCTTGTCCCATATCTCAATGAGTGGTTAGCAGGTACGAAATTTCTATTATTGTGTCATCTTAAATTTGCTAAATATGTATTGGTATTTATAGTTTAGTTGCACAATGCTGTATTGTCGATGGATGTGTAATTTGAATTTGTAGGTTTGCTTTTTTAGGGAGTATAAAAAATAAGACGAAAAAAATTATCGATCGGTCCCAAGTTGACCCTGGAACCGGACTGAACCCATTGGGTCGGTCCGATCCTTGGTCCCAGGCTCAATAGGGTCGGTCCTTGGTCCTAAAAATTGAGGACTGACACTGTATGGGTTGGTCCTAGGGTTAGGGGGTGGCCCGGACCAACTCGGACCATGCTCAGCCCTAATTATAGGAATTCCTCCATGAATCGACTGAGTAGTGGACTCCAAAGCTCTCGAACATTTACTATACGTCTTTATGGAGTGATATCATAAGTCTTCAATTTCAAATTCAATATACGATATACAAAAAATATCAAAAGTGGATTATTTTTTCAACGGGACTTTCTACATGTCAGATTAACCAAAAATATTAAATCAACAATAATAAATCAACCATTAATGATCCATTCTATTGATCAATCTTTATCAAATCAAACATTAATGGCTCATTCTATCAACTAATCTTATTCTTAATATCTAACCATGGTCACGCTTGACAACCGTGATAAAGGCAATCAAGTTTTCTCCTCTTGGCTAGGTCTCCACATATATCAAATACTGGTTTGGCCTAGAAAAATGTACTAACAATACTATGCATGCTTACTTCCTCAATGGGTTCTAATCATGGCGACATGAGCAATAATCCACTAATATTATTCTCAAATACCTTACAAATAAAATCTAGAATTTATCTCAAAACTCAGGCTCACTAACCAGAATATATAACTTTTTGTGATTCAATATATCAAATAAAGTACCTTATATAAACCGTATTCATGAATCAGGAATTTTGCATAATTCTTTCATAAAAAGGTTTGGCAAATCACTTGTAGGCATAGAGGAGCTCAAGTTCGATCCCCAGGTGCCGAGAGTGGGGATGGTAAAGTTATGCAGTTTAGGGACAATATTGAATAATTTCATATAGTCCATGGATTAGATTGAATAAATACCAAAAGTTCAAGGACCACATTACATATTAAGTTAAAATTCAAAGACCATATTGAACAAATTAAAAGTTCAAGGATTATATTGCACATCTAGCCAAAGTTTAGGACCATTTGTGTCATTTACCCTTATATTAATTAATCAAAAAACAATATCAAAATCCAAGTAAAACTCTACTTTAACTAGAGACTAAATTAAACTATGCTTATGTGTCAATAAAATGACTTTTATGCGCTAACGAAGAAACTCATTTATAGCTAATGTTCATCTTTATCCATCACACCAACTTGCATAAGAAACTTTAAAAATTCACTTTGATCAATCCACAATTTAGAATCGATTTTCATTAAATACCTATAGCTCCACAATGCCCAAAACTATAATCTCCTATAAATACGCAACTTAACAACTCTCCAATCGAATCTCTCAATTCAAAATGGACATAACTTCGAATTTATGACCTAACTTCAAAAAATACTTCAATGAGACAAACAACAAGTTCGATCACTTACTAGGCACTGCGAAATGAAGCTAATCCGCCTTACGAGGTTCCCGTGGCGTATATGCACAAGCTTTCTCTCTCCTCTTTTTCCCTTCTTCGGTTTTGTCATAGCTGTTTTCCTCTTCTTCTTTTACGCTTCGATGCACCATCTGTTGAAGAAGAAAGGAAAACGGGTTGGGGCTTGGGCTTTAGCAAACATGGACTGGGTTTTTTTTTGTTTTTTTCTTAAGCCCATCTATTACGGGAACTTCTGTTGGCGGCCTTCTCTCTGCCCCCTAACCTCTCTCTTAGTTTTTGTGTGCAAACTCTAAGCATAAAATGGGAAGTTGTAATTCCAGGAAAATTACACTTTTATCAATTCAGTTATAGATATTTTAATTTTATCAATTGAGTCTATTTGGCCAATCTTAACTGAAAATTGCCAATGTGGACGGGCAGTGCTAACATAACA
This sequence comes from Eucalyptus grandis x Eucalyptus urophylla, assembly GCA_028830015.1. Lineage (NCBI taxonomy): Eukaryota > Viridiplantae > Streptophyta > Magnoliopsida > Myrtales > Myrtaceae > Eucalyptus > Eucalyptus grandis x Eucalyptus urophylla. Next base: position 30,867,799 of record CM054188.1, on the reverse strand, counting down.
ATTTTAAATAATATTTTTAGTTTTTATATGATTTTTGTTTTTGTTTTTGTTTTAAACTTTTCTTTGCCTTTTATTTTTCATTTTTTGAGGTAGGGCCGTCAAAGGTTGCCGGCCGACCCTCGTGGGCCTTGGGTGAGGGCCTCACTCAAAATTGGCCAAGACCGCAATGCCCCCACCAGATTTGGCAAGGTGAGAGCTTGGCGGCCTTCGCTGACCCCAGCTAAGGGTAGTGACCTTGCTCATGGCCATTGCCTAGCTAGATCCAACGAGGGTTAGGCCGATGCCCCTCACCAACCTTCTCCAAAAAAAAAAAAAAACTAAGAAAAGGAAAAAAAATATTAAAAAATTCAAAAAATTATTAAAATATCATTAAATATTATATAAAAAGTGCCACGTCAATGCTGCCTATCCACGTCAATAATTTCCGATCAAAATTAGTCGGGCAAAAAATGAAAACATTTAGGACTCAATTAGCAAAATTAAAAGATTTAATACTGAATTGACAAAGTGTAATAGATTTATGATTTTTTGGACAATTTTTCCTTATAACTCCTACAAGGAAACTTCCCTTGAATTGTCTCCTCCAATCCCACGCTTGCCATCGGCACTCATGTCCAGAAGGCTCCATTCCTTTTTTTCATATATTTTTTCCTTTTTATATTCATTTTCGAAATTCCATTATTTTTGGGAATATTACACGTAATTTGATCTCATAGCTTTTCCAATCTCGAATGAACTAAAGGAGACAAGAGTTAATCACTAATGCTGTGAACAGGAGTTTGGGTTCAATCAACTAAACAATAGTTCCTCTGCTTTAGGGGAAATTTTTGCCCTGAGTCCATGACCACAATCCTAACGAGGAGCAACATATTTATTAATTAAATCATCTACAATTGTTTGAATCTCGGGACGTTCGCTTAATTGATAGTGGACAACCTCTCTGATATCATGCCTCAAGGCATATACTTGCACTATCAAGTATGGGCTAGGTAGGTGATGACAAGCTTCGCTACGCGGTAAATTCGTGTATTCCCTCTAGCTTGAGTTCAAGCATGAAAATCGATACTTACTGAGCTCTGATGCATTGATGAGTTGACTCTACTCAACTGCACTTTCTATCTTAAGCTCAAACATCTCAAACCTAAAAATACTTTACATGATGAGTTCAATTAGATAGGCCGTGTCTAATTTTACGACATTAACGAGCCATTTCATTGCCGAGATTTACTCGATGTTAGGCTTTCTGAAAGGAAAAAATAATCTCATGCCCCCAGATCATGATTTAGTCATAAAATAACTACTGTTCACGATCAGTAATACATTATTTGTAAGCAAAATGAAGATGTCAGCGAGCAGTGAGGTGGCATAGTGAGCTATGCAAGATGATGTGCCAAAATGATGGCGGAAGCATGCACGATGAGCTGCCGTGAAAGATGACTTGGCAAAGAGATGGTGTAAGTATACATGATGACGGAGCATAGACATGCATGTTGACATGGAAAAAAGACATGTAAGATGACATGGCAAAGAAACGATGTAAGCATGCATAATGATCTAGCATGGACATGTATAATGATGTGGCAAAAAGCAACTGAGACGATGTAACAAAGTAGTGATGTGGTATAACTATAGATTAAGTACACAAGATGACACGATAAAGGACATATGAGATGACACTCGAAATGACATGTCAACTAGATGCGGTAAGCAAAGCAAACTCATAACCATGTGGAGACTATGTTTAAACGTTGACTTTAATTACGATTGGCGATGTTTAAGGAAACACCCCAATTTATTCTCTTTCAATCATCTTAATAAAAATGTTTGATTAAAAATAATATTTTTAAATGGGTTTGAAAATCGCGATTTCCATGTTGGTGGCCTTGTTTTCATGTATTCAAAGCGAACGTTATAGCCATCTTGTTAGAATATAGGATAAGTGTTCTAGAAATCCTATAACTTGTTACGAAAATGCATTTCAGTCCTAAAATTTGCAAAAAATGCATTTAAGTCCTAAAACTTGTTAAATTGTTTCAAACGAGTCCTAAAATCGACGCCGCTAGCCTTTTCCGTTAAAAATGCTGACGTGGCATTTTAAATAATTTTTTATTTTCCACGTGAATTTTGTTAATTATTTTTTAATTATTTTGTTAATTATTTTTTTTAAAATTAGATTTAAAAACTAAAAAAATCAAATTTATTCATTTTATCTTATTTTCACCAAAAAATTTTAAAAAAAGTTAAAATATTTATTAAAAAACATATTTAAAAAGTTAACATTATTTTTTAAATTTATTTTTAAAAATTTTAAAAATAAATTTTTTAACTTTTCTTTTTAGTTTTTGTTGAAAGTAAGATAAGAATAAATTAAATTTTTTGGTTTTTAAATCTAATTATTTTTAAAAATGGATAAAAATTAATTAAAAAATAAACCTGGAAAATAAAAAATTATTTAAAATGCCACGTCAGCATTTTTAACGGAAAAGACTAACAGCATCAATCTTAGGACTCATTTGAAACAATTTGACAAGTTTTAGGACTTAAATGTACTTTTTGCAAGTTTTAGGACTGAAATGCATTTTCGTGATAAGTTGTAGGACTTCTGGAACACTTATCCCTAGAATATAATACGCGAAAATGACAAGATCTTGCAATTTACGTCAATGCAAAATTATCAAAGAAATAAATAAGAAAAAAAAGGACACTAGAAATTTACGTGGTTCGGTTTAAATATTGGTACATACATCCACGAGAAGAGCCAGCAGTAAATAATCCACTATAATCGGAGAATTAGAGTTTTCAATCATTCACACGCTCGAGTGTTCCTCATACCTAAATTTAACTCCAAATCCAAAATATTTATAAATAAATAACTTACTTGAACATAAACTTATAACATAAAATTACCCTGCGTTCAAGCTCAAAGTTTAACGTGTTACGTACGTACGGATTTGCAAAACTTGCAGCTCTTCCAAAGCAGTGTTGACGTGCGGCTCCTTTCTTCTTACTTGGGGTTTCAGCCGCGCGCTTCCTTGGACGTTTTTTTTTAATTTATATGTGTGCCTAAGGTCAAAAGTTTGACCTTAGGCCCACCTCCTTTTGGCTTCACGTGGGAGAGACGCTTCTTTCCTTTCTTTTGTTTGCATGGCCGAAAATTGTGTGTGCTGGGCCCCAAAAGGATAACAACTTTCAGCAAGCTTCCGAAAAAGAAATTCGTATCTTCTTATACGGGTGCCTACCGGGCCCCACGATCAGCTTCGTTCTTCAAGGATGAACCTGCAGGTAACAGAGGCTTTGCTCTTTTTTTTTTTTTTATTCTATTATTTCCTCTTTTGTAATCCTTAAAAAATTCAGCGAATCGTATTTTTACAAACGTTTAAACTCGAGTCATAATTTAATACATTTGACCACATTTTTGTAAGGCTAATTGACAATTCTCAAACACACTCCCTTTAGAACAACAACTTAAAGATAGCTGACAACATAAAACAGTTTTTGAATTGGTAAAATAACGGATTTTGATACTTGTCTCAAGGATGTATTTGAGTTCTCAAATTTTTATTTTGTAACAGAACTTTAATGCACTTGAGTCCTATTCAAGCTTCCAATGTGGGTCCCTATGATCATAATTAAAAGCAAATTTCATATTCTAGAGTGAAAAATAATGTAACTTGTGAAAGCTATTTTCTTTGGTCTAAATTAACTCTACCTTTCGTGATAATGTTCAATTTGAAATTTGGTCTGGATCATGTCAACAAATCTAAACTTACATAGCTCAAAAAGCTTAGTCTAACTCGTAATTTATTTTAAAAATGTAAAGAGTATTCATATTAATTTAAAAATAGGTTATTCATACCCTGAAATCCCTTGAAAATCCTCAAATGCATTCTCTCCCCCCCCCCCCCCCCCCCCCCCCGGTATACATTTCCTCAACCGAAATTGACAAATAAGAAGCATCTCTAGGGAATAACGTGTCTGACAATTAATAGTATTAAATCACATCACGCTGTCGATCATTGTTGACCAAAAAGTAGCTTTCTTCTTACGCCAATGAGACTTTTCCTACTAGTGGCATCGTTGACCGGGAGGGAAAGGGCAAGAAGAAGACCTGGAGCTAATAGGATGAAGAACCGAAGAGAAAGAATCACCTCACGCTGCCATAGCTGGGCATACTGTGATTGTATCGTTCTCGGGGTTCTCTTTGTCTGGTTATGATGTCGGGAACTCTCAGTGATCTCTGGCGAAGGTTAGGTAACAAGAGGAGGAGAGCATCGGTATCGGCCAATCCGCCGAACAGGCCACCGGGAGCGGCTCGGGCCGAGCCGGAGGAACTGACACGCGCAGCTAACAAGCTGGTCTTCTTGGACCCTTTGGCGAAGGAGTTTGACTTGGAGGACTTGTTGAGGGGCAGTGCTGAGGTTTTGGGTAAAGGGACCATGGGGACGTCTTACAAGGCGGTCCTGGAGGACGGGACGACTGTGGTTGTGAAGAGGCTGAGGGATGTGGCCTTACCCGTGGGCGAATTCAGGAAGACGATGATTGCGTTGGGAGCGATGCGACACGAGAATCTACTCCCGCTGATGGCTTACTACTACAGTAGAGACGAGAAAATCCTGGTATTTGATTACGTGCCCCTGGGAAGCTTGTTTGGACTTTTACATGGAGGCGTAGGGTCGGAAAAGACCAGGCTAAGCTGGGAAATCAGGCACGGCATCGCTCTTGGAGCCGCCCGGGCCATAGAGTACTTGCACGCTCAAGGTCCCAATGTCTTCCATGGAAAAATCAAGTCAACCAATGTCCTCCTCACGGCATCCTATGATCCGCTAGTTTCCGATTATGGCCTGACCAGCATCCAGGCGCCTCCAGTAGGCGCATTGAAGGCCGCTGACCCCCAGAAGGACGATGTCTACAGCTTTGGGGTGTTGCTTGTGGAGCTTCTAACTGGGAAACCTGATGGGGCTGATCTTGCTTGTTTGGTTAAGCCCACAACTGGAAGGCACTGGACTGTTTATGATTTCGATCCTGAGCTGGGAGAATACCAGAATTTTCAGGATGAGTTAGTGGGACTGATGCAGGTGGCCATGGCTTGTGCATCCAACCTCCATCAGAGGCGGCCTTCCATGTCGGAAGTACGGAGGATGATTGAAGACCGGCAGTCACAGCCACTGCCTGAACAGGTCATCGAAGTGAACAATGATTTGTCTGAGAGGACACGGTGAGTCGAGTTTTTAGAAACTGCCGAAGTTTACGATTAGATCATCTAGTTTCTTCATGTTTGACCTTTTACTATGCACATTTTACGCAATGAACAACAACAGCAGGTAGCTCCCACTCCCCCAACTAAATTATTGGTTTACGGCCTCACAATCTCTCCTAGTCTAGAGAGAGAATGTTTCTCCACCAGAAATTGCATGTTACGTCCTTCGGTGAAATGAAGTAACACGGACTTTTGGTTTTACATGAGTGTAATTCTAGTGTGTCAAGATGCTTGATGTGAAGCATATGGATAAATCATGGTGCACTATGGCCTTACTCTGGATATTCTCTTACAGGAACCCGCCCAATGGAGGGGTGATGGAAGTTGCTGACAGAGTCTATGGTAAGCTTTCACATACTCTAGTAGTTTGATGCAATAACAGCCTATGGTCTTATTGTCTGAGACTTTCCTCCTCTAGGAGCACTGGAGTACTTCAACAATAGGGGGACTTGTGGAAAACCAAGTCCTGAAGAGAATGTAGTTGCAGAACTGACAGTACAGTCCAATGCTGAGTCTACCTCAACTCTGCCACCAACACTACCTTTGCTGTCAGAAACTTCTGTTCAGTCAGCTCTTGAGGGATCTTTTGGAACTTTTGAATTAGCCACAAACTCACCCTCCATTTCACCAAGTTTTGATTTGGATCGACAATATGGTTACGTAGTGCAAGGGAATGGTCAGTCATCCTCACTGTCTGATTTCACGGGTTCATCATCTTCTTCCTCTGTACAATCCAAAACGTCCTTATTGGCTTCTCCCCCTCCTCCTCCTCCTCCACCACCACCTCCTCCCCGATCAAGAGGTGCATCCTCATTGAAGAGTTTTAAAAGAGTACCATTTGATACCCTTCCTCAAGCCCATTCTCCTAAGTCACTTATTTCGGGAACTCCTCCATCACCCATTGTGAATAATTCACCTTGAGCTTCTTCTGTTCCTGCCCCTCCTCTACCACTTCCTTCTCCTCCGTCTGTGGCTCAGGTGGAGCAAATAATGTCTTCTTCTGAACTGTCTCAAGATGAAATTACGATGCGAAATATTGTTGAACCCACAATAATGCAGGCCTTCAAACAGCAACCATTATTGTCTTTGGAAAAGCCTCATCTTGTCATCTCAGGTAACACGTTCACAACAAAAAAGATTTTCTGCATGCTTTGAGTCACAGCAAAATGTTCCACACTCAGTTTATAATATTGACCTGATAGGATGATGAGTTTTTCCAACTTTAAACATATGCTGGTGCCTGTACCTGAATTGAAATGAACTACCTTTACTCGCTTTTCACAAATTATTCATTCAAAGTTCAGTTCCACTAGGTCCAGTCCAGCTATAGAGTTACCAAAAAACAGTGTGACCAATTGGTGAGCCACATTATACAATACAAACATGAAAAAGACAGTCATCCCTCAGATGAAGGGATTGTTTTGGCTAATGTTGCTTGTAATGCATCTATAATAACTGCTACATAATTTCCTTTTTGGTTTCCTTTAATCAGCTAGAAGTCTATGAAAATGTACTCATTGAAGAGCATTTTGGACTCTTTATTTCACAAATCGTAGCTACTATCTGCAGGAATAGGCTGCATATTACCAAGATTAACTTAAAAATAAATAAATTCTGTTTGGATGGAATAAATTTCCTTCAGGTTGCTGTGTGTGCTGCTATAGCCTGAAGTCTCATTATGGCCACTATCGGTTAACATTTCTCATAAAGCAGGTGAGAACACGGAATCTCTGAGGTGGGAAGGAGTAGCAGCTGTGACAGAAACAAACATGGAGGTAACTTCTGTCAGTGACTCAGCATCCTCATTGGCTGTCAATAATGGCTGTTTAGCAGCTGTGACAGAAACAACCTCCATGTCATCTGGATATGACTATGATGTTTTCTTGAGTTTTAGAGGGCCAGATACTCGCTTTGGCATTGTAGATTCCCTCTATCAACGCTTGAGAGATGCTGGAATCCGCACATTTATAGACAATGAAGAGCTCCACATTGGAGAGGAGTTTGGTCCTGATTTGCTCAAAGCTATCAGGCATTCAAAAATTGCAATTCCCATCTTTTCCAAAAACTATGCCATTAGTAAATGGTGTCTTAATGAGTTAGTCGAAATGATGGAGTGTAGGAAAACAAGGAGACAGATGGTTATGCCCATTTTTTATCATGTTACTCCATCAGATGTCCGTTATCAATGTGGGTCTTATAAAGAAGCCTTTCTTTCGCATGAAAAGAAATTTGATGGGAACAATATCAGTAAGTGGAAAGCTGCTCTCAAGGATGTTGCCAACCTAATGGGATGGGTCATCAGGTATGTCATTTTGGGGTAGTAATTTTGGCGGGGTGTTTTCATAATCTCACCTTGTCCTTCTAATTATTTTTTCTTTTTCCCTTCCATTATATTAGAGGCGATGGAGTACTGGTAAAGACAGTTGTCCAGAAGGTTATAGATGAGTTGAAAATGGCTTATCTGCTGGTAACCGACTGCTTGATTGTAGTTGAAAGTCATGTGAAGAAAATCGATACAATGATGTGTGGTGATTCAGAGGATGTAAGAATTCTTGGAATTCATGGTATGGGGGGTGTAGGAAAGACTACTCTTGCCAAAATAATCTACAACAGGCTTTCACATCGTTTTGAAAATCGTTGCTTTCTTTCTAATGTCAGAGAAGCTTCAGGGAGAAAGGACATCGAGCGTTTGCAGAATCAGCTACTCTATGATATCCTCAAAATAAACTTGCCAAATGTTAGTAATGCTGATAATGGAATCAAGGAAATAAAGCAAAGGTTGTGGGGCAAAAAGGTTCTGCTTCTACTTGATGATGTTGGTAAAAAGAGTCATTTGAATGAACTTATGGGAACACTAGGGGGGTTTGGTTTGGGAAGTAGGATAATTATCACCAGTAGAAACATGGATGTTTTCAATGTGCCTGAGGTCTGTTGTACTACTTATGAGCTTTCTGAAATGGACTTCGGTCAATCTCTTCAACTTTTTTGCAAACATGCTTTTGGAAGAGATCATCCTTCAGATGAGTATGCTGCTTCCTCCAATGAAGTGGTGAAAATGACCGGAGGACTTCCTCTTGCTCTTGAGGTTATAGGTTCGCTACTTTCGGGTAAGGGGAAAGATGTTTGGGATGTTACATTGGAGAAGTTGGAAAAGGTTCCAAATGAGGAAGTTACGAGAAAGTTGAAAATATCTTATGACGCTTTGGATAAACGTCAACAGCGGATTTTTCTGGATATAGCTTGTCTTTTTATTGGATTTGATAAAAGGGTTGTGTTTCACATATGGAATGATTCCGAACTCTTCCCAGGTGAAGGTCTTCAAACCCTTCAGCAGATGTCTTTGATAAAAATTGGAAAAGACAATAAGCTATGGATGCACAATCAGCTAAGAGACTTTGGTAGAGACATTGTTCACCAAAAATGTAACATGCAACTAGAGAAACTGACCATACTATGGAATCCTAAGGAAGCTTCTGAGGTTGTTATTGGAAAGAAGGTAAAATTGCATTTATGTACTTTTGTTTCCATCAAATTGATACATTTTATGCCTTTTCACATTGATTGTTCACTTAAAATAAGGGGACTTATTTGAAATTATTGTCCACTCATTGCTCTAGTGACGTATTTATCTGTAAGCAATGCTCATATTACTTTCGTGTTTGAAGGGAAGATTATTTGTTGCTTAAGTATCATTTACTTGTCTCTTCTTTTGACTAAATATCATTTACTTGTCTCTTTTTTTATTCTCTTATAGGGAACAGAACACACAAAAGCTCTTTGTCTGGAGTTTGATGACCATTTGCAGCAGTCTTTTACTAATGAAGAGTTAGGGAGGCTATCAGATCTGAGATACCTAGAAATGAGGCCTGTCCAGGATAATTGGCCTACGAGTGGCTTTCCAGCAACTAGTTTCCCTATGAATGCACCCATCCTATCTGAGCTGAGATGCCTTTCATGGCATAATTTTCCTCCAGTACTTACATTGACTACTTTTTCCATGACGAACATGGTCATTCTTGATCTATCATGGAGTACGTTGTCAGAAAGTTGGGATGGTTGGAGTCATATAAAGGTACTATTCTTTTCAGTGATACCCACTATATTTTTGTAGTTGCAGCCTCTGTATTCAATCCATGATGGTTTAATTATTTGATCGCTTTGGTACAGATGGCAAGGAAATTAAAAGTTTTGAATTTGACTGGTTGTGCACACATGCATAAAACTCCCGACTTATCTTCAAATGTAAATTTAGAGCAGTTGATTCTTGAAAGCTGTGGAAGATTGGTTCAGATTGACAAATCTATAGGGCAGTTGACGCAGTTAGTTCTTTTGAACTTAAGGTTCTGTCGTGAACTTTGCAAACTGCCAGAAGAGATGGCCAACTTAGAATCGCTGGAGGAACTTCTTATTGACTGCACTTCCATAAGAGAAGTCCCGGGGCTGTCAGTAAGTAACTGCGGTTCAATTGGTAACTTAACCTCTCTATCAAGGCTCTCTTTGGAAAATGTTGAAGTTTCTCAACCTCATCTAGAGATTAGAGCGCTTGTAAAGCTTGAACACTTGTCTCTGAGTGGGTGTAAGTTGCTCAAGAAAATTCCAGACTCAATTTGGAATTTGGAATCACTAGTCGTGCTGAATCTGTCCCACACACATATTGCTGAGTTGCCCAAATCACTTGGGAACTTGAAAAATTTGAAAATACTAAGGATGTGTGGTAGTTCCATAAGAAGTATACCCAGTGCAATTGGGATGTTGGAGAAGTTGAAAGAGATAGATGCAGAGTTCTGCCAATGTCTGGAGGGGACAATACCTGAAGATATTGTGAGATTATCATCTTTGGAGATCTTGAAATTTTCAAATACTAGAATATGTAACATCCCGAAGCTTCCCGAAAGCCTCCTCAGTTTGCATATTGGTACTAATTCGATGAAGAGACTTCCGGATCTCTCAAACCTGATAAATCTGACAGAGTTGAATTTGGAGATTTCTCAAGTTCCCGAGTTTTGTTTGGCTGAAGAGGATTCTACTTGTGTGGACATGACTGAGCTTGGACGGGATCCATCACCATGGTGGATTGGAAATTTATGCAATCTGGAGTCTCTAAAGTTGTCCTGTGACAACATAACTGTCCTCCATCGAGACATTGGTCTTCTCTCTGAACTCAAAAGACTTGAACTTCTTTGTTTTAACCTGCAGATTCTCCCTAGGCTTCCATCAAGTTTATTGTGCTTGCTTATTAAATCCTCCCGATCATTGGAAATATCGTTAGATCTATCAAATTTCAAGGAACTATTGGAGCTGAGGATCTATTCTTCTGCAATAACAGATGTCCATGGCCTTGAAAGTTTGAAGAATCTTCAAACTTTGGACCTTAGAGCATTGAATACAAATGAGAAATTACCTGACCTTTCAAACTTAAAGAAGCTCAATGAACTGCATTTGGGACACTCTCGTAATCTGATCGATCTTCAAAGTATTCAAAGCTTGGAAAATCTGAGAAATTTGAAGCTCATCAATATTCTACAACTCGAGAAATTACCCAATCTTTCAAACTTGATGGAGCTAACTGAACTTCACCTGCTGCAGTGTCATGGTCTAACTGAGATTCAAAGCTTTAAGGGTTTGGAGAAGCTGACAGTGCTAAAGCTAGGTGAGCTCCCTCTGCTTGAGAGATTGCCTGATCTCTCGAACTTGAAGAAACTCACAAAACTTGATCTACAGCAGTGTCATAATCTTGTCAAGATTCAAGGAAGATTAGATTCGCTGGAAGACTTGTGCATCTATGGATGCAACTCTTTGGTTGAGTTGCCTGATCCTTCAAGCTTCAAGAATCTGAAATCTCTGCAATTGCGTGATTGTGAGATGCTGCGGATTGACCAGGTTTGGGTCTCGAAATCTGATACATTTGATACGGTATTTGGAAGTCCAAGATGTTTGATGATGAGAAGGTTAGGCATCTGTGTGTGTCAATTGGGTAGACATTTTTTCTCGCCATCTCTTCCTTCCTGAAAATGTAGGAAGAGAGTGCACGACTTCCTTATTTGCATACAACTACGTGGATATGCTATTGATTTAGCTAGCCAAAAGTACAATCCAGTTGAAATGTATTTTCTTGTAACTTCTGAACCGGCTTAATTCATTATCCTTTCAAGAACGAATGTAAGTCCTGTTTCTTTTATGATCACAATATCTTTTCACTACTGATGAGTGTGGACAGCTCAAAATACGTTGTTCACGTGTCCTCCTGTAAGGATTTTTCTACAATAAATGCACGTCTTGAGTGAGGAGATGTACTGTGGTATTTTACGAGACATAAGGTGAAAAATGTACTTTGATAAATAGTGCTTGCTCGAATTATCATACCGCCTGATGATACCTATCTATCTAAGCACATTATCATCATCTATAGCTAAGCGGCCATTATGGATGAAGAGGATAGCCTTAACACAACCATGTCTAACTCTGATGAGATCCCCAGGGAGGCTAGCTACAGTCACAGAAGTTGAGGAATTAAAGCGTATAATAAATCTGGTAATTACGTCATTGTGGTTTGTGACATTTAGGCTTGGCCTTGCTCACGCAACCACAGGTCTCCTCAATCAAGTACATTGCACCCAAGAAGTTGGCCCAGAATTGAAATGCTGCCGTCAACCATGAACCCATTTGATTTGATTTAGTTTTGTAACAAATAGCAGTTTGAGAGTGATTCTGAAGCATCCCTGCATCCTATATTTTGGACTTATATATATGAGTCTAATCATGCCACTTGCTGCACTTCAAGAAAGATTCAAAAGTAAATTTCATGATCCCATCAGAAGTCGTATTTTGAGTTTGTCTCTGTTAAGGGTGCTTGATAGCAAGATTAAACTATTAAACTATAGGTATCATTCCAGTGTATATGAATATTGGGATGCTCAACTACTTTTTCTCCCCCAAATTCTTTGCCAAGCAAAAGCAAAAACTCGCTCACAAACCATTCACGTTGAAATAACAGATATCGTTGCCAATGCAGACAGCAGTGCATTTTAATTCCAGCCCAAATTGTCCTATCCAATTGTAGTCGAAACTTCGGAGGAAATTCTGATTGCTTGAAGAACACCAATCCTAAATATTACTACTGGCAATGATGTAATCAGCTACTTCAGTACCCGTTTTAATTAAATCATTAACTTGAATCTTTGTTGCTAGACTCCAAATGTCACGGTTACTGTCAAATATGTTGATGTTGCGACTTTCCACTGGTCCATCGCTACCTGTATCAAGAAACCTATAGATGATGATAAATGCTTAGATAACCTGGCATGCCCCTAGGCTCTAGAGCAAGAACACTGAAAGACAAATTACCGATTTCAGTAAAAGCTTAAAAAAAAAAAAAAAGTGTCGTAACTGTTGACCCTAATATAATTTTCATAACTGCAAAACTTGCTAGAATATGGCATTGATTATTTGAAATTATATTTGTTGTACTTAAGTATCCTTTTGCAGTATCTTTGGAAAGGATATAAAAGACCGTCCCTAGCTAAGAACAAGGCTGGGTCCCCAAACAAGTAATGGTCGGACACCCTGCCGTCCAGATACCCGGCAAGCTCATCTCTGCACTGCAAGAAAAAAACCGGTGAATTTGAAATTCAGGAGTCTGATGGAGAAAGAAGCTGAACGCCTGTATACTCGACCAATCTTTACGATGTTTCAATAGGAGTTGATAAATGGCCTATCTCTGGCAATTGAAGAAATTAAGAGCATGGCAACTCTTTGTAAGTTTAAGTTGACTGAAGATGGAAGGACAAAGATTGACATCGTGGAGTTGGATCCTTTCCATTGGACATTAACGTGTAGTTGCGGGAAGTTTGAGTCGGTCGCTATTTTATATTTCCATGCTTTGAAAGTTCTCAACTCCAGGAACATTTTCATGGTATCGTCTCGCTACCTATTGAAATGATGGGAAAAATCTGCCAAAGGCAGTGGACACCCCAATGCAGCGACTTCACACGACAGAGGCCCAGTCAATTTGTTCATCAGTGAGTTTATGCAGAAGCCTTTGCATCTTGTGCATACATGTGCAACTAAGAAGAGGAAGAGAATATCTTTGGAGTCCATAGATTTGGCATTAGGGCAAATTGCAAAGGCTCCGAGAACGAGAAGAAATCATAATCTTTCATGACAATTCAGATGGTAACGATGATATGGGTCAGACCATTTGAGACGACGCTCTCGCAACACAACTCGACTAGGAGAATGCAGCTAAATCTGGGATGGAATTTCCAAGAGTGTAACACAAAGTTGAAGGCCACCCACCAACTGGGAAACCGAAGATAGGGTTAGTAACTTTTTTTTTACCCTAAACAGGATAAGCTCGACAATCCAACAGAGGATTGATCCAATCAGGTCCAAAAAGCTTAAGAGTCTCCAACGTCCGTGTCTGACTGATTTTGGAAACATGCAGATTGACATGAAAGAGGTAATTGGCATATCAATATTTAGGATAGCGGTCGGTGCATCAATTCAATAGCCAATCATTCAGTTTCTCAGTCTCGTTTTTGTGGCTGGCCTCAACAAATTCAACTTCATATCTCGTGAATCATGTCTTGAACACTTCCTCAGTTACTTTGATTATGCTTCTCGTATGAATTAATCATCAAAATATGGACATTTTTGCATATATTCTTTATCGTACTTGTGCATGATAATGGAAGGTGAATTAATTAATCAACATTATATATTTCCTTCCTAATGGACCCACGTGCCAGTCGTGTGACTTAACAGCTCAAAAACACAGGATACTCATGAATAGAAAGCAAAATTTGAGATGGTGATGAGGCGAAACTGCATCGTTCTTGTGGAAGGCCGAGTCGCCGGCGACGGAAAAGCGAGCTTCGTCTGTAATGCTGGCGGAACACCCGCTACAGCGCGAGAGGTGTTGGCTTGATCTTCTGTAGGAGGAGGACAAATCTGTTCATGTATCCATATGTTGGCTTGATTCGACAGCGACAACTGCTTGATGACAATTGTCAATTGACACCTATAATAAGTATTCCTGCCTAAAAGTTTGATTGCAATAATCCTTTTTATCCTACTTATATTCAATTTGATTTCAGTCAAATGTCACGAGACGATATCAATACTTACCGACTTAACTAACGTCAACTCGGCTATCAATTGACAAAAGATATTCTGATATGGCTTGACTTGATTTTATAGGATTCTCACAGTTAATGTGAGCATTTAACTGTTGATTGTATTCACAAAATTGGCCCACATTATCTATTCACATGTTTAGCTCAACATTTTCCATTACTTAATCAATACCCAAAATCAGTCTTGATCTCTTTTGGTCAATAACTTCACTTTATCACTATGACTAGACTAAAAAGACTTCTATTTGTCTCAATGATCTTTATCACTTTCTCATCAATATTGGCATGAATCAATATCATATTGAAAGCCATAGTCGACAAAGTTACCTTGCCTACAAGTGCAAAATCAATGCTTACCTAGTACACTAAATTCAAACGCCGGAGTCAAATTGTTAGGATTATAAATGCAAACGAATCAGTGGCATTGAAACATGCGAATTCAAAACTCAAAGCATGCTCGATTCCAAAGGTGATGAGCCGCTACGAATCTTGTCTTGCGTGGATATCTAATTTTTTATTTTTGTCGGAAAAAATGTTGCTCATATACTAACTCAAGGTGTTTGAAAAGAAGAGATGAGATTCAAAACACAGTAAAGCCAAAGGGCTTCATGGGATCAATAACCAAATTGGGAAGTAATAGCCTATTCCTCTGGATTTGGCAATCAGGTCCGCGACCTCATTTGATTCTCTGCTGCGGTGGGCCAGTTTCAGATCCGTGGAGTCCATTGGCAATTGTTTTTTTTTTGTTTGATGACCTGCGAACCCCGTACAGCCGGTAGCCGGCGAGGTAAACCCTGGGGAATGCTAGCGAAGGACCTACCACCCCGACATCCCGCTTAAGACACCAAATGCCCTCACTGGGTTTCAAACCCCTCACCTTTGGGGAAGGATCAATGGAGCTCTTATCCAACGAAACCACCACGGTCGGTGGTTCATTAGCAATTGTTTAGCCTTTGTGATAAATTAAGTAGCATCAACATTGACACGAAACACACAACACGACATAACATAACACGCCGACACGTCGTTCCTCAAAAAATAAAGAATCCAACACGTTAGGACACGTTATATATATAATAAATTATTATTTTTATAATTATTTCAATCAAATTCATAAATAATTAATTAATTAAAAAATTCTAGAATGAATTTACATTAAAAATATTAACCCACTATTTATTAATATCATTTATTGTTTTAATTTGACAAATTCAATCCTATTTCACTTGGGGAAAAAATAAGTGATCCATATTCTGAACTTGCATGTTAGATATGTTAGAAGAGGAGAAAAGAAAAAAAAAATTAAGAGGTGAATTGTGTATCACGAGGAATGAGAATAAAAAAAGAAGAGAATATTAGGTTTTTCTTCTTTCTATATTTATTATTTTTATTATTGTGTTTTATTTTTCACATATATATTATGACCTCATTTTTAAAAATAACCTCGATATCGAATCATGTGTTGGGAACTTATATATCAAAATTTCGACTCGAGTGTGAGAGAGTGTTGAGAAAGTTGATCAAGTGTCAGATTTTTCGATACGTGTTAAACGAGTGTCGAACACGTGTCGAAGTATCCAACACAACACAAAGACTCTTAGAAAGTATCGGTGTTTCATATGTGATAAGCACCTGAACCGGTGCTATGCTAGAAACGATGGGGGACACGTGCTCTCTCCTTTCATATTCGGTACATGAAGACGTACGTAAGACCAAAACAAATTTGCTGAAAAGTCGTAGGGCTTATCAACAATTCAATGCTTTGGTTGAGCACGGAACAGTTTAGTATATCGAGATTTTATTTTTTTTTTCTTCCCCTAATGGAAGGTGACTTTATTAATCAGCCTTTATTTCCTTCCTCATGGACCGACCGCCCAGAGGTGCGATTCAATGTCTCAAAAACAAAAGATACACAAATCAAAAGCAAATCATGCTGCGTCGTTCTTGTGGAGTGCCAAGTCGCCGGCAACGGAAAAACGAGCTCTACCTATGATCTCAGCTGAGCCCACGCAGGATCGCTACAGTTGTTGGCTGATCTTCTAAAGGGAGGACGAATCGTGCATGATCACGACCAATATATTTGTGGTATCCACATGATTAACACCACAAAGGTTCGAGCAAGTCGGATGCCATTAAAGCTGATTAATTGTTGCAAAGGCTATGCTTGTTTTAGTTTAGATTGTTGGATTGATTAAACAACGTGCACAATGAATGGTTAGGGAAGGATTTTGTTCACTGAGTGTTGAGGTATTTATTTAAAGATTATTAAAAAAATCTTACATATCTCAACACTAAATTTTTTCGTGTCGTGTGTAATTAATATTTTATCATCGAACTATTACATATTATCTATGGTTAACAAATGCCATGCAACATTCATTGAGATAATCAACTGAAATAAATATATAATTCTTGTATGATGGAACTTCTACAAGTGATACTGATTACAAATTTATCAAAAGATGGAATTATGTTGCTTCCATGGATGAAATAACGTAGGTTAAGTTTTTCAACTAGAACGATGCGCACTTAAAATAATCTTAATTCACGAAAGACATGAATTAGCTTCTTTAAATAATTGAGGAGATATTCATACGAGATCGGTTAAAATGCAAGTCAAAATTGGAGACAATAGCCAAACAAGAGATTCACCACTAAAAATGATTTACTTGGGAAGCGGGATCGAAATAATAAATCCAAACATGGGAACCATTAATTTTAAGTTAATTGAATTTGCATAAAGAAAACAGTGTTTCGTAAGATTTCCACTTCTAATTATTGTTATTCTTATTTTAGAGTCTTAAAGTTACGATTCTTATTTCCAATTTGAGCACGCCTAAAATATTCTAGATCCTCCTAATAGAACCAAACAAGAAACGATATTTCCATTTGGCTTAAGACAAGCCAGCTAACAACTATTAAAATAGAAATTTATTATATACTGGGTAATGCCTGTTTCAATTTTGAGGCATCTGAAAATTTAAATAGTTTCCTAAAAATTTGCTAGAAAGTAAACTTTGAATTGGTCGTCCAGCACAACTACAGAGGGAGCGTCCGTGTGCCTAACGGAGGAGAGGGAGCGGAGAGAGAAAGTTTCAAGATTTCTGTGAGGCTGGGACCGTCGGCACACGTGGT
This sequence comes from Eucalyptus grandis x Eucalyptus urophylla, assembly GCA_028830015.1. NCBI lineage: Eukaryota > Viridiplantae > Streptophyta > Magnoliopsida > Myrtales > Myrtaceae > Eucalyptus > Eucalyptus grandis x Eucalyptus urophylla. Next base: position 30,850,273 of record CM054188.1, on the reverse strand, counting down.
GAGACTTGAGTGGAGTGTTTCCGATATGAGAAACGTAGTTCTCTATGTGTATTTCCGATGTATTGCGATTCTCGGTTCCATCATTTAGGGTGCGAATGGTAATGTTTCTGTTCCGGGAAACGGTTTTTGAACAAAAGAACGCGTTTGGTAATGTTTGTTCCGGGAATAAAAAATGAGTAGAAACACGTTTGGTAAATTTTATTCTTTTTTTGTTTCTTTTAATTTTTTAATTTTATTTTCCATTTTTCCTTTATTTTTTATTTCTTTCTTGGCAACCTCGCCCAGCCACGGCGAGGCTCGCCGTGGTTGGGCGTGGCTCGGCCTTGTCGGATCTGGGCGAGCCCGAGCTCGCCCAGCCAAGGCGAGGCTCAGTGTCGCCGGCGCGGGCGAGGCCGAGCCTCGCCGCCCTGCCGTCGGAGCCGAGCACCTGCACCCCGAAGCCTGCAGCTCGACGCCGTCCCGATCCCGAAGCCTCTAGTGCCGCGCCGCCGTCGCACCGTCCTCCGGAGCCCCTCGCCGGAACCCTAGCCGAAGATCTCCCCTCGAGCGAGGCCGAGCCTCGCCTTGGCTGGGCGAGCTCGGGCTCGCCGGGGGCCGGCGAGGCTCCGGCGAGGTTGCCGACCCTCGACGGCGTCGCCAGCCCTCGACGGCCGGTCGCCGGCCATGGCCGAGGCCGGCGACCGGCGAAAGAAAAAAGAAGAAAAAAAGAAGAAGAAAAGAAGAAGAGAAGAAGAAGAGAGAGAATAGAAACGTTTCTTCATTTTTGTTTCTGGAACAAGAAACAACAATTTGTTGTTTCTTTTTTTTGTTCTTATTTTGTTCCGGGAACAAAAAAACTAAAAAAGAACAGAAACGCAACCAAACGCGTTTTTGTTCTTTTTTTGTTCCTGGGAACAAAATCCGTACAGAAGTGTTTCGGAAACGCTTCTTTGGAGCGTTTCCATGCACGCCCTTAGCTGCCATATCGAATAATTTAGAAAAAGTTTGTTTAAGTTAGGCTAACAACGAACGTTGAATTTAATTGTGCCTTGGATTTTTCATTTATTTGAAAGCGGCGAGCATGACCGTGGGCTGAAGGATGATAATGCATCGATCAAATGCCAGCCACATGAGAAAACTAGAAGTCCCTTCGAGCCTGTCTCAATTTTTAACTTCTATCTTTCCTTTTTTTGTTTTAACTCCAATGTTTCCTTATTCTTAACTACAAAGAAAGAAAAAATAAATTAAATATAAATAATTACAAGTGAAAAACTATTATCACTTATTAAAAAGAAATTGTAGATTTCATTATAAAGATTTCTTAATTTAAAAAGACAAAAAAAAAAAACTTGAAACATTGGCTTTACAACTAATAACAAAATCATTGTGTAATGAAATGGTTTCCCATTCCTTTCCCTCAGCTCAGGTCAAATTGTTCTAGAACTTTTCGGCGACTAAAAATCAAGACCAATGATATTGATTATGTATAAAACAAATGAAGTGAAGAAAAAAATCAAAGTAAGAATAATGAACTAGTAGGGAAAAAAATTACTTTGTTGATGCAAAACTCGTAAATGAGTGCAGGGACATTAAAATTACAAAATCAATTTTAAGATTATGTGAGTCAAAGCTAAAATTTAAAAAAATGATATTTTGATTGATTTTTTTTATACAAATTTTACTTAGTACAACGACGTTCATCGTTTGTACGTTATCTTTCTTTTCTCCATCTTATTTTACTTCCTTCGTCTCTCTTTCTCTCCCTCTCCTTCTCACACTCCTTCTCCCACTATTCGCCCCACATAACACGTCTCTCTCCCTCTCTCTAGAAAATATCGCATTCTGCATAGTGTTAAGTCCAGGCCCCACGGTGACGATATTATTTGCTTTGGTTTGGAACCGGCACGATTTTGTTTTTATGGAGTTAACGTTATGAACAAAGAAAGAGATTATTTTCATTTACATCTCTCTCAATTCCCAGCAATTCTTCACCATGCCGAAATGTTTTGGAGTCGCCTAGTCCTCTCCGTCATCCATGCTTGCCGGCCAGGTCTCTCATGGCCACTAGCGAACTTCTTGGTTCCATCGCAGTCTCTACTGATCCATGTTTTCCAAAATTGCTCTAGTCAAAGATAGGCTCTCTCCATTTGTTGATCGAAACTCATAGGATCGCCCTATGAGTCCTAGTAGTAAGTTGAAGGATTATTTTCAACCAATGATTGATAGTTTTGGAGAGGATGTGATGAATTCTTATGGGATCCTGGCTAAAATTTGTTCTAGAATAGAAATATAAATAAAAATGAATGTCCAGCACTACTTAGATATCCTCAAGCTTGCTCGGTGATATATTTCTCTGAATTTTCTATGTTGATTTGAGTCCAATTTTGATGATCAAATCTCTAGCATGCTCCAATTACGTGATTAAAGTGAATTGATTTCAATTTTGTATCATGACGTTCCAATCCATTCATGTGTTATAATAATTGTTCAAGATGTTGGAGGGTATTGGGTTTTAGTGTTCTAAGGTCATGTTTGGTAACCATTCTTGGAATAGCTATTTCTATTCTTTTGTTCTCCGAAATGAAGAAAAAATATAAATCCGTTTAGTAAAACTTTTATTTCCGGAAACAAAAATATATTTTTTTGTTCCCGGAAATAGATTTGAAACATAATCAAAAAGTAGAAAAAAGTTGCTTCTTGCTCCTAGGAACAATTTCATAAATCAAGCCTAACTTTTTTTTATCTCTTTGTTTTCTTTTCTCCTTCTCTTCTTCTTCTTCCTTCCAATCCCAACTAGTCACCGACCACCGGCTATGACCGGCGATTAACGGGGCCAAGATCAATGAGCTCATTGGAGCCTCGCCAGGTTAAGGCGAGCTTCAATGAGCTCACCAGAAGCTCATCTGGCTACAGTGAGGCTCGGCCTTGCCAAATCTGTGCAAAACCGAGCCTCGCCAATGGTCAAGTGAGGCCGAGCCTCACGGCCTTGCATGGCCACTGGTGAGACTCAGCCTCACCCAAGTAGCACGAGGTCGGCCTCACCCTGGCCTAGCGAGGCTCAGCCTCACCCATGGCCAAGCGATTTGGCTAGGTGATTTGGCCAAGCGATCTGGTGAGGCTCGACCTCGCTTGACCACAGGCGAGACTTTGCCTAACCCAGGCAATGCGAGGTTGGCCTTTCCCTGGTTTGGTGAGACTCGGCCTCACCCAAGCAACACGAGGTCGACATTGCCCTAGCCTGGCGAGGCTAAGCCTCCCGCCGACTAGCGGAGAGGTCAAGCCTCGCCCAGCCACCAACGAGACTTAGCCTCACCCAAATCTAGCGATGCCAAGGCTTGCCATGGCTAGGCAAGCTCACCAAACCTTGCCTAGTTGCTGGCCATAGCGGTCAGCAACCAATCACAAAGAAGGAGAAAGAAGAAGAAAAAAGCGAAAATAAAAAAGAAAAAAAAATAATATAATAAAAGTATTTAAAAAATTAAGAATCTTACCAAACACATTTTTTTCTCGACAATAAAAATTTTGTGCAGTTACTAAACGTGTTTTTTTATCCAGAAATTATTCTCGGGATCAAAATAAAATAAAATAAAAAATCATTTGAGCAAAAATTGTTCCCATAATGATTACTAAACGCGCCATAAGCTTGTTAGAACACTTGTGTATGAGTTTAGATGCATGTTAGATAATTCTTGAAATTTGGAATTCTTGGGTTGAATAGAGGATGACAAATGGAGCTTCAGGAGGTGGCGGCAAAGTTCGTCCGATGAATAGAGAGAAGTTCAAGAGAAGAGGGAGAGGTCATTCTTTTCTGAAATTCTTTTAGAATACGTAAAGAGGAAGATGAAGTTTTCTCGCAAGGGAGGGAGAGTAGAGAGTGGAAAGGAAGAGAGTTGCCTTCCTTCTCTAAAACTTCTAGAAAATGTAAAGAAGAGGATGAAACTTTTCTTGGGAGGAAGAGAGAAAAGGCGGAGATATCAATAAGAGATACGATGATGGAAAAGTAGGAGAGAGGAAAATGTTTGAAATTTCTGCAAAATGTGACCCGCATAGTACATGTGAGATTTAAAACCGCGTTTGATCATCAATTTATCATATCATGCATTTAGTACTTACTTAAAACAAAATAAAGTTGGATATAAGAAGATATAGGCCAAATAAAATTATCTCAAGGCGATGTGAAATAAAAGTTGATGAGATTTCTAATATTCATAATAGGAAAATTATTTTCCTTGAATAACAAATTTCTTAAATTAACAAATTCAAAATTATATATCAATATGAATAATATTTAAATTATAATATAATAAATACAAAATAAGAAAGAATAACAATTTAGTATTTTTAATTTAATCTTATTTTTATTTATATATTCGAATTTATCTTATAACATAAATTCCATATATAAATAATGTGCATGCTATTAAATAGTATACATGATATAATGTGAATATATCCAATTTTATTATTAGAATGATCAAATAGTAAATTGAGAATAGTATAATCTTTATATTTCAATTCTATCCAGTTATATTTTGATTAGAAATTCAGACGATCAAAGGTAGTCTAAGTAAATTGACCTCTTGTTGACTTCTCTTTTCGACCAAAACCATTGTTGACTTGGCAAGACAAGCCCATACAAAATTTTCTCTTTTTCTTCTTTTTTGGGTTGGAATATATTTTAATTTTCATGATCTTCTAATTCCGTACATTCTCTCTTTTCTCTATTGTCTATCTTGGCCTAAACACCCCCTCTCTCCCTCATCTCTCTCTCTCGTCTCTCTCCATCTCCCCCGCATAAACAGCTCCCTCTCTCTCTCTCTCTCTCTCTCTCTCTCTTTCTTGTCTTTCTCCATCCCCCGGAAGCACACCCCTGTTTCTCTCCTCCCCGGAAGCACACCCCTGTTTCTCTCCTTCTCCCATCGGAGAAGTGAAAATTAAGGGTGTGTATGGTCCGGGCGAGCGGTTCCCGACCTAGAACCGGGAACCGCCCGCTAAGGACCAGTTCCAAAAAATTGGAACCGAGATTCACCCGTTTGTTGCATGGATCCACCCGGGAACTGGACTGCCGGTCCGATCCGGTTCCCGGGTGGATCCATGGAACCGATCTTGACGCGAAATAATTTGGTTTTCAACATAGAACGGTCGCGAAACAATTTTCCACGGCTGTGGAGGGTGGCGGTCGACCGCGAGGGGGCGAACAGCAGCGGTGGAGGAGTAGCAATATAATCTGGGGGAGCTCTCTATACAGGAGCTCCATTGACTGGTCTATGCTCAAGTTCTCTCTTCTCATGCATTTACATGGCAGGTTAGGCCATGTTACTTTTCCTTCTGGACTGTAGCTTTTCGATCTACATTTTCTTAGAAAATATCTAGAGAAGGACATATTTCATTGCCTTAAACAAATCACAGGGTGCAAGCTAATTTTAAGTGCATTTCATGACGCCCATGTGGTGGTTGAGGTCCTGTGGTTGCTTCTTGTGGTTATCCAATACAGGGAATATTAATCAATATTTATGGTCAATTGGGCTATCAGAATTTTTGGGGTTGGCCTTTTTGACACACCTGTTTCTAGCTAGTAGCTTTTAATATGTCTGGCATCTAAAAAAGAAAACAATTCAACCTGGTTATTGTCAGAGGCATAGTTTTATCTGCTTAGGTTCCTGGTTATGCTTCTTTTATGGGAGATTTATGTAAAGAAAGTCAACTTACATCTTACGTGTGAAATGTAGGATTGTAACATATTTTGGTTCATAACTGTTTCAATTCTCAAGGCAAAAGCCACAAACATGCAAGTTTGGAGACTACAGTTTTCAGCGACTATATTTAGTGAAAATTGTAACTATGAAAGCCAAAAAGGCTAATCTAGGATTTCTTTTAGTAATTTTTTTTAATATTAAAAAGGTTCCGGTCTGATCCGGGTGGGCGGATCCGCTCATGGAACCGGGAACCGGACCGGTACCCATCGGTTCCGAAAATTTGGAACCGGGTACCAGACCGGTTCCCTCAAGAACTGCCGGTTCCGGTCCGGTTCTGGGCGGTCCGGGTGGTTCCTAGGTATTTTGCACACCCCTAGTGAAAATCATGGGGGGGACCCACCACTGACTCAGAAGAAGAGAAGACCAGTGCACCAATCAATGTGCTTCACTTCCCTGACTCCACTTCTCCCATAATAGCATAGGTCAGATTTGTTAGTTAGTGCACTTTTTTTCTAAATTAGCTCCAAAAGAGAGGGAAAAGAGAGGCCTTTGTTTTTTTAAAGAATTTTTTAGAAAATTTAGGCTCCGTTCGTTTCACGGAAAATAATTTCCGAGAAAACATTTTCCAGATTTTTCGGTGTTCATTTCACGGAAAATGAATTCATTGGGGAAAATGTTTTTCATCAAAGGAAAAAAGACTTTTAAAGTAGAGGAAAATGTTTTCCACTTTTTAAAAGTGGAAAACATTAACCACTAGGGGTTTGCCCCAGTGGCCACCCTTCCAACTTGGAAGGGGGAGGTGGGGGGTTCAAATCTCCACATTCTCAGGGGGGAATTGGGGTGGGGACGATTTCATTTCAGGAGTGGGTTTCAACTCTCACGCCCTGCAATGAGGCAGGGCAAAAGTCTGAGAGTGAGTGTTAGAGTAGAATTAGAATAGGATTGACAAAAAAAAAAAAAAACACTTGATCTATCTTATCTCATACTTCTACAAATCCTCACTTTCCCCTTCCATTTCTTCTTCTTATTTTCTTTTTTTATTCGAATTATTTTTTAATTTTCTTTTTCTTTTTTAATTTGAATTATTTTTAATTTCCTTTTTTTTTTCTTTTTTTTTTCTTTTTCTTTTCTTTGTTTATCATCTTCTTCTTTCTTGGCTAGTCGTCGAATCAGGTGAACCTCAAGTTTGTCGATCTTAAACTCGCGCTCGTCAATCTGGTGAGCCTCGAGTTTAACGCTCGCGCTTGCCAATCTGGTGAGCGGAAAATATTTTCCTTACCGAACACCGGGAAATATTTTCTGAAACATTTTCAAGTTTTAGCCAAACACCATAAAATATTGTCATTTTCCTGGAAAATAACTTCTGGGAAAATATTTTCCGGAAATGACCCATTTTCCGCGAAATGAACAAACCCTTAAAGTGGAGGACGAAGGCACTCTTTGGTAACCATCCAAACAGTGCCTGATTCTAATTTTTTTGTTCCCGAGATCAGTTTGGGAATAGAATCGTGTTTGGTAAAATTTTTATTCTCGAGAACAAATTTCTATTTTTTTTGTTTCCGGAAGTAGATTTAGAACATAATTTAGAATAAAAAAAAAGTTGATTCTCGTTCCGGGAACAAATTTAAGAATCAAAACTAACTCTTCTTTCATTTTCTCTTCTTCTTCTTTTCTTTTCTTCTTCTTCATCGACCGCCATCCCGCGCCACCGTCCGCCACCGTTCGCCGCCACCGCCAATCGCCGCCACCGGCAGCCGGTCCGACGAGCTCACCGGAGGCAAGCCCAACCACCAGCGAGGGCAAGAGGGCCTTGGCGAGGCTAGGCGAGCCTCACCCAATTGCCGACGAGGCTCAGCCGCCAAGGGCCAGCGACTCCTCGGTGAGGTCGCCGGCCCTCGTCTGACCGATCGCTGGTCCAGCGACCGGCCAGAAGAAGAAGAATAGGAGAAAAGGAAAAAAAAATTATTTAAAAATTTAAAAAAATTAATTTAGAACAGAATCGATGAACACGGTACCAAATGCAATTTTATTTCAGAATCAAAAAATTTGGACAGTTACCAAATGGCTTAAAATGCTTAGAAATTATTTCCGGTAACAAAATAAAAAAAAATCATTTATGATCAGAATCTATTCTCGGGAACAGAATCATTACCAAACGTGCCTAGTCTATCGGGAAGGGAAAAGGAAGGGCATAAAAAGTTAGCAACGCAACCACTGGCCGTGATAGCTCCGTTGGGTAGGCTTCAGATCTTTGAGGGAGAGGTCGGGAGTTCAAAGCCTCTGCAACGCAAGTTATGGGCCATTAGGTGATTAACGCGTGGCGTCGGGATAGTGGTCTCCCCGCTAGCGACACCTAGAGATTTACGTGGCAGCTGTTGGCCAAGGCGGTTCATCCAGCATAAAAAAAAAAAATCAGCAACGTAGGAGCAATGGAAAAGTAACAGAGGGAGAGAGGAAGGGGTGTTTCGATATTTCTGCAAAGTGGGACCCGTACCGTACATCTCCCCATAATTCGGAACATGCTCTCTCTCATTCTCTCTCTCATCTCCCCCTCCTCTCTCTCTCTCTCTCTCTCTCTCGTTCTCTCTCCGCATGAGCCCCTCTCTCCCCTCCCTCTCCGCCTCCCCGCACAAACACACTCCTCCCTCTCCATCCCCCTCTCCCATATGAAAAGTGAGAAGTGAAATCATGGAGGAGGGAACCCACCCAGACCACCTATCGGCTCCGCTTCCCTCAAACACCTCTCCCATAATTAGCATCCCCCAATTTTACTATTCTTTTACCCATTGTGTTCATCCAACCTACTGACGTCGTGGGAAGAGCAGATCATGACTCTTTCTGCCTCCTCCATGGCAACTTATTACTCATGGCCGATGTCATGGACATCTGCTTATCTAACGACGACGCTTTGGATTGCGGACAAAGTTAGGGTGGTTGGAGAGTGAGCTCTTGTTTCCGACGTGGATCACACACAGAAGAAAGTGCCAAATCTTCCATTATGCTTGACATGACGAGTGAGTACGGTTTCAAGGTGGAACTAGAAACCAGTCCAGTTCCAAGTCCTATTGAAATCTTGTTCAATCCTTGATTCCAAACTTTATAGCACCTTTGATTCCTACTAGATCAAGAACTGAGAACTAACGAAATCCTACAATAGTAATTGACTTAGGTTTGGGTAAGTGATGTTTATACCTTTTTATATTGTAATTCATTTATTTATCTAATAAGTTTATGTTTTATTTGATGTACTCTTTCCTTTTTTTCAAATATCGATTGTCTTAATAAAGAGATTATCATCGGTATATAGAATTTATGAGTTGAAGTGCAATGAATATATGGGATGAGGAACCACCGGTTGTGGTGGCTCAGCTGGGTAGGCTTCAATAAACCTTTGCGAGAGAGGTGAGGAGTTCGAAACCTTTGTAAAGCAAAGATTCTGGTGAAGTTACTTGTGACTTAAGTGTGCTGCCGGGAGTGGTGGGTCCTCCCGCTTATGTAGCACCTGGAGGTTTACGCTTCAGCTACCGGCTGGGCGGTTCCTCCAATACCAAAATATATATATATATATATAGGGATGAGGCTTTCTAATAATGACTTTAGTTTAATTAATAGTAATTTTAATTTAAAACTATTTTTAAGTTATTAACAATATATGTTGTTTCTTTTCCTTTTAGGTAGTTAGAATTTAGAGTAACTTTTCATGAATGATTGAGCATTGAAGTTTTATAATTTAGGTTTTATGTTACGTGTTTTGAACTTTTTATTGTTTATTTATTTTTTATGCGTTCATCTTAAATGGCTTGTTGCTATTGAAAAATAGGAAACTTTCATTTTTGTTATTATGTTCACTTTCATTTTGCTTAAATAAAAAAAAAACAAAAAAGGAAATTGGTTGGTTCCCAAGTAGATCCTAGAACTCATAACAAGATAAGTTTCAAGTTCTGAAGTATGCAAAGTAAATTTCAGATTTCAAAAAATGAAGAACCTATTTCGATAGTTAGGTTTCAAGTTAAACTTGAATGAATTCTAAAACCGTTCGTCGCTGCAACAAATAACCACCTGAGCAGTAATGGCTCACCGTTGTCCGGGTGCCTTTGCAACTGTGAATAACCTTGTGAGAAAAACAGCCTTAACTGAAGTAGCACAATATGGTCAGAAAGTTAGATTGTGGAGTCCATTTGAAAGGCTGCCCAAACGCTGGCTCCTAATTTCATGCTTTTTTTCTTTTCCTTTTCTCCTTTCCTCCTGATAATGCGATGGAGCTCGAACGCTCGATTACTTCCCTAGTGGTCGTAACAGTCCCAATCCCATGCGAACGGGTTATTACAAGAGCACAAAATTGCAATTAATAATTCATGCGGATGCTATTTTTTCAGGGATAGTTCACTTGATGCAGAACCTGCTAACCAAGTTATTTGCATCTTCTCGAGACTAGATATTCATGAATTGGAAAGAACTGTGAGCATGACCTGTCCTGTACTGTAGTCCAACAGAAAGCATCTTGGTGATGATGAGCAGAAGAAACATTACAGAGAAAAACAAAGGCTTCATAGAGACAGGTGATGGCTCATAAATCGCTTCGGAAATCATTGCGCCAATGCTGCGGCACCAATGCTCACTGCGCAGCCAGGTGCTAAAAACGAGAAGAGCCGTGAGAGAAGAATCACTGAAAGATGTAGAGTCGCCGTGGTTGCCACAATTAGAGACTTCTTTGAGAAGGAGAGAGCTTGTTCAGAGCCCATCTTCTTCTCGACTCTCTCTCTCTCTCTCTCTCCATGTCTCTTTATTTCTGATGAGTGAGAGTTGCAAGAAACGGAGGTGACAAGAATGAATCTTCAATGAATATAAAGGAATCAAAGAATTAGACTTTTGGGTGTGTAAAATTGTGACAGAGACTTTACATCTGAAAGTTTCTGGTTCAAGGCCACATGAGTTTATGCTGAAGGCTTCGCATTTCGCCCATATGTCTGCAAATAAGAAAAGAGAATAAGCTACGAGGTTAATAGATTTGGCAGTGGAGCACATTGCAAAGGTTCTGAAAACGGAAGAAGGGGCAGTTGCTCTTGACGATCCAGACGGTAGGGATGATACGGATCGGACTATATGTGAGTATGCTCTCAAAACACAACTCAAACAAGAAAATGCAGCTAAATCTGGGATGGGATGTCCAAGAGTGAAACGCAAAGTGGAAGGCCATTGCCCAGCTGGGAAACCAAAGACAGGGTTAGTCTCTTCCTTACAAAAGTGTTACTCAAGTTCGCTGCCCTGTGTCCTGTGTGTGCACTTCCACCTCAGACTGCATTATCTCAGTGGGATTAGTCTTCTCTTATGGTAACTATTATCACCGATTAAGAGCGACAACTAGAAGTATTACTTATTAGGCCACAACATGAACTATTTTTTTTTGCCTTGAACAGGATACGCTCGACAATCGAACAGAGGATTGACCCAGTCAGGTCGACAACGTGCCTACATATGGGTTCAGAGCCTCCAACATCCATGTCTGACCGACTTTCGAAACATGCAGATTGACATGAAAGATGTAATTGGCGTATCAACATTTAGGATAGAGGTCAGTGCATGAACTTAATAGCCAATCGTTCAGTTTCTGAGTTCTGTTTTTGTGGCTGCCCTCAACGAATCATTCAACTTCATATACCGTGAATCATGTCCCAAACACTTCCGATCGATGCAAGCATCCCCACAAATGTTAGTGAATGGATTTGTCAGGCGGGTGTCACGAGAATACTGCCTTCGTTATGACACTGTTTTGTTCCACCTGGTTGAGACTTGAGCCATCGTTGTCACAAGTTGCTCAAATGACTGCAACACTGTCTCCTTCAACAAGTTACTCACTTACATCCTCGATGGCGAGGACTACTGCAGCGGCCTCAGATGACTCCAGATCGTCGCCTTCATCTTGTTAGAATAATGTCTTAAAATAATGCAGTTAGTTAATGGCGAATAGTTGGTCGATGTGTGACCTGGGAAAGAAAAGGAATGATATATATATATATATATATATAAATGTGATAATTAGGAATATAAGGAGTATTGCCCATTCAGGTAATCAGTAATAGGACAAAGAGAGGACTATTTACAGATATACAAGCCGCTGTAAGGCACCGTTTCTGAAGAACAAGCTGAGGTCATTCTTATCCTGCATGGTTTACTCACTGCACCAACTCCAGTTCTTCGGGAAAAGTACCAAAAAAGCCCTAAACCTATTGCATTAGTAGTAATTCAGTACTAAACTTTTCAATTGAATTAATTCAGACATAAACCTTTTAATATTGGTATCAATTCAGTCAATCCGGCCAATTTTGATTGGCCGGCGCTGACATGGCAATTTTTATGATTTTTTTAATGATTTTTTCGATTTTTTTTAATTAATTTTAATTAATTTTTTATTAATTTTTATTAATTTTTTTATTTTTCCTTTTCTTTTCTACTTTCTTCTTCGCGGTTGCCGGCGAGCCTCCGGTGAGGCTTGCCGGCCACTGGGCGAGGGCCGCAAAGCCCTCGCCTGCTGCCCGCGAGGGTCACGGCCCTCACCCGCGGCTGGCAAGGCCATGGCAGCCATCGCCAGGGCGGAGGCAAGGGTTGTGACCCTCACTTGGCCTCGCCCAAGGCCGCAGGCGAGGCCAGCCTTAGAAGAAGGAGAGGAGGGTGTTGGGGCGGCGGGCTAGGGTTTTAGAGGAGAAGATCGGGCGGAGGAGCGACAGCGTGAGTCGCGGGAGATGGGGGACTAGGGCCTCGAATTGGGATTTCATGGAGGTGAGGGCGGCGGTGACGAGGTCGAGAAGCTCTAGGGTCGATAGCAGAGGAGGCACCGAGGACTCAGAGGCAAGGCTAGGGCGAGGCCGAGCGAGGGTCACGACCCTTGCCGGCGACAGGCGAGGGCTTTGCGGCCCTCACCTAGTGGCCGGCCAGCCTCACCGGAGGCTCGCCGGCAACCACGAAGAAGAAAACAGAAAAGAAAAGGAAAAAGAAAAGAAAAAAGGAAAAAAATTAATAAAAATTAATAAAAATAATAAAAAAATTCGAAAAAAAAATCATAAAAATTGCCATGTCAGCATCCGGCCACTGGCCGATGTCCACGTCAGCGTTGGCCGGCCAAAATTGGCCGGATTGACTGAATTTGTACCAATATTAAAAGGTTTAGAACTGAATTGGTCCAATTGAAAAGTTTATGACTGAATTGGTACCAATGTAATAGGTTTATGACTTTTTTGGTACTTTTCCTCCGGTTCTTCCATCTGCACAATGTGCCCTTCCCCTCCACCTCCTGCTGAGCTCAAATCATCCACTCAGGCACCAACGAAGATCCTCAATGCGAATAATCTATGCCAAACAATAAAATGTCGTACTTGCAAAACATATTTGGTTTCTTTTTAACTTGCAATTCCTCTATGAATCTTGCCGCGACGTATTTTAAAGGGTGAAAAATATGATTATAGTACTCCTGGCATGAGAAACCGTAAAGCTTAGCTCAGTTTCTAGAGGGTATACTGAACAAAGAGGTGCTGACTTCAACCATGATTCGTAATCCTGCTGCTCCCAGCTATCCTGCCTTGGTGGGTCTATATTACTACTTGACTTCAACCATGTACAATTGGTTCATCTACAAGGCCGATAGGACGTCCCTTAGATGCTCCATTTGTTGCTGGTCATCTATACTGTATATGATGATGTCATCAAAGTAGATCACCATAAACTTGCCAATGAAAGCTTAAAGAACCTGAGTCATCAAATGCATGAAAGTGCTAGGTGTGTTGCTAAGACCAAATGGCATGACAAGCCCTTCGTACTAACCTTCACCTATTTTAAAGGTTGTTTTCCATTCATCACCGGGGTATATGCAAATTTGGTGGTATCTATTACGTAGATTGACCTTTGTAAAGACCTTTGATTGAGAAAGCTAGTCGAGCATGTTATCCAGGTGAGGAATTAGGAATCAAATCAATACTTATCAATAATCCAATTAATTGCTTGACTATCAATGCACATACGCATGCTACCATCTTTCTTCGGAGTAGGGAGTGTAGGGACTACACAAGGGCTCATGCTCTCATGCAAGAAGCCTTTTCAAAAGAGTCCTCCCACTTGGTCCTACAAAATTTAGTTCTCCTTTGGATTCATCAGGTAGTGTGGCACATTAAGGAGACTCGCTCTTGAAAGAAAGTCAATCTCATGTTGGACATCCCTCGCGGGAGGTAATCCAACAGGATAGATTCTCTGGATTAATGCCACTGAATGCTTTCAACAAAGGCTGAAGAGCCTTAGGAATGGAAATAATAGATTGTTGATCACCATTCTATACAATCATGTACATGCCCTCACATTTACGAACGTTTAGCATGATGAGCACACTCTGCTTCTTAGGGGCTTGGGGAGTGTTACTCTCTGGCTTCAAAGTAATCTTTGTCTTTTCCCACACAAAAGAGTACGTATTCTTTTGAGCCCGATAAGTGATATCAACATCATATTGCCATGGTTGTCCCAACAGGACATGGCATGCATCCATCTCCATCACATCACAAATAATAGTTTCCTTATATGACTTTCCAATTCAAATAGGTAAATGATACAATTGTGTTACCTTGAGTTCGGGCCCTTTACAAATCCACTCTATTGTATAAGGGAATGAATGTGACTCCGTCTTTAGTTGTAAATGGTCCACAGGGATTTGGAAACTATGTTCTGACAACTATCAATGTCGATGATGACCTTGCAAACTTTGTCATTGACAGCACAACAAGCATAGAAAAGACTATTCCGCTGGGTGTCATCTCTTCGCGGGGCAAGCAGTAGTTGCATAATGTCACAATTGACATGCTCGCCCTCTTAGTCCTCCACTTCTTCTTTATCCACCTAATCATCTTCAAATATGTCATCATCATGCTCAACAACATTGGCCATATTCCGCCATAGGAAGTCACTTGAACGATGGCCCGGTTCATTACACTAGCTAGCATTTAATTGGTTATGGCTTAGCATATAACTTATGAGCATTCTAATTAGCGCTACGGTTGTTCGTAGTGACTGGTTCCTTGGGCGTCCCAGTTATATTGCTTGAAGTCGGTTCATAGTGCTGGTTTGTTGATTAGAGGAGTTTGGAACATCTAACTATCTCCCCCTTCCAAATGATCCTTGAGCGGAATAATTATTAGCCCAATTAATGGGACTAATTCTTTTCGATCGCATCTCAAGCTTTTGGGCCATTTCTTGGGCATCCTCAATGTGATCAAATGGTGTAATGCCTCTAATTTAGCCAGGTTGTTGTAAGCGGAAAGTCAGAGAAACTCCTCCATGTAGGCTTGGATTGATCGGCTCAACTACTTATAATTGTAGAATTGTTGAAAAAATAATTATTCATAATTAGTTGGGAGGAACCGAACCTTTGACATCTCCTTCATTCGATTCCACATTCAGATGGAAGCTTTTCCTTGTCAGCGACACTATGTCTACTCCCATCAAGCTGAGGCGTCATCCGTCAACTTGTATGTCACCAATTTTACTTGGCAATACTCTTCAATTGACATGACATTGAAGAATTTCTCAATTTCCCAAAGCCAATCTAGAAAGTCTTTAATATTCAAGTTGGCATTAAAGGTTGGAAGGTCAACCTTAAGTTGATATTGCTCAGGGACTCGCCAGCATCTCTATTCGGTGGCCTCCACAAATAGGCTTGTCCAAGAACTCTTTTTCTTCTTCTTCGGAGTCCTCAACATAGGCTTGTCGCCCCTGTTAGGGATTTGCCCCATGTTCCATAGCTACTTTTGGGACTCAAGCGACTTGAGCACAATCGGCCGGAAGACTACTAGGTATGAGGTTGGTAGACAAACACTGGATGCCGACAAGTAATTCTTGAAACCTTTGTTCAATTTGCTCCACAAATTGATTGAACTCAGCCCATGTAATAGGCTCGTTTTCATGGCCTTCAGCTACGGGGAGATTTTCATTGACGTTATTAGCCATCATCTTAGGAGAGACCAAATGATGCAGAGGGAGATATGCTTGAAAAAGGATTCCAAAAGACAATCTTTATTTGAACAATGAAGTATTGTTTATAATGTTTTATATGCCTATTTATAAGGAGGTCGCTATTTAGGAAATAATCAAATGACTGAAATCAAATAACAAAATTAAAAAAAAAAAATTAATAAATGGGAAGTCTTCAAATCACATCCTAAAAATCTGCAAAATACGTATGAAATTTTTTATAGCTCGAAAATTAAGGAAAATGCGTGAATTTGAGATCAAACAATGCTGAAATAAACATAACCCGTTTGCAACTTCAAAGATCCCAGAATCTTCTTTGACTTGCAGGATCGTCCACTTTCTTGACACCCGAAAGTTTCCATATAACATTCGCCCGTTGTTCTACATAAGAGAGACAAATCAGGAAGGTACACATTCTTCAGAAGATGGGCACGGCAGCTCGCGGGCAAGCAGGCAATGCCAAAGCCCATGGTCACCGGGTGCGTCCTATATTGAGAAGCGCCAGCCCTACCATACTTCAACTGGAGTTAGCTTAGGAAAATCAGCGTAAAACAGAGGAGGACGGGGTTGATTTTGCTGGAAATAGTCTGTTCGTCCTAGGCTGACAGTGAGCGGTAGTGATAGCAATTGAAGTGTCTGATCGATACGAGTGAAATGTTTATTCAAGCTGGAAATATGGAATATTTAAATTTAGCGAAACAAGAAGAAATCGAAGAGGGAAGAGAGAAGCGTGTTTTTGTGGAAAATAATCCCCTGAACATATTTATAGAAGTTTGGGACTACTTAGAAAAATACTTGGATGATCTACATTTGACCAAAGCGATTTGATGGGCTGTGAACCTGAGGAGTATGACAATTGAGGTGAGGTGGTCGGACAAGTAAGATGCAACAACTTCGCATATCAACGATCATATGCAAGGTAGGTGGCCTTTCCAAAATAGGGGAACATACCCTCTCAAGATAAGGGAGGGTGCATATAATACTTTGTTTCTATTATGGCGAAAGGAATTTTTGGTATCTATACTTTAGTCCAAAAATCAAAAGCCCTGCTTTTTTTTTTCCCCAAAATCGTCTCTGTGCTTTTTTAAAAATGTGACCAGCCATTCCTTGACGATCCAGTGGCGGAATATCCGATGACTTTTTTCCTTAAAGTTATCTCTCTCTGTCTCATTTTTTAATTTATGTGTTGGTAAATCATGTTAGAACACGTGTATTTTGACATCTAACTCAGCAATCTAGCTGTTCATATTAGCAGAAATCGACCGATGATAGAAAAGTGCAACAGAAAAGTTAAAGCATAATTTTGGACCCAAAACAAGCACACGCGGGTTTGAATTTTTGGGCAAGATCATGGGGACTAGTGGTATCATGGACCTTTTCTTTTATTTGGTTGACTCTCGAATTTTTCTTCAACTTTGATTTTGATTTTCAGAAAACTAATGACCGGGTTCACTAATAATCTTGGTACAATGGATGCTATCACAAACACAATTATTTGATCGCAGTACTACTAGCCCTTGATGGTGAGAGTCTGGATGATAGACAATTGCAAGGACTGAATATTGACGGGATTAAGATCCTCGATTATGCTATCTATGTGTTATGTGGCTCTTGCATTTGACAATTAGACCGTCATGATTTCCCTGTGTCATCATATCATCATGATATGACTTATTTTTTGCTTCATTATATCATGCTTTTCATCATTATATCTTATTTAAATTTGAGATAAATTTATCATAAATATATTAATTTAAAATTTTGTATAATTTGATTTTTAAAAATCATTTTTTATATAGCACTATTTATGGGGTCATGTTAAGTCATTATGCAAATCATCGTACGCGCCGGTCTTGTCAATTGCATACTTGTTACATCATGCACGATCATGTCATATCATTACGTACTATTGCTACATCTTCAAATTCTATCGGTGATCATGAATACTCATACATTATTCATATGTAATTGTTAAATCATCTTCACCATCATCATCCATCATTATATTGTTCTCTATGTCTATCATGATGCTCGCACGGGTTGGTGCACATGTATCTCCGGAAAACATTACCAAAAAGGGTCTAAAACTTATACATGAATGCCCATTCAATTTTAAACTTTTTTATGATTTATTAATGTAATCTTTTCGATTAAATTTTGGTTTGATATTTTTTACGCGAACATTTACTGTCCGATGCGACATGACCAACATTGATATAGATAATTTTTTAAAAACTTTTCTAAATTGTTTTTCTTTTTTCCTTTCTCTTTTTTTCTTATTTCCCTCCACATGTTCGAGTCGTTGGTGGTGGCTAGTCGAGGTTGTCGACCATAAGTGAGGGTTAACTGCTAGCACAATCAAAAAATGAAAACAAAGAAAAGAAAAGAAAACATAAAAAAAATTTGGAAATTTTATTTAAAATTTGTAAAAATTATCCATATCAGCGCCGTTGTGTGACGTAGGATAGCTAGCACAATTGGTGTTTATGTCACAATTTCCAATCAAAATTGATGAGAATGACCACTTTGGCAAATCGTCAGTAGATTTAGGATTAAGTTGGTTATATTAAAAAGTTTATAATCGAATTGACATTCGAATAATAAATTATGACTCTTGATATTTATCCCCATGTATCTCGATGGTGTCCCTCATCATGTTTTTACGCATCTTTGTGTTATGTCATCTACCATACATTCACGCATCATGAGTAGAATATCATCTCGATGCCCTCGTTGGGTGATACATTCGTCACTCGCATCATGGGTACATGCACATCATTCATTTTCAACAAAAAAAATAAAAAGGACATGTGGACACTCGCACTGCAAATGGGATGGGGTCTTTACCCATGCGCCCATGCGACAGGCGCATGGCGACTCCTTTCGCCTGAGCGCTGATAAAAAAATGCTTTGCATTCTCAGTACATTATAAAAGAAAAATAGCTCGATAAAGAGCATGTCGAGAATTTCAACGGAGAAATAGGGCACCTAAAGGGTGTCGGGAGGGTCCTGACTTTCACACACATTACGGGGGTGCAAGCTGCGGTTGTCTTACATCACATTTGTAATCGGTGCACCCACCTTTGCCCACAGGTGGTCTGAAATGGAGAAAAATAATGCCTTGCCCAGGAGATCCTCCGCTTGGAAGAAGACAGACCACCTATCTCCTCGGCTTCCCTCAATTCCACCTCTCAATTAGCATCACACCGGCCTTCTTCTCTAAGGACCATTCCCATGACTTGTACCAGAAAATGCTTCATCGTGACCGACGGTGCCATGTCTGCCATTTACTTGAGCATCTCAAAATCTCGGGTGGGGCATGTGTCTTGATTGATTAAAACAATTAAGTTTGGCCTGCCATGGCCATCTTTAGGAGAGCGGCACTGGCCCCTAACCAATTTGTACATGGCCGACCGGCCTCAACTTTAGGCGTTCTCCACATGATAGTCCTTTCATTAATAGATTCCTATGGATGATGTTCAGTCTATCGTCTTTCTTTCTTCAATACATACCAACGGAATCTGCATAATACAATTTGAACAGAGTATTGAAAGGAACCTCTACTACAAGCGTTATAAGGCTTATAATAATTCAGTCCGAGCAATCGGGTGGGTGATTTGACACTTGAAATCGAGAACCACTAGTTTGGTCTGGCTCTGGTTAGTTAGGCCAGTTCTCAGGTTACTATTCGAATCATGATCATTTATTGTAATATCTTTTAGAAAATGGGTTAATATCACGAAAAATCTCAAATTTGTACATATATAATAAATTTTCTACAAACTAATCTTTTGACCACAAAAAAAAAAAAACCTCAAATTCACATCCCTATAACAAATTTATTCTGAAACTAATTTTTTTTACCATAAAAAACGTAAAACCGATACATTTATGACTATTTTACTCTTCGTTAGTTTTCCTTAATATCACAAAAAACTGCAAAATGATACACATGTGACAAACATAGATTAAATCCCCAAATTAATATATCCATCAATTATCACATGTCATTCAATTTAGTAATTTGACAATAAAATTTAATGAAAGCTAACAAATGATAAATTTGCCACAAATATATCAATTTGAGGTTTAGTTTATGGTAAGATTATCACAAATGTACCAATATAGTAACCCCCGGAAAATATGTATAATGCATTTGGTTTGCAATAATATTTATTTCATTACTAGTTTATTCATAATGAAATAGTAAATTTTTCATTGGATAAATTATTCGAATATTCTCTCGATTTTGTCAAAACTATTGGAGATATAATAAATATAAATCCTAAAAACAGAAAACTTGGAAAAAACGGTTAGGTCTAGATGACGCAACTCAAGCCAAATCCAACTTGGGTTCAACAGTCCCTACCCAACCAAGCATTACCAAGGATATGTGAACCCCACTATCGTGGTGGGGTCTGCAACCACAAGTCAAGCAATTCACTTCGTGTGACGCTTCTCGGTGGTACAATCCCAACTAGATCTTGGCCCTTGCTGGCACTAGAAGTGTCAACGGTTCGGTTCGGTTCCATTTTTTGAACTGTTAAGAAAAACTTCTGAACCGAATACAAACCTAACCGAATTTTCGGTTCGGTTTGGTTCGATTTTTCGATTTTTTATTTTTAACTTTTAGTTTTTGGTTTTTGCATTTATTTTTTTTTTCATTTTTTTTCTATTGTATTTCTAAGAAATAAACTCTTATCGGTTTATTGGTTTGGTTCGGTTCGGTTAATTGATAAAAGCCGAACTGATAAAAAAAAATTCGATTTTTAATGAGAACCGAACTGAAAAAAACCGAATTTTTCAATAATGAGAACCGAACTGAAAAAAACCGAATTTTTCAATTTGGTTCGGTTCAGTTTTTAACATTTTGACACCCATAGCTGACACCACTCCCAACAGCCTCCCTTGTCTTCTCACTTTTTCCCTCTCTTCATTTTTTTTTCCTTCAAAACTTTCCAACATTTTATCTAGGCAATACTTAAAAGCTACCTACAAACACAAATTTATTAGATCAGCATTGACGTTTATGCTTATGTGTTTGTCCATGTCAGTGACTCTGCTTTAAATTTAAAATAAGCACCAACTTGATTTTTTTTTTTTAAATACTTTAAAGATTAAATTGCACAAAAAATAGTTCACGAGTCTGATTAAACAATTTGAAAATAAAAAGGAGAACAAAACAAAATGCCCATGTTCAAAACATAAGCCCAAAATCAATCGTGAAATGTCTCTACAGCTCTAATCTCTTCTCTAAAGAGATGATTACACAGACAAAACAAGCGCCAATCTTCCAATGACCACATTGTGACTGATTGCCTCTCTTCTTCTTCTTATTTTTAGGGTTCGTTCATTTTCACGAAAAAAAATTTCTTAAAAAAAAATTCTGAAAAAACATTTTCCGAATTTTCCAAGATTCATTTCACGGAAAATGAACTAGTTGTGGAAATCATTTTTCACCAAGGAAAAAAAGTCTTCTAGAAAAGGGGAAAATGCTTTCTACTTTTCAAATTGGGGAAAAACATTTTCCTTACTCACTCTCTCCTCTTATAACCTATTAGCCACCTTCTTTCTCGTTTTCTTTTTAAATAATTTGAATTTTAAATTCTTTTTCTTTTACTTTTTTCTCTTTTTCTTTTCTTTTTCTTTTTTTTTTTCCACCTTTTCTTTGGCCAATCGTCGGCATGGCTACGGTCGGCGATTGGCCACAGGCGAGCTTGAGACTCGCCAGCCTTAGGCCTCGTCTAGCTTGCCGACCACTGGCGAGCTTGAGCTCATCGCTCGCCGCCCGCCAGATTGGTGAACCAATGGCGAGCACAAACCTGTGGCTAGGCCAAAGGCTGACAAGCTTGAGGCTCGCATTCGTGCTCAGACCCTAGCGCTTGCCGATCTCTGGCGAGTGGCAAGCTTGAGGCATGCTTCTCATTGATTTGGCGAGGCCAAACGTTGGCAAGCGCGAGCTTGCCTCTCGTTGATCTGCTCGCCGCTCGCAAGATCGGCAAGCCAACAGAAGCCAGCCTTCAGCTAGTCGGTGGCCGTCGCGTGGCCTATGAATGGCCAAAGAAGATGAATAAGATAAAAAGAAAGAAAACGAAAAAATAAAAAAAAATAAAAAAATCGATTTTTTTAAATATATTTTTAAAAAATTGATTAAAAAATGAAATAATAATAAAATTATTCAAAAAAATACGTAGAGGAAAATATTTTTCTTACTGGACAATGGAAAATACTTTTCAATTTATTTTCAGGTTTCAGACAAACATAGGAAAATAATGACATTTTTCTGAAAAATAACTGTTTGGAAAATATTTTTTCGAAACGCTGTATTTTTCATAAAACAAGTGGAGCCTTAATGTTACCGCCATTTTTCCAAAGCTTTTGTCTCGCTCGGAAGATACCCTCCAGAGTTTCCTCTTCTTCCACGTTCTCATCCCGTTCCCCTTCCCTCGGAGATGCTCCCTCCAGTCGTTTCTCGTGTCTTCTGCGGGAGGTCTCGCAGGGCGTTGTCGGAGTCAAGTCCGTCCATGCTCAGATTGTTGTCAATGACATTTGCAGCGAGCACCGTTTGGCTACTGTGCTTGTCTGTGTGTATCGCGATTTTGGTTGCCTTGATTATGCACGCAAGGTGTTCGATCAAATTCCCCACCCGGAAGCGTCGATATGCGTGGCTTTGCTCGTTGGGTATATGAGACGTGAGCTGTACGATGAGGCCATTGCTTTTTTCGAATTGATGAGGTCCCGTGATTTGGAGATTGATGGCCGAGCTTGCAATTTCGCACTGAAGGCTTGCTCGATGGTGTCTGATTACGAAAGGGGCATGGGTATAATAAACATTGCCGTTGACAAGGGAATTCAGAGAAATCAGTTTCTCGCGAGTTCGATGGTAAATTTTCTGATGAAGTTTGGGAAGGTAAAAGAAGCAAGAATGATTTTTGATGGTCTCCGTGAGAGAGATGTTGTATGTTGGAATTCAACGATTGGCGGGTATGTGCAGGCAAGACAGTTTAATGATGCTTTCACTTTATTCTTTGAGATGTGTAAAAATGGCGTTAGGCCTACTCCCGTGACGATGACAAGCATAATCCAAGCCTGCGAGGGAGTTGGGAATTTGGATCTAGGCAAATCGGTTCATGGGTTTGTACTGTGCTTGGAGATGGGTGACGATGTTTTGGTTCTTACGTCTCTGGTTAATATGTATGCTAAGTTGGGTGATGTTGTGAATGCTCGTCGAGTATTTGATGGTATGACAATGAGAAATTTGGTGTCTTGGAATGCCATGATCTCTGGATATGTCCAAAGTGGTTTTGTGCATGAAGCTTTTGAACTTTTCTCTCAACTACTTAAGAATCATTGCAGGTTCGATTCAGGGACCATGGTCAGCCTCATACATGGTTGTGCTCTAACAGAAAATTTTGAAAGTGGAAAGATGCTCCATGGTTTTATTTATAGAGCTGGTCTTGAGTTGGATGTTATTTTGTGCACTGCTCTTGTGGACCTGTACTCAAAATGCGATGCCCTGAGTTGGGCCTTGTCAGTCTTCAGCAGAACACCTAACAAGAACGTGATAACATGGACAGCAATGCTTGTTGGGTTGGCACAAAATGGGCATGCCGAGGAAGCCTTGAGATTATTTTCTGATATGCAACAGGAGGGAGTCGCTGCCAATTCCATTACTCTGGTTAGCTTAGTCCATTGCTGTGCCCACTTGGGATCTTTGAAGAAGGGGAAGAGCATCCATGCTCACCTACTACGTATTGGCTATGCTTTGAGTGCTGTGAACATGACGGCACTTATTGATATGTATGCTAAATGCGGAAAGGTTGAATATGCAGATAGAGTTATTCATTATTCACTAGATAGTGAAAAAGATGTTGTATTATGGAATTCCTTAATAGGTAGTTACGGTATGCATGGTTTTGGGGATCGAGCTCTTGCTGCCTTTCACCAAATGAAAGAGGAAGGAGTCTCACCTAACGAAAGCACTTTTGTTTCTCTTCTAACTGCTTGCAATCATTCAGGCTTGGTGGAAGAAGGAGTTGGACTATTTCACAGCATGCAGAAAGACCACAACATTAGACAAAGTGAGAAGCTCTATGCTTGCTTTGTGGACCTTCTTAGTCAAGCAGGCCGTCTTGAAGAAGCAGAGGCTTTAATTGAAGAAATGCCTTTCAACTCAAGCAGTGCTTCTCTTGAAGCTCTGCTAAATGGTTGTCGGACTCGCAAGAACATCAATTTAGGTGTAAAGACTGCAGACAAATTGCTTTGTCTTGGTGTCGCCAATCCAGGTGTTTACGTAGTGCTTTCAAATATATATGCTGTAGCAAGACAATGGGATAAGGTGGATCATGTTAGACGACTTATGAGGCAATGTGGGTTGAAAAAAACCCCTGGATACAGTTTGATAGAAACTGGTAACCGGTTGCAAACATTTTTGGCTGGAGACAGTACACATCCAAAGCAGTTGGAGATAGATGAGATCTTGGACAATTTGAAAACAGAAGTTGAGGCTTCTGGTTATGTTCCTGATACTAGTTGTATTCTTCGAGATGTAGATGAATCAGTAAAGGTTAAGTTGCTTTGGGGTCACAGTGAGAGATTAGCTATTGCATTTGGGCTCTTAAGTACACCAGCCGGAAGCTTGATTCGGATCATCAAGAACCTGCGTGTGTGCAACGATTGTCATAATGTAACAAAATACATTTCAAAAATAGTTCAGAGAGAGATTGTTGTACGAGATGCTAATCGTTTTCATCACTTCAAGAATGGGAAATGTTCCTGTAATGACTACTGGTGAATGCCCTACTGATGACACGAATGGCAGAGACTCTGTTCGGCTTAGTAGCATCTGTGACCTTTTTGGACGTCCGCTCTTGAATAAGCACTCAGTACAAGACTTGTCTATGCTGCTTATCAGGTCACAGAATTAACATGAAGATAACAACTTTATGGAGAATCGTTGGAACTTTGGGATGGTCCTTGGTTCTGCCTCTCTTTCTGGAGACTAACACTACAGGGACACCAAATGCTACAGAGACAATAAATGCCAAGCTTCGTGCTGATGAGGTCCGAACTTGTGGGGATTATTAGTGTCATGATAATGCCAACCCATAGATTTGATTTGCACACTAAAGTAATTGACTGCAAGGGTGATTTTCAATAAATAAGTCATAATTCATCCAACAAGAATTCCGACACATCAGATTTATCAGTGTGCTCAAAAAATTTACAATAGAGTCGGGCATCCCCTAACGGAGGCCTAAATGAGTCGGGGTGTGTACTATGCGGAGAAGCGCTGTCCCCACCATACTTCGGGTGTAGTAAACTCAGGAAAATGGGCGTGAAACAGAGGATGGTACAGTTGATTTTGTTGGAGATTGTATGTTCACGCTGGGTCGACCATGAGTAGTAGTAATAATTGCTCGAGTATTTGATTGATACGATAAAAACCTTTGCTAATACTACCAAAGGAGATGTGACAACTGCGCATATCAAAGAATCGTGCAAGACAGGTGGTCTGTCCAAGTAGGGGAGAATGCTCTGTCCAAGATAGGGCAGGATGCATATCACTCTGTTTTTGTTAAGTGGAAATGTTACCATTAGGCTCTATACTCTAGTCCAAAAATCAAAAGATATCTTTCTGCTTTTTTTTTTTTTTTTTAAATATATATTCTAAACCGTCCCTATACTTTTTATAAAATGTCACGGGTCATCCCCGGTTGAGCTGGTGATGGAATTTCTAACCTGGCACTGATATCGTTGGAATTGTGCTGATGAAGTTTAACAACGTTAGAATCTAAAGCCGCACCAAATCCAAACCAAAACCCACAAAATCTAACGTCTCCACCAATGCAAAACCTTGAGCAGCCATGGCCGTGAGCTTGAAGAAGCCCCAGCCGCACAGCATGATTTTTACCTGTATATCATGCCACCATATCTTGTTACGTTGGGCACAATCATGTTGTGTTAAGACACTTAAGGGTAGGAATGAACATGGTCTAGATAGGCAATTTATGTCCTAGAATCAAGAACCATCTGTTAAAAATCGGTTTTAAAAAATTGGAACTGAGAACCTCCTGTTGATTCTATGGATCCACCAAAGAATTGAATCGCCGGTCTAGTCTAGTTCCTGAGTGGGTCCATGAAATCATTCCTACCGAGCTTCACACAAAGTCCCTACCTGGCCGAGTCATCTATAGCAAACCCAACGACTTTTTAGTGCTCCACCGTGATAGTTAGCAGTGGACCTCCATCAGCATTATTAGACTTGTTATCATTGACTAACACTTTGCCGATTTTCTAATGTTATTGTGGATCAGGTGGCATTAGCCTAGTTCTTCCCGACGTACCTAATCTCGACTACGCAAGTCTGACAACACCGGCATTCGCTGCCTTCCCCCTCCCGACAATTCAGAGAGGAATTGGAACCGGGATTGAGGGTGAGAAGATCTCCCAAGCTGTACCGTTGGATACGAACTTTCCAGCTTGATTTTTGTCCATCAGAATCCCCCTTCCATTGTTGCGTCAATTGCGATTTTGTCTTTGCAAGTTGGAAAGAAAAATTCTTTCTTTCCCTTTTTTGGTGTTGACCGATTAACGCTTGCCACCAATCTTTCCTATCAAAATTGTTCCCAAATCCATCTATTGAAATCTCTCCATTCAAATATCTCTCTAGCCCATTCACAATACTTTCCTCAAAATTCTGTCCATTCAAACATCTTTTGACCATATTTGTTGCACTTTCTCAAACTTATGTAGATAATCGAATGCAATCAAATCGCCAGCCACCCATTGCTTGTGCAAGGATGTCCATCACTGAATTTTTATTTATTCTCGGTCAATTATTATCTTGTGCTCATCTCAATTCCCACATTTGACATATCACCAGAGAATTTGATGCACAATGGTATACTCTTTGTGATGAAATACCAAAAATACAAATGCACGATATTTACCGGTCCGGTCTAGATGGGTCAACATGCGGTTTCATACATGGAACCGATTAGATAGATACTTATCAGTTCCAATAAATCAGAACTAGGAATCGAACCATTTCCCTTAGGAACCACCGGTTATGGGTTGATTTGGTCAAGAGTTCCAAGCGATCTGAGCAATTCTCAATTCCCATGCACATCCCTACTTGAGGGTACTAACCTTCCACAGACGTCGCAGGATGCTAATCTTTCCCCATAGATAATTAAATTTCTGGACTTTCAACTCTGGTTTTATCGCATTTAGACCAATTGACCTATTTTGTTTTTTGTTTTTTTGGCAGCAACCTATTTAGTTAGCTAGTTGACTTCCTGCCAGCAATTACTTTTTTTTTTTTTTGGTTTTGATCGAGCCCGTAACTCATCCTAGAGGGAATGACATCCTAAGTGCTAAAACTTAGCATGAGTGAACACATAAGTGCCAAAAATTCTAAAATGTACACTCGCCTTAAATGCCAACTCTGACAAAACTTGCCAGAAATCCTATGTGGGTTATTTCATTAATAAAATTGGCCTATGTGACTTGCCGGAATGTCTACTAAGCAATCCTCGATCCAAAAAGACGTCGGTTTGCCCTCAAATTTGATTTTTAATATAAATATAAATATGAATTAAATTAAATTAAAAAAAGGCAACCAATCAGTGAGTGCATCCACGGCCATCGCTATGGCTACCCCACCATTGCCAAAAAGGGCCAACAACAATAGGACAAGGGTTGGTCGGGGTCGCCAGGCCTTAGCTAGTGGCTGGCAACTCTGGAGAACTGCAGGCAAGGGCCTACATGCCCTCGCCCAGATTTGGGGTGAGGGTCGCCGGCCCTCGCCTAGAGTGGACCAAGGGCTGCCGCTAGCTAGGGCCGGGTCGAATCCTCACCCCCACCGTTGCAGGTCCCTTCCAACGATGGTGGGGCAATGGTAGTGAGGGCCATGGAGGTGCTCGCTAATTTGCTGCCTTTTAAAAAAAAATTAATTAGTATCTATATTTTAAAAAAAAATCAAATTAAAGGGGCAAACTGACATTGTTTTTGGACAAGAATTGCAAAGTGGATATTTTGGCAAGTCACATAGACCAATATTATTAATAACGGCAAGTCTTGTTGGAGTTGGTACTTAAGTATCTATTTTTTTTTTTAAATGGCACTTAAGTGAAGTATTTCTTGGAAATATTGACCCTTGGGATGTCCATCTCTCCACGAAATCACATGCGCTACGGATTTGTTGATTGATTGATTCTCGAAGTCTAGTCTTGAGATTAAAAAAAGAAAAAGAAGGTCTTGTGTCCCGACCAATAGGAGGCGGGCAAGGGCCTTTCATTAAAGGGAGCTTGGATAATACAGTTTTTCGTGTAGATATTGATTGATCGACTAATTGCTATATTTTGCTATGAGCAAGCTTGTATCGTAAAAGTTCATGAACCGTCAGCAATACTGCTCTATTGAAGTTCTAAAAAATATACATGAACTAAACAAAATGTTTTAACTACCACTTCATACACATATCTCGCAACAAAGCACACATCTCATGACAAAGCACAAAAATTGAATGACGTTCCCGTTTATTTTGAGAATAAATTATAATTTACATCCATATTGAGATAAGTGTGTTCTAGAATCATCTAGGAGGTATGTCCATCTTCCTTTTGGGGCTATAAATAGCCATGAGATACTCTCACTTTAGCTAGAGTGAAAGATGTTCTCCTTAGCAACATTTGTGGAGGGTGCCTCTAATGTAGAAAATAAAGTGTGTTTTTTTCTGAGTGAGTTTATGATATTTCTGAACATTATAAGAGCCAGTAGAGGACTGTGAGCCCAGTCAATGAATGGAGTGCTCAAAGTTCTGTTAGTGCATAGTTCGGGATTCTAAATTCAATTTCTATCCCTATTTTAAAAAAAAAAATTATTTCTCTCTGTTATTTTTTAAACAAACTACATTTATTGATATAAATAGCATGACCAATATTATCTTTACAGTCTCTATCATTAGGAGCGATTGTGATTCCTTCCATTCTTGGAGCCTTTGCAACTTACACCAGCCAAATCTATGGATTTCAAAGCTATTTTCTCTTTCTTCTTAGTTCCACATCTATGTGTGACATGCAAAGCATTTTGCATAAACACACTAGTAAATGAATCGACTGGACCTCTGTCACATGTAGTATTATGTGTCACCAGCAGGTTGTCTTTGGCTGATTTCACCCATGGGGTCAATTAGTAGCAAGATCGTATCTTGAAGATATTCTAAGAGTAGAGTACTTTCAAAGAATGAAAACGTAAGTTACCGACCAACTCAAACTTCTAGGACAACATGCTAATGTCTAATTGGAGGGATCAAACTTGATAGTGTCTATTTTCGTGCCGCCTTATATAGTCAACATAAACTCATGAAGAGTTGCTATGCCTTGTCGATTGCTTGTTATAGGTGATTGATCAAACATCTCTTGATACATCCTGAAAATTGGTCTAGTATACCAACTTTCAACTTCTTTTTCCAAGGAATTTGGATTTTTAATTGGCCATGTTTATCTGGCGGTGCTTGTGTTCGAGAAATTCTTCCCTATACATGTGCTTGGCCATCTTCCTACATCGGTGTGCAATTTGGGATAGCTGATATTAAAATCATGAATATCAAGATTAATCAATATAAACAACCAAATAATTAAGAATAAATTAGATCAATATATGAATGTAGAACACCATAAAATATATGCATGGAGAAATTAGATTGTACCTATTTGAGACATTACTGTACTAAAAGGAAATAGATCAGTCTAATTGGGAATCATTGATTTATTGGAATGCTAGATCATCCTCTCTATAACCTATTTCAGTATACCAGCTTTCCATGTGATAAAACAATTGATAGATATAACCTATCATTTTATAGGCTAAAGAGGAGACCTAACAAATGTTAATTACTAGTGTGCCAACTAGGCCCCTCTCATCATGGGTTTCAGTTAAACACAATTAATTGCCTATATTTTGCTACTTGATAAATGCCAAAACTCAATTCAACAAGATCAGTAAATGGTTCAACATATATTAGAATATCCATTAACTCGATCATTTTTAAATAAAAAATCAATTAATTAATATAAGCTCATATTTAGGAAATTTCCAACATTCTCCCACTTGGAGTACATTAATTAACTTTTTTTTTAAAACGATTTTATTTTAAAAATGGCACTCTCAAGTTAATAACTGAAAATTTGTTTTATGTAATCATAATTTTGAAAAAATAATATTCCAATAACGGCATCTTAGGACCAACCCCATCCTATATAATCTCAATATAGGACTATGACGATCAAGGTGTTAAGAAAATATCACTACACATGATTTTCCATAATCACATATAATAAGTATTAATTTTCATGGATCATAGGCCTAGAAGTGTAGTAAGAAATAGTGCTAACATGTGATAAAAAATACACTATTTCTTATTGGTTCTTAATGCAATTTCTCGACGACATGAAACTACGTTAGCGCAATTTCTAAAACAACACAAATTGCCTTAGTTCAATTTCTAAACAACATGAAATTGCACAACTATGTCACAATTTAACATGAGGTCTCAAAATTAGTGACATCCAATCGTCTATAAACTAAACATATGTTTAAAGATACTATTTTATACTTCCATTTCTCATTCGACAAGAGAAATGATAGTAATAACAATAAAGTCAACATTGATAATCATCAAAAGTAAATGCTCTAATAAAGATCATAAAAGAATTATCAATTTGCATATAAAAAACAATATTCATAAAAGCAAATTATATATAGCTCCCACTAACAAAATAGATTAAAAGAATCTAAAACACTCATATTCTTTACATGTTTCTTAAATAAATAGGTCATAAACCTTTTATTAGAAGATCGGCCAACATAGACTTAGTTATGATATTCTCAATCACAATGTCTCCAATTTTGACCAAATCCTTAACAATATAATATTTGATTTCCATGTGTTTAGATGCATTGTTGATCTTGTCATTCTTAGAATAAAACACGGCTCTTTTGTTGTCACAGTAAATCACCATAAGTCTAGCAATAGGGTCCACAACTCATAAAAGATCTTTTTTACCATCAAATGGGTTGATACTAGATAAAAAAAAATGGTAACATTCCGAGATCAAATTTCTTAGCCAAACAACCTGAGTTAAAGCACCGTAACACGCTACAAATTCAACAAACATTGCAGAGTTCGTAACTAAGGTTGGCTTTGTGCTTTTCCAAGAAATAACACCTCTAACCATCATAAAAATTTATCCATAAGTTGATTTTCTGTCATTTGAACAACAAATAAAATTAGCATCTAAATATCCAATCACTGAGATCCTCTACTTTGCTATACACAAGCATGAAGTCTTTTGTCCATTGTAGATGTCTCATCACTTTCTTAACTACAACCCAATAATCATGACTTGGAATTGACAGATATCTCCCAAGAGTATTCACTGCAAAAGTAATATCAAATTAGGTACATACTTGTGCATACGTAAGACTACCAACTACACTAGCATATGGAACATTCTTCATTGCTTTCTTTTCAACATCATTCTTGGGGTATTGTTCAATGCTTAATCTATCTCTTTTCACAATAGGAGCTTCAACCTTGCAAGTTTACATATTAAATCTTTTCATAACACAATCTATGTAACTTTTATGAAATAACCCTAGAACATTATTAAATATGTCACGATGAATCTCAATGCTTGGAGCAAAAGATGCTTCTCCTAGATCTTTCATATCAAACTTTGCAGACAGAAAACTTTTTGTGTCATTTAATAGATCAACATCTCTACTAGCAAGGAAAATGTTATCTTCATAAAGTACTGAGAATATATATCTACCCCCACTTACTTTCATGTAAATGCATTAATCAAATTTGTTTTCTTCAAAGACAAATGATCTCACAATTTTATCAAATTTCAAGTAGTACTGACACGATGCTTGTTTGAAATCATAGATAGACTTCCAAAGTTTGCATGCCATGTGCTCTTTTCCAACTTCTTTAAACCCTTTAGGTTACTACATATACACTTCTTCATCTAGATCTCCATTTAGAAAGGCTATTTTGACATGATTCTAATGAAGTTTTAAGTCAAAATGAGCCACAAATGCCCTAATTATCCGAAAGAAATCTTTAGTAGACATTGAAGAAAGGATTTCGGTATAATCAATGCCTTCTCTCTGTATGGATCCCTTTGCAACCAATCCTGCCTTGAATCTCTCTATGTTACCTTTCTAGTCTTTCTTGATTCTGAATATCCATTTACAGCCAATCGGTTTGTGCCCATCAAGTAAATCGACAAGTTCCCATACTTGATTATTTGACATGGAAATCATATCATCATTCCTTGCTCATAACTATTTATCGGCCTGATCACTATTAAGAGTTTCTCTAAAGGTCATCAGATCAAATATATCTAATGTCAAAATTAGCCAGACATAACAATCATTTAAAATCATTGTCTTCTTTGCCATTGTGATCTTCACATAGGCATTTTTGGAACTAGATCATTTATTTGGGGAATTTCATTGTAATAGAAGGGTCTACTGTTATTACTCTAATATATGCTTCTTCATGAATTTTCACTATGCAAGTCTCTCGCATAAAATCATTGTTCAAGATGGACAATGGAATAAAGACTGTATTGTTTGGATCTTCCCTTTCGAAAGATTAGAAGAACTCTTTTCAACAATGTCTAACTTTAGGAACTTGGTAGTTGATACTCAACGATTCTAGTGACACGAATAGGACAATAAAACATATACCATTTGGAATGGTTAGGGTATCCAATAAAGTAACACCTAGTAGTCTTGGGTTCAGTCCTCTTTTCAGAATGATCATAAATTTTCACATTTACAAGACACCCTCAATCTCGAAAATGATTCAAGCTAGGTTTCCTCCATATCCACAATTCAAAAAACATTTTCGACACTAATTTGCTAGGTACACGATTCAAAATGAAAGATGTTGCTTTGATTGTATCACCCTTAAGTATACAAACAAATTAGATCTACTCATCATACTTCTTTTCATCTTTATGAGTGTGCAGTTATGCCTTATAGCTATACCATTCTACTCATCATCATATTAAGCAACAATACCACAATCTTGGAAATATTTAGCAAACGGTGAAATTTGCTATCCAGTCTTAGTATATCGCCCATAATACTCACCACTGTGATTAGATTTGACAATCTTGATGACTTTTCCCAATTGTTTCTCAACTTCAATGGAAACGCTCTAAACATGTCAAGAGCATTAGCCTTCTCTTTAATCAAATAAACATAACAATAATGGGATAAATCATCAATGAAGGTGATGAAGTACTTATTTCCACACGAGATGGTTGAGTATGATCCGTTAATAGATTTTTGACTACGAGTAGCCCCTTTCTTCTTAGTTTTAGTCAACTTTTCTCTCACACAATCAATACAAGTCTTAGTATCATTAAAGTCAAAAGAAAGAAAAATATCAGTCTTAATGCGTCACTTTACCCTTTCCTTATAGATATGCCCTAATTTTTTATGCCGGAGTAATGAAGATTTCTCTTTGAACAAATACCTCTTAACTACATTATTCTCAAAATTTAAGGAACAATATGATCTATCAAGAAATAAAGATAATCAATATAATCAATCAGACATAATAAAATTCCCAATAATTCTAAAATCATAAATCAAATCCTTTATCTTATTTGCAATATCCAATTTTGTCAAGCGAAGAAAGAGAGATCGAGTTTCTTCTAAATCTAAAAACATAAAAGACATTATTCAAAATAAGATGAAAACTAAAGTCTAAATTCAAAACAACTGTGTCTATATATTCCGCATCGACTACACTATTGTTTACAACTTTACGCTTTGACTCCCTCAAACTTGGACCATTTAGATTTGTAAGAGCCTGTAAGGTAGTAGTCACATGAATAGACCAATTAAGCCCTCGAGAATCCAAAGGAATATCAACTAGATTTGATTCAAAGCAAACCAACAACTCACCTTGGTCACTTTGTTTTTTTGCTTTTAGCCAATTCAGTTGGCAGAATATTCAAGGCATGATACACTACATAATCTTCAAAAAGGCTCATGTTATGGGTCTTAAGTCTATATTGAATATGGTTCATCTTCAATATAAATTCTCTAACTCCCATGAGAGCATTGATCAGCCTATTGTCACGGGCTGATCAATCAACTCTCGATCAACTCTCGATTCACCCGTGCGGCCTTAAGGTTTTACCCCTAAGCAGCCTTTCACACTCGACTCACAACGAACTTCTAGAGAGAGAAACACTTGATGAGAGAAAAGCTCTGGATTTTTATATATGTTGTGAATGAGAATACAATGAGGGAGGACACCCCTTTATATACAAGTATAAGGCAAACCCCAGCCGTAGATCTCCCTTAGATCTAACGGTGGAGATTGCACATCCCCATCTACCAACCACCGGCATTTATAGCCAACTACCAGCTACTCACATTTATATCGTATGCGTACAAATACAGTATCACCCGCCCCTAGGAGAATACTTTACATCTCGGGAACATAGGTCGAGGTTCATCACGTGTCACGCCCGTGCCATGGAAACCTCTTGGACATGCTAACTTTCGGGCCGTGACAATACCGATGGGTTTAGCGGCCTTGATTGTTATGATATTGTTTGTTATGTTGGTTCTTGCATTTCACTTGGACTTGTGTCATCTTGTTATGGTGATATTACTTGTATCCGTCCTCATAATATTGTGCCATTGATCAGCATATCATGTATGGTCCATGTATTGCGCATCGTGACTTGCAATATTTGTTTACCATATCATGTTTTGTCATGCATACTTTGAATATGTCGTCTTATGACATAATGAAAAGTCATCCTTCGGGCTCGTTTTGTCAATTGGATGCTTGTCACCTCAAACACAATTAGTCACATCATTGTGTACTATTGCTACGTCATTGCGTGCTAGTTGTGCCCGTGCGTGCTCATTCGTTATTCATATGCATTTGTTGAATCACCTTCACCCTCGCGGCTTTACCATGCCACGTTGTATGGTTTTCTATATTTGTTGTCCTAGATGTATTGCTCACGCGTGTTTCATTTTTATGCATCTTGACCGTGTCATCGTCATGTGTAAAAGTCATTATATGCATCTGCGTGTTGTCTTATCTATCATCATTCATGCCTCATGCTTACGATATTAAATTGATGCCCCTTGTCAAGTACATCCAACATATGTATCATGATTACATGCACAGCATCATTTTCAATACAAAGAGCATGTTGGACACACGCTAAACTTGAGGTTGGGTCGGTATCCGCGAGTTCATGCGGATATTTTAGTTGGAGTTCGGGTAACGATATTTGACATTTTCAGAATTCGAAGAAAATTATATGTTTAGTATGTATGATAAATCACTCGATTAAAAGGATGTTAAAGAATAGCAACCGGAGAAATCTTAGGATTAACGAAATGTTCTAAAAATCTTAGGTGCACCAGCTTGACGACCTAAGGTTATAAACTCATGATTTTCCAGAGGCACTATAGACCATTTAATCACAAATTTTCCACATTTATCCCATTTAAGGGACGTCACCAAATGCTGGATAGAATAATCCCTGTCCGATCTTTTCTTATCCGAGCATAGCAATTCGAGCTCCCAAACGGGCGGTTTTTGTATTTCACGTTCCTCATAGATGCACCACCTACTTTTGTTCCCAGGTGGTCTGGAATGGACATCAATGTTTAGATGAGGACTGAGAAGTGAGAATCAACGAGGAGGAGATTCACCGAGCAAAATCATGCATCGCCCAAGAGACCATCCACTTGGAAAAAGAGAGACCGTCTATCTCCTCAAGTCCACATCTTCCTTCATTGGCATCTGCCCTTCACCGCTCTTTAGTCATTCTGTCCATATAATCCACTAGAAGCAAAAACAAAAATATATATTTTTATATTATTTATATATATCCCTCAAGTCTACATCTCCCTTCATTGGTGTAACATCTCGGGCCCCACTGTGTAATATTGTCCGCGTTGGGTCACGCGCAATGGCGCGGACAAACCGCCATCCCAGCCACAGTCTTTTCCTTCACGGCTTTAAAACACGTTACACAAATTAGAGGGACCCAAGCCTTATAAGCTAACCAAGATCTCCCTCCCTAGGCGATGTGAGACAAGAGAGGAGGCTGTCATACTCTCCACCTCTTAACAGAAGCGCATCCTCGCTGTGGCCCCATGGGCATCAGAACAGCATTCGAGCTGTGATCCCACACACGGTCGGGAGTCAGCTCTGATACCACTTGTAACATCTTGGGCCCCACTGTATAATAATGTTCGCTTTGGGTCACCCACTCTGGCGCGGACGAACCGCCATCCCAGACACGGTCTTTTCCCAAGCCTTATAAGCTAACCAAGACCTCTCTCCCTATGCGATATGGGACAAGAGAGGAGGCTGTCACACTCTTCACCTCTTAACCTCGTTGTAGCCCCACAGGCGTCAGAACAGCATTTGAGCTGTGGTCCCACACACGCGGTCGAGAGTCGGCTCTGATACCACTTGTAACATCCCGAGCCCCACTATGTAATATTATTCGCTTTAGGTCACTCGCCCTGGCGCGGACGAACCGCCATCCCAGCCACTGTCTTTTTCCCTCACGGCTTTAAAACGCGTTACACAAATTAGAGGGACCCAAGCCTTATAAGCTAACCAAGACCTCCCTCCCTAGGCGATGTGCGACAAGAGAAGAGAATTCTTGGGTCATGTGATCTCGAAAGATGACATATTAGTGGACCCAAAGAAGGTTGAAACAGTTGTTAAGTGGTATCAGAGCCGACTCCCGACCGCGTGTGGGACCACAGCTCGAATGCTGTTCTGACGCCCGTGGGGCCATAGCGAGGATGCTGTTCTGTTAAGAGGTGGAGAGTGTGATAGCCTCCTCTTTTGTCCCACATCGCCTAGGGAGGGAGGTCTTGGTTAGCTTATAAAACGTGGGTCCCTCTAATATGTGTAACATGTTTTAAAGCTGTGAGGGATAAATACTATAGCTGGGATGGCGGTTCGTCCGTGCCAGGGCGGGTGACCCAAAGCGGACAATATTACACAGTGGGGCCCGAGATGTTACAATTGGCATATGCCAATTCACTACTCTTTAGTCATTGTGCCCATACAACCCACTAAAAGATAAAAAGAAGTGCCCATACAACCAACTAAAAGATAAAAAGAAATATTGATGGTGTCGATGACAAAAGTATTTTGCTGTCCACTTAGGTTTATAGGATGCGATTTATTTATTGCGCTGTTGATAATGGAGTTTCCCGGCTTTTTATCGCATAACCTACTAATACGCACCGAGAATCACACATAAGAAATACGTGTCATTATCCGTAGTTGATTAAATTAAAGCAAAACGCAATTTTCTATCATATCGTGATTTCCGGGTCCATTTTTTAGCTACCATATTGAATAATGTTGAAAAGAAATTCACTTGAATTGGGTTAGCAGCAAACAAATAATTTTCAGTTTTTATCATAGCAGGATATGGATCTAGGGTATAAATTACCCAGTTCTTTGTTCAACCGCCGTATGAAGTGTTTCTATAATTAAAATAAAAGTCAACTCTCCTTTCTACTAGATTGACCTTGCCAGATGGATTGCTTTATAAAACAAACTTGTTCCATAGCCTGCTTATTAATATGTTGGGTTACGCCCGCAGATGATCCTTTCAGGTAATTGGGTTCATTCAATTACTGTTTTAGTCAATGGTTAATCGCTTGTTCAATCACTCTGTCGTAACGACTTGGTAAAGCTACCACCCCAGGGCTTGCTTCCACGACTCTACTCTTTGTGCCTAGCATTTTGATTTATTCCAGCCCTACCCTAGAGACACTAAATCGCCTCGGATCTTAGCCTTCCCGAGGAGAAAGATTCTGAGAAGTGAATAGACCCGCTCGATAAGGAAGCAGCTCTTTGAAGTCGCTTAGGGTTACGTATTCAGTTTTAGGTAGGCCATCGTATATCAAACCATCTACATCGATTACGAAATTCTTTGTTTTCTTCCAAAGAAAAAATTGCGGTAGTCGTTTTCAGTGAAAGGAATCAAGCATTGACTTGCTGCTTCGCGACTACCCTTATCATTTTTCTCGGCATGATGTGCTAATTAATTGCATTAAGACCCAATTATTTAAAAAGACAACTTATGTTTGGCAAGAAGTAAAGGTAGCAGAACTTAGGAGAAGATAGAAATAAGAAGAAAATTTGGACCTCTTCATTCCTTAGCTAATTTTAAATTAGATGTATGAGCAGGTGCTCAGTCGCCTCTAGGGTATAAACTTTTTGCTAAACATAAATCCAATCATTTTGTATTGCCTGCTTTTCAATCAAGAAAGGAAGATGTTACTCCTAATGGTAAGTTTTCTATTGTAGTCGATTGAATTTGGCTTCGCTGTGTCCCCAAATCAAATGATAAGCAACTTGATTTGATTCATTCCCATTTGGGCAAAAGGGGGCCGCATAATCACATGCGGTACAGATCCGTTGGTTGGTTGATTCTCGAAGTCAAGTCTTGAGAAAAAATAAAAAAAGGTCTAGGGTCCCGACCAACAAATGAATAGGAGGCAGGCAAAGGCCTTTCATTAGAGGGAGCTTGAATAATATGGATATATCTATATAGATATAGATTGATCAATAAATTACTATATTTTGCTATAAGCAAGTTTGCATTGTAAAAGCTCATGAATCGTCAGCAGAATTGTTCTATTGTAGTCCTAAAAGTAATTCATGAGCCAACAAAAGTTTTAACTACCAATCTATGCACACTTCTCATGACAAACCACAAAAATTATAGATAAAGTTCACGTTAAGATTGAACAGAAGATTAAAATTTACATCCATATTATACATAGGCGTTTTACTGGTTGAACCCTCCGCATGTGCAAAACTTCACGTTCTACAACTTGTATTATAACCAACACCTTTAGATCCCCAGTCCTATTCTATGTTATTTTGATAAATAAGAAATTAATAAAGAAAAAAATTCCATGAATCATTGCAATATGTTCATTCTATTTTGCCACACAACACATGTCATGGTCAACCTGATTGGCATCAGTCGTGGGATTGTGTGACACTTAGGGCCTATTTGTTAAGAGCACATTTGGAAACTTGCTAAATAGTGACCAATTCTATTCTTTTATTCTTAGAAATAAATTTGGAATAAAAATCCGTTTGATATTTTTTTTCTAGAAATAAATTAAAATTTTTGTTTCCGAGAATAGATTTGGAACAGAATTACAAAGTTAAAAAAAGTTGCTTCTTTACTCTCGAGAACAATTTCAAAATCAAGTCAACTTAACTTTCTTTTTTCTCTTTTCTTTTCTTCTTTTCTTCTTGTTCTTATTCATTCTTCCTTCTTCTTCCACCACCGCCAGTCGCAAGGTGACTAATTGGGCAAGGTTCGACAAGCTCGTTAGAGACTCAACAGTGGCCAAGCGAGCCTCTTCGAAGCCTCCCTCAACCACCGACGAGCCTCTCCTAGCCAAGCAAGGCTCATCCAACCATTGATGAGCCTCACATGGCTAGGCAAGGCTTGGCCAAGCCTTGGCCGGGCAAGGCTCGATCTTGCCTAGATCTGGCGAGGTTGAGCTTGCCCAATCGCTACTATGGCTTGACCTCGTTGGTCCACCACGAGGTTGGCATTGCCCAACCAAGACAAGGCCGACCTCGTAGTGCCTAGCAAGGTCAAGCCCTATTAGTAGCCGGGTGAGCTCAACCTCACCCAGTCACTAACAAGGCTCGACCGATGAGTTGTGGCCTCACTTGGGTCCAGCAATGCTTCAAGATTGACAACCCTCATCTGGCTAGTTGTTAGTCATTTTGAGATCAACGACCGGGCAAAGCTTGAAAAAGAAGATAAAGAAAAGAAAATAAGAAAATAAGAAAAAAGTAATAAAATTATTAAAAATTTTGAGGATGCCATATACAATTCTATTCTAAGAATAGAATTTTTGGATAGTTACCAACGCCTTCAAATGCTTAAAATTGTTCCCAAAAACAGAATGGTTATCAAACACCAATAAACAAATAGTAACTGATTCTATTATTTTATTCTTGAGAATAAAAAAAAATAAAAATTCAATTGGTAAATTTTTTATTCTCAAGAATAGATTTGAAACAAAATCAAGAAGTTAAAAAAATTACTTTTTGCTGTTCCCAATAAATATAACAAAATCAAGCCAACTCAAATTTCTTTTTTCTCTTTTCTCTTCTTCTTTTCTTTTTTTCTTTTTCCTTCTCTCTTCTTCTTCCATCATTGCCAATTGCTAGCAACCGATTGGGCAAAATCTAGTGAGCTCACTGAAAACTCATCAGGCCAATGCGAGGTTCGACAAGCTCGTCAAAGGCTTACCAGCCATTAGTGAGGTCGGCAGACAAGGTGCGACCTCGCCAAAGGCTAGTAATGCTCTGGCAAGTTCATTGGCCATCATCTGGCCACTCACTGATCATTTCGAGGCTAGTGACTTGAGAAGAGAAAGAAAAGGAAAAAATAAAAAAAGTAATGAATTTATTAAAAAAAATAAATGGTTTGAATTAGAAATTTTGAGGACGATGCCAAATGTAATTATATTCTGGGAATATAAATTTTGAACAATTACCAAACACTTCCAAATCCTTAGAAATTCATCCAAGGAATATAATAAAAAATAACCATTTTTAATCATAAATTATTTTCGAAAATAGAACGATTAGCAAACAAACCCTTAGTAAGCGAATTTACTAGGCCATTCTTTCTTGACTTGTTGATGAAAAAAAAGAACTACCTCTATTTTTCCTACACACAGTTCATAAACTTTTGTCAAATATATAATTGGGAAAAAACCACCAAAAACCCCAAACTTTACCCAAAGTGATAAATTTATCCCAAACTTTTTTTGTAACATGAAAATCCCTGAAGTTTACTAACTATAATACATTTACTCCAAACTTTTTTTTGTGACACAAAAAACTTGAACTTTCATTCGTGTGACACATTTATTCTAAATTATAGAGCATTTTAGTCTTTTTACTTTTTACTTTTTTTTTCTTTTTTCTTTTCTCTTCCCTCCACCGGCTATGGCGGAGCCGGCGGAGGGAAGCCGGCCACCGACAAGGGCTGCCCTCGCCTGCATCAAGCAAGGACGGCCCTCGACAGATTTGGCGAGGGAGGCCCTCGCCTGCGTTGGGCGAGGGGTGCAAGGCAGGCCCTTGGCCAATGCCGATGAGGGCACCCCTTGCTCAAGTCCGCGAGTCCGGCGAGGGCCTCCCTCACCCGACGCCGGTGAGGATGACCCTTGCCAGATCTAGCAAGGGAGGCCCTCCCCCGACGTCGGCAAGGGCACCCCTCACCCAACGCCGATGAAGGGTGCCCTCGCTAGACGTCGACTTCCCTCCACCGACTCTGCCATGGCCGGCAAAGGGATGAGAAAAGAAAAAAATAAAAAGGAAAAATAAAAAGAATAAGACGAAAATACCTTTAATGGGATAAATGTGTTGCAATTTGCAAAGTTGGGGATTTTTCATGTCACAGAAAAAAAGTTTGGGATAAATTTATCACTTTGGACAAAGTTTGGGGTTTTTGGTGGCATTTTCCCTATACAATTTAGGTTATTAACTTTTAATTTATTCAATATGATATTTAAATTTTAGCCCAATTTGCAATATAGTCCATAAACTTCTCATTCGTTTAGTTAATACAATCTCTAACTATATGAAAATATTGAATATAGTCCTTAAAATGACTATATTCAATATTTTCATACAGTCCGTGGACTATATTAAACATGTACCAAAAATTCAAGAACTACACTAAATAAATTAAAAATTCAGGAATTACATTGTACATTGAATTAAAATTCATGTAAATAAATTAAAAATTCAAAGATCAAATTGCACATTAAGCTAACGTTCAAGAAATATTTATATTATTTTCCGTTTCAAGAATTCTAGATGTTTTTAGGATTTTTTAGACAATTTAGATTTTTCTTAAAGCATAGAATTGTGGGTCACATTTAATTTAATTTAATTTTTTTTACTTTAACCTCTAGAATTATCTAGGGAAGTGATGTTTTAGAATTACCTAGGAGGTAGGACCATCTTCCTCCGGGGACTATGAATAGCCGAGAGTGCCTTTAATTTGTTTTATTTTTTAAAAATGTTTTTTTTAACCGAATTTTTGCTTTTCTCACGAAGTCGAATCAGAGCAGCCGGCAAAGTAATAAAGGACTATCAGCCCAATGGTCAATGATCGGAGTACCCTTGGGCAACTATCCGGACTGTGAAGTCGGTTTATCCCCATTTTGAAGGAATGGTTTCTCTTTTTTATTGTTTAAACAAACTATATTTATAATATAACTAAGAGCCACCTAGGCTTATTTTATATTGAATTTTATATTTTTTTATTAATCTACTTTTGCACCGGATGCATTTGAACTTTTAATTATTCTCTGGTATTTCAATAATAATTTAGATTTTGGGAAAGTTTTTAATTTTCAAAATTT
Source organism: Eucalyptus grandis x Eucalyptus urophylla (assembly GCA_028830015.1). Taxonomy (NCBI): domain Eukaryota; kingdom Viridiplantae; phylum Streptophyta; class Magnoliopsida; order Myrtales; family Myrtaceae; genus Eucalyptus; species Eucalyptus grandis x Eucalyptus urophylla. The sequence continues at coordinate 30,808,073 of CM054188.1, read as the reverse complement.
CAAGAGAAGGTCAAAAACATAAGTACTTTTAACAATAAATATTTATGGCCTATTATTATATAAAGTAAAGAGATTTCCTACTCTCAAAGGATCACAGTAAGTAAACTGATATTTTGTTTCCATTGTATGTCAATTTTGCAATTTGAATAAATTCTATTTTATAACTAATCTTATTGCAAAAGGGGGCAAACCTTGAGATATTTTCTCTTTTAACAGATTTGAGCACAAATGTATTCATATTATCACAACAATTTCTTTTAGTCAATTCGTGATTCATATATCTCGTCATAAGACGATTCTTACTAAATATTTTAAATAATTTTTTCATCCACGCGGTTTTGCCGGTACATAGGATGTCAAATATGAAGCTCACTCCAAGCCACACGTATGTTCCTCCTTTTTTTCTCTCTCTCTATCTCTCTCTCTCTCTAGATCGTAAAATCACTCGCTTCAGCGGATTGTGGTAGTGATGCGTTGCAGTATTGTACATATAAAGTGAGTCCGAAATTTTAAGGACGGACCCAGAAATGGATCCGTTGGATCCGTCGGACTTCTATCATGGAGATGACTCCCGGGAAGGAGCGAACACCAAACTACCAGAGCCTGATTATTCTGCGGCTGAGTTTGCGGCGGATGTGGCGGCTGCGGTCCAGAGCCCTCTCAGTTTCGGCCTCGGCGACCGCGACTTCTTACTCAAAACGATCGATTTTGAAATGGAGGCCCTGGAGAAGCTGGACCGTGAGTTCCAGTCCCGCAGCGACATCGACATCTACTTCTCCAACTCTGACCAGCACCAAGGGGTCGAGCCCATGGCGGATGATTGTAATCAAGCCGGCGACGATTTGGAAGAGGCGACGGCAACTCATGAATATGGCTCCAACAACCTCACAGGCTCCTTGGCCTCTGACGTCCACCGTCGCAATCACAGAGCCAGCGACGCCGAGGAAGTGGCCTCAAACCAGCAGGTAAGCGCTCACTCTTTCAACTATGGGTAAGACGAGCTTGATCGTTTCCAGAATCAGGTACTCACTAGTGGCCAATTTTTGATAGATTTAAGACACATTTGGTAACGATTCTATTCCTAAAAACAAATTCTAATCAGAAATTATTACTGTTTCCGGGAACCGATTCTGAGTAAAAGAACGCATTTGGTAACTGTACAAAATTTCTGATTCTAGAATAGAATTACGTTTGGTACATGTTCATTGATTCTGTTCCAAATCAATTTCTTTTAATTTTTATAAATTTTTATAAATTTTTCCTTTTTTCCTTTTCTTTTTTTTCTTTTTTTTTCTTTTCTTTTTTTCTTTTTTCTCCTATTCTTCTTCTTCAGGCCGGTTGCCGGTCCGACGACCGGCCAACGAGGGCCGGCGACCTCACCAGAGCATCGCCGACCCTCGACGAGGCCGGCCCTCGTCGACCAAGCCTCGCCGATGGCCAAGCAAGCCTTGTCGAGGCTGGGCGAGGCCCGTCTAGCCACTGGCGGGGCTGGGCGAGCCTCGCCGGTGGCTGGGCTTGCCTCCAGCGAGCTCGCCGAACCAATTGCTAGCAACCGGTGATGGCGGACGACGGTGACCGGTGGCAGCGGACGACAATTGCGAGATGGTTGTCGATGAAGAAAAGAGTTTTGATTCTCAATTTTATTTCTGGAACAAGAATCACATTTTTTTTTTGTTCTTGATTCTACTTCCAATCTGATCCCGAGAACAAATTTGTTCCCGAAAACAAAAATTTTACCAAACGCGATTATGGGCCCAAACTGATTATGGGAACAAAAAATCAGAATTTAGCCATATTTGGATAGTTACCAAACAGGGCCTTAGTATTTGCTCTCCTCCCATATCACCAACAATTCTAGATAATATTTCAAAGGTTTCATTTTAACAACAACCAATCCCATTTTATGTGAGGAGATATCGGATTGATTGCCCCAGCTGTTGTGCAAAACAGAGATGTGTACCAGGTGTCTAATCCATATGAGTACTTGTCTATTTCTGAATTATCAAATCAGTCATTGTATGGGCTAACTCAAAAATACAGTTATAATAAATTTACTTAAAATTAATTTTTTGACTATTAAAAATCTCAAATCGATATATTTATGATAAATTTATTATTCGTTAATTTCCGTAAAATTAGATTAATACTATGAAAAATCATAAACCAGTACTTGTGACAAACGGAGGATGAAACCTTAAACTAATATACCCATTAACTGTCACGTGTTATCGAACTTAGGAATTTGATGGCAAAATTTAACGAAAACTAATAAAAAATAAATTTGGCTCAAATGTATTAAGGATTTTTTATGGTCAAAAAATTAATTTGAAATAAATTTATCGTAAGATATTAGTTTGGAGTTTTTGGTAATACCAACATTATTTTATATAACAACTTACTCTACAAAAGATAAAGTGTTGTAACTTGCCAACTTGCCTAAAAACCCTGGTCAAAAGATGTGTAATGGAGAGATCTAGGCAATAGAAAGAGGAAAGTGTTGATTTCTTCAAAATAACTTTGGATTGATGTTCATATCCCTTATCGTGCCGTGTTTGAATTGGCCTATTTTATAAAATAGGCTTTACAAGTATAACAGTTTTTTGAGAGATTTTTCATAGTATCAACTCTACAAAATAATAATAATGATGGTGTGAAGAGAGTTAGTAAAGTCAGTTATTGCATTGACTTTGCAACCTATAAATGGGAACAAGTGTTCCTTGCTATGTGTGGGGAAAAGAGTCAAGGTGGAGAGTGTGTGAGTGTGAGGAGAGGAAAGAAAAAGAGTAGTGTTGAATAGAAAGGGACACTGTGTGAGTGATGAGTGGTGTAAATTGAGTCTTCTTATTATAATAAGAGAGCTTTATTTAGGTTGGGATATCAACTTGATTCTCTATAAGTTAATGGGTTGACAAGAAATGACTCACATAACACGATTAAATAATGGGTTGACAGGTTGCATGAACCGTCATGCCACGAAATTGACCCATCGACATGAAATCAATATGTTAACATAAACTTGACACAAAATATTCTCAATTATTCATAAATAATCAATTTAAAATTACAGTAATTTGTCAAATCATCATATAAAATTGAAAAGCATGTTCATAATCAATGAAATATCATTAATTTAAGATCTTACTAGTGAATAACGTGGAAATAGCACTTATTTAACTAAATCATACATTAACGGGTCACATACACAATGTCATGTCTGGTTATACGACACATACACAATGTCATGTCTGGTTATACGAGTTAATGTCAACAATAACCCATCAATTTAAACTGGTCATACCAGTTGATGTCAAGTTTGGCGGGTTTGACACAAACACAATGTCGCAACCCTCCTGTGATGATCGTTGAGATGGTTTAATGGATTGCTAGGCATCTTGCAAGGTGGCGCTTACACTTTGCAAAGACTCTTCCAAACCTCATTGACCGCAACCTAGAGCATGCATGGCAATGTTTCTCTTCTTTTGTTTTTCTATTTTTTTGTTCTTTGAAATAAATAAATAAATAAATAAATAAATAATAGAAACCAGTTTGATAACATCAATTAATTTTTCCATTCCTTGAAATAGAAATTTGGTCAGGAAATAGATTTGAAATAGAAACAAGAACTAGAAAAAAAAAGTAATTTCTTCCTAAAAATAATGTTTAAAAATAAGTCGTTTTTTTCTTTTCTTTTTTTCTTTTCTTCTTCTTCCTTAGCACTTGCTCCCCCCCCCCCCCCCCAACTGTCACCGGCCACCGGCCACAGGCTAGAGGAAGAGCAAGAAGAAGAAGAGAGGAAAAAAGAAAAACCTTAAAAAAAATTATTAAAAAATGATAAGAAATGATACGTTGCAAAAAAATTGGGCGGTCGTACTAAACACATTCTTATTCTTTTTCTATTCCAAGAATATAAATTCCGTATTGTTACTAAATGTGTTATTTTACTCAAAAATTAATTCAAGGAATAAAAATAGAAAAAGACTATTTTTGAAAAGAAATTATTCCCTATAGTAAAAATATTATCAAACAGACCCTTAATTTCTCCAATATCATTAGTTAAATAAAACTAGAGCCGCCACTAACCTATTCTAGGCTTGTTATAAGTTGAGTACACATGGGCCCACCCTACGTTTGCGAACTAGAGATTTAGTATTCGAAAACTTGGTCATGCTAATTTTACCTAGTGCTTGTTATTGATACATTTTCCTTTTTAAGGAAAATCATTTTTTTCATGCGATCTTTCCAATTTTATTCCTAATCATGCAAGCGTACGTGCGTAAACCCTAAAATGAAACACTCAATGTAAACAATAAAAAATGTTTATATTAACCATATAAGAGAAACAAATCTAAATTTAGCCGGTTTTCGGTTTGTATCAATTTGCTCCTTTTCCTAGCCACTTTTCAAAATTTTAGGCTCATTATTTTTTGGTTGTTTGGAATTACTTTCCTTTTTTCATTTTCTTTTTTCCCAATATTCTTCTGAAGTTTAATAGGTTAGTGCCTTTGAAGTCAATTAATGTGTGGATTTTTTATAGCTAAGAAATGGATCGTGATGTTTAATGTTGGGTTCTTCACCATTTCAGGCCATTAATATTTCCAGCATTTCATGCATATACATATGAATTTTGCTCACTTTTGTACATCTTAGAATTTCTCAGGACAGGAAGATAAAATCGTAGACTAGTCATTCAGTCATTTCCTTCTACTGAAACTCCACTTTGCTCTTTTCAATCTTGTCCTGGAATCAACAGGAACATAGCTTGGACAATTTCAAATCTAGTCAGGGAGCATCATGTGCAACATTGCCAGAGGTGATCGGCGACGAAGATGATACACAATCTACTTCTGGTGCTAATATAGACGGAGAGGAGATTGAGTCCGATTCTGGAATGCCGAGACTGGGGATGGTGTTCTTTTCAGAGGAGGCTGTATATGATTTTTACAATAACTACGCTAAACAAACCGGTTTCAATGTGAGAAGAGGAAAAGCAGAATATTCGGGATCGAACAAGGCTATCATCAAGGCAAAGTACTTCTTATGCTCTTGCCAAGGGCGCAAGTCCAAAGAGCAGATTGACAAGCCGACACGGTACAAAAGGCGGGACACGAGAACAGGTTGTGACGCTAAGATCAAGTGCACAGTACATGATGGAACATGGAAGATCTCAAAGGTCGTCCTTGCGCATAATCACGATCTCAAGGGATGTTTCAGGAGTGGCCAAGGGCGAGTGGAAGACTCATGGGCAACAACGGCTCTTTCGACCAGAAAGATTGCGGACGAAGTTAGGATGGCCAGAGAGCACGATCACAGTGACGTCTCACAAGGCGCACGGAAGAATCGCCCATTGGCTGAGCTTGAGGCAACACAAGACTTAATTGATCACTTCAAGAATATGCAGATCCAAGACCCTTCCTTTTTTTACACGGCACAAGTAGAAGCGGCGCACGGCATGGCAAACTTTTTCTGGAGGGATAGCCGGTCCAAGGTCGATTACGAGCATTTTGGGGATGTTCTAGTCCTGGACACGAGAACTAGGATCAACAAGTATGACCTGATATGTGCGGCATTTTGGGGACTTAATCATCACCGGCAGCGCATCATATTTGGATGCGCTTTCCTGGTCGATCAAACCGTGTGTTCGTTCAATTGGTTGCTCCGGACTTTCCTTACGGCGATGAGCTGGCAGAAACCGCAGACCATCATTACTGAAGTCAGCGAAGAAATTGCCGATGCCTTAAGGGTAGTCATGCCAGACACATCCCATTGTCTGCCATATTGGTCTATCTTGAACAGTTTCGATCAATACCTTTCTCCCTTGAGTGACCGACCCGGCATCAGCAACCTCTTCAGCGAGTGTGTCTTCCATGTCCACTCTCAGGAAGAATTTGAGTTGAAGTGGAATTGCTTTGTAGGAAAATACAAACTGCATGAAAACGCGTGGCTCGCTTCTTTGTACGGAATGCGCAAACAATGGTCTCATGCGTTCACGAAGGACGTGTTTTCAGCTGGCCTACTCTCGATACAAAACGATGAGGATGCTCGTGCTGTTTTCGGGAGTCTCTCCTGCGAGGCCATGAAGCTATCCCAAATTGCACGCCAGTGTGGAAAGTTGGCCGATCACATACGCAGGGAAGAATTTCTGGCGGACAAGCACTGCGAGGAAAACACAACGAATTTGATATCTAGGAATGCGATGGAGAAAGAAGCTGAATGCTTGTATACTAGACCGATCTTCAGGATGTTCCAAGAGGAGTTGATTAATGCGCTATCACTAGCAATCGACAGAAGTGGGGGCACGACGACTCTTCCTGAGTTTAAGTTGACAGAAGAAGGCAGCATGAAGATAAACACGGTCAAGTTTGATCCTTCCAATTCAACATTAGCATGTAGCTGTGGGAAGTTTGAGTCAGTTGGTATCTTATGTTTTCATGTTCTGAAAGTACTCAACTTCAAGAATATCTTCAAGATACCGTCCCATTACTTATTGAAACGATGGACCAAATCTGCCAAAGATAGCCTACCAGTGGACACCTGCAGTGCAGGGATTGCACGAGATAATGGTCTGGCCAATTCGTTTATCGGTGAGTTTATGCGAAAGGCTTTGCATGTCGCACATATATGTGCAACTAAGAAGAGGGAGAGAATAGCTTTGAAGTCCATAGATTTGGCATTGGAGCACATTGCAAAGGCTCCAAGAACAGAAGAAATTGTAGTCACTCATGATGATTCAGACAGTAAAGAAGATAAGGGTCAGACTATTTGCAATGATGCTCTTGAAACACAACTCGACCAAGGGAATGTAGCTAAATCTGGGATGGGATTTCCAAGAGTTAGGCGCAAAGTTGAAGGTGATCGACCAGCTAGGAAACAGAGGACGGGTAGTCTCTTGCTTACCAATTTGTTTGTTAACTTCACTGCACACTGTGTGCACCTTCACATTAGAATGCATTATCTCAGTAGGATTAGTCTTTTCTTACAGTAACTTTTATTCTGAATAAGAACAACACAAGAAGTGTTACTCATCAACTAATCCAAATCATGAACTCTTTTTTGCCTTGGCAGGATACCCTCGACAATCAAACGGAGGATTGACCCAATCACGTCCAAAACGTGCCTATGTAAGAGCTCATATGCCTCCGACATCTATGTCTGACAGACATTCGAAACATGCTGATTGAAATGAAAGAGGTAATTGGCATATCAATATTTAGGACAACCGTCAGCGCATGAATTGAATAGCCGATCATTCAGTTTCTAAGTTCTGTTTTGCGACTGCTCTCCACAAATCATTCAATTTCAGAAATCGCAAATCATGTTCTGATCACTTCAGATCAGAACAAACATCCTTACAAATGTTACTGAATAGATTCGTTGGGCGGGTGTCATGAGAATCCTGCCATCATTGAGACGCTGTTCTGTTCCTCCAGGGTCGTCATCGTCACAAGTCGTGCAAATGACCGCAACACTTTCTCCTTCAGCGACTACCTGACTACATCCTCAGCGGGTGAGGACAAGTGCAGTGACCTCAGATCGCTCTGGATTGTCGCCTTTGGTTATTCATCTTTGTTAGTTTTTAATAATGTAATGTACTTATTTAAGGGCGAATGGTTGGCCAATTTGAAACGTGGAGATAAAAGGGCCCGATATATGTGAATGTCATAATTAGGACAATGCTTTGTGTATCTGTAAATAATCTTCTCATGATGTAAATATGAATAATTCTAACGTAATAACATGGCTAAATTCATGTATGACATATGTCTCGTAATCTTCTTCTCTGGCACTAAAATACTCCGATCCTGAAAAACAAGATGAGTTCATTCTTATCAAGTGTTCTTACTGCACCAATTTGCGGAACAACACCAAAATATACCCAAATCAAAGCATAAACAGCAAATGATGAAAGCGAAATCAAAACTACACAAGACAGAAGATATACGCGGAAACCAAGAAGGAAAAATCACGAAAAGAGAAAGGGGTTTTACTATTTTTAACAAGAAGTACATAGTAAATCCAAAAGGTTAGAAAATCATTTAGTGAGTCACCAAATATAAAGATCTAACAAAAGGATATGAAGAATAATAAAAGGAGAGAATGGGGATGCTAGGGTTCTTAATGTGTTGTTCAACACATTCATTTTATAGTTCCCTTCAAAAAGCCCTAAATCAAATGTGCATGGTCCAAAATGCCCTTGCCAAGAATTTGAAAGTCGAAACTCAACAAATCTCCTCTTTGACTTCAAATCTCCATGAGAGCATTGTGCCATAAGTCATAAATCCTCTCACCCTCACCACAAGAGTGACCACACAAGGCCACCCCGCAAACAACAAAATTGAGGACACACACCATTGAGCTTAGGTTGGCGTACTCAATGTAGGAAATAATGGATGAAATGCCACTAACTCTGCCTAGGCAACTCAAAAGTTGAAAACACGAATCAAGTCCAAGCAATGCTTAAACTTGATCAAAGGAATTGGTTTGTCAAAAAAATTGTTGGACTATCTACCATTGGTGTTTACTTTTCTTTTTTTTACCAGTCATATCCTAAGCAACCTCATCACTCACAAAGTGATATCGGATGTCAATATATTAGTTCTCTCACGGTACATCATGTTCTTGATTAACTAGATCGCACCTTGATCACCGCATAAGATGATGAAGGCTTTCTCCTACTTTACCCCAAGTTCTATAACGAAACACTTCAACCAAAGAGCTTCCTTTGCCGCTTCGTCACTGCCATGCACTCTACTTCAATTAGTAGACAAAGCAACCATTCTTACAAGATTGCTTTCCAACTAACCACATAACCACGAAGCATAAAAACATGACTTGTCAAAGATTTTCTATTGTCGAGATCGCCAGCATTGTTAGAATCAACAAAGCCAACAACTGAATGTTTGACATCACAACCTCTATCAAAGACCAAACCCACATATAAGGAACCCTAGATATCTTTAAGAATCCATTTTACGGCTTGCCGGTGAGTTTTATTTGAATGTGTCATATATCTACTCACAATACTAACTACTTGGGAAATGTTTGGACAAGTGCAAATCACAACATACATAAGACTAGCCGTAATACTAGAATATGAATCTCAAAACATCTCATCTTTCTTTGGTTTTAAGTGACAAATTATTTGAAAGCCTAAAAGAGGACACTTAAGCATTTTTCTCAATATATCTTCTCTGCAAAAGGTATAAATTCCCCAATATACATCTTCTTAGCAGCTCAAAATTCTACATTTGAAACTCCCCGCTAATTTGTCTCCTCAACCATTATATTTCTAACATGTCTTTCAATCCAATACACATGTCATCTACATACAATAGCAATTAAACAGAAGAACCATCATGTAGTCTATTATTATGCACACAACTATTGTGAGCACTTCGCAAGTGGCCATAACTCAATATAAAATTATCAAATCTCTTGTGCCTTTGACGTGGAGATTGCTTGAGACCATAGAAAGAGCTTTTCAACCTACATTCATGATCTTTTTTTACCCTCAATAACAAATCTCTCGGGTTGAAACATATAGATTATCTCATCAAGCTCACAATGTAGAAAAGTAGTGTTGATGTCAAATTGCTCAAGTTGTAGATCATGAAGGACACTATCGCAAGCAACACACAAATGGAATTATGTTTCACAACTAGAGAATGCTTCATTAAAGTCGATCCCCTTCTTCTAACTAAAATCCTTCACTACCAAACATGCCTTGAATCCATCATCTTCAACCTCTAAAATTTCCTGCTTTCTTTTGAGGACCTGTTTGCATTCGACAACTCTTTTATCCTTTGGCAATTTCACAAGATTTCAAGTCTAGTTCGTATGAAGTGACTCCATCTCTTCATTCATCGCAATAAGCCAGTTCTCATATTTTGAACATATGGTAGTTTCCTGAAATATAGAATGTTTTTCAATACCAAGCTCTTTGACAACTGGAAGAGCAGATACCACCAAATCAACAAAGCCATATATCTAGGGAGGCTTAATTTACCGTTTAGCCATCCCTGCAACCAAGGCCTAAGGTTGCTCAACTTCTTCTACATAATCTTCTATCAAATTTGAGTCTTGTTGCTTACTGTCATTTTTTTAATTAATATGAACATCTTCAAATGTTTTCCGTGGATGATTCACGTGAAACTCCACCACTTTCCCAATATTCTCCTCCTAAATACCTGTAAACTCAATGATAACATCTTTCAGATCAAGCATGAAATTTTCATTAAAAGTATCTTTGGTGACGAAAGGTCAGAACACCACAACATATACCCCTTAACCATATTTGCATTACCAACAAAAATATATTTCTTAATTCTAAGTTCAAGTTTACCATATTTTACATGATAATAAGTAGGACATCTCAATACTTTCAAACAAGAATAATTAGAAGGTTTACTTGACCATACCTCATTTGGAATCTTATATTCAATTGTGGTCAAAGTAGAACGATTCACCGAATAACACGTCATATTTACAATTTTAGCCTAGAATTCTTTTCCAAATCGAGCATTAGAGAGCATATACCTAACTCTCTCTAAAAATATCCGGTTCATGTGCTCCGCCACTTCATTATATTGAGGTGTGTGCATGATTATTTGATATCGAACAATTACTGTATCTTCACAGTACTTGTGAAAAACACCTCCACAAAACTTAACACCATTGTCTATTTTTAGACATTTTATCTTATTCCTAGTTTGATTTTCAATCAACATCTTCTACTGCCTGAACATATCAAAAACATCACTCTTATGCTTCAAGAAAGAAACCCAAACTTTCCGATGCTAAAACTAACTCTATGCTACTTTCCAAAAACACAATGCTCGAAAGAGTTAAGTGAAGCCATATGCTCCCCATAGAGTAAACCACATTTACTCAGGATAGCCATTCTTCTCATCACGTGCAGGCCCTGGACTGGGGTGTCCACAAGCAAGCTATCTTTGGCAAATTTCCTCCATTGCTTCAATAAGTAGCGAGATGGTAGCTTGAAGATATTCTTGGAGTTGAGTACTTTCAAAGCATGAATACATAAAAAGACCAACCGACTAGAACTTCCCAGCTAGAAGGATCAAACTTGACAATGCCTATCTTCGTGCTGTTTTTTTCGGTCAGCTTAAATTTACGAAGAGTCACCTTGCCCCCGCTTTTCTCCATAGCCAATGATAGTTGATTGATCAACTCTTCTTGGAACACCCTGAAGATCAATCTAGTATACAAGCATTCAGCTTCTTTCTCCATTGGACTCCCGGATTTCAAATTCGCCGTGTTTTTCTCGCAGTGCTTTTCTTCCAAAAATTCTTCCCTGCACATGTACTCAGCCACCTTTCTACGCCGGTGTGCAATTTGGGGGTAACGTCATGGTCTTGCACGAGAGATTCCCAAAAGCAGCACGAGCATCCTCATCATTTTGCATCGAAAGTAGGCTGGCTGACGAAAACGTTTTTCGTGAACGCATGAGACCTTTTTTTGCGCGATCCATATAAAGAAGCAAGCCTTGCATTTCATGCAACTTTGTATTTTCGTTCGAGGTAGATCAAAATGGCAGACAATGGGATGTCTTTGGCAAGACTATCCTTAAGGCATCCGCAATTTCTTCGCTGACTTTAGTATTGATCATCTGCGGTTTGTGCCAGCTCATTGCTTCAAGGAAACTCCGAAGCAACCAATTGAACAAACCCATGGTTTCATCAACCAAGAAAGTGCATCCGAATATGATGCGCTGCCGTTGATTATTAAGTCCCCAAAATGCTGCACAATTCCTGTCATACTTGTTGAACCTAGTTCTTGTGTCCAGGACTTGAGCATCCCCAAGATGTTGGTAATCTACTTTGGTCTGGCTATGCTGTGTAGCACTTCGACTTGCGCCATGTAAAGAAAAAAAAATAGAGGATATTCGATTTGCATATTCTTGAAGTGATCAATTAGGTTTTGAGTATCCTCAGGCTCAAGCATGGGGGTGATTCTTCCGTGGTACCAGCAAGACCTCCCTTGAGACCGTGATTGTACTTGAGAGCGACCTTCGAGATCTTCCACGTTCCATTTGCATGATTTTCTCTTCCATTTAATCAAGCCACGGTAGTCGAGTCAATACACCTCTCTCTCTCTCTCCCAAGAAATGGATCAGTTGGACTCAGATCCTCCAATCTCAGATTCGGCCTCAGCGACGGCAACTTTTTCTCGACACCGACGATGTTAGGGAGGCCATGGAGACGCTGGACCCCGCATTCCAAATTTGAAGTAATGACGAGGTCTACTTATCCAACTCCAACTAGCACGGATGATCGGAATCAGGCCAACGACGATTTGGAGGCGACGAATCTTGAACGTTGATCCAACGACCTCTCAGTCTTCGGCATCAGTGGTCACTTTCAACCATGGGAAATATAAGTTTGATCCTTTCAGCAATCAGGTAATCAACATTTACTCTTCTCCCAAAATATTGCAACGAGCAATCTCAGTTTAGGGAAGTAAACTTTACGCCCTAAAGTTTTCCCCGATCCCGTCCCCAACAAGCCGGGGCAAAAATATAAATAGAGTATATCATTAAAATTTCTTTCTTTCCAGGTATTGTTGGCCCCTCAATTGTTTTGCAAAAGTGAGATATGTATGTTGTATCTAATCTACATGGACATGTCCGATTCTTAACCACTAGATCAATCATTGTATAGACAAATTTCTTTTGTACTCCGCGTGAGATTTACATTCCTAATCATCCATATATTTTACGCTCCTGTGATGCACCTTTTTTTGAGTTATTTTTATCCTTTCTATTTATAAAAAAAAAAAAATTACATTGCCGTTGGTGATCAGCGACGAAATTTACTTCTGGTGCCACCGTAGACAGAGAGGAGCTCAAGTTCGATCCCCGGGTGCCGAGAATGGGGATGGTGAAGTTATGCAGTTACTTAACGGTGAATAGTTGGTCGATGTCTATATAAATATTCACTTTGATGATGCTTCTCGTATCAATTACTTATCAAAATGTGGACATTTTTGCATGGTCCACTCTATTTCCATCCCCTTATTGTCTCCTGACACCTCCTTTGATTTAAGATAATTTCTCACCTCTTTTTCTTCTTCATTTTTTGTTTCAATTTTGCTAGTGACGAAACTACCCATGCTCCTCTTAATTAACATTTAATAAGTTGATATAAACTTATTTCTTGCCTTCTTTGCTTCTTTTTTGGTTTTTCCTTTCTTTTTTCTCCATTTAGAATAAAATTGGTGCCCCTCCGTTATTTTGACCAAATAAAAACTAAATATTGTGTTAATAAGTTGTATATTTCTCTTTCTTTATATTAGGAAATGGTTATTTGAAAAATAACCTAAGCACAATTAAGAGTGAAAAGACTCCATCTACTAGTTTTAGTATGCATTTCGTTAATTATGACTTTATTATATAGACTTAAAAGATTCCTCTTTGTCTCGATGATCTTTTATCACTTTTTCATCAATATTGGCACAATTCAATATCGGATTGAAAGCTACAGTCGACAAAGACACCTCACCCTCAAGTGCAGAATCAATGCTAATCTAGCACACTAAAATCAAAATGCCGGAGTCAAATTGCTAAGATTATAAATGCGATCAAATCAATGCCATTGAAACATGCCAATTCTTCGTTCAAAAAAAAAAAAACATGCCAATTCAAAACTCAAAACATGCTCGATTCCAAAGGTGATAAGCCGCTACAAATCTTGTCTTGCGTAGACATCTAATTTTTTATTTTTGTCGGAAAAAAAAATGTTGCTCATATACTTGATGGAGTTGTGGAGAATGATAGAGGAAAATAATGTTCAAGCGCAAAAACAATTTATTTTGGGTAGGCACTTCTCACTAGGTCACCCATCATGTAATGTTAAAGAAATAATAGGGCTTTTATTAGTACTAGTAACAAACATGTAATTTCCATATTAATTATGTATGCCCTAGACTCTTGCTATATATAGAGACAATATCTTTTATAGTTGTAGTGCTGAAGCTTGTAACCCTAGATTTTGCAAAACTAATAATGATAGTGAAAAGATTACCTAGTGTGGCACCGTGATTTTTCCCATTTCCTAATTTTGGGAAGGGTTATCCACATAAAAATTCTCATTTGTTTTCTTCTCTGTTTTTCCTCTTCATATATTCGCATTCTTAACAACTAGTATTATAGCCTAATTTTAGTGAAATAGTGGGAACGTATGGGCAAAATGAAGGTGAAGATTGATCGGTTCAATGGCAAGAACTTTGGCTCCTGGAAGATGCAGATTGAGGATATGTTGTACTAGAATAACTTACATCAGCCTCTATGGAGAGATTAATTAGACTCTATGAAGCAAGAAGAGTGGGAATTGTTAGATCAGTAAGCTCTAGTTTTGATTCGTCTCACATTGGCATGGAACATTGCTTTCAACATTGCCAATGAGGGGACAATGGTGGATTTGATGGCAACATTGTCCAATATGTATGAGAAGCATTCTGCATCAAACAAGGTATATTTGATGCATTGTCTTTTCAATCTGAAGATGGACGAGGGTGCTTCTATGACAGATCACATAAATGAATTCGTCGTGATCACGAAATAGTTGAGTTCAGTGGATATCAAATTCAATGACGAGGTAAAGGTTTTAATTCTCTCTACCTAAAAGTTGGAGTGCAACTTTGACTGCATTGAGCAATTCGTTTGGTAAGAAAAAGTTGAAGGTTCAAGCAATCTGAAATTTGATTCTTAGTGAGGATATTCGCAAAAGGGAATCAGGTGAATTTTTTGGGTATTGCCTTAAATACTGAAGCCAGAGGAAGAAGCAATCAACGAGGGCAGAACCAATACCATGGTAGATCAAAGTCTAAATGGAGAAGCAAATCTAGAACACATGGAGATATAATTTGCTAGAATTGCGAAAAGAAAGGCTATCTGAAATGAGATTGTAGAGCTCCAGAGAAGAAATTTCAATATTGAGACCGAAATCAAGAGGACGAAAATTCTGTAAATGCAATTCTTGAAGAGATGTATAATGGTGATGCTTTAATCTTGAGCATTGACAATCCAATTGAGTCTTGGATTCTTGACTCAAGTGCGTCATTTCACCTTACTTCATGTATAGAATTAATACACAATTTTATTGCTGCAAAATTTGAAAAGGTCTATCTTGCTAATGATGAATCTTTGAATATTATGGGAAATGGTGATCTTTATATGAAATCTACGAGATGTGGATACTTGGAATGCCAAAACTTGGCATAAGGGGATACTTAAATTCCAAAATGTATGAAAGATACACTTAAGTGTCAAAATCAGAGCAAAATTGATCAGTTGACTATTATTTCCAAGAAATCCTTCCAAAATGCTAACATAGCATTTTTCCGGTGAGACAAGTACAAAACGATGTCGTTTTGCATGCTAACGTGGCTAGATAAGTCGAAAGTGTCGTCATTTTGCATACCAATGTGACTAGATAAGCCAAAAATGACGTCGTTTTGCAATGGATTTGAATTTTAATATGCTTTCACCTAACACCTTCTACAACTTCTCTTTTTTTTTTTTTAAGTTTTAGATTTAATTTAGTTAATATTTATATTAAAATTCAAATAAGAGGCAAAATGATATTGTTTTGGCCCTTCTCTAGAGATTCAACTCTCAAAGAGCCACCTAGGCGAGTTATATTATTAAAAAAAAATGCCACATTAGATTTCCAGCACCTTCACCGAAGTTGGCATTTAAATATCTCGTTTTTCAAATAAGGTAATATTTATGTATATCTTTCGTAACTTTTGGCACTTAAGTATCATCCTGTGCCAAAACTTTGGTACTTACACTATACTTCTGCCTAAAATCTACTAACAGATATCAATGAAAGTTGCATGATGTCAGAAATGTTTCAAGACCTAAGAGAAATCTAATCTTTGTAAGTCAAGTAAATAGAATGGGATATAGAACTATTTTTGGGGATAACTATTGGAAAATAGTTAAAGGTGCTTTGGTTGTAGCATGGGAAACAAAGTCAGGAATGCTCTAAATAGCTAAAAGCAGTAGAGAAACCACAACAATTGCTGAGTCCGAAACTAATTCCAAATAATGGCACCATAGACTTGAGCACATAATTGAAAAGGGGATGAAGTTGTTAGCATCTAAGGAAAAACTGCCTAATCTCAGGTCTGTAAATATTGGTCTACGTAAAAATTATGTTTTGGGCAAGCAAAAATATGTTAGTTTTTCGAAGATTAGGAGAGAACCAAAGAAAAGAAAATTAAAGTCGGTGAGATAGATGTATAGGGATTAGCTCCTGTGCATTCCCTTGGAGGCTTGCACTATTATGTCATGTTTATTGATGACTCAACTAGAAATGTATGGGTTTATTTATTTTATTTTTTTGAAAAATAAATCTGACGTGTTTGCTACTTTTAAGAGATGGAAAGTTGAAGTGGAGAATGAGACTAGCTTGAAGATTAAATGTTTAAGGTCTGATAATGGTGGTAAGTATGATAGTTGTGACATCCTCGTTCTAACTAGATTTTTCAAAGTGGAATTGTTTTGGCAAGCGGTTGTCGAACAAGATTGTCTTAAGGATCAATAAACCATTAAGATATTAGAAAAGACCATTTAGGGGCGAAAACTCGATTCTTCATCAACAATAACGTACCAGTGCATAAAAGTGGAATCGGGCCATGGACAAGGGCCCAATGGGCCCGAGCACAAGTGGGCAGCCCAAGGTCCACATGCTCAAGGGTTGGGCGGCCAAGGGAGGGGCGGCCAAGGGAGGCCCATGAGCCCTTCAAGCCCATCAAGTCCTCTTTTGACAGGATCTTGGCATTAAATGCATGAAAGGATGTGAATAGTACATGAATAATGCGAGATCTTAGTGAAATGACCAAAATGCCCTCCCTTTAGACTAAGGACAAAAGAACAAAGAAGGAAATGGGCAAGGCAAGGGGTGGCCATGCATGGGGGGGGGGGCGGCAACTTGAAGAAGTTTAAAGCCTAGCCTAGCCTAGTCTAATTTAGCCACTTGAGTACAATTTTATCTCTCATTAATGCTAGAATTTTTGCTTCTTTCTTAAGCCACCTTGATGAACATGAGCCAAGGGATATGATGGGCATTTATGAGCAAGATTTCCTCTTATCTCTCTCCTCCCTCTCCCTTTAAAGCCACCAACCACCCATCTCCCCCTCACTCTCACCTTTTTCATCTTCAAGATGTCACTTCCTCGATAAATGGAACCCTAGATTTGAAGGATGTGGAAGATTTGGAATGCAATTGCATTAATTGGGCAAGACTTCTCTCTCTCTCTTCCCTCTCCTCCCTCACCACCGGCTAACCCTCCCTCTCTCACTTTTGCTTTCATTTTCTCACTTGAAACACTCAAAACTCACTTTTTTCTCTCTCACTTGGTGTGACCGAACCTCATAGACATCCTCATCTTCATATCAAACTTGTTTCTTCCATTTTTCCTCTTCTCTTACCTCACCAACAACCATACTTCGAACCTCGACGCCGAATCACCCTTCCCATTGCCGAACCGTTGTCTAAAGCCAACCGACTAGCCTCCTCAAGGGATGTTTGGTGTTGTTTAGCCCTTGTTAGAGCTCCCTCTCACTCATTTCTTCTCCATTTTAGTCCCCCCACAAAGCTTAGAGGTCGTGCCAACATCGAATCGCTACCGAACTATCACTGAGCTGCCATTGGAACCGTGACCAGCCACCGCCTAGCTCGTCTACGCATTGTACCCATGTCATTAGTAAATACAGTACTGGTTGTTGGAAAAAGTTTAGAATACATAAAATTAATAATAACTGTTAATACATTGCGAAGGATTAGAAAATAGAAAAAACAAATGTCTGAGGCATGCAAACACTGTCCTTAAAGATAATTCCACCTCTCGGAATATGAATCTCAGTACGTAATACTTCAGCGGCTATCCTTCCAAGATACAACAAATCTTTCTCTATACTTTGCACTAAATATTAGAAGGAAACAGAACAATTTTTGTATATAACCTAGCAAAAAAGAAAAAGGAAATGAAAGATTTTTAAAGAAATGATTTCTCTCTTTCATTCAGTGTATTTTTTAGATTGTTTTATGAGATTTTATTTTTATATTTAGACAAAATAGAGCCATTAAAAAAACCCTTGTAAAATAATGGAGGATTTATTTGAAAAATAAATTAAATGTTACAAAATGATTAAAAAATCATTATATGACCGTTAAGAAGCTGTTATGTGACTGTTAAAAATAATGATGATCTTTAATGCGGTCATAACTTTTATCGAAGCTATTATTGTAAATATTTCAAAATATTATTGAAATATCCAACATTGGTTGCATTGCTAGGCTAAAAGATATGGATGTACGAAGTCATACTTGCAAATCATTGCCATATGGTGATTTTAGTATGTCCGAACACAGTTCGCTCTTTTAAATCTCTAATTGAAATATTCTTTTACATCGAGTTAGAGTTCCTGCGACCACATTCGGAAAGTGCTTTGCGCGCTATTGTTTGATTTGAGTTATGGAAAACCGCAATTGAGAAACCATCAACGCACATGTCGGTGCGTTAATTTGCATCCTCGACAAGCTGTCAGAGTTTGGGTTCCAATGCGATGGAATATGTGGCCTCGTTTTCTCCTGGATTGTCAGTCTTTTGCCAATGTCTGCAACTCATACTTTGCAAAGTAAATTAATGTGGCGTGGCGTGTATAATGCGTAACAGAAATAGTGCACTGCCAAAGGCAGCGTTCTTGAAGCCTCCCCGTTTTAGTATTCTATTAGGGTCAGATGAAATTAATCGACTAGTTTCTGAGACTTAAAAAGTTCGGCCTGCAGACAGATTTAAGAAAGAAAAAAAGACTATGGCGTAATAAAAAATAAAGGATGTGCATCATTTTCCAATATTGATTGATAGTTTTATTTATGTAGATGAGGCTAAGTTGGCCCATCCGCCCATGTTGGACCTAAAAGCCCAGCCCGCACGATAAGGGCCTATGGAAGAACAGCTGCAATGTGAAAGGTTGCGTTATTTAGATATGAGGGATTATGACTTTTGGGAAGAATGTATTACGTTGAAGAGTTACGTAGACGTACTTAAGAGAGAAAAGAAAAGAGAGGAACGTACCTTTTCAATGTACGTCAGTCTCTCTCTTTCCCTCAAAAGAAGAAAACAAAAAGAAACAGTACGCTCTATTTTTTTTTTCTCCTCCTAATAGCAATAGCACGCTCCTCGGTAGAATGGGATCATAATTTCTTCCTCGATCTTCAACATTGGTGTTTAATCTATGGACAATAAGGTACTCTCGATTATGTAATGTAACTTTTGATCGGTGATACATGTTCTTTTTGGGCTCATCTTCCACATTCATTTTAGGGGTTCAATTTAGTGTCGAATCCATTTTAGGGAATCAGTAATTCTCAACATTGATATTATGATCATTTGTACTATTTACGAGATCGCGCCATAGTTATTTTTAAGATGATGTTGAATATACCTATTACTTGTAAAAATCTCCCACGCAGTCTCTCCGCCAATCTGGCCTACCTACACCACACCTAAGCCGGCCCACGGCATGTTCGAGATTGAAAGGCAAAGTTGAAGACCGTCGACCAACTGGGAAACCGAATACAGGGTTAGTCTCTTCCTTATATCGTTTCTTATGTTCGCTGCCCCATGTGCACACTTCCACATTAGAATTCTCTTCCTTAAATCGTTTCTTATGTTCGCTGCCCCATGTGCACACTTCCACATTAGAATGCATTATCTCAGTAGGATTAGTCTTCTCTTGTAGTCACTATTTTTTCCGATTGCCAATGACAAATTCAAATATTGTTCCATAATCCAAAACACGGACTCTTTTTTTTTTGCCTTAAACTGGATACGCTTGACAATCGAACAGAGGATCGAACAGAGGATTGACCCAATCAAGTCCAAAACGTGCCTATGCATCCTCAACAATCGAAACAAGCATACTGACACGAAAGAGGTAATTGGCATATCAATATTTAGGATTGTGGTCAGTGCAAGAATTCAATAGCCAATCATTCCACTTCTATGGCTGCCCTCAACATATCATTTGACTTCATATGTTATGAATCATGTCCTAAACACTTCTAGCCCTATTTACGCACCACTGAATATTATAAATAATATGATGTGAGTATATCAGATTCTACTAGTGAAATTACCAAACGGTGAATGGGATAAAAACAAAATCTTGAATTTCATATATTTTCCTATCTAATCATATTTTAATTAGAAATCTGGACGACCAAAGATAACGTAAGTGTACTAACCTTTTGTTGACTTTTTTTTTGGACCAAACTTTTGCTAACTTGGCCAAACAAGCCTATATAATATTTTCTCGCTTTCTTCTCTCTTTTTTCAGCAGGAATATTTTTTAAATTTTCATGATCTCCTAATTTCGTACATTCTCTCTTTTCTCTCTCGTCTCTCTCTTCGCCTAAACACCCCGCCGTCCCCCTCTCGTCTCTCTCTCTCTCTCTCACTCTCTCCATTCCCCCTTAAACACTCCCCTCTAAGAAGTAAAAATCATGAAGGAGGGGACCAACCAGTCACCTCCCAGTCAAAAGAAGAGAGATCAGATCACCAATCAATCTGATCCGCTTCCCTCACTCCAATTCTCCCATAGTTAGCATAGGTCAGATTTGTGACACGATCTAAAATTTATGCTTTTTCTTTTTTAAAATTAGCGAGGGGCTTTATTTTTTGTGAACATTTTATAAAACTTAAAGAGGGGGACGAAGTTTTTCGGGAGGGAGAAAGGAAGGGCAGAAAATGTCAGTCACGGAGGGAGAGAGAGGAAGGGGTGTTTCGATATTTCTGCAAAGTGCGACCCGTACCGTACATCTCCCCATAATTCCGAACATTCTCTCTCTCTCTCTCGTTCTCTCTCATATGGACGAAGTTTATATTGTAATTCCTTTTATATATTTAATAAGTGAATATTTTATTTAATGTACTCTTTCCTTTTTTTAGATATCAATTGTCTTAATAAAAAGATTATCATCACTATATAAAATTTACCAGTTGAAGTGCAATGAATATATGGGATGAGGCTTTCTAATAATGACTGTAGTTTAATTAATAGTAATTTTAATTTAAAACTATTATTAAGTTATTAAGAATATTTGTTTCTTTTGATTTTAGGTAGTTAGAATTTGGAGTAATTTTTCATGAATGATTGAGCATTGAAGTTCTATAATTTAGGTTTTATGTTACGTGTTTTGAACTTTTTATTATTTTCTTATTTTTATGTGTTCATCTTTTATGGCTTGTTGCTATTGGAAAATAGGAAACTTTCATTTTTGTTATTATGTTCACTTTCATTTTGCTTAACTAAAAATAAAACAAAAACAAAAGGAAATTGGTCAGTTCAATATTAGACTCGCTCTCGATGATATGAAGCCGGAGCTAGCGGGCTTCTCTATCCTAGGCGCATCAACTACTCTCTATGCATTAGCCTCTCAACTCGTTTCACTTGAAGGAATTGATTGTAGATTATAGGAATTCCTCCATGAATCGACTGAGTAGTGGACTCCAAATCTCTCAAACATTTACTATACGTCTTTATGGAGTGATATCATAAGTCTTCAATTTCAAATTCAATATACGATATACAAAAAATATCAAAAGTGGATTGTTTTTTCAACGGGACTTTCTACATGTTAGATTAACCAAAAATATTAAATCAACAATAATAAATCAACCATTAATGATCCATTCTATTGATCAATCTTTATCAAATCAAACATTACTGGTTCATTCTATCAACTAATCTTATTCTTAATATCTAATCATGGTCACGATTAACAATCGTGATAAAGGCAATCAAGTTTTCTCCTCTTGGCTAGGTCTCCACGCATATCAACTACTGGTTCGGCCTAGAAAGATGTACTAACAATACTATGCATGCTTACTTCCTCAATGGGTTCTAATCATGGTGACATGAGCAATAATCCACTAATATTATTCTCAAATACCTTAGAAATAAAATCTAGAATTTATCTCAAAACTCAGGCTCACTAACCAGAATATATAACTTTTTGTGATTCAATATATCAAATAAAGTACCTTATATAAACCGTATTCATAAATCAGGAATTTTGCATAATTCTTTCATAAAAAGGTTTCGCAAATCACTTGTAGGCAGAGAGAGGAGCTCAAGTTCGATCCCCAGGTGCCGAGAATGGGAATGGTAAAGTTATGCAGTTTAGGGACAATATTGAATAATTTCATATAGTCTATGGATTAGATTGAATAAATATCAAAAGTTCAAGGACCACATTACATATTAAGTTAAAATTTAAAGACCATATTGAACAAATTAAAAGTTCAAGGATTCTATTGCACATCTAGCCAAAGTTTAGGGCCATTTGTGTCATTTACCCTTATATTAATTAATCAAAAAACAATATCAAAATCCAAGTAAAACTCTACTTTAACTAGAGACTAAATTAAACTATGCTTATGCATCAATAAAATGACTTTTATGCGCCAACGAAGAAACTCATTTATAGCTAATGTTCATCTTTATCCATCACACCTAACTAGCATGAGAAACTTTAAAAATTCACTTTGATCAATCCACAATTTAGAATCGATTTTCATTAAATACCTATAGCTCCACAATGCCCAAAACTATCATTTCCTATAAATACGCAACTTAACAACTCTCCAGTCGAATCTCTCAATTCAAAATGGACATAACTTCAAATTATGACCTAACTTCAAAAAATACTTCAATGAGACAAAAAAAACAAGTTCGATCACTTACTAGGCACTGCGAAATGAAGCTAATCCGCCTTACGAGGTTCCCGTGGCGTATATGCACAAGCTTTCTCTCTCCTCTTTTTTCCCTTCTTCGGTTTTGTCATAGCTGTTTTCCTCTTCTTCTTTTACGCTTCGATGCACCATCTGTTGAAGAAGAAAGGAAAATGGGTTGGGGCTTGGGCTTTAGCACACATGGACTGGGTTTTTTTTTTTAAGCCCATCTATTACGGGAACTTCTGTTGGCGGCCTTCTCTCTGCCCCCTAACCTCTCTCTTTGTTTTTGTGTTTGGAGAGCAAACGCAAACTCTAAACATAAAATGAGAAGTAATTTCAGGAAAATTACACTTTTATCAATTCATTTATAGATATTTTATTTTTATCAATTGAGTCTATTTGGCCAATTTTAGCTGAAAATTGCCAATGTGGATAGGCGGTGCTAACATGACAATGTTAAATAATATTTTTAGTTTTTTTATGATTTTTTTGTTTTTTGTTTTTTACTTTTCTTTGCCTTTTATTTTTCATTTTTGAGTGAGGGCCGTCAAGGGTTGCCGGCCGATCCTCGTGGGCCTTGGGTGAGGGCCTCACTCAAAATTGGCCAAGACTGCAACGCCCCCACTAGATTTGGCTAGGCGAAAGCTTGGCGGCCTTCGCCGATCCAGCTAAGGGCAATGACCTTGCTCATGGCCCAATGAGGGTTAGGCCGATGCCCCTCACCAGCCTTCCCCAAAAAAAAAAAAAATAAGAAAAGGAAAAAAAGCATTAAAAATTTCAAAAATTTATTAAAATATCATTAAATATTATTTAAAAAATGACACGTCAATGCCGCCTGTCCACGTCAATAATTTCTGATCAAAATTAGTTAGATAGGCTCAATTGGCAAAAAAAATGAAAATATTTAGGATTTAATTAGCAAAATTAAAAGATTTAAGACTGAATTGATAAAAGTATAATAGATTTATAATTTTTTGGACAATTTTTCCTTATAACTCCTACAAGGAAACTTCCCTTGAATTGTCTCCTCCAATCCCACGCTTGCCATCGGCACTCATGTCCAGAAGGAGATAAGAGTTAATCACTAATGCTGTGAACAGGAGTTTGGGTTCAATCAACTAAACAATAGTTCCTCTGCTTTAGGGGAAATTTTTGAACTGAGTCCATGACCACAATCCT
Source organism: Eucalyptus grandis x Eucalyptus urophylla (assembly GCA_028830015.1). Classification (NCBI taxonomy): domain Eukaryota; kingdom Viridiplantae; phylum Streptophyta; class Magnoliopsida; order Myrtales; family Myrtaceae; genus Eucalyptus; species Eucalyptus grandis x Eucalyptus urophylla. The sequence continues at coordinate 30,784,127 of CM054188.1, read as the reverse complement.
AACGAGGAGCAACATATTTATTAATTAAATCATCTACAATTGTTTGAATCTCGGGACGTTCGCTTAATTGATAGTGGACAACCTCTCTGATATCATGCCTCAAGGCCTATACTTGCACTATCAAGGATGGGCTAGGTAGGTGATGACCAGCTTCGCTACGCGGTAAATTCGTGTATTCCCTTTAACTTGAGTTCAAGCATGAAAATGGATACTTACTAAGCTCTGATGCATTGATGAGTTGACTCTACTCAACTGCACTTTCTATCTTAAGCTCGAACATCTCAAACCTAAAATTACTATATATTATGAGTTTAACTAGATAGGCTGTGTCTAATTTCACGACATTAACGAGCCATTTCATTGCCTAGAGATTTACTCGATGTCGGGCTTTCTCAAAGGAAAAAATAATCTCATGCCCCCAGACCATGATTTAGTCATAAAATAACTACTGTTCACGATCGATCAGTAATACATTATTTGTAAGCAAAATGAAGATGTAAGCGAGCAGTGAGGTGGCATAGTGAGCTATGCAAGATGATGTGCCATAATGATGGCGGAAGCACGCACGATGAGCTGCCATGAAAGATGACTTGGCAAAGAGATGGTGTAAGTATACATGATGACGGAGCATAGACATGCATGTTGACATGGCAAAAAGGCGTGTAAGATGACATGACAAAGAAACAATGTAAGCATGCATAATGATCTAGCATGGACATGTATAATGATGAGGCAAAAAACAACTGAGACGATGTAACAAAGTAGTGATGTGGCATAACTATAGATTAAGTACACAAGATGACGCGACAAAAGACATATGAGATGACACTCGAAATGACATGTCAACTAGATGAGGTAAGCAATGCAAACTCAATAACCATGTGGAGACTATGTTTAAATGTTGACTTTAATCACGATTGGCGATGTTTAAGGAAACGCCCCAATTTATTCTCTTTCAATCATCTTAATAAAAATGTTTGATTAAAAATAATATTTTTAAATGGGTTTGAAAATCACGATTTCCATGTTGGCGGTCTCGTTTTCATGTATTCAAAGCGAACGTTATAGCCATCTTGTTGGAATATAATACGTGAATATAACAGGGTATTATAATTTACATCAACGCGAAATTATCAGAGAAATAAATGAAAAAAATAAAGATACTAAAAATTTACGTAATTCGGTCTGAGTATCGATACTTACGTTCACAGGAAGAGCCAGCAATAAATAATTCATTATAGTCGGAAAATTAGAATTTACAATCACTCATACGCTCGAATGTTTTTCATACCTAAATTTAACTCCAAACCCAATGTGTTTTTCATACCTAAATTTAACTCCAAACCCAAAGTATTTATAAATAAATAACTCATTTGGACATAAATTTACGGTATAAAATTACTGCGCATTCAAACTCAAAATATAACGTGCTACGTACGTACGGATTTGCAAAACTTGCAGCTCTTCGAAAACAGCGTAGACGTGCGGCTCCTTTCTTCTTACTTAGGGTTTCAGCCGCGCGCTTCCTTGGACGTTTTTTTTAATTTATATGTGTGCCCGAGGTCAAAAGTTTGACCTTAGGCCCTCCTCCTTTTGGCTTCACGTGGGAGAGACGCTTCTTTCCTTTCTTTTGTTTGCATGGCCGAAAATTTTGTGCGCTTCTTCCTTTCTTTTGTTTGCATGGCCGAAAATTGTGTGTGCTGGGCCCCATAAGGATACAACTTTCAGCAAGCTCCGAAGAAGAAATTCGTATCTTCTTATATGTGTGCCCACTGGGCCCCACGATCAACTTCATTCTTCAAAGATGAACGCTGCATGTAACAGAGGCTTTACCCTTTTTTTTATTCTATTATTTTTTCTTTGGTAATCCTTCGAAAGTTCAGCAAATTGCATTTTTGTAAACATTTAAACTCGAGTCATAATTTAACACATCTAACCACATTTCTATAAGGCTAATTGACAATTCTCAAACACAATCCCTTTAGAATAACAACTTAGAGATATCTGACAATATAAAATAGTTTTTGAATTGATAAAATAACGGAATTTGATACTTGTCACAAGAATGTATTTGAGTTCTCAAATTTTTATTTTGTATAGAACTTTAATGCACTTGAGTCCTTTTCAAGCTTCCAATGTAGGTCCCTCTGATCATAATTAAAAGCAAATTCCATATTCTAGAGTGAAAAATAATGTAACTTGTGAAAGCTATTTTGTTTGGTCTAAATTAACTATACCTTTCGTGATAATGTTCAATTTGAAATTTGGTCTAGATCTTGTCAACAAATCTAAACTTAAATAGCTCGAAAAGCTTAATCTAACTCTTAACTTATTTTAAAAATGTAAAGAGAGTATTCATATTAATTTTAAAATAGGTTATTCATACCCTGAAATCCCTCGAAAATCCTCAAGTGCATTCTCTCTCCCCTCGGTATACATTTCCTCAACCGAAATTGACAAATAAGAAGCATCTCTAGGGAAAAAATGAAATCCTTCTAACAAGTCTGGCTGGGCTCAAACTGCGCCCGATCGAACCGAAACTATGGTACAAAGGCCCGTGACCGCCCCCGGATGAAGCTACCTCATGCCAAAGAAACAACTGCGGTCTAAGATTTTAATGGCCTTCCGGTTAGGGGTGTGCAACGGAAACCGCCTGAATCGGAACCGGACCGAACCGGACCGGACCGGATCGGACCGGCCAGTTTTGGGCGGTTCCCACGGTCGGCGGTCCGGTTCCCGGTTTTTAATCTTGGAACCGGCGGCCGATTGGTCCGGTTCCCAGTTCCAGGTGGGAACCAGACCGACCGGACCGACCGGACCGGACCAAATTTTTTTATATATAATTTATATTTATATAATATATAAACACATATAATATATTAATATTATATAAGAAACTTATTGCAATCGGAATTGCAATTTAGGTAACAACCTCTTATGTGGCCAAGAGACCACCAAAACTCTTGTTGTTACTCTTTATTTATAGAAAAGAAAACTCTCCTCATGCTCACACTCTCTCTTGCTCCCCTCACTTGCAAATGACAAGGCACTTCAAGCCTTAAAAAGTCTCATATCGACTAAACTTTCAAAGTATAGAAGAGAGATTGTCTATGAAACCTAAGCCAAGCAAAACCTTTAATCACGTTGTTCATGGGTTTTATGCTTAAAATTAAGCATGAAACACAAACTATGATTGATATTGACACAAGTGAAGTTTGAATATTTTGCATGTGTGAGTAGTTTTATTAGATTGCTTGGAAACCGAATTTGATTTATTGGTCCGGAGCATGATTATTCTTTAGTGAATGGTTCGGTCTGGTTCTCGGTCCTAAGACCAACGGTCCGGTCCACGGTTCCCAAAATTGGGAACCGATTCTCCCGGTCCGGTTCCTGGTTCCACCTTGAAACCGGACCGAATCGGGAACCAATCACCCCTACTTCCGGTCCCACCGGAAATCACGTGTCTGACAATTAATAGTATTAAATCACATCACGCTGTCGATCATTGTTGATCAAAATGTAGCAGCTCTCTTCTTACGCCAATGAGACTTTTCCTACTAGTGGCATCGTTGACCGGGAGGGAAAGGGCAAGAAGAAGACCTGGAGCTAATAGGATGAAGAACCGAAGAGAAAGAATCACCTCACGCTGCCATAGCTGGGCATACTGCGATTGTATCATTCTCGGGGTTCTCTGTCTGGTTATGATGTCGGGAACTCTCAGTGATCTCTGGCGAAGGTTAGGTAAAAGGAGGAGGCAAGCATCAGTATCGGCCAATACGCCAATCAGGCCACCGGAAGCGACTCGGGCCGAGCCGGAGATGCCGACACGCGCAGCTAACGAGCTGGTCTTCTTGGACCCTTCGGCGAAGGAGTTTGACTTGGAGTACTTTTTGAGGGGCAGTGCTGAGGTTTTGGGTAAAGGGACCATGGGGACGTCTTACAAGGCGGTCCTGGAGGACGGGACGACTGTGATTGTGAAGAGGCTGAGGGATGTGGCCTTACCCGAGGGCGAATTCAGGAAGACGATGAATGCGTTGGGAGCGATGCGACACAAGAATCTACTCCCGCTGATGGCTTACCACTACAGTAGAGACGATAAAATCCTGATATTTGATTACATGCCCCTGGGAAGCTTGTATGGACTTCTACATGGAGGCGTAGGGTCGGAAAAGACCAGGCTAAGCTGGGAAATCAGGCACGGCATCGCTCTTGGAGCCGCCCGGGCCATAGAGTACTTGCACGCTCAAGGTCCCAATGTCTTCCATGGAAAAATCAAGTCAACCAATGTCCTCCTCACGGCATCCTATGATCCGCTAGTTTCCGATTACGGCCTGACCAGCATCCAGGGACCTCCAAATGGCGCATCGAAGGCCGCTGACCTCCAGAAGGACGATGTCTACGGCTTTGGGGTGTTGATTGTGGAGCTTCTAACTGGGAAACCTGATGGGGCTGATCTTGTACATTTGTTTAGGTCCACAACCGGAGAGCACTGGACTGTTGATGATTTCGATCATGTGCTGGGAGAATACCAGAATTTTCAGGATGAGTTAGTGGGACTGATGCAGGTGGCCATGGCTTGTGCATCCGACCTCCGTCAGAGGCGGCCTTCCATGTCAGAAGTACGGAGGATGATTGAAGATCGGCAGCCACAGCCACTGCCTGAACAGATCATCGAAGTGAACAATGATTTGTCTGAGAGGACACGGTGAGTCGATTTTTTAGAAACTGCCGAAGTTTACGATTGGATCATCTAGTTTCTGGTTATGATGTCGGGAACTCCTGAACAGATCATTGAAGTGAACAATGATTTGTCTGAGAGGACACGGTGAGTCGATTTTTTAGAAACTGCCGAAGTTTACGATTGGATCATCTAGTTTCTGGTTATGATGTCGGGAACTCCCAGTGATCTCTGACGAAGGTTATGTAACAGGAGGAGTCGAGCATCGGTATCGGCCAATCCGCCAATCAGGCCACTGGGAGCGGCTCGGGCTGAACCGGAGAAGCCGACAAGCACAGCTAACGAGCTGGTCTTCTTGGACCCTTCGACGAAGGAGTTTGACTTTGAGCACTTGTTGAGGGCCAGTCTCGAGATTTTGGGTAAAGGGACCGTGGGGACGTCTTGCAAGGCGATCCTGGAGAACGGAAAGACTGTGGTTGTGAAGAGGCTGAGGGATGTGGCCTTACCCGTGGGCAAATTCAAGAAGACGATGAATGCGTTGGGAGCGATGCGACACGAGAATCTACTCCCGCTGATGGCTTACTGCTACGGTAGATACGACTACGGGCAACTCCTGATATTTGATTACATGCCCCTGGGAAGCTTGTATGGACTTCTACATGGAGGCGTAGGGTCGGAAAAGACCAGGCTAAGCTGGGAAATCAGGCACGGCATCGCTCTTGGAGCCGCCCGGGCCATAGAGTACTTGCACGCTCAAGGTCCCAATGTCTTCCATGGAAAAATCAAGTCAACCAATGTCCTCCTCACGGCATCCTATGATCCGCTAGTTTCCGATTACAGCCTGACCAGCATCCAGGCACCTCCAGTAGGCGCATCGAAGGCCGCTGACCCCCAGAAGGACGATGTCTACAGCTTTGGGGTGTTGCTTGTGGAGCTTCTAACTGGGAAACCTGATGGGGCTGATCTTGCTTGTTTGGTTAAGCCCACAACCGGAAGGCACTGGACTGTTTATGATTTCGATCCTGAGCCGGGAGAATACCAGAATTTTCAGGATGAGTTAGTGGGACTGATGCAGGTGGCCATGGCTTGTGCATCCGACCTCCGTCAGAGGCGGCCTTCCATGTCGGAAGTACGGAGGATGATTGAAGACCGGCAGTCACAGCCACTGCCTGAACAGATCATTGAAGTGAACGATGATTTGTCTGAGAGGACACGGTGAGTCGATTTTTCAGAAGCTGCTGAAGTTTACGATTGGATCATCTAGTTTCTTCATGTTTGACCTTTTACTATGCACATTTTGCGCAATGAACAACAACAGCTGGTAGCTCCCACTCCCCCAACAAAATTATTGGTTTACGGACTCACAATCTCTCCTAGTCTAGAGAGATAATGTTTCTCCACCAGAAATTGCGTGTTACGTCCATCGGTGAAATGAAGTACCATGGACTTTTGGTTTTACATGAGTGTAATTCTAGTGTGTCAAGATGCTTGATGTGAAAGCATATGGATGTATCCTGGTGCACTATGGCCTTACTCTGGATATTCTCTTACAGGAATCTGCCCAATGGAGGGGTGTTGGAAGTTGCTAACAGAGTCTACGGTAAGTTTTCACATACTCTAGTAGTTGGATGCAATAACAGCCTTTGGTATTATTGTCTAAGATTTTCCTTCTCTAGGAGTACGGGAGCACTTCAACAATAAGGGGGTTAGTGGAAAACCAAGTCCTGAAGAGAATGAAGTTCCAGAACTGCCAGTACAGTCCAATACGGAATCTACCTCAACTCTGCCACCAACACTACCTTCGCCGTCAGAAACTTCTGTTCAGTCAGCTCTTGAGGGATCTTTTGGAACTTTTGAATTAGCCACTAAATCACCCTACATTTCACCGAGTGTTGATTTGGATCAGCAATGTGGTTACATAGTACAAGGGAATGGTCAGTCATCCTCACTGTCTGATTTCACAGGTTTATCATCTTCTTCCTCTGTACAATCCAAAACGTCCTTATTGGCTTCTCCTCCTGCTACTTCTCTTCGACCACCACCTCCTCCCCGATCAAAAGGTGCGTCATCATTGAAGATTTTTAAAAAAGTACCGTTTGATATCCTTCCTCATGCCCATTCTCCTAAGTCGATTATTTCAGGAACTCCTCCATCATCCACTGCGAATGATTCACCTCAAGCTTCTTCTATTCCGGCCCCTCCTCTGCCTCCTCCTTCTCCATCTGTGGCTCAGGTGGAGCAAATGATGTCTTCTTCTGAATTGTCTCAAGATGAAATTACAACACGGAATATTGTTGAACCTGCAAAAATGCAGGCCCTCAAACTGCAACCATTATTGTCTCTGGAAAAACCTTACGTTGTCATCTCAGGTAACGCGTTCACCACAGAAATTTTTTCTGCATTCTAATAGTCACAGAAAAATGTTTCACAGTAATTTTTATATTGTTGTCTTGAGAGTATTATGAATTTTTCTGACTTTAAACAAAGGTGGGTGCCTGTACCTGAATTGAAATGAACTACCCTTACTCACTTTTCACAAATTGTTCATTGAAGGTTCAGTTCCACTAGGTCCAGTCCAGCTATAGAGTCACTGAAAAACAGTGTGACCAATTGGTCAGCTGCATTACATAACATAAACATGAAATAGACAGTCGTCCCTTAGAAGTAAGGGATTGTTTTGGCTGACATTACCATATAATGCTCCTATAATAAATATCAGATAATTTCCTTCTTGATTGTCCTTCAATTAGCCGACAGTTATGAAAATATACTCATAAAGAGCACTTTGGACTCAAAAGTTTCACAAGCTGTAGATACTCTCTGCAGGAATTAGCCGCATATTGCCGCGATTAAATTTAAGGAAGTTTCTGTTGGAATGAAATAAATTCCTTCAGGTTGCCTTGTGTGCCGCAATAGCCTGAATTCTTTATGGCTGTCATTGCTTAAAATTTCTCATAAAACAGGTGAGAACACAGAATCTCTGAAGTGGGAAGAAGGAATAGAAGCTGTGACAGAAACAAAGACAGGGGGAACTTCTGTCATTGACTCAACATTCTCATCAGCCATCAATAATGGCAGTTTAGCAACTATCACAAAATCAACCTTCATGACTTCTGGATATGACTATGATGTTTTCCTGAGTTTTAGAGGGCCAGATACTCGCCTTGGCATTATAGATTCCCTCTATATGAGTTTGATAGATGCTGGATTCCACACATTTAAAGACAATGAAGAGCTCCGAGTTGGAGAGGAGTTTGGTCCTGAGTTGCTTAAAGCTATCAGGCATTCAAAAATTGCAATTCCCATCTTTTCTGAGGGCTATGCTTCTAGTAAATGGTGTCTTAAAGAGTTGGTCGAAATGGTGAAGTGCAAGGAAAGAAGAAGACAGAAGATTATGCCAATTTTCTATCATGTTACTCCAGCTGAGGTCCGTCATCAAACTGGGTCTTATAAAAAAGCCTTTGATATGCACAAGGAGAAAGTTCAAGGGAATGTTATCAGCGAGTGGAAAGCTGCTCTCAAGGACGTTGCCAACCTAATGGGATGGGACATCATGATCATTAGGTACGCCATTTTGGGGGTAGTAATTTTGGCATAATATTTCTATAATGTCACCTGGTTCTTCTAATTATGTTTTCCTTTTTGCTTCCATAATATCAGACATCAAGGACAACTGGTAAGGATGGTTGTCCAGAAGGTTATGGATGAGTTGAAAACGGCTCATCTGCTAGTGCCCGACTGCCTGGTTGGAGTTGAAAATCATGTGAAGAAAATTGAAGCAATGATGTGCGATGATTCAGAGGATATAAGAATTCTTGGAATTCATGGTATGGGGGGTGTAGGAAAAACTACTCTCGCCAAAATAATCTACAACCAGCTTTCATATCGTTTTGAAGATTGTTGCTTTCTTTCTAATGTCAGAGAAACTGTACAGCTAGAGGGCATTAAGTGTTTGCAGAAACAGCTACTCTCTGATATCCTCAAAAGAAACTGGCCGAACGTTAGTAATGGCGATGATGGAATTAAGGTGATAAAAGAAAGGTTGTGTGGCAAAAAGGTTCTGCTTCTACTTGATGATATTAATGAAAAGAGTCAGTTGGACGAACTTATGGCAAGCCCAGTGTGTTTTGGTTTAGGAAGTAGGATAATTATCACATGTAGAAACACGGGTGTCCTCAATGTGCCTGAGGCTTGTTGTCCTTACGAGCTTACTGGATTGGACTTCAAGCAATCTCTTCAACTTTTTTGCAAACATGCTTTTGGAAGAGATCATCCTTTGGATGAGTATGCTGCTTTCTCCAGTGAAGTCGTAAAAATAACGGGAGGACTTCCTCTTGCTCTTAAGGTTATAGGTTCACTCCCACTGGATAGAAACAAAGATTTTTGGGATGATACATTGAAGAAGTTGGAAAAGGTTCCTCGTGAAGAAGTCAAGAGAGCGTTGAAAATATCTTTTGAGGCTTTGGATGGTCGGCAAAAGCAGATTTTTCTTGATATAGCTTGTCTTTTCATTGGATTTGATAAAAGGGTTGTGTTTCACATATGGAATGATTCCAATCTCTTCCCAGTTGAAGGTCTTCAAACCCTTGAGCAGATGTCTTTGATAAAAATTGGAAAAGATAATAAGCTATCAATGCACAATCAGCTAAGACTTTTTGGTAGAGACATTGTTCACCAAGAATGTAACATGCAACTAGAGAAACAGACCATATTATGGAATCCTGAGGAAGCTTCGGAGGTTGTGATAGGAAAGAAGGTAAAATTGCATTTACATACTTCCGTTTCCATTAAATGGATACATTTTATGCCTTTTCACATTGATTGTTAATTTAAAATTAGGGGACTTATTCGAAATTCTTGTCCACTAATTGCTCTAGTGACATATTGATCTGTAAGCAATGCTCATGTTGCTTTCATATTTGAAGTTAATATTATTTGTTTCATTTACTTGTCTCTTTTTTTTTGTCTAAATATCATTTACTTTTCTCTTCTTCTTTTTTTAAATTCTCTTTATAGGGAACAGAACACACGAAAGCTCTTTGTCTGGAGTTTGACCACCATTTGCAGCAGTATTTTACTAATGAAGAGTTCGGAAGGCTATCAAATCTGAGATACCTAGAAATGAGACCTGTCCAGGATAATTGGCCTACAAGTGGCTTTCTAACAAATAGTTTCCCTACGAATCCACCCATCCTATCTGAGCTGAGATGGCTTTCATGGCATAATTTTCCTCCAGTACTTACATTGACTACTTTTTCCATGATGAAGATGGTCATTCTTGATCTATCATGGAGTAAGTTTACAGAAAGTTGGGATGGTTGGAGTCATATAAAGGTACTATTTTTTTTTTAGTGATACCCACTCTATTTTTGTAGTTGCAGCCACTTTATTCAGTCCATGATGGTTTAATTATTTGTTTGCTTTGGTACAGATGGCAAGGAACTTAAAAGTTTTGAATTTGACCGGTTGTGCACACATGCATAAAACTCCTGAATTATCTTCAAATGTAAATTTAGAGCAGTTGATCCTTGAAAGCTGTGGAAGCTTGGTTCAGATTGACGAATCTATAGGGCAGTTGACGCAGTTAATTCTTTTGAACTTGAGGTTCTGTCATAAACTTTGCCAGCTGCCAGAAGAGATGGCCAACTTAGAATCGCTGAAGGAACTTCTCATTGACTGCACTTCCATAAGAGAAGTCCCAGGTTTGTCGGTAAATGACTGCAGTTCAATTGGTAACTCAACCTCTCTATCAAGGCTCTTTTTGGAAAATGTTGAAGTTTCTCAACCTCCTGTAGAGATTAGTGTGCTCGTAAAGCTTGAACACTTGTCTCTGAGTGGGTGCAAGTTGCTCAAGAAAATTCCAGAGTCAATTTGGAATTTGGAATCACTAGTTGAGCTGAATCTGTCCCACACACATATTGCAGAGTTGCCTAAATCACTTGGGAACTTGAAGAACTTGAAAATACTAAGGATGTGTGGTAGTTCCATAAGAAGTATACCCAGTGCAATTGGGATGTTGGAGAAGTTGAAAGAGATAGATGCAGAGTTCTGCCAATGTCTGGAGGGGACAATACCTGAAGATATTGGGAGATTATCATCTTTGGAGATCTTGAATTTTTCAAGTTCTAGAATATGTAACATCCCGAAGCTCCCTGAAAGCCTCCTAAGTTTGCATATTGGTACTAATTCGATGAAGACACTTCCGGATCTCTCAAACCTGATAAATCTGATAGAGTTGAATTTGGAGATTTCACAAGTTCCTGAGTTTTGTTTGGCTGAAGAGGATTCTACTCTTGTGGACACAATTGAGCTTGGACGGGATCCATCGCCAAGGTGGATTGGAAATTTATGCAATCTGGAGTCGCTAAAGTTGTCCTGTGACAACATGACTGTCCTCCATGGAGACATTGGTCTTCTCTCTGAACTCAAAAGACTTGAAATTCTTTGTTTTAACCTGCAGATTCTCCCTAGGCTTCCATCAAGTTTATTGTTCTTGCTTATCAAATCCTCTCGATCATTGGAAACATCGATAGATCTATCAAATTTCAAGGAACTATCAGAGCTGAGGATCTATTCTTCTGTAATAACAGATGTCCATGGCCTTGAAAGTCTGAAGAATCTTCAAACTTTGGACCTTAGAGCATTGAATATACATGAGAGATTACTCAATCTTTCAGACTTAAAGAAGCTCAATGAACTGCATTTGGGACACTGTCGTAATCTGATTGATCTTCAAAGTATTCAAAGCTTGGGAAATCTGAGAATCTTGAAGCTTATAGATATTCTACAACTCGAGAAATTACCCAATCTTTCAAACTTGAAGAAGCTAACTGAACTTCACCTGCTGCAGTGTCGTAGTCTAACTGAGATTCAAAGCTTTGAGGGTTTGGAGAAGCTGATAGTGCTAAAGCTAGGAGAGCTCCCTCTACTTGACAGATTGCCTGATCTCTCGAACTTGAAGAAACTCACAATACTTGATCTGCAGCAGTGTCATAATCTTGTCAAAATTCAAGGAAGATTAGATTCACTGGAAGACTTGTGCATCTATGGATGCAATTCTTTGGTTGAGTTGCCTGATCCTTCAAGCTTCAAGAATCTGAAATCTCTGCAATTGCGTGATTGTGAGATGCTACAGATTGACCAGGTTTGGGTCTCAAAATCTGATACATTTGATACGGTATTTGGAAGTCCAAGATGTTCGATGATGAGAAGGTTAGGCATCTGTGTGTGTCAATTGGGTAGACATTTTATCTCTTGCTTCCTGAAAATGTAGGAAGAGAGTACACGACTTCCTTATTTGCATACAACTACGTGGATATGCTATTGATTTAGCTAGCCAAAAGTACAATCCAGTTGAAATGTATTTTCTTCTAACTTCTGAACCGGCTTAATTAACTCATTATCCTGTCAAGAACTAATGTAAGTCCTGTTTCTTTTATTATCACAATATCTTTTCACTACTGATGTGTGTGGACAGCTCAAAATACGTTGTTCACGTGTCCTCCTGTGAAAGGATTTTCCTACAATAAATGCACGTCTTGAGTGAGGAGTGAGGAGATGTACTGTGGTATTTTACGAGACATAAGGTGAAAAATGTACTTTGATAAATAGTGCTTGCTCGAATTATCATACCGCCTGATGATACCTAGCTATCTTAGCACATTATCATCATCTATAGCTAAGCGGCCATTATGGATGAAGAGGATAGCCTTAACACAACCATGTCTAACTCTGATGAGATCCCCAGGGAGGCTAGCTACAGTCACAGAAGTTGAGGAATTAAAGCGCATAATAATTCTGGTAATTACGTCATTGTGGTTTGTGACATTTAGGCTTGGCCTTGCTCTCGCAACCACAGGTCTCCTCAATCAAGTACATTGCACCGAAGAAGTTGGCCCAGAATTGAAATGCTGCCGTCAACCATGAACCCATTTGATTTGATTTAGTTTTGTAACAAATAGCAGTTTGAGAGAGTGATTCTGAAGCATCCCTGCATCCTATATTTTGGAGTGATATATATGAGTCTAATCATGCCACTTGCTGCACTTCAAGAAAGATTCAAAAGTAAATTTTACGATCCCATCAGAAGTCGAATTTTGAGTTTGTCTCTGTTAAGGGTGCTTGATAGCAAGATTAAACTATAGGTATCATTCCAGTGTATATGAATATTGGGATGCTCAACTACTGTTTCTCCCCCAAATTCTTTGCCAAGCAAAAGCAAAAAAATAACAGATATCGTTGCCAATGCAGACAGCAGTACATTTTAATTCCAGGCCAAATTGTCCTATCCAATTGTAGTTGAAACTTCGGAGGAAATTCTGATTGCTTGAAGAACACCAATCCTAAATATTACTAATGACAATGATGTAATCGGCCACTTCAGTACCCATTTTAATTAAATCATCAACTTGAATCTTTGTTGCTAGACTCCAAATGTCACGGTTACTGTCAAATATGTTGATGTTGCGACTTTCCGCTGATCCATCGCTACCTGTATCAAGAAACCTATAGATGATGATAAATGCTTACATAACCTGGCATGCCCTAGGCTCTAGAACAAGAACACTGAAAGATAATTACCAATTTCAGTAAAAGCTTAAAAAGAAGTGTTGTAACTGTTGATCCTAATTTAATTTCATAACTGCAAAACTTGCTAGAATATGTCATTGATTATTTGAAATTATATTTGTACTTAAGTATCCTTTTGCAGTATTTTTGGAAAGGATATAAAAGACCGTCCCTAGCTAAGGACAAGGCTGGGTCCCCAAACAAGTAATGGTCGGACACCCTGCCGTCCAGATACCCGGCAAGCTCATCTCTGCACTGCAAGAAAAAAACCGGTGAATTTGAAATTCAGGAGTCTGAGGGAGAAAGAAGCTGAACGCCTGTATACTCGACCAATCTTTACGATGTTTCAAGAGGAGTTGATAAATGGCCTATCTCTGGCAATTGAAGAAATTAAGAGCATGGCAACTCTTTGTAAGTTTAAGTTGACTGAAGATGGAAGGACAGAGATTGACATGTGGAGTTGGATCCTTTCCATTGGACATTAGCGTGTAGTTGCGGGAAGTTTGAGTCGGTCGCTATTTTATATTTCCATGCTTTGAAAGTTCTCAACTCCAGGAACATTTTCATGGTATCGTCTCGCTACCTATTGAAATGATGGGAAAAATCTGCCAAAGGCAGTGGACACCCCAATGCAGCGACTTCACAGGACAGAGGCCCGGTCAATTTGTTCATCAGTGAGTTTATGCGGAAGCCTTTGCATCTTTGTGCATACATGTGCAACTGAGAAGAGGAAGAGAATATTTTTTGGAGTCCATAGATTTGGCATTAGGGCAAATTGCAAAGGCTCCGAGAACGGGAAGAAATCATAATCTTTCATGACAATTCAGATGGTAACGATGATATGGGTCAGACCATTTGAGACGACGCTCTCGCAACACAACTCGACTAGGAGAATGCAGCTAAATCTGGGATGGAATTTCCAAGAGTGTAACACAAAGTTGAAGGCCACCCACCAACTGGGAAACCGAAGATAGGGTTAGTGACTTTTTTTTTACCCTAAACAGGATAAGCTCGACAATCCAACAGAGGATTGATCCAATCAGGTCCAAAAAGCTTAAGAGTCTCCAACGTCCGTGTCTGACCGATTTTGGAAACATGCAGATTGACATGAAAGAGGTAATTGGCATATCAATATTTAGGATAGCGGTCGGTGCATCAATTCAATAGCCAATCATTCAGTTTCTCAGTCTCGTTTTTGTGGCTGGCCTCAACAAATTCAACTTCATATCTCGTGAATCATGTCCGGAACACTTCCTTAGTTACTTTGATTATGCTTCTTGTATTAATTAATCATCAAAATGTGGACATTTTTGCATATATTCTTTATCGTACTCGTGCATGATAATGGAAGGTGAACTAATTAATCAACATTATATATTTCCTTCCCAATGGACCCACGTGCCAGTTGTGCGACTTAACAGCTCAAAAACACAGGACACTCATGAATAGAAAGCAAAATTTGAGATGGTGATGAGGCGAAACTGAGTCGTTCTTGTGGAAGGCCGAGTCGCTGGCGACGGAAAAGCGAGCTTCGTCTATAATGCTGGCGGAACACCCGCTACAGCGCGAGAGGTGTTGGCTTGATCTTCTGTAGGAGGAGGACAAATCTGTTCATGTATCCATATGTTGGCTTGATTCGACAGCGACAACTGCTTGATGACAATTGTCAATTGACACCTATAATAAGTATTCCTGCCTAAAAGTTTGATTGCAATAACCCTTTTTATCCTACTTATATTCAATTTGATTTCAGTCAAATGTCACGAGACGATATCAATACTTACCGACTTAACTAACGTCAACTCGGCTATCAATTGACAAAAGATATTCCTATATGGCTTGACTTGATTTTATAGGATTCTCACAGTTAATGTGAGCATTTAATTGTTGATTGTATTCACAAAATTGGCCCACATTATCTATTCACATGTTTAACTCAAAATTTTCTGTTACTTAATCTATACCCACAATCAATCTTGATCTCATTTGGTCAATAACTTCACTTTATCACTACGATTAGACTAAAACGACTTCTATTTGTCTCAATGATCTTTATCACTTTCTCATCAATATTGGCATGAATCAATATCATATTGAAAGCCATAGTCAACAAAGATACCTTGCCTATAAGTGCAAAATCAAGCTTACCTAGTACACTAAATTCAAACGCCGGAGTCAAATTGTTAGGATTATAAATGCAAACGAATCTGTGGCTTCGAAACATGCCAATTCAGAACTCAAAGCATGCTCGATTCCAAAGGTGATGAGCCGCTACGAATCTTGTCTTGCGTGGACATCTAATATTTTATTTTTGTCGGAAAAAATGTTGCTCATATACTAACTCAAGGTGTCCGAAAAGAAGAGATGAGATTCAAAACACAGTAAAGCCAAAGGGCTTCATGGGATCGATAACCAAATTGGGAAGCAATAGCCTATTCCTCTGGATTTCGCGATCAGGTCCGCGACCTCATTTGATTCTCTGCTGCGGTGGGCCAGTTTCAGATCCGTGGAGTCCATTAGCAATTGTTTGGCCTCGGTGATAAGCGCCTGAACCGGTGCTATGCTGGAAACGATGGGGGGACACGTGCTCTCTCTCCTTTCATATTCGGTACATGAAGACGTACGTAAGACCAAAACAAATTTGCTGAAAAGTCGTAGGGCTTATCAACAATTCAATGCTTTGGTTGAGCACGGTACAGCTAGTATATCGAGATTTTATTTTATTTTTCTTCCCCTACTGGAAGGTGACTTTATTAATCAGCCTTTATTTCCTTCCTCATGGACCGACCGGCCAGAGGTGCGATCCAATGTCTCAAAAACAAAAGATACACAAATCAAAAGCAAATCATGCTGCGTCGGTCTTGTGGAGTGCCAAGTCGCCGGCAACGGAAAAACGAGCTCTACCTATGATCTCAGCTGAGCCCACGCAGGATCGCTACAGTTGTTGGCTGATCTTCTAAAGGGAGGACGAATCGTGCATGATCGCGACCAATATATTTGTGGTATCCACATGATTAACACCACAAAGGTTCGAGCAAGTCGGATGCCATTAAAGCTGATTAATTGTTGCAAAGGCTATGCTTGTTTTAGTTTAGATTGTTGGATTGATTAAACAACGTGCACAATGAATGATTAGGGAAGGATTTTGTTCACTGAGTGTTGAGGTATTTATTTAAAGATTATTAAAAAAATCTTACATATCTCAACACTAAATTTTTTCGTGTCGTGTGTAATTAATATTTTATCATCGAACTATTACATATTATCTATGGTTAACAAATGCCATGCAAAATTCATTGAGATAATCAACTGAAATAATTATATAATTCTTGTATGATGGAACTTCTACAAGTGATACTGATTACAAATTTATCAAAAGATGGAATTATGTTGCTTCCATGGATGAAATAACGTAGGTTAAGTTTTTCAACTAGAACGATGCGCACTTAAAATAATCTTAATTCACGAAAGACATGAATTAGCTTCTTTAAATAATTGAGGAGATATTCATACGAGATCGGTTAAAATACAAGTCAAAATTGGAGACAATAGCCAAACAAGAGATTCACCACTAAAAATGATTTACTTGGGAAGCGGGATCGAAATAATAAATCCAAACATGGGAACCATTAATTTTAAGTTAATTGAATTTGCATAAAGAAAACAGTGTTTCGTAAGATTTCCACTTCTAATTATTGTTATTCTTATTTTAGAGTCTTAAAGTTACGATTCTTATTTCCAATTTGAGCGCCTAAAATATTCTAGATCCTCCTAATAAAACCAAACAAGAAATGATATTTCCATTTGGCTTAAGACAAGCCAGCTAACAACTATTAAAATAGAAATTTATTATATATTGGGTAATGCCTGTTTCAATTTTGAGGCATCTGAAAATTTAAATAGTTTCCTAAAAATTTGCTAGAAAGTAAACTTTGAATTGGTCGTCCAGCACAACTACAGAGGGAACGTCCGTGTGCCTAACAGAGGAGAGGGAGCGGAGAGAGAGGAAGTTTCAAGATTTCTGGGAGGCCGGGACCGTCGGTACACGTGGCGAGACTTGAGTGGAGTGCTTCCAATATGAAAAACGTGGTTCTCTATGTGTATTTCCGATGTATTGCGGTTCTCCGTTCCATCATTTAGCTGCCATATCGAATAATTTAGAAAAAGTTTGTTTAAGTTAGGCTAACAACGAACGTTGAAATTAATTGTGCCTTGGATTTTTCATTTATTTGAAAGCGGCGAGCATGACCGTGGACTGAAGGATGATAATGCATCGATCAAATGCCAGCCACATGACAAAACTAGAAGTCCCTTCAAGCCTATCTCGATTTTTTGATATTGCTAGTATAAGTACCTAGAGAGGGGTGAATAGGTATATAAAAGATTTTTTTCGATATTTTCACACTACTAGACAGTTGATGGATTTGAGACAAACGATAATCAAAGTAAGACTGAGAGAAGAGAAAATTGAACACGCGGTTTATAGTGGTTCAGCTTATATCAAGCCTACGTCCACTCTTCTTCACTGACAGCCTATTGGCTGGATTCCACTATGAACAAAAAAGAAGTTACAGTATAGCTTTGCCTTGATTCCACAGTGTAGATGTTCTACAACACCTCCTCAAGATTTCTCACAAATATAGACCCTCTTTTGTATACAAGTATTCGCTCAGAGTAATTGTCTAAACAAAAAGGAGCTTCAGACTTTGGAATTCTTCTATTGCGCACACTTTGAACAACTAAGAGCGTCTTCCTTATATACTCCTTTATGCCATCATACCCGTTGGCACTTACCAAAGGAATTCCTCCAATCTACCCGTTGGACGAAATCAATTAGGAAGATTGTTCAAGCTATTAAAGAAACGTGTCGATAGCCCATCAATCACGTTCGCCCATACAATTAGGATCTCGGTTTCTATAAGTAGAACCTTCCAATAATATTTAAGCAATCACCAGATCTTCAATTATCAAGTCAATCTTCGATCAATCAAAGAACTCCGTTATGTCTTTTCCAGCCACGAGATCTTCTCCAGTTGATAAGGTTAAATCCTTAACGAAACATCCAGTTCTGGATAACCTTTCTTCAACGGATTAGAGACTGTCAATGAGGATAGACTTTGAGTCTTGAGTCTGGCTGTCCGGAGGTCTTCAGACTTTAAATAGCAAAGTCTGCAAGCCTTCATACTAGACTGATGAAAACGTTTTGTCAGCTTCAAAACACTTCAAGAAGATTTCTCCAACAATCTCCCCCTTTTTTATGGTGACAAAACTTTCCTGTAGATTTGGATAACTTTGACCCGCAAAACATTTCTCAAACACAAATGCATATCTTATAGAGATAAATGGCTAAATGAATAACACTAGAATCTGCAACCACAGAAAATAGGTTAGTCTAGTGTACGATAAAGCCATCCATAAGATATCAATACTAGTTAATAGAAGCAGTCAAGTCCAAGTCTAGTTCAGTTTTTATCCAGACACAAAACAAAGTCAAACAGAGTTCAAACAACAAAACAATCCAACAAACAGTTAAAAGTTTAACAATTGAAAGTTTGATCAAATCTTGCATCTCTCCCCCTTTTTGTCAGCATTAAAAAGGTTGAGATGGAGTCAAGATTGCTTGGGAACGCGGACAAGCTGGAAATTTTCCATAGACTGAACGATGCCTTCCAGCCTTTTAAAGTCTTCCTTCAGATGTGCAATCTCCTCACTCTTGGCATTTGCCTGATTCTGAACATAGAGGGCTTGTATCATATCATTCAATGAACAGGAAGAGGCTTGACCTTCATTCTTCAAGCTTTGAACCTCGCATCCCAAGGCATAAATTTGACCTCGCATCTCCAAGAGAATATCCATGATTCTGCGAAAATCTGCTGTATTATCAATCTGAGTACTTGCTTCAGCCCTATCTGATGGAGTAAATGCAGACGATGCTAGATCAACATAATCTCGCAGGTTTGGCGATGATACTTCATGACCTTCCTCTGGAAATTGAGCGGCATAAACATCCTCTGGGTCTGCAGGTGAGCGACTGACTCCTTCACTTGCATCAGGATATGAAGACTTCACTCCTTTCTCCTGATCTCCCCCTGTTTCCATGCCTACGGGTGGAGAAGAGTGTTCCTCAGGTTCTCCTTCTTCTCTTCTTTCTTCTTCAGGTCTTTCCTCCTCTGCTTCTTTTTCAGCTTCTCTTTCTTCTTCTTCCTTCTCCTCTGCTTCTTTCGTCATTTGTTCCGATTCTTTCTGTGGAACAGGACGACTTAAATTCTTCAAAGCCATTGCAGAGATGATGATGTCTTCCTCATCATCTTCATCCTCAACGAGGAGAGCTCTTCTTCTCTTGGATGGAGCAACCATGGGCTCCTTCCCTTTTCTTTTAGCTGCAGAAGAGATTTGATGAGATTTGGCAGGAGTCTTCTCCTTCAATTTCTCCAACTCCTTGCTAAGTTCCTTCAGACGCATTTTGGTCACCATTTTCAGTCCTACCACCATATGATCGCATGGTCAAACACAAAAGATTTGCGAAGGTTGAATATTCAGATGTCTGAATAACTTCGTAACAAGGCTTGGATAAGGGAGTTGACCTCTGTCCTTCATCATTGCTCTATACATGTGAAACATAACAGTGTGAGGGAGAGAAAACCTTTTCCCAAAGAGGATGGCATACATCAGCTTGGCCTCTGAACTTGAAACATCAGTCTTGGAAGTTGATTTCGGTCAGAGGCAATTAATCACAATCTTGTGAAGCAAGATATTGAATGCACTCATCCTTAAGTAGGTGATCTTTTCATCTGTTCTCCTGTCCTTCACCAGTTCCAGTGTGGCCCGAGCAATAGAAACTTTGATTGGTTGATATCTTCCTCTTTCAACTCCTAACACATCTGCCAGCATGTTCATATCCACAACATAGTCCTAGTCTTTAACGCTAAAAGAGAATCTATTCGTATCCAAAAAGCTAAGATTTGAATAGAAATATGCAGTTAATTCAGCATAGGCCTCTGTAGTGTCAGAGCAGAACTTTTCAAGTTGAAGATAACTGAACTTTTCCCTCAAGTTCACATTCACAGCATCCAGAAAATCAAAATCCGCACTCCTAGGGTTTATTACCCCACGCTTCAGCAATTTCGAGTACAGATCCTTTTGTTCCTTCGATCTGAACAAATCTCCCATTTTTCCTTGATTTTCAACCGCAACACCCATTTTCGGTTGAAATTGACTATACAATTTGTCATCGTCATTCCCATCTACAGGATTCGGCCCCCAGTCACGAGGATCACTTGGGATATTCGCAAGGGTTTCCTCAGCCACCCATTTACGAGCAATTCCCAAACTTTTCATTTTCCGCAGAAAGATATATTCGTTCCCATGTCCTTTGTCTTTAAGAAAATCATCAATATAGTTCAAAGGAGTACGAATTCCTTTTAAGGCACGATATAGCTAGTAAATATAAGCGGGCTTTTGAACTCTTACAGGGTCTGCATCCTCGATGATTTCTTCCTGTTGTTGATGATCAACGCCTTGAGGACTAGATGGAGGAGTATGACGCTGCTGAGAATGTTGTGGGCTCGATTGCTGTTCTGGAGACACTTCTTCTTCAGTAAGATTGAAGTGCGTAGGCCCCTCACTCATTCGCCGTGGTCCCCTGCTTGCGATTCTCGAAAACTTTCTTGAAGATGATATCTTTCTCAATTTTTGGAAGATTCCTTGCTTGACTTTCCCAAGAAAAATGACAACTTTTTGAAGATTAAACAAAGAAGACAAACGGGAATGGAGGATCGATGTTTTCTAGGGTTTTTGAGAGTAAAGTGAAGAGGAATCGACAGTGCACGATCGGTTAAAAGGAGAGATAAACGAACCGTCACAAAGGAAATAAAAATTGCCTTTTCAAAATAACTGTCTTTTTCCGCAAAAATAGCCATTTCAAAAATAACTTCCTTTTTGAAAATGAAACGATGCAATAATTACATCAATTAAATATAGCAACAATTTAAACACAGTCTAACGATCGTACCTTTTTAAGATGAGATTAAAGAGAGAAAGACTTACAGTCTGACGGTCGTACCAAGACTATCTTACAGATAAAGTCTTGTAAGTCTGAGTCTGAAAGTCTTTAGACTTTGATATCTTCATACCTCAAAATGTTGAGTCTGGAACGGATAGATTCAAATTGATATTTCTCCAAAGGCTTTGTGAATATATCCGCTAGTTGGTTCTTTGAGTCAACAAATTGAATTGAGACATCTCCATTTTGAACATGGTCTTTAATAAAGTGATGTCGAATCTCTATATGCTTTGCTCTTGAGTGGAGAATTGGATTTTTGGTGAGGTTGATAGCGCTGGTGTTGTCGCAATTAATCTCTGAGTCTTCAATTTCAAAGTCTCTTAGCTGTTGTTTTATCCATAGAATTTGCGAACAGCAACTTCCAAGGGCTACAAACTCTGCTTCTGTTGTTGAAAGAGACATAGTGCTTTGTTTCCTTGAAAATCAAGACACTGTCCTACTTCCAAGCAACTGGCAAGTTCCCGAAGTGCTCTTTTTATCAACTCTGCAACTGGCCAGATCTGCGTCTGAATATCCCAGAAGATTAAAGTCTCCTTTCTTAGGAGACCAAAGACCGATGCTTGATGATGAGCAACATATTTAATGATACGTTTCGCAACACTGAGATGTGATTCTCTAGAATCTGATTGAAACCTAGCACAGATGCAAACACTCAATAAAATGTCAGGTCTAGAAGCAGTAAGATAAAGAAGTGAACCAATGATGCTCCTGTACAGCTTTTGATCAACTTTCTTCCCTTCTTCATCTTTGTCTATCTTCAAAGAACTTGACATTGATATGTCGATCTTTTTGCACTTTTCCAGTCCAAATTTTTTGACAAGATCATTAACATATTTTTCTTGATAAATAAAAGTTCCTTCCTTCAATTGTTTTACTTGAAGACCAAGAAAAAATGTTAACTCTCCCATCATACTCATTTCAAACTCATCCTGCATAGACTTAGAAAATTTCTTGCACAGATTTTCATTAGAGAATCCGAAAATAATGTCATCCACATATATTTGAACAAGTAAGAAACTTTTGTTTTCCTTTTTGATAAATAAAGTCGTATCTACTTTACCTTTGACAAAACCATTTTGTATTAAGAACTTACTTAATCTGTCGTACCAAGCTCGAGGTGCTTGCTTTAAACCATACAAAGCCTTTTTCAGTCTGAAGACTGAGTCTGGCTTCTTTGGGTCTTCAAACCCTGGTGGTTGTTCCACATAAACTTCCTCATGGATAAATCCATTTAGGAAGGCGCTTTTGACGTCCATTTGGAATAACCTGAAATTCTTATAACAAGCAAACGCAAGTAATAGTCGAATAGCTTCTAACCTTGCTACTGGTGCGTAAGTCTCATCATAGTCTATTCCTTCTTCTTGCGTATATCCCTTGGCCACGAGTCTTGCTTTGTTTCGTACGACTTTTCATTTCTCATTCATCTTGTTCCTGAACACCCATTTAGCTCCAATAACAGTTTTACCTTTTGGTTTGGATGTCAATTCCCAGACATCATTAATGTTGAACTGTCTGAGCTCTTCTTGCATAGCTTCAATCCAGCTTTCATCAGATAAAGCTTCTTCTATGCTCTTTGGTTCAATTTCAGAAACGAGAGCAACAGCACTAGACTCTTCTCGCCTTTTGGATCTGGTGCGAATTCCTTCATTAATTTCGCCGATTATAAGATCTTTGGGATGACTGGACTTATGCTTCCAATTACTTGTTGATTTGTCTGGTTGATGATCTCTCTCTTTATTTGGATCTTCATGAACAACCAGATGCTGGTCTTCCAGAGTCTGATATGCTTCTTGAGTTGTAATCTTTGGAAGGTCTAGAGCAGGTTTAGACTCTTCTTGATGAGTCTGACTTGATTCATCTTGCGTTGAGTCTTGAAATTTGACATTCATTGACTTCTCCATAGACTGGCTCTTCTTGTTATAGACTCTGTAAGCTTTGCTTGATGTAGAATATCCAAGGAAGATACCTTCATCTGATCTTTCTTCAAACTTACCAACTCGATCTTTTGCATTTTTCAATATAAAACATTTGCAACCGAATACATGAAAGTATGAAACAATAGGCTTCTTATCTTTGAATAACTCATAAGGGGTTTTCTCTAGAATAGGTCTTAAGAAGACTCTATTGATGATATAGCATGCTGTTGAAACAGCTTCAGCCCAAAATCATGAAGAAATCTTACTTTCAATTAAAAGAGTTCTAGCCATTTCTTGAAGAGATCTGTTCTTTCTTTCCACAACTCCATTTTGCTGAGGAGTATATGGAGAGGAGAACACATGCTTAAAGCCAGATTCATCACAAAATTTTGTAAAATCTTGATTTTCAAATTCACCTCCATGATCTGTTCTTATGCTTGAGATAACACATCTTTTTTCATTTTGAACCTTTTTAGCAAATTTTTCAAAATACGAGAAGGTTTCGGACTTACTTGCAAGGAAATATACCCAAGTAAAACGGGAGTAATCGTCCACAATTACTAGGCAATATTTCTTACCTCCAATACTCTGTGTTCTGGTTGGTCCGAAGAGATCCATATGCAGCAACTGCAGTACATGATTAGTAGAGACATTATTTATTGGCTTAAATGAATTTCTTACCTGCTTTCCCAGAATACATGGAGTGCATGGATCAGTCTTTTGATAATGTAATTTGGGTAGTCCTCGAACAAGCTGCTTTGATGAGATTTTGGCTAATTGCTTCATGTTGACATGACCAAGCTTTCTGTGCCATAAGCTTGCTTCGTCTTGAATTGAGACAAGACATTGCGATTCATTTGGTTTCACATCCAGAAGATAGATGTTTCCATGTCTTCGACCCATGAAAGACTGAGTAGAGTCTTTACTGATTCCAGAACATATTCCTTCTTGAAAGAAGATCTTGAAACCAGTATCACACAATTGACTAATGCTGAGAAGATTGTAATTGAGTCCTTCCACTAAGGAAACATTACTTATTGAGAGATTTCCAATTTTCACAGTTCCAAATCCCACAATACTTCCTTTGATGTTTCCTCCAAATGAAACTTTTCCACCATTTACTTGAGCAAGCTTTATAAAACAATTTGAGTCTCTTGTCATGTGTCTTGAGCATCCGCTGTCAAGATACCACTTTACCTTTTTCTTGACAGTGACCTGTATTTAAAATAAAGTCTCAAGCTTTCTTTGGTACCCAAACTTTCTTGGGTCCTTTGGTGTTAGTAACATAAGCAGTATTAGCCCATATTTTCTTAACAGGTTTCCAAACCATAGGACACTCTTTTTCAAAGTGATCTGGACTGTTGCACTTTGAACATCTGAGAGCATTTTTACCTACTGATTTTACAAAAACTTTCTTGAAATGATTTTTGTAAGCCTCTCTCGAGAGTCTTTTCTTAATTCTTTCTTTTACTTTAGGAAAATCAATCAAGGGAATTGTTTCTGCTGTCATACCTAGACCGGACTTATTGAAGTAAGGTCTTTGAGCTGAAAGAATTTTTTCAAGTTTTTCAGACCCTATTGAAAATTTCTTTGAAATATTTGATAAGTCTGTTTTTAAAAAAGCATTTTCTTTTAAAAGATTATCTTCATTTTCTTTAAGAGTGGGAACAGTCAAGTCTAGACTTTTAACTCTTTCTACTAAAACGTTTTCCTTTTGTTTTAGAGCTGAGTTTTCTTTTTTCAGTTCGGAAATTCTTTTGAGGGAAGTCTTAAGACTAAAACACAGTTCATCAATGTATTTAGAAACTTTGACAAGAATTTTAAAATTACTTGCCTCAAATTCACTGTCTGAGTCTGATCCAGAGTCTGAGTCTGATTGTGCCATCAGACATAGATTGGCATATTCATTATCACTTTCTTCACACTCTGTATCACTCCAGGTTTCGGCTTTGAGAGCTTTTCGAAATTTTTCAGCTTTTCCTCTCTTCTTCTTCAGAAGAGGACAGTTGGGTCTGATGTGTCCTTTTTTCTTACATTCAAAGCAGACTACATCTTTGCTTGGTTCCTCATCATCAATAGACTTGGTCTGCTGTCTTTGAAAGCTTTGTTTCTTTGAGTTGAACCTTCTTCCTTTTCTATTCAGTTTTCTGAATCTTCTTATCATGAGAGTAAGCTCCTCATCGTCCATATCATCTTCAGAATCTGTATCATCAGAATCATCATTTGATTTTAATGCAATGGATTTATTACCTTTTGGATCTTCATCTTCATTGATCCGTTCCACTTCATAAGACTGAAGAGTTCCAATCAGCTCGTCGACAGATAGTGGCATAATTCTTTGCGTCTCTCTTATCGAAGTCTTTATGTGATTCCAATCCTTGAAGAGTCCACGCAGTAGCTTGTTTACCTTCATGGGATCAGAAATTGGTTGACCTTGATTTTCAAGACCATTCACGATATCTGTAAAGCGACTAAACATGTCAGTTATAGATTCTCCTGGTTTCATTCTGAAGGCTTCGTATTGACCGAGAAGAATGTTGATTCTTGTTTCCTTCACTTGATCTGTTCCTTCATAGGTGATATGCAATCTGTCCCAAACTTCTTTTGCTGTAACACAAGAAGATATTCTATTATATTCAGTTGGTGACAAAGCACAATATAAGGAGTAAATTGCTTTTGCATTGAGTGCTTGTCTCTTGATTATCTCTTCCTGAGTCATTCCGCTGGTCTCAACAGTTTCTTTCCCTCTTTCAGAGACTGATGCAGTGGTAGGAGTAATTCCTTTTTCTACAACATCCCATTCTAGAGGATCCTTTGATCGTAGGAAAGCTTTCATCTTGTTCTTCCAGATGTTGTAATCATTTCCATCAAAGTAGGGTGGTCTGGTATTGCTTTGCCCTTCCATCAGCCCTGGTGCTAGCATACTAGCCATGGATCTTTTACTACGAAGTAAAACACTTCAAATAAAGTAAGTACACAGGCTCTGATACCAATTAATATTGCTAGTATAAGTACCTAGAGGGGGTGAATAGGTATATAAAAGATTTTCTTCGATATTTTCACACTACTAGATAGTTGATGGATTTGAGACAAACGATAATCAAAGTAAGAGTGAGAGAAGCGAAAATTGAACACGCGGTTTATAGTGGTTCAGCTTATATCAAGCCTACATCCACTCTTCTTCACTGACAGCCTATTGGCTGGATTCCACTATGAACAAAAGAGAAGTTACAGCACAGCTTTGCCTTGATTCCACAGTGTAGATGTTCTACCACACTTCCTCAAGATTTCTCACAAATATAAACTCTCTTTTGTATACAAGTATTCGCTCAGAGTAATTGTCTAAACAAAAAGGAGCTTCAGACTTTGGAATTCTTCTATCGCGCACACCTTGAACAACTAAGAGCGTCTTCCTTATATACTCCTTTATGCCATCATACCCCGTTGACACTTACCAAAGGAATTCCTCCAATCTACCCATTGGACGGAATCAATTAGGAAGATTGTTCAAGCTATTAAAGGAATGTGTCGATAGCCCATCAACCATGTTCGCCCATACAATCAGGATCTCGGTTTCCATAAGTAGAACCTTCAAATGATATTTAAGCAATCACCGGATCTTCAATTATTGAGTCAATCTTCGATCAATTAAAGAACTCCGTTATGTCTTTTCCAGCCACGAGATCTTCTCCAGTTGATAAGGTTAAATCCTTAACGAAACATCCAGTTCTAGATAACCTTTCTTCAACGGATTAGAGACTGTCAATGAGGATAGACTTTGAGTCTTGAGTCTGGCTGTCCGGAGGTCTTCAGACTTTAAATAGCAGAGTCTGCAAGCCTTCAGACTAGACTGATGAAAACGTTTTGTCAGCTTCAAAACACTTCAAGAAGATTTCTCCAACATTTTTAACTTCTTTCTTTTTTTTTTGTTTGAACTCCAATGTTTCCTTATTCTTGACTACAAAGAAAGAAAAAATAAATTAAATATAAATAATTACAAGTGGGAAATTATTCTCACTTATTAAAAAGAAATTGTAGATGTCATTATAAAGATTTATTAATTTAAAAAGACAAAAAAAAAAACTTGAAACATTGACTTTACAACTGATAACAAAATCATTGTGTAATGAAATGATTTCACATTCCTTTGGCTCAGCTCAGGTCAAATTGTTCTAGAACTTTTCGGCGACTAAAAATCAAGACCAATGATATTGATTATGTATAAAACAAATGAAGTGAAGAAAAAAAATCAAAGTAAGAATAATGAACTAGTAGGGAAAAAAATTACTCCGTTGATGCAAAACTCGTAAATGAGTGCAGGGACATTAAAATTACAAAATCAATTTTAAGATTATGTGAGTCAAAGCTAAAATAAAAAAAAAATGATATTTTGATTGATTTTTTATACAAATTTTACTTAGTACAACCACGTTCATCGTTTGTACATTATCTTTCTTTTCTCCATCTTATTTTACTTCCTTCATCTCTCTTTCTCTCCCTCTCCTTCTCACACTCCTCCCACTATTCGCCCCACATAACACGTCTCTCTCCCTCTCTCTAGAAAATATTGCATACTGTATAGTGTTAAGTCTAGGCCCCACGCGTGACGATATTATCTGCTTTGTTTTGGAACCGGCACGATTTTGTTTTTATGGAGTTAACGTTATGAACAAAGAAAGAGATTATTTTCATTTACATCTCTCTCAATTCCCAGCAATTCTTCACCATGCCAAAATGTTTTGGAGTCGCCTAGTCCTCTCCGTCATCCATGCTTGCCGACCAGGTCTCTCATGGCCACTGGCAAACTTCTTGGTTCCATCGGAGTCTCTACTAATCCATGTTTTCCAAAATTGCTCTCGTCAAAGATAGGCTCTCTCCATTTGTTGATCGAAACTCATAGGATCGCCCTATGAGTCCTAGTAGTAAGTTGAAGGATTTTTTCAACCAATGATTGATAGTTTTGGAGAGGATGTGATGAATTCTTATGGGATCCTAGCTAAAGTTTGTTCTAGAATAGAAATATAAATAAAAATGAATGTCCAGCACTACTTAGGTATCCTCAAGCTTGCTCGGTGATATATTTCTCTGAATTTCCTATGTTGATTTGAGTCCAATTTTGATGATCAAATCTCTAGCATGCTCCAATTATGTGATTAAAGTGAAATGATTTCAATTTTGTATCATCACGTTCCAATCCATTCATGTGTTATAATAATTGTTCAAGATGTTGGAGGGTATTGGGTTTTAGTGTTCTAAGGCCATGTTTGGTAACCATTCCTGGAATAGCTATTTCTATTCTTTTGTTCTCCGAAATGAAAAAAGAATAGAAATCCATTTAGTAAAAATTTTATTCCCGAAAACAAAAATCTATTTTTTTGTTCCCAAAAATAGATTTTGAACATAATCAAAAAGTAAGAAAAAGTTGCTTCTTGCTCCTAAGAACAATTTTATAAATCAAGCCTAACTTTTTTTTATTTCTTTCTTTTCTTTTCTCCTTCTCTTCTTCTTCTTCCTTCCAATCCCAACTGGTCACTGACCATCGGCTATTACCGGCGATCAACGGGGCCAGGTCCAACAAGCTCATTGGAGCCTCGCCAGGTCAAGGCGAGCTTCAACGAGCTCACCGGAAGCTCATCTGGCTACGGCAAGGCTCTGACTTGCCAAATCTGTGCAAGACCGAGCCACGCCAGTGGTCAAGTGAGGCCGAGCCTCACGGCCTTGCCTAACCACTGGTGAGACTCAACCTCACCCAAGTAACGCGAGGTCGGCCTCGCCCGTGGCCAAGCGATTTGGCTAGGCGATTCGGCCAAGCGATCTAGTGAGGCTCGATCTCGCTTGACCACAAGCAAGACTCTACCTCACCCAGGCGATGCGAGGTTGGCCTTTCCCTGGTTTGGTGAGACTCGGCCTCACCCAAGCAACACGAGGTCGACCTTACCCTAGCCTGGCGAGGCTGAGCCTCCCGCCAGCTGGCAGAGAGGTCAAGCCTCGCCTAGCCACCAACGAGACTTAGCATCACCCAAATCTAGCGATGCCAAGGCTTGCCATGGCTAGGCAAGCTCGCCAAACCTTGCTTAGTTGCCGGCCATAACAATCGGCAACCAATCACAAAGAAGGAGAAAGAAGAAGAAAAAAGCGAAAATAAAATAGAAAAATATAATAAAAGTATTAAAAAATAAAAAAAATTAAGAATCTTACCAAACACATTTTTTTCTCAAGAATAGAAATTTTGTGCAATTACCAAACGCGTTCTTTTGTCTAGAAATTATTCTCGAGAACAAAATAAAATAAAATAAAAAATCATTTCTGAGCGAAAATTATTCCCATAATGATTACTAAACACGCCATAAGCTTGTTAGAACACTTGTGTATGAATTTAGATGCATGTTAGAGAATTCTTGAAATTTGGAATTCTTGGGTTGAATAGAGGATGATAAATGGGGCTTCGGGTGGTGGCGGCAAAGTTCGTCCAATGAATAGAGAGAAGTTCGAGGGAAGAGGGAGAGGTCATTCTTTTCTGAAATTCTTTTAGAATATGTAAAGAGGAAGATGAAGTTTTCTCGCAAGGGAGGGAGAGTAAAGAGTGGAAGGAAGAGAGTTGCCTTCCTTCTCTAAAACTTCTAGAAAATGTAAAGAAGAGGATGAAACTTTTCTTGGGAGGAAAAGAGAAAAGGCGGAGATATCAATAAGCGATAAGATGATGGAAAAGTAGGAGAGAGAAAAATGTTTTGAAATTTCTGCAAAATGGGACCCGCATAGTACATCTGAGATTTAAAACCGCGTTTGATCATCAATTTATCATATCATGCATTTAGTACCTACTTAAAACAAAATAAAGTTGGATATAAAAAGATATAGGCTAGATAAAATTATCTTAAGGCGATGTGAGATCAAAGTTGATGAGATTTCTAATTATTTTCCTTGAATAACAAATTTCTTAAATTAACAAATTCAAAATTATATTTCAATATGAATAATATTTAAATAATAGTATAATAAATACAAAATAAGAAAGAATAACAATTTATTATTTTTAATTTAATCTTATTTTTATTTATATATTCGAATTTATCTTATAACATAAATTCAATATGTAAATAATGTATATGCTATCAAATAATATACATGATATGATGTGAATATATCCAATTTTATTATTAGAATTATCAAATAGTAGATTGAGAATAGTATAATCTTTATATTTCAATTCTATCCGGTCATATTTTGATTAGAAATCTAGATGATCAAAGGTAGTCTAAGTAAATTGACCTCTTGTTGACTTCTCTTTTCGACCAAACCATTGTTGACTTGGCAAGACAAGCCCATATAGAATTTTCTCTTTTTCTTCTTTTTTGGGTTAGAATATATTTTAATTTTCATGATCTTCTAATTCCGTACATTCTCTCTTCTCTATTGTCTATCTCCGCCTAAACACCCCCTCTCTCCCTCATCTCTCTCTCTCTCTCGTCTCTCTTCATCTCCCCCACATAAACACCTCCCTCTCTCTCTCTTTCTTGTCTTTCTCCATCCCCCAGAAGCACACCCCTCTTTCTCTCCTTCTCCCATCGGAGAAGTGAAAATCATGGGGGGGACCCACCACTGACTTGGAAGAAGAGAAGACCAGTGCACCAATCAATGTGCTTCACTTCCCTAACTCCACTTCTCCCATAATTAGCATAGGTCAGATTTGTTAGTTAGTGCGCTTTTTTTCTAAATTAGCTCCAAAAGAGAGGGAAAAGAGAGGCCTTTTTTTTTAAAGAAATTTTTGGAAAACAAGTGGAGGACGAAGGCACTATTTGGTAACCATTCAAACAATGCCTGATTCTGATTTTTTTTGTTTCCGAGATCAGTTTGGGAATAGAATCGCGTTTGGTAAAATTTTTATTTTCCGGAAAAAATTTCTATTTTTTTTTTTGTTTTCGGAAGTAGATTTGGAACATAATCAAGAATAAATAAATAAAAAGTTGATTCTCATTCCGGGAACAAATTTAAGAATCAAAACTAACTCTTCTTCCATTTTTTCTTCTTCTTCTTTTCTTTTATTCTTCTTCATCAACCGCCATCCCGTGCCACCGTCCGCCACTGTTCGCTGCCGCCGCCAATTGCCGTCGCTGGTAGCTGGTCCGACGAGCTCACCGGAGGCAAGCCCAACCACCAGCGAGGCTAGGAGGGCCTTGGCGAGGCTGGGCGAGCCTCGCCCAGCTGCCGGTGAGGCTTAGCCGCCAAGGGCCGGCAACTCTTCGGTGAGGTCGTCGGCCCTCGTCTGGTTGATCGCCGGTCCAACGACCGGCCAGAAGAAGAAAAAGAATAGGAGAAAAGGAAAAAAATGAAAAGAAAAAAAATGAAAAAAATTACTTAAAAATTTAAAAAAATTAATTTGTAACATAATCAATGAATACGCTACCAAATGCAATTCTATTCCAGAATCAGAAATTTTGGACAATTACCAAATGGCTTAAAATGCTTAGAAATTATTTCCGGGAACAGAATAAAAAAAATCATTTATGATCAGAATCTGTTCTCGGGAACAGAATCATTACCAAACGCGCCTGATTCTACCGGGAGGGGAAAAGGAAGGGCAGAAAAAGTCAGCAACGCAACCACTGGCTGTGGTGGCTCCGCTGGGTAGACTTCAGACCTTTGAGGGAGAGGATGGGAGTTCGAAGCCCTTACGAAGCAAGTTACAGGGAGGCTGGTGGGCCATTAGGTGATTAACACGTGGCGTCAAGGTGGTGGTCTCCCCGCTAGCGACATTGGGGGTTTACGTGGAGGCTATTGGTCAAGGCGGTTCTCTAGCATCAAAAAAAAAAAAAAGTCAGCAACGCAGGAGACGATGGAAAAGTAACGGAGGGAGAGAGAGGAGGGGGTGTTTCAATATTTCTGCAAAGTGGGACCCGTACCGTACATCTCCCCATAATTCCGAACATGCTCTCTCTCTCTCATCTCCCCATCCTCTCTCTCTCGTTCTCTCTCCGCATGAGCCCCTCTCTCCCCTCCCTCTCTGCCTCCCCGCACAAACACACTCCTCCCTCTCCATCCCCCTCTCCCATTTGAAAAATGAGAAGTGAAATCATGGAGGGAACCCACCCAGACCACCTATCGGCTTCGCTTCCCTCAAACACCTCTCCCATAATTAGAGTCCCCCAATTTTACTATTATTTTACCCATTGTGTTCATCCAACCTACTGACGTTATGGGAAGAGCAGATCATGATTCTTTCTGCCTCCTCCATAGCAACTTATTATTCATGGCAGATGTCATGGACATCTACTTATCTAACGACGACGCTTTGGATTGCGAACGAAGTTAGGGCGGTTGGAGAGTGAGCTCTTGTTTCCGACGTGGATCACACACAGAAGAAAGTGCCAAATCTTCCATTATGCTTGACATAACGGGCGAGTACGGTTTCAAGGTGGAACTAGAAACCAGTCCAGTTCCAAGTTCTATTGAAACCTTGTTCAGTCCTTTTTTTTTTTTTTTGGTCGAAAGTAGATAGTTCATTCGATCATCGAATATAACAAGTCTTAAAAGACAATTATGGAGAAAATTCCGAACATAAAATTTCCAAAAGAGGTAAAGGAGGGGTGGTCAACCAATTTAGAGGAAGTTTGTTGGCATGGTGAGTTCGTGCTAGCCAGTCCGCTGCCCTATTTGCTTCTCGGGGACAATAAACCACCGTAACATTTCTGCACGTTGCTAGTTCTTCTCTGCATTTTTGCACAATTCCGCTTAAGTTCCAAGGAGGCTCGGCCCGGCCCATTACCAGGTCCACAACAGGTAAACAATCACTTTCACAAGTCTACTTAAGTATTTGACTTCGAGTTCTTCTCACATGCCGCGTCTGAAGCCCTTTCAAGTACAGGATCTTGTGCAACAGAGACTTAGCTTCAGCGTGTTGTGAAGAGGAAACCCTAGAATCGGAGACGAAGCCCTCGACGACTTGCCCAGATGAATCGCGCATGATTTCGGTGACGAAGTAGATAAAATCGCCTAGAACCCATGACGCATCGGCATTCATCTTCATCTCCCTTTATTCCAGTGGGTTCTAACAAGCAGGTATACTGCGATTTTGGGGTTTTGAGTTCTGTTTCATCTACCATCTATTGAAGGTGATGTGTTGTTCATATGCTAGATCTAGTAGATCGGCTGGTTGTGGGCGTTTTGCTCTAAAGATCTAGTTGTTCCGAGCCTTCCAAATATTCCAGAGGACCATTCCTATGAGCTCTTGTGCAGGTAAGTCACTGTTAGCATCGAATACTCCCATCAGCCACTGATCAAAGCACTTTATGTGGCTTGTGGTGTTGATGCCCTTGAATCGTTGGTCCTACTAGATCTCTTTGGTCCATTTGCACAATAGAAAAAGATGTTCTATGGTTTCTATTCTCGAGTAGCATAACGGGCATAACGGGTCGGGTGTTATTTTTCTTTTGTAGAGATTTTCTCTCGTGGGAATGGCATTTTGACAAAGGCTCCAGAGGAAAGTTCGGATTTTCGGGGGTACAGTAAGGCTCCAGATTTGAGTCCATAAAGTTCGTGGGGGCTTGAAGGAACAGGATGCCCTGTTTTGGTTTGTGCTTAGAGTTGTTGGGTAAGCTCTATTGTAGCCGCTCTTTACAGAATACGTCCCTGCCCTGTTTCCTATCCATACTAAATTGTCCGGCTTAGGGTTCTGATTGAGGGGGATCGCTAAAATCTCATTAGCGATGTTTGCATCAAAAAGATGTTGCATTTTCTGTTGTTACCAAGCTCTAGAGTCTGCATTAATCAATTTTGACACCAAGATAGGTTCTTGTTGGTTTGCTGGTCCTCCAATAGCCCCCTACTCTAACCACTTGTCTTCCCGAATTTAATAGATTTTCCATCCCCCACTAACCATTTAATATCTGCTTCTATTGTGTCTCTTCCAAGCAACAGGCTCTGCTAGCCCCATGATGGTCGTTGGCCCTTGCAAGCTGTTCAGAGATCGCCATTTGAGAAGTAAACTCCTTTCAGAACTCTGCTCCATAGGGCTGTTGGAGAATTGGACAATCTCCTAACTTGCTTACCAAGCATTGCACGGTTGAAGGTTAGCAAATCTTTAAACCCCAACCCTCCTTCATCCTTTCGAGTTTTTAAAACTTCCTAGTTTTTCCAATGTGTCCCTCGCTAAGAATCTCCTTTTTGCCACTAAAAAATGCAATTCTTCTTTCTATTGCTCGACAGATAGACATTGGTAGCTTGAAGATGGACATTGCGTAAGTAGGAATGGCCTGCACAACACTTTTAATCAGAATCTCCTTCCCTGCTTTGGTGAGGAGCTTTTCTTTCCAGCCCTCTAACTTTGAATTTACTCTCGCTAATATCCATGCGAACATTTCTTTCTTTGAGTGACCCAATTCCATTGGAATGCCCAGATATTTACCTATTTTCTCAAATATAGGGACTCTCAGCTCATAGGCCATATTTCTTCTTAGAGGTAAGGGACTGTTGTTGCTGAAAAAAAAAAAAAAAAAAAAAAAACCCTGATTTGTTTAAATTGACAGCTTGCCCCGAAGCATAGTAGTACTGGTTAAGTATATGTGCCAAATTTTGACATTCCACAATAGTGCCATCCAGAAAAAATATAACATCATTGACAAAAAGTAAATGAGATAGCGTAGGACAGAACATATTGAGTTGTATCCCTTTGATGCTGCCTTCTGCAATTTCTTTTTTCATCAGCCAAGTTAAGACATTTGATATTAAGATGAATAAATATGACGATATGGGGTCTCCTTGTCTTAGTCCTCTCGAGGGGGAGAAGAATGGGGTGGGTTCTCCATTAATCTTCACACTGAATGACACCATTAAAATACACTGCATGATTAGGGACACCCATTTTGCACAAAAGCCCATTTTCAACATATAATCCTGTAAAAAAAAACCCCATTCAATTTTGTCATATGCTTTTTGCATATCTAGTTTTAATATTGCCTTATGCTTTTTCTTTCTCTTTGTGATGCGCAACTGATGCAAGACTTCCTGCACTATAAATATATTGTCATGTATTTGTCTGCCTTGAACAAAGGCCCTCTACTCTGGTTCAATAATGATTGGCAGCCACTTCTTTAATTTGTTTGCTAGGATCTTGGAGATAATTTTGTAACTGAAATTGCATAAGCTAATGGGTCTGAATTGGCCAATGATCTCAGGATTTTTGACTTTGGGAATCAATTAAATATGGGTTTGATTAAGGTGGGGGTCAAGAGTACCTATGTGGAAAAAGTTCTACACTAACTGAAACAGGTCAAACTTGAGAATATCCCATGATTGTTGATAGAAAAGACCGTTGAAGCCATCAGGGCCAGGGGCTTTTAGAGCTCCCAATTGAAAAACTGCTGCGTGAACTTCCTCCATCATGGGATTAGCCACCAGTTCTTCATTGATGTTCTTGGCTACTGGAGAAGGGCACTGATTAAGGACAAGTTGGTAGTTTCTTGGACCCTCTGATTTATATAAATTCCTGTAAAATGATTGAATATGATTGCTGAGTACTACAAGATCTCGACACCAGCTGTGGTCTTCCATTTGCAGCATGATAATTTTATTTCTCTGCCTTCGTTGTATAGTTGATACATGAAAGAACCTGGTGTTTTTATCACCCCATTGCAGCCACTTAATATGCGATCTCATGCCCCAGAATTGTTCGTCCTGTTTCCTCAATTTTTCTATCTGGTTTATGATGTTATGAGCTTCCTTCCTGCTTGTGTGCTGGGCTGGTTGATTAGTAATCTCTATTAAAGCCTGATTAAGCTCTTTTATCTGCAGAGGTGCATTGGCAAACTTCTCTTTGCTCCACTTTGCCAACATTTTTGAAATCTCATGTAGTTTCACTAAGAAACTAGGCTTGTTAAGAGATTTTGTGTTCCATATTTATTATATGAACTCATGATACTCCTCATGTTCCATCCAAAATGCTTCCATCTTGAAATCTCTCTTTCTTTTCTTTTTTTCAAGGTATAACCAAAGTACGAAAGGACTATGATCCGAGCCGATAGCTGGAAGAGCTTGGACTTCAGTTTCATGAAAGATGATTCTCCATTCCAAAGTACATAGAACTCGGTCTAGGTGTTTTTTAACAAGATCATCCCCTTCCCTGTTGTTTGCCCATGTGTATGCACACCCATGACTATCAATGTTCATTAGGGAAGACTCATTAAGCATATCTCTGAAGGCTGCAATTCTATTATTATCAGCTTCTCTTTTCCCCACCTTCTCCCATACATATAAGATCTCATTAAAATCTCCCATGCAAATCCACGAAGTAAAATTAGGAGGCTTGAAGGCCCTCAACTTTTGCCATAATGTCAGTCTCTCACCAAAATTTGTAGATGCATGAACAAAAGTTATCTGCATTACATGTATGTTGTCTAGGTCAGTGCATTCCACATCAATAAACTGCTTGGAACTATATTTTACCTTCAATGCCACTTCCTCATTCCACATAATAGCTAATCCCCCTGCTATGCATGTCGGATTTTCTGGGAATAGATGCTGGAATTGTAATTTCTACATACTCTTTCCACCATCGTTGCTTTATTTTTAGTTTCCATGAGAAAAATCAAGTTGGGCCTTTCAAGAGCAATTAAAGCTCTTAGTTCCTGGATTGTCAGGGGGTTGCCCAGCCCCTAACAATTCCAGCTAATGATTTTCATGTCGTCGTTGGTGGCTTATTAGGGCTAGCCACCAAAGCCCACTCTTTTCCATCTTTGATCAACTTAACAGGGGTCTCCAGAAGGTCCATATCATCTATGAGAAGAGGAGTTGGCTCAAGTACACACTTTTGTTTCTTTGCCTTCTGCACCTTCATATTCTTCTTACTACATTTTCCTACTTTCGATAGAATCTGTTTGGGAAATTCAGGACATATTATTTGTTTACCAAAATCTTTATTTTCCTTTAAACTTACTACATGGTCTTCAATTGCCTCAGGTTCATGAGAACTTTTTGCTCTTTTTTTTGTTGCAAGCTGCAATTCGCATGTCATAGGCTTCCTCTCTGACTGTGATGTCCATTCCACTGGTTTGGGTGAGCAAAGCTGGTATAGTCTCTTCCACTATAAGCTCTTCTTCTATTTTACCGTAAAATGCTTCCCAGTAGGGACTATGATCACACGCTTCTGCCTTCAACTAGGATCCATATGGTCCGATTTTGTTTATTGCCTATGGTGATTGCGCATAAGGAATTTATGCACAGTCTGTGACATAGTGGCCAATTCTTCCACATGAGTAGCAGTACTGCGGTAGTCACTCATATTTAAATTCCACCCAAAACGATTTGTTACCAATGTCCAAGATAGCCCCTGATTTCAATGGAGTAGTCAAGTCAATTTCCACTCTTACTCTTCCTCCTTTTTTCTGGATATTACCTGTTGAGTCTAGTTGGATGTCCAGGACATGACCAAGTTTTCTTCCTAGATCATTGAACACTGTTTCTACCCTCCAGCCAAGGGGAATACCTCCAATACGCACCCAAAATGCTGATCTAGTAAAATCATAGCAATGCTCTGGAATTTCAGGCTCACATTGTTTGAGGACCAGCAAGTTGCTAGCAAAAGACCAAGGTGTTGTCTTCATAACTCTCTCTTTTTCCTCCTCCGATTGAAAAACAAAAGTGAAGAAACCTAGTTCTTTTTGGGAGCAAGTTACAGCTTTAGTTTCCCACGCTTTCTTCATTGTGGATAGAAAAGCTGGGTAATTAACATTTGGTTTAGAGTATAATCTACCAAAAAGAGTGTGTTTGCATTCATCCCTTTTTTGTGGAGGTACTTCGGTGAATACTTCAACAACATCATTCTCGGACCATAGATGGCCGAGACTTTTACATAAAGTTGCCACTCTCATTTCATTCTCTTCCTTACTCTCCATTTGCTCTTACTGCAGAGAATGCGATTATCGAAGGTGATATGGAGAGATTTTGGGGGCAGGGCTAAGAAGAGAGATGACTTGAAGGGAGCTCTTTATGAGGCATGGCAGTAAGCAGAGGCATAAGGGATCCTGAGGGGGTAAGGGGACATGGGTAAGTGAATAGGAGATGCAGGGCAAATATCATGCATTCGATCCTTTCTTCTTCTGCTCGTGTAATTACTGCCGAGAATCTAGTAAGAGTTAGTACCCATCTCTCGTATCAACAGATTTCCACAATAACTGAGACAACGATGAAGCCCTTTGGATGATCGGGGAGACGCAACAAAGATTATAATCAAAGCCAGAAACTAACGTCTCAATCCACAACGATAGAAAATCCAGAAACCCAGTGAAGAATCCAAAAGAGATAGCAGAAGTTCCACTCACATCAACTGAAATCCAGAAGCCCAGACTAACATCAAGGAGAAGGAAACCAAAATCCGACCTTTGCAAGGCATCTTCTGCAAGATCTTCATTGCCGGTTGAGTCCGTAACTCGCTAAGAAAGTTACTGTTCTATTAGGCGAAAAGACGACTCAAAGCTCTGTAGAATCAAAGCACCTTTGATTCCTACTGGATCGAGAACTAAGAACTAACAAAATCCTACAAGAGAAATTGACTTAGGTTTGGGTAAGTGATGTTTATACTTTTTTATATTGTAATTCATTTATTTATCTAATAAGTTTATGTTTTATTTGATGTACTCTTTCCTTTTTTTCAAATATCGATTGTCTTAATAAAGAGATTATCATCGGTATATAGAATTTATGAGTTGAAGTGCAATGAATATATGGGATGAGGCTTTCTAATAATGACTTTAGTTTAATTAATAGTAATTTTAATTTAAAACTATTTTTAAGTTATTAACAATATTTGTTGTTTCTTTTTCTTTTAGGTAGTTAGAATTTGAGTAACTTTTCATGAATGATTGAGCATTGGAGTTTTATAATTTAGGTTTTATGTTACGTGTTTTGAACTTTTTATTGTTTATTTATTTATTTTTTATGTGTTCATCTTAAATGGCTTGTTGCTATTGAAAAATAGGAAACTTTCATTTTTGTTATTATGTTCACTTTCATTTTGCTTAAATAAAAATAACACAAAACAAAACAAAAAATGAAATTGGTTGGTTCCCAAGTAGATCATAGAACTCATGACAAGATAAGTTTCAAGTTCTAAAGTATGCAAAGTAAATTTCAGATTTCAAAAAATGAAGAATCTATTTCGATAGTTAGGTCTCAAGTTAAACATGAATGAATTCTAAAACCGTTCGTCACTGTGACAAATAACCACCTGAGCAGTAATGGCTCACTGTTGTCCGGGTGCCTTTGCAACTGTGAATAACCTTGTGAGAAAAACAGCCTTAACTGAAGTAGCACAATATGGTCAGAAAGTTAGATTGTGGAGTGTCCATTTGAAAGGCTGCCCAAACATTGGCTCCTAATTTCATGCTTTTTTTCTTTTCCTTTTCTCCTTTCCTCCTGATAATGCGATGGAGCTCGAACGCTCGATTACTTCCCTAGTGGTCGTAACAGTCCCAATCCCATGCAAACGGGTTATTACAAGAGCACAAAATTGCAATTAATAATTCATGCGGATGCTATTTTTTCAGGGATAGTTCACTTGATGCAGAACCTGCTAACCAAGTTATTTGCATCTTCTCGAGACTAGATATTCATGAATTGGAAAGAACCTGTGAGCATGACCTGTCCTGTACTGTAGTCCAACAGAAAGCATCTTGGTGATGATGAGCAGAAGAAACATTACAGAGAAAAACAAAGGCTTCATAGAGACAGGTGATGGCTCATAAATCGCTTCGGAAATCATTGCGCCAATGCTACGGCACCAATGCTCACTGCGCAGCCAGGTGCTAAAAACGAGAAGAGCCGTGAGAGAAGAATCACTGAAAGATGTAGAGTCGCCGTGGTTGCCACAATTAGAGACTTCTTTGAGAAGGAGAGAGCTTGTTCAGAGCCCATCTTCTTCTCGACTCTCTCTCTCTCCATGTCTCTTTATTTCTGATGATTGAGAGTTGCAAGAAACGGAGGTGACAAGAATGGATCTTCAATGAATACAAAGGAATCAAAGAATTAGACTTTTGGGTAGGGCTGAGCGCGGTTCCCAGGTTACCCGGGAACCAGAACCGAACCGGAGGAGGGTCCGGTTCGGTTCCCGGTTCCAAGGGGGACCGGTTCCGGTTCCGGTACCTTTTTTCTGGGAACCGGAACCGGAACCGGTTACTTAGGGCAGAAAAAGCTCGACCTTGGATGTTCTAGTGACTTGTATGTGATGTTCTAGTTGAATTTTGGATTCGGCCTCTAAATGAAAGTTGTAAAGGACTTCTTGGAGTATAATATACTCAAATTTGGGACAAAAAAAACAAGTATAAGTAGGTGAAATCGTTATTCTTTGGAAAGACTGGATCTGGAGATTTTGGGACCGACCCTTGATGAATGCATGGACTGTAAGGCAACCTTTTTGTCGAAATTTCACTTCGGTTTCTTAACAAAAGTTGTAAAGGACATCCTGAGGTACAACATATAAAAAATTTAGAGAAAAAAAAAACAAGAATAGGTAGGTGAAATCGTGGTCCTTTGGAGATGGTTAGATCTGGAATTACGGTACTACGAACAGAGATTTTAACCGTCCATATTTAATTATCTAGGACGAATTTGACTTCGATGTTTTCATGAAGTATCTACCTTATGGTATTGGCTATCACATAGTCAAATTTCATAATTTTTGAAGGTCATTTGGATATTTAATCGGAAATTTTTCTAAAACTGTGCAATCTGATGTGTTCGGATCTTGTAAGTTGCAATGCGTGGACTATATCATTTTGTATGAGGTTCTTTTGGAAATGTGTTCTGCATAAAATATCTCTCTTCATGTCTTCCCTACAACATATTTGAATTTTGTAATTTTTGTAGTTCATTTTCCTATTTAACCAAAAATGTTTCAAAAACTGTGCAAGTAGAGAATAGGAAAAGTAAATCGATTTTATCTTTTAATCCAGAACGAATTGGACTACGATTTCTTCATGAAACTTGTGCCTCTAGGTCTTAAATACAACGTGTCCAAATTTCATAATTTTCTGAGTTCATTTAAGGGTTTAATCGAAATTGTTTTCAAAACTTGTACCTCTAGACATTCTTGTTCTAGGGGTGCTTTATTTCTACTTTCTAGTTTGCTATTTGTTTTAAAATTTCTAATTACATTCTATTATTATTGTGCAGTGCGAAGTTAATGTATCAAGATAACATGTCAATAGGAAGTTATCGTGTAGTATACGCATACATTATAGTTTTTTTTGGTAACGTGCGCATACGTTATATTTTTTTTGGTAACGTGCGCATATGTTATAGTTTTTTTTTTTTTTTGGTAATGTGCGCGTACGTTATAGTTCAAATCTGAAAATAACAAAAAAAAAAAAAAAAAACTATAACATATGCGCACGTGAACCTGTACCCGAGGGTAGGTTCCAGGTTCCAGACGGAACCGAACCGAAACTTGGAACCGCTCACCCCTACTTTTGGGTGTGTGAAATTGTGACAGAGACTTTACATCTGAAAGTTTCTGGTTCAAGGCCACATGAGTTTATGCTGAAGGCTTCGCATTTCACCCATATGTCTGCAAATAA
Organism: Eucalyptus grandis x Eucalyptus urophylla; assembly: GCA_028830015.1. Lineage (NCBI taxonomy): Eukaryota > Viridiplantae > Streptophyta > Magnoliopsida > Myrtales > Myrtaceae > Eucalyptus > Eucalyptus grandis x Eucalyptus urophylla. The sequence goes on along the minus strand of CM054188.1, from coordinate 30,742,340 downwards.
GAAAAGAGAATAAGCTACGAGGTTAATAGATTTGGCAGTGGAGCACATTGCAAAGGTTCTGAAAACGGAAGAAGGGGCAGTTGCTCTTGACGATCCAGACGGTAGGGATGATACGGATCGGACTATATGTGAGTATGCTCTCAAAACACAACTCAAACAAGAAAATGCAGCTAAATCTGGGATGGGATGTCCAAGAGTGAAACGCAAAGTGGAAGGCCATTGCCCAGCTGGGAAACCAAAGACAGGGTTAGTCTCTTCCTTACAAAAGTGTTACTCAAGTTCGCTGCCCTGTGTCCTGTGTGCACTTCCACCTCAGACTACATTATCTCAGTAGGATTAGTCTTCTCTGATGGTAACTATTATCACCGATCAAGAACGACAACTAGAAGTATTACTTATTAGGCCAAAACATGAACTTTTTTTTTTTTTTTTTTTTTGCCTCAAACAGGATACGCTCGACAATCAAACAGAGGATTGACCCAATCAGGTCCACAACGTGCCTACATATGGGATTAGAGCCTCCAACATCCATGTCTGACCGACTTTAAAATAATGCAGATTGACATGAAAGATGTAATTGGCGTTTCAACATTTAGGATAGAGGTCAGTGCATGAACTTAATAGCCAATCGTTCAGTTTCTGGGTTCTGTTTTTGTGGCTGCCCTCAACGAATCATTCAACTTCACATACCGTGAATTTTCTCCCAAACACTTCTGATTGATGCAAACATCCCCACAAATGTTAGTGAATGGATTTGTCAGGCGGGCGTCACGAGAATAATGCCTTCATTATGACACTGTTTTGTTCCACCTGGTTGAGACTTGAGCCATCGTTGTCACAAGTTGCTCAAATGACTGCAACACTGTCTCCTTCAGCAATTACTCACTTACATCCTTGATGGCGAGGACTACTGCAGCGGCCTCAGATGACTCTGGATCGTTGCCTTCATCTTGTTAGAATAATGTCTTAAAATAATGCAGTTAGTTAATGGCAAATAGTTGGTCGATGTGTAACCTGGGAAAAAAAAGCAATGATATATATAAATGTGATAATTAGGAATATAAGGAGTATTGCCCATTCAGGTAATCAATTGTAGGACAAAGAGAGGACTATTAATATACAAGGCGCTGTAAGGCACCGTTTCTGAAAAACAAGCTGAGGTCATTCTTATCCTACATGGTTTACTCACTGCACCAACTCCAGTTCTTCCATCTGCACAATGTGCCCTTCCCCTGCACCTCCTGCTGAGCTCAAATCATCCACTCAGGATCCTCAATGCAAACAAGCTATGCCAAACGATAAAACGTCATACTTGCAAAACATATTTGGTTTCTTTTTACCTTGCAATTCATCTATGAATCTTGCCGGGATGTGTTTTAAAGGGTGAAAAATATGATTATAGTACTCCTGGCCCGAGAAACCGTAAAGCTTTGCTCAGTTTCCAGAGGGTACACTGAACAAAGAGGTGCTGACTTCAACCACGATTCCTAATCCTGCTTCTCCCAGCTATCCTGCCTTGGCGGGTCTATATTACTACTCGACGTTGAGATATATCCAGACCTTCTGGGTCTGTGGATTCTCTGTTTCGAAAATCCTATCCACTTCCCAAATCACATAAAGCTTTCTAATTGTTTAAAATAAGCACAGAAAAGTGGCGCCTCGCGCTCGGCATTCTTGCTCGCTTACCCTCCTCAAGTTCTAATCAGCATTTCCTCCCACATATTATAAATGAAAACATCGCTAACAATTATTGCAATGGCATATTGTTTCGTCCACATGTTAAACGAATGAACGAAAGAGGAATCATGGGAAACTTTGAACTTGACATTCCGGCACTTGGAATGTTAGGTTGAAGAACAACTGTTGAAAAGGAAAACAAGCGTTGGATACCGAGACCAGACTTGATATTCTGGTACATAAATGCTAAAGCAATAAATCCAAGAGAAAGATAAAAAGGCAGATAGATGTTTCCAGTGGAAGAAAGTTCTCTCTCCTTTAACCCCTCTAGCTCTCAAATCTCCCCATATAAGTGGGGAAGCTCCGGTTTGGAGGCACATCGTGCAGGGCAGCTCCCCAAAGTTTCTGAGGACATAGCCTGAGAGCTTGAGTTTACTAGCAAAGAGATGAGGCCAGGAGGACCCGGAGGACAACCGCCAGGGCAGGGCCCTCCTCCGCCGGGGCTGCTGGGATTTCTCTGTGGCTTTTGCGACGTGATAGGCTCTTGGTATGTGAATGTTGGTTTCCCTTTGTGAGGATGCGCAATGCATGTGTACTGTTAGTAAGATGATTATTTTTAGGAGTTCTTAGTAACAACATATGGACCCGAACAAGTTTTTAAAAGGCTCAAGGAAGAAACGAGGAGGAAGGCCCTAGCAATTGTGGAGTAAACCAAACATATTTGTAGTTACATATTTGTAGTTTTTTCCGTTCAAGAAAACCAACCAGATTTTGAACAATGTGATTGTGCGTAAAGAAGATGAAATCATTATACATTTGAAATATACGACGTCTCGAGATTTTTGGTATGTCCAAATGCCAATGACACAATAGATCACGCTTGACCTAGGAATTTCTATGCACCTTAGATTCCACATAAATCATCGATATATTTTGGAGGCTTGAATAGTGGGATTATATGTTAAAATGTGTTTTACCGATTGATGCCACATCTACTTGTCTGCTCCGAGTTCCATTTTTCTCTGCTTCAGGGAAGCTCAAGAACTTTGCTTAACGTCATTATCGAATCTCTGCCGTTCAAAGCGAAGCGGACTGACTTTTATTTTTCGTTCTGTGATGCTTCAAACAGCTTGAGCTCGTTGTGCTGTTGCTTGTTGATACGAGAGTGTTTTGGCAGGCCACTCGGACCACCAGAACCCCCCGGACCTCCCGGCCCATCTGGACCGCCTCGCCGTTGAGCTCTCATGCTGTGCTGGTTCAACCAATCAGGACCGCTCACAGCCAGAGCCTCTCATCCCTGGTTTTCTTGTCCTGGGGGGTCATGCAGTAATCAGACTCCATTTCTTCGTAGGAGGAGAGCAACTTGCTCGCGTATCTCATGTCGGAAGTCAGTTCGCAGGACACATTCATGTGAATTATCCATGGGCATCCTCTGTTTTCAATGATCAGTTCTTTTAGACCATGTATTGAATTTTATATAGGTAATGGTTGTCTTCATCAGATGATTGTTTTCACTAGGAATTTCTGGTGTTGTCTCGAGTACAGTTGAGCTTTTAATGCAACTAGTAAAAAATGGCAAAGCCCCTGGCAAGGTCATAAAATACATGAAGAAGACGTGCAGTGCCTTAATTGAGACTCTTTAGAGTGGACAGAAGAGGTGAAAGAAGGGTGATTCTACTTTCCGTTAAAAATAGAAACAAATTTCTTTTACAGATACATTTTTCAAAGGTTAGGCAAGTGACAAAAAAATTGCTAGTAAAAGAAATACTGGTCACGCGGTAACTTATTGGTAAGTAACCCATAGACACTTTTATGAAATAACTAATTCCCTTTTACAATTTACAAATAATCAACTTTTTTTACATTTCACTAACTTGTTGGTATACCATGACTAGCTAGTAAATCACTCTAATTTAGATCGGAATTTTGTATAAGGATAAGTAAATTCAAAACTTTAGTAAGCTATGCAAATAAAAGTAGGTAGTACAAAAAATGCTAATTTGCAAACTATTTAAAAGATCATAATGTCAGAAAAGTGGTAGTGAGTTACCAACAAGTTGCCTAAAAGAGGTCGTCTGGTCATTTTTTTTTACCAATAGTTTTTGTATACTCACTGATATTTATTGAAATTTATCGGCTTAGAAAAAAGAATTCGTACTTTTAGATAGGAATCATAGTTAATGCTGGAAGAAATCATTTGTATTCTCCAATCTGGATTATCATCATAAAATGCACAAAAGAGAACTATCCACAGAAGCCTACGTTGCAACACCGAAGTGGCTAAGTTAACACACTTAACTCATATGAATTAATCGCAAAACTAAGATTAGAAAAATGCAAGTTTAAACACTTATAACATCGCCCTACGTCACAATATAAGGTATGTTTTGTGCCGTTCTTTTATAATATTAAGCTTTTCAAATAGACAATTTGGATTAGACTTAGACTCTATTTGTTACATGAAAAATTAATAATTTAAAAATAATATATCAAAAATGATCATTTGTGTCGCTTAAAATATTTGTTGTTCATTTATTTTAAATCATTATTGTGGTCGATGAAAATACTTTTTGTTTATTTATTTTTATGAGCGATACAAGCAATCTTTTGGGAATAATATTTTTCGTTCATTTATTTTTATAAGCGATATAAGCAATCTCTTTTAAGAATATATTATTGATTTTCTATCAAAATCAGAGACCCTCAAGCTCTTCATATGTAATTTCTTATAATATCTGTGCCCGTTTACGGGTTTCCCTTATTTAAGAGTGTCTTGATGCTTCTCAAATTCTTTTATCCAATCATATTGAGCTCGCACGTGTTATCTAAATCGACCTTTTTCGCACGAGGAAGAGTGCAGAGATCGAAAGTATCTTTCTAGTCTTTCTCCAGCATTATAAGCGTTTGGAATGAGCAATCATATCGAACTGAACTCGGTCAAACTCCAAGAAGCTGCGGGCCAAAGTAGGCGTCCTTCGATTTCAAGCATGATATTGACTTTTGCCGGGTGCTCTCATGGAAACTTAAGAGTTAAGAGAGATCAAGAACATATTTCAACCGACTAATACACACTCTATGCATTTTCTGATGGAAAATTAAAAACATTCTAAATTTATTATAATTGCATCAATTTAATTTTAACTTTTTTTTGTCAATTAAATTCTGGATATTTTTACATTTGTGCTAATTTAGTCCATCTCATCAATTCTAGCGGAAAATTGCCGATATAGATACTAGTCATCTTACATAGCGTAACCAACACTAACATGTACAATTCTTAATAATATTTTTTCAAAAAAATTATTTTTATTTATTTTTTCCTTTTTTTTCATTTTCCTTCTCTTTTTTCTTTCCTTTCCTTTCTTCCTCTAACTTTTTTTTTTTTTTTGATCGAACCTTCTTCCTCTAACTGATCGTCAGATTAGTGACCAAAAGTCTAGCAAGGTAGACTTCACCCAGCCACTAGCAACGAGGAGTACTCAGAAAATGAGTGTTCTTGAGTACCCAAATGCATTTGATGCGCCTAAACTTTAAAAATGGAACAATGCTGCCTTCGACAATGGAGAATCCAAAGATTCTGCCGCTGTCGCCAACAAGGCCTCTTGGTCTTCCGACAACTTTGTCTTCATAAAGCTCTTTGAACCGGTTGACTCAAGCGAATTTAGTAAAGAAAATCTGAGTCGCGAGCACTCCCATTCTAGATTTCGCTCAAATCCTCGATCCCTTCAAAGCTCCGATGGAAGGAAAGCATCCTGGAGCCTCTATCAACCAAAGCCAAAGACAAGAAGAGAAGGGAAGGAATATCGACGCGGAGACTCAGAAGACAGAGAAGGAGATTTTGTGCCTTGCATCGAGACTTGTGGGTCTTACCTAGCCACTGGTGAGGCTAATGGCCGGTGGGGGCAAGCTTTGCCAGAGGCATCGCTGGCCCTTGCCTTTGGCCATTGATCGAGGTTCGGCAAACCGTTAGAGAAAAAATAGAAGGAAAAAAATAAAAATAAATAAAAGGAATAATAAAAGAAAAAAAATATTATCAAAAATTATCTATATTAATACCAATAGTACCATGTAAAATGGTTAATGTCTATATCAGTCATCCACAACAAGAATTGACCATGGACTAAATTAACATAAATACAAAAACTTTAACTCTCAATTGACAAAAAAAAAAGATTTATGATTGAATTGACATAATTATATTGGAATTTATTTTATTATTTTTCCCTTTTTGAGCTTTCGTTCAACTCATGCCAATGGATACATGCTCTTGCTTGATAGACGAAAGCAAATGACTTAGCCGCATCCACCAAACCGAGTACTCAATCGCTTACGGCCAGTCCCATAGCGTATGTACACAGGCTCACGCGGAAAGCGGTCACGGAAACATTGACTTGACGTCGCAAACTATTTTCGTCAAACGTTCAAGAGAGCAAATCCCCTTCAAACAAACCTGGAAAAAGAGCGTATCGCAACGATTCTCGAGCCCAACTTTGTAAATCGATCTCTTTTACGCCCGGCACGCAATCAATTATTCCCAATGCCACAACATCTGTCGCGTGAATTTGTGCTTTGGGACAACGGCAAGTGAGAAAGCATGCACGTAGAGGTCGGCACAGTCGAAGGGCGGAACGTTAGGTTTGGACTGGTTGGTGGCGATGCATCATTTACTTCGATGCCTCCTCAGCCACGCCGGTAGGGTTTCCACCATTACTTAGCTACGAAGCTCCTCCCTTTTCCTCCCTCTATATATACATTCCATCCATCAACTTCATCATCCACATTCGCGCAACTTCCTCCATCGATTTGAGAAGGAGAGAGAGGGAGAAAGAGAAAGAGAGAGATCATGCCGCCTCCGCCGTGGGGACCACCACCAGGCCCGCACGGGCCTCCGGGGCCGTTCGGGTTCCTGTGCGGCGGGTTATGTCGCCTCGTCTCCGCCTGGTGAGTTGGTCGACATCTTCTGTTCATATTTTGTATAGTAAATTGATGCGGCATTGCATTTATTTCAATTCACAATCAATGCTGAAAGCAAAGGTGAGAAATGCATAGAAATTTCGATTCAATATAAATAAATAGATATTATCTCGAGTATGTAAAAATTAATTTGTGGGAATTTCCTGTCATATATTTATGGAATGATATTTCTTGCCATCTATTTCTAGAAGCAAGTAACCGTAATTTCACGATTGATTTTGACTTGGATTGTGATTTTATTTCGTTCTTCTGTTGGCAGTGCCTACGTGCTGTGTTGCTGCTGCCTCTTGGAGAGCTGCTGCGGGCCGATATTCGGTGGGCCCGGAGGCCCACCCGGAGGCCCACCACGCTTCTGAGCGAGCCCACCTTTTTTTTACCGAGAAACGTAAATGTCAAGAAAAAAAAAAGATAATAAATTTCAAGAGAGAGAGAGAGACTGATGAAGACTCTAGATCCTCGATTTATTCCATTTCGTGCCGGTTTTTACAGAATGTTATTATGTTACACGTGTCCATGTTTTTCCGTACGATGTCGTTTTATCGAGGTTGACTTTGCCTACAAAAACGATTGACTGATGGATGGCAGGGTTGGTGTGTGGAGTGGAGGGCATTTGATCTCGCCCTTTTTTCTTTATGCTCATGTCATCCCACTTATCTAATTTAATTTATGAAGCCGTCTCATTTTTCCCTTATTCTAAGTTTCCGACCTTGGAAAATTGATGCAATGTACCATCTCGGGTCGCGATCATTCTTTTTGACAATGCTCGTAGGCTCTCGTCAACATTCAGATTAAGAAAAGTACCGATTGACTTGTAACACATTAACGGGTTGAATTGGAATTAGTCTCGATATGACAAAATGGTTCGATTAGATCTGATGTACTTATTCAATACTTATTCTATTGAATAAGTACGTTGTGTTGAAATTGAGAAATCGGTCTAGTGACCCGCTTTTCCTTCTTGTTTTTGGGCTTAAAAGAACGTGAAGCATGAGTTTTGAATGGTAGGTTACAGTGCTGCTGAGGATCACATGTTGCATGGAAATATAATCCTCTTGTTTCTCTGTTCTCCCCACTTCTCTCTTACCATCCTATTGTTAAGTGGCGACAGACCTGCCTTCTACAAAACTCCGTAAAACCTTCCTAAAACTTTCGCAAGTTCACGAGAGCGAACACAGAGAGATCGATGCCGGATTGGGGACCGCCGCCGGGAGGACCTCCCGGACCGCCAGGGCCATGCGGCTGCTTAGGCTTTTGCTGCGACAGTATTTGCCGACTTGCATCTTCATGGTGAGAACTTGATTTCTTTGTATTAAGCCGCCAAGCCCTATCATTTTTTTAGTTCATAGACAAATTTTGGTTTTGTGAGAGCTCTCCAAGTCCAGTTTTAGGAGTAGTTGACCTAAGATGACTGACAATGGAAATACTTGAGCTGCGCCGATTCAAATGTCTGAATTGAGCTTTTCTAATCCTCTCAAATTTAGCATATAACTATAATTTAGCAGATAATGAGATTATAAGCACGCTTGTTTGTATCTGAATCTGAGAGCACAAGCGAATCCGAGGGGGGTTCGGCAAGAGTCGTCCACCTCGGCCGATTGATGCTCGATGCAATTTTTGGAAGTTAAAGTCTCTGTATTTGACTAAAAAAAAAAAAAGTCTCTGTAGAATTTTGCCAAATCTTTTTTCCCCTCTCCCACTGCAGTAAAATTTCATATCTGACTAAATTCTGTAATCCATTTCCCCCAAAAAAATAAAAATAAAATAAAATAAAAAGGTGATACACATGAAACCTAATTTCTGTGTATATTGATTTTCCCAGTTGCTATTACCTGTTCTGCTGCTGCATCTTCGAGAGCTGTTGCGGACCGGTTTTCGGTGGGCCCCGTGGTGGGCCTCCGGGTGGGCCTCCCGGTGGACCCCCTCCCTTCTGATCGGCTCATTTACTCCGTGTGATCATTTAATGTATTGAAATTGATGTTGTGGGTTTCTCCTTCTACTTTGCTTGCTGATCAGCCCATATGTTCCGTGCCAGATCGGACGAATTTAATGTTGTGGGGTCCCTTTGTTTATCTTAATTATTTGCTCTCTAGACTGTAAATATAAAGACCATTTCATTTTGGGTCAGAAATAAATCTTGGAAATAAAAGTATTTAGATCATTATTGTACAATATCTTGAGGAACATTCATTCATCTCAACTAGGTCGCAATGTCACACAGATCATCTAAATACCAAAGTACATGGGCATAGGTTTTGTGCGACTTTGGCCATCATCGTATATTGCATTGTGCTCAATCCCAACATGAAATCAGTGAAGTTGGATCCCCAGCAAAATCATGTCTTGTTGCTTGATATTGATTCAATTTGCAAATTTGCTTGGATCCATATTGAATCGATATCCCTGAAAAATGACCGGCAAACGCGAGGACATAAGTTATCATTTTGATGAAAGAGAAAATCATAAGACAAGTTTATTCATGTTATGACTAGATTATAAAAGTATGCACTCATTCTACACATCACTAAAATTTCGCGCTGCGCCTAAAAAGGGACTTTTGTGTACCGTATGAATCCTTACGCTAAAGAAGAGATTCTATAAGATGGTAGCATAAAGAGGGATGGTGGACCCATTGATTGTAGAAGTTCATATAGTAGATTGATTTATTTTATGAATTAATCAAAATTTTGATAATAATTCTAGCCATGTAAAATTTATGTGATAATCCATTCGTCAAGTTGATGCAAGGTATAAATGTTAGATTCACATTCTGAATAATTTTACATCAACTAAATTTTAATAAATTTAAATGAAAAAAAACCTTCCAAGGAAATATATAGTTAGTAAAAATCGTGATGAGATCGTGATTTTATAACTACAAATTCACAATTTAACTCTTCTTTTCTTTATTAGAAAGATAGTTTATTGGAAAGATAGTAGTAATTCATTTAAGCTCAAGTCCTTTTCAAGTCGAAGGAGCAGATTTGGTCTAAGCCCATTGAAGAAAAGGCCTTCTGAGTAATCGGACGTCATTCTCCTCTCGAGCCCTTTAAGATATTTTATGTTCTCAAGCTTTAATTTTGAATATCATATTACATCTCGCGTCAATCCTAGTTTTATTTTGAAAATCGCCTCTTTTCAACCTAAGATGCTTCCATCCAGACCAAAAAAAAAAAACAAGAAAAAAGCTATAACTCCCCGATTCTCTCTCTGTCCTTGCATTTCGCATCATCCCACAATTTATGCCCTAATTGCGACCCATAACTTTGAATTGGCATGCCATCAATCAAAGATAGCACCACAAGCGATGCCTCCTTTTTCACATTTTGCATCATCCCACAATTTATGCCTAATTGCGACCCCTAACTTTGAATTGACGTGCCATCAATCAAAGATAGCACCACGAGCTATGCCTCCTTCTTCACATGAACACAGGCGTGCAAAGGGCGGATTCAATGCTCCAACATGACCATCTTTGCCACGTCGATGTGCCACTATTAATGACCATGCAACTAGCCACGCATCCCCCTTCACCTTCTCTCTCATATCCATACATATAAAAAGTGGTAGGACCAGGAATTAGAGCAAACCGACACTAGAAATTGGTTCGGTTCAGTTCAGAGTCCGAGTTCCAAATTTCTTGAACCAGTGCTAGGCCGATTGGTTCCCAAATAGGAACCAAACCAGACCAAATCAGGAATTAGAGAACCAAAGAACTATAGCCACAATGTCTTATGCTTGGTGCTGCATGATTTGTGCTGTATGAGTAATTTTGTTTTAATTTATTTCCTGCCTAACTTGAGATGAATTAACTATCTATAGATATTTTTGCATGTTGTCTTATTTTTTCTTCTCTCTTTAATCCTGATCAGAACATTATCTTCGATTTTGACTAAACTTAGTGGCTATTCAAGGAGCAATATCGGCACTAGTTCTGTCATCTCTTAGCTCTAGCTTGAAGCTAGTCCATGACATTCATTTTTTTTTTTTTTTATACCTTCTCCGGCCTTTGAAGCCCCTGCACAAACACCAGAAAAGAACCGGCCAGTTGCTAGCTAAACCTTGGAAAAAACCTTGAAATCTCTAATTTACAAGATAAGTTCAAAGTTGCAAAAATTAAGCACTATTCTCAACAAGGTGAGTTCCAGTTGAAACCTAGACTGACCCTGGAATTGTTCACCCTACATATAGAGATTAAGATATTCAGATTGGCTGTTATTGTTTTGTTTCCTCCCACCAAATTCAAGCATTAAAAATATCTTCCAGATAAAAGAAAATTTTTATGACAATAACATCTATAGAGGATGTAGAATTTAAAGGTTAAAAATGTAGTTTATCTGCAATTTTTTCCTTAAACGAGTTGAAGTATACATAATAGTATTCATTTTCTTACTCTCTATTTTCTATATTTCCATGAAGAAAATAGGAGAAGCTTCTCTTCTCATTTCTTTTTCTTTCTTCCCCTTTCATTTAAAAATTTTCTCTCACTTAAAAAAAAAAAAAACTCAACTTCCTAAGTATGAGATATGACAAATTCCTTGGCACTATCAGGGCAACATTTTGCTTGAGACAATCAAGCGCGGTAACGAAGATTATTCGTTCAAAAATTGTTCACGGCCACAATCGACCGGGACAACATCGACTAACAAAACGGACTTGGGATTTCTAAAGTCACGCTGAGTCCTTGTACTTGATTGACTCGAACCACAAGAGCAAGGATTGAAGCGCAAGTATGTACATATATTTTTGTCAAACGAAAGATTCTAAAGCTTTCAAATCTAGCAAAATCCAAATAACCTTAGAACAAAGCAAATGTCAAAATGCAAATAACAAGGCATAATTTGCAGCTAGAAGTACACTATCATCCTTAAGAATAGATCTGCCATCATAAACATTCAACATTCGATCACCATATTTAGTGATGAATACACACCGAGATCTCTCACTCCATTTGCAATGATCTGCAATGCGCGTATAGGTTCAATGTCATCAATACCATCACCATGTAGAGATATCAACATTAATATGTTAAAATAATACATATCAAATATCTATAAGGAACTCCTAGATTTAATATCTAAATCTAGTTTGGTAGGCTCTCAGCTTCAAAAACTAAAAACTAAAAGCCTACAGGAAAGTAAGCATGTGCATAGATTGCATGAAAGAAAATTGACTAAGTAAAGGCAGTAAATCTTTAAATCTCGCGCTTCCAGTGTTCAAGGGTGGCCCTTCCTCTTCGTGAGGACTTATTCTATAGTCCATGAGTTGTTGGTCTCTTCCAATTCCCACACTTGAAATCAAAGAGCCCAATTAAGAATCTCGATCTCCATAACATTTCTCCAGCGTTTGACCTTAATGGTCTACCACTTCCTCAAAATTGCCAAGAGAGAGTGAAGAAATCGTCTAAAGAAAATTTAAACCCGTAACTGTTAGTATATCCAGTCGGACTCATTTTTGTTTTGAAAATTTAAACTCACGAGTTAAAAATTAATTAAGATATGTTAACCTTTTTAAACTAGGGGGAGTCTTCGGTGCAGGATCTTTTTCTAAATCTCAACGGGCACGGCTCAGTATCAAATTCAAAGCCGCAGTGGAGCCAAATGGCATAGGCTGATAAATGCGAACGAACCAGCGGCGTTGATACGTGCCGATCCAATACTCACAGAACGCTCCCTTCCAAAAGGACGACGAGCTGGCTCAGATCTTGTCGCTTATGCAGACGTCTCAGATCCACACGTACCGAACACGTTCTACATATAATAACATGGCCAATGTGGGGGACACCTGCTCTCTTCTCTCTCCTTTCATTTTCAGCACATGAGGACGTGCCTACGCCGACGACCTACAGTAAAGAGCCAAGACAGCGTGCTGAAAAGCCCTAGGCCTTATCATCACTCAATTCGAAACGATCGCTGTGGCTGGCCATGTGATAACTCGTCGGCAATACGTACGGACCGATGCATAGGTACGTGAGTTGTCTAGTGAATAGGAAGCCGACGTAGGCCTTCGGCGTGCGGTAACGTCCAAGGCATGTGATTATTCGGTCTCGGTGAGATCCAATGAGATTATTCGACCATTTCAGGTAGGGGTGTGCAAAAGAATTAAGATCCACCCGGATCATTCGGAATAGAACCAGAACCGCTCGAAGCTGGTGGTTCTTGAGAGAATCGGTTCGGTTCCCAGTTCAAATTTATGATAATCGATGAGTATTGGTCCGACTCCCGGTTCTATAAGCGGATTCGTCCACCCACCCACCTAGACCAAACCGATTAATTAACAAACCTAGCATCAAAAGGATCAACAAAGTTCTGAGATCCACTATTTTTGTCACATTGTTGGTTGGGGTTGGTGTGTTATCATGAAACTTCCCACCATTAGTAATGTGTATCCGTCTACTCTGTTGTAAAGATTCATTTACTTTTTTTTTTTTTCAGAGGATTCATCAATATTCGAATCTCAACTCTTGCCTTTAATTTTAAAGAATAGCATTGTATCCATCACATTTCGGATAGCTCGGTGTCGATGTCATCAACATACACTGTTGTTTGCTTGTTACTTCTCTCATCTTCAAATTCTGAATCCTCCCTCTGGTGGTTCTTCTTTCCCTTAATTCCATTGAGAGGCAAAATGTCACTTTCATCCTCCTCCAAGTTAATAACATTCAGTGATTTCTTTTCCTTAGACCATGAGTTTACTAGAAACTTTTTAGTATATTACTCAATATGAAGAGTTCTCATTGTAGGATTTAGAAAGTGATATTATTGTGAGACCGGTTTCATGAATCCATCCGGGAACCGGACCGGACTGTCAATCCGGTTCTCAGGTGGATCCTTGCAATAAATGGGTAAATCTCAGTTCTAATTTTTCAGAACCGATCCTTAGCGGGTAGTTCCCGATTCTAGATCGGGAATTGCCCGCTTGGACCATGCACATCCTTAGTTTCGAGTGACTTAAAATTCAGGCTATGTGGAGGGTAATGAAAAAGGACTATGTCCATAGTCGCTCCTTTAGCTTCGGGCATCCTAATCTCTAAGGAAAACCTTTCCGATATTTCACATTGTCGAACTTATCTAGCCCTCCAGATCGTCTTGTCGTGCCCTCTATCCTCTTCGCTCTCTCTTTCTCTCTCTACTTGAGCATAAGCTCATGCCTGGGGGGAACGATCCACTACCGCAATCAAAAAGGTTTCGCTTGGCAAATATGAAGATGACCCTTAATTATGGAGGGTCTTGTTAAACATACTTGAAATAATATATTTTCCAGGCATAGGTTATGCATCTGACGACTATATTGGAAATCATTATATTTCATTGTTACATCTTCAAGACACTTTTTGACAAACTCCAATTATTTTTATAATTCAATAATTCATGTCCAGGTTGAGTCGGCATGCAATTGGTGAATAGAAAACAAGTAAAGTGATATCATGTGAGCGGTGGGGGTATAATTCAAAATTATGTATCGAGAGAATAATATCATTATTTTTCTATCAATCCGCTAATTTTAGAATGATTTATCTTAAATAACGAAGGAAGCAAAACTCAATTTGATTACGAAGCTAGCCTAAAATATCACTACGGCTGCAACCCCAACAAAGTCCAAAGTTTTAAGTAAACACGTGCAGTACACCTAACATACCCTTGCTGCCAATAAATAAGACCTTAAACTTTACGTGTCTTACTTTTGTATCTGATCAGTGACCGTACAAGGTCCGAGTTTTGTGTATATCCATCCGTGACTAGGAAATAATTACTTAGTATATGAGTAATAATAGTATAAACTTTATAAAATTAATGTAAAATTTTCTTTACATTGGAGGTGTGGCCCGTAATTTTTTTGTAAAATTATATATATAGGTATACAAGTATGCCAAGAAAATTATGGTTGTTCGAAGATTGTCAAATTCAAAGGATAACCATCCAATTTGGAAAATACTTGGCTTGAGATCGAAATTTCTCAGCACGTCATTTTCTCTTTTTTTGGTAGAAAGCACGTCATTTTCAGTGTGTCCAACTTGCATAGAACCTCCCAGTCCTCCAAAAAAAAAAAAAAGTAATTGTAAATAAAGAAAAAGACGATTTGAATTGGACAAGCCTTAAACAATTAGATTATGTGGACTGAAATGGACACCCCCAATGTGTCGCTTTCAGTAAAAATAATCGTTTTAGTATTCCAGAATGACCCTAGTCAAATCAAATTTCAAATGATAGTGAATATATTATATTATTTTGATACATATATCTGCACTTTGATTACGCTTGTCGTATCATTAATTAGTAAAATTTGGATCTTTTTCCGATATTTCCTTATCTTCCTTACATGCATGATATTTCTTTCTTTTTAAATAATTCCCACTTTTGTTCTTGCCAGTCCCATCAATTTCGAGCGGGGTTCTATAGAATGTGAATATGGCGGAATTAATTACTCAACATTTTTCATTTCCTCTTCCATTAATGGAAGTTTTACTGGGCAATCAACATTTCCTTCCTTAAGGACCGAATGGCCAATTTGGTGAATCAAATAGCATTATGCACGTAAATAATTAGCAATTTTTAGAGATCTGTCGAGGCAAAGCCGTGCCTATTTGTCCGAGTCAGCAATGATAGACAAAAGCGACCTCTGCTTGTATTGTCTGCAGAACAGACCCGGTGGACCCATTGGAGATGTCGGCTGAATATATGAGGAAAAGGACGAATATGTTCATGTCAAAGGATTTTTAATGGGTAGCATAGGATCGAAAGAAACTGTCTCTGTCTTAGACAAAGAAGGAATAGAAAAAATAAAATAAAAGGAGGACAAATTAAAAATAATGATGATTTGCATGGTGATTAGTCAATTTACTTATAAATTTCGTAGAGAAAAAAGAAGGATGGCTTTTACACGTGATTCCATTAATCTTTAGCTTCCAACCGCATCAAAGGCCCGGAAGTCATGGGATTCAGATTGATGATGATTTCACATCAAGTGAGCCAGGTGTCCCGTCTCCTTTTAGGTCTTTTCTTGTAATTGCATCCACAAAAATATAATTAAATTAATATTTCGCTGAATGGGTGTTGAGATATTTGTTCAAAAATTACTAAAACAGTTTTTTCGATCTCGACACTTTAATTTAATTTTTTGCATCTTGGGCAATTAATGTTTTGAAGATGACCTACTAGATACCACAATGTTGAATCATGTTGTTTTCACCGATTGAGTCATACAAATTAACTATTTTAACTGGAACATTAAACACTTAAAAATGATCTTCATTCACAAAAGATGCGAATCAATCTTTTTAGATAATTCGGACTATATTCGTAAGGCAAGAACATATGAAATACGAGTCGAAATTTGAGAGTCGCCATTAAAATAGTTTTTCTAGGAAGGGGGATTGAAATAATGAATGGAAACATGCAAGGTCAATTAATTTTAAGTTAACTTATATTCAAATGGCTGTTTCGCATGATTTTCTTCGCTTTTCATGATTATCCAATTTCTTATTTTTGATTTGGCCTTAAAGACAAGCCGCCTAATCACACTACGGAAATAGATTCTTTTATTATCACAATTGATAATTAAAAAAGATAATTCCAAAAACATTTACAGCGCATCATGGGCAATTAATTTTTTGAAGATAACCTATTAGATACCACAATGTTGAATCATGTTGTTTTCACTAACTAAGTAATATAGATTAAGTGTTTTGACCAGGACATTAAACACTTAAAAATGCTCTTCATTCACAAAAGATGCGAATCAACTTTTTTAGATAATTCCGTCTATATCTATAAGGCGAGAACATATGAAATACGAGCCGAAATTTGAAAAAGTCGCCATTGAAATAGTTTTTCTAAATAATGGATGGAAACATGCGGCGTCAATTAATTTTAAGTTAATCTAAATTCGCGATAAGCAAATTCAAATGACTATTTCGCGTGATTTTCTTCGCTTTTCATGATTATCCAATTTCTTATTTCCGATTTATCCTTAAAGACAAGCCGCATAATCACAACTGTGGAAACAGATTCTTTTATCATCGCAATCGATATTGCTCAAAAAAAAAATCATCGCAATCGATAATTAAAAAAAAACAATTCCAAAAACATTTACAGCGCTTGGAAGCACCTCGACGCTCCTGGAATGAATAAGACGCCAGCTGACGTGGCGGTCACGGGTGCCCGGGCGTCGGGCGGTGCTAGGGTACGCCCGTTCCCACGGACGACACCCAATCTCCACCGCCGGGGGCAGGCGGATCGGACGATCCTCGTTCAATTTCGTCGGATCCGGGGATCGCATCACCGTCCGTACACTATCGCGATATCCCTCCTCCTCCTGATGTTGTCGTCCTACGTCTTTTTCCGTCTCTGTCTCTCTCTCTCTTCCTTTCGCCCACTGTTTCCTCCGCACAGCACGCCCTCTCTTTCTCTCTCTAGCGGCCATTTTCTCCAGCACTCCAGAGCTTTCTCTCTCCTCCTCGACAAGGCATTGTCAGCACCCTCCATCCATCCCTCCCCATCTCTCTGCAAAACCGGAATTGAAATCGCGCTTTGGCGTTCATTGCAGTAGCTTGGCGCGTTCCCCTCGTTCGCTGCGGTTCGGTTCGCTTGAGACTTCGAGCTTCGTGCATACCGACGTTTTCAACCTCTCTCTCGCTTCGTGCCCGCGAATTTGTAGCAAGGGAAACATCCGTTCTTCGCCCGTGTAATGCTTCTTCGTGCATGCGCCTCGCGCCGGAGCTATCTGGTATGGCGTTCGCGCGGTTCGCTCGTCTTCCGTTTCGTCCTGCCGGAATTTTGACGTTCGTTTCGTGTTTCGTTGGTGACGAATTTGGAAATGGCGCGGTGTAATGTTGAATTTTTGAGGTTCCCGTTGTACTAATTATCTCGTTGTTCGGTAGCTGTCGAAAGGCTCCGGATTGTGATGTTTGGTTTGGCGATAATTTGACTTGGGTTTTTTTTTTTTTTTTCTGGACGCCGCTCGCTGTTTAGTAACTACAAAAAAGGATCTTGATTGTGATGTTTGAGCTGGAGATAATTCGAATTTGCGTTTTTCTGGATGCAGAATTCGGCATCCTGAGGTTCGAGGGAAGCTTGGGAGATGGACAGTTCGGAGACATAGATTGCGCGAGACTGTTCCTTGAAGAGGCGTTCTTGATTCGTGGTGTTGTAAACCCGTAGCTCGGTGTGTTATCGAAAGAAGGGCGTTCGTTTGTTTAGTTGAGATCTTGGTACAATGGATGCCTCGTTCAGCACCATTGTATCAAGGCTGCAGGCGCTGTCCACCTCGGATCATACGTCCGTGGTGTCCTTGAACCTGTTCGTGGCGCTCCTAGTCGCGTGCATCGTGATCGGTCATCTCTTGGAAGAGAACCGGTGGATGAATGAGTCCATCACTGCTTTGATGATCGTGAGTCCTCCGTCTCGCTTGGATGTTGTACTAGTGGATTTGTTGTAGCCCAATTATATTCTTTGCTCACGTGGATTCGAGTTTAAGGTCGTATCTTGAAAAAATTGAGCTTCTGGCTTGCGCCTTGCGTGTCGGCGTTACTTCTACATGTGCAAATACTTCTTTTTGGTCTTGTGCCAGAGGCTGAGGGCTTTTGGTTTAATTCAAGTAGGTTGTTAGTAATTGCTTTCGAATTTTTTTTGCAGGGATTATGTACCGGTATCGTTATTTTACTGACCACGGGAATGAAAAGCTCCCATCTCTTAGTGTTTAGTGAAGATCTCTTCTTCATATATCTTTTGCCACCTATCATATTCAATGCGGGGTAAGTTAATTTCCAATTGGAGTGGTGAAGAACGTTTCTCATATCATCTTACACGGTAGCATTTAGGCATCATTCTTTTTAATTGGTAACTTCCAGGCATCATTTGTTGCTACATGTTTGTTTTTCAAATTTGTCCTCAGAATACAAGTAACTCCACTGACTGAGATTGGGTTGGATTTTTCCATAATTGTATAGAGTTCCTCGAACTGTAAACAGGCTTCGAAAGAATTCTGACATGGACTTTATAAACTGTGAGGGATTAGACTATATAGATGGACTGGAGACTGATCATCAAAGATTTGAATAATTTGACAGTCAGCAAAATGTCCTTGTGTATTAATCTGTTAATCTTTACAAAATATAGAGTTGACAGACAAGTTGTATAATTTAATTTACTGTCTCATCTTTGAACTTTACAGGAAGGTTGCCTATATCTTCTAGGGTTGAAAGTGTTCTGACTATTTTCTATGGGATTTATCTCCTTTCTATTTTCTAATCTCTGTTGAGTGAATAAATAATTTCTTATAGGCTTCTGATATGGGGTTTTAATAAGTTATTTTATTGGTGCTAATCATCCTTTTCAGGTTTCAGGTGAAAAAGAAGCAATTTTTTAGAAACTTTATGACCATCATGCTATTTGGCGCTATTGGTACCTTAGTTTCGTGCACTATTATTTCACTAGGTAAGTCGAAGGATTTTACTTTCGTTTTTTGGCTTGCCATGTCAAAGGATGATTGTGTATATTGCTTCTTATATTCTTCAATGCCTTGAAGATCTATTCCACTGATTTTTTTCCCCAAAAGAAAATCCAAGCAGCATTTTGAACTGTTTCCAGGGTTGGGAGAGTGGCAAGTTACTGTATGGGCAGTGGCCCTGGAACTTTAATTTAGCCTAGTAGAAGACAAGATTGTGGTTATAAATCATATTTGCATCTGATAGTTGATTGCAACTGCTTTTTTGTCAGGTGCTTTAGAGTTTTTTAAGAAGATTGGCATCAATTCATTCGACATAGGGGATTACCTAGGTACAACTTTGGTTCTCCTTTCATTTTTCTGAGACAGTATGATTTTTTTCTCTCTTGTTTCTATTTCTATCGGTAAAATATATTACAAAAGATATGCTTCTGACTATGTTGTCTGTATTTCCAATTCAAGCCATCGGTGCCATATTTGCTGCAACGGATTCTGTTTGCACCTTGCAGGTACTTTATTATTTACACTTCAAGTTACTGTTTTAAACAATCGCGTTGGACGTGTAATCACCACCTTTTATATATGGTGTGCAGGTGCTTAATCAGGACGAGACACCCTTGCTTTACAGCTTGGTGTTTGGAGAAGGTGTTGTGAATGATGCAACATCAGTGGTGCTTTTCAATGCAATACAGAGCTTTGATCTTAATCATATCGATCCCAGAATTGCTTTGCAGTTCATCGGCAATTTCTTCTATTTATTCTTCGCAAGCACTATGTTAGGAGTGTTGGTAAGTCCACCTACTCCCCCCAAAATGGGCACATGCATTGACATGCATTTGCAGACAGACACCAACAAATCCTCAGTCACTAGTTTCTTTATATAGTTATTGCCTCAGCAATCATTTTATGGAGTATTTTCTGTTCTTGCAGACTGGATTGCTTAGTGCTTACATTATTAAAAAGCTCTATTTTGGCAGGTACTTCTCAGAAACTGAATTTGCAGGTCACCTTAATTATATCTTTTGGTTATTGTATACTTTGTCTGGTAATAGTCAATAGCCTATCTAATTAAGGCGAAAAGCTTTTGTCGAGCTAGGCTGATGTTTGGTTATCCCTGGCTAACAACACTGTAGTGGCTTCTGTGAAAGTGCGAGAATTTTCATACTATGCGGAGTGCCTTGTACCTCAGATAGCTATTTCCATTCTAGGAAGTGTTTGCATGAGTTTGTTATCAAATATTGTTAAAAGAATGCCTTTCAGGGTTTTGCCCAATTTTTAAATTTTTATCAGCCCAGATTCGATCACCATGATCACGTGGTAGATGTTATTATCTTGAGATATTGGGTTTACACATACCATACAGGTGTTACGTTGGAACATGTTCTAAGTTCTTAGTTTATTTCTTTCCTGTAATATACTGAGTTTCTGAATTGAACATTTCAATTCTATTCTGGAAGCTCAGGCACTCTACAGATCGTGAAGTTGCTCTTATGATGCTCATGGCATACCTGTCCTACATGATGGCTGAAGTAAGCTTACTCAGAACTTTATGGTTAGCTTTTGATAGCTCCTCCTTTTACAATCATCTAAATTCATGGCGGTCTTTTGAAATATTTCTCTTTAACATGCTAATATATCCATAATGCAGCTGTTCTACTTAAGCGGCATTCTCACTGTCTTTTTCTGTGGGATAGTGATGTCCCATTACACTTGGCACAACGTGACTGAAAGTTCACGAATCACTACAAAGTAAGCTTTTCTGATATTAAATCTTAAATTTTCATTTTTTTAGCCTGTGCGCATGCATTGTAAATTACTTACGCGATGCTTCTCTCTCTCTCTCTCTCTCTCTCTCTCATTCATTGTCAGGCATGCTTTTGCGACCCTGTCATTTGTTGCTGAGACTTTCATCTTCCTTTATGTCGGAATGGATGCTTTGGACATCGAAAAGTGGAGATTTGTGAGCAATAGGCACGCCCTAGTTTCCCTCTTGACTTTCTGTTTTCATTCTATTGAAACTTACTATCACTTCTGCTAGAGATAGGTACCTTTGATTTGTCTGAATTGCTTAGTGTGACTGACTAAAATGTACATTCAACTGTCTTTTTACTTTTGCAGTCCTGGGACATCAGTTGCCGTGAGTTCAGTACTGCTGGCATTGGTTCTAGCTGGAAGGGCAGCATTCGTTTTCCCTCTATCCCTTCTGTCCAACCTAACCAAGAAAAATCCCAACGAGAGAATCAGCTTCAGACAGCAAGTATGTTCTGTGTGAGATGCAAATTATGTCCTCTTGAGTAATCTATTCAACAAATAACAACTATTAGTCTTTAGGTGATTATATGGTGGGCAGGACTCATGAGAGGCGCTGTATCTATGGCCCTAGCTTATAACAAGGTAAATGCAGCTTTTCTGTGGGTGTGCCCGTGCATGTGCGTGCATGGGTGCGTGCTTGTCTGTATGTGAGAGTGGGGAGGAGCAATTTTATTTGACATGGGTTTATTTATTTGCAGTTCACTAGTTCTGGCCATACTCATCTGAGGGATAATGCCATCATGATCACAAGCACTATAACTGTCGTCCTCTTCAGCACTGTGGTAAGATGACTTGCTCTTTTTCTCTTTTTCTGTTCTGCTGTATAGCGTTGCAACATGGGTTCTGCAGTTACATACCCTTTCTTTCATTCACAATTTAGATACTCTCCGATGTTTCAAGGGTCTCATGCGACTGTATTTTCTCAGGTGTTTGGTTTTTTGACCCAACCTTTGATAAGGTTATTGCTACCGTCCCCCAAACACACAAGCATGGTAGTCTCCGATCCGAATACTCCCAAGTCCTTTACTTTTCCGCTTCTCAGAGGCGGGCAGGATTCTGAAGCTGATCTTGTGGTCCCCGACATCGGCGGCCCAGGTAGCCTCAGGGCGCTCTGGACCACACCAGCACATACTGTTCATTACTACTGGCGCAAATTCGACGATGCCTTCATGCGCCCAGTCTTTGGTGGCCGTGGTTTTGTCCCATACGTTCCCGGCTCACCCACAGAAAGGAGCGTCCATCAGTGGGAAGGCTAGGCTGCATCGTGTAGAGTATTAATTAAGTAATGCAGCTGTTGTTGAGAACCTAAATGCAATTTTGTACGAGCCCTTTTCTTGGTTTCTTTCTCGACGAGACAGAAGCGTCGTACCACATCCAATAATCGATGAATAGTGTACCATAGGTGTGAAATTAAATATGAGGTGCTAAGAGGCCTTGCGCGATAGCACATCTAATGTCTTCTTCGCATCAAATTCCTGTAATTGTAGTGTTTCATCGGCCTTGTATCATCATATCGAGCAGGTGATGTTTCAATTTAGAAGACCAGGTGCCTCAATTAGTGTATCAACATGTGCGGTTTGTGCTTTCATCAAACATTTCGCTGGAATGATACGTGTCTACCAACGCATCGAGTACTCACTAAGTCGACAGTCCCAAGAGCAATTTTTGCAAAAAAACACTTACAAGTCCTGCAAAAATCACTTCCACTAGTATCTACATGCTTATAATCATATTGAAGAATGACAACGACAGCCAGATATCCAGTCTACAGCGGAAGAAGAAATTATACACGATGGAGAAGGATTATTGACTCGACCCTGAACCATTCACGACCTACAACAACGAGGCGTGTGAACAACTTTCACAGCATTGATGCAGAGACTAATCCCACACAAAAATGGATGCCATTTTACACATTACATAGCACGCGATCTGCCATAAGGGCGATATTTACTCTTTATCTACAATTTCCCGATACAATTGCTCATGATATGAAGCGACTTGATCACTCCCAGTCTCCATCGAAGAAACCCGCGTCCTTCATTTCAGAGTAGTACACGTTCTCCAATTGCAAGTCCTCCTCCTATCATCATAATCGAGAATTTTAGTGTTATGACAATCTAAACTTAGTCACTTTGTGCTCACGTGAAATCAAACTAAATAAAATGCTTTTAAAAGAAAGTAATACAACAATAAGAAAACTTGGGCATAAGGTTGATGGGCTAACCTGGAAGAAGTCAGCTAGAAATGTGAAGTACAAAAGTGGAAGGTAGAAGGCATGATAGCAGACGATTGTGGCACCGTACAACCTGTAAGATTAAGTGCTCTAAACATCAGGAAAATAGATTGCTAAACAAAAAGTTCATCTGAAGCAGAAAAGAGAACGAAGAAAGAAACAAATGAAAATTTGAATTACCACAATCCAAAGCCAGCTCCATTTCCAGTTAGGCCGCATGCAAATAGAGCTAGTGCATTCATGATGAGCATGATGATTACATACCTGTAAAACGCTGGTCTAGCTGCAGAGAAATAATAGACATACCCAGCTGGTCATGTTATACCGACGTTAGATTGTCAGGAGATTCATCATAAACATAGACATAGACATACCAGGTAGCCTTTCTCTCCACCTGGAATGATACATGAACAATATAGAACCATAAACTGCCGTAAGCACCAGTCGGTGGACTACCCACAAGCCCCATTTAACCCTATGAGGATTATCAATGTCGTCGATAAACAAAGGGATTCCAAATGCAAAAAGATAAATTGCCTGAAATAGAAACCATGAGGGACCAAATATCAATCTCCAGAGCCATAATATTGCCCATTAATAAAGAGAAGGAAGATCTGACGAAGATCATTAAGAAAAAAAAAAAAGAAGCAAATGATAACAGGTCATATCATAACCTTCAGGTCTCATAGGGCTTGAAAGATGATTGTTTCCCATTGTATAAATATATTTGAAAAGTGCACACCCATCTCGTGCCACTCATTGCAAATAAATTTGTTCCATTAGAAGACACAATGCATGATCCACAAAAGGAAAGATGATAATGTGCTTCAACCTGCTTCTTCAGTCAGAAGGAGGAGCGTGGAGACAATTCGTATATTGCAAAAGGCAAAACATTACCTTGAGAAGAAGATCCAAACCAACAATGAGCCCCGAGACAACAAATGTACGAGTAAGTGCATGCAACCCGCTTGTTGAGTTCCCTTGAAGCAAGAAGGCCACCAAGCTTACTTCAAGAAAAAGCATTCCAGACGTTGTAAACAAAGACAAGATGTTCCAGGCCACTTCTTTCCCAGCAGTGCATTCCCATGCCTTTATAAACAAAAGAGCCGTTCAAGCATTTGTAGAACAATGAAAGGTCCTTCAAAGTACAGATCTACGTTACTTAAAACTTAGATATTGTTGTCGAGTGCAGATTTGTATCATGGCTCGACTCTTCTAGAAATAAAATGTACAATACAAGGACCAGAGATGTATAGTAACACTTTGAACACTAGAACTTGGTCATAAGAAAACAGGAAATTAATAGGATATTCAAATGTTCTCCTTCAAATGGTCTCACTATCTTTCTTCACTTTTTTTGGCTATTGAGATTTGAATTAACCGTAGCTCTGAAATAAGACACATACCTGCAACTATTGAGTTTGAGATTAAGTGAACCAACACCCGCAACCAGTCCAGTTTCATGTCTTGTAGACGTAAGGTGTATATCACCTCCATACGATTGATCAGCATGGTCGCAGATAAGCAATCACAGAACTACTCAGATGAAAGAGAACTGATTTGGTTTGTTTTCATTTTCATATTCTCTTTGTTTCTAATTCACAAAACCGGATTTTTTTTCCTTGTTTGAAACTCAAAAGAGGTGTAAAAACTATGAAAGTGTGTTTGGTTGGCATATTTTCATTTTTTTCTCTTTCTTGTTTTATATTTTTAGATGGTTCAAGACTATTATCTTCACTGTTCCTTAGTCCTTAGCCACCTTATTGGAAAATCTCATTACTTATCCAGAATTTTGAATCAATAAAGCTGTTGTTAATGTCCTTAAGTGTCAACACATTACTTCAACACTTCCGGTTGGTGTGAATTCCATGACCTTTAGGATAGAAATATCAATGCCGGAAATCACTGGTACTTTGGGCCACAACTTCGATTAAGTTTTTGGAAAGTTTCTTAATCCAGTTTTGTTCTCTCTCCATGTTGTAGATAACCAATGGTGAATCAGCTTTGTGGCTGCCATCTGTTTAATATTCCTTGAGTTAGGCTTTCTACTTCCCTTAAAAAATTTGACTTCACAAAATTCGACAATGACTTGGAGTGCTACACAGATGACATGGGACTAACTAGGGAAGCATTAGGACAGGGGAGTGGAGTTGATATCCATAGGTTGAGAATGTGTTGTTGTGTGACTCATGATATATTCAGTCATTTGGAGTTGGTTGGGATATGATTAATGGAACATCCCCCCTGCATGAAGGTAACTAGAAGTTTTCACAGCAACTGGTGTGGACTTTTGACCAGCTGTCATCATTGATAAGCAAATTCCTTACATACTAAATCTCAAACGATGATTAAGGACTATCCTGTATTATGTCTGTATTTCAATTTTCAAAGAATAAAATCAACAGGTGTCCTCCATAATTGAAATAATCAAAGTCAGAACAATGATATCTGATAAACAATTACAAGTATATGATTGTTCTTCTGCTCCACCTAACCTTCATTTTAACACCATTAGCGATAGCCATCTCAAGTATCTCAGCAATAGGAAATAATTACACGGTGAAGAGCACCGCATGCCAAGAGAGTTGCCAGTGGACTTCTACAGAAACGCATTTAGAACTTTGGCTTTATACCGCAAATAACAAAGAATGTGTATCATCGAATAATTCTTATTCACTTCTTAGAAGACGTCGGAAATTTGAATGAAAGGCTATTCTATCTTTACCTACACTAATTCAAATCATCCTATGTTCATCATTCTGATCAGTTCTTCTATCATTTTCCACCGCAACCACTATCCACAGCTCATGCCAAAATTCCAGGAGTCCAAACTTCCCCTACGCTTCTGCACGAGACACTCAAAACCCCTCTTCGGAAAAGCCACACCAACAAACTGAAGACCCTAACTTGCAATCAACATTAGCATTTCATCATCTAAACCCAATCCAAATGCCCTAAAGACAAGCTCAAAAGCCACGATCAAGCGCAATAACGAGCCGGAACAAATGCACCAACTCGAACAACCCATCTTAAAACAGCGACGGGCAAATAGCAACCCTCACCTGTAAAGAGCACCAGGTCAGGTTGAGCAAGCTGGCGAGCCAGAGACAGCCGTAATAGGCGATCATGATGGAGGACCTCCCGCTCGACAGCTTCGAGAAGCTCTTCCTCGCCTGAGCGGCCAAGTAGAGCGCGAACGCGAGCGCGGACGCGATCAGCAGCACGTTGTGCCAGAACCCGTGGCACTCGAAGAGCCAGCCGTACATGTTCGGGCCAATGACGAAGCTCCCTCCGACGGCGGCGGCGGCGGCGGAATCGTGGCCGTCGCGCAACGAAATTGCGACGGCGGACTCGACGGCTTCCTCCAGGGACCGCATCTTCCAAAGTCGCGAAATGGGTGCCCGGAAAAATTCTAGCTTTTCGCCGGCGAAGTCGATCGGAAGAGCTGGAAATGGGAGTCGACGACGGGCAGAGAGAGAGAGAGAGAGAGGGAAGGAGAGAGAGGGGTAGAGGGGTCTAACAGCAATACGAGAAAATTTGGTGGAAAGTGAAAAAGGAAGGACAGCTGAGGGGTAGAACAGGAACCGGGAGAAATTATTTTTGTTTTTATTTTTCATTTTTTGTTTTCCTGTGATGGACTTGACGGATTTAATAATTATTCTTAGTAAAATCTTAGAAGACAAATCCATGTTGGAAGGAAAGCACAGTTCAAAATGCTTTCGTATCAGCTAAGGCGTGGCAATTAAATCCTGATTCTTCTTTCCCCTGGACATCCTTTGACCAAATTTCATTTTGATTGGACAATAGTAAGAGGGAGGGCCTGTTTGATGAGAAGAACTGATTTTGTTGTTTTGTTTCTAGAAGTAAAAGAAGAACATAAATCTATTTAGTAATTTTTTTTATATTCAAAAACAAAAATTAACTTTTTTATTCTTGAAAATAGGTTTAAAATAAAATCAAGAAGTAGAAAAAAAAATAATTCATGTTCTCAAGAACAATTTCTAGAGTCAATTTTAACTTCTTTTTTTGTTCTCTTTTTCTCTTTCCTTTTCTTTTTCTTGTTATTCCTTTTGGCCGATCGTTGGCCTTAGCCATGACCGGTGATTGGCCAAACGAGGGCCGACGACCTCACTGAAGCGTCGTTGGCTGCAACAACGTCGTGGCTAGGCCAAGTTGACCTCACCTAGATTTGGGAAAGCTGAGGCTTGGCCTAGCAAGCTCGTCGAATCTCACCTAGCCAGTCGCCAACCACTATAGTGCCTGGCAATTGGCTGCCAAGAAGCAGGAAAAAGAAAAAAAAAGTATTTAAAAATTAAAAGAAAGTAAAAAATAAAAATAAAAAACTTACTAAACGCATTTCTATCTTAGGAATATAAGTTTTGGACAATTATCAAGTGTGTTCATTTTCTTATAAATTATTCCAGAAAATAGAATTAGAAAAAATTATTTCTAATAAAAAATATTCTTAAAAACAGAATTGTTACCAAATGTGTCATATGAGGTTATTTTAAATGACTTCTTGATAATGATTTAAAAAATAGGGCTTCAATTTCTTTAATGTAATTATAACACATTGCAAAAGTTTTTAGACGGCTTTACTTCACTTAATTTTAAAAGATACCAGCATTTCAAATCTTGCATTGTAGAAAGTACATGTCCTACAATGTTTCGTGTCACATCACAAGGCAACGGTATTAGATTTTAAAATATTGGTGCATAATGATAAAGTTACGAGAAAATTAGAAAAAATACAAAGTGAATTTATTTCTCAAAAAAATAGATGATTTGAAAAAAAAAATCTAAATGTCTCTCTTATCATTTTAGAAAATAAGTCAATTAAAAATATTTTCATTGCCCACAAAAGTATCTAGACATAATTTTTTTTAAAATAATGAAAAAATTTCAGCAACTAATTATTTCAAGTGATGTCAATAAAATTTTTTTGAAAATTATTTTCTACATAATTTATTCTCCAAAAAATAAATGAAACTTGAAAAACTTTTTACTAGAGGTGAGTCCTAGGTTTCATTCAACCTAGGAACCGGATCAAAAGTCCAATTCTTGATTTTTATCAAACCTAAAACCGACCTAGGACAAGTTCAATTGCCATTTCCAAGGTTGAAGGTGTCAGTTCTATTTAGGAACTGATTAAACTAGTATGGACCCAAGTTGAACTGGTTTTAATTATTTTTAAGCCTCTTTTAGAAAAAAGGAATTTACTTTTGCACCAATTAAATATGAACCATGATTTTCAACATGAAGAAATAACGACATAACTACTTAACTGATAAATGTTGTTCTAGTGAAATGATACAACTTTAATAAATGAGTACAACTTTAAACATAAAATGGGCCAAATCCTGCGTGAATTTGCTAATTGACTCCGAATTGGTCGGTTTAGGAATCAGCACTTCCCGAGTGGATTAGTTTAATTTTTGGTTTCAATCATTTAAAATCAAGCATGGGACTAGATTCCAATTCGTAGTTGGGAATTTTTTTTTTTACCTCAAACCGATCGCCCTACTTTTTGTGTATGTAAGAGGGTAGGAGATTCATTTCCCCGTTTTGTACAGGCAAACATCGAAAATTGCATATTTTGTTTGATCCTAATTTGGGTCATCAACCTATCTAACTTTTTCACTAATTTATTGGAAAGAGTCAGAATTTGTACACTTGATTCAGAGCTGAAAATCGTACGCATAGGAGGAAAGTCTAATAAATAGCGCAGACCCATCAATACCATTCCTAGGTCAAGCAATTTTCACTTTCTAATCTATTTATCGACATGCTACCTCGAAACCGAAATCTAATTTCCCCCAATTTTTCCAATTTTCCAATTGGTTGAGCTCATATCGTCATCCTAGCTGTGAAAATTGGACCGGACCTTTTGTTATATCCACGAAATAATTTTTTTTGACAAAAAAAGACGAAAACGAAGACCAAATCAGAAAACGACACCTCACGAATCAAAAACGGCGGGCCGTACATGTATAGGTAGTAGTTGAGGGGATGAGAGGCACGGCCGGCTTCCCTCTGTCTAGCTGGCCGGAGCTGACCCACGTTGTTATCTCCTCCTATAAAAGAGTCGGATTTCCACAGAAGAACCGAGTCTTTCTCCACGCATTTGCTGCTGTAGATTCTTTCGTCGCTGCGTGTCGTTGTCTCTCGAGAAAGGGGTGCTCTGAGGTAGCTTCTTCCCGTTTTCTCTCACTTAATTTCTACCCTTTGAGATGACCATCATAGTGGTTGATGCTGGGCGTGACCCGCAGTGTTGGATTGTTCTTCTTTGATAAATCTTTGTTTCTTTTGATGCTTTGATCGGATGGGCTTGTTTTCGTTATGGGTTTTGATCGGTTTGGTCCTCAAAGATCTGGTCTTTGATTGAGGAGCGAAGACTTCCCTTTTCTGATAGTTGCAAGTACTGCGATTCCGTTGCTGCGGAAAAAGCTCGGAGTTGGGATGGTGTCTCTTTGTTTGTGTGTATCACCAGTTGACTAGGTTTTGAGTTCCTCTATCGAAGTGAGAGAAGATGAGTTTGCTCAGATATAGTTTAATTTGTTCTGATAGAGCCAGCTCTTTGGAACATCAGATCTGAAATTTGCATATTACTGAAACTGGGTCATCGATGGGAGTTCGAAATTTCTTGTGTACTGTCAGTCTGTTGACTTTGCGGCTTCTTTTGAACCCATGTTCCTGCTTTAATTGTTGATTTCATCACAGTTTCTTTGTTTTTGTGAGTTAATTGTTTACATTTTCACCATTTCAGAACGACCATTTGTTTATGTGGTGTTTCTTTCTTTGTTCAAGCTTGCATGATTGCTGAGTCTAGCTTTTTTCTGTTTTGTTTCTGTCTAGATCACAAGGAAAGATGGTGAAGGCTGTTGTTGTCCTTAAGAGCAGTGAGGGTGTCTGTGGAACTGTCTACTTCACTCAAGAAGGAGATGGTAATACAACGCTCTGATTATAGAATCTCGCATGTGTTTTTGTGTTCAAGGTTCAATTAATTTTTTTGGTCTTGCGTTGCTCTTTTCAGGCCCAACCACAGTAACTGGAAGTCTGTCTGGCCTTAAGCCTGGACTTCATGGTTTCCATGTCCATGCTCTCGGAGACACCACAAATGGCTGTATGTCAACAGGTATCTTTTGATTACAGTGGTCTTCTTATTAATGAGAAAGCATATAGACTAATTCTTCATTTACATAAACCAAATCTTTAGTTTATTGACTTGTTATGATCTTTGAAAATGACATTCACAGGACCACACTTTAATCCTTGTGGCAAAGAGCATGGAGCCCCTGAAGACCAGAACCGTCATGCGGGTGATTTGGGGAATGTGAATGTGGGTGATGATGGTAAGCTTTATACAGTCAACTGAACCTCCTTTACTACTAATATAAAAATTACGAATGCTGATGTCAAGATGAATGTTGATGGAAATACTTGAAGATGTTGTGACTTTACCCACCTGTTGGAATCTGCATTTTGTCAAGCATTACAGTTTTGCATATGATAGAAGCTGTGATTAACTATGCTTTTCCTTGTGATTCAGGCACTGTTAGTTTCACAATCATTGATAACCAGGTTCTCTACTATCCATCCATCCTTAGCAACTAGCATTATGTGTTGAATTACCATGTTTTAGATTTCTTTGAAACCTAAAGCAGAATTTAATTTGATGACCCTTTTCTTTATGCAGATTCCTCTCAGTGGACCAAACTCAATTGTTGGAAGGGCTGTCGTTGTTCATGGAGATCCTGATGATCTTGGGAAGGGTAATTTCTGAGAATTTAGGCTGTGTTTAGTTTGTAAAAATTTCCACATTTGCTGTTTTCAGTTTGGTTTTTTCTAATTAGTGGTAAGGCATCAGAGAATGAAAATTGAGAATAACTCCTGTAGTTTGAAAACGGTTTTCTAAACAAAAATAAGAGAAACTGTCTTTAACTAGAGTAAAAAACTGAAGGCAACTTTCTATGCTTTTAGTATTTTCATTCCTAATGAAATCGTGCAGGTTTGGAATACCAATGAAGTACAAGCACATAGTTAGCAAGCATCTGAAGAGAATTTCACTTCTGTCAACAAAACATTTTGGAGAAAACAGTAAACGAAAGCTAAAAATGTTCTCTTGTTCCAAATGAAAGCATGCAGGTTTGGAATACCAATAGAATACAAGCATATTGTCACAGTCTAAAGAGAATTGCACTTGCAGTATCACAACACGTTTCAGACAACACAGAAAATGAAAGCTGAAAATGTTTTCCCATGCCAAACAGGCCCTCAACAATCTTAAATGCTAGGTTCTCCAGCTAAAAGAGTGTTGATTTAGTAGGCATCTTCCCTAGTTTATTCCAGTTCTACTAGGGTATCAGTTGTGTTTATCATCATGCTATGGATTTCTTCTTGCTGTGGCAAATAGCTTAAGTGACAGGGAAAATGCGTATTCAAGTTGGCATCTTCTTTCTATTGATTATTTAAACTATTCCCACCTCTCCAGGCGATGCAATTTTTCATGTGAGCCTTCTTTATATTTATAAAAAGTGTAACTTGTTTTTATTTTCCTATACCCAGGTGGGCACGAACTTAGCAAAACAACTGGGAATGCTGGTGGCAGAGTTGCTTGCGGTGAGCATTTTAGCTTTAACTTACTGCAGCGTCATGTCGTAGAGATCCATATCATATGAAATTTAGTATGCCGCTTTTAGTTGGCCCAAGGTTTAGCAGCTCACTTGTAGGTGGGCAGAGAAATGTCAGCTGATAGATGTCACTTGCCTCTATGTTGATCTTTTACAGCTCTTTTCTTTTCTGTTGCTCGTTTAATTGCTGAGAGAGGTTGGTGCGGTACAGTAGGCATCTGTAGATGAAGTCTATTTGATCTTTTCGTGAATTATACATTTCGACATCATCTTCAACATGTTCATCATACGGTGCACACACAAGCTCAGACAGCCATGGGATTTTTTTTTTCCCCTACCACTTCTCATAGTCTGTTTGCTTCTCCCTCTTCACTATGGCAGGGGTTATTGGCCTTCAGGGATGAACTGCATCCTTCAACTACAGTAACTACAGTCGTGCACGCATGTAGTTATGAAGATCTTTGAAAATGTAGAATAAAGGGCAGTCTTGGTATGTCTCCTTTTCTGTCTTGAAAGTGGTTTGTAATTGCTTTCAATTGTTGTGCCTCAAAATGTTCACAGGCTTTTCTATCAATTGTTGTGCCTCAAAATGTTCACAGGCTTTTCTATAGCGAAATGTCGAACTTTTGTGAGACTATCTCCATGACAACAGATATATTCAAACACGAAGTTGAGATGGCTCACATGCTTGAAAATTACTTTGTCGTGGATTTTATCAAAGCTCTGCGATCATAAGATGTCTGGAATTGATATCTTATATGGTAATTACGAAATCTTTTCAGCAATCAAAAACGTTTCTGGGTATTTATTCCCTTTTCCTCTTAAAGAAGTGATTACTGAGGTAAATGAGTTGGGCAGGGGGGCTCATCTTGTACTATGTCGGCAATAAAAAATAACCAACTCTTGAAATCGATGAGTGGCATGCTCGTTCAGGCAAGAATAGAGTTTTGTCAGAGTAGAAGTCATCAGTTAACAGGTTGAGCTTGTCGACAATGAAGAGAATCGACAACATGCAGCGTCAGTCATCGATGAGAGCCCTTGGGTAGACGAGGCCATAGATAGCAAGTTATCCCAAGTTTTGGCTGTGTTGGAACCGTGAAATCTGATGCAAGGAACGCATTGGGGATGAATCGGTGCATTCCGTCCTAGAGTCTCATTAATACCTCGAGCTCGTTAGTACCTCGAGCGATGGCTAGGACAAGGACTCGTCACGTTAATACCTTGAGCAGTGGCTAGGACAAGGACTTGGACTCGTGCGATGGCATACAATACAAGCTCCATCACGAGGATAGGCTTGTAAGCCATCTTGGTTCGGTTGGGTTTGAATATCGGTGTTAGGTTGAGGGTCATAAATCAAGTAGTTTTCAAGGGGTAGAGATCTGCCTGACCCTTACCTGACTCATTCATCATCATATTGATCCAATTTACCTTATCTTGCTGAATGAGTATTGCATTGATTATTCAAAGGCTTTACGCATGATTGGCATGGCAGACCGTATAACAAAGCAGGGAATTTGAAACATTTAGGACATAAGATATTGCACTAAGTAAAAGTTAAACTACCTCCTTTAAAGCTGAGTCATGGGCAATTGAGTCTCTTGTCAATCGGTGGCACTCCCACTAGTAATTATCGGCATCTGGGGAATGAACAGTAACAATACCACAAACAGAAGACCGGAGATGGAGACCGACATAATTTTGGTACAATCCTAGAAATTCGAAAGGGGTTGTGAAGTTATGAATAAAGTAGAATACGAGCCAAGAACTAGATAAATGGCCTAAACATAAAAATGTGTGCAGCTTGGCTGATATGAAAAACTGAACTCGTCTAGCGTGTCTAATATACACACAAGTCCATGCCTTAATTAGTAAGGGTGTATTTGGTAACATTTATGTTTTCAGTAACAATTTGTTTTAATTTTTTTATTCCTTAAAATAGTTATGAGTAAAATAACATGTTTGATAACTACACAAAATTTTTATTTATGAAATGGAAAAAGTATAGGAGAGCATTTGCCACATTGTGGTGTATAATTTCTTTGAATTTTTTAATAATATTTTGAAAATTTTCTTTTCTTTTCTTTTTTTCTTCTCTTACTCTTTCTTCTCTAGTCGGTCGCCAGGTGGCGGGGAATGGCAGCGACAAATGGTGATGGCAGATGACTACCGGTAGGCGGCAGGGGACAGCGGTTGGGGGAGCGTTGATGGCGAGGCTCTAGTGAACGGATAGAAGAGGAAGAAGAAGAAAATATATATAAAGAAAAGATATGAAATAACTTACTCTAGAAATTATTCCTTGGAACAATAAGTTACTTTTTTTTTTTCTACTTTTTGTTTTTATTTCAAATCTATTGCCTGGCCACTAATCTATTTTGAGGAATAGAAAAATTAACTGATGTTAGCAAATGAATTTTTGTTTTTGTTTTTGTTTTTTCTATTTTAGAAAATAAAAGAACAAAAGAATAAAAAAAAATTGGAACATTGCCATGTAGACCTTAAGGGCGTGTTTGTTTATCTTTGTTTCTGTTCCCTGCAACACAAATTTTTGTTCTTTTGTTCTGGAGAACAAAAAAAGAATAGAAATGCGTTTGTTTACACTTTTGTTCCCGGGAACAAATTTGGAACAGAAATAAGAAATAGAAAAAAAATTGTTTCTTGTTCTCGGAAATACTTTCGAGAAACACTTTTTTTTCTTCCCATTATATTGACCCATTTTACCTTATTTAGCTGAATGAATTTTGCATCGATTATGCAAAGACTTTACGCATTGATTGTAATAATTCTTATGTGAACTTTGAAACTAATTGGCACGGCGGATTGCAAAACAAAGCTTGGAACTTGTAACGCTCAGGAAATAAGATATTTGCACCAAGTAATACCTTGGATTACCTCCTTCAAAGCTGAGTTATGGGCAATTTTGTCTCTTGTCAATCCGTGGCATTCTCAATACTAATTTTCGGCATTTGAGCAATTCACGATAACAGTACTACAAATAGGAGACAGGAGATGGAGACCGACATAATTTTGCCATGTGACGCATCATTCACTATGGCAATTACCTTTATCGAGAACTAATGGCAAGTGATCTTGCCGGCTGTACAATTAGAAACCTCATTATCATGCAATGACCTGACAAAGAAACATTAGATTGCCATTTCTATTCTTGATTTGCAAAATCAAAATACTCATGTCCTGTATATATAGCCTCATTCTCTTCATTCTGTCACAAAGACATCAAAGTAATACAGCTCAAAAAGAATCAGCTGCATCCATCCAAGAGAAATGGCAAGAGCTTCTCTCTCTTTGGCTTTCTTAGTGACCCCTGTGCTCGTATCAACATGTAAGCTTTCCCATGAAACGTGCCTCTTCTTGTTTATATAGTTTTTCGATCACGATATGGAAATGGTTTTCACGCTGAACTTTGTATACACATGTTTGATGCTTGAGACAGGAGCAAGAGATTTGACAGTGAGACCGTCAAGCCAATGCTTTACTTCAGAAGATTGCTTTAAATATTGCGACGGACGCCGCAATAGCAAGTGTGACGACGGCCGATGCATCTGTGGTGGTGTGGCGGATGAGGGCTAAAGCATGGATGAAACTGCCTTAGAGAACAAGAAGCAAAATGCTTGCTGGATTTACACGTTTTGTTTGGTTACTATTTGCTTCAATAAAGGTGGCATTGTGAGCGCTTAATAATATCTTGAACAACAATCAAATTCGCTTCCTATTGAGTCTTCTTTTGGTGAATTGCGTCCTACTATTTGTGCACTGAATTAAGCCCCACTCTCGGGATAAACAAGAATGCTCTCAAACCCTTTTCATATCCCAAATCAAAACTTAATGCACATGGGTCGAATCTTGTCAACGGACTATACCTAATTACCAGGCTAATCTTAATGTTGATAATTCAAATATATCACTTTGCATCATGACAAAAACTAGCCGGTGATGATTGGCCTGTCACATCAACGATTTCCAATGAAAATTGACTAGTAAGATTACATTGAAATTTTGCATAAAGATTTAGACTTGAATTGACAAAATTGAAATGTTTAAGATTGGTTTGGTATCTATACAATAGTTTAGGACTAAATGGGTGATTTTCCCTACACAAAACCACTTTTGAAGTACTTTCAATAGCCAAAAGTGTTGGTGGTTTCCTAATTTAATTATATACGCTTGTAACTATGAACATGACTACGATCAAGACAAACCGCTTATTCTAGACATTTGACCGGGTGGCAAGGGATACGGTGTTCGGACCAGGTCAAACGCCAGTAAAATGATTGGATATGAGACGTGAACATTGTGACATCAGGAAAATCTTATATTAATTAATAGCATCATAATAGGTACATCTTAAGTGCCAAAACTTGGCACTAGAGGATATATAAGTACCAAAACTTCCAAAATATACATTTAAGTGTCACTTCTT
Organism: Eucalyptus grandis x Eucalyptus urophylla; assembly: GCA_028830015.1. Lineage (NCBI taxonomy): Eukaryota > Viridiplantae > Streptophyta > Magnoliopsida > Myrtales > Myrtaceae > Eucalyptus > Eucalyptus grandis x Eucalyptus urophylla. The sequence goes on along the minus strand of CM054188.1, from coordinate 30,706,132 downwards.
TGGAAAATTGGACACTTAAGTGCTAACTCACTGGAAATCCGACATAACAGTATTTTATTAATATAATCGGTCTATGAGACTGTCGTCAATCTGATGTGGCTAGTTGAAAATCAGATGTGGGTCGATGTTGGCATTTAAGTGTTTATTTCTTTTTCAATTTTGGAACTTAAGTATATTTTGGAAGTTTTGGCACTTATATGTCTACCCATGCCAAGTTTTGACATTTGAGGTGTTTGCATCTCTAATAGGATGCAGTATATCAATTTGTAAATGTTAACAGAGGAAATTTCAGTTGGATTATTAATTTTGTGGTGCATGGGAAATCCAATAGGTATTTTGGTTTCTCTCTCCATTGAGATGTCGAGTTTTTTGACGGGGATCAAATAAACCAAGATAAAAAAAAAAATTCAGGAACTATTGAATTAAAATCGATCAAAGTCTCCGTTCAATCAGTGAAGTAGTTTTGTTTTGTTTTTTTTTTTTTGTGGGGGGGAGGGGGGGGGGGGGTCGAACGGTGAAATAGGGTTTAGCTTGTGAACATTAATTTCATGTTGGTCAATATGTCAATAAATAAATAAAAAATTATAAATTCATCCTCGACAAGCCCAGCCTCTTGACCGAAATGGCGTCTTCATATTGCAATCGTTTCTATGCTGATAAGCCCGAGCTCGCTGCTCGCGGTATTGAGGCCGTTGGCCATCAGGTTGTCTTCGGCTTTCCGGAAGGTAGACTTTGATCAGTTTCTCTTTTCCCCGACTAATGATTCGATTATTGCCTCGAATTTGATTTCGATCCTCATTTTTTAATCCTATTCGTTCTTCCTAACTCCCATAACAGTGAATACTATGAAATGCTCGGGGGTTTATTATTAGCTACGGTTGTCTCGATTGCTTTTATTCATTGATCTGCTGGTGTGCTCATTCGCGTTTCCTTCTGGTTCTGTTTGCTCAAGTGAGATTGTTGTGGTGAGGTCGAGTGCCTAAAGTCATATATTCTGGATAGCAGTGAATTGTTTTATATATCGTGATTCTGCAATTTTAGGCCTTAGATTTGGGCACTTTAGCGAGGATTGAGTGTTCTCACCGATAGATTGAATAGAATGGAAAAAAGGAGGTGTTTCTTGAGATGGTTTTTTTTTTTTTGGGCGGGGAAATGACATATATAATTTATGAACTTTGTCCAATATGCAATATCATCCAAGAACATTTAATTTTTTCAATATGGTACATGAATTTTAATCCAATGTACAATGTTGTTCTTAATCTTTTAATTTATTTAATCTCTTTCTTGAACTTTGGTCCAATATTCAACGTTATCTCTAAACTTCTAAACTTTTTCATATAGTCCATTGCACATTTATAATGGTTTAGAGACCAAATTGCACAATTTTAATTCTAAGGATGACATTGCACATTAGATTAAAATTCAAGAACTATATTTTACATTGGACCAAAGTTCATGGACTATTTGAACATTAGACCTTGCCTTTTCTTTTTTTCCTTTTTCCTTTTTTGTGTTTTTAAGAATATTTTTTATGAAGATTTATTTTAAAAATTTAGATTTAGAGTAAAATGACATTGTTTTAGTCTTGTATTCGGTTGATGCCACGTATAAGAGAGGAAATATTTAAAAAAAAAAAAACTATGCAAGAGAGAAAATAATGAAAAACTACAACAGCATTTTCTGTTTATCTAGTTGGATGGAGAAAAAAATAGATGGAATTAACGAAAGAACTTGATTATACTAATTTGAGAAGTTTGATTTGATTATACTTTTTGTAAGTTGTAGAATTCAATTGCATTTTTATGACGAGTTTATGATTTCTAGTGCACTTATCCATATATACTTATTCGATAGACTTTCGATGTTTTTATCTCTGTCATTCTACCTATTGAAAGCTAATGAGCTTTCCTAAAGAAATTTCCGATGATGTCATTTTTCCAAAATAGTTCTAGACAAATTGCAATTTTTCCAATTCAGTCGTAAACTTTTTTTTTTTCCCAATTCAGTCAACCCAATCAAATTTGGCCGACTAATGCTAACATAAACATTAGCCAACACTAGCACATTATGCCGACGTTAACGTATCATTTTTAATTTTTTTTTTCAATATTTAAAATATAGTTTCTATTTTTTTCATTATATATATATATATATATATATATATATATATATATATATCTCTCTCTCTCTCTCTCTCTCTCTCCCCCCCCCCCCAATTCTTCCCCTAGCCGGTCGTTGGATCTCGACGATCATCTAGAGGCTTTGCCTAGTGAGGTTGTCTCATCGACCAATGGTGAGGCCTGCTCCCACCGATCATTGGTGAGGGCAAGCCTCACCCATCGACAACATTGCTTGTCCTCGTTATGGCTAGTGAAGCCAAGTTTGTCTTATGATTGCAAGGCCTCACCCAACTAGGATGGTAAGGCCTCACCCAACGAGGGCAGCAAGGCTCACCCAACAAGGGCAAGGCTGCCCTTGCCATGGATCTGGCAAGGGCCTTACCTTGCAACGGCGAGGCTCTCGCTAGATTTATGGCCAATGATGAAGTCACAGTTGCTAGGCAAGGGCCTTGCTAGATACACAACGAGGTCGAGCCTTGCTTAGCCATGGCAAGGCCTAGCAATGTTGTCGTTGGGCAAGGCTTGCCCTCGCCATGGCTAGGTGAGGTCAAGCCTCGCTAGATCTAGGGAGGCCTCGTCTAGCGACAGGATCCCCCATCGATTTGGCAAGGCTCACCCTCGTCAACCAACGCCTTTAGCTAGTCATTGAGGTCCGGCAATGGGCTAGGTTTTTTTTTTTTTTTTAATCTCTCTCTCTCTCTCTCTCTCTCTCTCTCTCTCTCTCTCCCCCTCTTCCTCTCCCTCTTCCTCTTTCTTCCCCTAGTCGGTCGTCGAATCTCGGTGATCAGCTAGAGGCTTTGCTTGGTGAAGTTGCCTTGTTGACCAATGGCGAGGGTTGCTCTTTTCAATTGTTGGGTGAGGACTGGTGAGGGCAAACCTCACCCAGCGATAGTGTTGCTCACCCTTGCTATGGCTTGTGAAGTTGAGTTTGTCCTGTGACGGCAAGGCTTCACCCAACTAGGGTGAAGCTGCCCTCGCCGTGGATCTGGTGAGGGCCTTACCCTGTGAAGGTGAAGCTCTCACCAGATTTATGGCCAATGGCGAAGTTGCAATTGCTAGGCAAGGGCCTTGCTAGATACATAGCAAGGTCAAGCCTTGCCTAGTCATGGCAAGACCTAGCAATGTTGTCATTGGGCGAGGCTTGCCCTCACCATGGCTAGGTGAGGTTGAGCCTCGCTAGATCTAGCAAGGCCTCGTCTAGCGATGGAATCTCACTGTCAATCTAGCGAGGCTCACCCTCGTTGGCCAATGCTTCTATCTAGTCATTGTGGTCCGGCGATCAGCTAGCTTTTATTTTTATTTATTTATTTTTATCTCTCTCTCTCTCTCTCTCTCTCTCTCTCTCTCTCTCTCTCTCTCTCCGGTAGTTAGACCTCGGCGATTAGCTAGAGGCTTTGCTCGGTGAGCCTCATCGGCCAATGGCAAGGCTTGCTCCCGCTGATCACTGGTGAGGGCTAGCCTCACCCAGTGATAGCATTGCTTGTCCTCGCCATGACTGGTGAAGCCGAGTTTGTCCTATGACAACAAGGCCTTATGCAACCAAGGTGAGGCTGCCCTCTTCGTGGATTTAGCAAGGGCCTTATCATACGAATGCAAGGCTCTCGCCAGATTTATGGCCAATGGCGAAGTCGTAGTAGCTAGACAAGGGCCTTGCTAGATACACAATGAGGTCGAGCCTTGTCTAGCCATGGCAAGGCCTTGCAATGTTGTCGTTGGATGAGGCTTGCCCTTACCATGGCTAGGTGAGGTCGAGCCTCATTAGATCTAGTGAGGCCTCATCTAGCGATGGGATCTCGTCGTTGATTTGGTGAGGCTTGCTCTCCTCGGCCAATGCCTCTAACTGGTCATTGAGGTTTAGCAATTGGCTAAGGGGGGAGAGAGAGAGAGAGAGAGAGAGAGAGAGATTGAAAAAAAATAGTTTTTTTTTTAAATGACACTTGGCATTGGCCGGCATCAATGTTAGTGTTAGTGCTGGCTAGCCCAATTTGGTAGGATTGATTGAAATCGACACAATTGCAAAATATTTATGACTAAAGTAACCCAATTACAAAAATGTTTAGAACTGAACTAGCAAAAAAAAAAAAATTTTTTAGGACTGAATTGGAAAATTTTTAATAAGGGTATATGTTCATTTCATCCATATAGTCAACCTGGTCATATCTATAATAGTTAGGTTTCTAAGTTTAGGATTTCCAATGCACTTATTTCTATATATTTATTCGTCAGATTTTCAATGTTTTTATCTCAACCGTGCTATCTATTGATAGCTAGTGATATTTCCTAAAAAATTTGCTAATGACACCATTATTGGGGTATATGTTGGTTTCGTCCATATAGTCAACCTGATCATATCTATAATAGTTTGGTTTCTTAGAAATAAGGGTTAATATCACAAAAAACCCCCCAAATTGGTATATCCATGATAAGTTTATTCCAAACTAATTTTTTGACCACCAAAATCTCAAACTAGTAATCATGTGACAGATTTATGTTCCGTTAGTTTCCATTAAATCTTACCCTCAAAATGCTAAGTTGGATGATACGTGACAATTGATGGGTGTACCTAGGGTTGAGCGCGACTCCCAGTTCCAAAGGGATTGGTTTCGGTTCCCAGTTCCCTTTTTCTAGGAATCGGAACTGGAACCACGATTGGGAGAATCAGAACCAGAACCAGAACTGGAACCGATCCGGTTAAGGCTAAAAAAAAACCCTATTTGATTTTCACTCATGACACTTTCAGTCTCAGTCTCAGACAAATACCCGTGTTCTCTATTCGCTTCTCTCTTCGCCCTCTGCTGACTGCTCGATGACGTCACCTGAGATTCTCTCTTTGCCATTTGCTCTGCACTTCTGCCGGCTACCGCGTCTTCGAGTGACCCATGCTTGCTCGTGCTGACATTAGAAGCCCTCTACAGTCTACAGCAAATCCCAAGCCCCGCCGTGCCTCGCCTACACCCGCACCGACCCGCAACGACCCAATGTCACTCCTGCTTTGCCCACTGCTGCTGCCCGACACTGTTACTTTGCCTTTGCCGTGCCCTGGAGCTTGCGACGCAGCTGCTTTGCCTTCGCCTTGTGTGGCATCCTAAAATTCAAAGTCAAGCCATAAGGTGTGTTAAAGTCTTTAATTAGGTGATAAAAATTTTCATGGCTTATGCTTTAGCCATTAGTCTTTTAATTAGATGATTTGTGCATATGATTGTGAAAATTTAAATTTGATAGATTAATAATCTATGCTTGGCCATGTACTTTATAAAGTAAATTTCAATAAACAAAATGTCACAAGACTTTGGCCATGTTGGAAATTAAAATTTAAAATATTTATAGAAGAATTTCAAAAAAAAGGGGAAAAAGTTAATTTTTGGAATGGGCCTTAGGCCCATTGGTCTAAGCTTAGTGGGCCAAGTTGGCCGGCCCAATAGAGGCCCAAGAGAAGTGGTCGACCGGCCCAATAGAAGCCCAAGCCCAAGCCCAAAAGTCCATAGGACAAGTGGCACAAGACTCTCATGTATTGGCTTAGGGGAGAAGGCCATGCATTGGCCTTGGTTAAGGCAAGTAATCATTATCAATCATGAGGATTTGGGGGTATAAAAAGGGAAGAGAGAGAGAAGGGTGGCCGGTCATTTGCTCGCCCAAAGAGAGAGAGAGAGAGAGAGAGAGAGAGAGAGGGGGGGGGGATCAGCCGAGAGAGAGGAGGAGGAACTGTCCGTCCGTCGTGTGCCGCCGTGTTCGCCGCCGTACGCCGTCGACCGACCGGTCTAGAGGCAAGTGGGAGTCCTCTAGCTTCTCTTGCATGCTTGAATGTTGTTTGCATGTTAAATTCTTGGGTGTTTAAGTGAGAAAAACCGAGGTGTGGTTGGCTTATACTTGAATCGCATGACTGTTCTTGCTCGGATCATGTGAGTCAGAATGTTGTTTGAGCTTGCATGTGTGTTTAGAGTCCGATTTTGGCTTCGATTTCTTCATGAGAGTTGTAGCTAACATCTTTAACTACAACATAATGAAATTTAGTGAAAATGATGGATATTTGAGGGGTTAAAGTCTCATCCTACGGAGACCTCAGATCTGGAGAGTTTTTACTGACCTCTTGCTGGATTCGTGATTGCATGTTGATTTGTGATGAGAATCTCACTTCGATTTCTTCATGAAAGTTGTAGGGTATATCTTAAATGAGGAGGTGGTTGTGGTGGAGGATGAGGCCGGAATGTATAGAGATGCATTGTCGGATTTCCTTGGGAGATTCAGGATGCCCGGAATGTGGGGGGCTAAAAGCCCTGTCGGAGGTTTCTGCCTGAAGGGAATGCCTCGCGATGCTAGGATTGGGGTGCGGGATGCCCGGCCAGGGAGTGTAAATGCCGAAAGCCTTGTCGGAGGTTTCTGCCCAAAGGGAATGACTCGTGATGCCAGTTGGGATGCAAGATGCCCGGAATGTGGGGGGCCGGATGCCCAGTGGCCTGGGATGGCTGAATGTCGGAAGCCTCGGAGGTCTTTGCCTGAGGGGATGATGAAATTGATGATTTGAGGAATGGGTGATGTGGTGATCAAATTGAAAGCTAAAAGTGGAAATTAAACCATGGCATGATATGCATGATGATGATGATGATGATGATATGTGATGTGAAATAATGATGATCACCCATGGCATGACATGCATGATGATGATAACGATGATGATAATGATGATGATATATGATATCGCATGATGACATGTGTAATGTGATGATGTCATGATGATAATGACATGTATGATGTAATGATGCCATGACAATGATGACATATATGATATAATGATGCCATGATGATGATGACATGTGCAATGTGATGATGTCATGATGATGATGACATGTATGATATGATGATGATACACATGTATGTGTTATAAATTGATATGATGATGCATGATAGTATGTGCATGGCTTCAAGGTAAGTAACGCCTGCAATGTATGTATGATTTGCATGATGCATTGAGTTGTTATTGGATTCATTATCTGCTGAGTGGTTGTACTCATCCCTTTTGGGGACCAACATTTCAGATTAGCAATATGTCGCTTCCTGCCGTCACGCGGGGTGTATTTTATGGGTTACCGTCCGACGTCGAGGTAGAGTGTGAGGAGTTCAGCTGTCCTTCTGTACCTAAACTCACCTATATACGTGTGCGCTATTTTGTCTCGTACGACATAGGCCTGGCTAGGGGCCCGATTGTCCAGGAGTTTGTCTCCGTCCACATTCGCCGCAATGAGGTGATGAGAGGGATGCTGCCACCGCCGCTGCCTGACGCACCAGACTGGGTGTGAGACCTGTGCATGACGAGTAGGGGCTGTTTCTTTTTGGATGGTTAGCCGACACTTATGATGAGGGCTGTACACGTGAGATGTAGATGGCTGAGGGTTCATTTTGAGGTTTTAGGTTGGACGTGGCTGAGTCCTAGCTTTTTCTTTTGATGTACCAACCTAAAAAAAAAGAAGTCTCATCTTGAAAATATATGTAAATAAAGTGTTATAGCTTGTCTATAAAATTATGATGATTAGTGGAGTGTATTTGTATCATGGTTGGTAAGGGGAGAGATGGTGATGTTTTAATTTGCTTCCGCTAGTGAGTCGCGCTGGGACCGCTTTAAAAAAAAAATGCTTGTGAATAATGACGCTTCTTCTAAGTGTAGAACAAAAGGGTAATAAGATGTAACATCGGTGCTTGTGGCAACCTTCGAAGGGTTCGGGGTGCTATACCTTGCCCTGAAGCCCACAACGCCGCTGCTCTGCCTTCGCTATGCCCCAAAGCCTGCGACCCTCAATGTCCTCGCCTAGCTCCAAGCTTTCCCCGAGCGACGCTGCTGCGGGTTCTCCCTCTCTCTCTTGATCACTTTGTCTCGCACTCGATCTATTCTCTCTTGAAGTTTTGTTAGTGGAAAAGTTTGTTTAAGTTTGATATTTGAACCGACCGAGCTTTGGATTCTGAAATAATGATGCTCTGATAGGGTGATGACATCAGAAGCCCTCTACAGCATATCCCAAGCCCCGCCGTGCCTCGCCTACAGCCCGCACCAACCCGCAACGACTCAATGTCCCTCCTGTTTTGCCCGTTGCTGCTGCCCAACGCTGTTGCTTTGCCTTTGCCGTGCCTCGGAGCCTGCGACACAGTTGCTCTGCCTTCACCTTGCCTTGAAGCCCGCGATGCTGCTGCTCTGCCTTTGCCGTGCCCCGAAGCCCGTGACCCTCAATGCCCTTGCCCAGCTCCAAGCTTTCCCCGAGCGACGCTGCTGTAGGTTCTCCCTCTCTCTCTCTCGATTGCTCTGTCTTGTGCTCGATCTATCCTCTCTTGAAGTTTTGTTAGTGGAAAAGTTTGTCTAGGTTTGATATTTGAACCGAATGAGCTTTGGATTCTGAAATAACGATGCTCTGATAGGGCAATTTTGTTTGTAGATCTTTCTTTAGCTGCTTTTGTTTACTAGCCGCTGAATTGGTAGTTATTGTGAATCCGGTGTTGCTGCTCAATTTGCATTGTTTGCATATATTTGATTGAAGCATGTTCATTATTGATGTTAAGCAAGTTTTACCTGAATCTAGTGACAAACTAAGACTGTTCTCCCTGGTCACTCAGACCAACTTCAACATTGAAATTTGCTAGGTTCATGGGTAGGACATCTAACAGAATTTGATGAGTTGAGAATGGCTTAACCAATCGAGCTTAGGATTCGACTTTAGATTTACATAATATGCTTAGGTCTGGTGATTGATGATGTTATTAGATGATTTCTGTGGATTAACGATCAATGATCATGAACTTGAGGTTGATTGAGCTTGATTTGTATTAATCTGCAATTCTGTACATTTGTGATGGACTTACTGTTTTGGCTGAAATGAAGTGCTAAATGAGGTTTTTTAACCTCGAGCCCTTCTAGACATAAAAAAAAATGCACTTTCAGAGCTTCGATTTGATATGTCACACGCCCATAGTGGATGTCATTTGGTCACTGAAAAACACCTTTGAAATTTGTCAATTCTACAACAGTTTTAGATTAATTTGCTGTTCTGACTTACTGATGTTCTATTTTAACTAGATTGAGCTAGTATAGGATGTTATTAAGATTTAATGTCTTATGGAGATTTGTAATAGACTTCTCAAGCTTTCCATAGACATATTACATGTGCGATTTGGCCATCGTTTGCCCTGCCTAACACTTCTTGCAAAGATCGAGCACTAATCTAGTGTTGTAGGTGTTTTGCTTTGATGTTCTGTTTTAATTGATTTCAATTCAAATTTTTTAAGTCAATATCTCATGATAGATGATCATGGCATTCCCTTCCATCTCACTGTTTTTTAATTCTCCTTATTATATTTGCTGCTAACTACAATAACAATGCATTGTGAATATGAAGATGTTATTGGATGATTTTCTATGGATTGATGATCAATGATCATAAACTTGAGGTTGATTGAGATTGATTTGTATTAATCTGCAATTTCGTTTCTTTGTGATGCACTTACTGTTTTGGTTGAAACGAAGTGTTAAATGAGGTTTTTTGACCTCAAGCCATTCTAGACATAAAAAATATACTTTTAGAGCTTCGATTTGATATGTCACACGCCCATAGTGGATGTCGTTTGGTCACTGAAAAACACCTTTGAAATCTATCAATTCTATAGCAGTTTTAGATTGATTTGCTGTTCTGACTTACTGATGTTCTATTTTAACTGGACTGAGCTAGTATAGGATGTTATTAGGATTTAATGTCTTCTAGAGATTTGTAATAGACTTCTCAAGCTTTCCATAGACATATTATATGTGTGATTTGGCTATCGTTTGCCCTGTCTAACACTTCTTGCAAAGATCGAGCACTAATCTAGTGTTGTAGGTGTTTTGCTTTGATGTTCTATTCTAATTGATTTTAGTTCAGATTTTTTAAGTCAATATCTCATGATAGATGATCATGACATTCCCTACCATCTCATTGTTTTTAAATTCTTCTTATTATATTTGCTGCTATCTATAATAGCAATGCATTGTGAATATGAAGATGTTATTGGATGATTTTCTGTGGATTGACGATCAATAATCATAAACTTGAGGTTGATTGAGATTGATTTGTATTAATCTGCAATTTCGTACCTTTGTGATGGACTTACTGTTTTGGTTGAAACGAAGTGTTAAATGAGGTTTTTTGACCTCGAGCCATTCTAGACATAATAAATATACTTTTAGAGCTTCGATTTGATATGTCACACGCCCATAGTGGATGTCATTTGGTCACTAAAAAGCACCTTTGAAATCTGTCAATTCTATAGCAGTTTTAGATTGATTTGCTGTTCTGACTTATTGATGTTCTATTTTAACTAGACTGAGCTAGTATAGGATGTTATTATGATTTAATGTCTTCTAGAGATTTGTAATAGACTTCTCAAGCTTTCCATAGACATATTATATGTGCAATTTGGCCATCGTTTGCCCTGCCTAACACTTCTTGCAAAGATCGAGCACTAATCTAGTGTTGTAGGTGTTTTGCTTTGATGTTCTGTTTTAATTGATTTTAGTTCAGATTTTTTAAGTCAATATCTCATGATAGATGATCATGACATTCCCTTCCATCTCACTGTTTTTTAATTCTTCTCATTATATTTGCTGCTATCTACAATAGCAATGCATTGTGAATATGAAGATGTTATTGGATGATTTTCTGTGGATTGACGATCAATGATCATAAACTTGAGGTTGATTGAGATTGATTTGTATTAATCTGCAATTTCGTACATTTGTGATGGACTTACTGTTTTGGTTGAAACAAAGTGTTAAATGAGGTTTTTTGACCTCGAGCCATTCTAGACATAAAAAATATACTTTTAGAGCTTCGATTTGATAAGTCACATGCCCATAGTGGATGTCGTTTGGTCACTGAAAAACACCTTTGAAATCTGTCAATTCTATAGCAGTTTTAGATTGATTTGCTGTTCTGACTTACTGATGTTCTATTTTAACTGGACTGAGCTAGTATAGGATGTTATTAGGATTTAATGTCTTCTGGAGATTTGTAATAGACTTCTCAAGCTTTCCATAGACATATTATATGTGTGATTTGGCCATCGTTTGCCCTGTCTAACACTTCTTGCAAAGATCGAGCACTAATCTAGTGTTGTAGGTGTTTTGCTTTGATGTTCTGTTTTAATTGATTTTTGTTCAAATTTTTTAAGTCAATGTCTCATGATAGATGATCATGACATTCCCTTCTATCTCACTATTTTTTAATTCCTCCTATTATATTTGCTGTTATCTACAATAGCAATGCATTGCGAATATGAAGATGTTGATATTGTGTCATGATACCCTGCTATTTTGCCGCATTTCCGACGTGGTGTTGTGCATTCTTGAATTTTCATAAATTTCTAATTATATTTTGTTATTGTTGTATAGTACCAAATTAATGTATCAAGATAACACATCAATGGAAGCGTAGGGACATGAGGAGATGACTCCGAACACGGAATTGGAGTTTTTTAGCCATGAAAATGAAAAAGAGGCACCCCTACCATAAGTGCCACAAGTAAGATACCTGGTTCTCATCTTACTCATGATAAGAAATATACTTCCGAATGTTGGAATCATTATACGAGAATTGATGATAATGATGGAAAACCAAATCAAGTGAAGTGCATTCATTGTGGGACCATGCTTAATTATCGTGTTGCTAATAGTACTTCTGCGATGAGGAAGCACTTGACCACATGTAGGAGGTTTCCCCATAATGTAGATAAGACACATAAATTCTTTGCACTGCGTAATGTAAACATGGCTAGCAAGATAGGAGGAGATTATAGTACTGGTAGTATCTTAACGACATGGTCATTTGATCAAGAACACTATAGGAAAATGCTTGCTTGGTTCATCATCCTTGATAAACAACCTTTTTCCTTGGTTGAGCGTGTTGGATTTCGTGAATTTGTCAGTGAGTTATAACCTTTCTTCAAACATATATCACGTTTCATAATGGCAAAAGATTGCATGAAATTGTATTTAGATGAAAGAACTTCTTTGAAGAATTATTTTCGAATGATTAATTCTAGGATCATACTCACGACCGATACATGGAGTTCTATTCAAAATCTGAATTATTTATGTATTATTGCACATTTTATTGATGAAAATTGGAAGTTGTATAAAAGAATCATCAACTTTGTGATGATGCATAGTCACAGAGGTAAGGAGATTGGGAGAATGGTGGAGAAATGCACTCAAGAGTGGGGAATAGAAAAAAAAGTGTCCACAATCACTATGGATAATACTAGCTCAAATGATGTTGCAATTGCCTATTTGAGGGATAAATTTTCGAAAGAAAAGTTGTTGATATTGGATCGTAGTGTTTTGCACATGAGGTGCACGGCTCATATATTAAATTTGATCATGAGAGATGGCTTAACTACGGTACGTGACTCCATTGTACGTATCCGAAATGTAGTTAGGCACGTAAGGAGTTCTCCCACGAGAGCCAAACATTTCAGTCTTGCATTGAGAGTGAAGAGATCACTTATAAGGGTTCGGTAATTCTTGATGTTACCACTAGATGGAATTTCACTTATCTCATGCTTAAATTTTAGAAAAGCTTTTCAAAGAATGGAAGACGACGATTTATCTTATGCAAGTGAACTTAATCATGAAACTCCTAGTAATGATGATTGAGAAAATATTATTATTCTTTTAGAATTTCTAAAAGTATTCTATGATGCCATCAATCAAATGTCGAGGAGTTCATATGTTACGTCAAATGATTAGTTTGAAGGAATAGCTCTTTTGTATAGATATTTGAAAGATGCGATCAATGCTTCAGATCCTAAGCTTCAAGCTATGGGTTTGAAAATGAAAGAAAAATTTAATAAATATTATGGAGGCTTAGATAAAGTGAATATGATGGTGTTGATTGTGGTTGTGCTAGATCCTATAGCCAAGTTGAATTCTGTGACTTTCTTGTATTGACAAATTTATGATGATGAATTGAAAGTTAAAGAGATGCATTACAAGGTGAAGGATGCATTAGAGCATTTGTATGAATTTTATGAGCAATTTTCTCTTATTTCAAGTGATCAAAAATTTGATAGCCATAGTTTGGGTGCAAGTAGTAGTGCTTCCAATGTTGATAGGGGTGGTAGTACTAGTGAAGGAATAAAGAAGCATGACGCCCAAACTTGGAATAAAATATTTTTATACTTGAATGAACAAGAGTGCGATGATAACAACTCCGAGCTTGATGAGTATTTTCAAGAAAAAAATGAAAAAGATCTTGGTCTTGACTTTTTGATGTGGTGGAAGACTAATGGCTCAAAATATAAGATCATTTCATTAATTGCTCGAGATATTTTGTCAATTCACGTAACTACCATTGCTTTCGAGTCAACTTTTAGTACATCGGGTCGTGTGCTTGATGGCTTTCGAAGTTTTTTAACTCCCAAAGTAGTGGAAGCTTTGATTTGCACTCAAGATTGGTTGAGAGTCGTTTGTGTACCAAGTGATGTTAAGGAGTGCATCGAGAATGCAAAAAAATTTGAGTTGGGTAAGTGACATTGTTTATATCTTTATATATTGTAATTCTTTTTGTATATCTATAAGTGAATATTTTATTTAATCTCGTCTTTTTTTTTTTTTTTATAGATATGGATGGTCTTAATGCGGAGATTATCGCTAGTAAATAGAGTTTATCATTGGGAGGATGCCCTTGCATTGAAAAGTAAAGCATAGCTTTTATTTCAGCTTTCAAGAGATAGTATGAACCAAATATAACTGTGTAGTATATCTTTTTGATGTTTCAGGAGCAGTAGGTCTTATGTGGGCCAAGTGAAGGTGCTGGTGTGGAATTAGAATTCTAAGGACGTTGCTGGAAAAATTGAACAGGTTCTTTACTTAAACCTAAGTTAGTTCCATTACAAAGTGCAATTTCATTCTGTTGATTCAATAATATGCATTTATGGCAGATCCTATCCTTTAATTTGGTAACTCTGCCAGCCAATCATTCATTTGTTTGATCTACTGAGCCGCCATTATGATACCCTATCATTCCGTTAGTAATATCATCAAAGCATCTGCATGTTGAAGAGGACCAAGAGAGACTGAGGTGAATGCAGATACTGCTGGTGATAGTTAAAAGGCTAGAAAGAAACTGAGTAACTGAAACATTTTCATGGCATAAAAATATTGCTTTTATGGAAATGTGATGTGGTGTGGTGGACTAGTTAAATCATGCGGCCAGCATTGGTACTATCACACATTTGTGAAGAATCTTCCTTTATTAATTTTCTGTTCTGGTTGTAGGTGATGAGAATTGCTGACAAGGGAGCTGATATTGTCCGGATAACAGTTCAAGGAAAAAGAGAAGCAGATGCATGCTTTGAGATAAAGAACTCTCTTGTGCAGAAAAAGTAGGTCTATATCTACTGCTATTGAAAGTTATGGAACGATTCGTGTAGAGTGATATATATCTGTTGATTTTGGCAGTTACAATATCCCGCTGGTAGCAGGTATTCATTTCGCACCTTCAGTTGCACTGCGGGTGGCTGAATGCTTTGACAAGATTCGTGTTAATCCAGGAAATTTTGGTATGTAGAAGTCCTTCTTGGTTGTTAATTGTGTATGATGTACACTTCCTCAACAAGGTTGTATATTGTAGCTGATAGAAGGGCTCAGTTCGAGCAGATAGAATACACAGAGGAGGAGTACCAGAAAGAACTCGAGCATATTGAACAGGTTATATTACTGATCCATCAATCGCTCAACCTCTTGTGGCACGTTTGACTTGAAACATTGTTATGCATGATCTTCTAAACCTGCAATATGGCAAGGAGAGCATAGAAAGCGTATGGCAACTGTCATACATAAGGCGTGGATGGCTCATTTAACTACGATTGACAAATCACATGGTACTCGCGTGGTTGGCTTGCACACCATCTGAGATATTACATTTTCCAAGCCAAAGGCAGAGATGGTCTGACAATAATGGGGAATAAATATTCTATCAACTAGGCAAATCACAAATTCTACAAATAAGTAACATAATGTCGAACTTACTCTAGGTTCCTGAGGAGTGAGAACTAATCGTTGAAAGCTATGGTAATTTCACTGAGTAGGTACCTGTGACATGCATCCTAATGTGTTCCGAACCTTTGTGAGAAGCATTGGTTGTTGGGGTGATTTTCCCCCTTTTTTTTTTTCCTATTTATCTGGTTTTTTATTTCGCATGTTGGTTTTCTTCTATTTGGATATTTTAAGATAAGACGCACATGCATTTAGTTTGTGAGCGGATACTTTCTTTACAGGGTAATCAGCGCTGATGAGAAGGCCCATCTGAGGCAAAAGCTGTTGTCCCATTTGACAGAAGAGAACTATTAGGTAATAAAGGATTTTCTCTTCCTTTCCTTATTTCCTTTTCTATTTGATGTTAGGAGTTGCATTTTCTAAGCTTTGTTGGAGTTATCTTCGCTTTTCTCCTCTCGTCCTCTTGTTTATTGCAATAATTTATCTTCCAGCATCTCTCTCTTCACGAATTTTTTGTCCAAAATGTTTGCTGAAGGTTATTAGTTTAATTAATGGAATCTTGTCTTTACATGAATGCAGATAGCTGTGATGTTGGCTGTACTCATCTCAAAAATAGCTCGTTTTGATTATCCAAAAGAGTGGTACCTTGTTCATCCACAATCTCTTTGTAATCATTTATTTTTTGACAAAATAACAACAGCATGACTTGATGAGTGTATAAAGGATTGATTCATTGTCTTAAATGATTAGCAGAGTAACTTTCTTGTTTCAATGAGATCCATTATTATTTTTTGACATATACGAGACTTCATTGCATTAGAGATCTTTTTGCCCATCCCCTTTGTCCTGATCGAACTGAGGCATCTGTTAACCTTTTTAAGGTCAGTTGTTTTTGTTATCGAAAGTACCATTTTTCTGTGAAGAAAGAGAAGTGTTATGCTGAGTATGTACTGTTAGTTGAGGAAAGAAAGAATGCGCATCACAAAGAATTACAGTTTGAGTTGCTTTACGAGTATATTCCGTAGCTGTGTACAGTTGCTTGGCAATAGTTAAATGGACTAATAACGGTTAGATGATTAAATGGTGAAGCATTTTTTATTTTATTTTATTTTACTCTACAAGTATGATGGAGTTCTGAAATATTTTCTTTTGCTATCTCAATATGGCAAGAATTTGTGCATCATATTGATGGGGCTGTACAAACTTGTGTACTTAAAAAAGAACAGCATTTCCATAGCTAGAACATGTCTTGTTGCCTCAATCACCATTTGTATTAAAAAATGTGATGTATATATTTTTTTAATTTTAGAAATTTCACTTATTTAATGTCAAACTCTTCAAATCTTTAAATTTCATATATCTAAGCATGAAAGCTATACTAAGTCATCCAATTGGGATAATTCAGTCATTGGAGTATTGTTATGACGATGAACTTAAAATTCGTCATGCTAGTCTATTTGGTCTAAAAATTATTCAAATACATCTCACATATTAAGGTTTGGTACTTAAATCATCTCACACTTAGTGCTGATAGATCACGACAAATATGTGGGTTTTCGAGGGCTCAAGTAAGTGAACAGTTGAGCCCTGATAAGTGTAACACATACTCAGTTGAGTGCATTTTTTTGAGGTCAAGAAGACTAGTTAATTTTTTCTTATTGAGATCAACAATAGTAGGGCAGGAATATTGATGATGCACACTAGTCACTTCACATGCTGCTATCAGTGTAGCATTGCTGCCATATTTCTGTAAAAGTTTAAGCTTTGTGGTACATGCTTTAACTTTTTGATTTTTCATGTTTTAAGGCCGGATCTCTTTTCTATTTTGGGCCAACAGCTTCAGTCAGCGGATACTCTTACTTCACACAGAATTTTTATGATAATCTTCCGAACTCTAAAGGAGTTGTCAACTAAACGGCTTACATCGGACCAAAAAAACTTTGCCGAGGTATACTGGCTTTACTAAATATATATTTTGTATATGGAATGCCAGAAGTTCAATGCAGCATCGCAAATTCGTCATTTGGTTTGTTAACCATTCATTTGCTATCTTGTTTTCTTTTATTTTTCAGAATCATTACTAATGCGCATCTTCTAAAATGATTGAATTTGCAGAAATCCTCCCGTTTCTTTGATTATTGCTGGCACCTATGGCAGAGTGATGTAAAGACTATATTGTCTGGTTTCTCGGCACTTTCTCAAACTTCTGAGCAGCAAAATGATGAACTATATTTGACGTGTGAGCGATGGTTGTTGTGTCTCAAAATCATAAGACAGCTAATAATTTCAGCATTTCCAAGTGATTCAAAAAGCGTGCAGGTACCATATGTCCGAAAATGTTTTAGATTAATTCAGATAGACTAGGAAAATACCAAGAGGACAACTTTTTCTAAGCTATTTCTTGCCGTCTTTTAGGAGGTCCGACCTGTTAAGGAGGTCTCTCCTGTGTTCTTGACTGCCATTCAGTCTCTTCTCCCTTACTGTAAGTTAACCCTTGCTTTCTCAGCCTGATTTATGGATGAAAGGCAACATATATGCTGAAATTGATGATCTTCTGGCATTGCCCGTTAACCTTTTGATGCTCATGTTGACATGTCTTCTTGATATTCTTTTACAGACTGTAATGTATGAAGGTACATTAAGTACACCTTCCTCTTCCCCAACCTCCCCCTGTGCTCTCTGTCGCATATGCGCACACATACTCACCCATGTATAAACGTTTATGTGCACACAAGACAGGCATGTGCATACCCACGCTTGCAGAGATGAGTGTTCTTATAATCACGTAGGGACATGTCAGTGTTTATATGCACATATCTGTCAGTGTTTACATGTGTTGGAGGTAATAGGTTTGAAAGAGAATAAGTAGTTGCTTGAAGTATTACACCAAGAGACGTCAAGTTTGGAACGCTTAACAGAGTTCCCTCCAGTGTAGGGAAACCCTAGAGTTTTTATATGCACGTTATTGGGCTTCGGCCCATATGGACCCAAATAACCATGTTTTTACCTATTGGGCTTGTATGTGAACATATTATTTTGAACTATATTAATAATATATCCAACAATCTCCTCCTATGTTCACCATACAACACAATCCAATAAGTTGGTCAGTGTAATGTTCAAACAAACATGAATCATCCACATTCAGTCCAAGACAATCAACTCGGATCGGTTAAAGAATATTCCAGCAATAAAGTATTAAACTAAATCATCATGTGCAAACTAAATAAGTGAATCATTCTTATCATGAATCTGTTCTGAGATTAAAAAATCCAAATCCCAAAATAAATCTCAGATTCAGTTCACAACCAATATATGCATATTAATCAAGTATAAGTAGGCCAATCAAAATAGTCTAAGGCCTTACAAATATAAGAAACAAGCATAATAATGTCCACAAAATGGAAATAGCAAAATGCAAGTCTCAAGTAAATAGACTTCATCAAAATAGGCAATAGCAGGTAAACTGTCAAGTCCCCACACGCTCTAAGTGATATATATTCATTCATCAAGTAGGTCATCCTGGTTAGGATCCCACTCATTAAGCTCTCCTCCATCTCTGCCATCCCCTGTAGAATGTCAAATATGAATTTCATATTATCATGAATTCAATCAATTGAATAAAAACTTAGCACCATTCCATCAGGCGGAGAAGAACATATATTGATGTCATAAAGCATCATAATATCATGTCATAAGCATCAAGCCAGTTTCATAAATTATGAACAAGACCTAAACAATGTGATTTACAAAGAGCCATCAACTTAAGTTTATTTGTAGGAGAATAATTATTGTCTAGTTTCAAAGAACAAGACCAATAGTCAAGTCACTTACAACAACCTAGTCATGTAATATCAAGTTTCAATTAAGAACAAGACAAATAGGCTTCTTATGTAAACAATTGTTTCTATGTTTCAATTTGGAATGTCACAATTACTGATTCCTTAAAGTCAAATAATCTAGCATCAAGTTTGGAATGAGATCATTTAACCAAAAAGGATAGTCCAATCTAGTTGAATTGTATCATCAAGTTTGGAATGACACAATTTTTCCAGATAGAACATTTGAATTAGGTTAAAGTCATCTTCATCAAATGTGGAATGAGACAACTCACCCTCTTCAATTAGTTAGCAACTGTGAACATCAATGAAACATATAAACTGTGCTTATCATTGTAGCCAATAAAGAAAGATTTGATAATTCAAAACACAGGTAAGTAAATGGTAGTTAAGACTTGCCTATATAGTCTTTAACCCCAGTTCCCCCACTGTTTTGAATAATTGATCTTTAGGCATACCTTTGGTGAGAGTATCGGCTATGTTATCCTTCGATCTCACATCGATCAAGGTGATAACCCCTTGTTCTCTCAGATAATTCAACAACGTATGTCTCATTCTCACATGTCTTCTCTTTGAATTAAAGAGAGTATTCTTGACGACTTGGACAACTACTCGATTATCACAAAATAGGCTTAAAGAATTAATCTTTAGCTGAGTCAAAGGAATATCCATAATCAGATTCTTTATCCACTCTGCGTCTTCATCGGCTGAGGCTAAAGCAAAAAGTTCCGATTCCATAGACGACAATGCAATATAAGTCTGTCGTTTGGATTTCCAAGTAATAGCAGCTCCACCCAAAGTGAATACATACCCACTAGTGGACTTACTATTTCCAATATCTGAGCACTATGAGGCATTAGAATATCCATCCACAATTGGAGGATAACCAGAATAATAAAGCGCATAATCTTTAGTACTTTTAAGGTATCTCATTAGCCTATTAAGGGCATCCCAATGCTCTTTACTAGGATTACTAGTAAAATGACTCAGCATACCAACTGTAAAGGCTATGTCGGGTCTAGTGCAACTCACAGCATACATGAGACTACCAATCAGTTTCGAGTACTTTAACTGATTCATGCTGGTCCCTTCATTAGGATCAGTCTATTATTATAATCACATGGTGTCTCACTCGGTTTACACTTATCGTATCCCCAAGTAGAAAGTAGCTGCTCAATATAATGAGTCTGGCTAAGGGAGATGACTTGTTGTTCAAAGCTTACTTTCATACCAAGAATGGTATTAGCAATACCAAGATCTTTCATGTCAAATTCTTTAGCTAAAGTAGCTTTCACGTCACTCACTACAGAATGATCAGAACCAAGAATTAACATGTCATCAACATACAAACAAATGATGACTATCTTATTTGACATAGAACGATGGTAAAGGCATTTATCTGAATAACTAGACTGAAAGCCATAACTCTTTACCACTTCATCAAATTTAAGATGCCACATCTTAGGTGCTTGTTTAAGACCATATAGAGATTTATTTAATTTACAAACTTTGTCCTCAAGACCTTTCATAACATATCCTTCCGGTTGTTCCATGTAAATTTCCTCATTTAAATCCCCATTTAAGAAAGCTGTTTTTACATCCATTTGATGCACTACAAAGTGTTCAATAGATGCCAAAGCAAGAAGAATTCTTATAGTTGATAGATGACACACAGGTGAATAGACATCAAAATAGTCTATTCCACTCTATTGTTTATAGCCTTTAGCTACTAATCGTGCTTTGTATCTGGCTATTGATCCATCACTATTCAGTTTCTTCTTCAACACCCATTTACAGCCTATAGCTTTAGTCCTTTTTGGCAAATTTACTAGTTGCCAAGTGTGATTCTGCAGCAAAGAGCTCATTTCATCATCTCTGACTTCTACCCACAGTAGAGATTCCCTAGATCTCATTGCTTCCTGATAGGAGAATGGATCATCCTCAACATGGTAAGCAACAAAGTCTTCACCTAAACTTTTGGGAATTCTCTCTATTGTAGATACTCTAACTGGAATTGGTTCAATAGCCAACTGTGTGGAATTAGTGTCAGAAGGGCCTGCTTCAAATTCTACAGGAGATTCTGAAATCATATCTGTAGATCCATAAACATTCAAGCCTTGATCTCTGATAAACTTGTTTTCAAAGAACACTGCATCTCTAGATTCTATCATTGTGTTAGTAGATAGATCTAAAAACCTATTTGCAGTGCTATCTTCTGCACTACCTAGATATACACAAGTAATAGTTCTAGATCTCACCTTAGGTTTTTTAGGATCCGGTATACTTACATAAGCAATACAACCCCAAGTCTTAAGAGTATCATATCTACAAGGGCGCTTATGCCATATCTCATAAGGTGTCATGGACAACTTAGAGTGCGGCAACCTGTTCAAGATGTGATTAGCAGTTAGAACTACTTCTCCCCAGTAGGAGGAAGGAATGCTAGCTGTAAGTAACATAGAGTTTAACATTTCAGTTAACGTTCTATTCTTACGCTCTACAACACCATTTGATTGGGGTGAATAAGGAGCAGTGGTTTCAAGTATTATACCTTCTAAAGCACAAAATTCCTTGAACCTTGACATAATATATTCTCCTCCTCTATCACTCATAAACTTCTTAATTTTCAAGTTGAGTTGATTTTCTACTCTATTGAAAATCTTAAATTTTTCAAAAGCCTCATCTTTCGATTTCAACAAATAGACATGACAACATCTAGAAAAATTGTCTATGAATGTTATTAGATACTTCCGACCACCTTTAGTAATGTAATTTCTAAAATCACAAATGTCAGAATGTATTAGCTCAAGAAGCTGTGTGCTTTTAGAAATCAATTTAAAGGGTTTTCTAGTAATTTTAGCCTGTGCACACACTTCACGCTTATCAAATCGAATAGAAATATCCAATGGAATGTTATGAGTTTTAGCTAAATGTTGCATTTTCCTGTAATTCACATGTCCAAGTCTATTGTGTAGCAACTTTGGATCAATCAAAGTAGAATTCACATGGTTTATGCTATCAGCATTTAAACTCAACCTATACATACCATTAACCATGAATGCACAACCAAAATAATATGAGTTAACAGATAAAGTTACTCTACCATTTATAGTTGAAAAAGACATACCAGCTTTATTAAGTAAACTCATAGATATTAAATTCTTCTTAAGTAAAGGTACTACTCTAACATGTTTTAGAGTTAGTAATTTACCTGAAGAAAGCACCAAATTTGCAGTTCCAGCATGAGTCACCTTTGCCTTACCACCATTGCAATTTTCCACAGTGTCTTTCACTTCTGTGACCTCAGTGAGTAAATTTTTGTCATTTGTAGCATGACAAGTAGCGCCACTGTCCAACCACCACTCAAAAGAGATGCTGGCCTTTCCATTCTTCATCATTCCAATAAAGGCTCGAGGCTCAGATCCTCTAATTAGCATATTGGCCTCATTATGTGGTGTGTCGTTATTTGACTTCCTTGGCAACTTACACTCTGCTGCCCAGTGACCCCACTTTCCACAGTTATGGCACTTGCCCTTCTTCTTCTTTTTGAAGATAATCTTTTTGGCCTCTAACTGTAAAGAGGATTCACCTTTTGGTGACTTGGACTTTTTCTGAGGTTTATTAGAGTGTGAAACTAAGTTGGCAACTGACTTTTGTTGTCTCACTTGTTCCAAACTCTTCCTAGTGATATTTTGATCCTCAATGTGAATATACCTCTTTAATTCATCGAGTCCCATATGTACCTTCAGTCTGTGCATTTCAGTCTTGAAAGAACTCCATTCAGTTGGCAGTTTGCTCAACACAAGACCAACAAAGAGATTATTGAACCTATCAGAATTATCATCTTTCAGCTTGTTCCTCATGTTCTCAAATTCAACCAACTGAGAGGTGATGCTTGAATTCATAGTGTATTTAAAGTCAAAGAATTTCTCCGCTATGAGGGTTTTAGATAACCCCTTTTGTTTTTGGAACTGAGCGTTCAAGTGATCCCATATCTCTTTCGCCGTCTTATACTCACTATAAGTCATAGCCAAATTAGGATTTAGAGAGTTCAACAAGTAATCTCTACAAAAATCTTCATATTTGTTCCATTGATATTCATTCACATCTTCAGTGGTAGATGTAAAATCGCTCAATACAGTATAGAATATGTCACGTTCTTTCATGCCAAATTGAACATGTAATTTCTAGCCATGAACTTCAGTAACATCAAAAGATTGCAACTTTATAATATCATAGAAACTACGCTTTGCCATTTTAATCAAAGCAAAGTATTAGAAAGAGTGCACCTTGAAGTCCTCAGAGCAACAAAGTTGAATAACTCCCCTAACCTTGATCAAAATGCTCTGTAGAGATGGAATTTGCCAAAACAAACCCCAAAAACGGATCTGGAGCGCCCAAAAACCTTAAGATGGACTGCCTTTGTTGCTGAAACTCGCTGAAAAATTTCGCCCCCCAAAATTCGCTAGAAATTTCGTCCCCAAAATTTGCTAGAAATTCAGATAGAAACTTCCGGGTGCCATAACTTCTCCGTCCGACCTTTGATTGACGCGAGTGACCACTCAAAACGTTTGTAGCGACGAGTAGATCAAAGCCCAAGTGGTTTCACCCTCTTAAATTGGCTATAATGTTTGGGTTTTTTAATCAAAGATTTCGGTCACCCGAATCTTCAAACTCAGATCCCGGCCAATATCACCGTCGAAATCGAAAGTAAATTACAGCCACAAGTTCGTCTTGACGAAATCTTCAAGAAGACACTTTACTCGCTCAAATCCGACACACGAACCTAATACTTCAAGATTGTTGGAGGTAATAGGTTTGAGAGAGAAGAAGTAGTTGCTTGAAGTATTACACCAAGAGATGTCAAGTTTGGAACGCTCAACAGGGTTCCCTCCAGCGTAGGGAAACCCTAGAGTTTTTATATGCACGTTATTAGGCTTTGGCCCATATGGACCCAAATAACCATACCTTTACCTATTGGGTTTGTATGTGAACATATTATTTTGGACTATATTAATAATATATCCAACAACATGCACATGAGACAGGCTTGTGCGTATCCATGCTTGCGACACAAGTGTTCTTATAATCACACAAGGACATGTCAGTGTCCATATGCACATGCTTATGTAGCAAGCATAGAATGCGACGGTTTTGCAATTAAGATTTGTGTATTCTGTAGCTTAAATCTTACTGTCTCACTAAAGATTATGTGTTCTTTTTCACTTTGGGCTACATAACATGTTCATCTTCCTTTTTGATCAGTTAAAATGTTAATGGATAAGTTATTCATCCTGATTCTAGCATGCTTTTGAAAAGCGTTAATTTCATAAAATTATAGATCTAACGGTAGACTTCGAGATGTACATAACCTTAATTCTGGCAGTTTTCCAGAATAGGTGCAGCTTTATATGTTGAAGGCACCACTATATTTTATGCTGCTGGGAGTAAATTTAGAAATCTTTTAGCCCCAGAAATTAGTCTTATGGAGCCATATGTAACTCTCAATCCATTGCAGGGGATTATTTTGACTGAAAGGATTCCTTACTTAAAAATAGAATTTATGTTTTAGCGAAGACTGTAATTGAACTTCTTTTAGACAATTGCAGTTGATATATATCTGTAACGAGGTACTGTTTGAGATTTCTTCTGATGTGAAGTAATGACTAAATGACGTTGGCAATTCTTTTGAACTTTAAATATTAAATTATCCTCTGTCTAATTTCTTCATTTTTTGCAAATTCATCTTTTCAGAAGGGATATCCTAAATTCTGGGACTTCGTAAGGAGAGTGTGCACAAAGTTAATGAAGGTTTTAATCTCGATTCAAGGAAGGCATCCTTATTCATTTGGTGATAAATGCGTTCTTCCACCTGTAATGGAGTTCTGTTTGAATATTATAATAGATCCCAAGGCCAATGTGATGTTATTTGAGGAGTTCATTATTCAGTGTATGATAATGTGATGTCATTTGAGGAGTTCGTTTCACTTGCCATGTCATCTGATTTTGGCTTAATTTACTTATGTACTTCCTTCCAGATAAGTGACAAATATGATCATCTGATGTTTGTATGTAAGAGAATAAAGTAAAATGGAGCAGCATCTGAAAAGCCGAATGTAGTGAAACCATTGATTGCTTCGCTTACGTTATAATTATGCAATGTGGTGCCTTGTATCACATTCTAAAAACTTGTCAGATGTAATCATTGTCTTTAAATCAAATTGATTTCAGGTTGTCTTTGAATCTAATGATGTTATTTTACTTGAAACAACTCAAAAGTCATTGACTAGTGAGTGGTGTTATTATTTGAATATCTATGTGAGTACTTTGTGGTTAAATTGCAACATGCTACAGAGACATTTTGCGGTCCATGCTTTCTTGGCATTTTAAGTGAGCATGATTAAACATGTTGTTTGATCAAGTTTTGTTGAACACAGGCGAGTCAGGTCCACAGCAAGTGCAAATCCTGTAGCAATGATGGAATTTTAAATGAAAAAGGCTGCCCATGAGGAGAGGAGGAGACAACCTAGACAATCGAAAGACGAAATGCCTCAACCTCCTTCTCTTCAAGGTCAGCTTTTCAATTCCTTGCGAGCGGGCGTTATTTCTGTTTTCTTGTGTCTTGCTATATGCATCTTAGTTGAGATGACATATTTGTGTTTTGTTTCATAGGACTTGCCAAGAAAGGTCATCACATGGGCGACTTCATTCCTCTAGAAGAGCTTGAAAGGTTTTTGGCTTCATGTAATGATTGCTTTTGCCCAAAGGGCTACTAGAGAGGTTGCTGAAAGGGCCAGGATTCAGGTTGATAAGGTTGGCCATAAGCTTTTGTTCATGAGTGTAAAAAGTTTATTATTGTTTCTAAAATGCTGTTTGTTGTTTGTGTTATGTTCTCTTTGATGAAAGAATGACAAGTTTGTTTATTATTGTTACATTCATTTCCATTTCTTTAACTAAAAATGAAAAAAAAAAAAACCTGTTGGAACTTGTTGGAACCTGGAACCGACCTCGGAACCTGTGACAGGGTAGGTTACAGGTTCTTGGTTCTGACGGGTAGATTCCAGATTCCAAAAAATGAGAAACCTGTACCCGAAAGTAGGATCCAGGTTTCAAGTGGAACCTGTAAGGAACCGGGAACCGCTCACCCCTAGGTGTACCGGTTTATGCTTTTACCATTTGTTTGTTACATTTGTATCGAGCTGTGGTTTTTCGTGATATTAATCAAATTTAGTAGAAACTAAATTAGGGTAAATTTATTACAAATGTACCGATTTTGGGTTTTTGATAACTAAAAATTAGTTTATGGTATATTTGTCACATATATACCAATTTAGGGTTTTTGGTGGTCAAAAAATTGGTTTATGATAATTTTGTCACAGTTTGGAATTTTTGGTGGAATTAACCGTAGAAATTATATGGCTAACTAGATTACTTGTCATTACTTCTGGAGAAAGGTTATTGTTGGGGTTCATGATTTGCATGGCAATCGATTAGTGATAGATACCTAAGATTTTAGCAAGACTATGTCAATGGTGTGTTTGGTAATCATTCTATTCCCGATAATAATTTTTGATAAAAAATGATTATTTTTTATTATGTTCCCAAGAAAAAATTCTAAGCACTTGAAGGCATTTGGCACTATCCTCAAAATTTCTAATCCAAACCATTATTTTCTAATTTTTTAATAATTTAATTACTTTTTTTTCTTCTTTTCTATATCTTTTTCCTTAGCTGGTCACCAGTGCCGACCTTGGGATAATCGGTGACCGGCCAGATGAGGGTTGACAACCTCGCCGAAGGGTTGTTGGCCCTCGGCGAGGCTCGGCTGAGCTCTCCTAGTCGCTGACAGGGCTTGAACTCGCCGGGCTACTGCGAGGTCGGCCTCGCCTTGGTGGCCCGGTGAGGTTGAGCCTCACTAGCGACTGGGCAAGGCTCGTTGGTGGCAGCGATGGACGGCGGTGGCAATGGCCGATGGCAGTGGCGATGGAATGAGAAGAGAAAAGGAAGTAAAACAAGAAGGAAAGAAGAAGAGAAAAGAACAGAAAAAAAATTTATGTTGGCTTGATTCTGGAATTGTTTATGGGAATAAAGAATCAATTTTTTATTTATTTATTTTAATTCTCGATGCTACTTGCAAATCTATTCCTGGGAACAAAAAAATTACCAAATGAATTTATGTTCCAAACCTACTCCGGTGAACAAAAGAATAGAATTTAACACTATTTGACCAGTTGCCAAATGCGCTCCAAGTCTCCCTCTACCTATGACCTCCCCATTCGCAGTCATGTCTATTAATTACTCCCACGTAAATCATTACCATCCATTAAGGAAAGAAATCCACTTATTAGGGCATTAATATCAATAGATATCTTGCCAAAAGTAGAGGGATGTAATTCCTTATATGCAATGAACCATTAATATGCCATTTTTATTCTTGATTTGCTAAATCAAAATAATCAATGTCATGTAGATATAAATTCCCTCTCTGCAGTCTGTCATAAAGAAATCAAAGTAATCTAGTTTTAGAAAGAATCAGCTGCATCCATACAAAAGAAATGGAAAGAGCTTCTCTCTCTTTGCCTTTTTTGGTGACCCTTGTGCTCTTATCATCATGTAAGCCTATCTCATGAAACGTGCCTCTTCTTGTTTTTATAGTTTTTCAATCACGATAAGGAAATAGTTTCATGCTGAACTTTGTATACACATAGGTTTGATGCTTGAGACAGGAGCAAGAGATTTGACAGAGATAAAGTCAAGCCAATGCTTTACTTCAGAAGATTGCCTTAAATATTGCAACAATTGCCTCGGAAGCAAGTGTGACGACGGCCGATGCAACTGTGGTTGCGTGCCGATTGGGGGCTAAAGCATGGATGAAACTGCCTCAGAGAATAAGAAGCAAAATGCTTGCTGGATTTACATGTTTTGTTTGGTTAGTGTTTGCTTCAATAAAGGTGGCATTGTGAGAGCTTAATAATATCTTGGACAACAATCAAATTCGCTTCTTATTGTGTCTTCTTTTGGTAAATCGAGTCCTATTAATTGTGCACTGAACCAACCCCCAATATCGGGATAAATAAGAATGCTCTGAAACCCTTTTCAAATCACAAATCAGAACTTAATGCACATGGATCGAATCTTGTCAATGGACTATACCTAGTTATCAGGCTAACCTTGATGTTATTAATTCAATCATCACGAAAGCCAGCCGGTGATGATTGAATCGCCACGTCGACAATTTTCAACGAAAATTGACAGATAGGACTACATTGAAATTTCGTACAAATATTTAGAATTGAATTGACAAAATTGAAAGTTTTAATATTAAATTGACATCTATACAATAGTTTAGGACTGAATGGGTGACTATCCTATGCAAAACCACTTTCAAAGCACTCTCAATAGCCAAATGTATTCGTGGTTTCCTAATATAATTTTATACTTAATCATACGCACGTAACTATGAACATATCTATGACCAAGACGGACCACTTATTCTTGACATTCGACCGGATGGCAAGGTCAAACATCGGTAAAATCATTGGATAGAAGCCATGAACATTGTGACATCTGGAAATTCTACATCCGTTAATTGTATGTAGTATATGAATATGATAAATGTCACCCGAGGACATTTCAGTTGGATTACTAATTTTGTAGCACAAGAGAAATCCGATCGGTATTTTCGTGTCTCTCTCCATTGAAATGGCGAGTTTCTTCGAAGGGCGATTAAATGAACCAAAAAAAAAAAAAAAATTCAGGAACTATTGAATTACAATCGATCGAAGTCTCCATTAAATCAGTGAAGTAGTTTTTTTTTTTTGGGTCGAACAGTGAAATAGGGTTTAGCATGTGAACATTAATTTCATGTTGGTAAAATGTTAATAAATAAAGAAAAATTTATAAATCCATCCTTGACCCCCGTTGAAGACGAACTCATCATGTTCAGCTCTTCGTCTTTCCAAGCACGCAGAGAGAGTGAGAGAGAATATGGAGAGAGGCTTCAGAGAGCTGTATAGACAACCTATTGACCGAAATGGTGTCTTCATATTGCAATCGTTTCTATGCCGATCAGCCCGAGCTCGCTGCTCGCGGGATTGAAGGCATTGGCCATCAGGTTGTCATCGGCTCTCCAGAAGGTAGACTTTGATCGGTTTCTTTTTTCCCCGACTAATGATTCGATTATTGCCTCGAATTTGATTTCGATCCTCATTTTTTAATCCTATTTGTTCTTCGTAACTCCCATAACAGTGAATACTGTGAAATGCTCGGGGATTATTATTAGCTACGGTCTCGATTGCTTTTATTCTTTGATCTGTCGGTGTGCTCATTCGCGTTTCCTTCTGGTTCTGTTTGCTCAAGTGAGATTATTTTGGTGAGGTCGAGTGCCTAAAGTCATATTTTCTGGATATCAGTGAATTAGTTTATATAGCGTGATTCTACAATTTTAGGCCTTAGATATGGGCACTTCAGTGAGGATTGAGTGTTCTACCGATAGATTGAATTGAGTGGATAAAAGGAGGTGTTTCTCGAGATAGTATTCTTTTTTTTTTTTTTTTGGGTGGGAAAATGACATATATAGTGAACAAAGTACACCTTAAGTGCCAAAATTTGGCATGTAGAGGCGCTTAGGGACACTTAAATGTCAAAAATTAGGAAAATGACACTTAAGTGTCAAAATCAGAACAAAATGGATTACTTAAGTATCATTCTGGCTAAAATCCGATCAAAATGCTGACACGATGATTTTCCGGCAAATTAAGTGCAAAACGACGTCGTTATGCACGCTGACATGGTAAAAAAATTAATATAAAAATTAATTAAACTAAATTTAAAACTAAATTTATTTAAAACTTAAAAAAAAAAAGAGGCAGGCAGCTGAGGGTTGAGCCTTCGTCGCCGCCTCCCCGCCGTCACCAGAAGGGCTAGCGACGGACGGGGAGGGTTGGCTAGGGCCACTAGGCCCTGGCCAGGGGCCGACGACCTCAACTGACTGGCAGCGAGGGCTCGTGAGCCCTCGCCCCAGATCTGGGCGAGGGTCGTGGCCCTCGCCACTAATCGATTAGGGTCACCAGCCCTTCCGGCGGCGGCGGGGAGGCGGCGGTAGCAAAGGCTCAGCCCTCAGCCACTTGCCTCTCTCTCTCTCTCTCTCTCGCTCTCTCTCTCTCTCTCTCTTTTAATTTTAATTTTAAATATTTTAAATAAATATAGTTATAAATTTAATTTAATTAATTTTTATATTAATTTTTTTCATCACATCAGCACCAAAACAACATCATTTTTGTATTGTCTAGTCATGTCAGCGTGTAAAATGATGTCTTTTGCACTTACTTCGCCGGAAAATTGCCATGTCGGCATTTTGGCTAGATTTTGGTTGGAGTGGCACTTCAATGATCCATTTTGCTTCGATTTGGGCACTTAATTGCTTTCCTAACTTTTGATACTTAAGTGTCATTCCGTACCAAGTTTTGGCACTTGAGGTGTACTTTGTCCATATATAGCTTATGAACTTTAATGCAATATGCAATATCGTCCAAGAACTTTTAATTTGTTCAATATGATCCTAAACTTTATTTCAATGTGCAACATTATTCTTAATATTTTAATTTTGTTTAATTTTGTTTTTGAACTTTGGTCCAATGTCCAACGTTATCTCTAAACTTCCAAAGTTTTCCATAAAGCCCTTTGCATATTTATACCAAATTGCACAATTTTTATTCTAGGGATGACATTGCACAATAGATTAAAATTCAAGGACCATATTACATATTAGACCAAAGTTCATAAACCATTTGAACATTGGATCTTGCCTTTTTTTTTTCTTTTTCATTTTTTTGTTTTATAAAAATACTTTTTAAAATTAATGTTTTTATTAAAAAAATTGAGATTTAGAGTAAAATGACATTGTTTTTGTCTTGTATTCGGTTGATGCCATATATAAGAGAGGAAATATTTAAAAAACCATGTAAGAGAGAAAATAATAAAATATTACATTAGCATTTTCCGTTTGTCTAATTGGAGGAAGAAAAAAATTTGAACTAATCAATGAAAGAACTTGATTATACCAATTAGATAAGTTTGACTCGGTTGTACTTCCCCCCAAGCCAAGTGGAGCATGCATGAATGAGTCAATGTTTTTGTAAATTTTAGGGTTAATACCCTGAAAAACCCCAAACTGGTACACATGTGACAAATTTACCCCAAACTATTTTTTTGACCACCAAAAACCCCAAACTGGTATACTTTTGACAAATTTACCCCAAACTGGTACACTTGTGATAATTTTACCCTCTGTTAGTTTTCGTTAAATTTTTAATTAAAATAAATGACACGTGATAGTTAACTGGTATACCAATTTGAGATTTTATACTCCGTTTGTCACAGTTTACAATTTTTTTGATTTTTTTGTGGTATTAATCAAATTTAGCGGAGGGCATAATTGTTACAAATTTATCAGTCTGGGGTTTTTTGTGGTCAAATAAATTAGTTTGGGGTAAATTTGTCATAAATGTACCAGTTTAGGGTTTTTTATGATCAGTCGAGGTAAATTTGTCACAGATGTACCAGTGTAGGGTTTTTTATGGTAAAAAAAATAGTTTGGGGTAAATTTGTCACAAGTGTACCAGTTTGGGGTTTTTCAGGGTATTAACCCTAAGTTTTAAGACTCAATTGTACTTTTATGACAAATTTAAGACTTCCAGTGCACTTATCCATATATATTTATTTGCTAGATTTTCAATGTTTTTATCTCAACCATTTGAGCTATTGATAGCTAGTGAGCTATCCTAAAAAAAATTTCCAATTACGTCATTATCAGGCTATATGTTGGTTTCATCCATATAGTCAACCTAATCATATATATAATAGTTAGGTTTCTTAGAAATAAGGGTTAAAATTACAAAAAAAAAAACCCTAAACTAATATATCCATAATAATTTATTCAAAACTAATTTTTTGACTACTAAAAATCTCAAACTAGTACACATGTGACAAATTTACTATCCATTAATTTTTGTTAATTTTTACCTTGTTCAGTTGGGCGACGTATGATAGTTGACAGGTGTACCGGTTTGGGATTTCACCCTTTGTTTGTTACAAGTGTATCAAATTGTAGTTTTTCATGGGATTAATCCAATTTAATAGAAACTAAATGAGGGAAAATTTATCATAAATGTACCGGTTTATGATTTTTTTATGGTTAAAAATTAGTTTACGATATATTTGTCACAAGTGCACCAATTTGGGATTTTTGGTGGTCAAAAAATTGGTTTTGGGTAAATTTATCACAAATATATTAGTTTGGAGCTTTTTATGATACTAACTCTAGAAATTATATGGCAAACTAGATTACTTGTCATTACTTATCGAGAATGGTGATTATTGTAGTGCATGATTTGCAAGGCAATCCATTAGTGATAGATACCTAGGATTTTAGCAAGACTATTTGTCAAGTTGCCCTCTACCTCTGATCTCCCCATTCGCAGTTGTGTCGATTAATTAATCCCATGTTAATCATTACTTCCCATTAAAAAAAGAAATCCACTTATTAGGGCTTTAATATCAATGGATATCTTGCCAAAAGTAGAGGGATTGATTCTTTGGATGCAATGACCCCCCAGCAATGAACCATTAACATGCCATTATCGTTCTTGATTCGCCAAATCAAAATAATCAATGTCATGTAGATATAAATTCCGTCTCTGCAGTTTGTCACAAAGAAATCAAATTAATACAGTTCAGAAAGAATCAGCTGCATCCATACAAGAGAAATGGAAAGAGCTTCTCTCTCTCTGGCTTTTTTGGTGACCCTTGTACTTTTATCATCATGTAAGCCCGTCTCATGAAACGTGCCTCTTCTTGTTTTTATGGTTTTTCAATCACAATAATGAAATAGCTTTCATGTCGAACTTTGTATACGCATAGGTGTGATGCTTGAGATAGGAGCAAGAGATTTGACAGAGATACAGGCGGACGAATGCGGATCTTCGGCAGAATGCTTTAGATGGTGTGATGGATGCCTCGGAAACAAGTGCGTCGACGGCCGATGCGTTTGCGGCTGCGTGGCGGATTGAGGGCTAAAGAATGGATAAAATTGCCCTTGAAAATAAGAAGCAAAATGGTTGCTTGATTCACTTGTTTTCTTTTTGTTAGCATTTGCATCGATAAAGGAGGCGATAGCTTGACTATATCTTGTACAACAATCGAATTCGCTTCTATGTTGTGTCTACTTTTGGTGAATTAAGTCGCCTACTATTTGTGCACTCAATTAAGCCTTAATTTCTTTTCCTCGCAATATGAATCAAGAACGCTCTCAAACCCTTCTCAAATCCCAAATCAAAATTTAATGTGCATGGGTCAAATATTGTCGATGGATTATACCTACCCAGCATCCTACAAGAAAAGGCCCTTAGGGCAGTAGCGCCCCAACTTGAAAACTCAAGAAAAGCCTTTATTGATATGATATAAAACAAACAAGCAATCTATCGACCTAATAATGAGGGCCTATTGTTGTAAAGCTGCAGCTTGAAAGCTTTATTTACTTTGAGAAAGAATGGCCAAGTCTTATTATATAATATTATTAAAGACCCAGAAAATACCTCAAGCCACAAAGGGCTGGCTTTTAGACACGCGGAAAAGGGAAAGTGGGTGGAGGGTCCTTCTTAGCTAGAGTTGGGGGTGAGGTAGAGTCTCATCGGTCAATTAGCTAGCAGTCACCTGAGTAGAAGCGGAGGATCCAAATACTTGAATTGATCTTCACTCTTGAAAGCATGCAAAAAAGCCAACGAGATGTTATTAAATTCAAATATATGACTTTGCATCATTGCAAAGGATGGCCAGCTTCGCGATGATTAAATCGCCACATCAGTGATTTTCGATAAAAATTGGCCGATCGCGATTGTTGGATTGAATTGATAGAATTGAAAAGCTTTTAGAATTGTATTGACGTTCATATAATAGATTTATAACTACTTAGGTAATATTCTCTATATAGATTGCTTTCGAAGTACTCTCAATAGCCAAAAGTCTATACTTTCGCACATAATAACAATGGACATATCTTTAATCAAGGTGGACCCCCCATACCGGATGTTTGACCGAGTGGCTAGGGATACGGGGTCGGGATCAGGTTGAATCTTGGTAAAAGCATTGGATAGAAGCATCTAACATTGAGACATCCAAAAAATTCGTACATCAATTAATAATTGTAGTTTGTGAATATAATAAATGTCACTAGAGGAAATTTCAATTGGGTTATCAATTTTGTAGTGTAGGGAAAATCCAAAAGGTATTTTCGTATCGCTTCCCTTATGCAATTCCATTAGCATTTAATTTATAGATATTGTGCTTAAGTTGAGTATATAGGCTGGCGGCAAAAGACGTATCACTATAGCAACTATTGTCAGGGACTGATACGCTTCCAATTATGTATATGATAATCTTAAAGTTAGAAATTTATCGAGTTAAAATTCTCTTATTGCTTGGTAGTTTTCGCTAAACATTTTAATAAGTTCAAAATGTATTTCTGTTTTATCAATGTTTAGAACAAATACTGAGATCTTAGTAACTTATCAAATATTTACTTTGGAACTATATAATTAAGCAACGTGTCACGTTTTAAATTGAACATCTTTTTATTCATCTCCACCTAGTATTTTTAATTTCAGTGTCATCATTATTTTTACCTTGGTTAACTGTTCTTATCTCCTTGTAACTCATGTATAGTTTTTCAAATATATCCCCTTTTTGATCAAACAAACCCCTACAAGTATCCAACCTCTAAAGAGAAATTCAACTTGTTATTGCAAAGAAGAGTGAGAGTCCCATATCACTTTCTTCTTTAATTTTCATTATCTAATCTTTTGATGGTGAAGGTCCCACACTTCTATTACCATAACTTCTAATTCCATCTTTTAGGTGTTTACAAGATGAATTGTTGGACTTTACTACCTTGTTACCAAATGGGTATTTGTTCTAATAAAAAAATTTGATTCCTATTATTGGTTATTTTGCTTTGAAGGTATTTATAGTTTTGAGTTGTTCAAGTTTTTTTCAAGGTAAGTGAAAACTCTAAGAGCTTAAATTGATTTACTTAACACTCCTAACTCCATTGATTGATGTTTGTTAATTTAATTTGGATTTTGATGTTAAGTAAGGGCAAGTCTCAATAATGGCGGGTTGCGGTGGGTCTAGAATAAAGGTGTCGGCATAAAAACTATCAATCAAGTTATCGATACAAAAGAATGACTACCGATTGATTATCGAGCTATTGAATAAGGAATTGTCAATTATTGACTTTTGCCGATTAAGTTCCGTTTCACCATAATGGTTGTTGATTTCAACACTAATCAACAACATATTGATGGGGGGCTAATTTGAGCAAATTCCTTGGTTAATTGTTGAAATTCAAAGATAGTTAATCTATGGTTAAGGCTGGTGGATGAATTTTGGGAGATGAATGGCAAGGCTGAAGAGTCAAGATTATGAGTCTCCGTGTAATTAATTGCATCTTTAAGTTCCTAGTTTTTTATAACGTTTTCTAGGTCCCATGTCTTTAATATTTATAGAGTCCCCATATTGTTAATGTTTGTTTATTTCCTATTTCTTAGTCCCTCTATAAATAAAGGTGTGTTCTCCATTATAATACATACTTGGTGAATATATTAGAATTCCTCTACATGAGTAAATATTTATCTGATTCTTTATCAAATGTCATTAGTGGTGAATCAAATAGCTCTTTATTATTGACCAGTGGAGTAGTCCTTTCCGTCATGATCTACCATTTGTCTCAAATCTTTATCCTTGACCTGTGGCTTGTGCTTTTTATGCTTT
Organism: Eucalyptus grandis x Eucalyptus urophylla; assembly: GCA_028830015.1. Taxonomy (NCBI): domain Eukaryota; kingdom Viridiplantae; phylum Streptophyta; class Magnoliopsida; order Myrtales; family Myrtaceae; genus Eucalyptus; species Eucalyptus grandis x Eucalyptus urophylla. Next base: position 30,670,334 of record CM054188.1, on the reverse strand, counting down.
GGTGGTAAACTTTTTGTATCCTCCATCCATTACACACCTTTCTATATACTTAGCTAGAATTCCCCATATGCTTAACACATCCATCCATAAACTTTTCCTAACAATTCACATTCCTGAAATCACTCACCTACGCATGCATCAATCGTCTAGAGACAGGTCTCTTCAAGGTTAAAGGGACAATAAAGTCCTCTAATTTATGCGCAGTATGAGTTGGCTTGTGTAGTCTGAGTTAACCATCATCATGTGATTATATAGTTGTAAGAGAAAAAGCCACCAAAAACCATAAACTTTATCTAATATAACAAATTTACCTCGAACTTTTTTTTTGTGACACAAAAAATCCAAAACTTTGCCAACTATAACATATTTACCCCAACTCTATGGTTGAAGGGCATTTTCATCTTTTAATTTTTAATTTTTTTCTCCTTTCCTTTTTTTGTTTTCCTTTCTTTTTTTTTTTTTTTTGCTCTTTTTTCTTCTTCTCTCTTTCCTTTGCCAGAGGGAAGTTGGCTTTAGCAAGGGCCACCCTCGCCAACGTTGGGCAAAGACAACCCTCGCTAGATCCGATGAGGGCAACCCTCACCCGACGAAGGCAAGGTGACCTTCGCTTGGGTCGGATCTGCCAAGGATTTCCCTCACCAGTGTTGGTGAGGGCTGCCCTCCCTTAGGTCAGGCAAGGACAACCCGCAATGACAGCCCTTGCCAGCATCAGGCGAGGGTTGCCCTCACCGGATTTGGCGAAGGTTGTCTTCGCCTGACCTAGGAGAAGGCTGCCCTCACCTGCCCAAGCGAGGGCGGCCCTAACCTGATGCCGGTGAGGGCCGCCGTCACCTAACATCGACTTCCCTCTGCCATGGTCAACAGAGGGAACAAATGAGAAGAAAAAAAAAAAGAAAGGCAAAAGAAAAAAAAAGATGAAATAGTCCTATAGTCTAGCGTAAATGTGTCATGCGAGTATAAATTTGAGATTTTTTTGTGTCAAGAAAAAAAGTTTAGGATAAATATATCACAGTTAGCAAAGTTTGGGAATTTTTTGTGTCATAAAAAAAGCTCAGGGTAAATTTGTCACATTGAATAAAGTTTAGGATTTTTTGTGGCAATTTCTCTAGTTGTAAAAGACGCATGTGATCTATGTGGCATGGCAAAGAGGTATCTATGATTCAATACACCACAATGCCCTATGTCAAGATGTCTCGAGAGTGTTCGGGATGCATCGTGAGTTAAGGTGGATACTAACCAGATGAATAGGAGTTAAAACCTCATATGTGCTTATCGGTGAGCTACCATGTGGTATCTGTGCATCATAAAATTATATGCCGTCTGCTTGCATTTGTGTGAATAATTCTATCTGACATTGTTCAATGAATTCCATCGGCGTATCATGATAGTAAAGATAGTGCTTTTACTCATTCAATTGTCATACATAATTAAATTCTACTCATCATAAACTCTATGTAATTTTTTTGGTACCAAGCTGAGTGATAAGATTATCTTATATGTTAGACTAAGAATCCCATTTACTAAGTTTTGGTTCACCCCTCAATTATTTCAAATTTGTAGGATGTATTCCCTACCGTTGCTCTTTGGAGCTCCCGTGTATTTTGACTAGGGGTAGCAATTTTATTTGGTGTAGTTCTGTCGTATGGATTAGCGTGGGATTACAAGAGTGGGTCCCATCGATTTGCTACGTGGTACTTTAATATCGAGGGACATTTGGTTGAACCATTATGGGGCTTCAATGGTCCCTCTCGTTTCGAGGGCAACGGCGATGTAGGTGAGGTTGTCTATCCATAACGTTGTAACTTGACTTTTGGTGCAAGAGTGGTATGAAAGTGTTAAACAACCCGACCTTCTTCCTAGGATTAATGCATTGTATTTTATTTCTTTTGGTGCCTATGTTAATACTTGGAAGAGGGAAGATAAACGAAGATGCATGTGAGAATTAATTTTTAAATCTATAAAATTTCCATTCTCATATGATACGATTATGTTTGTGCTTTTGTGCGTTTGGATAAAAAATAAACAATTTAGTAAAAAGTTCTTGTGTGGCACATGACATTCTGGGGTATCATATAACACGTTGCAATGATAGATATTGACTCAAAAATTTATTCCATGTTTAACGGCAATTGCGCGAATAATTAATAATCTCACGAATACTCAACTCCTATGAATTTGTGGGCATCAATTAGAGTTTGGCATAAGAAAGATAAAGAGATAATGTTGGGAAATTTACTCAAAAAGTCCTCAAGTAAGAATGATTTAATCCAAAAATATTTTAATTTAACCAATTTAGTCTTATATCTGTTGACAATTTGCTGATATAGTTAGTCTGATCAATTTTAGCTAGAAGCTATTAATGGGGACGTTGGCTATCTTACTTAGCACAACCAAATTTGACATGGACAATTTAGCATGACCTCACCCAATGTCCAGCCATAATGAAAAAGAAATTAAAAAATTAAAAAATTAAAATTTTGTCAATGTTAGCACCGATTATGCTACTTAGGATGATTGGTGTTTATGTTAATGAGTTCCAGCCAAAAATTGGTCTAAAGGACTACATTGGCAAATCATGAAAATCTTCAGTATTTAATTAACCAAATTAAAAGGTTTACGATATAACTAATATCTAAACAATACGTTTATAACCTTTTTGGTAATTTATATGTTTAATGACTATGAAATCTTAAGACACACTACAAAAGAAATCATATCACAAGTGCCAACTAATACATTTGAGAATGAAGCCTTTCAAGGTCTAGGAAAAACGAATTAACCTTAATTAAGGCATAATGTTGGATCTGACCGATGCTTGATAAATTAGTTGAAGGATCATGCTTGATAAAGTTTGATGTATGTTGAGCAACTTGAATCATGCATGCTCGAGAAATGAATGGACATTTACTTACAAACTCTTTTCACATTACTAAGTTCATATTATATTCGGATTAATATATACATATCAAGACTGCTAATACAATTCACATCCAAAGATATACACACTAGCTAGATAAATGAGTCTAATATCTTTGTTGAAGTGTAAAAGCGGGTCAACCTCTCAATATGAACAGTTGTGGGTGGTAAATGGGTGGGTCAAATTGGTTTTAAGTAGGTCATAAATGGATTCAGCCCGAATCCATCCATATAGATTGTGTTTGGTCATTCAAATTCAAATTCAGATTAGAATGAAATAAGATAAGATAGGATTTGAGATCCTCTTAATATCCTTTAGATTGTAAACAATCCTATCATATGTTTGGTGCAATCCAAAATAGGATTAAAAATATTTGAAAATCTCATTTGCAATGCAATCTTCGGCAATAACCAAATCTTACTCCTTGAGCTTCCTCCTCAAGTCGCCAAACCTGTTCTCTTCAGCTCCCTCCAGTTCGTCTCTTTTGCCACCAGTTGTGCCAGATCCACCGTCATCTCCATCTTTAGGCCATAGTCCTTGCTGAACTTTACTATGTTGGAGGCAATTCAGATGTTGACAAAGACAAGCCTCGGCTTGCCGAGGGTGTTACGAAGTGACTGAGGGAGGCAACGGGTGTGACAGATCTAGTAGACAAGGCAGTAGCTGACAATGCAGAGGTGAAGGATGGCGATTGTGTGATGGACGCCGCACATGAAACTCATATGTCACTGGGAAAATTTCAAATAAGAACCTACAGTACTATCTTTTTCTCAAAAGATGGCTTAAAGTGAAGTTGGTCTCAAATAAGAATCAAATAAGAATCCAAAGTGCCTTCATTTCTCAAAAGAGGACTTGGAGCATTGTCTCAAATAAGGACCCAAATGATCATTTAATCTTAAAGAAGGATCTCATTTGCTGGCTGGTGAATAAATGCATTTTCGATGCATATTTTGGTAGCCTAATTAGGGATATTTTTGTCAATTTTTTTAAAATAATTTTTAGTTGTCTTGTTCTTTATTATTTTATTTTTTTTGGGTCAATGGTGGCATTGTTCATCATCTTCTTCATCCCCTATTCGTCTTCTTCTCAAGAAGATTGAACTTTGGAAGGGCCAGTGAGCGCTGGTTGTTGGTGAGGGTCGACGAGGGTTGGATGCCCATCGTCGGCACTAGGCGAGGGCCACCAGGCCCTCGTCAGCCGTGGGTGAGGGCTTGTAGGCCAACCCTCGCTAGATCTGGCGAGGGTGGCCTCAGTTGTGCCTGCCTGGCGAGGGCCATCGAGCCCTCACTAGCTGCAGGTGAGGGCTTGCAAGCCCTCGTCGGCCCTTATTAGTGGCCAGTGAGGTGGGTGAGCCCTTGCCCAAGGTCGGCAAGGAGTGACCTCGCTGATGGTTGTGAGGGGCAACCTCCCCCATCTCCACCCGCTGCTCCATCAACAACCTTGTCTTCTACTAGGACTATGACTAGGATGCCTGCATCGCTTTCTTCATCCCTTCCTCCCACCACCGCTCCTAGATCGACGGCTTCTTTGGCTACCCCTTTTTCCCTCGAGGACCTTCATGTAGGGCCTCGATTTGGATCGCCCCCCTCCCCTATGGCCAGCGAGGGCTCGATGGCCCTTGCTCGCTGTCAACGATGGGTGTGGAGCCCTCGCTCGATGCCCATCGCCGGCCCTTACCAGCGGCCGGTGCTCGCTGGCCTTTCCCCAAGTCCGGTGTTCTTGATCTGGGCAAGAAGTGAACATGGGATGAAGAAGACGATGAATAGGGCAACCAAAAATGAAAAAAAAAAGGACGAAAATACCATAATCAGGCCATCGGAATATACATTGAAGATGCATTTATTCACTGGTCAGCAAGTGATGTCATTCTTTGAGATTAAATGACTACTTTAGATCATTCTTTGAGATAAACTTTATTTCAAGTCCTCTTTTGAGAAAATGATGGCACTTTGGGTCATTATTTGAAATTTTCCTTATGCCACTTGATGTTGGAGCCAATCAGGGGTAGTGAGGGGCACCAAACATATTGAAAGTTCTTGATTATTAACTTGTAATTTACTTGCATGTAGAATATCTTATATATGGTTTTAATGGATGGGTTTGGAGACTTGGTATGAGATCATTTTGGCAAGTTGGGTCTAGAGATAATGCAATTACAATGTGGTTATTCCTTGTTGGAGACAAAAGTCACGTTTGTTGCACCGATCACGATGTACTCCATATTATTGTCATAGATAACCAATGGTGGCGACAATTCATTGTCATAGTCTATGGTGACAAATCTATTTCCACCGTGGGAGGCAATGGAGATGATGTTATCTTTGTCATGTCAAACATGCCTCAGTTGTGGACGACAACTTCAAAAGATCTGGCACACTCATGAGGGTATTCAAGTTCTTCGATGGTGATAGCTACGACATATATAACTTCCCATTTTCACCCTCTATTGTCAAAACAAGATAGGCTGGTTGTCGATGACAATTGGTGGTGGTCACTGGCCATTGAAGACAACAACAATTGATTGTTGTGGAGGTGGTCCTTGCATGGTGGCTGGTGAAGCCGGATGCGTCACTTCAATGTTGGAAGGTAATTGTTAACTTTTTTTTTCTTTTTTAAATTTAATTCAGGCTTATCCCACCTTTTAGAGTTGACTTTCTATTTGGCATTTTATCCGGATATATCCAAGTTTATCTAGTCCAAAGAACGTTGCTAATCACTAAATAAGATGTTTTGTTTGGACTACCAAACATAACCATACTCCATATTATTGTCATAGATAACCACTGGTGGCGACAATTCATTGTCATAGTCTATGGTGACAAATCTATTTCCACCATGGGAGGCAATGTAGATGATGTTATCTTTGTCATGTTTTATGGGCAAACATGCCTCAGTTGTGGACGACAACTTCAAAAGATTTGGCACACTCATGAGGGTATTCAAGTTCTTCGATGGTGATAGCTACGACATATATAACTTCCCATTTTCACCCTCTATTGTCAAAACAAGATAGGCTGGTTGTCGATGACAATTGGTGGTGGTCACTGGCCATTGAAGACAACAACAATTGATTGTTGTGGAGGTGGTCCTTGCATGGTGGCTGGTGAAGCCGGATGCGTCACTTCAATGTTGGAAGGTAATTGTTAACTTTTTTTTTCTTTTAATTCAGGCTTATCCCACCTTTTAGAGTTGACTTTCTATTTGGCATTTTATCCGGATATATCCAAGTTTATCCGGTCCAGAGAACGTTGCTAATCACTAAATAAGATGTTTTGTTTGGACTACCAAACATAACCATAATTCACATAGCATGATTGACCTATTCGTATGCCCAACCCAACCTAAATTCATCCCAAGTCTACTCATATAATCCAACCGAAAAAATGGAGAAAGTAAAATTAAATGAAAATCCTTTCTTGTCCTCAAATTGACTCGCACAAAAACATGAAAACAATTCTTAAAAAATTAAAACCACGTCCTCGTATGGCTTGAACTTTACCAAATCCGAAGATGAGGAAGGATGCTCTAAATACCCTGGACAACCTCCAAAACCGCGACAATGGAGGACAATCCGTGATGCCGAGAGGGCGGGAAGAGGGGACGGACATGGGGTGGGCTCCGAATCGAAGCTTCCCGGTGAATTCAAGGCAATTGGAGGCAAACTTGTTGGAGGCCATCGGAGGATTGTTCTTTTCCTCGACGAAGGAGTCGGGGTGATGAATTGCGCGAATCGAAGAGAAAAGCTGCAATAAACTTCTCTGGGGACATCGCTGTTGAGCAGTGGCGATGGCTGTACCTCTTGAGGTGTGACGAAGCAGGAGGGTGTGACTACTCTGTCCATCGTGCAAAGGAGAGATGAAGATTGTTGCTTTCTTCCAAGATCGTCACCGTTGTTGGGGATGCCGTCGGTGAGACCGGTCATCGGGCGACACCACCAATGGCGGTGCTCTTCGTCCTCTCCCCTCTCTTCTTCGATATCCAGTTCTGTGTGTATATATATATGCTTTTCTATTTTTTTTTTACTAACAGCCCAGCCAAAAATAAAAATAAAAATTAGAAGTGTTAGAAATTGTACCCAACGCTTGTTTTAGTACTCAAAGTTCTCATCAAATCACTTTAAGTACCAACAATGAAAAATTTCGACCAAAAATAGTATGTGACTTTTATAATTAAAATTTTTATATGGCTTGCCATATTATTTAAAATACCCAATTCAAGTGGCATTTCCATATGGTGTACTTAGCATTAAGGTGATCACTTTTTCACAACGATTGATACTAAAGTAATCGCTTTAAACAAAAATTGTACTTAGATGATTACTATTTATAACTTTTCGTTAAAGGATCATATGCTAATTGGGCACATCGACAAGCCACATAGGATTGTAAAATTAATAAAATATGGCCACATTGGATTTTTGATGACCCATATCCGAATTGACATTTAAATGATTATTTATTTTTAAAAAGTGGCATTTAAGTAAACCAAATTTTTTTTATACGAAAGTGAGTGCTATATATAACTTTTGATATTTCTAGCGTCTTTCTCCCTCAATAATCATTTTGAACTCAAATGAGCTTATTTTTAGATTGACTTAGATCCACATTTAATTGGGCCATGCTCTTAAATTATCTAATAACACATATTCGACCCGGCCCATAAGTTTGACTTAAAAAATCATGAGTCATAACCCCAATCATGCTTATATTGAAGTTACCTTATCATAATACAGCAAGAGCGTCTCTCTATTGAAATGAGGTTTGAACCAAACTCGAATTAAAATCGATTGAAGTCTCCATTAAATCAGTGAAGTAAGGTTTCTTTCTTTTCCTTTTTTTTTTTGGGGAGGGTCGAACGGTGAAATAGGGTTTAGCATTTTACGTTGGTAAATACGTCAATAGATAAAGATAACAATTTATAAATCCATGCTCGTCGTCTCCGGCTCTTCTTCGTCTTCCCAAAGCGCGCAGCGAGAGAGAGAGAGAGAGAGAGAGAGAGAATGGGGCGGGAGGTTTCAGAGAGCTGCGTCGACAGCCTACTGACCGAAATGGTGTCTTCCTACTGCAATCGCTTCTACGCCGACAAGCCCGATCTCGCCGCTCGCCGGATCGAGGCCATCGGCTACCAGGTCGGCCATCAGCTCTCCGAAAGGTGCGGGCTCGATCGGTTCCTTTCCCCCTCTTTTCATTCCCCCCCGCCGGTTGATCCTACTGGGTGCCCTCGAATTCGATCTCGATCCTGATTCTCGAAATCCCTTCTGTCCCGTTATTCGTAATTACTGCCACGAGACCGTTGATGTGTTGATGGGTCGGTGTGCTGATTTGTGTTTTCGTCTGGGTTCTGTGTGCTCGAGCTGATGATGTGTTGAGGTTCTCGTGGCGAGAGTGGAATTTTCTGGGTATCTGCTTAATTTTTCTGGGTATCTGCTTCAGGGCGTGGGTGCTGGATCAATCGTGTGATTCCGCAATTTTAGGCATTAGATCTGGGCACTTGAGTGAGGATTGAGTGTTGTTATTGATAAATTGACAGAAAGAGAAGAGGCGGTGGTTCTGAGTTAGTATTTTTTTTGTTTTTTCTGCTTGGAGCTTGTATCGGTAGTGTGGATTGGAGAGCTGATCTCTCACCATGTGCTGAGTACTTGCATTTGTTGCTGGAAATGTGGGTTATGCGGTTGTGCTTCTGCAAATAGGTACACCATGGAGCGGCCTCGTTTTAGTGATCATTTGGAAGCAATCAAGTTCATATGCAAGGACTTTTGGTCGGAGGTTTTCAAGAAACAGATTGACAATTTGAAGACCAATCATAGAGTATGGGAACTTTTTGGATCCCTTACGTGCACACTGTCTCGTGGATGCTGTTGTTTGTTGAATATCAATGGCTTTATCATGTTTGTCTTGTAGGGTACATTTGTGCTGCAAGATAATCGTTTCCGCTGGCTTTCTCGCATGTCCACTGACCCATCACTTGAAACGGGTCAAGAGGGTGACAACAAGGCAACAGAAGCGATGAGCATGCATCTCTATTTCCCCTGTGGAATCATAAGAGGGGCTCTTTCAAACTTGGGGATTCCTTGTGCTGTTTCAGCAGATATTTCCAGTCTCCCTGCTTGTAAGTAATCGACTTTATCTAACGTTCATTTAACATACTATCAGTAGGGTAAATGTTTGGTGCCTTTCTTTTTCTCTTTTTGTTGGCCTTTTTAGTATATGTAGTTCTTGTCTGTTGGCCAAATGCATAAACCCCGTGATCCCCTCTCAGCTTCCTTAAGAGTCAGTTTTAAATCCGTTGATCCATTGTGTTGACTTTGAATAACTGCTCAAAGTTGGTTGTTGATTTTGGTAACTAAGGTGAAGTTGAGCCAACGGTGGGACTTGAATTCTAGTTGCTAGCATCATAATTTTGTTGTTTTTCATGTCTTTTCGGCTACTCCTCTAGTCTATATGTCATTCTACTGGGCTTCTTGAAACTTCCATGCGCTAATGTTAAAACTCTGATCCACTTGGACCATTTTGGGAATATGGATTATGATCTCTACATGGACTTGTTTGACAGGATGCTTTTATAGAAACTCTGGTGGGATCCTTGTAGATACGTGAATCTGTCAAACGTTTTTAGGACCACAATTAAATAGCTTCCTAATTATTTCTTATAACCTTTGCATTTGTGTCGCCGTATATTGTTCATTCTGTATATCAGGTTCTTGTTACTAAATTTCATTTTCCAGTATATTATTCTTTACCAGTTTGCAGTAAATGCTCTCCTAGAAACCTACTAATGGCTGAACCTTTTCTCTTTCCCTGTGGTATCTGTAAGCAAGAAATAGCAAAAAGTTTGTTTAGTTCTTCTTCCCATTTTTCTCTGAGCTCTTCCTCACTGTGCCACAGTATAAATGATGTTCTTTTAGGACTTGTTTCCATGAGAATTTCCAGGAGATAATTTGATCCTTAGAAATACCGATATCTAACTCCTGTAGAAACTTTTATCACTCAATACAACACATTGGTAACATACAATGACTTTATCTGGGAGTTTCTGATGACACCGACCGAAACCCAAAAACACAAATTAGAAAGCTTTTGATTTATGAATTTTCTTCACTTTGTGGTCAGATGCATCCATCATCTGTGTCAACACTTCTGTTCTGCATCAGTGGTCACATATTATGTGGAAGTTGTTGGCTTTCAAGTGCAAATGTTTTCAACATTTGTTTTATGTGCAGGCCTTTGGATTTTCTTTCTATGTGAAGGATGATGCATGCAGTTAGATGATAGCCGCCTAGATCCATATATTTTAGTTTTGATTGACTCAGTCTATGTCAATAAAATAAAATTTAAATTGATGAATGAAAGTTGAGACTAGTCGTGACATGCAGTTGGAAGTACCTTCAGACTTTTAGTCAGGAGAATGTTGAATCAAACTTGAATTTATTGAAGGTTGGTTCTTTCTGCTAATAAGGACCATGAGATGCTGTCCTTGAATTTGTCAATAGCAGAGCTAAGAAAGGATGTTTCTTACATTTTGTACTCTACCCGGACCTTTCTTTTAATCCTACATATACTTGGATCATATTTTTATTGCTTTCTATTGTCCATCTTTCAACTATTGCAGTTTGCTGTTTGTCATTTTATTTGGATTTGTTATTTGAGGTGCTAAGCTACTTTTCCTGCATGGGATCTGCTATCACTTGATTTAATGCTCGCCCATTCTACCCTTCATATGAATAAACAGGCTCGTTTGTTGTTCGCATAAAGGCCTGATGAGTAGTTCAGGACAGAGTGATTGAGATCAAGCTCTCTTCCCTGACCTTTGCTTTTTGGTGATGTTGAACGTGGTAAGCAATTTGTGGATATGAAGGGAAGATATGAAGGGCTTCCTGAACCTGAAGTCATGTCGGTCCAAGCTGATTCTTGAGAGACTAGTCACATAATGAGAACATTTGTTGGTTGCAAGTTGCAGGGTACGTATCCTGGATACTCCCTCTCCTGTAGTGTGATAAATTTTTTAACCGTCTATTAGGACTTTACGCAAATTGTACATTGTAACTCGTATTCTGCCAGGTGGATCTCTGGACTTATGTATTGCTTTCGATTTTAAGGAACAGGGAAATATCTTTTTTATTGTTCTCATACAGATATCTAACCACAACAGTAATTTGTTACTTTTTCATGGCCCAACCAAAGTGAAAATGGATCTCTTATGTAACATACATATGGAGTCATGGAGGGTGGAAGTACTTCATTGATAAAATCCAGTTAGTAGATCGAATGTATTAGTACCCAAAATACATATCCCGATATAGTGATTCTATATGTGCAACTGCGATCTGTGGCTGACTTAAGTTTATGATGCATCATGTTGATGGCTTCCTTTATTCTACGTACTGACTCAATGCACTAATAATTGTTTTGCCATGTAGGATTTGTAGATTATAAAGCTTTACACGTAGGTTTTAGATATGCGTATGGGTATTGTTAAAGAGCGCTGCAAGAGCATTTGTTAAGAATTATTTGTTTGAAATAATTCAATTTTCAAGGTACTGATGCATAACACGAAGGGAATCGTTTGACAGCCTATCGATCTGCTAAACTTCGAGACAGTATCCAATGTGCTCTTTTGACAGCCTTTGCTCTTTAACAAGATTATTGTGCGGTGTTTGAGCAAAAGAGAAAAGAGAAATCTAAGACAAAACATTATGAAAAGAGAAAGTAGGCATTCACAAGTCCCATGTTGGCTGTTCTTCTGGCGTTCGAATTTGAATGCCATCGTACCATTCATCCCGAGTTTCTTCTGCCATTGGCCTACCGCGGACGACCAATCGTACATGAGGATGTCGTTCACCTCCCTACCGGTCTTTCTTTCTGGATTCTCTCTCCATGCTTTTTCATCAGCGCTAATCTCCCTTGAGGAAGTTTTGCTCTTTGGGTTTCATATCGCGGTTCAGCATTCTGGCCTGATCCATATATAAATGGTATAATCTCTAGAAGCGACAACGTACCTATCAAGAGGCTTTCTCTAAAGAACCTTTGTCCTTCATGATATGCATTAGACTACTAGGATATTCAAGCAACGGGTTGTAAGGGCCGCACAACCCCAAGCAAGGGCCCAGATGAGTGGTGTTTCTATTTCTTATGAGCCGAAAGAGACTAACAAGGTCGCTGATTGGGTCGCAAAAGCCCACCGAGCCAAGTCCCTTCCTACAAATTGGGTTAATTGTCCTCCTCAACCCTTAATCTCTTTATTATGTTTGGACTTTTCATGTAAGGGTACCCTCTTTGCGGGTTAGTAATAATAGTCACTACCTTCTGACCAAAAAAAAAGCAAGGGGATGCTAGGGACGTCGAATAATTGGCGACACATTTCAGGCATGCTGAGTTTCGCTTGAGCCCTCGATTTGATGCCCTCGTGTCAGTAGTTTAGGTGGCCCAGCTTGCTCATCGGGGTTGTGCAGCCCTAGGCAAGTCGCCACTCCTACGGGAGTGGTCGCTTGGGCCGCACGATGCTGGTCCGATATGGAGAATCACCTCTGGCGAAGTTCTCGCTAGAGTGAAGATGGAGATCTTTGCTCTACTAATTAGGGTAAAAATGGGATTTAGATAGTTTAACGAAGGTAATAGGAGAAAAAAAATATTCATTAGTCCCTGAAGTTGCTTTCTTAAAAAGCCCCAAAGCCAAAGCAATGGCGGTTCGTCTTAATTTTTGAGCTATTTTGAGCACGCATGGTAATACTTTAATTTCTCTGTTATTTTGCTTTTTGGAACAAAAAAATAATAGAAATTCATTTGGTAACGTCAATTAATTTTTCTATTTCTCATAATAAAAAAAAGTAACTGATGAATAAATTTGGAATAGAAACAAATAATAGAAAAAAGTAATTTCTTATTTTTAGGAACAATTTCTAAAAGTAAGTCATTTTTTTTTCTTTTCTTCTTTGTCTTTGCTGCCTGTTGCTCCCCACTGTTTGCTGATCATCGGCTGCTACCATCAGTCGCTCGCCACTGACTAGAGAAGGAGAAAGAAGAATAAGAGAGGAAAAAGGAAAAATCGAAAAAAAAATTATTAAAAAAATTAAAAGAAATTTTATGTTTGTAGGCTATACCAAATGCATTCATATTCTTTTTTTTTTCTTTTATTTTAAGAATATAAATTTTGTATAGTTACCAAATACATTTTTTTGCTTAGAAATTGTTTCAGAAAATAAAAATAAAAGATTACTTTTAAAAATAAATTATTTTTCAAAATAAAAATGTTATTAAATGCACCCTTTCAAAGCAATATTTTACACCAAAAAATCATTGAAATATGTTATTGAACACTAAAGCTTTGACTCGTGAATCTTTGGAAGTCCAGAGCTATTTGTGATGCTGCCCAATTGCCCTCCATCTCCAGTAACACATGAGCTAAGGCCGGAGATTCACATCAAAATGAAAGTAGAAGCTTGGCCCAAAAATTCTCAAATTGGGGCGAAATTTCCGTCGAACCCCAATTTCCCACATTGATTCATTTCCATCCATTGGGTGAGAGAAAATATCCACGTCACCTATTTTATGCGTAAAATAATTATACAAATGATCTAAAAACTTTGATTCAATGTACAATATCATTACCGAAATTTTAATTTATTTAATGTAATTCATGCACTTTTGATACATGTTCAATGTCATCTGTTAACTTTTGATACACATTCAATCTTGTACCTATATTATATCAAAATATTCAATATTATTCGAGAACATGAATTAAAAGAAGAACTACATTAAACATTTTCATATAATTAAAAAACTAAATTAAATATTATCAAAAGGTCAAAGACCATATTGAACAAATTAAAGTTAATGAGCAATATAGCACAATGTATTAAAGTCCAATGATTGCATTGAAACAATAAAAAATTTAGAGACGATGTTATGATCCATTCTTGTCATTTTCCCTTTATAAGATAAGTGGATTGACCTTATCATGTCCATCATTCCTCATTCACATGACATTTCGATCAAGGTTGGGCCTCCCTGGTCTATCGCAACAATGGCAAATCCATTATGAATTATTTGAGTCATTTTCTATTTATGCGATAAGTGGATTCACCTTACCATATCCATCGTTTCTCAGTACATGAACTCCTTTCTTTTTCCTCAACGTGACGATTCAACAAAGCTTGGGCTTCCTTCGTTTGTTGCGTAACAACGGCAAAACCCATCATGAATAATTTGTGTTATTTTCCCTTTATGCGATAAGTGGATTCATCTTACCGTATTCATCGTTCCTCATTATGTGCAAGTCTTTCTCTCTCCTCATGCGACGGTCCAACAAAGCCTTGGCTTCCTTGGCCTATCGCATAATAGTAGCAATCCCTTTATGAAGCGACGGTATCATTTTCCTTTTATGCGATAAGCATACTCACCTAACCATGTCCATCTATTTTCACTACAAGGAATCCTTTTTCTCTCCTCGAGTGACAGTCCAACAAAGCCCCAAGGTTCCTTTGTCTATCGCATCACAGTTGTAATTGCGTCATTTTCCCTTTATGCGATAAGCAGATTTACCTTACCATATTCATCATTTCTCATTACATGCTCGCCTTTCTCTCTCCTCACGTGACCGTCCGACACAGTCCGGTCTTCCTAGGTCTATCGCATAACAGCAGCAAGGCCACCTGAAACAGCGACCGGGCTATGCGCTTGCGCCATGCGGTCCGAACAAGGCCACAAGTTCCAAGTGTTACACCCGAAAAGCCAAAAATCCAAAGAGAATGGTCTTGACAAGCAAACGCACTCGTCTCTCCTCACGTGACAGGCAGGTTCGGAAAGGTCCTGCCTTTACCCATATAAATAAGACTGTCAGGTGACGCGAGCAATTCCACCTGGTATGTAAACCATCTCCCCGTTCACGTCCGAATGATCGTCGTTCTCCTCCTCCTCCTCCTCCTCGAACACCAGCTCTCAAACGCACTCGCTTGACTCAGCCCCGTTTCCTGCTCCCTCCATTCCTCTTTCTTAGCTAACAAGAGAAACTCCTCTCTCTCTCTCTCCATCAGAATCTGCTTTTCCTCGACGTCGGCTTAGCTCTTGCACCCATTGCCAGGTTTACGTTACGCTCCTCCGTAAACTCTTTAGTCTAGAGGTGGGTTTATTCCTTTTGGGGTGTGGTTTCTGGCGTTGGTGCTTTGATGGAGAAATTCTCCGCCGAGATGGAGCGGGCCAAGTTGCAGAAGGACATTCTTTTCAAAGCGTACGAGCAAGTGGAGTCGCAGGCGTCCTCCATCCTCTTGTTCACGCTCCGGTGGAAGGAACTGGAGGAGAACTTCGATGGCATCCAAAGGTCGCTCGAAAGCCGCGCCGAAGAGCTCCGCGAGGGCGAGAGGTTGCTCGCGGAGCGAGCCCGGGACGTCGCCTCGCGGGAGGAGGGGCTGCGGTTGGCGTGGCCGAGGGTCGAGGAGTGCGAGGAGGAGGTCCAGAGGAAGAAGGTGGACCTGACGTCAGTGGAGATGCAGCTTCAAGAATGCAGGGATGAACATAGGAAGAAGGAGAGTGAATTGATTCTGAAGCAAGACGCACTTGGCGAGTGTAACTCACTGATCAGGGACAAGCAGAAGGAGCTGCGCACTCTGGTGGAGGTGACTGAGGAATGTCGCAGGGATTACGATTTGAAGAAGGAGGAGGTGGAGGTGCTACGACGGGAATTGGAATTGAAAGAGAAGAAAATTCGGTCGTTGCAGAGTTTGCTCGAGGAAAATGCTCAGGAACTCGATGCCAAAACAGCAGAGTTGGGTTCGGTGAAGCGTTATCTTGACGAGTGCTCTAGGGCGGTTGAAATTAAAAGGGAGGAATTGAGCGTGGTGCATAGTCAGCTTGAGCACAGTTTGAAGGCTCGTGAAGAGAGTGAGAAGAGGCTGAGAGTTATGGAGCACACGATGAAAGAGTGCGATGAGAAGGTCGCCATGAAAGCCAGAGAAGTGCAATTGCTCGAAGATAAGATAAAGGATTGTCAAGTTGAACTCAAAGTGAAGGAGGAGGAATTCAGGGAAATTCATCAATCCACCGAAGAGCGTTCCGACGAGCTTGAATCTAAAGAGAGTCAACTCCATTCCATCAATATATTGATCGAGGTGCACAAAGAGGAGCTCAAATCCCAAAAAGAGGAGCTTGAGGAGATCAACGGGTTGATTAATGAGCGATCGGTGGCACTTGGGTTCATTGAAACAGCTATTGTGAAACTTTCCAAAGAGTTTAAATCCAAAGAAGGCGAACTGGAAAATATGATGAAGCATGAGAAGCAGTGCAAAGAGGAAATTGACTCAACGAAGGAAAATCTTGTTTTGGTCCAGGAAAAACTAGAAGAGGCTGCCAAAGCTCTCGAGTTGAGAAGTGGGGAACTCAATGCTGTCCAAGCATCTATTGAAGACCGAAATCTTGAACTTGCATCTAAAAAGAGACAGCTGGAATCCATCCAAATTGATATTACACAGTGTGCAGAGCAACTCTTTTTAAAAGAGCAAGAGTTTGCTTTCATTCAGAGCTCAACTCTTGAATGCACCGAGGCCCTCGAATCCAGAAAGAAACAATGTGATTTGATGCAAAAATCCATAACAGAATGCTCTCAAGTGCTTGAATCTAAAACAAGGCAGTTGCGTTCCATTCAGAAGAGATGCAGCAAATGCTTTGCAGATCTTAAACAAAAGCAACTTCATAAGCTTGATGTGTCAATTGGAGAACACTCTCAGGTACTAGAAATGAAAAAGAAAGAGCGTAACGTGCAACGTATAAAGCTAGAATTGGGGCAGCAACGGCTTGATTCAATTAAAAAGTCACTCAAGAAGCGCTCTAGGGAAATGGAGTTGAGAGGGAGGACTAGTGTCCATTCTGGGGTAATGGCTCAAAATTGGAATCACCCTTTAATAGATAAACCTTTTCTAGCTTCATGTGAAAATTCTCAACCCACAATTGCTTTTGATGGAAAGAATCTGCAGATGTTCCTATATCGCCATTTTCAAAAGCACAATACATTGTGCCATGAGGTGCTGGAAGTTATTCAAACATCTGATGATGCTGCAAAGTTGGTGTTAAATGCCATGGAAGAATTTTACCCCCCAGATTCAGGGAATAGAGATGGGTTACTAGACATTGGGGTGATTAGAAGGAGTTGTATCTTCCTGTTGGAGAATTTAATACAGTCTTCAGCAGAGATTAAGCCTCAGGAGAGGGAAGCTGCAATGAAATTGGCTTTTGAATGGAAAGGGAAGCTGAAACTTTCACCATCACCAGAACATCATTTGGAGATCTTGGGTTTTTTGAAGCTTTTAGAGGCATATAAGCTAGCTTCTGCGTTCAATGCAAATGAAATTCACGATCTTGTCAATTCTGTCTCAGAGTCTGAAATAGCACAGGAATTGCAGCAGGTCCTTGCTTCTTTAGCAGCGCCGCCTGGTAAGTGTAGATGCAGCTATTGACTTGAAATGTTGAATCTGGTTGCCAGTTTCTCTATCATATTATGCCTGGTTTTTGCAATTATATTCATGCTGCTTTAATGTTTATCTCTTTATGCAAACAAAGTTTTGAAACATGGCCATGGCTCTGTATGTCGACTTGTGAGAGATAAGGTAATCCCATGTTTTTTCCTCATATATATTGCAGATACTGCACCAATTATTGATTTGGTCCAATGAAAAATCTTGGGGATGCTAATAACTACTTTCTGCTTTAGGTTCAACTTTTCACCAAATCAAATTTAAAATCATTGACTGTAGACTTATTTTTGTTATATTTTGTAAATTTTAAATATCCATTCCGCAAATCCATACAAATTCCCTTCTAAATTTCATAGTTAAATTTCACCTTTGAAATCATTCACCCCTTTATGACCAAAAAAATAAAATATTCACCCTTTTGACTAAAGAGCACGAAAATATTTATTTATCCGATAACTTGTTGGGTGTTATGTATAGTTTGATCAAATTAAGTTTGTCTCGTTTGGATTATATTCCAAAGTTGACTAAATGGATCCATCAAGCTGCCTCTTTAACCCCTTCTTTTCTTTCTTTTAGATTGAAATGCCAAATCCATCTATATGTGTTCAGACATTATGCTTAGGATATATATTCCTTTTTCAAAGGTTCTATCCAGGAGGTCAAGCTCTAGTGTTGGAGCTCACAAACATTTCATCGAAGATGTTTAACTAGGGAGCTGAAACTTTTTGGCTTGCTTTGATGATGCTTGCTGTGCAGTTGAGAATTGAGATCAATTATGTCCTCTCTTTTGATGTTGGATTTTCCTTAGCTTAAGATTTTCATCCCGTGGTCATTCTGAAGTCTTCATGGCAAACCATGTTTCGTGCTGTCATCTTGATAAAGGTAGTTCGGATTCTTAATTGTTGACTTGTGTTTGGTAGGTTTTTCTGGATCTATTCAACAGTGGCAAATAAAGACCGAGGAGCCAGAAAATTTTGCTGTGCACAATGCAGATGATTTTTCTGCTGTTAATCCACCACTACCAACTGTCTCAGCTAAAAAAGATTTTCAGCTTTTTCAAACCGAGCTTTTGAATGAGAATGCTACGATATGTGAACAAATCTCACATAAACTGCAAAACTCATCCGACCCAGCAAAACTTGTTCTGGATGTTTTTGCGGGGTCTTTTGTTCAATGCTCAAACGGTAAGGATATGAATTTGGAGACGGAGGTTTTGAGGAGTCAAATTGTTCTGTTAGAGCAGCTGGTGAGAATTTCGCCTGTAATAACACATGAGGTTCAAGAAGGAGCAAAGGAGATAGCGATAGGATGGAAAGCGAAGCTGTCAGATAAACCCGTGAGTGGTTTGGAGGCTTTAGCATTTCACCATTTCTTGGCAGCATACAATTTGGTTTCTTTGTTAAATGACAGTGAGGCTCTACAACTAGCGGAATTTGTTTCTCAGAAGAATAAGGCTCCTCTGTTGGGCCAGACCCTTGGTCTTGTCCATGAGATTACAGGTACGTTTTCTGAGTATCAGTTCCCGTTTTCGGACTCTCTAAATTGTAACTTTTTCCATGTTTGGATTTTGGAGAGAGATAATGATGCTACGCTTTTGGCATGTGCTTGCTTACAAGATGATGACAACCCAAAACCTTCGCAGATATGGACCTTTGTCATTAAGATCATATCATGTTGCTCTTTGCTGGTGGTTTATATTGACCAATCTATTTGTTTGTCGAGTGCAATATATATGTCGTGCATCCACATATTTTGCTGCATAGGGGATGGCCTGTAATCGAACCTGATGCTCTGTGCTAAGTTGCACGGTTTGTCGCATAGTTGAAGATCTCTAAGATGTTTGAACTCAATTCGCCATGCGGATTTAGAATTTAATTTTAGTGGGAAAATAAGGTTTGATATAAAGAGACCTTGCTCCGTAGAAAGTAAACATGTATTGCTATCATAGATTCATCGTTCCCTTTTATCCTGTTGCTTTCTCATATGACCTGAGGATGCTGTGCATAATCATGTGGCCGTATTTTAACTGGCCCTCTCGATATTTTGCTTGGCCATGGCAATATAAGATGTATATTAAATCATTCTGCAAGTGGGACATTCAAGCTCAGATAGCCTGACAGCAGTTTTACTGTTTTCCGTTGTGGTGCTATTGCTGCGTTGGATGGGAGCAGGGGACTTTGAACCCATTGATTGGACCCAACCTTCGCTTTTAAGTCTATCTGCTTGCTCGTAGTAGCATGTTCTGATGTTATATTGTAGATCATCCTCTTTTCCAAGCGGGGTTGTTTTCTCAAGCACTGCGCACTTCGAGATTTTAGACCTTGTAGAAAATCACGTAAAAGCATCCACATGTGAGCAGGCCTTGTTTTATATTTGCAATCCCCTGAACCTTGTGCGGTTTTCGATTGCCTTATTTCAGCACGCCAGCTAGCGTACCTGCTTCTCTCACCGGACTCCATCGGCAGCTGCTCCGATTGAAGAAACGGACCCAGCAATCTCTGTGCAATCCCAACAAGATGAACGATCAGGGAGCTCCCATGCAACCCTCTTTTGGACCAAGGTGTTCTCTGCTGGAAGTAGGCCGGAGCTGTTTGTGTGGCTGGCTTATGCACCTGGCATTGCCAGAAAAATCTTATATGATTTCCGAACTTGAGTTTATTTTGCTTAAATCGTTGAAGAACTTGACCCAATTTTTAATGCTTTGAACTATATTAGTCATGGTATCAAGTATGACATTAAATTGCTTCCTTTAAAATCTCGTGTGGATTTCAATCTCCCTCAGATGTAAAAATAATGAGAGGATGGAGCTGAGTACAGGGCTGAAAAAGACAGTGTGCCAATGAGGAGTTACAAGACATGCAGATACTGACACGTTAAAACGAGAAACGCATCTGGGTTGTCCACCAGAAAATGGAAAAAGGCACAGGAGGCCCCCTAGCGGGTAAAACTCCCTCTTCTTGGAAATGCTTTATCAAGCAATTTACTATCCAAGTGACGGGATCATGCATTGTGGGTTTGACGTGCGGTGAATTATGTGCATGCTCGAGCTAAGTCGAGGTATCTATCTTCACAATTTGATGTGATGAAAAATAAAAGTAGGTGAAGGAGTTCTATTTCGAATCTATTTATAACACTAGAACTCCATGAAATGTTTATCAAAATCCGGATCATAGTTCGCAACTATTGATAACCATGGATCTTGCATGAAACCACGTGATGTGATTGATCCATTATTATACGGACTCCTTCGAAGCTCAGTTCTAGTCGGGGATCGTCTCATGATGTCGCGTAAGGAGGAAGGAATACAATCTCTACGCGCTGCCTTTGTTGCAACGAAAGCCGATGAAGAGGAAAACAAAAATAAGACAACAGAAAAATATAAGACTTTAAAAAAAAAAAAAAAAAAAACTCATCAAGTCAAGTCGAAACTCCACTTCATCAATGAGGGAAAGCGAGATATAAGACGATGTGATTGTGGGAACAGTGTTAGCCTGCGGTTTCGTGCAAGGCTGTAAGGCATGCTAATCCCGTTGTGGACATTTTACCCAACTTCACTATCTAAGGCGTGGGTGGCCATTATACCAGTCTATTCGGTGATAATCGAAATATGCAAGTATATCTCGATGTGGAGTCTACCTTTGCCACTGTGAGACTTCTTAATTTCCTATCTATTTTTATCTTCTCGATAGAGAGAGAATATGGAGAACAATGTGAAATCTCTCACTCTTGGGTAGATCTCCGGCCTATTCCCTCTTTAAGTCTTTTAAGATCTTGGTCACGACAGACCAATGAAAATGAGACGTCAAACGGTAATGGTATTCACTCTTGGATAGATCTCCGCCTTTTCCCTCCTTAAGTCTTTTAAGATCTTGGTCAGGCCAATGAAAATGGCATGTCAGACGGTAAGAGACTAGATTTTGATATAGAGTGAAAGTTGGTGCTTGCTAAAAAAAAAAAAGTTGGTGATGAGCTGGAGAATAAAATGAAAGTCGGTGCCTTCTTAAGAGAATTTTGGGGGGAATAGAAAGGGCAGAACCGTAAAAGTATCACCTGAAAATCGTTTCCAACTCGCTCGCTCGCTCACTCGACTCGGCTCGCTCGACTCAGCACCGTCTCGCATCCCCTTTATTTTTCTCCTCCTTCGCCACCAAGAAGAAACACCCACCATCTCTATCTGCGTGGCGATGCCGGCTTAGCTTGCGCGCCAAATGCACAGGTTCGTCCGCATTCCTTCGTAAACTCGAAGTCTGCAGGTAGGTTTTTCTTCTTTTGGGAGGAGGGCGTGGGTTCCGACGCCGGCGCTTCGTCCATGGAGGAGTTCTCCGGCGAGATGGAGCGGGCGGAGCTGCAAAGGCAGAACCTCTTCATGGCGTACGAGCAGGCGCAGTCCCAGGCGTCCTCGCTTCTCCTGTTCTCGCTCCAGTGGAAGGAGCTGGAGGAGCGCTTCGACGGCATCCAGAGGTCGCTCGCGGAGCGCGCCCGCGACGTGGCGTCCCGGGAGGAGGGGCTGCGGTCGGCGGCGCGGAGGGTCGAGGAGCGGGAGCAGGAGGTCCGGAGGAAGGAGGCGGAGCTGAGGACGGCGGAGTCGCGGCTCGAGGGGTGCAGGGATGAGCGTAGGGAGGTGGAGAGGGAACTGGCTCTGAAGCGAGACGCGCTCATGGAGTGTGACTCGCTGATCAGGAACAAAGAGGAGGAGCTGCAGTCTCTGGTGCGGGCGACTGAGGAATGTCGCAGGGGTTATGCTTCTAAGAAGGAAGAGATGGAGGCGCTGCAACGGGAGGTGGAGTTGAAGGAGAAGAGAGTCGGGTCAGTCACGGCAAAACTACAAGAGATTTCCGAATCCCTGGAGTTGAAAAGCAGGGAATTTGATGCTGTCCGAGCATCTGTTGAAGACCTTAATCTGGAACTTGCGTCAAAAAAGCAAGAGTTCGAGTCCAAAAAGAAGCAGTGTGATCGGATGCGAAAATCCATCACCGAATGCTCTCATGAACTTGAGTTTAGAACAAGCCAGTTAAATTCCATTCAGTGGAGGATCGGAGAATGCTCAACAGATCTTCAGCGTAGGGAACAGCACCTTTATATGCTTGACGTGTCAATCGGAGAACGCTCTCGGATATTTGAGATGCAAAAGGAAGAATGGGATGCGCGATGTATGGGGCTAGATTTGGAGCGGCAAAGGCTTGATTCGATTGAAAAGTCGCTCAAGAAGCGCTCCAGGGAAATGGAGTTGAGAGAGAGGACTCGTGGCCATTCTGGGGTAATGGCGCAAAATGTGAATAACCCATATGGACCTTTTCCTGCTTCATGTTTAAATTCTCAATCCACAAGTGCTTTTGATGGAAAGAAAATGCAGATGTTCGTATATCGACATGTTCAGGAGCTCAGTGGAGTGTGCAATAAGGTGCTGGAGATTATTCGAACATCAGCTAACGCTGCAAAGTTGGTGTTAGATGCCATGGAAGGGTTTTACCCCCAGGATTCAGGGAACGGAGATGGGTCACTAGATATTGGGGTGATTAGAAGGAGTTGTATCTTCCTGTTGGAGAATTTTATGCGGTCTTCATCAGAGATTAAGCCTCAGCAGAGGGAAGCTGCGATGAAACTGGCTGTTGAATGGAAAGGGAAGCTGAAATCTTCACCCTCACCTGAGCATCCTTTGGACGTCTTGGGTTTTTTGAAGCTTTTAGAGGCATATAAGCTAGCTTCTGCCTTCAATGCAAATGAAATTGACGAGCTAGTCAATTCTGTGTCACAGTTTCAAATAGCACAGCAATTGCAACAGGTCCTTGGTTCTTCAGTAGTGCTGCCTGGTTAGCGTAAATGCAGCTAGGGACTTGAAATGTTGAATCTGGTTGCCAGTTTGCTTCTCATATTATGCCTGCTTTTGCAGTTATATTCATGCCACTTTAATGTTTATCTCTTTACTGGAACAAAGTTTTGAAACATGGCAATGGCTCTGTATTTTGACTTGTCAGGAGATGAGATAATTCTTATGTTCATTGCAGATACTGCACTGATCATTGATTTGATCCAATTAAAAATCTTGGGGATGCTAGTTGACTACTTTATGCTTTAATTCAACTTTTCACCAAATCAAATTTAAAATCATTGACTGTAGACTTGTTTATGTTATCTTTTGTAAATTTTAAATATCCATATATATATATATAGCTATTTCGACGGTTCCATCTAGTAGGTCAAGCTCTATTGTTGGAGTTCACAAACATTTCTCCAAAGATGTTTAACTAGGAAGCTGAAATTTTTGAGCTTGGGCTTGCTTTGACGAATGCTTGCTGTGCATTTGAGAATTGAGATCAATTATGTCCTCTCTTTCAATGTCGGACTTTCCTCAGCTAAAGATTTTCATTTCGTGGTCATTCTGAAGTCGTCATAGCAAACCGTTGTTATCTTGACAAAGGCAGTTCAGGTTCTTCATCGTTGACTTGTGTTTTAAATGTTCATTTGGATCTATTCAACATTACCAAATAAGGACCGTGGAACCACAAAATTTTGCTGTGCACAATGCAGATGATTCTTCTGTTTTTTTAATCCACCACTACTGTCTCAGCTAGAAAAGATTTGTAGATTTTTGAAACCGAGCTTTTGCATGAGAATGCTATGATATGTAAAGAAATCTCACTCACACTCTGCAAAACTTGTTCTGGATGTTTTTTCAGGGTCTTATACTTGATACTCAAACAGTGAGGATCTGAGTTTGGAGACAGAGGTTATGAGGAGTCGAATTGTTCTGTTAGATCAGCTGGTCAGAATTTCGCCTTTAATAGCACATGAGGTTAAAGGAGCAATAGCAAGAGAATGGAAAGCGAAACTGTCGGATAAACTCCAGGGCGCTTCGGAGGTTTTGGCATTTCAGCATTTCTTGCCAGCATACAATTTGGCTTTGTCAAATGACAGTGAGGTTCTGAGACTAGCGGAAGTTATTTGATTGAGCAATGAAATACCTATCCTCCTCCTCCTTCCAAACCTCTAGTTGGCTTGAGTGTTTCTTCATCGGGAATTAAAACACCATCTTACCCTTGACCCTGAGTTTCTTCCGACAGTGGCCTAGCAAGTACAACCTGCTGTATATGGTGGTGTCATTCCCGTCCCCAACCGTCAATCTTAACCGGAAGTTTTGCTCGGGTTTCGTATTGCAATTAGGCATCTTGCCTCGGCCCAAATGAACCAGCTTGTCATGACTGGTTATATGGTCGGTCTATTTCAAGAAGCGACGACACACTAACCAAGAGGTTTTCTCGTGAAAAGGCATTAAACTAGCAGGACATTCCAGCATTCTTCTTCCCCTTACGTCAAGCTATAATTAAATCTACTAAGACTAATGCACGGTTGTTTCATGATATCATCTATGACAAATTATTCTAAAATCCTTACGAAGATCTATAGATGCGTCCATAATCCAATTATCATCCGTAACAAGTTACCTCAAATCCATGTATTGTAGACTTTAAATTCCTGGTCTTCACAAGTGATCTTCACTTTTAGGCATCAACTCATTATTTTGGTTCCTTATACAAGGAATTTAAAAGCATAGTCAGAGGTAGTTCATGTCAGTCAAACCCTTCTTATTTGTACCAAATTATTCTTTTGTACTTTTGGCTCGTCTATATTCAAGACTAGGAAATTTAAAAATTTTAATACATTCGCCATTACCAAATTTGCTAGCCTCAATTTCCAAACCTGAGCTTACTGTTCAAGTCCTTCAAGGACGTGACCCAATCTTTAATGCTATGAACAAGAGGTTGGAACACCTGAAGTGCCATAACTTGGCATGGAGGGACACTTAAATGCCATAACTTTAAAATTGTACACTTAAGTGCCAATATCGGAGTAAAATGGGACACTTAAGTGCCATTCCGGCAAAAATTCGGCCAAATGACTGACGTGGCAATTTTCCGACGAGTTTGATCCAAAACGGCGTCATTTTGCACGCTGACGTGGCGGAGAAAACGCAAAAACGACGTCGTTTCATGTCTACGTGTAAATAATAATATATAAATTAATTAAATTAGATTTAAAATATTCAAAAAAATTTAAAAAAAATGAAAATTTTAAAATTTTAAAAAATTAAGA
Source organism: Eucalyptus grandis x Eucalyptus urophylla (assembly GCA_028830015.1). Lineage (NCBI taxonomy): Eukaryota > Viridiplantae > Streptophyta > Magnoliopsida > Myrtales > Myrtaceae > Eucalyptus > Eucalyptus grandis x Eucalyptus urophylla. The sequence goes on along the minus strand of CM054188.1, from coordinate 30,644,865 downwards.
AAAAATTAAAAAAAAATTAAAAATTAAGAAAAATTATAAATTATAAATTATAAAAAAATTATAAAACGGGGGGGGGGGGGCGGAGGTCGAACGGGGCGGCTCCCTTGCCGGCGACGGAGGGGGGAGGGTCGGCCAGGGTCGCCGGCCCCCGGCCGACCGACGGCAAGGGCTTGCTGGCCCTCGCCACCGGTCGGCCGGGGGTCGACGACCCCGGCCAACCCTCCCCCCTCCATCGCCGGCCTTTCCCGGCGACAGCGGCGAGGGAGCCGCCCCGTTCGACCTCCCCCCCCCCCCCCCCCCCCTCCCTTTTTTCCTTAATTTTTAAAATTTTTTAATTTTTCTTAATTTTTAAAATTTTTCTTAATTTTTTAAAATTTTAAAATTTTTCTTATTTTTTTAAATTTTTTTTGAATATTTTAATTTAATTTAATTAATTTATATATTATTATTTACACGTAGACACGAAACGGCGTCGTTTTTGCATTTTCTCTACCACGTCAACGTGCAAAACGACGCCGTTTTGGACCAAGCTTGTCGGAAAGTCGCCACGCAAGCCATTTGGCCGGATCTTCGCCGGAGTGGCACTTAAGTGTCCCATTTAACTTCAAAACTGGCACTCAAGTGTACAATTTCAAAGTTATGGCACTTAAGTGTCCCTCGGTGCCAAGTTATGGCATTTGGGTTGTACTTCTGCCCTATGAACGACTTCAACATGAACACACTTAACCAAGCAATTTATTAATCGAAATGATGGGCCGTGCACTATGGTTTGACACATGAGGAAATGTGTGAAAGCCTGAGCTATGCTGAGATATCTATCTTCATGATCGACGGGAAAAATTGAAAGTAAAGGAATCTATTTCCAAATCTGTTTTTAACATTAGAATCCGATGAAAACGTTTATTTAAATCCAATTCCCTATCAGTCCCTGTGAATCCCACAAAAACCCTATGTTACCGATCCATTTTCACATGGGTCTGATGCAAATAGGTAGTCTTCGAAGTTTAGGCTCCGTTTGTTTCGCGAAAAATAATTTCCGGATTTTCCGGCGTTCGTTTCACGGAAAATGAATTTATCGAGGAAAACGTTTTCCATGAAAGGAAAAATGTCTTCTAAATTAAGGGAAAATGTGTTCTACTTTTGAAAAGTAAAAAACATTTTTCTCACTTGATCTCTCTTATCTCACACATCTACAAATCCTCACTTCCTCCTCCCTTTTTTTTTTTTTTTTTCAAATTATTTTTTTAATTTTAATTTTCTTTTTTAATTCAAATTATTCTTAATTTCCTTTTTCTTTTCTATTTATATTTCTTTTCCTTTTTTTTATTTTTTTCTTTGTTTCCCATCTTCTTATTTCTTGGCTAGTCGTTGGTTATTGCCAAGCAAACCTCGAGCTCGTCGATTTTAAGCTTGTGCTCTGCACTCTTACTTATCCATTTTTATTTATTTATTTTACCATGTAATTGTACATTGCTCAAGGAAAGAGCTCTATATGCTTTGCTTATTTTTATGCTTTGCTTCTTTTCTCTTTTGCTTCTTTTTAAAATTCATACGAACATTTTTTAGAGTAGATAAACGTTTGGCGATAATAAGGAAACAAATATATGAAGTAAGTTTGCCTAGATTTAAAGGCAAGTTCATATTTGATGGATTTATAGGTCGGTAAGTGATGTATCTTTAAGTTGTGAAGTTTTAGAAAACATTTTCCTTATCGAACACTGAAAAATATTTTCTGAAATATTTTCAGGTTTTAGCCGAACATCATAAAATATTGTCATTTTCCTGGAAAATGACTTTAAAGAAAATATTTTTCGAAAATAACCTATTTTTCGCAGAATGAACGAACCCTTAGCTAGAGTTGAATCATCCCATAATTTTACCCGAGAAGAAAGGAGTATACTCTCTATCTTGAAAATGACAACCTTAATTTAGGACAATTATACCAGAGTTCATCGGCACCACATGGCAAGTTCTTCAAACAAGTACTGACAATATCAATTCAAAGTAAAACAATAAATGCGACTTGCAGAAATGTAAATGCCTGTCATTTTAATGGCCGAGAAGGAACAGATCAATTTTCCGAAAACGGAAGCCTGACGCCGAGCCAGCACGGTAGGAGTCAACGAAGGAGGTTGCTTTCACGTAACCCAAAAGAGGCTGCTTTCTCACATGCAAGATGATAACCTGTAAATATCTAGTTAAGTATTTTTCCGCTTCACTTACCAAAATTTAAACAATCATACAAATTTTATAAAATTCGTAAAAGAAATAATATATGAATCCACTGTCGATATTCATATATTGTGAAAGACTCAATTATTGAAGAATTAAAGAAGATTAAATTACGTGCGCCACAAAATGTTGGCCATCCAACGATTGTAAAATGCAAGGGTATGATGCCCACAAGGTACAGTAGACAACTCGAGTCTACCCTATCATTTTTACAGTTTTGATATTTATAAATCTATACAGAACCGACATACCACATTCGACATGTAACTCTTAGACTTCATTGAATTATTTAGGTGAATTTCTTGCTAGAATCCAGTCCATGGTGACCCACAAGATCACAGGTAGTAAATAACGTAAGCCCCACCAGATCTCGTCGCCAATAATTTACAATTATCCTAGTCATGGTATACCAAGTTTACACTCAAATAAGAATTTTCGAAGCTATTGAGTATAATTATTTCTCCAATACTTAACAAAAATAGAAATATAAACAAGGAAAGCCCCTAGTCCCTTCGATCGTCATTGATCAAGCTAACCCTTGGGCCTCGAGACGCCGATCAGACACGGCGAAGACTCTCGCTTTCGCTCTGCTTGTGATGGTTAACTCGAAATTATAAATTGTTGGGCAAAATTCAATGGAAAAAAGAGAAAAAAATTCATTAGCCTTTTAAGTTGGCTTTCTTAAAAGCTCCAAAGCCAAAAGGAAGGTGGCCTCGCCTTCAGTTTTGGGCTATCTTTATGGCGTAACTTTTCACCAAAGTCATACGGTGTAGTGCATGAGAGGAGGAAGAAAGTGGAAGTTTCATCCATTCCGGGCGGGCAGGCAGGCATTTACCTCGCGTACGTTCGCTTGGTCCCCCCTTCAAATGCGAAAGGGCCGTGCCTTGATCCATCCTGAAATGACCGCCACTTGACGCCAGCAGTCCCCTCCTGAAAACCACCAGCGTATCCGTACATATCTAGGACCCAGCTTCTCTCCTCGTCGTTCGAAACTCGCTTGACTCGGCTCGTTCAGCTCAACAAACTCTCTCGTATTCCCTCCATTTTTTCTTCCTTCGCCACCAAAGAGAAGACCTCTCGTTTCAGCGCCAGGTTCGTCATCAAGCCTCGTCGTGCGACTTTCGCGTGTCCGCTCCTTCGTAGACTCTTAGTCTGTAAGTGGGGTGTTGGTGCTTGGATGGAGGGAATCTCCGGCGAGCTGAAGCAGGCGGAGTTGAAGAAGGAGAGCCTCTCTAAGGCGTACGAGCAGCTGCAGTCGCAGTTGTCCTCGTTCCTCTCGTTCACGCTCCCGTGGAAGGATTTGGAGGAGCACTTGGATGGCATCCGGAGGTCGCTCGAGCGCCGCTCCGAGGAGCTCCGGGAGGGCGAGAGGTCGCTCGCGGAGCGAGCCTGCAACGTCGCGTCGCAGGAGGAGGGCCTGCGGTCGGCGTGGCAGAGGGTCGAGGAGTGCGGGGAGGAGGTCCGGAGGAAGAGGATGGACCTGAGGCTGGTGGAGGAGCGGCTTGAGAAATGCAGGGTTGAACGTAGGAGGGAGGAGAGTAAATTGGTCGTGACGCGCGACGCCCTTAGTGAGTGCGCCTCGCTGATCAGGGACAAGAAGGAGGAGCTGTGCTCTCTGATGCAGTCGACCGGGGAATGTCGCAGGGATTATGATTCGAAGAAGGAGGAGGTAGAGGTGCTGCAACAGAAACTGGACTCAAAGGAGAAGAAAGTCAAGGCGCTGCAGAGATTGCTCGAGGGAAATACTCGAGAAGTAGATATGAAAGTGGAGGAGTTGGTTTCAGTGAAGCGTTCTCTTGATGAGTGCTCTAGGACAGTTAAATCGACGAGGGAGGAATTGACTGCAGTGGAGAGTATGCTCGACCACAGTCTCAAGGCGTATGACGAGAGTGAGAAGAGGCTGAGTGTTTTGGAGCGCACGATTGAAAAGCGTGATAAGGAGGTCATGGTGAAAGTCGGAAAGTTGCAGTCTGTGGAAGATAAGATAAACGGCTGTCAAGTTGAACACCAAAAAAAGGAGGAGGAACTTCAAGAAATCCATAAATCCATTGAAGAGTGTTCCAAGGAGCTTGAATATAAAGAGAATCAACTCCATTCCATCAATATGTTGATGGAGGAGCACAAAGAGGAGCTCAAATCCAAAAAAGAGGGGGTTGAGGAAATCGATAGGTTGATCAATGAGCGGTTGGCAACACTTGCTTGGAAAAATAGCGAATTGGGGTCCATTGAAACAGCTATTGGAAAGCTTTCCAAAGAGCTTAAATCTAAGGAAGGTGAACTGGAAAATATGATGAAGCGGGTGAAGCAGTGTATTGAGGAAACCGAGTTAAAGAAGGACGATCTTCCTTCACTCCAGGCGAAATTAAAAGAGGTGGCCAAATATCTTGAGTTGAAAAGTAGTGAATACTATGCTGTCCAAGCATCTATCAAAGACAGCAATCTTGAACTTGCATCAAAAAAGAGACAGCTAGAGTCAATCCAAATTGATATTACTGAACGTGTAGAGCAACTTCAATTGAAGGACGAAGAGTATGCTTTCCTTCAAAGCTCAACTCTTGAATGTGCCAAGGCTCTCGAGTTCAAAAAGAAGCAGTGTGATTTGATGCAGAATTCCATCACGGAATATTCTCATGAGCTTGAATCTCAAAAAAGGCAGTTGGATTCCATTCAGGAGAGAAGCAGAGAATGCTTCGCAAATGTTGAACTTAAAGAAAAGCACCTTCATATTCTTCATGTGTCAATTGGAGAACACTCTCAGATACTTGAAATGAAAAAGAAAGAATGTAATGTGCAATGTATGAAGCTAGAATTGGAGCGGCAACGGCTTGATTCGATTGAAAAGTCACTCGAGGAGCACTCTAGGGAAATGGAGCTGAGAGAGAGGACTAGTGTCCATTCTGGGGTAGTGGCTCAAAATTGCAAACGCCCATTAATAAATAAACCTGTTCTAGCTTCATGTCAAAATTCTCGACCCACAATTGATTTTGATGGAAAGAATCTGCAGATGTTCCTATATCAACATTTTCAAGAGCATGATAGATTTTGCCACAAGGTGCTGGAAATTATTCAAACATCTGATGATGCTGCAAAGTTGGTGTTAGATGCCATGGAAGGATTTTACCCCCCGGATTCCAGGAATAAAGATGGGTTACTAGATATTGGGGTGATTAGAAGGAGTTGTATCTTTCTCTTGGAGAATTTAATACTATCTTCAGCAGAGATTAATCCTCAGGAGAGGGAAGCTGCAATGAAACTGGCTGTTGAATGGAAAGGGAAGTTGAAACTTTCACCATCAACAGAGCATCCTTTGGAGGTCTTGGGCTTTTTGAGGCTTTTAGTGGCGTATAAGCTAGCTTCTGCCTTCGATGCAAATGGAATTCAAGATCTTGTCAATTCTGTGTCACAGTTTCAAATAGCAAAGGAATTGTACCAGGTCGTTGGTTCTTCAGCAGTGCCGCCAGGTAAGTTGAGATGCACCTATTGACTTGAAATGTTGAATCTGGTTGCCAGTTAGTTTATCAAATTATGCCTGGTTTTTGTAACATTATTCATGCCGAGTGAATTTTTGTCTCTCTATGCAAACAAAGTTTTGAAACATGGTGATGGCTCTGTAGTTGACTGGTGAGAGGTGAGGCAATCCCCGTGTTTTTTCCTTATATACATTGCATATATAGCCCCAATTATCAATTTGATCCAATCAAAAGTCTTGGGGATGCTAAAGACCACTTTCTGCTTTAGGTTCAACCATTCACCAAGTCAATTGATATCATTGACTGGACACTTGTTTATGTTATATTAGATAAATTTTGAATATCCAATCTGTTCATTTAATAAAATTTTAACTCATGTCTAATTTGATTAAAGTAAACTTGTCTTTGGAATATATTCCGAAGTTGACCAGATGGATCCGTTAAGGTTCCTCTACAACCCCTTCTTTTCTATCTTTTATATTGAAATGCCGAATCCATTTATATGGGTTCAGACAAGATGCTGTGGTTCATATTATTTTGGCATCACATATGTGTGCGTGCGTGCATGCGTCTGCGTGTGTTGCTTTTTTCGAAAGTACCATCCTGTAGGTCAAGCTTTATAGTTGAAGCTCAAAGAAGTTTCTCCAAAGATGTTTGACTTGGCTTGCTTTGATGATGCATCTTGTGCATTTGAGAATTGAGATCAATTATGTCCTCTCTTTCAAAGTTGGACTTTCCGTAGTCTTCCCATTTTCTTTTTTCGTGGTAGTTCCAAAGTCCTCATGGCAAACCACGTTTGGTGCTGTCATCTTGATAAAGGCAGTTTGGATTTTTAACGGTTGTCTCGTGTTTGATAGGTTCTTTGGGATCTATTCAACAGTGGCAAATAAAGACCAAGGAACCAGAGAATTTTGCTGTGCACAATGCAGATGATTATTCTGTTGAATATCCACCACCACCAACTATCTTAGCTAGAAATGATTTGCGGCTTTTCCAAACTGAGCTTTTGAATGAGAATTCCATGATGTGTAAAGGCATCTCACGTACGCTGGAAAACTCTCCTGACCCTGCAAAACTTGTTCTGGAAGTCATTGCGGGGTCTTATACTCAATACTCAAACAGTAAGGATATGAATTTGCAGACAGATGTTATGAGGAGTCAAATTGTTATGTTAGAGCAACTTGTGAGAATTTCGCCTTCAATAACACATGAGGTTAAAGAAGGAGCAGTGAAGCTGGCGAGAGAATGGAAGGCAAAATTGTCTGATACACCTGAGATCTGTTTGGAGGTTTTGGTATTTAAGATTTTCTTGGCTGCATACAATTTGCTTTCTTTGTTCAATGATGCTCCTCTGTTGGGCCAGACCCTTGGTCCTGTCAATGAGATATCAGGTAAATTTTCTCTAGTATCCATTTTCCTATCTCTGACTCTCTGAATTGCAACATTTTCCTTTTTGCTTGAGCATGGCAATATAGGATGTAGATCAAGTCATCCTGGAAGTGGGACATTCTATTTCAGACAGCCAAACAGCAGTTTTACTGTTTTCCGTTGAAGTGCTGTTGTTGCAATAGATGGGAGTATGAGATTTCAAACCCCATTGACGGACCCAATCTTCTCTTTAAGTCTAGCTGTTTGCTCTTAGCATGTTCTGATGTTATGTGGGTTGCTCTCTTTAGCACTGCGAACTTCGATATCATTGAGCCTGTAATAATCATCTTTAAAGCTCAAAGACAATATTATTATGGCACATCCATATGTGTGCTGGGGGATGCCTGGTGTTTCTTGATGGCCTGGGTGTATTACGCCTTGTTTTGCATTTACAATCCCCTGAACCTTGTCTGGTTTTTAATTAACTTATTTCAGGACCAGTTGGCATGGCTGCCTGTCCCTCCAGAGCCCATCAGCAACTGCCCGGAGAGAAGAAACGTTTGGCTAGTGACCCAGCAATCGATTCACAATCCCAACCCTGTGCACGTAAGTGTAAAAACAAGATGAACAATCAGGGAGGTCCACTGTAATCCTCTTTTGGACAAAGGTATTCTTTGCTGAAAGTAGGCCAGAGCTATGTGTGGCTGACTCATGTACCTGGTATTGCCAGACAAATCTCATACGATTTCCAGGAGAAATTGGTGCTGATGACGCACAGGATATACAGAAGATAGGTCTTGTTTTTCCCAGGAGAATGTATATATAGGTTTCCTAACATATATGTCGTCCCATGCTTGGCAGGCAAGTTAGTGGTTTTTGCATGCAGACTTTTCTAGGAAGCTCTCAGTGAACATTGATAGAATTGTGCGGAATCCTTTGAACAGTAGAAGTAACCGAAGGACATTTTTATATATATTATTCAATCATGTCGAGTTTGAGTCCATGAGAGATATCTGGTTCAAGTAGAAATTCAAAACCTGAATAAGACTTGTGGTTTGATGTCCGGACAAGCAGAAATTATTGATATACTTAATTCAAGTAGGCTTCTTAATTTGAGTTGGCAAGTTACATGAGAACATATAAATATGGAATCATATTTGAGAATTACATAATAGGGCAGTGTTAAGGTTCTCTCTATAAGTTTTCTGAATGAGTTTTTTTCTAAAAGATCGTGAGAGAACATTTTTAGGTTTTATGGTGACCGTTCGAGGGCAGTGAAATATAATCCTATGTTGACGGACAATCATCGTGCGGACGGTTTATTGTGTTTTGGTACCCGAACCGTCAACATGCCCAACTTTTTTTAATTTATAAGCTGAATCGGGATGAGACCCCACCTTAAGAAACCCAAACTTTTCAGTTCGATTGAAGCATTTTGACACCCCTATCGAGAACTCATACAACGCAAAGCAAATGAGATCTACCTCGCATGCCTGCGTTGACGCCGGCCTTGAGAACCCAAGCAATGTGCCGCCGAGGTGATGGTCTTCGTCGTCGGAGCCGAGCTCCTTCAAGAAGGACGACTTGCAGCAGCCCATAACTCAGGAGAAGAAGAAAAGGAAGCCCGAGTTGACTCACTGCGAATAATGGAACTCCTCTCTTCTTCCTAGCTGTCAGGTCAACCTGAAAGCGCTTCGGAGGTTTTGGCACTTCAGCATTTCTTGGCAGCATACAATCTGGTTTCTTCGTCAAATGACAGTGAGATTCTGAAACTAGCGGAAATTGTTTCATTGAGAAATGAAATAGCTATCCTCCTCCTACTTGCAAACCTCAAGATGGCTCGAGTGTCTCTTCATCAGGAGTTAAAACACCATCTTACCCTTCACCCCGAGTTTGTTCCGATAATGGCCTCGCAATTACAACCCATCGCATATGATGGTGTCATTCCCCTCCCCACCGGCCGCTCTATCCAGAAGTTCTGCTCGGGTTTCGTATCACGATTAGGCATTTTGCCCTGGCCCAAATGAACCAGCTCGTTGCAACTGGTTAGATCATCAGTCTAATTTCAAGACGCGACAATACAATACTCAAAAGGCTTTCTCGTGAAAAGGCATTAAACCAGCAGGATATTCCAGCATTCTTCTTCCCCCTAACATCAAGCTATCGAATCTACTAAGATTAACGCTTCACCAAAACAAGTTTTTGTCCACAACAGGTTATTTTTGAATCCTTACAAAGATCCATAGACGCGTCCATGATCCAGATATCATTCATAAAGAGTTACCCTTGATTCCATGTGTGACGTAGGCTTTAGAGTGCTACTCTTAGCAAGTGATCTTCGCTTGTATGCATCACCTCATCATTTCCTTCCTTTGCAATTCAAGGAATTTAAAGCATAGTCAATAAGAGTTCACGTCAGCCAAACCCTTTTTAAAATATCAGAATACACGTAGGATTAATGAGTCCGACACTTATTTGCACCAAGTTATTCTTATGTAATTTTGGCTCTTCTATATAAGACTAGGAAATTTACTTAGGGTCTGTTTGGCAACGTGCCAAACAGTGTCTGATTCTGATTTTTTCTTCCCAGAATCAGTTTGGGACAAGAATCGCGTTTGGTAAAATTTTTGTTTCCGGGAACAGATTGGGAAGAGAATTGAGAATAAAAAAAAAAAAAATGATTCTTCATCCGAGAATCAAAAAAAGAATCAAAACAGTGAAACTCTCATTCTTCCCTTTCGTCATCCCGCAATTGCCGTCCACCACCACTCGTCGCCGTCCGTTGTCGGTCACTGGTCTGGCGAGCTCACCGGAGGCAAGCCCAACCACCGACGAGGCTCGCCCAGCCTCGCCAGTGGCTAGGCGAGCCTCATCGGCAGCTGGGCGAGGCTCAGCCTCGCCAGATTAGGTGAGGTTGAGCCTCGCCGATGGCCAAGCAAGCCTCACCCAGCTGCCAGTGAGGCTCGCGTGGCCATCAGCAGGGCTGGGCAAGCCTCACCCAGCTACCAGCAAGACTCAGCCGACGAGGGTTGGCGACCGGCCACAAGAAGAAGAAGAAGAAGAAGAAGAAGAATAGGAAAAAAGGGAAAAATAAAATAAAATAAAAAAATAAAAAAAGGAAAAAAGAAAAGAAAAAAAGTAAAAAAATTATTTAAAAATCAAAAGAAATTAATTTGGAACATAATCAATTAGCACGGTATCAAACGTGATTCTATTCCAGAATCAAAAATTTTGAACAGTTACCAAATATGTTTTTTACTCAGAATTAGTTCTTGGGAACAGAATAAAAAATAATTATTTCTAGTCAGAATCAACTCTCGGGAACAGAATCGTTACCAAACGTGCCCTTATTTTACTACCTTTGCTAGTGCCAAATTTGCTAGCCTTAATTGCCGAACCTAAGCGTACTACTATTCAAGTCCTTCAAGAACTTGACCCCATCTTTAATGCTATGAACTACTTCAATATTAACACACTTTATCAAGCAATTTATACTGAAATGATGGGGCTGTGCCCTATGGTTCGATGCGCAATGAAATGTGTGCAAGTCCGAGCTGAGTCAAAATATCTATATTCAGAATTGATGTGAATAACAAAAATAAGTAAAGGAATCTATTTACAAGTCTATTTATAACATTATAATTCAATGAAAACGTTTATCTAAATCCGACCCATACCCACGGATCTCACGAAAACCCCATCGGATCCATCCTTCATTACATGGACTCGATGCAAGTACGTACTCTTCAAAGCTTGGTTGGAGTTGGGCCAGCCCATAATACTGTGCAAGAAGATGGGAATACAATCTCTATCTGCAAAATGACAACCTTACTTCACAACAATTATGTCCCCGTTCACCGGCACCATATAGGAGGGTCTGTAAAGGAGTATCCATTCCTTGATTATGCCCCAATTCCCAGTGAAAACAATATAAATGTGATCTGCAGCGGAGTAAATGCTTGTCGTTTTGATTGGCCCGGGAAAAATGATATCAATTTTCCAGAAACGGAAGCCTGAAGCTGAACCACCACGATAGAAGTCAGCAAAAGAGGTTTGCTTTCATGTAACCCAAAAAGAGGCCGCTTTCGTGCATGCAAGAAGACAGCCTGTAAACTGGAGTTGAGTATTTCTCCACCTTTACTCACCAAAATTTAAACAATTGTTCAAAATCTATAACACTAATCAACGTGTTGACATCCATATATTGGGAAATTTTTAAATTTTTAATTGTTTAAAATTAAAGAACAAATTACGTGCGCCATAATATTTGACAAGGCAGAAAGGCGAAAAAAAAACTTGCCTCGAGCAAGCCCACTACTTGTGATCCAACTACATGTAACGGTATGATGCCCACAAGGTACACTAGACTCTCCCTTTAATTTATGCAATTTTTTTGTGTGTTTATAAATCTATGCAAAACCAACATACCAAATTTGATATGCTAACTCTTAGACTTCATTAACTTATACTGGTTAATTTCTTGTAGGACTCCAATCCAGGATCACAACTAGTGGGCAACCGAGGTTGCCCAACCCCAGACAATCGAGACGACGGGGGGTCATTGATCTACTGGTGACGCAACTTACCTCGCGCGAGCCCTCATATTGACGTCTCGTGTCCGCCATCTTGGTGGCCTAGTTCCCTCGTCGGGGGACTAAACAAAGTCTTCACCATTCTCGGGCTACGAGACGTGGATCAGATATGGCGAAAAACTCTTTGGCGAGACCCTCGCTTTTGCTCTGCCTTTTGGGTTTGGGGATGGACTCTGAAATCTAAATCACTAGGCGAAATTCAAAGAGAAAATTCTTTTTTGCAAAAAACAATTCGTTAGCCTTTAAAGATTACTTTATTTTAAAGCCCCTAAGCCGAATTGACTGCCGCGTGACTCTAGCAGATCCCGACTCGCAAATCCACCCCGCTGTATCTGTACAATATCCTGAGATCCGCCTTCTTCTCGTCGTTCAAAACTCGCTCGACTCGCTCGACTCAACCGACTCAACTCCCCTGTTCTCTCGTATTCCCTCCATTTTTCTCTTCTCTCGCCATTGAACAGAAAAGCTCTCTCCTTTCAATGCCGGATTTGCTCTCGCCCCAGTAGCCAGGTTCGTCCTCAATCCTCATCGTGCGACTTCTATAGATACCCTCCTTCGCAAACCAGGGAGGAATGGCCTTCATCTTGCTTAGAGGCGTTCGTAGTAGTTCCTTGGGTTTTACGAGTACAGGTAGCAGGTAAGACTTTCTCCGGAAAAGAATCCTTCAGCTTCAAGGACTGACCACCTTCGCTAGGAGGAGCCAGCCTAAACGACGTAGCATCCTTACTAGCTGGAGGCTTTTTCTTCTTCCCCTTCACTTGCTTCCAACCTGGATCAGCTTCTGGAGGAGGGTCAACAACAGGAGCTACATTCTCCAGCAGCTGGGCCTAATCGCCTCCAGTAACAAAGCAAACAACATCAGAGCTGCTACCTTGCATTAGAGGACCGACATCTGGAATAGCAACCTTATCCAAAGAAAAGGACCGATTCTCGCCAGCAAAAAGGCAGCCAGCAAGCCTGTTACCAACCAGGGGAGGACCTTCCATCCCATCCTTAGCTTGCCTTCTTTGCGCTTCAACTTTTGCAGGGGCTGCATTCGAAACCAGGAGAGCTAGGGCCATAGACATACCGTGAGGAACAGGGGAAGCAGCGACTGGAAGCTACTAAACAACACTTGAAGCAATAGGACGAGCAGGGGCAGGAGCACATTTGTGGCCAAAGATGCCACAACCTGGGCATGCGATAGGCCTCCATTCATACTCCACTCCCACTAAGCATGATTCACCATTGTGGAAAACTTCAACGGCCTCACAACTTGGCTGCTTCGCTATAATTTCAACATAGACTTTGGCAAAAGCCAGCATCTTCATATGCTTAGTATGCAAGTCCACATACAACAACTTGCCTACTGCGCTAGCAACTTTGCTGATCCCTTGCGAAGACCAGAAGGCAAAAGGAAGATTCCTTAGCCTAATCCACACAGGAACAGTCAAATGGCTATCCTTCTTAAGCTTCAATGCAAGCTCCCATTGTTGCAACACCAAGGGCACTCTAGCAACCGAGATAAGCCCCCCCTCTAGGACCTTCTTGCGGAAATCTCCATCAGGCACATGGAAAAAGAAGAAGCCTTGACCATTCAACATCACCTCCACCAGATTTGGGCCCCGAGCATTCTTGAGGACCAACTCAGTTACTTTGAACAATAATCTCCTACCAATAAAGTAGCCCACTAGGTAATCCTTCAACTTCGAATCAGCAACTTCAAGTATATCATCAGATAACTCAATAATAGGTTTATTATTCACATATAAAGGAGGAAAAAACTCTAGATCATAGCCCTTAACAGCAACCTTGGCTACACTGGCCCAATTGTGAGCATTCAGGTTCTTCGAATCCCTCCTCTGTTGAGGGTGCCTAGAACTAGACCTGGCACGACTTCTACCTTGAGGCCTAGCAAGAGCATGACGTGGCCGAGCCACTTGAGGATCGTCCTTCGAAATAGCTTGAGATGGAGCTTCACGTCTCAAATCCTCCTTTGATGTACCAACCTAAGACGAATGGCCATGGACAGGAGGGGGCGGTCTTCAATCACTAGGCCCTTCCCCAGCGTTGCAGGCCATAATCAACTTGGAAGCCATTGTAGCAAAGAGGCCGCGAACACACCAACAAACAGATGAAGGAAAACCCTAAACGAGTTCGTGCATCACGGCCCAAACAATAACATACCAGGGCTAACTCTTTGGGGGGTTTTGAAGGAGGCTAACAGGCGATCCTTCCCTCCAAAAATCGGCCTCAACCACCGGTCAAAGCTCCAGGAATCAGCTGCGAACCAAAGAGCAGGAACAGTGCATATTCGCCCCTTTAGAGAGCATCCATGAACAATAACCCGTGGCTGTGGCTCGATTATGGGACATATTTGCCGGGATATTAATACCTTATTGGCTCCACCTTTTTTTGGAGGAAGTGCGACACTAGAAGGTTTTACTTCACTGGTATTGCTCGATGCTGGGGGAGGTGAAGGACCATGTCTTTGTGCCTTTGATGGTGAAGGAAAAACTTCAATCGCAACTTTAGAGATGGTCAACCGAGAATCAATAAAAAGAGAGCCAGCATTTCGGAGCGACTCAATACCTATATTGCCGATGGAGAACAAAACACTCCCTACGAGGATGATCACAAAGTAAAGGCTCGCCATGGATTATTGAATCACCGTATCCAATAGAGATTCACAAAGTGCTTGCTGTGGGAGAGCCGTGGGAGATTAAGAGCGACAATTTCGCTACTTAAATAGAAGATTTCTCATTGTTCTAAGCGGTGGTTTTTTTTCCTTGCAACTAGAGAATTCTTTAGGACGAGAAATCATAGAGCCTCAACACTTCAATTAAGTATGCATTTACATTCCATGTCTACCAAAAATTCGGCAACGTTTTGGACTTAAATCCGAATTAACTAAGACAAACTCACGTTTGAGTCATGCGCAATCTTCTTTCTTGTATTCAAGGGAAAATAATGGTTGAGTGAATGTGTCACGCCCCGATCCTCAGGCACGCACAAATCCTTCTCACTTGGTCGATTATATAATGTGATATCCCAGGACTATGTATCGCCGATCATTTCTCTTTATTAAGCACATGCGAAAGCAGTTAAAATCCCCAGACAATAATGAGAGTGCTAGTATGAACACCTAGAGGGGGTGAATAGGTGTATAAAATAAACCTTGGCAAATATATGCGGAATAATAAACTTCGAGTAAAATAAAGGAGTTGAGGAAGATAATTAGAACACAGAAATTATAGTGGTTCGGCTTAATCCAAGCCTACGTCCACTCTCCCACGCTAACAGCCTTCTTGGCTGGATTCCACTATGCAATCAACAAGAGTTTACAACTTCGAGTGCAAACACTTAGTAGTATATCACATTATCTCACTAAGTCACTCTTTTGGTATTTCTCTCACGATCACAAACGTTTAAGCTCTCAAGAGACAAGTATATGATCGAAGGTCGCTCAGACTTTGGAATTATAAATTCTACGCTCTGTCTCTTACTTGCTCATCGGTCCATGATCTCCTTAAATACTCCTCCACTTCCAAACTACCCGTTGGACAGTATCCCGGAGAATCGTCTTCCAATATACCCATTGGACAGTTCTGTATCTAGAAGATTTGGTAGCCGCTGAGTGACAAAGGTAGAATCCCAAATTGATTCCGATCGCCCATACAAACGAAATCTTGGTTTCCATAAGTAAAGCTTCTTCGTATAGAAAGATCTTGTCTTCAAGATCCAATCGTCAATCAAATAGATTGAGTCAATCAAATCAATCTTGATGTGGAATCCAAACCAGATCACTAGCTGTTATATGATTGGGCTTGAGTTACGATTCATCGAATCTGGATGTAAAGTCTGAGAGCAATAGACTTTACAATCTGAGTCTGAATGCGATAGACTTTGCAATCTGAGTCTGAACATATTCTGCTTCTGAACATATTTAGCTTTAAGGTCTGTACTCAGTTCAGCTTCAGCATAGAGTCTGTCTTCTGGTTTATCATTCACGCTCAATCTGGAATTTGTCAGAGTGAGCAGACTTCTGATGTAGAACAGACTTTGACACTAAAGTCTGGCAGTCTTCAGATTTTGACACAGAAGTCTGGAAATCTTCATAATATACTTGGACATATGTTACGTTCAGTTTTCTGGCCGTCTTCACACTTTGACAATATCCTTTACATGTTCTATCATCTGCATGATTTATTACTTAACCATTAAACATGTTAGTAGCCTTTGATTTATTTTGTCATCTTCAAAACATCATAAGGGATTTCCCTAATAATCTCCCCATTTTTGATGATGACAAAACAATATCTGAATATGCAGAATTGTAAACATACTTTTAAAAATATTAATTTAAATCAAATGATATCATAAGATAACAAATAAATTGAGCATAACAATTTATAGAAAAATAATCGCAGCTCAATATTATGCCATAGATAATATCAACCAATCAACACATATGCATATTCATATTTTCTCCCCCTTTTTGTCATAATCAAAAAGCGGTAACAATAGATTCACGTAGAGAATATAAAATGACATATAATTTCCAAAAAGATCAGCTTTTATAAAACAAGTCGAATATTAAAGATATGCAATATAGCTCACTTCGATCATATATATCAGCAAATATCCAATAAAAATTACGGATGCATCATAAAATGCACATACCATTTTTGTCATAATAAAATGATAATATCAATAAGAGATTTGTCAATAACAAAAGGTAATAAAAGATGCACTAATCGGATTTTTTTTGAACAAATTCTGACAAATTTACCTTTCCTTCCATTCATAATAAGATCACGATCAATTCAAAAAGATTTTTCCAAAATTGATCAAAGCTCCCCCTCAATTTGTTGCCTTTTTGAGATGATCACGATTCTTTTCCTTTTCTTTTGGATTTGATTTCTCCCCCTGTCATCATGACAATATTTGCGAATAGAAACAATTGTTGCTTGTGCACATTGAACATAATATTTTTCCAGTATTTCATTTGTAGCAACAACATCTGCAACGATCACTTGCATTTTGAAATTCGAGGCAAAAATTTATTTTCTTCAATCAAGCTTTTCTCGAATTCAACCTGCATAAACTTAACAAACTTTTTGCACAAATAAGCTGTAATAATATCCACGTGATATATAATACCATTTTCTTCAAATAGATAAATTGAATAGCATATATAAAATTATCAAATATTAAAATTCAGAACTATTCAACCTTTTGTACAACACATTAGGGATTTCCTTAACAATTTGCAAAAACTTTGCACAAGGAAGGGAATTTTTGAACCTCAAAAAGATAGTACAGAATCTCCATAATTTTCTGATTGAGTTTTCCAAAATCCATATGGAAGATTCTTTTGTGACCTGCAAATTCTTATATAACAGATAATAATCTTTGCAAAAATGTCACTTGATATCTTCCTTTTATTTGCGGATCAAACTTGCTAGATATAATATATCTTCTAAGAATATAGCAAGAATATCCATGAATATGCAGTAATATCTTTCAAGATCAAAGAGATTTCCCTGAGCAGAAATTTCAGATATGCATTTTGCAAAAGGAAAATAGATATTTCTGTCACGTGCCAAAATTGCAATACCTTATAATTATAACAAAAGAT
This sequence comes from Eucalyptus grandis x Eucalyptus urophylla, assembly GCA_028830015.1. Classification (NCBI taxonomy): domain Eukaryota; kingdom Viridiplantae; phylum Streptophyta; class Magnoliopsida; order Myrtales; family Myrtaceae; genus Eucalyptus; species Eucalyptus grandis x Eucalyptus urophylla. The sequence continues at coordinate 30,627,583 of CM054188.1, read as the reverse complement.
ATTCGCAATAAACAATCGTCCAAAATCATGATAAATGCACGTAGGAATTTGCAAGGCAGGAAAAAATTTCTCTTACCCAGGTATATGTTTCAAATATACCATTGATTAAAAAAAATATTACCAATCTTTGCCTGAGATTCTTTTCTTATTGCTCTAAAATCTGCGTAGATTTGTAATCATTCTTGCCTTATTGAATTTCCTGCAATCAACTCATTTCCCTTTTTGGTATCTATCAATTTGGATCCTTCCATTTCGTTAGAGTAAAATAGAAAATCTCCATAATCAAATATTCTTTCTTAATTCATCGTAACAAAGTATTCAAAGAAAGAATATTATGCACAATGATATTTTGAAAAATAAATTCTCACTTGGTCATAGTATGATAAAAACAGAGAGAATAAAATTCCTTGAGTGTCTCAGAAAAAAATTTCTTGCAACATCACGTAAAACAGATTTTTATTTTGCAAAATATGATTAAATTTGAAGTATAAAATTAGACAAAATAATCTGAATTATCTCAAATAATCACACGTACTAAATCAAATCTCAACTCACAAATCACAAAAACAAATCATACGATTCTTTCTTCCACAAAGCAAAATATGATCATTATAAAATCTCAATCAACCAAGGATATATCGAATATGAGAATTATTGGCTAAATCAAATTGAGAATAAAAAATTCCTTACCAAATCCTCTTTCTTCTTTCTTCTTTATATCCTGCAAAAATAACTCATCTTTTCTTTGGTACCCATTTTTTCTTGGGTCCATGAGAGTTAGCAGAATATGCTACTTTTATCCAATTTTTCTTAATAGGTCTCCAGACTTTAGGACAATCTTTTTCAAAGTGTTCCGAATCTCCACAATTTGAACACTTGACGTCATTTCCACCAACAGGTTTTACAAACACTTTTTGAAAATGATTTTTGTAAAGTGCCTTTGGGGGTCTTTGTCTAAGTCTCTCATTGACTTTAGGAAAATCAATTAAAGAATTATTTTCCTTATTGAAACCAAGTCCCGACTTATTATAGTAAGGAACTTGTATAGAAAGGATATGCTCTAATGTTTTTGATCCATTTGAAAATCTTGTTGAAATATTTGAAAATTCTTTCTTCAAAGAATCATTTTCTTTAACAAGCAAATCTCGATTTTCTTTTGTTTGTAGAAAATCTTTTTACAAAATTTCATAATTTTCTTTTTGAGAAAGATCTTGTTGCCTAAGTTGAAAATTCTCCTTTTTAAGTTCGGAGATCCTTTTAAGAGAAGATTTGAGATTTAAGCAAAGCTTATTTATATACTTTGAAACTTTGAGATGAATTTTTTAATTGCTTACCTCGATTTCCTCATCGGATTCTGAGTCTGTGTCCAAGTCAGACTCTGATTCTGAGTCTGTGTCTGAGTCAGACTCAGATTCTGAATGTGCCGTCAAGCATATATTTTCTTGCTCATCTTCTTTCATTGTTCTTTTCTGCCCATTATGCTTGTATCGTCTTCTTCCACTGAATTTCCTTCCTTTTCTATTCAGATTTTTGAATTTCTTGACCATAAAGGCAAGTTCTTCGATGTCCATGTCATTTTCTGAGTCTGTTTCATCAAAAACAACATTAGATATTAAAGCAATGGACTTCTTACCTTCGGGATCTTCATCGTTGATTTGTTCAACTTCATAGGATTGAAGAGTGCCGATCAATTCATCAACGGTGAGTGGCATAATCCTTTGAGTCTCCCGGATTGAGGTCTTGACATGGTTCCAATCTTTTGAGAGACCTCGCAAGAGTTTGTTGACATTCATTGGGGAAGAAATTGGATGACCTTGATATGCCAAATCGTTTACAATTTCTGTAAAATGATTGAACATATCTCTAATCGACTCTCCTTGCTTCATCTTGAAGGATTCATATTTGCCGAGAAGAAAGTTTACTTTTGTCTCTCTTACACGATCGGTCCCTTCATATGTAACATGAAGTCTATCCCAAACTTCTTTTGTTGTTTCACATGAAGAGATTCTGTTATATTCAGTAAGAGACAATGTGCAATATAAAGAATAAATGGCTTTTGCATCAAGCGCTTCTCTTTTAGACATCTTCATCCGAGACATAGGAGCGGGGGGTTTGGTTTCTTTGTCTTTGTCATTCTTATTTGATGTAGATGCGGTAATGGGGTTGATTCTTTTTTCCACAACATCCCATTGTAAGAGATCTCTGGATCTCAGGAATGCTTTCATTTTGTTCTTCCATACGTCGTATTCCTTTCCATCAAAATATGGTGGCCTTGTGTTCCTTTGCCCTTCCATAAGTCCTGGTGCCAACTACTAGCTATAAAGAATCTTTAGCTCAAAAGTAAAAACACTTTTATAAACCGAGCACTTGGCTCTGATACCAATTAAGAGTGTTAGTATGAACACCTAGAGGGGGTGAATAGATGTATAAAATAAACCTTGGCAAATATATGCGGAATAATAAACTTCGAGTAAAATAAAGGAGTTGAGGAAGATAATAAGAACACATAAATTATAGTGGTTCGGCTTAATCCAAGCCTACGTCCACTCTCCCACGCTAACAGCCTTCTTGGCTGGATTCCACTATGCAATCAACAAGAGTTTACAACTTCGAGTGCAAACACTTAGTAGTATATCACATTATCTCACTAAGTCACTCTTTTGGTATTTCTCTCACGATCACAAACGTTTAAGCTCTCAAGAGACAAGTATATGATCGAAGGTCGCTCAGACTTTGGAATTATAAATTCTACGCTCTGTCTCTTACTTGCTCATCGGTCCATGATCTCCTTAAATACTCCTCCACTTCCAAACTACCCGTTGGACAGTATCCCGGAGAATCGTCTTCCAATATACCCATTGGACAGCTCTGTATCTAGAAGATTTGGTAGCCGTTGAGTGACAAAGGTAGAATCCCAAATTGATTTCGATCGCCCATACAAACGCAATCTTGGTTTCCATAAGTAAAGCTTCTTCGTATAGAAAGATCTTGTCTTCAAGATCCAATCGTCAATCAAATAGATTGAGTCAATCAAATCAATCTTAATGTGGAATCCAAACCAGATCACTAGCCGTTATATGATTGGGCTTGAGTTACGATTCATCGAATCTGGATGTAAAGTCTGAGAGCAATAGACTTTACAATCTGAGTCTGAATGCGATAGACTTTGCAATCTGAGTCTGAACATATTCTGCTTCTGAACATATTTAGCTTTAAGGTCTGTACTCAGTTCAGCTTCAGCATAGAGTCTGTCTTCTGGTTTATCATTCACGCTCAATCTGGAATTTGTCAGAGTGAGCAGACTTCTGATGTAGAACAGACTTTGACACTAAAGTCTGGCAGTCTTCAGACTTTGACACAGAAGTCTGGAAATCTTCATAATATACTTTGGACATATGTTACGTTCAGTTTTCTGGCCGTCTTCACACTTTGACAATATCCTTTACATGTTCTATCATCTGCATGATCTATTACTTAACCATTAAACATGTTAGTAGCCTTTGATTTATTTTTTCATCTTCAAAACATCATAAGGGATTTCCCTAACAAATAAAACGATGGGATAGAAAAGCAGAGCCATATTTTTCATATTGAAACTTATAACCAAACTTTTATACAAAACACAACCCAAAGCACTTCACAACTTTTTACTCTATCTTTATTCACATCAAAATGGAGATCTCAAAAGAAAATGGAATCTCAATCCATCTGGGCCGTACTCAAGGCCCCTCTCGGGATTATCTTCTTCTTTTAAAAATCCTTTTCCTCAAGTTTCACCTCTGAGTTCTCCTTCTCAGACTCCTCCTCATCAGCTCCTCATCGGGGTCTTGAAATGTTTTCCACAAACTGGGATGAGACTACGTCTCAGCGAGTTCTACCCCACTAAGCCCGATTAGTAAACCATTATACTATAGACTGCCTAAACACGCACATGGCAGAGGACTTACCTTGGCCTCAGTTCCTTCATGCAAGTTAATATATATATATATATATATATATATATATATATATATATATATATATATATATAACATACATCATCACATCACATCACATCACATCACCCAATTAGATCGAATCATCGATCAATCGACCTAGTCGATTACATGTCATCCAAATTATCTCTTGATTGACTCCTTTCATACTTTCTGTAAGTCTGATCAACATCCAAGACTACTCACCCTAAGTAATACATAGATAGTATACTATCTTATCTCCAGATGACATATAGAGTTACCGAGCTATCAAATCATACCGTACTGTCTCAAGATGATCTGTAGGATTATCGAGCCAGTATATCATACCGTACTATCTCAAGATAATCTGTAGAGTCACCGAGCCGGTAGATCATACCGTCCTGTCTCAAGATGCTCCGTGGAGTCATCGAGCCAGTATACACACAATTTATCTTACCGTACTGTCTCCAGATGCTCCGTAGAGTCATTGAGCCGGTAGATCATATCATCCTGTCTCAAGATGCTCCGTGGAGTCATCGAGCCAGTATACACACAATTTATCATACCGTACTATCTCCAGATGCTCCATAGAGTCATTGAGCCGGTATACATGTCATTCCAAGCAAACAATCAAATAACCAGTTTTATCATTCCCGATAAAATGCCATGAGTGGGTACTCGATCGGCTTTAGCCAAAATATAATAATTTCCTTTTTATAAATTCCACCATTTTCTGTAGCCCACTCAGATCCTTTTGGCATTATCAACCGATGCCCGATTCTTTTTCAATTAATAACCAAAGATTATTCAATTAAAGAATAATTCATTCTTTCACAAATAATTCAATTCAGCATAAAATAGAGCTCAATTAAATAAATGGAATGCGCCACAACAATCAGCATAAAATTTCGGTAGTTGGCCATCTCAACCTTAATTTCCGAAAAATAAATAATTAATTAATTAATTTCGAAATTTAAATAATTAATATTGAAAATTCAATTTAGCTCAAAATAAAGCCCGATTCAATAAACGGACTTCACCACGGTCATCAGCATAATATTCCGGTCACTGACCATCCCAGTTGAATTTTCGGAAAATAAATAATTAATTAATTTAATTCCGAAAATTAATATTTAAATACCAAAAATTCCACTTAGGCCCGAAAAGCCTAATTGAAGCCCACTAAGGGTCGGGAAAAATCCCAAGGCACTTCCAATAATTAGTAGACCACGTCTACTTGTTAATTGCGCAATCAATTTATTTAAATCGCATCACAATTGACTAATAATTGCTAATTTATTCTAATCTAACAACATAAACATAATTAATTAAAAATAAACCAACCTTAAGCATAATTAGTCAACCAATCCAGGATTACTGAGATTACTCACCAAATCGCGCGCAAATCGGATCAATCCGACGGGGGCGACGCGAGGAACAACAAACTCCAAAGCACGGCTTGGGTTTGGGGCCCGGAAACGGCCCAAAAGTGGGCCTAAAGCCGCTGGAAACCCATTTCGTGGGTTGCTGTTCTTGGCTGGTCGGAGCTAGTCTGGCGGCCAAAACAGCGAGGCGGGGCTGGCGAAGGGTGAGGGGGACGCCGGGGAGGTCCGGTGGGGTCGAACGGTGGCCGGAGGTGGTCGGACGGGGGCTGGACAAAGGCTGGGTAGCGGCTGGATCGCGCGGAGGAGGACGCCTTGGCGCGAGGGACGGTCGGCAGGGCGTTGCGCAGGCGGGCGTCGCACGTGCGGGCCGCGGGACGGGTGGCGAGCGACGGCTTCAGCAAGCGGCTGCTCCTGCTCTTCTTTGGCTCCCGGTTCGCTCGCACGAAGAAGAAAGAAGAAGAAGAGAGAGAGAGAGAGAGAGAGAGAGAGAAAAGATGAGGATTGACCGATCAAAAGAAAAAGAGAGAGGGAGAGGTCAGGCGGTGGGGCTGTCCGCACGAAGGGGGGAAAGAGGAGAGAGAAAAGAGAGAGAGAAAGAAAAAGAAAAGAAAAGAATAATGCTATTCTAAATTTTCTTTTCTCCTTCCATTTCCCTTTCTATTTTCTTCCGGTCTTCGATTTTTCCTCCGATAATTTCTTTCTTGAAATTTCGAACTCGGCAATAAATCGATAGACGATGAGACGGTCCTAAAAATGAATTGTGACACGCTCGAATATTCGATTCCTAAAACCGAATTAAATTTCATGATTAAAATTGACCGAACGTGATTTTAGTCCAATCCAACAAATTAGGTAGCTTTGAGGGATTTTACCACGGATATATCCCTTAACGGCTTCATCCAATAGGTTAGTTAACTCGTGAATGATCAGCTTAAAGAAAAATAGTCATAGGCACGTCGACGAAATGCCCATTTCACTTTATTGAAACGGGGTCGAATTTTAGGATGTCACAGAATGGTTGAGTGAGTTGATCTCAACGATATCTCTGTCTCGTAAGAAAAAGAAAATGATAGAGAATAAAGTATTTTTGCACATAAACCAACTTGCAATCCATCTTTAGAATTTTGATGAGGTTAGAGATAACATGTGTATAGGAGTCGGACAAAAGTAGCCAAGAATCACTTAATATCACAAATAATGATAGGTGTTTTTGTAATACGTAGGATTAATCAAATGGAAGTTTCTATCAAGACAATTAAAACTCTTTGTAGAAAATGAAGTCTAGGTATGTGATAAGTAATTTGCTTAGTGCATTCTATTTGAAATGGTGTTTTTATGAAGAACACAACAAAGCCAAATCATGCTTGCGGTCATATGTATGGAGAAGGAAGAACAAGAATAAATAGCAATAAAACTTGTGACTTGTTTCCTTCTTTTTGTCATAAGATGTAAGCATTCGATGCCAAATCTATTACATCACTTCCTTTTCTTTATTAAATTCAAAGTTGGAGAAGAAAACAGAGGATGGGCATCATTCGAGCTAAGTCATATTATTTCTGAGTGGTGGATTTTTTCCTTTTTGATGGGCCTGAGTTGGCTCGTTCGCCTATGTTGGGCCCAAAAGACCCGGCCCGTGAGTTGAGGGCTCATGGAGGAAGTTATTAAAAATAAGGGAAAATCTTCGAGGCGGTGAATCGAAGAGAAGTTGCGTATTCTGGAAGAAGATATTACGCTCTCTCTGTACGTTAGGTCTTCTCACACCATTTTCTCCCAAAAGAATAGAACATGATTATTCTTTGAAGAACAATGTGGATTCTTCCTCGTGTCGCAATACCGGTGTTTAGTATGTGAAAACAAAGTACATTCGATTATGTGATGTGCCTTAGAATCGGTGATTCATGATTGTCCTGGGCTTGCTCCAGCTACATTGTTTTATTAGGGTTCGATTCTGTCTCAAATTACTATTTTGGGAATTCCGTTTCCCAAATTTTTTCCCATCATTGGTATCAGAGCTTTTCAATCATGTTTCCCGATTACTGTTTACGTTTATAAACAAGTTTTGATTGATTGTTTTTCGTTAAATGTCATTGATCGATTAAGAGACGGAAAAATCCCAACGCCATACTGCTTCCCCTAGTTTTTTTGGTTTTTCCATAGATCGAAGTGCGATTTTGATTGCTTAGGGTTGAAGTGCTCATCGATATGAGAATTTCGAGTGGTGGTTCGTCATTGGACGCCGTTGGACACACCGCCACACGCGGCCGAAGTGTTCGGCTCTGTCAACGCGTGCAACGCACGTGCTGAGGCGGTTCCAAGGCGCGTGCAACGCACGTGCGAGCGGAGGAAACCGCAGGCACGTGCATGGTAACCGCACGTGCATGCGGCAACTGCATGCGCCTGCAAGGCACGCGCCGGCTAATGTCATCGTGACGTCGGTTGGCGGTTGCCCTCGCACGTGCAGGGCACGTGCCAGTCGATTCATCCAACCGGCCCGTCCGGCCCAACCGACCTCACCGGTTCGACCGGATCGACCCGACTCGACCCATTCGACCCGGCGAACCCGTTGACCAGACCCGTTGACTCGATTGGTCATCCGTTGACCGTTGACCTACGTTGACCACCATTGACCGACGTTGACCGTTGACTTTTTTTTTTTTAAGGGAGAAGAATGTGTTTCTTTTTCAATTATGTCTATGTGGATTATATATAATCCATTTTTGTTATGAATTTGTTGCAGGAACAATGCTTCCCCGTAATGCACGCGCATCTATTCGTACAATTCCTGATGAACAAAAGGAAATGCTTTCAAGGATGATAGCCGATTTAAATAATTATTGATGGAAGAGTGACAATATAATTGATCATATTATTGAGATTAACTATAAGTTACAATAAGTCATTTGGAATAGTTATCATATGCCATATTCTCAAATTGTGCGATTCTTCATGAACGCTCTTTCACCAGAATAGCAAGGAGTGTTGAATCGCCTATGGGTGGTCAAATGATTTACTAAGTATAAGGAACTAGTAATAACCTTTGTTGATGAATATCATCAGGTTGGAGCCACAAAGACCGCGACTCTAGGAATGACTTCGATTAGGCGGGGGATAAATGTGCAAAGGAGAAATCCTACAGGATATCCATCAATCTTTCCATGGCTGTCAAGAATGCTCGAAAATTTTACAGAAGAAAAGAAGAAGAAATTGAACCAAGAAGAAGCTTTCCTTGTTTGTATAATGACTTGGTTTTAGATGTTTCGTCTTTCTTTTAGTAGGCTTTATGGACATATTATGTGAATATTTTTCTATCCTATTGAAGTCAGTGTAACAACTGATGCGTTTAGTTACATAATATGGAGATTTTCTTTCTTAAATCATTAATAAATGTTCAATATCGTTTGCTTCCATTATATATTGTTGTAAATTAGTATGTTGATTTACAATTTGTTGTGGGAAGTTCAAGAAAGTTTTAGTGACTTTGCTGAACTTATTTTGCATAGAAAATTGTATTAATGATAATTTCAAGTTAGGATTTTAGATGATGATTGGAAACTCAGTGACCTCTTGATTCTGAAATATAATTTGAAATTATTCATTAATATGATGATTTTATGCAAAATAGATGCATAAATGATAGGCATTAATAATTCGTGCATATATGTCTAATATATTCAGATCGATAGATCCAGCAACTAAGAACATAATTGCCGATTTGAATAAAAAAGACAAATTGAACGGCAAGAGTAGTGAAATATTGAATATGAAAATTCAATATATGCTTGAAAAACAAGAATCACTAAAAGCTCTTGACGATGTTATGGAAGATCTTAAGAATGATGTGTGCCACCTTGAGTTAGCAGAGGACCGCCTCAAAGCATTTAAGCAGGATGCAAAAATTTGTTGTGTTACTTTCAGCTCAGAAGGGGCTTCAAACTCTAAGCGTAAGCGCATTGATTCGTTCAATATGTGAAAATGTAAGAGATTAAGTCCTTTTTGCAAGAAACCAAGAATTAACCAACATAAAATAGAAAAATGCCCTCGTGTGAAGAGAGGAAAACGTTCTCATGCGAAGAAAATTTCAAGGATGAAATATTTCAACTGTGACCAGAAGGGTCACTATGCTTGCGACTGTCGTGAGTCAAAGAAGGTAAACACCCATTGCACTTTTGGGAACTTTGCATATGTGTCAAGTTCTGTATTCTTAACTGAATCTAATCCTTTGTGGACTGTAGATTCGGGAGCAACATACCATGTAGCGAATGATAGAGAATTCTTCGTAGAATTTCGACGAGTTCCAACTGGAACTAAGTGGATTTATGTAAGAAATAACTCCAGAGCTGACATTAAATGGATTGGCACCTGCCAATTGAACATACGTAGTGGACGTACCTTATTCCTACATGATGTTTTATATGCTCCGGAGATTCGTCGAAATTTAGTGTCTGTTTTGGTATTGGTTAAGCTTTGTTTTAGTTTGAATTTCCATAATAGTGGTGTAGATTTGTATTTTGATACAAACTACTATGGTTGTGGTTATTTCCTAGATGATTTTATTGTACTAAATGTTGACTGTAGTAATATCAATATTTGTTATTCACTTTTCACGTCTTCTACTTTATATGATAATGATGTGAATGTGTGGTATGCTAGACTTGGTCATATTAGCTAACAACGTATGAATAGACTAGCCAAAGAGGGCTTGTTGGACAATATTGAAAAAATCAGGGAAAACAACTAGAAAACCATTTGGAAAATGGAAAATAGCTGAATTTTTTTTGCATTTAATCCATTATGATATCTATGGTCTAATAAATGTGAGAGGAAGACATGTGACTGTTTATTTCATCACATTTATAGATTATTATACTTGATTCGGATATGTCTATTTGATTTCTCATAAATTTGAAACATTAAGTTGTTTCAAAAAGTTTATGAACTTGGTAAAAAATCAATTAGACAAGAAAATAAAAGCATTGAGATCCAATTGAGGTCACGAATATTTATCTGATGAGTTCAGAAAATTATGTGATGAAAAATGAATAGAAAGATAATTGTCTATTCCATATACTCCTCAACAAAATGGTGTTGTGGAGAGAAAAAACAAAACCCTTATAGAAATGTCTAGGTCCATGATGGTGCATGCTAACTTGCCTATCACTTTTTGGAGTGATGCTTTGTTAACTGCTACCTATATAATTAACCGTGTGCCTTCCAAATCAGTTACTTCCACTCCATATGAGTTATGAACAGGTAGAAAACCGGACTTAAGTTTTCTTAAGCTATGGGGTTGTGCTACCTATACTTATGAGTCATCTTACAAGTTCGGGAAATTGGGTCCCAAAGGAAAGAAAAGTATTTCCATAAGATACTCTAAACACTCGAAAATGTATGTGTTCATAGGTGAGTAAGAAAGTGGGAGTATAACTGATTTTGAATCATGAGATGTCACATTCTTAGATAATGATTTTCCTAAGAATAGTGAAATAGGTGAGGACTACTCCCTATTTGAAACTTTGGATCTAGATAATGAATTTAGTGGAGTTCGTCCAAGTAGGAGTAACATGAGAAGTGATGAATTTAATTCAACTCACTCTCAATTACAACCACATGATGAGACGATATCATTATTATTTAATTCGAGTGGGACCATAATGGGGAATGATGTACAAAGTGTACCATCTCCCGTACGGCGAACAAGTCACAAACGTATTCCCCGTCGACGTTTTGACATCAAATGGAAAATTTTTATGGTTGCTCCGCAAGATGAATATGAGCTAAATAATGTAAATAAGGCTCTAAGTTGCCCTAATAAGGAAAAATTGATGCATGCAATGAAAGAGGAAATTAAGTCAATGCAGTCAAACCATGTGTTGGGAACTTGTTGATCTTCCAAAAGGACGCAAAGCCATTGGGAACAAATGGGTTGTCAAAATTAAGTATAAAGCTAATGGCTCAATAGAAAAGTATAAGATTCGCATTGTGGCGAAAGGGTATAATTAATAGGAAGGAATTGATTATGAGGAAACATTTTCTCCGATCGTGAGATTTACCTCGATTTGCATTATTCTGGCAATAGTAGCAAGTATAGATATTGAGTTATATCAAATGGATGTAAAGACTGCTTTTCTCAATAGAGAATTAGACGAATAAATTTATATGGAACAACCTGATGGTTTCATTATGAAAGGTCAAGAACAAAAGGTATGTCGACTTTTGAGATCAATATATGGCCTTAAGCAGTCGTCGAAATAATGGTATATACGTTTTCATAATGCCATAATGTGATATGATTTTACAATGATTAACGAGGATTATTGTGTATATATCAAAAGGTCCAAAAATCAATTTGTGATCATATCATTATATGTTGATGATATACTGATTGCCGGAAGCAATAAGGAGTTTGTTAATATTATCAAAAGTTGGCTATCTTCCAACTTTGAAATGAAAGACATGGGTGAGGCCGCATACATTCTTGAAGTTAAGATTTCAAGAAATCGTTCAAATAGATTATTGTCTCTTTCGCAAGAAACATACATAAATAAGGATCTTGGACGATTTCGTATGCAAGATTGTAAACCCATAGATACACCTATTGCAAAAGGCGAAGGATTGAGCCATAGATTGTGTCAAAGGACTCCACAAAAGAATGAACAAATGCAACATGTTCCTTATGCTAGTACTGTTGGGAGCTTAATGTATGCTATGATGTGTACAAAACCTAACATATGTTTTGTAGTTGGAATGGTGAGTAGATACCAATCCAATCCAGGTCAAGCACATTGAAAAGCCATTAAGAGAATACAGGGAACTACTGATTATACGTTGAGTTATCAAAGAATTAATCTGTGACTCGAAGGCTATTCTGATGTTAATTGGGGAGGAGATTTAGATAAAAAGAAATCTATTTCTGGATTTTTTTTTCTTACTAAATAATGGTGCCATATGTTGGAGCAGTAAGAAACAAACGTGTACAACCTTGTCCACGATGGAAGCTGAGTTCGTGGCATTATTAGTAACAATATAAGAATGTGTTTGGCTTAAGAGATTTTTGGATTATTTAGGTATTATTGATAGTGCTGCAAACTCATTGTTGGTTAACTGTGATAGCCAAGCAGCAATAGCGTACATCAAAGATTCAAAATATCATGGCAAGACTAAACATATATATACTAAGTATAATTTTGTCAAAAATATGATTGTATGAAAATATGTGAACTTACAATACATGTCTACACATAGAATGGTAGCAGATCCTATGACAAAACTAATACCTAGAGATGTGTTTTGTGGTCATGTGAAATCTCTGGGACTGCATAGAAGTTGATGTATTGAATATTGTAATTTTCCTATGTGTTCACATTTGATGAATTTATGTTTTCATCATTAATGCCTATGAAATTTTGTTTGACGTTTATATATCTTAATGCTTAGTGCATTATATATTAAGTTGAGAAAGTATGTTGGACAAATAAGAAATTAGCCCACTTACACAGGTAATTAATTGCCTTTATTTACTGTGTGATAAATGGAGATGAGACGGTTTTTAAGCTTAGTATCTAGGTGATAATTGAGAGCTCGAGCTTAAAATATTTATGTTGCCTTAACTAAGTGTTAAAATGAGGACATAATATTTATTATGTCCGAAAGTAAAATAATCTACATATTTTACTTTATTAGTCTATGATGCCAAATGTGAGTTTTGATAAATTTTGTGAATGAATAGATATGTGAACTCAAGTTAGACATTAAGTATGTTCGAACTATTATATGTACGGTATTAAAGGTGTAGATATATGCTCAATGGGAAATAAGTTAAATACCGTAATACATATTTCATACTACGTATGCATGAGATAACCAATAAAAGTAGCAAAAATTTTGATCTTAACTTTTATACCGTGTGAGACTCTTGATGAAAAAAGTTCATCAATTTAGTGCCCTTATGACTCTTATTTATTCTCAAGATTTCTATTTAACGTTTGTTATTATAGAATGTTGGCAATAATCATGAATTGATTCGATCTAATAGGACATTTCTAGAAAAGCAAGTTAAACTGAAGTTGAGAGTTTCAAGGAAAGAGGAATATAGAATTTGGAGAATCACATTATAGTTTTGTATTCACTAGTCGACCAATTATGATTGTTTTATGGGATAATCATAATTGTGAATACAATATATCATTGTTTAAAAAGAGATTAGAAGAGAGATATAAATGTTATCGATCGATCTAGGGTACTACACACTAAATCTACTCAGGATGTGATGCTCATTATGAGCTGTTATATATTCTTAATAGATGTATGGCAACGAGCTTTCAGAATATGCTGGCCGCACGGACTATTCACCAGTATGAATGTTGCAGTGAGGAAAATAGGATTCTGTTCGGCCCACCATGTCAAGTGGGAGTTGATGGATTTTTCTCTAATGGGCCTAAGTAGGGCCTGTCCGCCCATGTTGGTTTTGGCTCACCATGTGCGGGTGGGAGATGATGGATTTTTTCCTTTTTGATGGGCCTGAGTTGGCCCGTCCGCCCATGTTGGGCCCAAAAGGCCCGACCCGTGAGTTGAGGGCCCATGGAGGAAGTTATTAAAAATAAGGGAAAATCTTGGAGGCAGTGAATCGAAGAGAAGTTATGTATTTTGGAAGAAGAGATTACGCTCTCTCTGTACGTTAGGTCTTCTCACACCGTTTTCTCCCAAAAGAATAGAACATGATTATCCTCTGAAGATCAGTGTGGATTCTTCCTCGTGTCGCAACACCGGTGTTTAGTCCGTGAAAACAAGGTACATTCAATTAAGTGATGTGCCTTAGGATCGGTGATTCATGATTGTCCTGGACTTGCTTCCGCTACGTTGTTTTATTAGGATTCGATTCTGTGTCGAATCACTGTTTTGGGAATTCCGTTTCCTGAATTTTTTCCCATCACCGAGAAACACCAGAAAATTCATTGGATTTCCTGCTGAACTAAGATCGATTGGACACCGTCCTTCTCGATTTCGGTATTTTGGCTTGTAAGCCTCGGGAGTGGTCATGGGTTTGATAGGGGTTGTGGCCACCGTAGTTTACGAGGCGTGTTTGGTCAATTCATCATAAGCATGACAAACCCCGGCCATGGGTGCGTTTACTTTTGACAAAGTAATTTGTTCTTCGGTCCGAACGACTCATTAGGCTTGTCCAAACATGAGAACAAGAACTTCGAGCCCTGATATCTGACGCTTCCCGCTCATAGATCAAGTCTAATTTCAATATAATTTTTAAGTTTCCCTCGGCGCATGTTCGTGGGATCCATTCTGCTCTAAAGAAACCGATAACTCGAATCTTTCAAATAGTCTGCTAAAAGTCTCACTTATAAAATCAAGGATGACATACATGCCCATTGGATAATCTCTTGGGCGGATTGCCCCGGTTGGTTTCGCCGTAGGCGGGGTGGAATTTGTGTAAGTGCAGTGGAGCGGCCTCCAGTGTCCGAGTTTGAATCCCCGAAGTTGTAGATAGCAGGAAAGTTGCAGCTAAGCGAACTGCCAGACACCAAGTGCCTTTGGGTTAGTGCCAATCCCGAAACCAGCAGTCCCAAAATGCTGAACATTTTCACTAATGCCATCGTTCTTTCTAACTCAAACAAAAGCAAGTGATGTTTACGCTGTTCTTGTGGAGATGTGTCTTATGGCTGCTTTCCATGATCTGTTTTATACTCCGCTAAACGCAGAAGGCAAGGGCTGAAGTAAGATTATTGGGTTCACGGAATCGTCTCTAGTATTGTGCCGCTTGACATTGGATAGGACGGGTTAGAATATTCCATCCCACAACTCGAGGACTCCTGAAAATTACAAATCTGAAAGGGAATTAGTAGGATTTTAGTGATAGGAAAAAGCATGAAATCTTCTAATTGTGAGCTTGGAATTGGAATCAACATCTTTCTTGATGCTTTGTCTCATGCTTGCATAGTTATAATTGACGAAGCAAAGTTGTGGCCTTCATGAGAAGAGGAACACATGGTGGGGAACACCCCACGACTACGACGACCTGCGAATCCCATATTCGCATCTTCCTTCACTTGCAAATCAGTCCTCAACTTTTATTTTGGTTCGTAAATTAAGGCCCACGGCATTTCGATTTTTGTTAATTAAAGGCCTTCTTCCAACGTTTTGACCATTGATCGATCTACTCTTTCGACAATGTATATGGATCGAATTCTGACTCTGCGAGCACAATCAAGTCTTAAAATAGCAGACCAAAAGAAAAAATCTTAAAATCATCATGGTTTTCGAAGTCAAAAGAATCTTATAATCTGTCTAGTTGGCCTTTTTAATGTTACAGTGCACTTTTTTGGCAAATGACATGCAACTCTTTCTATTTTAAAACAATCTTCTTCGAGAATGTCCCTCCCAAAACCCTCAAATGGTAATTAAAAGGCTAGACTGAGCAAACTGAAAATGTAGTTGGCACGAAATAAAGATACTAATTTGCTGAACTTAATCAGACGGCGCCTTGTTATCTAGGATATGAAGAGTTGTACAAGCAAAGATCACTTACGAATTTGCTGAACTTAAAAATAAAGATACTCTTTATTAAAGAGTTACCCTTGATTCCATGTGTGTCGTAGGCTTTAGAGTCCTACTCTTCGCAAGTGATATTTGCTTGTACGCATCACCTCATCATCTCCTTCCTTTGCAATACAAGGAATTTAAAGCATAGTCAATGAGAGTTCATGTCAGCCAAACCTTTCTTAAAATATCAGAATACACGTTAGATTAATGAGTCGGATACTCATTTGCACCAAGATATTCTTATGTAATTTTGGCTCTTCTATATAAGACTAGGAAATTTACTGATTTTACTATCTTTGCCAGTGCCAAATTTGCTAACCTTAATTGCCAAACCTAAGCTAACTACTATTCAAGTCCTTCAAGAACTTGACCCCATCTTTAATGCTATGAACTACTTCAATATTAACACACTTTATCAAGCAATTTATACAAAAATGATGGGACTGTGCCCTATGGTTTGACGCGCAATGAAATGTGTGTAAGTCCGAGTTGAGTCGAAGTATCTATATGCAGAATTGATGCGAATAACAAAAGTAAGTAGAGGAATCTTTCCAAGTCTATTTTTAACATCATAATTCAATAAAAACGTTTATCTAAATCCGACCCATACCCACTGATCTCACAAAAACCCCACGGGATCCATCCTTCATTACATGGACTCGATGCAAGTACTCTTCAAAGCTTGGTTGGAGTTGGGCCAGCCCATAATATTGTGTAAGAAGAAGGGAATACAATCTCTATCCGCAAAATGACAACCCTACTTCACAACAATTCTGTCCCCATTCACCGGCACCATATAGGAGGGTCTGTAAAGAAGTACCGACAGAGAGATGAGGGCAGTATCCATTCCTTGATTATGCCCCAATTCCTAATGAAAACAATATAAATGTGATCTGCAACGGAGTAAATGCCTGTTGTTTTGATTGTGCCGGGAAAAAAGAGATCAATTTTCCAGAAACGGAAGCCTGAAGCTGAACCACCACGGTAGAAGTCAGCAAAAGAGGTTTGCTTTCATGTAACCCAAAAAGAGGCCGCTTACGCGCATGCAAGAAGACAACCTGTAAACTGGAGTTGAGTATTTTTCCACCTTTTACTCGCCAAAATTTAAACAATTGTTCAAAATCTATAACACTAATCAACGTGTTGACATTCATATATTGCGAAAGTTTTAATTTTGTTAATTGTTTAAAATTAAAGAACAAATTACATGCACCATAGTTAATTGTTTAATTTTGTTTAACACTAATCAACGTGTTGACATTCATATATTGCGAAAGTTTTAATTTTGTTAATTGTTTAAAATTAAAGAACAAATTACGTGCACCATAGTATTTGCCAAGGCAGAAAGACGAAAAGTAAAACTTGCCTCGAGCAAGCCCACTACTTGTGATCCAATTACACGTAACGGCATGATGCCCACAAAGTACAGTAGACTCTCCCTTAATTTATGCAAGTTCTTTGTATTTATAAATCTATACAAAACCAACATAACCAGATTTGATATGCTAACTCTTAGACTTCATTGACTTGTACTGGTTAATTTCTTGTAGGACTCCAGTCCAAGATCACAAGTAGTGGATAACATATGGAGGTGATCAGTTCACGGACGGGTCGGTTCCCAACACGCTTGGGAACCGAACTAGAGGGCCCGGTTTTCGGTTCCTCATTCTTGAAATTGAGAACCGGCTCACCTGATCTTGGAACCGGATCAATCCGGTTCCCAAGTGGGTCAAAGAAATCAGCAGGCATGTTCCTTTCTTTTGTTTTTGTCTGATTTTGCCCCCTCTATGACTTGGGTTGTTTGTGCATACGTGGATGGAGGATTCTTCAAGGTATGGGGAGAGCACCTGTGATGACTCCTGAAGGGAAGATATACAATCGCCAGCACTGCAAGGTTTGGCCTTGCAGAGAGGGGAAGAGGAGCAGACACGAAGGTTTGGCCTCTTCCGTTCCACAAACAGCAAAACGGATATGGAACGTAGAGGATGGAGACGTAGAGAAAGAGGGGATTGAAGAGCGTGCTACTCTGGAAAGGACTTGAGAGATAGAGAGAGAGAGAAAGAGAGAGATACAAGGAAGGAGATTCCAAGAAGAAACCTCAACGGGAGACCCTTTCAGACGTGAAAAGAGAGGTCGGCCAGGGCAGCAATTGCGCGACAAGTCAGGTCTCGTTCCCTGACTTCTCTCCTTCCCCGTAAAAGAAATTGGGCAGGCAGCACTTTTGATTTTCCTTGCGAACCTCGTTTTGCTCTAGACATTGTCACTAATCTCTCATCTACTACTCCCCTTCTGTCTCTCTCTCTCAAGGTACTTGAATCTTTGCCGTCTCAAGATATTTAGATACACAAAATCAGTCCGATCTGAGTACTCCAGGCGGGCAATTTCACATCTAAAACTAAGAACTGATCCTAAATTCACTGATTCCAATTTTATATAATTGGAAACCAAACTAACACTCCCAGGAGCAAACTGATCTGGTTCGATCCGATAATTCCTTTTATTTACCCCTGAATTAACTAAAACCCCACCGGAGCCTCGTTGCCCAAAATTTTACAATTATGCTAAAGGTTTATTGAACCTATCGAGTATATTTCCCCGTTACTTG
Organism: Eucalyptus grandis x Eucalyptus urophylla; assembly: GCA_028830015.1. Classification (NCBI taxonomy): domain Eukaryota; kingdom Viridiplantae; phylum Streptophyta; class Magnoliopsida; order Myrtales; family Myrtaceae; genus Eucalyptus; species Eucalyptus grandis x Eucalyptus urophylla. The sequence continues at coordinate 30,609,086 of CM054188.1, read as the reverse complement.
TAAAAGAAAACAAATAGAAGATAAACAGGGAAAACCCTTGGTCCTTTCAACCATCTAATCGTTTTAATGGTTAATTGAAGTTTGCTTCAACCAGAAATTTTAACCAAAAAAAAGAAAATACGACCTTATTTCCAGAACACATCATTATTATTGCAATGGTGTCATACTCTATTATGGGTGAGTTTGGCTATGCTTACACTTTATAACTTTGCAGCTACGCTAATGATATTAATTCAATAATTCTCATGAAAATAAAATAGTGGGTTGGTAGACACCTTGTAAAATACTTTATAGCAAAGAATTTTATTTTTTTTAAGAGAGAGAACGGAGGAGCTGTTTTTGGTTATGAAGCTCAAGCGGACGGCACAATAGTGGCACCGGTCCTAACGCCACGTGACCCTAATGGCAAGTTGTCACGCAATATGTAGCTCTTTGATTGCCCTAATGTTGATGCAAATGTCGAAGACCCAGACAACACAATGCAAGCAATATCTAGCTCGCACACACGGCCCTTGCATCAACTTTGGCCTCAATAACCCAAGCAACGCCATCGCCGAGGTCGTCCAACCCCAGACAATCGGGACGACGGGGGGCCATTGATCCACTGGTGAGTGGTGGCGCAACTCACCTCGCTCGAGCCCTCATATTGACCTCTCGTGTCCGCCATCTTGGTGGCCTAGTTCCCTCGCCGGGGGACTGAACAAAGTTTTCACCTTCGCGCAAGCCGACTCCTGAGGCCACGAGACGCGGATCTGATAAGGCGAAAAACTCTTTGGCGAGACCCCCGCTTTTGCTCTGCCTTTTGGGTGGTGAGCTTTGAAATCTAAATCGATAGGCGAGATCCAAAGAGAAAATTCTTTTTTGTGGAAAACATTTCATTAGCCTTTGAAGATTGCTTTATTTTAAAGCCCCAAAGCCAAATTTACGGCTGCGTGACCCTTGCAAATCTTAACCCGCAAATCCACCCCGCCACTGAACTATGGGAATTTACGTCAGTGGTTATCCTTCCAATATAGACGGAGGATGTGGGAGTTGAATCTTCACATTCTCAAGGATTAGGGTGAGAACAATCTAGTTTTAAGATTTCGATTCTCATGGTCGAAAGTAGAGTAAAAATCTGAAAGTGAATTTTAGAATAGAAATGGATCGGGATCGAAAAAAAATATACAAAAAAGAAAAATCCACCCCCACCGTGTCCGTACAATATCGGGCGACCCGGCTTCTTCTCGCCGTTCAAAACTCGCTCGACTCAACCGACTCAGCTCCCCTGCTCTCTCGTATTCCCTCCATTTTTCTCTTTCCTCGCCACCGAACAGAAAAGCTCTCTCCTTTCAATGCCGGATTTGCTCTCGCCCCAGTCGCCAGGTTCGTCCTCGATCCTCGTCGTGCGACTTCTGCGGGTACCCTCCTCCGCAAACCCTTAGTCTGTAGGTGGGTTTGTTTCTTTTCTGCCTTTCGGGTGTGGTTTTTTTTTCCGGTGTTGGTGCTCCGATGGAGGGAATCTCCGGCGAGCTGAAGCTTGCGGAGTCGAAGAAGGAGAGCCTCTCTAAGGCGTACGAGCGGCTGCAGTCGGAGTTGTCCTCGTTCCTCTCGTTCACGCTCCTGTGGAAGGACCTGGAGGGGCACCTGGATGGCATGCGGGTGTCCCTCGAGCGCCGCGCCGAGGAGCTCCGGGAAGGCGAGAGGTCGCTCGCGGAGCGAGCCCGCGACGTCGCGTCGCGGGAGGAGGGGGTGCGGTCGGCGCTGCGGAGGGTCGAGGAGCGCGAGGACGAGGTGCGGAGGAAGGAGATGGGCCTGAGGTCGGCGGAGGAGCGGCTCGAGAAATGTAGGGAGGAGCGTAGGATGGAGGAGCGTGAATTGGTTGCGACGCGCAAGGCCCTTAGGGAGTGTATCTCGCTGAAGAGGGACAAGAAGAAGGAGCTGAGCTCTCTGGAGCAGTTGGCTGAGAAATGTCGCAGGGATTATGATTCGAAGAAGGAGGTGGTGGAGGCGCTGCGACGGGAATTGGACTCGAAGGAGAAGAAAGTCCGGGTGGTGCAGAGTTTGCTTGTTAAAAATGCTCGGGAACTTGATGTGAAAGTGGAGGAGTTGGGTTCGGTGAAGCGTTCTTTTGATGAGTGCTCTAGGTCAGTTAAATCGACAAGGGAGGAATTGAGTACGGTGCAGAGTCTGCTCGACCAGAGTCTCAAGGCGCATCACGAGAGTGAGAAGCGGCTGAGCATTCTGGATCGCACGATTGAAGAGCGTGATAAGGAGGTCTTGGCGAAAGCCAGAAAGTTGCAGTCTTTAAATGACTGTCAAGTTGAACACAAAGAGAAGGAGGGAGAACTCAAAAGAATCTGTAAATCCATCGAAGAGCGTTCCAAAGAGCTCGGAATTAAAGAGAGTCAACTTCATTCAGTCAATATATTGACAGAGGAGCAAAAAGGCGAGCTCAAATCCAAAAAAGAGGAGGCTGAAGAAATCAACAGGTTGATCAATGAGCGGTTGGCGGAACTCGCTCTGAAAGATAGCGAATTGGAGTCCATCAAAACATCTATTGGAAAGCTTTCCAAAAAGCTTAAATCCAAAGAGGGGGAACTGGAAAATATGACGAATTGGGTGAAGCGGTGTAATGTGCAATGTATGGAGCTAGAATTGGGGCGGCAACAGCTTGATTCAATTGCAAAGTCATTCAAAAAGTGCTCTAGGGAAATGGAGTCAAGAGAGAGGACTACTGTCCATTCTGGGGTAGTGGCTCAAAAATGGAAACACCCATTAACAAATGGACCTGTTCTAGCTTCATGTCAAAATTCTCAATGCACAATTGCTTGTCAGGAATCACACCAGGTCCTTGGTTCCTCGGCAGTGCCACCTGGTAAGTGGAGATGCACCTATTGACTTGAAATGTTGAATCTTGTTGCCAGTTTGTATATTTTATTATGCCTGGTTTTTGTAATATTATTCATGCCGTGTGAATTTTTGTCTCTCTATGCAAGCACGGTTTTGAAACATGGTGATGGCTCTGTATGTTGAGTTGTGAGAGATGAGGCATTCTGCATTTTTTTTTTCCTTATTTGCATTGCATATACAGCACCAATTATCTATTTGATCCAATGAAAAATCTTGGGGATGCTAATGACTACTTTCTGCTTTAGGTTCAACTTTTCACCAAATCCAATTTCATATCATTGACTGAACACTTGTTTATGTTATATTAAATAAATTTTAAATGTCCATTCTGTTGATTTAATAAATTTTAACTCATGTCTAATTTGATCAAAGTAAGCTTGTCTTTGGAATGTATTCTGAAGTTGACCAAATGGATCCAATAATGTTCCTCTGCAACCCCTTCTTTTCTATATTTTAGATTGAAATGCCAAATCCATTTATATGGGTTCAGACAAAATGCTCTGGTTCATGTTATTTTGGCATCACATATATGTATATATATTGCTTTTTTCCAAAAGTACCATCTTGTAGGTCAAGTTCTATAGTTGGAGCAGCTCAAAGAAATTTCTCCAAAGATGTTTAATTGGCAAGCTGGAACTTTTTGTCTTGTTTATGATGCTTGTTGTGCATTTGAGACTTGAGATCAATTGTATCCTCTCTTTCAAAGTTGGACTTTCCTTAGTCTTTAATTTTTTTTTCTTGGTCATTTGAAAGTCCTCATGGCAAACCACGTTTGGTGCTGTCATCTTTATAAAGGCAGTTCGGATTCTTAACTGTTGAATTGTGTTTGATAGGTTCTTTTGGATCTATTCAACAGTGGCAAATAAAGACTGAGAAACCAGAAAATTATGCTGCGCACAATGCAGATGATTCTTCTGTTGAATATCCACCATCACCAACTATCTTAGCTATAAATGATTCGCAGCTTTTCCAAACTGAGCTTGAGCTTTCGAATGAGAATGTTATGATATGTAAAGAAATCTCACATACACTGCAAAACTCATCTGACCCTGCAAAACTTGTTCTGGATGTTATTGAGGGGTCTTATACTCAATACTCAAACACTGAGGATGTGAATTCGCAGACAGTTGTCATGAGGAGTCAAATTGTCATGTTAGAGCAGCTCGTGAGAATTTCGCCTTCAATAACACATGAGGTTAAAGAAGGAGCAATGAAGCTGGCAAGAGAATGGAAAGCCAAACTGTCTGATAAATCCAAAAGCGATTTGGAGGTTTTGACATTTCAGAATTTCTTGGCTGCATACAATTTGCGTTCTTTGTTCAATGATGTTCCTCTGTTGGGTCAGACCCTTGGTCTTGTCAATGAGATTACAGGTAAATTTTCTTTAGTATCTGTTTTTCTGTCTCGCGACTTTTTTCCTTTTTGCTTGAGGATGGCAGTATGTGATGTAGATTAAATCATCCTGGAAGTGGGACAGTCTATTTCAGATAGCCAAACGGCAATTTTACTGTTTTCCGTTGTGGTGCTATTGTTGCATTGGATGGGAGCATGGGTTTTCAAACCCCTTTGATGGGACCCAACCTTCCCTTTAAGTCTAGCTGTTTGCTCTTAGCATGTTGTGATGTTATATTGTAGACCATCCTCTTTTTCAAGGTAAGTTGCTCTCTTGAGCACTGTGAACTTTGATATCATTGAGCCTGTAGAAATGATCTTTAAAGTTCAGAGGCAATATTGTTACGGCACATCCATATGTGTGCTGGGGGATGCCTAGTGTTTCTTATTGGCCTGGGTGTAAATGGCCTTGTTTTACATTTACAATCCCCCTGAACCTTGTCTGGTTTTTAATAACTTATTTCAGGGGTAGCTAGCATACCGGCCTCTCCCCCCAGTGCCCATCAGCAACTGCCCAGAGAGAAGAAACGTCCGGCTAGTGACCCAGCAATCGATTCACAGTCCCAACCCTGTGCACGTAAGTGTAAAAACAAGATGAACAGTCAAGGAGGATGGAAGTAGGCCGGAGCTATGTGTGGCTGACTCATGCACCTGGTATTGCCAGACAAATCCCATATGTTTTCCATGGAAAATTTTGAGCTGATGACGTACAGGATGTATAGACGATAGGTCTTGTTTTCCCAGTAGAATGTATAGAAAGGTTTCCTAACATGTGTTGTCCCATGCTTGGCAAGCAAGTTAGTGCTTTTTGTCTGCAGACTTTCCTAGCAAGCTCTCAGTAAATATTTATAGAATTTTGCAGAATGCTTCAAACAATGAATTGCCGAATTAATATATATTGTTCAATCATGTCTTGAGTTTGAGTCTGTGAAAGAAATCCGGTTCAAGCAGAAATTCTGAAACCCGAATAAGACTTGTAGTTTGACATCCGGACAAGTAGAAATCGTTGAATACTTTTCATGTTGGATTTGAATTCTTAATTTGAGAAGGTTTCTTAATTTGAGTAGGTTTCCTACTTTGAGTTGGCAAGTCAAGTGAGAATGTATAAAAATAGGATCATATTTGAGAATTACATAATAGAGCAAGTAAGAAGAATATTAAGGTTCTCTCAGTGAGTTTTCCAAGTACATTTTTTTGAAAGATAGTGAGATAACATCTTAGGTTTTATTGCTACCCTAGGGCAATGAGATATGTTTCAAGGGAAGTTGATAAATTATCAAGCAAGCGTGAATGATTTTCATGGTAAGGTGGCGCCTGTGCCTAGCATGGGCCTTCTCGGTCTCTACCAATCACAATTTTTCATCATTCAATTATTGAATTTAATTTGCTTCGGAGTAGCTACTAACTTATAATGGACTGATTAGGAGCTCAACTATGCGGTGAGAGTTTGCCTTACTCTTGCGAGCAAGAGATTATGAATATGGGAGTTTAATTACCTTAAATTAGACTAACACCGTTTAAGTACAATTTTTTTTTATATGAAAAGGTAAATGCGATCTTCATCAATTTTTTTTTTCTAATTCCCCTGACATGTGAAAGTGTTCACAAGTGATGCTCAAGCAATTAATATAAACAACTAAGCAATATTAGAGTAATAAAGAAGCAAAGTAAAAAAATTGTATTATATTAGAATTTAAATATTATTTATATATTGAAGTATAATTTTGATTTTGTTAATTTTGTTAATTTAATAGTTTGTCATTTAAGAAAAAGAACTTTCCTAATATGGATGTTAGAAATCATATCCACTTTTATTCCGCCTCCCTTATAGGATAATTTTATTTAGTCTATATCATCTTTATATCTTACTTTATTTTGTATTGAGTAGGCACTAAATGCAGGAAATGATAAATTTTATTTTATCCTAATTGCCAAACGCAGTTAATATACAACTTAGTGGATAACCCCAATTGTGAATAAATGCATTTTCACTAAGTAAATATATATATATATATATATATATATATATATATATATATATATATATATATATATATTCGAGAAGGTCTGAAAAACCCTACTCCTATCATGTCCATTGCCATCGAAATCGAGCGTTGTACCGCGTAGACAATAATTTCTCTATGTTTAAGCTACAATTATCGATGTTTTCCCTGCCAATATGAACTTCTTAAACAATTCCGTCGGGGTGTCTTTTTCTTTTATTTGCTACAGATAGGTCCATTGTTCTCTTATCCTAGAAGGATGATTGTACTGTTCCACTCCCCGAAAACGGATTTTTTTTTTTTACTCCATGTTAGTATATTTCTAAAGGAATTGGCAAGGTTAAGAATGTGATGAACCTCTTAAGTAGCCCACACCCGATCCCCGGCCATTGCAAATCTCTTGTCGCCAGATTGCTTTTAGGATCACTTCAAGTTCATTGGCCTAAGATACCATCAACTCAAAATTGTCTCCCATCAATTTAGTGCTCTCATATTGGAATTTTGTTTTTACGTACTTACGAACTCAAGGGTGTAAAGTCTTGATATAGACATTAAGTTACAAATTCAAAATCGACACGGCTTGACATTTATTAACCTTCTTTTATTAAAAAAAGATTTACATTGAAACATTTTGACAAAAATAAGAAGAGATACAACTAATAGGTTCAAATAGAATGACACAAAAGGAAGAGACAGCACCGTAAAGAAAGATATGACAATCGAAAGTGAGATGGTAAGGTAATTGTTTAAAAGATATGTGTGTGAATATTTGTTTAAAAGATGACGAATATGAATCTTATTGAATCTTAATTATAATGTATTAGCTCACACCCTCGTCTTTCTCTATCATACATTCAAATAAGAGGTTTTCTCCCTAATTGTGTAGGAGGATTCCATGGAAAACAATCATCGGCCTCTTGGCCAACGTCACCATGCCTACAAGGACCGTTGGGAAAGATCTTCCAAAGGCACCTATGCTTGCAATATCCTACGTCCCTATCTTCATCATATATATCAAACCTCTGAAATTGACCCGGCCATTCAAAGCTGCAAAAGAATAACGTCCCCCCAAAGATGTTGGGTTTGAATACGAACTCCCACCTGATTGGTATACTGATGAATCCGAGATCGTCATCCTTGGATTTGCAATGAACTGTAAGAGTAGTGCCAACCGGCAAATTGTTTTGAATTACAACATGCATCTTGCCCCAAACATCTCCTACACAACTAGCTAGCAGCAAAGAACAAATAAACAAGAGCTTGGTTGATGAATTCATCATTGTGGCGTGCTGTTACTCCAATCTCAACATCATTTACCTATTTCAGGATGAAGAGGGGGAGGATGTTGGATCTCGCCACCTTGCCACAGCCATATTACCGTTTTCTTTTCCTTCCTTTTACTCTGGATTAGAACCCCAAGTTACCTTTTATTATTCTTTTTCCTTTTTTTTCAACTTTGGGATAAGAATTGCCAAATAAGATCATCAACAAATTAAGTATAATATATAATGTATAGATTAATTGTAATGACCCTGACTTCATCTCTAGGGTCTTGAGTAGCATGTCCTATTTTCACGACGTCCCAGACTTGTCGTCGTCCCGATTTTTTTTTCTCTTGTTACAACCATATGCGGAAATATGAACAAATAAACTCCCCGAACAAACAACAACTACAAGACTAGGGCATACAATACATAGAATACACTACTTTATATTACAACAATACATTTACAATCCCTTTCTCTATATTACACTACAGGTATCCACATAGATCAGGGGAATTCCTATCTCGTTTAGCATGATTGGAGCTCCCAAAATTGATGTGAGACTTTGATGCTTACAAGTCTAAAAGATAAGAGAGTGAGTTGAGGGACTAGGTAAATACAAGCCTTAATTCTCTATTAGGAGGACATCTTATCAAAATCTAGTAAGTATAGTACTTGCAATATAATATTGATGGCAGATCAATGGTAAACTTATTGCAAAATTCCAACTAGATGTTCATTACCACATATTTCAATACATGCTTACCTTTAGCTTATTAATAAACACGTCAACATATCATACTTATGCATGTACCAGTATGTATAAGAGATTCATTTAACTTTGTCTTGGCTTGACCATCCTCTCGGCTCGAGTGAGGCTTATGGCTTCATGCTAGGCTTCTTGAATTGACCAGAGCATTTCAGTTTGACCGAGGCTTCTCAGGGTTAACTTCCCGAGACTTCCGGACTTAAACCCAAGCATCCCGTTAGCATGAGGGTGGTGAGGGTCCTTTTTTTTTTTTTTTTTCATTAGGTGATTACATGTGGTGGATCACGGTCTTTCATCTTTCATCTTAGTCGACGCATACAAATGCCTAAGGGTATGCTTATTCAAGTTTGTGTACCATGACCTGTGGCGAGGCCGTGGCCGCTGATCGGCTAATGAAAAAGAAAAGAAAAACAATGATTTTTTTAAATGAAAGAAAAAAATAAAAAAAATAGATTTTATCGGTTTAGTTCGGTTAACTGAACCGATATAAATTGAACCGGTTAAAGAAGTTTCGGTTTTTAATAAAAACTGAATCAAATAAGAACCAAACCAAAAAAAATCGAATTTTTTGGTTTGGTCAGGTTGGATTTTTTATTCGATTTTTTTTGTTTGGTTCTTATTCAATTTTCGATTCAGTTTTTAATATCCCTATTTTCCACAACGAGCAACCTTGGCGGCTTGGCCGTGTCACATCAAGCCAAGGCAACGTGTTCGGTTCCATACGATGGAGACCGATCCTGCAAAGTTCTGATTTTTATTATTTCTGTAGGCTTTTCGGCGTTTTATCCCATGGCTTCATCACTCATTGCATGCAGAAGACGTCACATTCTTATTCCTTTTTGAGATATAGAAGTGGCCTAAGAGCTTGGTCAAGGTCTTCATTTGACGCTCAGACTCACGAAGAGATTTGTATTTCGAGAGTTCTCACCTGATTTGGTGACTCATCGGTAAAATCAAAGTTTAATGGTCGCACCCTTTTACCGCCGTCCTCGCTGAGTCATTATAAGCCATGCCATGAGCAGCAGCAAAATCTCCAGCCGCGCCCTGCTGTCCTAGTCTGCGAGAGCTGTCCGTCGCTGTTGCTGCCGACCACGCCGCTGTGAAGCGTCGTCGATTCCAAACCGAAATTGCGTCAGGCCCAAATTTGAAAGCAAATATTCGAGCTAGGTAAAGTTTTTATCCAATTTGATTTTTGAATATTTTTTTTTCTCGTTTGAAATATTGCCACCTTGATCCAATCTTAGAAAGATATTATTATATCCGAAATATCAAGTGGCGTTTATCTTAGGGATCATTCCCTAACTTTACAACATGCATATAATTGTCAATTCTATTTCATGCCCAGAATATGACTCGCAATTGTATGAAAAGTTGTCAATCTGATCTCGTGCCCAAATATGATTTGCGATTTCAAGAAAATCGGCTAATCTGATCTCATGCCCGAGATATAATTCGCTGATTTTATTTGTTTCCAAACGTAAATAGATATGGATGATAACTTGGGTGCCAGATTTCGTTTTTTGTTTGATTTGATTTATTCTTGTAAATAAATAAAAAAATCTCAAAAAGATGTAACTAAGATAGAGTAGGTTTTAATTGACATAGATCACATGCTAGGATAGGGTTTATCTAGTTAGAGATATCATCCAATTTAAATTAGGATTCAATCTAGATTAACCCTTAAATTGAATTGGATAATTTCTAAAACTATGTAATTTATTTTTAAAATTTTGAATTTTCATGGAAAAACACAATATATATATATATATATATATATATATATATATATATATATATATATATATATATATATATATATATATATATCACATGCATGTTACGTAGTTTAGGTCACGGCATATTGCTATATCATGCGTGTGTCTCACCTAGAATTAGGTTGTTCCTTGCACGCCATTTACTTATTACATGTTTAGGAACATTTAAACGTGTAGCATATTAGGATAGTTGCATTAATATTTGCCCATCATTAAATTAGGCCATGTAAGTAACGTTGCATGACATATAGTTTGCATATTAGGTTCACGTTGCATGTCATCTTAGTATATATACATTTTTGTACATCATTGCATTGTATTGCACATAAGTTAGGCTTCATTAAATAAGAAAAAATCTTTAAAAACTGGGTGACCGCATGCTAATTAGAAATCATATCTAAGGCTATTGATGTGAATTTTGAGTCAACATTACATATGCTTTCTTGCAATTTATTCATTATTTTATTGGATGTTAAATTGGTGGATTGCGCACTTACATGGTCACCTCACATGTTAGGGAATAGTAAAATAAATTCAAGCTACCTGATAAACATTTTTTCATGAAAAGAATGGTACTGGAAGAGCATTAGAGAAATTTAGTGTAACCAAGTCCCCAAACCCAAATTCTCTGGTTCATAAGAGTAAAAGAATTTTCCCGTTATTTCACTTAGATGTATAATTTACCTACCATAAATTGAGTATTGGCAATTCTTAGATAAAATTCATTTACATGCTAAAAATTTGAAAATAAGTCATGAATTAGTATGAGCTTGGAAAAGCTCAAGTTAAATCTAGACTTAGTAGTCCATTAGTCAAATGTAGTTCACCTGAAGAGAAGTCGCAACAACGATCGACCATCCCGACACATCTAAGGTTCGTAGCCAAGCCACCATTGGCGTGCTTGACCATAGGCAAAATTACCTATCTCAGCTAAGTCGATGGCCTAGTGCATAGGCTCAATGGCCGACCTTGTGGCCGGCTTCCACCTATTTGATCGGGCCCGCAATTGGCTTTAAGCCTGGCGCATGGCCAGCATCCGAGCCTGGCTCAATGCCGGGCTCATGGCTGGGCTACTAGCTTGGTCTATGGTCCTTGTGACTAGGTCAAAGGCCTAGCACGAGGCCTGGTCCATAATTTGGCACATGACCTAGCGATGGGGTCGCTGGGCTAATCCGGGAACTATATAAGGAGTACAACTGGATGGGGCCAGTGATAGTGAACGAGTATAGTATGGTAATGTTCATTGAAGCTTGGAAAGACTCTAGTTGTGAACAAGTCTAGAACAGGAATTTTCAATAGAGCTTAAAAGGACAATGCAAATGAACAGCTTGGTAAAGTCATCATCACCGATATGCTTGGAATGACTAGAAAATAGAAGAACGGACTGTTATCAGGACAACAGATTGTTGACTGGAGCATTTTCTTCATATGTGGTGGAAAAAACAAGGACAATACCAATGATCTACTGAGATCAACGAAGTCGAGGAATTAGCAGTGATGTTGATGTCCTTGGAGGTCTTGGGATGTTAACTCAGTCAATCAGTAGAGACAAGGAATTAACTAGGATGCTAATGTTCGTAGAAGTCGAGACAAGGAATTAACTAGGATGCTAATGTTCGCAGAAGTCTTTAGAAGCTAATAAAGCCAAGATGATCATTAGATGATTGATCCGACATTGTTTCACATGAGTTTGTCAGTGGACAACACTAACAGATCGATAATAATCAGCAATCCTGATTATGGGTAAGGGATTGTAACGATCTCAAGTCTTGGAAGGTGCCGGCCTTACGCTTATCTAATTAGAACATTGATCAATATGAAATCAGCTATTACAAAGGCTTGAAGTTCGCATCGGGAGCACTGGAGATGAATAAGAACAGTCATGACAATTTTGATACAAGACAGACACTAACGGAATCAGTTTGACTAATTTCGAAAAATGCCAGTGCCGGAGAGAGTTGTTTGATGCTCAAAAGCGATAAGGAGCCGTTCTAATGTTGGCAGCGTTAGAATCAATGGCTATTTCATGGAGTTGAGTTGCAAACAGTCATCTAAAGATTGGAATGACACATATACCTAATCCAAGAGAAGTGGTGAGATCGGGTGGAACGTTCATACTAAGTCTATAGCTTTGAGTGCTCTTCATTCTGTTGATAGCAACTATATTGATGATAATGTTTCCGTGAGGCACTACTAAATTGTAATCATAGTAGAGTCAAGTGTACAAGTGTCAAAGCAATGGTTTTATCCTTATAGTGTAATCTATCATGTGAAAGGAACGATACTTGCCGGTTATAACTTGCAATGCCCATTACTAGTGGATTTCAACCTAGTTGTGACTGTTAGTCTTGAGAGATGACGCAAGCTTGGAGATAAAACTAAATCACTATAAATTTCAGTATGCTATATTCTATCTCTTCATTATTAGCACTCTTGATTTCATAATCTGCTTATACTTTAAATTGTTATGCTACTACTGAGGTTTCACTTGTTGTCTCCACAATTTTTTTTTTCTTATTCATTATATTTGCTTCACACTAGGTTGTATTGTTAGCCTCAACAATGCTAAATTCATCTAACACTCAATATCGGTTTTTTTTTTCTCTTCTATAAAACATCTTTAATGCAATCTTTCCGTTGATAAAGAATCAAAATTGGTGGCAGCTCACAACCAAGGTGTAAAGGATTGCTCCACCAGCCAAGAATAAAGAATTGTTTGATTTACCACTATCAGTGTTGGATAAAGAATTGGATAAATAATTCAACTCACAAAGAGGAATTCTCATATACAACTCCGCGTTACAGTGGAGAACACTTCTCTATTTATAAGGGACTAAGACTTAAGAAATAGACAAACAAGAAAAGACGTGGACCTACCGAATATTAAAAACATGAGAACTAGAAAACATAACAAAGACCTAGGAACTTAGAGATACAAAATGACGTCAAGACTTGTAATCTTGACCCTTTGGCCTTGCGGTTCATCTTCCAAATTCATTCACCAGTCTTAACCAAAAAATAACCATCTTAGGATTTCAACAAATAACCAAGGAAATAGCTCATAATAGCCTCCCATCAACATGTTGTAATTAGTATTGAAATTAGCCACTATTCTGGTGAAATGAACTTAATTGACATGATTATAGTCTTCATGTGGATGCCTTCATTCTGGAACCACCACAGCAAATTATAGCCAAACTGTGTCTTGGCTTGAATGAACTTCGTTTGTGTTGGGCTCATCGATGAAGTTAAGTCAAATGCTCCTGCACCACTTACCGAATCTAGGTGCGAGGATTCTAGTCTACCAGTAGTGCAATGACCGACCCAAGAGGCAACATAATCGTTCTTTGTCATAATCGTCACTGCTTTGTACAGTGTTTTAGTTCGGTGTTGATCACATTTTTGTTGCTGCTGGTGAATGATTTTATGTCAGTCTAAATACGGATGAGTGAGATATTAACTATAGACCCATAAAACGGTAGGTCGGGTCGGAGTTGAGTGGTCATTTAATCCATATTGAACCATTTTCATGTAATGCAATTTTAGTGATCCACAGCCCAACTCATTTACAATAATTTGAGCTTGAAGTTCCTCCCCCACTCTAGTGCTCTCTCCACCATCTCCTCCATTGTGGCTCCATACTTCGCCGTGGCCTCCCTACCGCCGACGCATATCATCTAGGTGAGAGCATGTGAGAATTCCACCAGGGATGTGTGGGCAATCATCTCCTGGTTGCGCCAACTTCTCGGCGATGGCCTTCTTTTCACGGATCGTTCTCATCTGGAGGTGTCAATGAGAGTGAGCTGGCTTGGGGAGAGGCTGGCAAGGTCATCGATGATGAGGCCTCGGATGAGATCGGCAAGGCCGGCCCTGAGCCGGAGGCGAGAGTTGGAGTGGAAGAGGTGGAAAGGCCATGATGGGGCGCCACTCACATATCTAGAGAAAGGCATCCTTAAGCGAGCTCCTCCATTTGCAATCCTTATGTTTGGAGAATATGGCTTTGAATTGGGTAGAACAATGAAAACGGATCTTTAGAATATTTAAGTGAGACTTTGAGACGTAATATCACCTTATTTAAAAATTTATTTGCCCAATAATGTTGCTAATGGTCATAGCAAATATGCTCCAGAATACAATAAAGTCTCAAATGAGAATACTAAATAGTAATTTTAGTATTTTTCCAGGGTCTCTCTAGGAAATAATTGAAATAATGGCTATAGTTTTCAGAAAAAATACTCAAAAAGATAAACAATGATCCCTCTCGTTTTTTTTTTCCAAAAACTAACATGTATATATATAAAACACTCTCAAAACATAGGTAACTCTTCGTGAAAAATTGCAAAATATGAACAAACGTGTCCTTTGGAAAATTGTCCAAATAAACGAAGGGACCCATTAGGAAGAAATTGAAAACCAAACAATTGCAACCCTTCGGGAAAAGTTGCAAACTAGATAAGTATTTTTCCAAAGATTGTCTTGAAAAGACAAACAAAAATTTGGAATAATAATTTTTTAACATAAATAAAATTTCGAATTTATATTTTTTATATTTTAAATTCCAAAATATGAACAAACGTGTCCTTTCAAAAATTGTCCAAATAAACAAAGATGTCCATTAGGAAGAAGTTGGAAATCGAACAATTGCAACCCTTTGGGAAAAGTTACAAACTAAATAAGTATCTTTTCCAAAAGTTGTCTTGAAAAGACACAAAGAAAAATTTGGAATAATAATTTTTTTTAATAAATAAAATTTCGAATTTTTGTTTTTTATATTTTATTTCTGAAAATTCTCAAAAACAAAAGGCAACCTTTGAATTGATTAAAAATTAATAACATAACCAAAAAATAAAATAAAATAACAAAGGGGTTAGTGCTTTTGTTCGGAATAATAACTTTTTTTAATAAATAAAATTTCGAATTTTTAATTTTTATATTTTATTTCCAAAAATTCTCAAAAACAAAAGGCAACATTTGAATTGATTAAAAATTAATAACATAACAAAAAATAAAATAAAATAACAAAGGGGTTAGTGCTAAGTGTTAATCGCGCCAAATAATTGCGCAATTATTCGAGGACCCACACGAGGGTATGGTGGGGTCTAGCCCCACCCAATTAAGACCCCACCCAATTATTTCTTTAAGTACACAAAGGAAGCCCCACAATTATTAATTGGCTTACTTCCTTCAATTTTTCCTATGTGGGACAAGGAAAATATAGTGTGTTTTTACAAACAAATCTCCAACAATCCCCCACTTTCTTTGTAAAACAAAGATTTCAAAATTAAAATTTTAAAATTGCAAATTTCAGTAAGATTAATATACATATATAAAAGTCTCTTTCGAGTTAAATATTTACTTAATGCAAGTATATCAAAGCTTTATCAAAGTGACAAGTAGCTCGGTTTTAAACTTATATATAATAGGATCGGACATACCGCACATACACTAACCTCTTGTTTCAGTGAGAAGTTCTATATTACTCCGTAGTATTATGGCCTTATGTTTGATCCTGTTTCATGAGCTTTCTAGAAAGTAACCCTAACTTTCATAAGAAGCGGCACCACTTCTAAGCTCATATTAGTGAAGCATGTGTTTATGTTATTATCAACACATTACAAATTTGTATCATACTTCATTAAAAATTCAATTCAACCTACAAAACGTAATAGATGATACCAACTTCTCATATCAGGGCTACGTTAGTATCAAACAATCACATTCAATAACTTATTTTTACCCATTAAACCTTGTAACTAGTGATATTCTAGAAAAAAAAAAGGTCGAGTTACCATTATTGGTGATTTCAATTAAAGGGTTTCAGCCCCATTTCTTGTGAGATCATTATTACCATATATCTTGGTAAAGTTTTCATCAATGGATTGGCAAGATTATTACTTGACCTCATGTAGACAATTGTTATGATATCATCTTTAATCAATTGTCTCATATATTCATGTCTTAGACTAATATCTCTAGACTGGAGGTATATAATTAGGTCATAATTTGATATCCAACAATAAATTCTTAATCCATTCAGCTTCTTTCCCAGTTGTCGCTAAAGTAATAAATTCAGATTCTATTGTTAAGTGAGTTATACATGTCTGTTTCTTACTCACCCAAGATATAACACCTCCAGCTAGTGTGAAAATCCATCTAGAAGTGGAACGCTCATCTCTCATACTTGTAATTCAACTAGCATTGGTGTATCCTTCTAATAAAGTTGGATTAGGATTGTTCTCTCCCACACTTGTAATCCAACTAATATCGGTGTATCATTCTAATACATCCGAATAATTATTGTAGAACAATCCTGATACAACTAGTATCGGTGTATTAGAATTATTGTAGGGCAATCCTAATCCAACTAGCATCGGTGTATCCTTCTTATATAGCCAGATAACTATTGTAGAACAATCTCAAATTTTTAGTTCTCTTAAGATAACAAAAAATTCTGGTAATCGCGCAATTATTTGCGTACCTGCACGCAGGTATGGCGAGGTCTAACCTCACCCAATCATTCTTTTAAGTACACAAATGAAACCCTATACTTATTAATTGGTTCACTTCCTCCCACTTTTTTTATGCGGGACAAGGAAAATGCACTTAGTTTGTTTTTACAAACAAACCTCCAACACCTTATAGCGGAGGATCACATGGTCAATCATGATTCTTCATCGGCTTCTTGTTCTTGATCAATCTCTTTGTGGTCTCTTTCCGTACTGTCCTTTGCTATGAGCGTTTATTTCTTCTTTTGTCTGCGGATTATAATTTGATCCTCAGGTATCCTCAGTTCGCTATACATCAAAGTAGGGGCAGAACGAAGCTTAAGGGAGGGAAAAAAAAAAACGAGGTTGGGGGGGGGGGGGGGGGGTACTTTGAGAAGTGGCTATCGATACAGGCGGATAAACGAAATTTTCCCTACTTTGAAAAATTAATTAACTGTCCAAATCAATGGTGATGAATGTAGGTACTGTTTGAAAAAAGAAAAAAGAAAAAAGAGAAGAAAAAGCACATGGTGCTGTACTTATTAATTTTCCTATTTAAATTTTCCATTAAAATCTGCCACATTTCTATCCTCTTCCAATCGATAATTAGAGTTTGTTAAGTTATTTGGAATTTCTTGTTGTGAAACCTGAAAACTCCTATCTTGTACTAAGCGGTCCACATGCATGGTTGTCTCTCTCTCACTCTCTCTCTCTCTCTTCAAGTTTTGAACTCGAATGATAGTCTCCGATGATTGAGCATTGAAAAGTGCAATTCATGTTCCTGTCATCGCTGTGGCTTTCCTCATGGTATCATTGCCGACTGGTAAAGACAGAAACCTTTCAGCGAGGCGCACGCGTGGGGGTGTTCACTGGAAAAGGATCGATAGGCCCACTTGATGAACTGGATGGCAAAATTAGTGAGTGATGCGTACCAAACCCATGCATGTAAGACGTCCCCGCCAACCTATGCACGTCCATCCTCATAAATATCATAGCAACCAACCCCGAGCTTCGGTTTCTGGTCTCCCTGGTGAATTTCGTGATCTCCCCTTTTTACGAAGGCTAGAACCAACATGAGCAGCGCGCGCCTGCATATTTCCCATGAAGGAATGCAGATGGTTTTTGGTCTTACCATTGGTGGGAAGCTTATTGAAGCTCCGATCCGGGCTTTCTCCTCCACAAGGAAAAAACCGTTTTCTTCCGTCACTTATCAGCTTAAATCTAAAAGTTTCAACGTCATAAGACTAACTTTTAAGCATGCACAGAGTGCATGATTACTATTGTATAAATCTTTTAGGTCATAGGATCTTAAGATACGCATACTAATGACATCTCTAATCACTCTTGTGAGGAAAAGTTCATTTAAATCGTTATAGGGTAACTAATTGTAGTAGACGTGCTACCTCAGAACTAGGAGAATGAAACTCGCCTTCAATGTTTTTAGAAAGTGCATGTAGTGGACTTAACTCCGCACTCTATAAAAGAACCATCAGCTACAATATTGAAAATTGCCATTTTTGATTTCGTTATCGTTAGATTATAACAATTTAAGGATATCTTAGTAAACTAAATAGAGGACGCCAAATTTAAAAGTTCCATTTATGTTAGTACCAAATCTCGTGCGTGCTTTTAAAATTTGCAATCAATGTTGGCATCTAAAAGAATGTGTATGTGAATATGAATAATCAAAGTGAGTAATGCATGAACCATGTAATATTGTCACATAGTATATCGGAACTATAGATATACAAAAAGATATCATGCAGTAAGAAGTTGATAGAAACAGGTCCTTGCCTGAATTTGTGGATGGCTATCATATCGTATATTAGTAGATAAGCGGCGCCGAATTAGTGGATAAATGGAGCCAAAAAGATTGTAGGTGTTTGTGATATTTTGAATTCGTAGATAAGTGGCATACGATTTCTAAAACTATTTTTATTTTATGATAGGCGATAAAAGTTTGATTATAATAATATATTTTCTCCCTTGATTTTACATAAATATTAGCGTGCACGTAATGGAGTTTATATCAGCATTGATGTGCACGAAATATCCTCAATTATGTTTTTCCGTAAAATTTGTATTGTTTTGTGCTCGTGAAAAGCTCTAAGTTGATATCTGATATTGAATCATTTGATAATTATCACGAGATGGCTAAACATCATAATTATTTTAGCTTCACTTTTAATCTTTCCAGCCGAGTGCTTAACATAATCCCATGATCTGTGATGATCTAATCTAATAATAATGAATAAATACCCTTCCAAATTTACTGGATGCAAAATGGCCGAATTTCGAGCAGCGCATTGAATTCTCGCTCGTTCAATACAGCTCAACACATCGAACTAAGTAACTCATGAACTAAGTAACTCATTAACGACGTTACTACAAGCATTCAAAAGACATTAATGACGTTACTACAAGAATTTAAAAGATTACTCTCTTCATTCGAAACGAGTGGATTAGGCTAAACTGAAATCATAATCGAACTAAAAGCGCCACCATATCCGACACACGACAACGGTCCACGTGTACTTTGCACAAGTGCGATCTCAACTTCAAGTCGTGTCTAATGGATGCAACATCCCGTTTGGAATCAATTCCACCTGTTCGCCGCCACCGCCGCCGCCGCCCGATCGAACATTTCGCTTTCCCCTCTAAATTGAGCAAGAAAATTACCAAAATTAATTTTGGAATCCGAACCCAATTGTGGAAATAAAATCTTTCCTCGGATTCTAATTTCTCCTTCCTTCCTTCCAATTTTTTCTCTTTATTTCCTTATTATTATTTTACTATATTTCAAAAAAAAAAATCCGGGTCGGCCCGTTACACCCTATAAATACGCACGCACTTCCGCTCTCCCCATCGCATGCACGACTCCTCAGATCGCGACAGCAGCGACGAGAACAGAAGAAGAAG
This sequence comes from Eucalyptus grandis x Eucalyptus urophylla, assembly GCA_028830015.1. Taxonomy (NCBI): domain Eukaryota; kingdom Viridiplantae; phylum Streptophyta; class Magnoliopsida; order Myrtales; family Myrtaceae; genus Eucalyptus; species Eucalyptus grandis x Eucalyptus urophylla. The sequence goes on along the minus strand of CM054188.1, from coordinate 30,589,586 downwards.
AAGAGAAACCGCCCGCCACTCTTTACGAACATCACTTCGTCTTCCTCGTCGCGCTAGGGTTTCCCGATCGCTCGCTCGGCCGGGTCGTCGGTGGTCGTAGCCATGGCCGACGACGAGGCGCTGTCGAAGGACCTGCGCCTCGCGGAGGTGAAGCGGAGCGGCTTCCGCGACGCGGTGGAGCGCCTCCAGGAGCGGGCCTCCTCGCTCCTGCTGCTGTCGCTCCAGTGGAAGGACGTCGAGGACCACTACGAGGCCACGCAGGCCGAGCTCGAGCGGCGCGAGCGGGAGGTGCGCGCCGCGGAGGAGTCCGTCAGGGCGTGCTTCAGAGGGTTCGAGGTGCGGCTCGAGCAGATTGAGAGGAGGGAGGGCGAGATGGCGGCGAGGCGGGGGGCGGAGGCGGAGCGCAGGCGCGCGGAGGTCGAGAGGGGCGCGGAGGAGATGGAGGCCGCGAGGAGGGCGATGGAGGAGAGGCTCCGCGGGGTCGAGGCGATGGAGAAGCGATTCCAGGAGGCGAGTAGCGCGCTGGGCGCGATGATTGACGAGAGGGTGAGGGAGGTCGAAGAGAGAGAGAAGGGAATCGAGTTGGAGAACGAGAAATTGAGGGAGGGATGGGAGGCGTTCGAGGCTAGCAGGAGTAAATTGGAGTTGAAACTCAACGAAGTGCGGTTGAAAAGTGAGGAATTCGAGGGTAGGATCAAGAATCTAGAGTTGATGGAGAAGGAATGCGATGAGCGAGTCGAGCAGGCTCGGTTGAAGGAGAAGAGGTTGCAGGAGTGGTCTAAGGAGCTTGAGATGCAGAAGAGAGAACTTGAAGCGAGAATGAGAGAGGTCGAATTGAAGGACAACAGGGTAAAAGAATTGTCTAAGGAACTTGACTTGAGGAGCAAGGAATGTGAGGAACAGAATAATAATACTGTTAGGCCTGCGATAAAAAAATCGAGCGATGAAATTCATACGAAAGAACTGGCCAAATCACCAGATGCTGCTTGCTTGAAGACAATAGTGGATGGGAAGGACTTGCAAATTTTCCTCAATGAGCGCTGGACAGAAGGTGAAAAATTAAGACATGAATTGTTGGCGATGCTTAGAAAATGTCCTAACCCAGCGAGACTTGTCCTGGATGCAATGGAAGGGTTTTACCCTCCGCATTTGAAGAAGGGGAATGTGGAATTTGACGAGTGTGTTGTTAGGAGGAGCTGTATTTTGCTGTTGGAGCAGCTGATGAAGATTTCTCCAATTATTACGCCTCAGGTAAAGAGTGAGGCGACGAAATTGTCTTTCTCCTGGATAACTAAAATGAGAGCAGATGCTGAAAATTCCTTGGAAGTATTGGGATTCTTACAGCTTTTGGCTTCTTATGGATTGGCTTCAGCTTTCGATACTGACGAGATCTTATATTACGTGGAGAAAATTGCTCACTTTCGAAATATGCCCGAATTATGTCTGGCCCTGGGCCTTAAGGATAAGATTCGAGGTATAACTTTTGCCTCTCTTGCATTTTATATTGCTTAATCCAGTTGTTGTTTGCTGTCCATTGGCATCTTAACTGCCTCTTGATACCTGAAGCAAAATTTAGCACTGGAAAACGTTGCAGTGCCCATCACTTCACTTTCAGCATGCATTTTGAGTTCATAGTGGGCTTCAAACTCTCTTCAGTCAGTTCACACTCAGGGAGGGCTTTTTCCCAAACACAGCTGCACTAACGAATCAGTCTTTTTTTAGCCAGAGTCAAGCTGGAAATCTGGGTCTCAATTCTCAATGAAGTAACGTGATGTTGATCCATTGTTCAATCTGGTCGACCTGATAGTAAAGGAAGACAATTTGTTGTTGCTTTTTGATGTTATCAACAGAATTTATCATTCATTTGATGATGGTATCGAGGTTTAGAGCTCTATAGTTCGTTATCTTTCCCCATTTGTGGGTACGTTATGGGTTTCAACCATTCCTTTGCCGTTATGTAGGCCATTCCCTTTGTTAGGTTTTCCTCATCTTACCAGCCTCAGCCTTCACACTATAGAGATTACTGAGATATATGTCCAATCTCTTCGAACAAGTTTATCAAACACTCGATCTCAAAACTATTTCGTACCAGTCTGATGTTATTGTTATGCCTTTTTTACGTAACTCAAGCTTTTTGCAATCTACGGGTTAACTTTTGCATGGGGAGATATTTACACATGCAGTATCTTTGTTGGTTCATTTAATGAGGCAGTCTAATAAAGATAGTCACTTGACTATTGATATGGTAGGTTTCCTTCGGAATCTTGTGAAAGAGAAGAAACATAATCTGGCTGTAAGTTTTATTTATGCTTTCAAGATGGAAGATGAGTTTCCACCGGAACCACTCTTGAAAGAATTCATGAGACTCTCCAGAAGTGCTGCTGGGGCAACTCTCCACAATGGACATAACTCTCCTGAAGCTCAGGTATAGATTGCTCAGGTGGTATGCCATATTTCCTAATTTTGCATCTTATGGCTAATGCCAATTGCAATCTTTGTGTTCGTGATATCTTACAAACAGGATCAGGCCATGAAAAGAAGAGTTCCTGATCCGAAAGCTGGAGGTAGATCCGTTGAAGATCACAAGATCAGGTCAACAATTTCACCTGAAAATTTAAAGCAAGCCATTACTTCTATGGAGAAACAAAATGGGGAGCAAAAAAAAGCAGCTGCAAAGATCGGCAGCGTCGAAATGAGAGAACTGGATGGCAAACTACATAGCCCTGTTACAGTAGCTGCTTCCGTTCCATCCTCTATCCCTATCTCTGTGAAAACTACTTCTGCTATCACCAGTGAGACTATTGTCAAACCAGCACCAGAAACTTCAACCCCACTGCAGCATAGAGGCAAGCATCCACAAACAGCTGCATTGGCAGAAGTTAGATCGAATCCTCTTGCTGGTGCCAGTTCTAATGCTCAGTCATCGCACATCACGCATAAAGGTATAGCATATCTGACTGTCTGAGTAACTTTCTTTTTTGTCGCCCATTAACAAACATTTGAGTCGAAGTGGTTATTGCCATCCAGTGGCTGTACATAGGCCCCTAATTCTTTTGTCAGATTTTAAGTTTTTATCGGGAGGAAATTCAGCGCTGATATGATTGACTTTTGGCTTCTCTTGGAGTTAGCAACAAGGCACTCCTGATCAGAGACAAGTGCATAAATACTGTAGATGCCATCTCTTTTATGTAATTGTGGGTCTTGTTAGCAAATGCTTTTGCAGTGCTGGTTAAGGTAACTGGACAATAGCAAGAATGCTTATCAAGATGCTTCAGAAATTTAAAGATTATATATTAAGGAAACCGAAAGTGGAAAATTTACATTTGCATGCCATATTTAATAGTCTCAATGAGTGCCCTAGGTTGCTCTTCAAAGGTTTCTGAAATCGATCTCAATAATGTCTATTAATGGAACTAGTGCTGAATGAAATAGGAAAATTTTTGGAAGCTGGTCGGAAAGTGCTCGAGTTCAAATCGTCCAACCCGTCTAAGAGAAATGTATTTATTGTAGCATTAACTACCATAAAAGCCAGGTACCTGAAAATGGATGGTGGAAGCCTAATGAACAGGATTGTCATATTCTGAAACAGAATCTTATTGTTTATGAGCATATGAGCACTCATAATTCTTTTTGAGAACCAATGTAGTTATGCTTCTCGTGCTTTAACAGCCTTTATCTTTGTTGTAACTTTGTTTCAGTTTCTTGAGGTGCTTGATAATTATTATATACCTTTTGCTGTCTCTTAATGTGAAATTTACTATTGCATGATCCAGAGGCATCATCTGAGAATCTTTGCTCTAAGCCTACTGGTGAGATTTTGCGAAAGATACTCAGCAGGGAGGTGGAATATGAGTTGGTTCGTGATGAAATATCTGCTTTGCTTCTGTCCTCATCAGATCCAGCAAGTCTTGTTCTCGACACACTGAAATATACTGATCCATTAAACTCAAGAGATTTCATTAGGTTAGGTATCCCCGTTAAGCATCGCATTTTACTATTGGAACATTTAAAGGAATTTTCACCTATCATCAGGCCTCAGTTAAGTCAGGAAGCAAATCAGTTTTGTACTGTTTGGAAACTAGAGTTGAAGGCGGGGAATGATGATCATATGGAGACCATATGTTTTCTTCAGTTTCTGGCTGCCTTCAAATTGGCTCCTCTAGTTGCTGCTAATGAAGTTCTTAAACTCTTGGATGCATCGAAGTGGGCTCAACAGGTCCCTGATTCTTGTGAATCTCTGGGATTAGCAGAGTTTTTACCTGGTAAGGAGTCCTTCCCGCTACCTCCCTTTCTCTCTGTGTGTCCTAGTTTTGCTTTTAGCAGGAAAGAAGTTCAAGGAAACTGTGTTAAATATTCTGGTTCTGTTACTAGAATCTCAGGGTTTTCTTAGTTCATCAACAGGGTGCTAGGGGGGCTTTTTGACCAACCCCACTAGGTATAGCAGTTCCCCTGTTCGACAGCACTTGGTAATTACTAGAGATACACAGGTTTGTGCTCCTGGGGTGGCCTCAAGAGAAAATGCGAGTGTGGTGATTTGAACCCATGCCTTGATCAAGAAGGACAAACCCGCTCTCCACTTGAGCAACCCCTTGGGGTTTGTTAGAATCTCTGGTTAAAATGGTCGAGAAATTGCATCAGTGATTACATGAAAGGAGATTTTTAATGTGAATATTAAATCATTAAAAGGAAGTACTGCAGAGCTACATGTTATTAGCTTTTGAGAAATGCGGTATTGATTTACTTAACATGCATGGATATAATCGTTTAGTGAGATTAGTTGCAGAAGTTTCGTGTCCTTTATTTCAGAGGTTTTGAATATTTTCCATGCATATGATTGGCCTGGGAATTTGTCTCTCGTTAGAACCCACAGTACAGTTTTCAAGGAATTAAATGCTTGGCTGCTCTCATTTGTATGATATTTTTGCTTCAAAGAATCATTTATCTGCAGCTTCTTTTTATCTGACTGTTTCTCTCATTTTTCTGCTTCTTTTTGCCAGGCTTTATCAGAAATCTTATTGAAAAGAAGCATTGGATTGATGCTATTAAGTACATTAATGCACTGAAGATGGAGGACAAGTTCCCTCTAGTGCCTCTTCTCACTGATTATTTGGCATATTGGGAGAAAAGAGCAGATGAAATATCCAAGAAAAAAGACAGCTCGCCTGGCAGTCAGGTAAATGTTACCATGAGAAGTAATGCTTTAAGTCAATCTGCATATTCGGCTTCCACTCTTTCCTGAGGTCCTTATGCTAGTTTTGCTTGCAGATTGGGGCTATTAACAAAAAGTTAAGTGCTACGAAAACTGCAATGAAATGGATAGCAACATACAGGCTAGAGTCGGAGTTCTCACACAGGGATTTTGAAGCCTATATCAAACAGCTAGAAAAGCAAAAGGCCGAGATCGAAGGTAAACTGACAGTATCCAAAGCTGATCGATCTGCAGGATCACAGAATGTATTGACGCAGCAGGACAAAAAGGAGGAATCACCAGCACAAGCCACCTCTGATCACGTTGCCACCTCATGTGGTAATGCCCCTTCAACAGTCACCACCTCGACTGCTCCAACTTCAGCCACCAGTTCAAGCCATCAGCCACAAAAGAAGCGTGGAAAGAAGCGTAAGAGGATAGCTCCACAACCACAAACTCCAAAGGAACCCCCCAATGGTGGTCATCGTTCGACGCAGTCCTACAATAGGCACCCGATCGATACGCATAGGTTGACAAGGGAGGGCCCATACTCGGCGAGATCGTCTGGATACTATGGGGTGCCAAACCCCCTGAATGACTACCCTTTTAAACCATACCCTTTCAGTGGTACTGATCATTACCATGGCAGAACTTGTGCAGTGCCTCTCTGTGGTGGTCGGCCGGTACGTTTGGCTGGTCCAAGGGCTGCTTACAGTGGTCCTAGATGGTAAGTTTTTCCGGTCTGGTCTCATGATCTCATCCATCATGTAAATTCATTTTCTGCTCTTTATTCATCAGTCTATTTATGGTTTTATGGACCCAAAGACATGGAGAAGCAAGAGTTGGGCAAAACCCTTTGTGGAGCAAAAACAGTAGCTGTTTCAAGAACATTCTTCTTTTTCACCAGGATTATATCCTCTGTTCTGCTATTCGTTCCATATTTTCTGTATTGCTCCTTTGGCTGAACCACTTGCCCAAATGAATGAAATCCGAGTTCGGAGTTCTGCATTGAGGCAAATTCCAGTTAAACTGAATGTCTTGCTATCATACGATGACAACTGAGGGTCATGAAACGTGCAATTTTTACTTCGGATTTGAAGATTCTAAAGTGTTCTGCAAGTTTGAGGTGAGCCTCTGTTCATGACATGTAGGATGGAATCCAAAGGATCAGGATTTTGATGTCATACATATCCTGATTCTTGTTGTTGAATGTTGACATTTATGGTGATCCTGCGAAGTTTTTCTCATATTTCTTTCTATATTTTTGTTGATAACAAATGCTGTTATGCTGCCCTTTATTATCATACGTGACTCGCATGTCAAGATGTGTCATGCGGCGGGTATCGGTGTTAGTCTTTTTGTGAGATGAAAAATAATTTGAGATGATTGTGTCGTAAGATATCAAGTTAAAATTTTATTGGTACGACATCGGATTCTCTTTCTCATGGAGAAAAACAACCTAAGTACAGTTGTCCGTGATCGCTGGCCCTCGTCACCTCGAACAGCTGTTGCCGGACTTAAACCCGTATCACCACTTACTGCCTCGCCAGTTACCCCCGCGCTTGAAGACAAACCCTATGGAGCCGAACGTTACCCCCGCCACGACCTTATTTAGGCTCCATAGACAGCTGCGTAGTTCACCACCTCTGGACTCATCCCCAACCACCGTCCTTGAACCCGTCCACCACCACCACCACCACCAGGCTGATCGCCATCACCGCTGTACTCGTTCCCAACTATTGAAATTATGCATTATATTACCATGCACGACCGGTTGCTTTGGGCCAGCGGAGGGGGGGGAGACAGAGAGAGAGGCCGACACAAAAAAGCAATGAGTCGAGATGCTGCACGGCCGCACTGAGGGAGGGAGGGTTGTCTTGATGGGCCCTAACGAAGTTGAAAGGGTTGATCAAAGCCAGGTTGGGTGATTTGGATGTTTCCAACCTGGTTGTTGCTCCATGGGACTTGGTGGTGAATTGCCCAAAACAGTGTCGCTTTGCTCATTGGTTCACTTGAGTTTATGTTACCGGTCAAAAAAAGAGGCCGCGTCAACGCTTTCTATTGGTAGAATTGGACAAACTTAACAGAGAAACTTGATTCTACCAATTTAACAAATGTCAAGATTCTGAAAGTTCTAAAACCCGATTACATATTCTCACCGAGTTTTAAAGATTTTTGGTACACCTGTCTCTTTCTTTTTATTTGAAGCAAAGGTACAAAGGACATTGTACACAAATGTCGAAAAAGTCAGACTTTACCCCTTGACATGTCGTGTACGGCAATACAACAATGCCATTCGACAGGTGAAGCGGCTACAACAAACTGCACGCAGGTACGATGCAACCTTTTTAGGCTTGGGGTCTAATGTACGCTATCCGAAAGTAGGTAGGTGATATCAAAATTTCCCTTTTCTCTTGCTTCCAAATTGAGGTGGATATCAAAGTGTTGTTACATGGATGTGAACTTCAGCGACCAGATTTGGTAAGCACTAATATTAAACATTTGAGTTTGCCTAAACTAATGGACAAAACCACTTGGAATTCAAAGCTTTCATCACCTACTATCTTGGTAGGTGGACGAAGGGGGCTTCACCTAACTACATAGAAAAAACCAGAAGGAAGTGGAAATACCGTAGAAACTCAATTGAACTTCTCTACCGAATGCCATCACTGGAAAACCACAAAAACAGGCCAGCGTGTATTTGCTGGCTTGTCTTCATAGATATGGGGAGTCAATCTTGTAATTCTCCTCCTTATTTGGAATTACAGAGGAAAAGGTGGAGTTGATCCGAAACTTAAAACAGAAATTGCATTTGGGAACCAACATTCGTAGGCACACTCCAAATTTAGAGGTAATTCAGAGAATTTTGATTGATATTTCTTGTTTTAACGTACAAGGAAGCATAGCATGCAATGAATCACCATTTATGAAGTGAAATAATATAAACCTACTTCTTCTTCTTTTTTTTTGACTGAGATGAAAGGACTAAAGAGTGCAATTGTAATGATTTGACGGAGTGAACTAGTTTTAATTTTATTTTTTTTAATGAATTTCACTTATTAGAATTTAATTGTTACATTATAAATTTCGTTTTAAGGTGAAAAGATTAATTTTATCCAAGGCCTTTAGTTCTTGTTGGTGCAAATTATAAACGAACATATTAAGAGATGAATGCTTCCTACCCAGTCATTGATCACCAAAATCTAATTAAGGGCAATTTTTTATAAGACATATATGAAATGAATAAGTTAAGTAATAAAATAGTAGCAAGTTGAAATGGTATTTCAATCCAACATCAAATTCAAAAGGTTGGCTCAGTCAACCATTTGAATTTTGTTGGGGGGGGGGGGGGGGGGGGGGCACTTTTGGACTTATTATGAGTTGCAAAAGGTCGTGGGGGAGGTGCAATAGCTTTGAACTTTGAATGTCATATTCATTTTTTTCCTATAAAGATAGAATGTGTCTCTTCCTTAATTTTCTCTATTTTAACTAGGGAAACACTCATTCTCATTAAAAAAAATTAATTAATTTAGAGCATATATCTGAATGACTTTTATATTTTACTTTTTATTTAATGTCAATTATGCGGTTTATGCATTTTGACTTTTTAAATCCCCAACTCCTCAAACTTTTCACGACACTAAAAAATTGACATGTAAATTTACATAGAAATTTTTTTTTTATAATTTTTAAAATTATGAATTAGTGGGATCTTTTTGCCCTCTAATTTAAGTCCAAATAAATGCGTTCTTCAATAAGCATGTGCGACTCTATCAAATGAAGGTGGGAGGAAAATGACTTCTTCCCTTTTTTCGATTCCAATTCCACAAATTTCCAATCCCTTAAATTCCGTGGCCGTCCGTCAAGTGCGTCGTTTAGGAAAGCCGCGTATTTAGTGGCAACAACAAGTGAAAGTGAAATCACTCCAAACTCGATTGGCATTTAGCCAAGGGCAACGTCCTCAATGTCCTGTCAGCCGCACCGAAGAAACGGATGGATCCAATCTGAGCCGTAATAGAAATCATTTCCCACACCGTTGTGCAAAACAGACTGCCTGAATCATCCGGTCCAGATCGAACCAGCCAAGTTGGTTTGATTTTTTTAGAAATGTCTGTCCGGTTCTCAATTCCTAAAAGTGGAACTGGTGTCCAAAAGGTCCGGTTTCCAATTTCAAAGAGGAACCAAACCAACTATATATACTTTTTTTTATACTATTTCTTCAAAAAAATAAATGTAACCAGCTTTGTTTTTTATGTATTCATAACATATAGCATCAAGCAATGGGAATAAAAAAAGGACCGATTTCATTGGATTGGACCGGTTCAGTTTGGTTCCTGATCTGGTCCCTTATTCCCAATTTGGAAAACTGGTCCTCGTGGACCAGTTCCCCAGATTGGACCAAAAACCCATTACTCCTACATTTTTCCATAGCTGAACAATTCAAATCATCAATTGAGAGAGACGTGAAATCGAGAATCGGATCGGGACGGATCACTCCTACATTTCCCATAGCTGAACAGTTCAAATCAATCGAGAGAAACACAACACAGACATTAAAATCTCCCCGGAGTCTGTCCATCATGGCATTCGATATTCACCGAACGGAGCTGATAATATGATATTGGGGATTGGAACATTGCAGGCAAGGATGACGTGGAGAGAGGATCCACCAAGTCCTGCCTGCCTCGTTATTCTCTCACGTCTCACCAACCCCACCAACCCCCGCAAGAACAACTAGTCTTTTGATAATCACCAGCCATAAGCTTGATCAATGAACTGTCCTTATCCATTGCCCGTTCAACATGTTGATTAAAGAAACAATAAGTTTTGTCATCAACTCAACAAGTGGGTCATGCTAATCCTAGGAGCTGCGGTCTGCGTCCTCTTAGTACTTCGGGCAGGGGACCAAATGTCGAGGTTTCAATCGTAACACGGCTCTGTCTATACTATCAAGTTCGGTGTAGCGGCTAGCTCTACAGATATTTGACAACATCCAGATCCAAAGCTCGGGAAGAGCATTGCCATTTTTGAGAAGAATTACCAAAAGATTTCCAAATTCATTGCACTTGTGCTAATTCATTCCCAAATCTTATGACTCTAAACCTTTTTGACAATTTGTCGATGTAATTCATCCAAACTACTGACATAAATACCGGTCGTCCTAAGTGACAGCCAGTACTGGCATTGATTATTTTCCAAATTTTATATTTCTTTTTCCTTTTTCCTTTTTCCTTTTCCTTTTTTCTTTACTTCTCTTTTCATTTTTTCATTTGTTGTGGTTGGTGATGGTCTCCAATGCTTCCCAACTGAAACCTTGCCCATATGTGGGCTAGGCCATCACAAGCGAGGGCTTTGCAGCCCTTGCCTAGTGGCCAGCGAGCTTCGGTGACCCACGCCGCCCACAGTGAAAAGAAAAAGAAATAAAGGAAAAGAGAAGAAAATGAATAAATAAACATATATAAATAAATTGAAATTATCTACATCAACGCCCCAAGCGTGTCACATAAAACGGCCAACGTTCATATCAGTAATTCCTAGCCAAAATTACCTAGATTGACTATATTGATAAAATGCAAAAAGACTAAAGATTAAATTAGCCAAATTCAAAAGTGTAGGAGTAGATTGGCATGTGTGTAATAAATCTTAGATTTTTTGGATTTCATCCTTGATTTTTGACAATAAAGTTGACAAATTTAGGGTCGAGAGAAAATTAAGAAGAAACAATGTATGTGGCATTAGATGTCAAAGTTGGGAAAAATTTATGTTGATTCTTCTGCAATATTCGCGATCCGATTCCACTGCACTGATTCGGCTGATTCATGTTCCGTCCAGGATCCATTCACGGTCCACAAGGGCCAAGGAAATCGTCACGTTTCCTCTTCTGTTGCTTTCTTAATATTCAAATTCAACTCCTCTTTCTTAATGATTAGTCTTCTGACGTCTGCTGCACTAAGGCCCCCAACAAACCTTATCTGCGAGTATCTTCTGTGTCACTGGACCAATCCATTTGCTAAGTCCCTCTTAGATTTTGGCAAACCTATCATTTAGTCAGGCATTTATTGACCTCCTAATTTACCTGCCTAAACGAAATTTCCTGCCATTGAAAGACAGGAAAATCCCATTTGTCTATACATGCGTTTGAGTGTATACACCTTTTGAACCCGTGTGGTGGAGGTGGTATTTGTATAAGAAAAGGACTGGTCTGATTTACCTTTTTCCACCTTAAAAGGGCCATCCTGTGATGAAGGCCTTTCGTGCACAGCAGACGGTCCTTATTCACCTGCAGCTGTGCAGCATTTCCTGATTTCCGGGACTAGCATTCTTGTTTCGGCACCAGGGGTGGCGGCCGGAGTTTTGTAATTCTTGATTAATCCGTCGAAATGGGCAGCCTCTCCCTCTCAAGTGTTGGCCTGACCATGGTTTGTGCACCCGTCATGGGTGAGTCTGTTGACCAAGTGGTTGAAGAAATGCACAAGGCGAAGGCACAAGGTGCAGACGTAGTTGAGGTCAGACTGGATTGCATCAAGCAATTTCAGGCTCACCAGGATCTTGAAATCATCCTCAAGAGCAAGCCGTTACCGGTTATCATTGTTTACAGGTACGCATGTTTCTGCTAAGGCCAGGTTTTATGCATATTATCAGTTCAACATACAGATTTTAGATTTTTTCATTCGCCGGTGGACCTAAACGTTGTATCAAGGCATTCAGGCATACACTTATCAATTGGTGCAAAAGTCCTGTTAATTTCAAATCTTTCGGGTTGTCGTTTCTCCTTTCTCCAAACTCAGGCTGCCAGGTTGGCACTTCCCGGGCTGCCACGTAGCCAATTCACAAGGAAAGGACTTTACTGCACTTTTCCTGAAAAAGTTTGGGACTTTCGCACTTCTATGAGGTCTAGAACTTCCAGTGGAGTTTTCTCATTGAGAGTAATTAAAAATCAAAGTCCTTGGAATGGAAAAGAGAGCTTCTCATATCTTGAATTCCAGACATTGTAGTTATCTGCTGCAGAAATCAGTGCATGAGTGTTGACACCGGCATAATTATTAATTATGCATAGGTCAAAAGATTAGTCCCTGCTTTTTCCATAGGTCAATTAACTTCCTGTAAATTCTGCAAATTATGTGAGTTGAAAAAGAAAATCTTGTGGATGGTTTGCAAATGTTTGGAGCAGAAAGAGCAGAGAAAACAATGAAATGGTTCTGCTCCTTGCGTACCTCTCCTTTCACTGTTGATGGAACTGAACAAGTACTATGTGTGTGATTTATGAATATCTAATGAACTTACCCCCGTAGGCCTAAATGCGAAGGGGGGCTCTATGAAGGTGACGAGACAGCCCGGTTGGAAGCACTTCATTCTGCTCTGAAATTAGGTGCTGATTATGTCGATTTCGAGCTCAAGGTATCAAATACTATTCCACAACCCTTTTTTAAAATTTACTTCTTATGAATGGTGCTTCAGAACATTTTGGTATAATGACATGCAAAATGACTCTTGAAAAGCACTCCAATTTTATGTCTATTTCCAATCAATCGACTTGACAATTTCATCTGAATTTGTGTTATGAATCTTCAGGTTGCTGCTGAACTTATGAGTAAGCAGAATAAGTTGCATTGTGGAGGTACCAAAGTGATAGTTTCATGCTTTTTGGATGGCGTGACCCCTTCAAAAGAAGAACTTAGCAATCTTGCTACACATATGCAAGCTACTGGTGCAGATATTATCAAAATTGTCACTAGTGCAAGTAACATCACAGAACTGGCCAGACTTTTTCATATACTGTCTTATAGCCAGGTAGGAACCACATGCGAATACTGCAGTTAACTTATTCCTTTTTTTGGATAAGCAGCCAAAAAAGCCAGATTCTTGGTTTAATTCACACATAAGTTTAACAGATTTCAAGTTGAGATGTGCATAAGTACTTACTCCTACATGCAGATGCCAGTAGTTGCATATGCTGTTGGAGAAAGGGGTCTTATCAGCCAATTGTTGAGTCCCAAATTTGGCGGTACTTTAGTCTATGGCTCAATAGAAGGAAAGGCGGTTCCCGGTCTTCCTACTTTGGAAAGCCTAAGAAAAGCATACAAAGTTGAGCACATCGATTCAGATACGAAAGTTTTCGGCCTCATCTCAAAACCAGTTGGTCACAGCAAAGGTCCAATTTTGCATAACCCTACGTTTAGACATATGAATTTCAATGGACTTTATGTCCCAATGTTCGTTGACAATCTTAAAGAATTCTTCGAAGTATACTCTACCCCTGACTTCGCTGGTTTTAGGTATGTCTGTGCACTTAACATTCAGTAATCATTTTGTACTGCTTTATGCTTCCAGTTACTGCCAGTATCTCATTATTCAAATTGGTGGTTCCAGTACATTTAATTCTTGCTCATTGATTATGTCGGTACATCATAGTCTCTTGCTCAACTGACTCCTCTATAGCATTTATAAACATATACAAGCTTCACTCCATCTCCTGCAATCTGGCTAGTCTCCACCTACACTTTCCCATCTCTTTGAACGATTTCCTTTCGTTTTGAATCCATTTCCAGTACAACAGCTTGCGAGAAGTCAAATAATGCATATCTACTCATTTTTTTAGCCCTGGCTTCTGATCTCTCGAATTTACTTCACTGTGATGACCTCCTTAAGTAAACTTTGTCTGTATAATTACAGCCTTTTTTTTTTATTTGCTGGGATTAAAGAGTCTGTTCGAGTCCTTTTGTTTTGATGTAGACATGAATTTCTCTTAGTTGTGAACCGCAGTGTGGGGATTCCATACAAAGAAGCCATCATTCAGTTTTGTGATGAAGTACATCCACTCGCTCAGGTGAGCTTCTCTTCCTATTGCCCAATTTTTGACGACATGATTGTCTGGTTCTTTCCATCTCTAAACTTGTTCTGCTCATAGCAGATCAACACATACTAGATCATTTTTGTTTTCCCTCCTTTCATGAAAAAAAAGCAACATTAACCTTCACTGACTCAGCCTGGTTCATTTTGACTATAATCTAAATCCTTAAAAGGAGAACATTTGATAGTCCCCAGGTTGTTTTTATTTCCTAAATTTTATCCAACTTTTAGTAGCAAATGAGTTCTCTGCAATATAAGTGATGCAAAAAACTGCAATCTGCATGCTCGTACCACACAAATAGAGCCTCTCTCGCACTTCTTACTTCCTTTTAAGCAAGTAAGCTACAGAACTTCATTCATTTTATCTCAAATGACTGCACTGCAATTGCCATAAATATGCAGGTTTATTTACCCTGATGTATTTTTGATTGATTCTCTCTTCCTGATGTGTGGTCTCAATCACGATCCAAATATGTTGATGTATTGACTATCCCCCAAATTATTATCTCTCATCAGACCATTGGTGCTGTTAACACTATAGTAAGGAGGCCTAGCGATGGGAAATTAATCGGGTATAACACAGATTGTGAGGCTTCAGTAACTGCCATGGAAGATGCTCTGCAAGGTACTTAAATTTTCAGCGCATATCAATCGAAGCCTTGTTGAGGAAGGGTCAAGAAGCAGAATTTCTTATTGCTTCTGCCTGTTGAATAGTGATAAACTTCACAGTTTAAGAAAATTGACTTATCGGTAGATGTTCATTGAGTTCTTGCAGAATGTCGATGCATTAATGGTGAAAAGTCTTTGGTTTCTCCACTGGCGGGCAAAGAGTTTGTGCTAGTTGGCGCTGGAGGGGCAGGACGAGCTTTGGCTTTTGGTGCTAAAACCAGAGGAGCTCGGATCATTATTTTTGACATCGATTTTGGTATGCAGACTTGGAATTATTTTGATTTAGCATGAATTGACTTGTGATTGTTCATAGATAATTGTTCTTGAATTGGATAATAAATACTTCCACCTAATACTGTGGTGTTTCATGTTAATAGAAAGGGCAAAGATGCTTGCTCATGCTGTTTCTGGCGAAGCTAGGCCTTTTGGGGATTTACCTTATTTCCAGCCGGAGAAAGGGTCAATTCTTGCTAATGCGACACCGATTGGAATGCATCCAAACAAGGACCGAATACCGGTTTCTGAGGTCCCATACCTGAAGTAAATCCCTTCATCACAAAAGAGATAGTTTGCTTGTTGTAGCTGAAGATGCTTTTATGTTTTTTAGGCGAGTTTGGGGGTTTTCCAGCTCGTCTTCGATGCTGTGTATACACCGAGAAAAACCACTCTACTAAAGGAAGCTGAGGCTGCCGGAGCAATTACTGTGAGTGGAGTTGAAATGTTCCTCAGGCAGGCCATAGGCCAGTTCAATCTCTTTACCGGAGGAGAAGGTACCTCTTCAGTTTTCTCTCTTTGCTTACACAATGCATTTTTTCTTTCTCTGATGCATATTGCCTTTCTTTCCCGGATATAGTAAGAAAAAGACTGAAAATTTTGACATGCCTAATTCACCAAAAAGACATCGTAGTTTCACCGAATGAACAAGATCGAATTTCTGCTTCACTGAGAATTCATCAGTCTTGTAGTAGTCAGGTCTGCTTTCTTTTCCTTTACCAAATTGGTGGCACGAAGCTATGAATTAGGAAGGATTGGTCGAAAAATCTTTTACATTTGTGTGATCAAAACTGGCTTTTGAGTACTGCTGTTTCAAATCTAATTCGGCATCAAACCATCATGTAGGCAGCTGATTTCTGTTTCAGACTAGCTTATCGTGTGGCAATCTCTAGTCCTCTCAGTTTTGCTGGAATTGCCAGAAGAAAATTCCAAGTTCGTCTTGGATTGGTGAAAGCTTCTTAGTGTACTTAATTTATGATAAAGCCATGCATCTTTCCCACTTTCGCTCGACATAAACATCACGAGATTGCTCCAATACGCAGAACTCTATTAAGATCACAAATATAGACCGCCCGCATCTGATTCACGATGGACACGATGAGAACCGAACTGATTCCTTCTGTCTTACAGCACCCAAGGAGTTCATGAGGGAGATAGTTTTGGCCAAGTTCTGAACAGCTGCGACAACGACGATGCTACAATGACAACATCATGTCCTCGTTTGACTGTTCGCCGAAACAGCTCTAGCTCAGCGGGGAGAAAAAATAAAACAGTTGAAGTAATTTAAATTGGTGTCATCTGTTCGAGTAAATTCATTCCGTTGTATCGACGTACTTCACCGTGCTACTCCAATTGGTGATGGAATATCCAAAGTTTAAAGCTGTTCTCAACACAATTTGAATGATGATTATTCTTTCTCCGGCGAGGCATACGAAGCCATATGGCTGAGAGTTTGTTGCAGTGGTGCTACACGCACAAAACCAACCAAACCGGGGCTAAAGAGTTCGATCAAAACGAACCACAACACATCAGTACAACATAACATCCCCACAAAGCTAAATTATGGGTAATCGACTGCGAAATTTCACTCGAGATTTCTTTGTTCAGTCCAATCTTTCTAGTTTGGTTTGATGGAAATTTTTGTGGTCACTGCGAGCAAATGTAGTAGAAAAAAGAAAAAAGGAAATCAAATGGTGATGGTTCGACTAAAAAGGATGGAGATGCGGGGTATCGAACCCCGTACCTCTCGCATGCAAAGCGAGCGCTCTACCATGTGAGCTACATCCCCCTTAGTGATCATATCCCAATATTTTTTTATCTAATATACTTTTAAAAGGTTTGTCAGGGAGTTTTTGCCTTCAATTAGTAAGCTTGGAGTAAAATAGTTAACTAGGTAGTTGGTTTTCTATGTATTTACTTGAAATAATCAATTTCGGTTAGTTTTGTGAAGCGTTGAAACGTCTTCTTTTTTTTATTCAATTAATAAGCTTGGAATAAAATGGTTACTTATGAGTAATATTTTTTATCATAACGATGGGATTATATTAATAATAACCTATGTAATTATTTTCAATCGAATTATTGTCAGCTTAAGTTTACTTATGTGAAAATAAAAGGAATCTGAGGTGACTAAGCAAGCTAGAGAGTAGGTCAAATATAATCTGAACACGCAATTGAAGACTAATATGATATATATAGTTCAAAATTTTATACCATGTTTAGTCAAACAAATTGTATTGATCAATTTCAAGAAAATATGGGTTAAAATCTACCAAAAATTACTTATCAATTTTATGAATAGAGCTTACGAGAAAACATTTCACGAATTCGTTTAATTCTGCATATAATTTTTATGTTGTGTTATATATTTTGGGAATAAAGGCCTTGGCCAGTGGATCCACTTGCTTATTATATGGAGGAGACACTAAGAAAAATCTAATAAAAACTAAAACTATGGAGATTCTATAAATTGACCCTATTTACCACATTCGGGCCCAAAAGATCAATTGGGCTTAAAGTAGAGCTAGGCTCCGCATATAGTATGCCCTAAGATGCTTATCAGACATATGGGGTCTATGCTTTTCCACTTAAAATCCTAAACTAATACTATCACAACACATATATTTCAAAATTTTCATCTCACAAAAATTCCTAGATCGGTAATCTGTGACACATTTTCGCCAAAGTAATTTTTTGCCAAACAAAAAAAAGAAAAAGAAAAAACTAAACTTGAGATTTTTTCACAAATAAGTGATGGACAATGTGTAGAAGGTGCACCATTATTGTAAAAACATGTGCACTTATGTAGAATTAGAGAATTATCAAACATAAATTGAAAAGGCAAATAGATAGAAGAAATGTGAAGTGGATTTATATAGTGGTTTAACTTTTCCACCTAGCCCACACCATTCTCCCAATTCTAAAAACCTCAACAAATGCCGAAATCCATTATGTAATGCTTGAAATAATATAGTTTGTACACAATATGTTGCTTCCACTTGAAACTTATGGAGTTGTTTCTATTGATTCAAGCACCTCTTACAACACCATATCACTCAATTTTTATGTTACAAACTTTGCAACCTTTATAGAGATTTATAATAAGAAACCATCCAATTTTTTTAACAAAGAAAAGCAAGAGATTTTAACATGACAAAGATAGAGTTGTTTGCAAGCTTCTTATATACCACCAACCACTTCATATGTTTTTAAGACTTCCAAGCTTGAAAATGGCCATTAGGGTCGCATTTGGTGGGCTAAATAAAACTGTGAATATAATAACTTGTGTCCTATTTGTGTTTGAAATAATGCAAAATCTAGTTATAGCTTCGATAGAGCGCAGATTAAAAAATCTCACCCGGGGGATGGAATAAATCTGAATAAGATATGTGAAATTTGGAAAACTAATAAATCACGTGTTCTTTTCCCAATTCTGCGCTCTCTAATTGCTCTTCCTCTCTTTTACCTATCATCTCTTTCTAGTTTCAATTTCTCTCACTAAAATGGCCACCACAAAACTAAAGCAAGAGCACCACAAAGCTACCTAGAGAAGCCTTTATCAATGCGTTGACGAGGTGGGACTCACCACAATGGCCTGAGTAGACTTCAATGGCCACTACTCCTCCCATTGACAACAACCTACTTCCCGCTGTCAGTTGTTGGGAAAAGCAGCGCTAGAGCTCATGGGTTCCATTTCAATCATAAGTGGCAGAAATAGTGTGGAATTTTTCTTGATGAGAGTTCAAGTTTTTTTTACCTCGGCCGATGATCATATTGAAGACTAAGTTCTTGCGCCGACGAAGGAGAGGCATCGTCCTCAAGGTCATGAAGAAGTGGTGTCCGACACAAATGGAAATTGTAAAAGGCTTAACAGTTTTTACAGCTTCCATGGTATATTTTTAATTTTAATCTTGCAAATGAAACACTCATTTTAATAATATTTATCTAAATCAATACTATATCTGGACATCAACAAAAATTGGATGGGATATTTAAAATCCTATCCTATCATTATACTATCCAACAAAAATGTTTGGACAACCAAACGTAACCTAGAAGTTTTGCCTAGTTAAGTAGTTGTTGGTCTAACATTCTTTGACCACGAGGATGTCACTCTACAAAGCATTAAAGGCCATTTTTGAAAGTATAACATTTTGCTTTTACACTTTGTCTGATATTTCTTCTACAATCTGAAAAAGGGTAAAATAAAGTTGTTTTTAGTGAATTATGACACTTAAAAACAGTTGTGAAATACTAAATTTAGTCTAATCCAAATTGATAAAGAGTAGTATCTTCTTATTGTTGGTACCTAAATTTTGCTAACCCCATTGAATATGAAAATTAAGAGTCGACCCCACCCCTTAATAAAAAAAATTTGCTTTTAAAATCAAACATATATTAAACAAGTTAAGCAAGGGCTCAGAGTTTAATTAAATTAATTGGACTAAGCTAGCAGGAGAGAGAAACTTGGCCAAGCCCATAATCTTTTCCTTGTGACCCAATTTGACACGTGCTATGCTCATGTGATGGCTTAACTAGAAAGATTGCATTCTTGTGTCAAAATTGGAAGTAGTGAGGAATATTATGTCATAAAATTTGACAAATGGAAGAATAATGAAAATGTATCTTAATTGCCTAACATGAATAATTCATATTGTTATAATATTTTTATTAATGTGATCCCAAATTAGATTTCATTGATGATTTATTATCCAAATCTAATTGATGATAACTATGGAGATTGCCCATATCCATCAAGATTAATCTTGATGGAAGACTATATCTACTAAGATTTGTATGGGTATATAATATAAATAAGTTATATAAACCAAACCCTCTTATTATTCTGATAATTCCAATTATTCTAATTATTTGAGAATCGGATGACACACCATTAATATTGAGAGGACAATTAGCTAAAAGTGTCTATTCATGATTCAAGCTCTGCTATATGTTCTTGTTTTCATCAATGGTTTGAGGTTAGTATAAAATTTTACATGTTTCCGCATTCAATCCTAATAATCCAGATCTTGGTTTTTTTGCAAATTTTCTAATAATTGATATCAGAGCAATTCAAGTACAAACCAATGGAGAACTGCAAGGTTGTGGAATTAAGAAATGCTAAACTTATTAAGAATGACTTGATTAGTGAAAGCAGTCACTTCAGGGACCTATTTTTGAGAAAGATCATTCAGATATTCTACTTTCCACATCAAGTATTAGATTGTTTGTTATTTGTAACACCCCTTTTGTTAATCAGGCTATTGAGCAACCAACCCTCGAAATTCTACAACCTACTGATATTAATTCGGTAGATCCAACCGTTGAACAATTACGAGAAAATGTTGAATAACTTGTTGAATAACATGCTCCTTAAGAGAATATTGATACAACATTAAGAAGATCTACTACAATAAAGAAATTAGTAATTCTTAGTGATTATATTGTGCATTTACAAGAATCTGACTATAATGTTGGTGTTGAGATGATCTTGAAACGTTTTTACAAGTCATGAGTTGTGATAAATCCATCTTGTGTTACAATGTAATGAAAGAAGAGATGAATTCAATGGCATCTGACGAAGTCTTGGATTTGGTAGAGTTGCCCAATGGGGCGAGAGCCAATGGTTGTAGAAGGGCATTTAAAACTAAGAAAGACTCATTGGGCAACATTGAGATATATAAAGCCAAACTTGTTGCCAAAAGATTCACTCAAAGGGAGGGAATTGATTAGTCGCCAAATATGTTTCCAAAGCTCACGGGGTGGTTGGTATGATGTTGAGGCCTGGATTGTGGAATTTTGATTTGCCTCTTCTCTTTTTATGGCATACGTACTATTGGTAGTATACTGACTATATTTTGTAGCTTTCCACACAAGTTTATCTTGTGAGATTTGAGTTTTCAGAGGGATTGTGTATTTCACTAACAATTTGTTCATCAAATAGTCTGCATTGAGTATGTTTGTCACATTTATCTTCCTCTTTCAGAATTAAGTTGGCCACTTTTGTTTGTTCTCTATAGCTAGTTAGTCCTCTAATTCTAATAATTCCACGTTTAAGCCATCTGTCTTGACGAATGTTAATTTTATCCCTGTTACCCATTAACCACATAACTGAGATAATCTCCATGCTTATTTACCTAGCATGGTATCTATGAAGCCTAAACTTCCTGAGTCTTTTATAAGGTTTAACAACTCCCTTTTATCCAATGAAGACTAGCTTTAGATTCAATGTTTCTCCACAATAATGTTGTATTTTTTTCTCTATTGAACGACATATAGAGACCGGGATTTTTAATATTGACATGGTGTATTGAGAAAAAGCTTGAACTATAGTTTTTATGAGAATTTCTTTTCCAGCTTTCAAAATTAGATTCTCCTTCCACCCTTCTAACTCCATGCTAAATCTTGCTAAAATCCAGGTGAACATTTGGTTTTTAGAATTTCCCCGATTTGATGGAATTCCTAAGTACTTTCTTGTCTATTGAATTTCAAGGACTCTTAATTCATAAGCCATATTTCTTCTTAAACACTATGGACAACCCATAATAAAAGAAATACCAAACTTATTCAAGTTGATTTCTTGCCTAGAAGCATAGCAATATCAATTCAAGATTAATGTTAAGTTTTGGCATTCTTTCACTTTTCCAATGATTATTCTATCATCAACTATTTTTTTCATCAAGATCGATAGGGTATTCACCATTAGGATGAATACATAAGGTGAAATGGGATCACCTTGTGTGATTCCTTTTGATGGTTGGAATGATACTCGAGGCTCGCCGTTGATTTTCATAATGAAAGATACTGTTTCAAACATAGTATAACCCTATCTATCCATTTCCAAAAAATTCCACTCGACTCTATCATAAGCTCTTTTCATGTCAAGTTTAAGCATTGCTTGGAATTTCTTCTTTCTTTTGTGTATTTTCAATTGATGTAGCACCTTTTGCACAATCAAGATATTATCTTGAATTTGCTTTCCTCCCACAAAGGCACTTTATTCTACTGCAATAAGGTCAAAAAGCTATGATTTCAATCTATTCGCCAAAACCTTTGAGAAAATCTTGTACACGAAGTTACACGAGCTTATGGGTTGGAATTGATCTAGTCTCTTCAGATAGGCACTTTTTGCACCAAAGAGATCTACGTTCTATTAAGTGTAGGATCAAGGTAATCCTAGTCAAAGATTCTCCTCACTTCTTGGAATACGTTTTTTCTAATTTTGTTTTTCCAATTTCATTCCAATGTGATTTTAAGGTTCCCATCTGGAACACAGCTTGTCGCACTTTTTCTAATGAGATTTCTGCAGAAAGCTTCTAATTCATTTCTTCCGTAACAAAAACTGGGCATTGCTGTGAAATTGGGTCGAAATTACAGGGTCTCACAAACTTGTAAAGGTTTTTAAAGAAGTCTATTGTCATCTCTTTCAACATCCTTGGATCACAAATCCATGTGTCCTTATCATTTTTTAAAGTTGATATTCTATTTCTCTACCTTCTTTAAATTGTCGTACCATGGAAATATTTGGTGTTTTTGTCTCCCCATTTTAGCCAATTTACATTTGACCGTAAGCCTCAATACATCTCTTCTTGCCACCAATAACTTTCAATTTGTTTAGTTAATTCTAAATCCTTCCTCTTCCCAATGACTCATTTTGACTATTGATCATATGCTCAAGTTCCTCCTTTTATCCATTAATCATCTTAAGGCTATTTGGGAAAGCCTTCTTATTCCACTTCTCTAACTCATGAGACACATCTTTCAACTTGTTAACTAGGGTGCGATCTTTCTAGCTAGCCAAATTCCACATCTTCTTTACTATCTTACCACATTCTGGCCCAAAACAATTTAAATTTGAATTCCTTTTTTTGCTTGCTGGATTCAGCTAAAAGATAGACGTAAGGGGTTGTGATCCAAGCTAATAGCTTCTAAAGCAAAAGGTTTAGCTTTAGGGTATATGAGTCTCCACTCAACATTGCAAATGACTCGATGTAATCTTTTCTTCGCATACTTCTCTCCTTCTCGGTTATTAGCCTAAGTAAACGCACATCCCTTACTCTCCACATCCATCAAATCATAATTGTTTAAGAAGTCTCGAAATGCATTTAATCGATAATATTCCACCATTCATTTTCCCACCTTCTCCAAATGGTATAGAATTTCATTAAAATCTCCTACGCAACCCATGGCAAAAAGTCTTAAGCATTTAGAGTTTTTAACCTCTCCCATAAAGCAAATTTATCCTTATATATAACAAAAGAATGAACAAAAGTAATTTTGCAAGGCTATCTTCTTTTGGAGTCTTTATAAATAACAAGAAACTCATTAGAGGCTAAGTAACCTTGATAATAACTTCATGATTCCACAAAATAGCCAATCGCCTTGCAATCCTACTTGGATTTACTACAAAGCAATGCTAAAACTTCAACTTTTGTTGCACTCTTTAGACATATACTTCATGATTCTTGGTTTCCATTAAGAAAACCAATCCGGGTTTATCCTGAGCGATAATGGCTCTCAAAACATGGACTGTCAGGGGAGTGCCTAACCCCTGACAATTCCAAAATAATATTTTCGTTTGTCCCTCGGTAGCTTATTAGGGCTAGCTACCAAAGCCCACATACCTAATTCCCCAACAACTTGGATTGGGCTTTCCAACAATTGAGTTTCATCCAACCTATGCTCATTAGTCTGCTATGATAAGGACAATACCTTCCATCTTTCTTACTAATCTTGGTGTTTATCTTTCTCAGTCTCTTATGCAAGTTTTCTTTTGCAGGTTGTGATGAAGGGAGCTCTAAGAGGAAAGAAAGGTTCACTATTGAGGGTGGAGAGGAGCCCTCTATTTTCTGTAAATTTTCATGACAGCTTTCTTTTTCCCATTTCATCTTGTGAATAGCTTTGCATGTTATGGGGACTATTTGATTCTTTTACAACAATAATTAGTTGTCCGGAATTTGATGGAGTCTCTAGCACCATCTCATTCAACCCATCTTCTTCAGAAATATCCCCGTAGAAAGCCTTCCAAAAGGGACTGCTTGCATTAACTTCCGCCTTTAGCCAAGATCCAAATAGTAACTTATATTTGTTAAAGGAAAAAAGGCTTCCTCATAAGGCGCTATCTCACATCTTAACATAGTGACCTATCTTTCCATACGAGTAACGGAAATTTAGGAGTCATTCATACCTAAAATCCAGCAAATGTTCCTTTCCTCAATAGTTTGAGATAATTCTAGAAACAAGTGAGGCAGAAAAGGATAAAGGAACTTTGGCTTTTCCAATTGCAATTGATGTGTCGTGTTTCAATTTTAGCATTCCCTTTAATTACATCTTCTATCCTTGCTTCTACAAGCAATCCGTAAATTTGCATCTAGAATGCGCATGAATCAAACACAATACAATAAGGGGGGGTGCTAATTTCCCATGGTTTCAGTACTATAAGGTGGCTGGAGAAAGACCATGGGATAGAATGAAGAATCTTTTCCTTCTACTCATTAGAGATAAATTCAAATTAGAATATCCCAAATTCCAAGTGCTTGCAAGTTACATCAACTGATCTCCATGCCTTAATCATGGTGGATGAGAATGCTTGGAAGTTTACATTAGGATTGTCGTACAAATGCCCAAATAAGGTTTGATGACATTTCTCTAGCTTTTCCTTAGAGACCACATCATGTAGGTCAAATTTCTTTCTCTTGGAACATATATGCCCTAATATTCTACAAAGGATAGCCATGTGTCTTTCTAATTCATTTTCTGTTTCCATTTTGACTCCATCACTCTAGATCTAGCTTTTTATATATTGTGGAAATTGGTAGGGATTACAAGCAAGGCCACATTGCATTTTCCTGAGACAACCCATATACTCCAGATGAACAAAAGCCGAGAGATTCAGAAAAAACTTAGTTAGACTAAAGACTAACCTTGTCGAGAGATTGAGAAGAGTCCCTGGCTAGAGGAGCCCTCTCTTCCAATACCAGTTGCGTGAAGGACATAAGAAGCTTAGCATTTTGCTAAGAAAACCTGAAAACTCATATTCTCCATATGGTCCGAAATCAAAAGACTCAGATAAACTCAATTGGACTAAAGTTGCGGGTTGTAGATTAGAAGCTCGACCCAAGGAAATTCTCCTCCTTGTGTGCAAAGGAAAGCAAATAGACTCTCAACCATTTCAAATTTTGTTATCGTTTCTGAGAATGGGGATGAACTCAGTATAATAGAAATAGAGAAATCAAGATAGCTTCTGTAGGGAATTTAGGGTATTAGGGATGTACTCGGTGGGTGAAAGCTACCCAAATGGAAGGGTATATGCAGAATTCACATGAGTAGAAGGGGGATTCATTAGGGTTTGGGTTAGGGTTTTGGGATCAAAGATGAACCTACCAATTGGTAGAGAGTGGCTCTTCAGGTGAGAAAGAAATAACCCATGTCATAGAATAATTCATTTCTATTGACACCTAAATTTTGAGAGGTAAAAACAGCGTAAGTGCCATAACCTTTGTATGACTCTCACTTGATGCCATAACTTTTTTTCCGTTCACATGGGTGCTATAAATATGAAAAATCAATTACTTGAGTGTCATCAGTAATTTGCCATGTCAGAAAATTCAATGTGCATGTCTGTTGTCCCACGTGGCTTTGTCGGCATTGACATGGATAATTTTTCTTCTCCAATTTTCCCTTTTTCTTCTATGAAACCCTTACCTTGGGCTTTCGCGGCCACACTGGGCAAGAGTTTTGTAGTTGGTGAGGGTCATTGGACTTTAAAAAAAAAAAGGGAAAAAATTCAGCAAATATATAAAAAAATTCAAAAAAAAATGTATTGACTAGTGATTGAGAGGCCTCAATTATTGACCGGAGAGGACACCAAAGGCCTCTACCCTTCCATCCCTTGGATAGAGGGATGATAAAAAATCGAGAGCTATGATTCAAAACTATCTTGATTTATCCCTCACAAGGAAGTGCCAAAACATTTGACTCTTCGCTTGTTTATTTATTTTCCTCTCTCTCTCTCTCTCTCTTTTAATTAATATCTTCTTTATTTTTCCCCTTCATAATTCTTTAATAAAATTTTATTAAATAATGAACAGTACCAATACACCCAAAATACTAAAATACCTAAAATATGTAATAATATAAATATGTATTTATATTTATATATTGAAATTATATTATAAAATATAATTAAATTCAAATATACAAATAAAAATAAGATAAATTAAAATAACTAAATTTTTATTTTCATTTTTTGAATTTCTTATATTAGAATCAAATATTATTTATATGGAAATATAATTTTAATTTAGTTAATTTAAGAAGTTTGTTATTTGAAAAAATAACTTTCTTATTATAAATGTTAAAAATCTTATCTATATTTATCCTACCTCCCTTATGGATAATTTTATCTAGTTCATCCCGACTATCAAATGCAGCCTATAAGTACATGGTTATGCCTAAAAAAAAAGGGCATTCATTATTTAGAGCACGAGAAGTAAAGAGGGAAAAGAGAGAGTTCGGCCAAACCTCCCTCCACATCGCAAGTAAACAAGCCATCGTGGAGACCTCAACCATTGTGTGGGTGAACCAACGAAGCAACTGCCCCTTCCGCGACAAGCCTGACGATAGGCTACCTTCCTCTAGCGGCTAGCTTTGGCTAAGACTCCCCCGACCGATGTCGTCGTGCTACCTCGTCCTCCTATGCTGACATTGCTGCTACCTCCAATATGTTGCTGCCTGCTCAACCAAGCTCGACATCCTCGACGACAGCAACCAGGTGAGCCTCCTATCGCCTTTTTGTTGTGCCGCTGTCGATCCCCTACCTAGCCGAACTCCTCTATTTTGCAAGTTATTTGGAGGCATTGCTTTGTTGAACTAAAGATGCAACCATCAAGCCATGACCATGACGCGATTATTACCTCCCTGTGACCCGTGAGCACGATTGGCCGAACACCTCCTTTCCCTTGGCTAGTTGTTAGCTAAGCACCATCACCATCCACCACCGTGGGTACAGCACCACCATTGTGATATTGAGCCATGATCTCGTCATCCATTCCAATTTGGAAGTAAATCTTCAAGTTAGGTAAGAATCACTATCCAAATTTCAATCATTTGATTTCTAGCCTTGTATAGATTGCAATAATGTGCATATTTTTAAGATTTAGGGTATCCTTCAAATTAGGATAATTTCCTAATCTACAGCGTGTATTGGTTGGCAATCCGCTCTCTAAATACAATTTTGACTGGTTGTAACATCGATTAATCCTATCTACAATCTTTTAGATACAATTGTCGGTTTTATTTATTTACAAATTTGAAAGGCTTGGAATATTCTATGATTATCTTTTGTGATTGGTGAATATTTTTGTGATGGATGATTGTTTTTATCTTTGAATGTTTCCTTAAATAAAAATTTTTAAAAAATCTCATGATAGGCTTGATTAGATTTTTAGGTACTCATGTTAATTCTCGATAATATTTCTTAATATATTGAGATAGATTTTTTTGATATAAGATGATTTTGGATAGGATGCACGTTAAAATAGATTCTAGAAGACTTGGGTAAATATCCGATTTAAATTAAGATTTAGCATGTTTTATTTCCTAGTTAACATTAGATAGTATATTAATTTTGATAGTTAATTATGAGTTGTTCTTGATTATGAATTTTATAAAAAAAAGTATCAAAAACATTATATTAGAACATGTTAGTTTCTTTTCTTAGTTAAGATCACATGTATAAAATGGTAATTTTTAATTAAGAATTTTAATGAAAAAATACAAAAAAATCATGTATGTCATATATAGAATTAAGTGCACTAATTGCATGTCATTCAGTAATTACATGATAGGTTCATTTAATTAAATTGCACATCATTATATAATTAAAATTGCAAATCATGTTAGAATAGTAGCATATTAATCATTGCCTATCATAAGAGCTTTTTTTTTTTTTTGTCGGTCCTACTCTATTCCTACTCTAACGTCACTCTCAGACTTTTGCTCTACCACCTTGCAGAGAGTGGAAGTTAAAACTCACCCCTGAAACTAAATCGTCCCCACTCCAACTCCCTGAAAAGGTTGGGATTCGAACCCCTCACCTCCCCCTTCCATGATGGAAGAGTGACTACTGGGGCAAACCCCAAAAAAGAATTAGGCCATTCAATAAAAACTTGCATGTTAGGTTCAAATGTACGTCAAGTAATTATATTCCATGCATTGCATATAGCATAGTTTTTCATCTAAATAAAAGAAAATCCAAAAAAGAATTGAGTTGAATTGCGTGATAATTAGAAACCAATTAGGGGTTGAATACATGTTTTTGACTAATATTACAAATACTTACAATGCTTCGAAATAAGTGTTTCTTCCTAATGTTAGCAATTTATTTAGTGCTTCAATCATTGGGTGTTTCATTAATAGTTGCGCACTCGAGTGAAAAACTCATCAGTCAATAGATAAGTTAAAATTTATCCAAGCTCCTTGACAAATCATTTTTGAAAATAAAAGAGAAGGCACATTGTTAGAGTAATTTAGTGTAATCAAGTCTCCATATCCATTTAATCTCTAATTTGTAGGAGTAAAAGTAATTCTCCTAATACTTTACTTGATTTTCTAATCAACCTACTAAGAAATAGATTAGTGTTGACTCTTATCCACATTTATACTATTGATATTAGAAATTCTATCTACATCTATCTCTCTTTCCTCGAATCTAGCCTATATCTTCTTTTATCTAACTTTATCTTGTGTTTTATCCTATCTTAGATAAGAGCAAAACATAGGATTCATCATATTCTCAATTTAATCTTGACTAACATATGTAGCTTAAAGGTAAGGATAAGTGGATATCTACTTGAGTGGGTGAAAGTTATCATCCCTAATTTAATCTTCACTTTTGATTTCATTCCACTTCATTCCAGTTGTCCAATTGAGAATTGAGGGAATCCAGAAAGGCAATGGGGCCACAATTCTCATTCCATTAACTTCATTTCTGGAACTTAAAGTGAAAATTGATATTGATAGATTTAGATATTGAAACAAAGTAGTGGTGACTCTTCCATAGACATCAAATTCTCAATACTCAATAAATTCCATGCTTTGATCAGATAACCTATTCATCGTTTTGACGTGCTCGGATGTATCTGTCCATACCAAATCAAAGCTACTACACAAAATGTCGCCTACCCAGACAAAAAAGAAGACATAAATTGACTCATTAAGCTTGATTCAACTTGACTAGGCTTGTTCTATGCCCCAATTACACACATCAACTCATTTTGAACTTCTAGTGATTTTTCAATCAACAAAACGGACTTGGACAACCATCTATAAGACTGGCCCGATCTCTAAGAACGGGCCTATAACTTATCCTTCAGATCAATCCAGCCCGGCCCAAACCCTCCCAATGATCAATCTCTCTAGGTCCTTCCAACTCACACACAAGTTGGCAAACCCTAGGGCATTCCCATCTATCATCAACAAGGCATCCTAGAGGGAGGGACAGCAAAAAAACAGTGGAGGAAGGAGGAGGCAAATAAAACAACGGGGAGGCAACCAGAAAATTTCACACAAACTCAGGGACCCCTGTCCCCCTTTTTCATTTTTCCCACCCAAAATTTCCCCTTCTTCCCGCTGCTCTCTCCCTCTCCCTCTCTCTCTCTCTCTCTCTAAAATACACGCACAGAAGCTCTCCCTCTCCCTTTCTCTCCCTTCTCTCTCTCTCTGTCACTCTTTCTCTCTCATCGGTTTGGATTCTCCGCAAATTTGGTAAGCTCTCTCTCTCTCTCTCTCTCCCCCTCCCTCTCCTTCGGCCTGCAATTTCTGCTTGTGGGAATGTTTCGGGTTCTAGGGTTTCCGGCGCGTTGCCACCTCAATCCATTGCATGATTCGAAAATGGTTCCGTCGTTCCGATTGGGGGAGAGTACTTTCGCCCTCCGGCGCACCGGATGCGAGGCGATGATGTTGTTCCTGTGCGGTTTCGTTGACTTCCGTGGGGTGCGCGCGCGCCCGTTCTGCTCGCGACTGTAGAATGACATTTGCTTTTGCATGAGTTCGGTTTTTCTTCGGCATTCGGTGCTTTGCGTGCCTGCGAGCTCTCGCTCGGTTCGGCCTTTGAATTTGAATATTGTTTCGATTTTGAGTTGGAGGGAGTTTCTGATGGAGTGAGGTTTATGGAGCTATGGACTTGCGAATAGATTTCGGCTGGTTCGTGCTCATTTTCTCGCCTGCCATGCATTCCCGGAAGACCGTTTTACGCGTGTTCTTGTTTGCTTGCTCTGAGTTTGAGATGAGGAGGGCCCTTTACAGTTGGGTTAAGATTGCTCGGATCGACGCGCAGAATTTATTTATTTTTTCTTTTTTTGGTGAGGAGATTGTGTGATCGTGAGTGCTGCTGGAGTGTTTGCAATGTCTTCAATCCAGATTCTTTGCATGTTTTACCTTCGAATCTGTGTTCTGGATCCAATTCATCTGATGGCAGTTATTTTTCAGGTCTTTTGCTTGAATCGGTGTGGGGATTGTTTGTGGGAATGTGGCTGACTGGATCCATGGAAGGTCCAATGCCTTAGTATCATTTGCTCGTCATCGGTCTTTGCTTCTGACATGCGATTTCACCTTCTTGAGAAAAAAAGGTAAGGCACTCTTTATCTCATGTGTCGTTTAGCTTGCTGACAGTTTTGTCCATGTTCCATGCGAATCTTTGCTACTAGGTAGGTGGATTCATCTGTTTTTTTTTTTTTTTTTTTGCATTCTACAGGTGGAATCGGTACCTATTGATGGAACTTTAATTGATATTCACTGCCTGACTTTATACATTAACAACAAATTATGGAGTGCAACAAAGAGGAGGCTGTCAGGGCAAAGGAAATTGCAGAAGTGCGTATGCGAAACAATGACTTTGCAGGGGCCTTGCGCCTTGTACAGAAGGCCCAGCGTCTTTTCTCAGAGCTTGAGAACGTATCCCGAATGCTGGCTGTTTGCGAGATTCATTGTTCTGCACAGACCAAAGTTTGTGGATCTGAGCATGATTGGTATGCGATCCTACAGATTGAAAAGTCCGCTGACGACATTACTATCAAGAAGCAGTACAGAAAGTTTGCTTTGTTACTTCATCCAGATAAAAATAAATTTCCTGGTGCTGAGGCCGCATTCAAGCTGATTGTTGAAGCAAATAGGGTATTAACAGACCAGTTGCAGAGAAAATTATACGACAGTAAGTTTAGAAATTCAGTGCAGCCACAGAAGCCTCCAGCACATCAACAAACTCAGTACTCTGGTGCCAGGAGAAAAAACGGAACCCGAAACAAATCAGAGAGCCATCATAATTCACAATTTCCAAGTTCAAACCCTGATCAGCAGGGGCAGCAGAAGACTTTCTGGACCAGCTGCCCCAAATGTAATGTAAGGTATCAGTACTACAAGCAATTTGTGAATAAAACTTTGCGTTGTCAGGAATGCAAGGGACCCTTTACTGCCTATGACTTCAGTACTCAAGGCATGGCGCCTGGACAACAGTGGAGTCATTTTGCTGACCAGCCGGATTTTTCAAATTCTGGGTTCTCAAAAGCAACTCCTCAGGCTACTAATGGAGTTCCTCCTCCTATGCACTCTGCAGACAGTTTTTCGGGATTCGTTCCGCTGACTAAACAAAAGGAGCATGGTGAGGTCGCTGGCAGTTCGAGGGCTAAGGTGGCCGATGAATCTGTTGACAAGGGAGCTGGAATGAAAGAAGATAGAATGCCCTATGGTAATGCAGCAAGACCAACAGGAATGGGTTCTCAGAGTACCACTGGCAGGATGAGCAGTGGGAATTCTGGTGTTGAATTTGGTGGGAATTCTGAGAATGTGAGTAGGAATGACACTGTTGGTGATGCTGGCACTTCAGAAGATGTAATTAAGCCTTCCCAGTCAAATTCTGAACTCAATGGAGCTATGAAATCTCAGCAAGAGCAACGTCCCACCAGGAAGTCTTCTCGCCTAAGGCAGCATACATCGTACAATGACAATTCAGTTGGCGATGACGACTTTGTCAGCCCACCAAAAAGGTTGAGGGCCAATGAGGCATTGGATTCTGCAGAAGCTAAGAAAGAGGAAGGGATTGTTGAAGGCTTCAGTAATGATTGCCGTTCAACATTTTCTATTCCTGAAAATGGCATTAATGAAGACATAAAAAATGAAGAAGTTCTTCCTCAGGAAGAAAGCTTATCTGGGACAGATTCTGGGAAAATCAAGCCTGAAGAGAAGAGAGGGGAAGCAGTTTCTGCAGACAAACATAATGAAAAATCTAAATCCAACAGTAGTTCTGGTTTGTCTCCTGGGCTGGAACCTCATTTTGTCGTCTGCGCTGATCCAGAGTTTAGTGATTTCGAGAAGGATAAAGCACCAACCTGTTTTGCTGTTAATCAAGTATGGGCAGTGTATGATACACTAGATGGCATGCCGAGATTTTATGCTCGGATAAAGAAAGTGTTTTTGCCTGATTTTAAGGTGCAAATCACTTGGCTAGAGGCTGATCCAGATGACCAAGATGAGATTGATTGGTGTGACAATGAGTTGCCTGTTGCTTGTGGAAAGTACAGAACTGGACACACGGAAGACGCGGTAGATCATCTCATGTTCTCTCACCAGATCAAGTGTCTCAAGGGGGCTCGTAGAGGCTCTTTTCTGGTATATCCTAGAAAAGGGGAGATTTGGGCCCTTTTTAAGAACTGGGATATAAAATGGGGCTCCGAACCAGGGAAATGTCCTCCTTTCAAGTATGAATTTGTGGAGATCCTCTCAGATTTTGTCAAGGACTGTGGCATTAAGGTTGTGTATTTGAGCAAGGTGAAAGGCTTTGTTTGCTTGTTTCAGCGAGTAGATGCATGTAAAGATGCAAATGCCTCATTTGAAATAGCTCCACGTGATTTGTACCGATTTTCTCATCGAGTTCCATCATTCGTGATGACTGGCAATGAAAGACGAGGTGTTCCTGCTGGATCTTTTGAACTCGATCCTGCAGCTTTAGATATTGATGATCTCAGAGATACTATGGAGAAGAAAAGTGCTGATGCTGATGTAAGGAAGCGCGTGCCTAAAAATTCTACAGTAGAGACTTCACCCGTGAGGAGGTCGCCAAGGGCTTTAAGCAAACAGCGGTAGTCGAATAAACGCTAGTGGATCTACTGCCAAGGAAGGGATGTAGAAGCAGTTTATACTAATGGCCGCTTAACTTGGAAGTTGTAAGTAATATTCCGCAAGTTGACTGGGAATGAACCTGTTAATCTTCTGTTAGATCAGACTTCGGCTGTGCAGCTATAGTTGGTTATCAGGCATCTTCAGGAATTATCACCAGACAACAAGAAAAGGTTTGAGATTGGGTTTTGGATTTTGGATTATTCTGAATTGGTGGTAATGAAGAGAGCTTTCCTCATGCTTAGTTTTTCTAGTCTTTCAGATGCTTGACTGATGCCTCTTGAATTGGCAATTATATTTTGCTCAGGAGAGGGCGAATACTGAGTTTTGAAACCGAAGACAATGTTTTGGGGTGAAAGGGAGATAGAGATTGACTGCATAGACTTTTGAGGTATTGGTAGATGTACTATTAGGTCCCAACTGTTGGTAAATGTTAGATGTTATTATCTTCTCGCCAAAGAAGTTTATGCTAATTCGACTCGATCGTTTTTATCATTCTATGTCTACCCTTAGTTAAAAGCCGCCTTGTTTTTGGACGTTCCATTGTGGAATCTCAGATGAGCTTATCTGTTTTGATTTGCTAAATCTTTCATGCCGATGTGGCTTTTTGAATCTCTACACTCTCGACAGTCTGAAGTTTCAGCTTGTTATTTTGGTTGATGAGGTGTACAATAGAAAACGAACTATAGTCCCGTTTACTTTTAATTTTCCGTTCGGGAGCTTTTGATTGGCAAAAAGCTTCACTAGATTTTATCATAGTTGTTTGACATATAGAGACGGAGAAGGGACCGACCATATAATCAGACTCTAGCCTTGCTGCGTGCATCCAAACGCAGTCGACCCGGGTCCTGTAGCCAGCAACCCAGGTCCAAATTTTGGCGGTTGGAGTCTGGCCGCTGTGGACCCGGAGAAAGATTTAGCATATTCAATCTGGTGTTCGACAGAATATATGCCGACTATATCTGCGAAAAAGCACCTGTTGCTTGGGATTGGAACTCTTTCCTATTTCAAGCCTCTCATGGTTTCCTCTGTGCACGATGTGTTGGTGTACCCCATCGTTCTTAGCTTTCTCCATGGGCTTTTGGTGGCTGTCTGACCTCTTCACTTGACTTGTGCTGAAGGGTCGGTTCTCATTAATGCACTGCAGGCGATATTTCTACAAAGAATATAAGAGGATTTTCGCCCAGCGGACAATTTCCAAAGAAAAAAGTAGTTATTCGGGGGTAGTTGGTTATAAACTTATTGTACGGATACCAATTCAATATAAATCTTTCATTCATTTTCATTGGAAATCGTTAACATGATAGTGTTTTATGTAGGATGGCCGGCAATGGGTGGACTTTCACGTGAACGATTCAGCGAAAAGTGATTGGAAGTATTGTATTGGAATTTTAAATAAAGGCTTATGACAAATTGGTAAAATCGGAAAATATGAGCTGAATGTATAATGTTTCTTATAAGGAGGATGTGGACAAAATTCACTTGAAAATCAAAAAAGTTGAAATTAGGAGTTTATATGGAACCTATGAATTTTGCGAATGCGATTGAAAATAACAAGATGACTCCACCCTATATATAGAACTGATCTAATTGGTCGAATAGAATGTTTGGATTAATTATAATAATTTCTTTTCATTGTTTATTTTTCAGGTGGGTTGGTTTTCATTTTATGAAACCGGGAGCTAACCCACCTGACCTTGGAATGGGCGTTGTTTTCCTTTTCCTTTTTTGATTTCTTCCATTCCCTACAAGAAAATAACTATTTATACAAGAAAAATCAAAAGATGATTCCATATAATGATAAAATAACTATTTTTCGCAAGGATGTAAGTTTAATTGAGGGTTTGCCAAATATAATAAAAAATAAAATAGTCAATGCCAATTCCATTCGTTCTATTTCGACGTATCTCTAAAACCGAGAATTAGACTAGTTATTTACAATTCCAATTTGAAATTGAGAATTGGATTAATTCTCTCCATCCAGAACCATTAAGTCTGGTTCGATGCTCAGTTCAATTGGGGACTAGTGCTTGCCCTTACTAGTTATTAATGACTATAATTTGATTTTAGTATGACATCGTTCCACACAACTCATAATTTTTCCACTAATTCTTTATATAGTTATTTAGTGAGTTACTAACAAAAATATAAAATTTTGAACTTGCAAACGATGTTTTTATATGACATTTATGACATCTTTTTGTGTGGATTCACAAGTAATCCTTTCTTTTAATGTGACAAAAAGATTGGATTCACAAATTTAAACTTTTCGACCATGTTTTTTTCAAGCTTTTACTATATAAATCCTATGTTCCTCATGAAAAAGACTCGACCGCATTGCAACCATCTCCAATCGAAAGGTCGTGCATTCGCGCTTTAGGCTCGAGCTAAACAAAGTCGAAATCCCTCTCTCGCGCTTGCTCTTCCCCCTCGGCGTTGGCTGGGTGTCCCCGTCGATCGAACTTCCGTTCTACTCCGTCTCTCTCGGCTGCTCCTGCGTAAGCAGTTTGGCTACTAATCTTTACCTGCGTAAGCAGTTTGCCCGAACCTGATATCGAAAGGAAGAAACTTGCGTCGTTTGGTCTGCATTGGCTAGTGTGTGATCGTTCTTTCGTGGAAAATTTTGACTGGGTTTTAAAGGAATCGCGGCATGATTCGAGTTTCGGGGGCTTTTGGGCAATTACCCACTATTGCATTCTAGCTGTTTGATGAATTGCTTAGCATGACCCGTGTCAATTCAGCTTCGAAGATTGTGAGGTTTTGTTCTATGGGGTTGTGTGATTGCCCATTTTCTGGTTAGTGTTGAGGAGTCTCGGGAGTTAGCCACGTCCTACTGACAGTAGTTCGTTTTTTTTCAGGTGTCATGCTCGCTATGATCAAAGTGGCTGCTTTTATTTGCTAGAGAGTTGTCTCCTGTAGCAAGATGTTGAAGCAAGCTTTTCGCAGCCTGTGCATTAATAGTGTTCTAGCGCGTGGTGTTGATGCCTCTCAACATGGTGTCTTTGTGCTGACATGCGGTATCCACAGCGGCCAGGTGACTTCATTGAGTATCTGATTCTTTTACTAGTTTGCAATGTCCTCTCTATGTCATTTCCTTGATGATGTTACTGGTGCAGCATAATAATTGAGCAAATAATCAATTGAATGCGGGTTTGCTCTATCGTTATACGAGCTGTGTAGGGATATTGTATGCATGTTGGCTTTTAGGTGACCACGTTTAGTAGATAAGACTTAATTTTTTCGTTTTAGATTTTTATAGTACTCATCTAGGTCTTTCATGTCCTAAGATAGTGCCGGTTGGTAAGCTTGACACTTTTCTTCATCTGTCTGAACAGCCTCATTTAGCACCAAGAAGTTTCTTTGGAGTTGAAGACTACTTGGATGATAACAACAGCCGGCCATACACTTACCAAAAGGGGAAGAAGTCCAAGAATCCGAATAAGCATGTGTCCTTCAAACAGCGCACCATAGCCTACATGGAGCCTTTCACACTAGACGTTTTCATCTCCAAGCGCTTCGTTTCAGCTTCACTGACTCACAGGGTCACATGCAAGCAGGTCGCTGTTGCGGGTACCAATTCTAAGGACATTAAAGCTGTACTCAAGTCTAGATCAGACATACCTGCATGCTTGGCCGTAGGCCAGATTTTGGCGGACCGGGCGAGGGAAGCTGATGTGTACACTGCTTCTTATACTCCAAGAGAGAGGGACAAGTTTGAAGGAAAAATCAGAGCAGTAGTTCAGTCTCTGATTGACAGTGGCATCGATATTAAAGTTTATCTTGACTGATTTTCCCTCCTTGAACATGATCTTTGTTTATGTGCACAACTCCTAATGGGAATATACTGACATCTTTGACATTGTTTTGAGAATGTGCAAGATGTTGTGTTGGTTCATTTGCGGGTTACATATAGATAACTGTGACTATTTGTCTATCAGTAGAAGAATCAGCTTTTGTTTTGGCTTTATAGAGACATTTACCTTCTGGATTCTTGAATGAGCATTGTGATGGTTTCATAGCTTCATATATATTTCTCCAATTTTACATGGTGTCTACATGGACTCCAGCTTTTGAAACATAATGGATGTCTGTGAGAGGAGGGTTAGTTTCATCCATCTTTTAGCAGACAATTGTTTAAAAGGTCAGGTCCACAGTTCTTGACAGTCCGAAGTACTATTATCACAAGGATTGGCAAGTAATATTTTGGTCAAATGATCGTAACTTGTCTACTGTTCAATTGGTTTCCTTGAGTTCATAAGATATTTATACACACAGTTATAACTTTGCCCACATCCATGACTTGACGATGAATAGTCAATTAGCATGGTATCACACGATTTGGTCATTGTATTCTTGTAGAAAATTTTGACACCAAATGTACTGTGTTGTTTAGTCATTCTTTTTGTTCTATTTTCTGAGTTTGACTCTTTTGGATAAGAAGAGTTGAGCTCATTGAAAGATGAATTCCTCTGATTTGCTACTTTTGCATTTTGATTCTTGCTGATTGACTGCGGTGGAAACCAAGAAAAATATTATGTACAGCTTTTATGCCATTCTAATATTCCTGTGTGTTGTCACCACAACAGTAGCATCGATCATGCTGATGTGAAAGTCTTTCTCAATTACAATGACTTCATGCTAGAGCATAGTCCGACCACCAGAGAGAGAAAGAGGCCTTGGATCCAGTTTTCTGTAGAATTCTCTCATGAACCACTCGCCCCCACTCTTTCTGAGATTCACGGATCGCGATTTTTCCACATTTTACTTGGTTCTCTCCACTGGAGGATGAGTGACATATCAGGGAAAAGTGAGACATGCTCAAAATCCAACAGGCTTGCGGTTAGCGTCCAATATTTCCCTGAAGAAAAAGTGGTAACAGAAGTAGACAATCTAATGCTGATAAGCTCTCAAGATCGATTTTCATATATAGGAACAGAGCAAAAGCAGACGATTGAAGGATCACTCATATGTTCATTGGAAGGCTAGGATGAAGAAGAGAGGCTAACTTGCTAGTTGCTATGAATCTATGATCAGTTAACGTTTGGATTCTGCTCTTTTCCTCTTAGTTGCAATTTAGTTGCATTCATTGCTTCTTTGGTGCTTCATCCTTATAGCCTTTCAAAAAGCGCCAATACGGAGGATGCAATTGTTTTTATTTTTTATTATTTTATTATTTTATTATTTTTTATATTTGGATTAGGAAGTAATGTCCTCTCCTAGCTAGGGCAAAATATCATTTGTGGTCCACAATCTTAAGAGTTTTAAATAATCCAAAACTTCAATTGTTTCAGATGAGTTCAACAAATACGTCATGTAGCTCACTGATAAAATTTCAAGCAGGAGGTTTGCTAATAGTCTTTGGGTGGAGAATATATATTGTAGATTTCCCATTGTGATTTTCCTGTACCTCTTTTTTACGAGTATAGCCCATTGAAAAAGTTATTTACTTTAGATGACTTATGTTTCAAGTCTATTATAACTCCTTAAGCTAGTCATGACAGATTATGGTGCCATAGAAGACGTGGTAATAGATGACAGATATGGGGCAGAGGAGATTTCTTTCCCAAGCCAGGAGAGCTGATACTTGATGGTTCACCAAGCCTTGAGAGCTTCTCCCCCACGAAATGCACCTTCATATTTCCATTATAGGTGTGTATTGCCGTGAAGCAGTGCCCCAAGATGATCATATTCTACAAGGGTGCCTTGAGGACACCAATGCTAGGTAAAGTACTCATCTCTGATGAGGATGGTGAATGGTGTTGGGATGATGACCTTGATGGCACTATCCAAACTTTATGGCATGAAATGATCCACACTGATTTCACTTAGTCAAG
This sequence comes from Eucalyptus grandis x Eucalyptus urophylla, assembly GCA_028830015.1. Classification (NCBI taxonomy): domain Eukaryota; kingdom Viridiplantae; phylum Streptophyta; class Magnoliopsida; order Myrtales; family Myrtaceae; genus Eucalyptus; species Eucalyptus grandis x Eucalyptus urophylla. Next base: position 30,550,601 of record CM054188.1, on the reverse strand, counting down.
TAAATGGTTTATATTTTGACAGATACTATTGTAAAAATTATCCTAGACAAGAGTTTCTTCTTAGTCTAATAAAATCAGGAGTCTCTCAAAGGGGAGCACAATTCAAAAGTAATCCTCCACAAGTGCTTCAAATAGTTGAATCTTTTTGTCCCTTTCTTGTTTCTACATGCCTACGGAGCTCAAGAGGTCGTATTTCTCTATCTAGAGATCAATCTCCAAAAAGCTATCCAACTTACCATGTGCCACTCTGTATCATGAATCAAGTCCATTTTGTTGCCCCTGATTCTCTGAAAACACGATGCTGATTTGCAGTTGCTGGAAACCGATAAGATGAGAAATTGGCTCGTCCCATACAGAAGAAGTTGCATTCAAGCTCTTCAGCTTTTCTTGATCATCACATGCGCATTGGTGGAATTCTCGAGGGCTGCTTGGAGCTTTTCTCTTTATATTTCTCCTTCCCTTAAATGCTTAATTAAATGAAAGCTTTTAAATTGACGGCGGATCTTATATACTCTTTATATTTTTGTGGTCTCTCTTCACCTATAAACTTAAGCTTATAAGTTGGACATTTGAACATGGTACAAGAGCTAGCTCTATCCCTTTCATGTATGTGCATCCAACTCCATTAGTCAAATTCCACGTGCTGTTCCTATTCTAGTTTGCACGTGAAAAGGATGTTGAAATATTCTTTCGCATCACTTGATAATGTAACTATTTACTCTTCATATTTATATGGTCTCCCTTTACTTATTAACTTAATCTTTGGAATAGTTGATGGTTGTTTTACAAAATCTCACCTTTAATGCCGAAATAACTGAAAAGTTGTCCTATGAGGAATTTGTTTAATTATCATTGGGACATTTCATTGGATTTGTAATGTAATTCTATTGGCATACATAACCACCAATAGTGAAATTACCAAAAAGTCCTAACCCTCTTATAATTGTACCAAATAAGTCCTAGATTTTTTGTAAATTTGTCAATTTAGTCCTTTTGACTAGTTTTTGACTAAAAATTGCTGATGTGGATATAGCCGGTGTTGACGTGGACAATTTTTTCAAAAGAAAATTATTATTTTTTATTATTTTACTATTTTTTAATTTTCTTTCTTCCTCCGCCAGTTGCTAGGCCTTAGTGATGGCTGGCAATCGACCACATGCGAGGTTCCATCTCACTAGATCTCAACAAGCTTGAGCATCGCTTGAGGCTAATGAGGCTCAATCTTGCCAGATCCCTGCAAGGCTTGCCCTTGTTGGTCCAAGGTTGGCGAGGTCGAGTTGGCCCTTGCTAGACCTCACCTGTGGCCATTCGTTGGCCATTGTTGAGACCTAGCTACCAATTGAGGAAGAAGGAAAATGAGAAGAAAAAAAAGAAAAAAAATATAAAATTTTCATTTTTTTTAAATTGCAAAAATTATCTATATTAGCGCTAACTGTGTCATATAAGATGACTATCTTCTATTTTAACAATTTCTGGCCAAAATTGGAAATTGGAAATTGGCACATTGTCAAGAGATTAGGACTTAATTAACACAATCAATATATTTAAGACTAAATTAGCACAAATGTAATAGGTTGAAGACATTTTTTATAATTTCCCTACCATGTACTGCCATTTTCTTGGCGATTTGGCATGATGGAATAAATTTCTTGACCCACTCGATCGTAGCTAAAATGATTGTGCACTAGCCTTGAGAGATTCATAACTCAGCAAAACTGCCGGGAGCGCTTGCGTCATCTGTTTCCTCGAGGCTAGGTTCTCAAATCTCTCATTTATCACTATGGCACTGACACTCTTCAGCATGACCACGCTAATGGCTTTTGCATGTAGACACAGGAGGAGCTCGGTACCACGAAGTTGTCATCGGCCTATTTCGCCGACATGCTTTTGCAAGTATAGCGGAACTCCTTTTCTTATCAGTCGTCTGGTTCTTTTATCAGGTTAGTACTCTGTCCTGCACCTACAATCTGTTTCTTTTCCCTTCTAGATACGTGCACTGTAGTACTGACTTTTGAGTTAGATCCAAGCGTGCTTCAGCGAAACGCAGTGAAGTTCAGGCTGTAAAGTCATGTGGCAGCGAAACCATTCTGCATAGTTTGTTTTGAACGCTTATTGCTTTCGCCATTGAAGAGACTACATTGAACACTCCTACAGTACCTCTCCATCGCCAGCGGCACGCTTGATTGTGTGGTGGTGCTTTTATGATGAGAATCTTGGAGATTACTAATGAAGCATGTCCTTAGATGGTGTGGTCAACGTTCTTTCCTGCAAGTTGCCCGTGTTGCCCCGGACACAAATGATTTTATGTCAGTTTTGTACTTCTGTAAGGAGTTTGGGGACAGAATCATACACAAGACGATCGGTCAACTACTAATGTACATACTTTCAACAGAAATCCATGGACCCATCACACGGCGGTTTTCGGAACAAGCAAAGTAGGACTGGAAATGATGGATCAAAACCGCCGCATTTGGATCGATCTGCAAATGCTTGCTGGATCTTCAGTTTGTACACCCTTTCCATTATTAAATGGAATTTTGAAATGGAGATGCAAAGAGCTAGAGAAGATCCCTAAAGACAGATTTAGAACACATTTGGTAATCGTTATGTTCTCTGAAACAATTTCTGATCAGAAATTATTATTTTTTATTATGTTCCTGACAATAATTTCGAAACATTTTAAATCGTTTAGTAACTGTCCAAAATTTTTATTCCTATAATAGAATTGCGTTTGTTATCGTTCTCAAAATTTCTCATTTAAATTATTTTATTTTAATTTTTAAAAAAATTTATTACTTTTTTCTTCTTTTCTTTTTTTCCTTTCTCCTTTCTATCTCTTCTTCTTCTTCTTCATCTTCTTCGGCAATTGGCCAAACGAGGGCCGGCGACCTCATCAAAGCATCGTTGGCTCTCAACAAGACCGTGCCTTGTCGGTTGAGCCTTGTCGACAGTTGGGTGAGGCTTAGCCTCGCCCTAGTGAGCCGCTGAGGAGCTCGTCGGACCTCGTTGGCGATCGGCAGCTTTGGGCAGCAACGGCGATGGCGGAGGGTGGCAACAACAGTGGCGGTTGAAGAAGAAAAGAGAGGGAAGAAGAACAAGAAGAAAGAAAAGAAAAGAAAATAGGTTGGCTTGATTTTGAAATTGTCTCCGAAAATAAAGAATCAACTTTTTTATACTTCTCGATTCTACTCTAAATATATTTATGGAAATAAAATATTTATAGATTTCTATTCTAAATTTACTATCGAAAATAAAATAATATAAATTTTCACTATTTGGCAAGTTACCGAACACCGATTGTCTCGTCATCCTGGGCACGCGAGAATCTTTCTGAATACTATTCATTCGCGGAGCTCTTTAGGCTGGATTCCCACATTTGATGTAATGCTCTCAGGGATAAATTAAGTTAAATTGCTCCACGTGTTGGACGGGGGAAGGGAACCGAGGGGCCAGCACATTAAGAACGAGATAATTTGTCCATTAAATAACGAGGGTCATGATCCATTTCTATATTATTATAAGAAAAAGGGAGATCCTACTTTTGTAGTCATTAATCTATCTATATTTTACGCAAAAAATACCATTCCGATAATTCGAACGTGACCAGCAAAACACTTAATTAAGAAAACCCATAATTTATTGACAGACAGTTTTTCTAATTTTTCGCTTTTCAATAAAAAAAAAAATCCATTCGAATCATCAAAAGTTCGGATTTTGCTGAACTCTTTCCCTTCTCTCCACAGCGACCGAGAGAGTCAACTCCGACGTTGACCTTATCCGTCACGACCCCGTCCGTCAAGCTGCACAGGTCGCCCGAAGCTTTTTCTCAGAAATTTCCGTACGGTTTCAGCAGCAGCAGCAGCACCGCTTCCAGCCAACTTTCCGGGGGTCAGACCATCGTTTTCTCTGTCATTCCCACGTCTACTTTCCTCTTCTCCTCTCGAATTCCCCCACCGCTACTTCCTACGCGAGAGTGGATCCACATGCTGGCGAAGCAACGCACAATCACGCGTAGAGTGGGGCTCTTGTCTCTATAATTAGCAACGAACTCCACCCAGGATCCCAGAGGACTCGCAAAGCTTCGAGCTTGACGCAGTTTTCCGATACCATTTGCCCGGAGCCTCCTAAAGGGGAGCCGTTTTCGCGTCCCCTCCGCTGCCCGCTTTATCTTTCGACGTGGGTTCGTAGAGTGAAGGTCGGGCAAGGGCCGCAAGAGTCTTGATCGTGACGTCACGACGGACCCCACGCGTTTTGGCGTTTCTGTCAACTACATAAAGGCAGGGAGAGAGAGAGAGAGGGTGCGACAGTTTTCAGCAGAAGCAGTTTTCTATGAGATTGGGGCGTTCCGGAGAGAGACGAGGAGTGGCAGACGAAGGGGTTCTAGAGAGGGTTCGTGGGTGTGCATCGAACCGGCGAAGGAGGTGAAATTGGCGCCGAGAGAGAGAGAGGATGGGGGGTTGCTTTTCGGATGTGAAAGGAGGTCAGCAAGCGGTCGGGGGGACCCAACAGAGGCCCCTAGGAGGAGGGGCTGTTGGAGGAGGAGGAGGAGGAGGCAACAATGGCGGTTACGACGACGCCGTTGACCACTTCTTCCGAGCTCGCGGTCAGCACGCTCTCTTCTCTCAAATTGAGGTTTGTGTCCCTCCTGTTCATGTGATTGTGCGCTCTTTTTTCACTGAAAAATCTTTTGTTTTTGTTTTTTTTTGGCATATGTTAACTGTCAATACGCTGTGATGATACGCTTCGTTTTCTTCAGACCTGAGTCGATGTTGTCGCTTGTCCGTATTTTATTCTTGTTTTTTCGAGCCAAACGATGATTTGGCCAGAAAAAAACTCTGTCTCGGAGGATTGTTCGTAGAAAAACTCAGAAGCATCCTTCACAATGTGGATTCTGCTCAAACCCGCTACTGAACTAATTGATGTTAAATTATCTGAAGAACTTCTGATTATGTGGTCGCAACATGGTCGTCTAATTGGAGCTTCCTTCTAGGTTTCCTCAGTAGACTTGACTTGAAGAGATTTCTTTTCTTTCCTTCGAACCAAAATTTTAATCTGCCTCTCGAGCTGTGACCTTTTGGAACTCTTGCAAATGACAAGAATTACGTGGTACAACAAATTTAGTGGGATTGCTTTGCATCAGTTTTTTTTTTTTTTCCAAGAGGGCTGCTAGTTTAGACAGAGTCTAACTAAGCCCTGCACTTGTACGCCATTACGCTGCTCATTTTTCAGAAACAGAGTTTCTCTCTGAATTATGAGTTGCCTTTCAAAATCTAAAATTGGCATTGCTGATTAAGCATAGATACCAATTGGATATTTGGGAAGGAGCTAGTACAAATTAAGCACATCATACTTTTCAACAACAATCTCCGTGCATTGCATATGGTGTTCTTGTGAGCATCGATCTTGAAATCTAATGCCCATAGTTGGTATGATGTGCTTTATTGTCTATGCTGCAGTTATCCTTGTCTGCTTCAAAATTACGTGATCGTGACGTCATGTCAAAGGTGAGAAATTTCATTAGCATTTTCAGTGGACTTGTTGTACAACTTGCTACTTGTACATAATTTTTCTATTTTTTTTTTTCTGCATCTTGCTTTCCCATTCACCTGGGGTCTTCTTGGTTCTTTATGATGTGGTTGTCACAGAAGGGTATAACTTCTTCTTCTTCTCTTCTTCTTTTGAAGTAAACTTTCAACTAGATATCTTAAAACTTGATTTTCTGTCTTCTCATGCTTGCAAAAATTTGGGACATCACAGCGAATGATGTATGCATTTTTGGTTGATGCCTGTTATTTGTGTCTTCAGTATGTGTCGCTGAAATTACCTTATGACTGGAAGACTGATTTGTGCTGCAGAAAACACTTATAGGACAGTCTTTGCATGCGTATGTGGCAATGAAATAACTTGTGTGCTTCATATGTGGCAAATCTCATCTGCCAAATTTTCTGGCAGGGCAACTTTTGCGCATGTCAAAAGTTGCATATATACTCTCTATCAAATTTCAGGCTGTGTAAGAAACCTGAATTAATATAGTTAAGTAGCTCATAATTAGGGGTGTGCAAAAGAACCGGAAACTGCCCAAACTGCCTAGAACTAGACTGCTTCAGTCCCCTTCTGGGCAGTTTCTATGGGGAACGGTCCCATTCCGGGACCACCTGGACTGGACTGGTATATATTTTAATTTTTATGTTAAGAATTTCAAAAACCTTAATTTGACAATCTTGCTCAATGAGAAATGCTCATAGACACCTCATCTCGCTTTCTTGTTTTTCATGAATCCTCTCAAGTCTACGCTTTCTCGCTCTCGGTCGCCTCTCACCTCCAGTCCTCTGTTGGTCGCTCTCGGTTGAGTGATGAAGTTCAGTGCACTGCACTGTACTGAGTTTTGTATTGCTGAAGGCTTCAACCTGAAGCTATCTTCAAGCTATGATGAAGGTGTCCATTTCCAGATTTTTGGAAATTGATGCCCGTAATTTTTCCAGATTTGTGACTGGCTTCCATTTCCAGGTTTTTGGGAATGGACTGGCAGGTTTAGATCTTGCTGCTCTTGCAGGTTTAAAGGTGTTTATATCTTGCAGGTTTTGGGAACATGCATATTTCCTTGTTTAGTGCATATTTCCAGGTATAAGGAATACTTGTGCTGGGGATTGGGGAGTCTTGGAAGGCATGGCCGGTTCCATGGACCCACCCGGCAACCAGACTGGACTGGTGATCTGCTTCCTGGGTGGGTCTGGGAACCAATGGGTGGTTCCCGATTCTCAATTTATGGAATCGGCCCTTTGTGAGTAGTTCATGGTTCCAAGGTGGGAACCAGCCCACCTTGGAACATATCACCCTTACTCATAATTACAATAAATGACTGATTACAGGAGATTTTCGTGTACTTGTGTTTCCTTCCTCTTTTATGCCCAAATTGGAGCTTTGCTTAAAGGTTTATGAACTTTGATCAATGGTTTCTTGCAGAGTGATCCAATGGCAGTTGTGTACTTGAGGAAAACAGATGGGATGCTTGAGGAACTTGGGAGGACAGAAGTTATATTAAATAGTTTGGATCCTGCATGGATTGAGAAGATTTCTTTAGCTTATCACTTTGAGACTGTTCAGCATCTGGTGTGAGTGTTCCATGTATAGGAAAGTTTAACTTATTCAATCCATGTTTTGTCTTAGCTATATCATGTAAACCCATTTGTTTGTTTGCTTTTATCTCTTTTCAGGTTTCATGTATATGATGTCGACACAAAATATCACAACATACCTGTAAAGGTGTGTCAGTTATTTTAGTCATTTCATATAGTTTGATATTTCTTTTTGGATTTTTGCTAACATTGTTTCTCTTTTCTATCCTTGGTTTTTTTCTCCTCTAAATCTTATGGGTGAAGCCATGTGCTATGCATGGCCTTTCCTGGTTATACATTAAAAGTGTCTCCGACTGCAATTCTATGTTCTTTGTCTTAATTTAGTCAATATTCCTAGAGGTCTAACTCAAATTTATATGAAAACAGAGAGACTGTTTGGAGTAATAGAGCGAGTGGTCTCAGATCGATTGCCAAGTTTCTTCTTATATGCTAGCTACTTTTACTAGGGTTATGTATCAACTGAATTTTTAGTTTTTTCCTAAAGTGGGAGGAATTATAAAGATAAAAGCTCATCTGTTTTCTTACCTTTGATGTTCAAGTGTGGTTAGATAACAATTTCCTGGGGTAGATGAGCTTTAGCTGTTTTGCAGTCTACAAATTTTTATGTCCATGGAATTCTAGAAAAACAAAATGAAGACGTTGGACAATCTTATGTTGCATAGGAATTTGAATTTTAAATGGTATTTAAGTAATCATGACTTGTAATTACCCTTGCGATCAAGCTTATTTGGGAACTACGTGCTACTCCATTCAGATTACTTGGGTTTCTCTTTGCCTTTTGTCTTTCCATGTGAGGAAGAAAAAATATCAATATTATGTTTGATTGGGAGGTTTCAGTGCAGACGTTAAAGCTGCAGGACCAAGAGTTTCTAGGAGAAGCTAGCTGTGTGCTGTCGGAGGTACTTACTCTGGGCTCACATTGTGATCGTGTCATTTCCCATGCACTTGGCTTCAGTGAAGTTTAAGTGTAATCCATCTAGATCTTGTCCAAAGCATCTTCTCCTTTCTATTTTCTGCAGATAGTCACAAAGCGAACTTGGAGTTTGACCCTGTCGCTTCATAATAAAAATTTACAAGTAGGCTTGAGAGACCTGGGTACTCTGACCATCCGTGCTGAGGAATCTGTTGCTTCCAGGACTGCTGTTGAAATAATATTCCGCTGCTCCCAGTTGGAAAACAAAGATAAGTTTTCTAAAAGTGTAAGTTCTTTAAAATCTCTCTTGAAAGCTCCTGTTTGATATAGTCCCTTGCCATATCTTTTCATTGCTTTAGCCTCATACTCTGGTGTTACCTTTTCTTAGGATCCTTTCCTGAGAATATCCAGAGTGGTTGAGTCTGGGGGTTCTCTTCCTATTTGCAAAACTGAAGTTATCAACAACAACTTGAACCCCAGTTGGACGCCCCTATGTCTAAGCATGCAGCAATTTGGAAGCAAGGCAAGTTTTACACAGAGCCTGTCATCATATTGTCTGATATGTTACCAGACACACTAGTGATTTGGCATACTGTAAGACTTGTTGCAGGAGAACCCATTAGTCATTGAGTGCTTCGACTTTGATACAAGTGGGAACCATGCACTTATAGGGTAAATGCCTATTCTCATGCAATTTGTAGTACTTTGGCTTTTCGTATGTTAATCCACTTCTTGTTTATTACAGTAAACTTCAGAAGTCCATGGCAGACTTGGAGAAACTCCACAAAGAAAAAAATGGTGCAAATTTTACTTTACCAGCTTCTCATCACAGCCATGAAAAGGTGTCTGTCATTCCTAAGTGGTTTAATACTCTTCATTCTGATGAGCCCTTTCATTAGCTTTATAACTTCTCTGTATAGGTTCTCAAGAGTCAGCTTTTCGTGGATTATTTTTGTGAGAAGCAACAGTACAGCTTTCTTGATTACATATCAAGTGGTTTTGAGCTTACTTTTATGGTTGCTGTGGACTTTACAGGTGTGAATCATTTGGATATCTGTTTATCCTATAAAACTTTATCTCTTTGATGCTCGATCTCATTTCGTTCTGATGCTTCTGGACTTTTCAGCTTCAAATGGAAATCCCAGAAATCCAGATTCCTTGCATTACATTGATCCTTCAGGAAGATACAATTCCTACCAGCAGGTATATTTTAATTTGCCTACTAAACCTGGTCACTTGTAACGATTTTACTATAGCCTTTTGATGATGTTTTAATATGGAATAATGTAAAATATACTTCAAAATTAAATGTTCTAAGAGGTTAATCAGTGGACATGCTTTTTCTTTCCTTATATGTTCTGATAGGTTAACCAGTTGATGTGCCTTTTCTTTCCAATTGATGTCATAGACTTACTTATTTAGTAATTTGTGTTGCCAACATTTTAGGCTATAATGGAAGTTGGAGAAGTGATTCAATTTTATGATTCGGATAGACGGTTTACTGCATGGGGATTTGGAGGAAGGGCTTATGATGGTACTGTATCACACTGTTTTAACTTGAACGGAAGTCCCGATGGCTATGAGGTAGGTGAATCGAGTTTGCATGCCCCATCGATGTATTCGATTTTGGAGCATGGACTGTAGTACATGAACCTCTGGGACATCATATCAATTATATATTAACATTCAGAATTCTTTATTGATAGGTTGAAGGAGTTGAAGGCATCATGGCTGCTTATGCTGGTGCTTTGCACAATGTTTCCCTGGCAGGACCCACTTTATTTGGTCAAGTTATCAATAGGGCTGCTCAAATTGCGGGGCAATCACTTTCCTATAGCCATAGCAAATACTATGTTTTGCTCATAATAACGGTAAAGTGAAAACAAACATTTGATCTTTCTTAGTTTTGATGTGTTTTTCTGCACAGCTGATAGAACATTTCCTCCTTGTTTAGGATGGAGTTCTCACGGATCAACAGGAAACTATGGATGCATTAGTGAGGGCATCAGATCTTCCACTCTCAATTCTGATAGTTGGAGTTGGAGGTGCAGATTTTACACAAATGGAGGTAGGTTTGTTTTCTGTGGTTTAAGTTAAATTTTCTTGCGATTCCTTTTCTGTTTTGCATTTAAGAACTATGTCGAAATATCTCTTTAGGGAGGATATAGATAGCTCTAATTTTTTTATTTCTGTCAGAAACTTGATGCTGACCGTGGAATTAGATTGGAAAGTTCTACTGGTCGAGTAGCCACAAGAGACATTGTACAGTTTGTTCCAATGCGAGAAGTACATCGTAAGTTGATTTTCGCATGACTTTTTTGTCAATGAATCCATTAATTTTTGTTAATTGAGGTAGACGTTCATATTCCCATTAATACTTGACAATAACCATAATTTCCTTTCCTTATTAGTGTGAGGTCATAATAAGGATTTGAACAGAGGCAATACTGTTTGGTAAATCAAAGCCGAAAGAGGTTGACATTTTAGCATTCATGGCAATGTTGTCATGATATAGTTGGAGGATGTTAGTGTTAGACTCGTTTTCTTTCTTGACTTTTTAGATTCCTTGGTTTCTATTGCCTTATTCCTTTATTTACCCATCTTGAATTTATTGTATTTTGCAAGATTATCTTAAAAGCCAATCGATATATAGTATTTTGATTCAACTGATTAAATTGGGATAGAGAGGGCAATATCAGATATGAAAGTTCTTTTAGGCTGCATCTTTGTTTTACTTTTTTTTTTTTTGGTTATAAGAGGAAAGGTTTTGCAATCAAGTGCAATTTTCTTAACACTCTTGGGAAGTGCTGATAAATCTTCCATTTTTCTCTCGACAGTAACTTACATGAAACTATACTGTTCTCGGCAGGTCGAAGTGTATCAGTGGTTCAAGCTCTTATGGAGGAGCTTCCTAGACAATTCCTGACTTACATGCGGTCTAGAGACATAAAACCACACACTCCTACACCTCCTTGAGCAGCTTTGAGAGAAGTGTCTGTACCTTAGTTGCTTGAACATCTCAAAAGAGAAACAAAGGAAGGATTATGTTCATGCTTGATTTGTGTACAGCTGCTACCGAAGGGTGGAAATTCTGTAAAGAGCTCTATTATTTCCTGTCAATGCAACTTCTTTAAAAGCTAAAAAAGAAAACTAGGAGGGGCAAAAGTGGTGTCATTGGGTACGTGTTGTTCCTGTAAATTTCTAATCATACTGCAAGCATGTGGATACATTTACATCTTGGTGAATATTAGTATATTTTAGTTTTGCAGTTGTTACTGAAGTACCTTTGTGTGATGAAGGAAAATTTGGAAAAATAAAATTTGAAATTTGCACTCTTCTTCCATGTCATGAGTACATATACGTAGATTCATTCAATGTTACCCTAGAGTTAGATCTGATCATTGAGAATCTATGTAGGCGTGAAAGTGAATATTACTCGTGTGAGGGTGACCCACGTGGCATGTTTGGCATGTGCACTCTCGAGATTTATCTAGTGATTTATTTTTTATGGTGATTTCAGCTTATTTTTATTAGTAAATCTTGAATTGAGAATTATGAGGAGTCCTTGAAAAAGTTAAAGATATGTAGATACTTATTATGATTTGACATCCCTTTGAGCTTGAATCTAGGACTGTGATGTATTTATTAAAAGGATTTCATAATATCAAAAACTAAATGACGACCAATATTTTATAGATGACATTAGAGGATGAATTTTATAGAGTACGTGTGATGCCCACACAACGCATAACAATGTACCAGCGAAGGCATGATAATCTTTTTTGGGTTTTCCCTATCATTTTAGTCATTCATCATACCATTCGTTCTTTTGATCAAAAGTTCGAATTCTTAATAATCATGTATTTAAGCTTAGTTTGACTCCTTTTGTACTGAGAAGAAATCTCGATTTCCCCCAAGTTATTCGAGTTAGCATTGAGTACTCCAACGAGTTGAGTTTATGCGCAATGTTAAGCTCTTAATTTACTAGTGGCATTGTAAGATCCAATTCGGGCTGGATTAAAGGATTTGGATGGCCAATGGAAAATAATTCTTTTCGCGAAGTTAGAAAAAACCCAAATTAAATGGACCAAACCGCAGTGTAAATGGGCTGGACTCGATCAACTGTTTCCTCCTTGAGCCCAGTCTGCATAGCTAGGTCTTCTCTGTCATTTTAATTATAAAAAAAAATTGGTCAGAATTTATATTGAATTTATTGTTCTTTTTTTCTCATGCTCATGCTCAAGCTCGACTATTTGGGCGCACTATTAGATCGATCCGCCATTGATTTCTTCTAAAATGAATACAGGTTTTTTTTTATCTCGCAAAAGCAGGTAGTATATATCTATACTATTTATTTAAGAGAAAAGTGGGGAAGTTGGTCTCTAAAACTAGCAGTTGTAATTTATCTGCTGCAGACTACCTCTAGTAATAAAATCACGAGCAAATAAATTTTGCATTGAGCAAAAGGGGTTAATTATAAAAAAAAAAGTCCTAAAGTAATTATATCAATTTAGTTCAAAACTTTTCTATTTAGTCAATTTAATTCTAAACATTTTCAAAATTTGCCGATGTAGGTCATTTGATTAATTTTGACAGGAAATTATTGATGCGGATGTTAATTGTCCTACATAACATGGTCTAAGTTGACATGGACAATTTTGAAATGTTTATTTTCTTTCTTCTTCCTCCACTAGTTGCTTAGCCTAAGCGATGGTCACTGATTGGCCATAGGCAACAACTGGCGGCCATCGCCCTCATTGACCATAGGCAAGGTCACTATTGTTAGAGGCCAACGAGGGTTGGCCTTGCCAGCTTTGGTGAGGCTCAACCTCACTGAATTTGGCTAATGCAAACCTCACTTGAGGTTGGCGAGTCTTGACCTAATCACTTCTAGCAAAGTGAGCGTCGCTGGAGGCCAGTGAGGTCACCCCTCACTAAAAGGTCACCCCTCACTAAAAGAGGTTGAAAACCTGGCATTCATGGTAATGTTGTCATGGTATGGTTGGAGGACATTAGAGTCGAACTTGGTTTCTTTCTTGACTTTGTAGATTCCTTGGTTTCCATAAGCTTATTTGTTTGTTTACCCATCCTAGCTGTATTGTATCTTGGCATATTATCTTTAAAGCCATTTGATATAAAGTATTTTGTTTCAACTAATTAAATCTGGATCAGAGAAGGCAGTATTAGGCTTGAAAGTTCTATTTGGCTGCTGCTTTGTTTTGCGTCTTTTTTTTTTTTTTCCTATTTTTTGTATAGGTGATAATAGGAAAGGTTTTGCAATCAAGCATAAATTTATTAAAACAGTCTAACTGTTGCTGATAAATCTTCTGTTTTTCTCTCGACAGTAACTTACCCAAAATTATAATGTTGTTGGCAAATGGAAGCATATCAGCGGTTCAAGCTCTTTTGGAGGAGCTTCCTAGATAATTCCTGACTTACATGCGGGCTAGAGACATAAAACCATGCACTCATACACCTCCTTGAGAAGTTCTTCAAGAAGTGCCATTTGTGCTGTAGTTTCTTGTACATCATAAAATTCAAACAAAGGAAGGATAATGCTCATGCTCAAATTGTGTACTTCTGCTATTGAAGGGTTGAAGTTCAGTAAAGAACAGTATTATTTGCTGTCAATATAACTTCTCTAAAAGGTAAAGAAAAAAGGGGAAAGCGCAGAAGCGGTCTCATTGCGCAAGTGTAGTTCCTATAAATTGCTAACCATACTGCAAGTATGTGAATATGATTCACATCTTTGTGAATACAAGTGTAATTTAATTTCGTCATTTTTACTGAAGTACCTATGTGTGATGGAGGAAATTTGAAAAAATAAACTTGAAACTTGCACTATTCATTCGCATCCGGATGAGTACATACACATAGATTCATTCAATGTTACCCTAGGGTTAAGATTGGATTATTAAAAATCTTTCTGCACATAAAAGTGGATATTACTCGTGTGAGGGTGACCCACGTGCTTGGGCGAGCTTTGTCTAATGATCTAATTTTTATGGTAATTTTAACATATTTTTATTAGTATATCTTGAATTGAGGATTATGATGAGTTCCCGAAAATGTTGAACAATATAAAGTTACCTATTATGATATAATAACCCTTTGACCCCAAATCGAGGACTATACGGTTTTTATTAAAATATTTTCCAAAATTGAAAACCAAATATGACATATAGATGATATTAGAGAATCAATAAAGAAAAAGTATCCCTTGCTACTAGAGAATAAAAAATTGCGAGTATATTGTAAGTAAATGAATTACAAAGCAATGAAAATAACTATTAGCTAATGAATAGAGAAAGTTACCCGCCTTTAAGAAAAAAATTAAATGACATCATTGCGCATAATTCCGTATACAACTATGATAACTCTTGGGATTAAATGTGCAATCAAAGATAATTGTTGCAACCTCCTTGAAGTAGGTAGAACCACCTAGGGATTTGATTAATGGATTATTAAGCCTAGACTTAACTCAATTCTTCCAAACTCATACCAATTCACGACTTATGGCTTAAGTTATTAACATGCAAATAATTTTTCAAAGAATCACCACTAATCTATTTTTTAAGTAACGGAAGAATTACTTCACTTCTATGAATCATAAATTAAATGAGTTCGAGAATTTGATTACGTTAGATTTCTCTAATACCCTTTTGATACATTTCCTCTTTTTTATTTTTATTTTTATTTTTGCAGACAACTTGCTTTAATTTTAAATTACTCTTAACATGTGAGATGATCATATGGGTGCGCATCCATTATTAAACTCTCAATAATCAAAGCACTAAATAAATTGCAAGCATAAAGAATGAATACTTACCTTGGTGCTAACACAAGCATCTGCACCAAATATTGATTAGAAACACATATTTGACCTAAATATGATTTTTAATAGTCACAAAATCTTCTTGAAGTAAGGAATATATTAAAGATAGATGCTCATCTCTTTTCTTCGCTTTGATGTTCAAGTGGGGTCCGATGACACTTTTCCGGGTTGATTGGCTTTAGCTATCTTGGAGTCTACATATTAAAATGCCCATTCTGGAAAAGCAAAATGGATGCATTGGACGATCTTATGTTCGCGTAGGAATTTGAATGTTAAACGGCAATTAAGTAATCACGACTTGCAATCACCCTTGCAATCATGCTTATTGGGGCAATATATAGTAGTCCATTCAGATTACTTAGGTTTCTATTTGCTTTTTGTGTTTCAATGTGAGGAAGAGGAAATCTAAATGGTATCTTTAATCGGGAGGTTTCTTGGCAGGTGTTAAAGCTGTAGGGCCAAAAGTTTAAGGAGAAGAGAGCTGTGCACTGTCTAGTGTCTAGAACCTTCATTTCCCGTTAAATCTTATGAATCAAAAGGGTACATGTCTATCTTTTGCAACACGGCTGGTAATACGGCGTGAAGCAAACCTTGTAAACTTAATGTCGGCCCATAACTGCATCTTATTTCCACTGTATGTGTTGCTTGATCTAGTTTATGCTGATGCCTTATCTTCAGGTTGTAAACTTTCCTTATATTGAATGCAACAAGTATGTTTGACCAAAAAAAAAACACGGCTGGCAGTAAGATCTTAAATTACCCAACTAGTATGATGCATTTATTGGTACATAGAACATGGTTATGAGGAGTGGAGGTTGACAACACCCGATTATTTAGGATGTCATCATGCCATTCAAGTTTGGCTACTGCAAATTATCCACTCTTTTTTGGTAGACTCTCTTTCCTCCTAATAAATATGCACCTCTTTTTGAATAATTATGCGTTAATAAGGTATTATCAGTTGCTTTAGTCCTTTTCACTCCAAATTTCTAGCGTAAGATTATCTTTAATTCCTACCTCACATATGCACTGTGTTTGACAACTTGCCAAACATAAATAGTTTCTGTTCTTTTATTCCCTAGAGTAGATTTGAAATAAAAATTCGTTTGGTAAAATTTTTATTCTTGAGAACAAATTTCTATTTTTTTTTCCTAGAAGTAGATTTAGAATAGAATTGAAAAGTAAAAAAAAACTTATTCTTTGCTTCCGGAAATAATTTTAGAATCAAGTTAATCTATTTTTTCTTCTTTCTTCTTGTTCTTCTTCCTTCTCTCTTCTTTTTCAACTGCTACTGCCGTCCATCACTGCCGGTTTTCGGCAACCGATCTGACAAGCTCACTGGAGGCTCGCCAAGCTAGGGCGAGATCTGGCAAGCTCGTTGATGGCCAAGCAAGCCTCGGCCTAGCGAGGCTCGACCGAGCCATGGCTGGGCGAGGCCGAGCTCGCCTAGCCATCGGTGGGGCTCGACCTTGCAGAGCCACCGCGAGGTCGACCTCGCCTAGCCAAGGCCCCCACCGATGACTGGGCGAGCTTGGCCTCACCAGATCTAAGTAAGACTACTTGCGTAGCCAAGGCTCGATCAAGCCTCGCCCAACTACCGACAAGGCTCAGCCGATGAGGCGTGGCCTCGCCGAGGCTTGACAATGCTCCGGCGAGGTCGCCGGCCCTCATTTGGTTGGTTGCCGATCATCCCAAGGCCAATGACTGGTGACCCTCGAAGAAGAAGAAGTAAAGAAAGAAAAGAAAAGAAAAAAAAGAACAAAAATGAAAAAAAGTAATAAAGTTATTAAAAAATTAAAAGAAAATATTTAGATGAGAAATTTTGAGGATAGTGCCAAACACAGTTATATTTTAGAAATATAAATTTTGGACAGTTACTAAATGATTTCAAATATTTAGAAATTGTTCCCGGAAATATAAACGTTATCAAACGTGCCCTAAATAGTCTCCCTCTCATTTGTGAGTCTACGAAACCCGGGCCAAGCATTGCCAATAGGTACGTGAGCTCCTCCTTGAGAATGACTGAATACTTCTTTTTATTCCTAATGTCAGATGTGGCACTTTCGTTCACTTCACATGTGGACTCAATAAAGGAACGCTTAAAAATGTATGCCTGAAACAAAACCAAAGAAATAAAAAAGCAAAATCTTCAGTGGGCCATAGATTTGTTTGAATTGCCTAATTTTCAATCATTATTCTTCGTTTTTGGATTTAAGGGAAGTGACCCACCAAGCACGCAAATGATTTAAGTGAAATTCATTTCTTGTGAAAATGGACAATTTAACTAGCATAAGATTCCCATGAGTACATACCGTCAAATAAAATAGGCTTGCTATCAATTACAAAAACAGTGGAAGTTCATCTGAATTATTGCTCAATAATCCAGACTTGTCCTCATTAGATGGCCAGAGTTTGAGGACAACGCCTTAATTTGCGGGACCACACCGCACCGTAATTTTCACAAAGCCAGGACACTAGAGAATATTGCCTTTTGTTTGAGTTGAAGAAACTAATTTGAGACCATACCATTCAACATGAAGCTTGCAAAAAGCCGCAAATAAAGGAGATGATTACGTAGATCTTAAGAAAAGCTTTGCGTAACAGTTAATTTCCCCATGAAACCCCCGAATCTAATGTAAGTATCGATCCTTTCTTGGTCAATAAGTTGGGCTTAGTATTTGATCTAGGAACAGCGCTAGTGCTCATTATATAAATGAGAGCACTAAACGTGTTGGTTTTAATATTCTCGGCAATTGTATGTGTTTGCCTCTCTCTCTCTCTCTCTCTCTCTCTCTCTCTCTCTCTCTGTCATTGGCCCATTGCAAAAATTCAGCAAAGAATCCCTCCATCCTCTAAGTCGTTCCGAGTCGAAGCTGAAGGTATTGAAACATCTTCCTCCATTATCTCCTCAATGAACTTTCAGTCCCTCCTGTCTTCTTCCCCGAGAGTATCCCCTTATTTTCACGCCGTGCTGATTTGTTCCTTGTATTGTGGTGTTATCAGGACTGGTTTTGGCCTGCATTCCTCTTCATCCATCTTGCCGACAAGTCAGCAGCTAAAAAATCACAGTTCCTCCTGCATACTTAGAGTGAAGCTGCTCCTCGTATGTGCCATTTCATAACTAGAACAAGAACATAAATAATCAAGTAAAAAAATTAACGCACCTGTTTTGGAATTTATCGTTCTTGATGCGGAAGCGGAAAAGCAATGATCAACACACAAGTCATTCTCCTCTATTGCCTCTTCTCTATTGCCTTTATATTATTGGTTTAATGAGATGGCCCATCACCCTTTAGCGTTAGGTAAACGCTCATTTGTGAGGATAATTGTGAGAATTAGGGTTAGAAAAAAGATTTGAGCACTATTTATAAAGTTTTCAACCAAGCTCTCTCATTATGGGTCAGACTTAACTTGGCCAACACTAGTCAGTTCCATATTAAACTAATTAATAAACCTTCTATCTCACTTTAGATCAACCTCGTAAAACGGTAAATTACAATATCAATTAATCTAGTCACATTAAGAAAACTCTTACATATATATCTACTTTTCGTGTTCTATTAGCGCTTGTTTTACGATCACCGTCTTTGTTTGGTAGTCCAGTGGATATTGATTGAACTCCAAAAAAAAAGGAAAAAAAAAGGAAAAAGAAACAAAATGGGTGAATTAAATGCAACATAAACTCATTTCAAAGGCATCAATATTTTTCTCACTAAAATTTATATATAACTCTAAAATGGTAATTGTATGACATCATACGTAACCATCTTTTTATGGGTACAGTAACTTGCGACATGAAAACAATAGGGTAAATTTGGAAAATTTGCTGCTCACCGAGATTTAGACAATTCAGCCTATTTTAATTTATAGTAAAAATATCATTCCTCGATATCTTTATAAAGGCACTTAACCCAATACAACTTTATGAGTTTAGTGACCAAAAAAATAAAACTCTATGACTACGTTTGGTCGTTCGGATTTCTAAACAGGATAGAATTGGATAGGATAAGATATGAAATCTTGGGATATTTTTTTTTTATATCTCATCTATTGTTGGTGAATCGCAGTATTAAAGTTGGATATGTTCACATCATATCATGTACATTTTTTTTTTTTTTATAAACGGCACATAATTATAAATGAACCTAAATGTTCTTAAACGGAGATAGTGAAATTATATCGTAACATTATTCCTTAATTTATTTTTTACTTTATTTTTCTCTTTTTTATATTATTTTCATTATTATTTATTTTTTCCCCTTTCATCATTCTTTGATAAAATTTTATCAATAGTAAACTGTACTAACATACCTATAATACAAAAATACCTAAAATATATAATAAATATAAATATCTAATTTATAGATTGAATGTTTATTATAAGATAGAATTAAATTTGAATATATAAATTAAAATAAGATTAATTAAAAAGAATTTTTATTTTTTATTTTTAATGTATTAAATTAGAATTCAAATATTATTTATATTGAAATATAATCTCAATTTTGTTAATTTAATAAGTTTGTTATTCAAGAAAAATAACTTTCCTATTATGGACATTAGAAATCCTATCCACCTTTATTCCACCTCCCCCATAGGATAATTTTATCATGTCTATATCCCTTTATATCCAACTTCATCTTGTCATGAGCAAGCACCAAACGTAGGATATGATAAATCATATCATATCATGAATTTTATCCCGACTACCAAACGCAGCCTATGAGTTTCTACTTTGAGAATTATAGACATCATAAACTAAAATTTACTTAAATGAATCTATCGTAAAACTTATAAAGACCAAAAAGTTAAAAAGGTAATAAAAAGGTATCTTTTGTTGATTTAGGAAAAGAATTGATATGAAAATATATTCTAAAATATGGAAAATAGTGTAACGAAGGAAACTTCTAAATAATCCCGAAGGACCGATTTGATTTTGTCATGAAAAGCCACAGGACTAGATGGAACAAATTGAAAGTTTGGAGACTATGTTGAACACTTAAGAATAGTTCAAGGACCACATTAGATGAGTTTAAAGTCCAAAAGTGACATTATATATTAGGCCAAAGTTTGATTTGTAGAGTTGACTTTCAAGCAGAATTTTTCGTAAGATTTAAGGGAAGTGATCACACCAAGCATTCAAATGATTTAAGTAAAATTCGGTTCTTGGGAGGACCAAATTAACTAACTGAAGCTTCACATGAGTCCATACAGCCAAATTAAATAGTGTAGTTATCAATTATAACAACAGTGGAAGTTCCTAATGAGGTGATATTTGTCCCTCTTCATCATTCCGTTTCCTTCTAATACTATACAATATCTCTCAACGAAATAATTCCTTTATAGCAAGGGGTGTGTTGATAAAGCTAATTATTTATCTGCGCAAACTGGATAGAACCACGTGTTGACTTCCGTCCTCATAAATTTCTCCTAGTATTATTCATTTCTCAACTAATCAATTTCTTAATTGCAAGTCATTTGTTAATCAACATGGAATATGAATATTTATGTTGAGAGAGAGAGAGAGAGAGAGAGAGAGAGAGAGAGAGAGAGAGAGAGTGAGTGAGTGACTGAGTGACTGAGTTTGGACATTGTAAAAATTACCTCGCACTGTCCTATTGCTATTAAGATGAATGGACTAGTTAAATTAAAGAATCAACAATCTAGGCAAATTAGTATTTATGGACCAAACTTACAAACTTAAAAATATTACGAAATTTAATCCATCATAGTTTAAAAGAGAACCAATGCTGCCTGTGAGAAACAAAAAGTATGGTCAATTAACCATTAATTGATTTTCACTTGTAAAAGAATATTTTAGACAATTAATATAAACATGAGATGTGAAGAGAAAAGAAGAGAGAGAAAAAAGCAAGATGACCCTTTTTTAATCATAAATTGATATTTTGATTAACTAATAATAAAAGGCGTGTATTGAGCTAAAGAAAAGGTGGAAATAGCCTCATCTTTATATTTGTTTAATATAAAGTAATACTATCTAAACTTTTAATCTGTAAAATATTGTCGTTTAACTTAGACTTTCCGACATTAAGAGGTAGCCCGGTTTGAAAAATTCTCTTGTAATTTTTCGGGGACATGGCATCTGCTGTGCGCCAAGAATTGTTTGTAATCCCTCAATGGAAAATATTAAGTGGTTCTAATCTCCACGTCAGCCACTTTTCATCCTCCGCTTTCACCAGCCCAAAGCTCATCAACTTCCCACTTCATCTCGTCCTCCTACCCCGACTTCGAGTTCACCATCCCCCGGTTCATCGCCGACGGGCTATTCTACAAGGGCCAGCTCCTCCCCCTCCAGCTCTCCCCCTGCCTTTCCATGTTCCGTACCCTTCTCGCCTCCTCCTCCTCCTCCTCCTCCACCTTTGACTCTGCCACTGCCTGCTCTTACGACTCCTCCGGCAGCTCCACCACGTCCTCCAACCAGACCTGGCCGAATGACAACGACCATGGTCATGGACGGGTGTAAGGTCGCTTGTGAGCAGCCCGTCGCCAGGCTTGGCTGCCGATTGGTGGGGCCGGAACTGGTGGAGAAGGTCTCCGACTGCTTCATCGTCGGCAGTCATGGGATCCTCAGCCGCCTCCCAACTACTGAGAGAATCTTGTTTGCCAATTGGACGTGGCATATAACAGATTGGAGGGAAATTTAAAAAGTAGGCACATTCAGACGCGTGGCGAGGTTTAGGAGCCCCCGATATTTTCTATTCAAATCCCAGATGGTCGATAGGCCAGATCCCAGATGGTCGATGGGCCAGACATCCAAGCATGTGCCAGCTGTCAAATGCCATTTGTTCACAATATTTTCAAAAGGACCACTTGCTTTCCAGCCAAAACCTGAGAATAAAAGAAATGTTTTAAGCTTTAAAATATTAAGAAAGGATTTTAAATAATTCACACTGTCAATACTTAAAAGAATCGACAATATGCATTTAATGTTTCTCCTTATGCTTCGGATTCAAATTGGAACATACTTGAACTTTCTCTGCGCGGAATTGTGACGGAGACCGCAAAATTTGTTGGTGCCCTCGATTTCAAGAAGCAAAAAACTGAAGAAATAATGTTGAAGAAAAAAGAGGAGTCTTTACTTTTGAAAATTCTTCTTCCCCGGATTAGCTCATGTGCGCGAACCAAATTGAACGTAAAGTCGTAAGGAATTGTTATTCGAGATCAATTCGAATTTGACCTAGTATGCTTGTTAAATAACAGACAATCTCACTTTGAATTTTAACGAGTTATGGATGTTATAAGAAAGGTTATAGGTTTAACGTTTCTATGTGCTCAAGATATTATAATTTATGTTGTCGGTCTGTGAGATTATCTATAAGTTGAGCTTCTATAGTAATGGGTATTGTATTTTATTTTATTTTTCTGGCTTAAAGTAGAAAAGAGAATTGAGAAATTTTCTATATACTTCAATATATAGAAAAGAGTATATAAAGAGCCTATTTATAGGCTTTATGATATGACTATATAAAGTAGCAAATATCAATCAAGATATACGCAATCAAATGAGATATTCGTGCAATTTTTAGAGACACAAAAAGTCAATAGAAATATTCTAATTATTACTAATGTAGGAAAATATCCTAATTATCTATAACATCTTCCCTCAAACTTAAGGTGCAGTGAATATGTCAACTTGAGTTTGAATACAAGTCTTAACATAGTTCAACAACTAAGTCATGGCAAATGAACTGGGTCTGAGAGTTGTTCAGAACTTCCAAATCTAGCTAGTTTGAGAGTTGCAAGCAGCAAGTCAGATGGCAATGTTGTTTCTCAAAACGACATGTGAAACATTCAGAATTGGAGGGGAAATCCTCATATGAGAGGGCTTTACAGACTATACAACATAATATGCTGGTTGCCGGAACTTGAAGATGTTATAACTTATTGGAAAAGAAATGACAAGAAGCAAAGATTGCACTTGGTGTGCACCGGGTGCACTGTGCCTTTCAAGATCGACTAGCTCTGATACAAGATAAATATAAAGTAGAAAAGAGAATTGGGGAATATTCTGTATAATTTGATATATAGAAAAGAGTGCACAAAGAGCCTATTTATAGGCTTTATAATATAATATGACTATATAAAGTAATATATATCAATCAAGATACACACAATCGAATGAGATATTCGTGCAATCTTGAGAGATACAAAGAATTAATAAAAATATTCTAATTATTTCTAATGTAGGAAAATATTTTAATTATCTCTAAGCATTGAATATATCAACTTGAGTTTGAATACAAGCCTTAATCGTGTTCAACGACAAAGTCATGGTAAATGAAGCAAGTATGATAGTTCAATTGTTCTAGATCTAGCTAGTTTGAGAGCAGCAAGCAACAAGTCTGATGGTGATGTTGTTTCTTAAAATGACACGCGAAACATTCAGAATTGGAGGGGAAATCCTCATATGAGAGGGCTTTGCAGACTATGCAACAAAATATGTTGGTTGCCGGAACTTGACGATCTTAGGACTTATTGGAAAAGAAATGACAAGAAGCAAGATTGTGCTGGAACTTGAGGATGTTAGGACTTCCTCAAAAAGAAATGATAAGAAGCAAGATTGCACTTGGTCTGCATCGGGTGCACTATGCCCCTCAAGATCAACTAGCTCTAATACCAAATTAAATATAAAGTAGAAAAAAGAATTGAAGAATTTGGTATAATTTGATATATAGAAAAGAGATTATAAAGAGTCTATTTACAGGTTTTATGATTAACTAGATAAAGTAACATCTATCAATCAATATATATAGTCAAATGAAATATTCGTGCAATTTTGATAGAGACAGCAAATTAATAGAAATATTTTAATTAATTCTAATATAGAAAAATATCCTAAGTATCAGGAAGGATACGGTTGGGATTGGATAAAGAAAGAGATGAGGTCTTTCTATTGCCCTCAGAACTAACGGACAATCCACCGGTTTTGGTCCACCACGCCCATGTCACTCCACCACCTATTTCAACCAACCTTTTGCGTTTGATCATCTACAAATTGTCCACATAGACCAGTAACCTGTTATTTGGGTGCACCGAGTGCAGTAACTGTACCTTTAAAAAAAAAAAAAAAAAACATGCACTGTGCTTCTCTCTCTCTCTCTCTCTCTCTCTCTCTCTCTCGTTTTGTTTCGTTGTTCGCATTGTTCTATCTCTTTGCTCTTCCTTTCTTTTCATACATCGCAAATAATTAGTTCTGTTTCTCTGTTCAGTTTCCTTTGCACGGATTTGTTTAAGCAATTAATCATAGGAGGCAACGACAAAAGGAACGAAAGAGGGGGTGGGGGGAAGGAATTCTAGACAATAAAGAAGAAATTATGGCAGAATTTGCTATCTCTGTTGCATCGAATCTTGTGTCGAAACTAGGTGAAAACCTATTTGCTTCCATTGGACGCCAATTTGGATATGTGTTGCGCTACAAGAGCTATGTTGAAGATCTCAAAAATAGAGTCGAGAATCTAGAAACTGTGAGGGAAAGGGTGCATCACTCCGTCAATGAAGCCTTGCGTGACGGAAAACTTATATACACTGATATTGAGAATTGGTTGAAGAGTGCAGAGGATAAGGTTAAGGAAGCACAAAATTTGTTAAAACAAGGCGAAAGTCCAAAAAATGCTTGCTTCCGTGGGTGGCTTCCCAACCCTGTGGTCCGTCATCCAATCGGTAGGAAAGTGAAGAAGATGACTCGAGTCATTCAAGAACTCCAGGACGAAAGCACAAAAAACATCTTCCAGAGGATCTACTATGAGGATACTCCGATGGGAATTGTCACTGCTCCCCCTTTTGCTGCAATATCTATTGACAAAAAAGAAGATGTTTTGGAGTCAAGGGCTTCAATCACAAAGGATATAATAAAAGCTATAGCTGATAACAAGGTTTGTGTGATTGGGGTGTATGGACCGGGTGGGATTGGCAAGTCCAAGCTTTTGGAAGACATTGAAAGGAAAGTTAGAGATGAAAAGCTGTTCAATGAGGTTGCCATGGCAAAAGTATCACGTAATCCAGATGTAAAAGAAATTCAGGGAGAAATTGCTTATGCATTGGGTCTCAAGCTAACAAATGATGAACCTGCTCGTGAGAGAGCATATCGTTTGTGTAAGAGGTTGGAGAATGATTCTAAGAAAAAGATTCTCATAATTTTAGATAATCTCTGGCAGAAGCTAGAATTGAAGGAAGTTGGAATTCCTTGTGGAGATGATAACAAAGTAAGAGGCTGCAAGCTATTGCTAACATCTAGGTACCGAGATGTTTTGTGCAATGACATGGTCTCTGACCAAGAATTCCGACTCAATGAGTTAGAGCATGAAGAAGCACGGAGACTTTTGGAGAGGACTATGGGTGACAAAGTTAATGATCTTGAGTTTAAGCACTTGGTGGATTCAGTGGTCAAGAATTGTGGAGGCTTGCCTCTTTTGATTCTCTCAATGGCGAAAAGGTTGAAGCATGGAGATGTGATTGTATGGAGGAATGCTATGATCGATAGAACAGGATTGGATGTACGGTCAATAGTGGAACCAGTTTTTAATGACCTAAAAGAGGAGAGGATCACATCATTGTTTTTCGTTTGTGCTCTAAATTCTGGGAAAATCTTCACAACGTATATTCTTCTTTATTGTATGGGGTTGGGTTTATATGACAAATTCAACGAGACCATTGAAAGCGCTAGAGATAAGTTTATTCTGGATCTACGTAGCCTACAGGATTCTTCTTTGTTACTAGATAGTCAGGGCACGAAACAGTTCCAAATGCATGACATATTTGTTGACGAGGCCATCTCTATTGCTTTCAGGAAAAGGAAAGTGTTGTTGGTCGGGAGGAAAGGTTATGCGTTCAAAGAATGGTTAAAGGATGAGCTCGAAAAATGCACAGCGATATCCTACCGTTTTGTTGGCATTGATGAGGTTCCTGAAAAACTTCATTGCCCAAAATTGACCATGCTTTTGTTAATGGAAGACAAACTGTCTCTCAAAATTCCCGATTCATTTTTTAAGTCTATGGAAAAGCTCCGAGTCTTACACTTGATTGCCGTAGCTTTCAACCCTCTACCCTCATCAATTAAAATCCTTGTGCACCTCAAGTTGCTATTTCTCAATTTTTGCTATCTAGAGGATGTGACTCTTCTTGGAGAGCTGAAAGGATTGCACTTTCTAAGTTTCTATGGGTCTACAATCGCTCGGCTACCCAAAGAAATAGGTCGACTAATAGAATTGAGATTTTTGGAGTTGAGCGAGTGCATCGGGCTCAGAGTTATTGAGCCTGGCGTGCTTGGAAGTTTGGTTAATTTAGAAGAACTGCGTATGAGAGACAGTTTTGATCAATGGGAAGCCAAGGATGAAGCACCATGAGGCAATGCTAGCTTGGCTGAATTGAAGAACATGAAAAAATTAAGCACTTTGCGCATTGCCATTCCTTATTCTGGCGATCTCCCAAGGGACCTACCATTTGGGAATTTGAACCAACATATAATCCAAATTGGGGATGTTTGGGATTGGTCGGATGAATACAAAGAATCCAGAACTTTAAAGCTCAAGCTGGATTCAGGCAACCTTCTTTTTGAAGAGTGGGTGCAGATTTGTTTGCAGAGAACAGAAGATCTTCACTTGGATGGATTCCAACGTGGCAATGATAGCGTTCACGCTTTGTGCAACAAAGGTTTTAAGGAATTGAAGCATCTTCATGTACGAAATAGCCCCTCATTTCAGTACATCGTTCACTCCACAAGGACTGTCTCGTGCATTGCATTCACTAAATTGGAATCATTGTTTCTTGAGAATCTGAACAAATTGGAGAAGATTTGTTGCAGCTATCTTGCCCTTGCCTATGAATCCTTCAGCAAATTAAAGATTGTGAAAGTGGATGACTGTGGTGAAATTAAACATTTGTTTCCTTTGTCCATGAAGAGAATATTCTTGCAACTTGAAGAGATTGAAATAAACAGATGCCCCTTGATGCAGCAAATTGTCGAAGAAGACGGAGGTGAGATAAATAATAATCCCGAATTGCAATGTCACTTGCGTAGGCTTACGTTACAAAACTTGCCAGAGATAACGAGCTTATGGAAAACCATGGTCCATTCAATCGTATTCTTCAACGAGCAACAGGTAAATTTCATGTCTTTCTGAAAGGTCATATCTTCCTCCATCTGGACTATCCTAATTGAAGGAAACCTTCCCCAACTATTATTCATATCCATCAGTTACAAACACAGACACTGCCTTCAATTGAATATATGAGGCACGGAAGTTTACTTAGGGTTTAAGAATAAATTAGCTCATTATTCAATTACTGATAACTTTAATAAAGAAATCTGAGGAAAGACAAACAAGATAACAAAGACAAAGTCTCTGACTTTTATAGCCGTTTTTTTTTTTTTTTTTTAATTTCCTCATTACCTTTCAAAGGTATTGGTTTTTGTCGGTACAGGTATTAGTTGAAGTCCCATACCTTATAGATACTATTAAAAAAGCAACCCTACTTTTACCCCTCGATTAGCTTCAAACACATTCTTAAAATTTAAATAGTCTAATGCCTGATGTAAGAGGAAAAAACAATCAATCTAATGCTTTTTATTTACCTTCTCGAAACCACTTTTTGCCTTCTTTGTGTTCAAAAGCAAGAACTTTACATATATGTTGCTTTTTTACAAGAATTATCTAAGACCTAAGTATTATTAATAAATTTAGTCATCGGGATTCTGATCAAAAATATAATTAGTAAATTACATTTATTTACAATATCTTTCTCAAATTCAATCTTTAATAGCTCCTTATAATATACAATTATTTTTAACCAAAAAATAGTATATAATTCTTTAGTTCAATTTTTTTTAGGGGGAATTCTTTGATTAAAATTGTGAAATAAATATGATATTAATATATGCATAAGACATGTTATCAACAAAGTTTACCAATAAGGTTCCAACTCATTATAGCTAATCCTTTACATAAATCAGATTAAGCTCATCGGTGAATAGCAAGAGGAAATGAATTTTGTACAAAAAACGGATGGTAAATAACATAAAGTGGCAGAGTAAAACAATATTTTTCCGATTAATATGGACGATTTTGTATTCTTTTGACAATGTGTGGCTTTCGTCTCTCTAGTAAATAGCAACTTTCACCCTTGCCATTATGATTTTGATTTATTAGTTCTCTTGAGGTTACTTCATCAACTTAATAAGCTAGGAATTTGAGGAAGCTACTTGAGTGATGCAAATAGTGTAAGCCAAAAAAAAAAAAAAAATCCCTTCTTGAAATATTTCCTTGGAAGATAAGAGTGTAGAAGCTTTGTGTGGCTTTACAAAGTAACATACACTTAACAACCAAACAACAAAATATTTATCAGTAACATTTGGGTTATTAGAGTTGAAAAAGTATTGATTTTATTCGAATGTGATTATATAAATATTTGATTTATAAAAACATTAAAGTATTGATTTGGGAATTATCACAATTTTTTTTTATATGTGCAATTAAATGGTGAGTACTGATGTGATACATTTTGAAGTAAATGAATTTTACGCATGGATTATATACAGGAGTATACATAGAAAATTTGAATAAACAATTTTTTTAGATTTTGTTTTGCAGAATAATTAATTTAAATAATAATTTAATTTTCAAAATGGAATTGCTAGTGATATGTGAATGCATGATAACATTTATATATTAGTTAATTACATCTAACTTTTATTTGAGTCATGTTATCAACATAGTTATAGAGGCACCATACGATGTATAATTTAAATAATAATAATAAAATCATTGCTTAATTGTAGAATTATATATGAATATGGATATATTTATAACTTGAAGAAAGTATATACAACTTTTATAATTTGTATGACCTTTATTAATAATTAATGGATATCACTTGAGTCTGTGGCAAAAAAAAAGTTAATTAAGTCTACGCCATAAAATTGTAAAATTAAGGAAGAAAGCACAAATTGCGAGGATAAATACAATAACCCCAATAATTTTGGGATTATAAAATCTCTCTTATTATTAATTATATAGAGTCCAAATGCATAATGGGTAGATCATAAGTGAGTGTAAAGTTGATCAATTCTAAAGAAGAATAAGGTAACATTCAAAAATCACTACTCCGCTCTTACTTCCATTATCTTTAAATCTATTATATGAGATCATTTTATTTATTTATTTATTTATTTATTTATTATTATTATTATTATTATTATTATTATTATTATTATTATTATTATTATTATTATTATTATTTCACATGTGACTTGTAATTCTGGTTACGAGCATTGTCATGAGATAATGTCGGGTTATTCACCCCTCGCAGCTAATAAAGCTACAGATTTTGGAAGCCATAACCATTGAAAGATGTCAATTAATACGAGAAGTATTCGACCTTGAAGGATTGACAGACATTGGGGAAGTCAAGATTCTATCACAATTGAGAGAAATAACCCTGAGTGGTTTACCAAATTTGGGACGCATATGGAACAAAATCCACGAAGAACGTCGTGTTTCCAAAACTTAAGGGCACTAAAGGTGCAAAATTGTGATAACCTAAGCTTTATTTTTTCTTCTTCCATGGCTAAAGCACTCGGGCAAATAAAAGAAATAGAAATAGTGAGTTGTAAATTGATAGAGGAAGTTATGGATGCACAAGAAGAAGAATTGGAGAAAGCTGCAACTAGTGACACTTTGGAGTTACCTCTGTTAACCTCGTTGTCTCTCAAGGAATTACCAAATCTCAAGACATTCTCTTCCGGAAAGTATTGCATTCATTGTCCATCCTTAACAAGACTGATTATATCTCGATGCCCCAAAATGATGGCATTCTCTTCATTTGAAGGAAGGCAACAATCGTTGTCAGTTGATATAGGTTTACAACAAGCATCTGGTCATATCAACTCTAGCTTGTCATTGCTTGGCTTCTTCGATGAAAGGTAAGCATCTATAGTATTTTTTGTTAATCATTCTTGTAGTTCTAGTCATAAAACAATTTAGTAGAAACTAGATCATTATTCTATACCAAAAGTTTGGTAGTTTGTGGAGGAAAAACTAACTTGCTGGTCATTCCCAAAGTTTTTGTACTAAAAATTTCAGTCATTCTACATATACAATGTTTTTTACGCAGGTTTTTTTTCCAAGCTTGGAGGAATTGAAGCTTTCATCCATGTGCCAATTAAAGAGGATATGGCACAATCAACTCATCGAACAGTCCTTATGCAAACTTGCACTCCTCACTGTTGAACTTTGTGAAAATTTGTCATATATTTTTCCATCAAATTCAATGGATAGGTTGCAAAGCCTAAATAAAATTGAGGTGGTCGGGTGTCCATCCTTGGAAGCATTATTTGAACCAGTAAGTCTCAGCTCTGAGAAAAGGCAAAAGCCACTGGTCAGCTCTACATTAAAAAAAATGAAGTTGTTGAATCTACCAAGGTTGAGACACATTTTGAAGAGTGATTGCAAAGTAGACTTGGAATTTCCTAATCTGATGGAAGTGAACGTGAGGTGTTGTCATAGTTTATCATATCTCTTCTCAAGTGCCACGGCCAAAACTCTTCATGAACTTGTAGTGCTTGATGTTTCCTGTTGCAATAATCTGTGGGGCATAATTGCGATGGACGAAGGAAAAGGGAAAACCATAAAGACATTCAAGTTTTGTCATTTAACCAAACTCAAGCTTGATGACCTTAAAAGTTTGATTTGCTTTAGTTCAGAGAGTTGTGCTGGTGATGGGTTATATCCTCTATTTGATGAGAAGGTATCATATCCTGATTTGTATGATCTATTATTATTATTATTATTATTTTTAGTGCTTTGACCCTAAGCAAGTTTGCATATTTTTCATTTATCTCTATACATTTTAGCTTTCATTTCCAAAGTTAGAAGAGCTACACATTGAGGGAGTTCAACAAAAAGAATTATGGAATGATAAAATCCCTGTGGAATCCTTTCGTCGTCTAAAGGTCCTCCAGGTGAAGCAGTGTCACAACCTAATGAATGTGATTCCGTCATCCATGTGGAAGAGGCTACGTCACCATATGGAGTCCTTGACAGTTGAGAAGTGCCAACGTCTAAGAAATCTTTTTACAATGTCTACAGCGAAAAATCTAGGACAACTCCAATATCTGGGTCTCGAAGGTTGTGGAGAGATAGAGTACATTGTCGCCAAAGAAGAGGAGAAACCTGAAGAAGCAGTCAAAAAAATTGTCGCCAAAGAAGAGGAGAAACCTGAAGAAGCAACCGAAAAAATTGTAATTCCTCAACTTGTCACTTTGTGTCTTTACAACATGCCACAACTCATGAGTTTTTTCCAAGGGAAGCATATTTCAGAGTGGCCCTCCTCGAAAGAGTTTATTGTTAAAGATTGTAAAGCTGTGAAGGTGATTCTTGGAGATGCCAGTTGTAGAAAATTGGAGGGTAGCGTTCCAACACATCAACCACTTTTACTCCTCGAAAAGGTTTGCACTCTTTCTTTTTTAATGGGATATCTAGTTTGTTGTCACGATGGTTTAAGCTAAGACAATGTACAAGTCTGCAGGGTCACTTATGATAACTTATCATTTTCTTTTACAAATCTTTGACCTCAAATAAGAAACATCTCAAAGCTACTTCTTTAATATAAACATTTTGAAATGCATATAAAAAAAATACTTTTTTTTCTTTCCTTTTCAAGTCTTAGACTAAATTGTAGCTAAAGTACAAATATTAATGAGAGGCTAAGCTTCAATTAGCAACTTTTAATTAACCTAGAGTCTAGATAGTGCTAAAAATGTCTGCTCAAATTTAAATATTGTTCAACGTAAGATCAATGATAAATGACACCACGAGTTCTAAAACTGGTGGTGGTATGGCATTTAAGTTCTGAAATTTGCATAATTGATGCATCTCATGACTTGTTAAGTCTATCCCTTTTTCTGTAGAGAAATTATGCATTTTTATCATATTTTCAGTCTTGCATGGCTTTTCACACGGTGTTGGAGCTTCCTCAAGCAACTAGACCTAATGGACTGGTCCAGTCTGGTCTAATGGAATCGGCCACTTAGCCAAAATAAAAAAATAAAAAAATTTAAAAACATACTAGAGTAATTACAATTTTAGGGTTTATTGTTATTTTTAAGAAATTAAAAAATATGTTTAAAAAAAAAAGAGTCAGTCTAGTCCGATTCGATTCCCCCTTGGAAGTGGGAACTAGACCGAAAGTCACCAGTTTCATTTTTATGGAACTGAGAACCAAACTGACGCCGCCGGGAATTGGACCAAACTGGCCAATCCAATTCAGTCCAGGTAGCTTCCGGTTCAAGCGGTTCGATATGCTCACCACTAGTCACTATTGCTTCCCTCTCTACCAACAAGGCTAGCCCTCACCGTGAGCAAGCAATGGCTTATTACCACCCTTGCCAATTTGGGTGAGGGCAAGTGCGCTCACTCATGTGGTGGCAAGGGGCGAAGTTTGGCAACTACTAGTGGCTTGGCAAGGATGCCAAGCGCCCTAGCGCCCTAGCCGTGAGTCGAGGGATTGTTGCGGCCCTCGCCAATGAAAAAGCCTTGAGATCCCCCCTCTCTCTCTTGCCTTGTTATCTTATATGTACTTTTTAAATTTTTTGTTAACATTTTTTAATGCAGCATCATCAAATTAGCACCACATTTTTTGCAATTAAAAAAGGGAAATTCAATGAAAAATGCCATAAATACTTTCCGTCCTACTGAAACTAATTTGGGCAAAGGAAAGAGTCAAATACTGAATCGGAACAAGTTTTACTAATAAACGAAAAAAAAAGTTTTAGTTCTTAGACATGCCAAACCAAAATAAGTTTTAGGAGTCATTTTGTCATTTATTCTACAGTCAATTGTAAATATTGTGATGGCCCACAAGTCCTAAAACGTATTTATGAAATGCAATCGAGTCATAATTTTTTTAGTTGGTGCAATGAACTCCTAATCTTTATTAAAAACTACAATTACATCCTAAACCTTTCAGTTGATGTAATTAACTCATAAATTAATACAAAAAAAAAAAAAGAGAAAGCAATTTGAGGTTGTCATGTAGGCAGTCTAAGTTCTTGTGAACTAAAAGAACTTGATTACGCTTTTTCAAAAATATTTAAAACTTGAGTAAACCAATTGAAAGATTTAGGACTTGACTATATTTCAAATATAAGATTTATGAAAGACTCAAATGCCGAATCGAAACAAGTTTTACTAATAAAGGGGAAAAAAAGTTTTAGTTCTTGAACATGCCAAACCGGAATAAGTTTTAGGATCATTTTGTCACCATTCCTAAAGTTAATTGTAATTATTGTGATGGGAAAATCGTTCCCCAAGTCCTAAAACGTATTTATGAAATGCAATCAAATCATAAATTTGTTAGTTGGTGCAATGAACTCTTAAACCTTTATCAAAAAGTGCAATCGAGTCCCAAACCTTTTGGTTGGTATAATTAAGTCATAAATTGATACAAACGAATGCAATTTGAGGTCGCCGCATAGGCAATGTAAGTTTTTGTGTACTAAAAGAACTTGATCATGTTTTTTCAAAAATATTTACAACTTAAGTAAACCAATTGCAAGGTCTAGGACTTGACTACATCTCATAAATAAGACAAATAAACAACAAGATGGTTGAAGAATCATGTCATATATCATTCTCCACAAAAGGAGATTTAGATGTGCACCTTGGAAGTATAAGGCTATGCTAAGTATTTTAGTACAAATTTTAGCGTCATGAATTCGCAATTCTGTGAATGATCAATAGGGGAAATTATGTTCCAGATTTTACTAAATTTCAGAAGGTGTTTATGTAAATTCATCCAGATTAGTTAGTAGAATTTTACTCCACTCACTTCACTATTCCCACAAGCATAGTCCTTATTTAACACTTGAAGACATTGAGAGCACTTATCCATGCTATTTTGCTCAATAGCGAACTAATTTTGGATTGTTTTCTTGTCTTTTTTTTTTTTATATAGTTTTTCATTGAATCTATTCAATTCTTGCTAAAATTGTTGAAATATTCTCTCATACCACTAAAATTTGTTCAAACTCTTGAAGATTATTAAGGATTTATGATAACCACAAAACAATAGTCGGATTACTTCTGACAGTCAACATTGTTAGAGTAGCATGATAATCATAATAATAATAATTGCCATACCAATCGACATGATAATCTTGATAAGCTCTACTCTTTTCAAATTTAAAATATCAGAGTTCATAAATATTGTAACATTATTCAAAGAGAAAATTTACCAACATATAGTGGCTACAAATTAGAAAGCCTAGCGGCTGAAGTTTCAACAGGCATGAATGCCATATATTTTCATTAGCATATCAGATCATAAATGCAAGTGTAGCATCTAAAATAGGTACTATAGAGTTGGCCTTTGGTCTATAATAGTTGCACAACGATAATACGTAGTTAAAGCGAAGTTTTGATACCAATTAATGTTGAAGAGATCTAGCTTACCAACTGATGAAGAGCAAATTGAGATCGAATACTAACTAATGTTGAACGAAAGTATGTAGAAAGTTAGGTTTAGATTGTTGGAAGTGGAGGAAAATCAGATGATAAGAAAAGATGGAGAAACTAAGGAGATATGGAAGAGATAGACAGGCCAATTCGGGGTGGGGGGGGGGGGGGAGATACGTTAAATGGGCGAACTTAGTTATTAAATCAACTCATCATTAATACTAAAGAAAAATATTTAATTGGTTTATATTTATAGGCAACTTAAATAAGAGATGAACTACTAATTGTTATAAATTAAGATTGATACTTAAGTCTTGATAATTTCAAATAACAAACTTATAAAGAAACAAATCAGCTAATGATCAAAGAGTCTCGTACAACATAAATTAAACAGTACTTACTTGCATTTACCATCTTTTGATTTAATTGTTCGATCCTTTTCTTCAGTATTTGTTGTGCTTTCTTTGAGTCTATACTTTGTCGGAGAACTTTTGAAGTGCAAGATCCATGAAGCATTGGTTTGTGCAAATTGGTTTCTGTTTTATTGTTTGCAATTCAAAGAAATGGGACAATATATTGGCAATTGTGTTTTTTCAATGTTGTAATGAGCCCAATCTAAGATGGGCTAAATTTGAGGTTCATGGGAGACAACTCATGCACAAAATGAATATGGTTGTCTAACTAAAAGGCTATGGTTATGCTACTGTTTAAACATAATGCTTAATATATATTAGAAAAATTTTCTACTATAAAATTATATGACAGGTGAATGAATTTTAGGGGGTGGCATCCGCTAAAAAGAAATAATGTACGTCTAGTCTTCTTTTCTTTCTATTTTTTGATAATATCCATCCTGTGATTTTCTTTTTTCTTGAAATCAAAGTATTCTCTTTTTTGAAGGAATAGAGAATTGGCTCTAATTAATTAATTTAAAAATAACAGGTTGAGTTTCCTGCTTTGGAGTCGATAAAGATCTTGCACATGGAGAACATGGAGAAGATATGGCTTGATGATCTTGATTCAAATGCCTTTGTCAAACTCAAAACACTAGTAGTGGAGCATTGTGAGAAACTTTTATCCATATTTTCATCTTATAATATGCTCACAAGATTTCAAAACCTAGAGAAGATAACTGTGACCGATTGTGGATCCTTAGAAGTAGCATTTCAAGTCCAAGAGTTTGAATTTAGCAAAGCTTGGTCTATAAATTCTTTCCAATTGAGAGAAATAGTTTTGACGCGGCTCCTGAAAATGAAACACGTGTGGAATGGACTTCCTCAAGGAGGTCTTACCTTTGGACACTTACAATGCATGGAGATTGTCAAGTGTGAGAGTCTCAAAAGTTTATTTCCAACCTCGGTGGCAAAAAATATGACACAAGTCAAAGAACTTTTAGTGAAGGATTGTGGGGTGGAGGAAATTATCGCGGAGAAAGACGAAGTAGGGATGAGTGCAAGTGATCTCTTCTTTCCGCAATTAACCGACCTAAGATTACTTGAGTTGCCAAAACTAGGGAGCTTCTACCAGAATAATCATACTTCAACATGGCCACTCTTAAAGCAATTGCGAGTAAGGCATTGCGACAAGATGAGGTCATTCTTATTTGCTTGTGAATTTCAAGGTTGCCAAGGTACAACTACCAACAAGAACCAATCTACACTCTTTTCTTTTGAAAAGGTACTGTCCTTATCAATGATTATAACTCTTTGCTATTGTCTTCATTGGTTTATGTGCACAGCTCTTGGTGCGTTGTTATTTTCTCTAGGAAATTGAAATTGTCAAACATTTCATGCTTGTTGATGCTCACCTAACCACACCTGTGAATTGCTTAGAAATTTAAAAATTATTTGCAGTTAATTATTTCCAGCTCATATTTTTTGTTATATAAATCTATTGATCCCAGCTTTTACTTCGAAGAACAACACTTTTTATTAAATTAACTTGCATAGATAGCCATGCTTCTAATGAGCCGCTTGTATCTTATGATTGAGATTTATCTATTTAATTTAATTTGACCAACCTCGTCCACCAAAATTTAAAAAAAAAAATTGGTATTATGTTCACTTGGAATATTTCTAGCTTAGCTACGAAACAAATTTCCATTCTCAAACATCTTGAACACGGTTGGTAATTGTCAAGCACCGTGGATAATTTTCTTATCTAGTCACATGTTAGTAACTCATTAATAGGCTTAAAAAAGGACAAACTTTTTTTCTACTTTCAAATCATCAACTACTTTAATAATTTACCAACTTTTATTCTGGCCTACCAACAAATTTGAAATTACTAATTTTATTTTAAGTTACCAAATTAAATTTGATTGGTGTAACAATATTAGTCACATTAAGACTTCATTGGTTTCACAAAAAATGGAATTTATGTAAAATATTTTTTGAAAAATTATCGCTTGTATTGTTTATAAAAATAAATGAACGAAAAATCTTTTTATAATCTACAAAAATATCTAGATATAAATTATCATCGGCAATTAAAAAAAAATCATTGATTAATTATTATCAAGCAATATAAGCGATTATTTTTAGGAAAATGTTTTTCAAAACATTCATTTTCTATCAAATACAAACTAATTTTAGTTACTTGCCACCTTATTATTATCTTGTTAGGTTGGAAAGTACCAACATTTTCAAAATTACATACTACTTTAATAATCAACCAATATTTACTCTTGTGACAAGCCAACGCCTCTCAAATTACAAACTTTATTTTGAAATTACAAACGAAAATGTAATTGATGTACCGGCAATCATCAAATTAAGATACCAACGGATTTTATTCATTGACCAACTTTTTATTAGATAT
This sequence comes from Eucalyptus grandis x Eucalyptus urophylla, assembly GCA_028830015.1. Taxonomy (NCBI): domain Eukaryota; kingdom Viridiplantae; phylum Streptophyta; class Magnoliopsida; order Myrtales; family Myrtaceae; genus Eucalyptus; species Eucalyptus grandis x Eucalyptus urophylla. The sequence continues at coordinate 30,513,428 of CM054188.1, read as the reverse complement.
TGAAAAGTACTACTGTATATTTATATTTTCAAGATCACCAACTACGTTTAAAACCTACCAACGTTCATTCTTATGGCTGACCAACGCTTTTCAAGTTACAAACATTCAATCAAAATTACCAAACTCAATTTGAGTGGTATATTAGTGATGTACCGACACAAAATTAGGTTCTTTTTTAATCGCATGGAATGCTAAAAAGATCCATTTATTTGGGGCTATGTACCTTTTTTTTTTTTTGTTTCTGTTTCACTTTGCTTTTGTAAGAATGAACAACTTGTCTTCATTATTTACTCTTTTTTCCATCGAAATTTTGAACTATCATCTCTATATTGTTTTATTGCTTTTTCACCCATGTCCCGTCATTTCAATTTTTCTTTTTCTTCTCTTCTTTTTTCTTTTCTTTTCTTTTCTTTTCTTTTCTTTTTTTTTGCCAATCATTTGTTGAGTTTGAATGCATTCTTTTCAGAGTTACACAAAAATGAAGCCATATGATACTTATGATCTATAGTAAAATAGATATGAGAGCTGTAGCTTCAAAAACAATGTGCGACATTAATACAACATCTTACTATTGAGACACATACACTAACTATAAAAATAACCCGATTTGTTAAACCAAGCAAATGTAATTTTTCCATTTGAATTTAATTAGTTACAATTGAAAAATAGCTGAAGCATCTGATTAATAACTTTATTTATCCAAAGTCACAAAATATATTGTGATTGAATTGGGCATACCACATCAATCAAAAGAAAAAATGGGAACACCACTAACAACAATCATCGTATAATGGCCATTGATGCTTGCTCGTCTACTTCCAGAAAGTTGTGTTTCTCTTTATTTCCCTAAACTGAAGGACATTTTAGTCATTGGACTTTTGGTGGCCTAATTAAATGGATTCCCTCCCGCAGGCCATTTCTCACTTGGAGGGATCGACATTGACGATGGAGGATGTTATGATGATGATGCCGCAGCCTTACGTCTTCCACAATCTCAAAGAGCTAGATTTGGCATGCTACCATGATGAAAATGTCGCTTTTCCTTCCAACTTCCTTCTCTACAGATTCCCCAATCTAGAAATGCTTGGTGTGATATGTAGTTCCTTTGAGGAGATATTTCCAGAAGATTCATCCGAACATGGGGGAGTGACTCCCTATGAACTAACTGACATGGAAAAACCTCTCCAAGCACTGCAAAATCTTAGGCAACTTGATCTAGAAAAACTATGTAACCTGAAGCGAGTTTGGAAAGATGGCTCCTTGATGGTTGAAATTCTCGAACGGATTGAAAGACTGTGGGTTACGGAGTGCCCGAGTTTATCAATCTTACTTCCATCCCCAACTTCATTCCAGAGATTGATGCAATTAGAAGTACAGGATTGCACTAGTTTAGTTCATATGGGGACTTGCTCAGCAATGACAAGTCTAGTGCATCTTACTTGGCTAACCCTAAGAAATTGTGGTGCGATAGAAGACGTGGTGACAAATGATGGAAAGGGAGCAGAGGATATCTCTTTCCCCGAGCTAGAAGAGCTGATACTTGACGGTTTACGAAGCCTGGAGAGCTTCTCAAACACAAATTGTGCCTTGAGATTCCCATCGTTGGTGCGTATTGTCGTCACAAAGTGCCCCAAGATGAATATATTCTACAAGGGTGCCTTGAGGACACCAAAGCTATATGAAGTACTCCTCTCCGAAAAGGATGATGGAGGACATTGGGAGGGTGACCTTAATACCACCATCCAAACCTTATCTGCTTTAAACGATTCACAACGAATTCAGTAAGGTAGGTGACTCTGTTTGCTTAATCGTGTCTACCTTAATCTGGTGTCAAAAGGAAGAAATTTGCGTTCTTCGAATTCTATATTGGCTCATGCGAAGTCAGTCTTTCTTAAAAGAATGTTTGACTGGGTTTTAAAGGAATGTCACACGATTCGACAATTAGGGCTTGTTGAGCACTTACTCAACCATACATTCTAGTTGTTCGATGAAATGCATAGCATGACCTTGGTCGGTGCAGCTTCAAAGATTGTGAGGTTTTGTTGTATGGTGATGTGTTCTTACCCACCTCTTTGGTTAATCTTGAGGATTGTTAGTAGTTAGACATGTTTTACAGAAAATATTTGTTTCTTTCAGGTGTCACGCTCATTACGATCTAAGTGGCTGCTTTCATTTGCTAAAAAGTGTCTCCTGTAAGAAGATGTTGAATGGAGCTTTTTGCAACGTGTTCACTAATAGTGTTTTGATCATGGTGTTGATGCCTCTTGAGATGGCATCTTTGTGCCCACATGTAGTATTAACAATGGGCAGGTGCTTTATTGAATATTTCATTCTTTTTCTAGTTTGGAATGTCCTCTCTGTCATTTCCTTGATAATGGTACTGGTGTAGCATAATGGTTGGAATGTGGGGGTGCTCTATCATTTATCAAATTGTATAGAGATTTTGTATGAGTGTTGGCTTGTGGGCAGCATCATTTAGCACCAAGCTGTTTTTTGGAGTTAGACCATTTGGATGATGACAACAGCAGCCATTACACTGACCAAAAGGGGAAGAAGTCCAAGAATCCAAATAAGCAGGTGTCCTTCAAGCAGCAGAACATAGCCTACATGGAGCCATTCACGCTAAATATTTTCATCTCCAAGTGCCTCATCTCGACTTCACTCACTCACAAGGTCACGTGCAAGCAGATCGCCATTGCAGGTACCAATCCTAAGGACATCAGAGCTGTGCTCAAGTCTCAGTCGGACATACCAGCACGTTTGGCTATAGGCTGGGTTTTGGCAGACTGGGCGAGGGAAGCTGATGTGTGCAAGCTTCCTATACTCCAGGAGACAGGGACAAGTTTGAAGGGAGAACTAGGGCAGTAGTTCAATCTCTAATTGATAGTGGCATTGATATTACAATTTAACTGTTTTTATCTCCTTCAACACGATCTTGTTGATGTGCGCTACTTCTAATAGGAAGATACTGACATCTTTGACATTGTTTTGAGAATATGCAAGATCTAATGTTGGTTCTTTTGCTGTTCTTGTTTGGTTCATCTTCTTTTAGCAGACAATTGTTACAAGGTTAGGTCCACAGTTGTTGATTATCTGAAGTACTATCACAACATGGACTGGCAAGTAATATCCCACATGAATTATCATAAGTTTGTTTAGCTGTCTACTGTTCAGTTGTTTTACTAGAGTTATACATTGATATTACTTGGTCTGCCTTTGTGTCGTGATGATAAATAATCAATTGCCTTGATATAACATGATTTAGTTATTTTATTCTAGTAGAAAATTTTGACAATGAATATAATGTGTTGTTTAGTCATTCTTTTTGTTTTGTTTCTGAACTTATCTGATCTGCTGCTTTTTAAATGTAAATTCTTGCCAATTTTACATTGGTGGGAACTGAGAAAAACGTTCTTTAAAAGTTCAATGCCATTCTAATATCCCCGTGGATTTACCATAACAGTAGTATCAACCATGTTGATATGAGAGTCTCTCTAAATTGCAATGAGTTCAAGCTAGAACTTCTTCGGACCATCAAAGAGAAAGAAAAAAAAGGCCTTGGATCCAGTTTTCTGTAGAATTCCTTTATGAACCACCCATCCCAGCTTTTTGAGATTTGCTAATCGGATCCGGATTTTACTCTGATCCTCTTCCCTGGAGGTTGGGCGATATATCAGGTAAGATAGAGATATGTCCAAAATCCTATGCTCATAGGTAGCGTCCAATCTTTCCCAAAGAAACAGCGAGAGTGAGTTGCTTGATTGAAAGTGATATAATTACTTTGCGAATCACCTATTTTAGATGCATCCCCTACAAAAGCAGATTATCTAAGGATCACTCAGCTACTGAGCATACTATAATTTCATATGTTCTTTGGAAGGTTAGTATGGAGAAGAAAGGCTCACTTGCTAGTTGCTTTTATCAGATAATGTTCGAACTCTGTTCTTCTGCTTTTGTTGGAGTTTAGTCGTATTCAAAGCTTCTTGGTGCTTCATTCTCATAGCTCTTTCCATAAACGCCAATATGGACTATTCAATTGTTTTTTAATTTAATTTGGAAGTAATATCCTCGCCTAGCTAGGAAAAAATGTCATTTGTGGTCCACAATCTTGAGAGTTCTTAGTAATCTGACTCTTCAATTGTTTCGAATGAGTTCATAAAATACATCAAATAGCTTACGAACTTAAAGCACCAGATTCATTACCATGACATGTTTGCACTCAACGTACTGCATATCTCTATACTAGTCGAATCTCCACATTTTTAACATATTCTATATATAATAAGATTGTGCGGTAAAACGTTATTCATGAGTTCCTAGGGGAAGCTAGCTGTGCGCCATCAGAGGTATTTACTCCTAAATTACATTATGAACATGTCATTTTCCATGCACTTGGTTTCAGTGAAGTACAAGAGGAAGCCATCTAGATCTTGTCCGAAGCATCTTCTTCTTTCTATTTTCTGCAGATAGTCACAAAGCAAAGTCGGAGTTTGACCCTGTCGCTTCTTAATAAAAATGTACAAGTAGGCTCGAGAAACCTAGTTACTCATTGAAAATCCATGCTGAGGAATCTGTTGCTTCCAGGACTGCTGAAATAATATTTCGTTGTTCCCAATTTTGAAAAAAAACTCTGTTTTCTAAAAGTGCAAGCTGTCCAAAATCTCTCATCAAATGTCCGGTTTGATATTGTTCCTTGCCATATTTTTCATGGCTTTGCATCTTGTGTTCCGAGGTTACCTTTTCTTTGGGATCCTTTCCTGAGAATATCCAGAGGAGTTTCTTCTGGGGCTTGTATTCCTATTTCCTTGAAGTTGTCATCATACTGTCTAATTTGCTCCTGGAGGCACTAGTGATTTGACATACTGTAAAACTTGTTGCTGGAGAATCAATTAGATCATTGGGTGCTTCGACTTCAATACTAGTGGGAACCATTAACTTGTAGGGTAAATGCCTTTCCTCATGCAATTTGTAGTACTTGGGCCTTTTGTATGTTAATTTGCTTCTCGTTTATTACAGTAGACTTCGGAAGTCCATAGCAGACATGGTGAAACTTCACAAAGAAAGCAATAGTGAAAATTTTACCTTACCAGCTTCTCATCAAGGCCATGAAAAGGTGTGTCAAATAGTTTAGTACTTTTCATTTGACAAGTCGTTTGATCATATTTAACTTTCATCTTGCAAAAGTTGCCAGTAAAGGAGATGATTATGTGTAGGAAAAAGGCTGATAAGAACAAATAAATTTGTCTGAAGCGTGCAAACGTAAGCACTGTCCTTAAGGATAATTCCACCCCTCAAAGTGTGAAACTCGGTGCAATAGGCTTCTGACGGCTATCCTCCCAAGATACAACAAACCTTCTTCTATATTCCGTACTGAACATTAGAAGGAACAGAAACAACGTCTGTATATAACCCAACAAGAAAAAGGAAAGGAAAGATTTCAAAAAGAAAGAATATTCTCTGTTTCGTTCAGTGTATATTTTTAAGATTGTCTTATGAGATTTTATATTCAGACAAAATTGAGCCATTAAAAGAGCCGTTGTAAAATAATGAAGGATTTATTTGAGAAATAAATTAAACGTTACAAAACGATTGAAAAGCCATTGTATGACTGTTAAAAAAAAACCGTTAAAAATAATAATGGTCTTCTATGCAGTCATAACTATTATTGAAGTTATTATTAATATTTCAAAATATTATTGAAATATCCAACAATCCTCCACATATTTCAAAAGATTTTGAAAATAAAATTAACATGATGTTGGGTTATTGGAGTGTAATGCATCAAAACTGGTGCTTGTTAGGCTATGAACCAGCCCTAGAAAAAATGAAATATAATTCACGAAATTATTGGTGAAGTTTGAAACTTCTATGAACCAAAAATTTCTTTTGTGAATTATAATTTTCATCAATCACATTGCACTCCCACAAACTTTGTTGTTCAACGCGGTTTTGCGCTAATAAGCCATGCACGTGCTTGGTTTATTCATAAGTGGTTTAGAGATTTTTGCCAAAAATTCTCATAAGAGCGGGCCCACTCCACACTTATATAGGTGATTCCATCAAGTGTATTTTGCAGCTTAATACACCACCAATAATGGCTATGGAATTTCATTAAGAGCTTAGTTCAACCTCTTTTTTCTTTGCAGTTTTGCACCATTCTCATCTTAGGATTGACAATAATTTTTTAATAGTGCATCACTAGAACAACAAGTGACTTGTTATTACCCATATGAACCTAATTCATGAGATTGCCAATCACATAGGTTGGGTTACCATCACTGTTGCTTTTCCTCAATTGGCTTAAGTCCCATTCCCCCCGATGTGTCATAAATTAATTTTCTTCCCACAGGTTTAGTCATAGGATCGGCCAAATTCACTTCTAACTTTACAAAATCAATGGATATAATTCCATCTTTAAGCAGCTGTTTTACTACATCATGTCTCAATCGGATGTGTCTATTTTTACCATTGAAAGTTTTATTCTTTGCAATGGTTATTGCTGCTTGACAATCACAGTGCATAGACACAGAAGGTGTCAGTTTTATTCCTAAAGGAATATCCGCTAAGAGGTTCCTTAACCACTCAGCCTCATTGCTAGCCAATTCTAGAGCCACAAACTTTGACTCCATTGTGAATTTAGCAATTATTGTTTGTTTGGCTGACTTCCAAGTTACAACACCTCCACCAAGGGTAAACACATATCTACTAGTGGATTTTGTCTCATCTGAATCTGAAATCCAATTAGCATCATTGTATCATTCTAATACAGCGGGAAATCCACTATATAAAATACCATAACTCATGGTTCCTCTCAAATATTTCATTAATCTGCTCAAAGTAGTCCAGTGATCATCATTGGGATTTTGTGTATATCTGCTCAGTCTACATACAACATAAATTATATTAGGTCGAGTATAATTCATCAAATGCATCAAACTCCTAATAATTTGAGCATACTTAGACTGAGCCACACCATCTCCTTTATTTTTCATTAATTGGATATTAGAATCATAAGGAGTATTCACAAGTTTAACATCAAAATGATCATATTTTTTAAGTAGCCTCTCCACATAATGCGCTTGAGTAAGCATTAGGCCACTATCACTACTCATGATTCTAACATCCAAAATAATATTAGCTTCCCCCAAGTCCTTCATATCGAATTTATAAGTTAAAAAACATTTTGTTTCATTCACTACATCAATACACGTACAAAAAATAAGCATGTCATCAACATATAAGCTAATAATTATAAATTCACCATCAATAGTTTTTGTGTATACTTATTTCTCTACTCCAATAGAGAAAAATCCATTACTAACTAAAACATCATTAAATTTCTCATACCATTGCTTTGGCGCTTGCTTTAAACCATATAATGATTTAACAAATTTACAAACTTTGTTTTCTTGGCTAGGAAAAACACAGCCCTCAGGTTGCACCATGTAAATTTCCTCTTCCAAATCACCATTTAAAAAAGTTGTTTTAACATCCATTTGGTGAATAATAAGTTTGTAAATAGAAGCCAAAGCAATTAAAACACGAATTGATGAAATTCTTGTAACTGGAGCAAAAGTGTTAAAATAATCAACATTTTGTTTTTGTGTAAAACCTTTTGCAACTAATCTTGCTTTATATTTATCAATATAACTATCGGGATTATATTTTCTTTTAAAAATCCATTTACAACCGATTGGTTTCGCATTGGGTGGTAAATCAACTAATTTCCAAGTTTGATTTTGTAAGATAGAATCAATCTCGATTTTTATAGCTTCTTTCCAAAAATTGCTTTCTGAGGAAGATATTGCTTTAGAATAAGTCAAAGGATCATTATCAATAAGATAAGTATAAAAATCATTTCCAAAAGAAGTTTCTTTGCTTATTCTTTTGCTCTTTCTCAATTTATCATTTGAATTTTCGAAAACATTTTTATGAAGAGGTGTAAGAGAAATATTATCAACACTTAATGGAAAAATATGCTCAAAAAATTCTGTATTTTTTGTCTCGACTATAGTATTATTTTCAAGCACGTCACTTTTTAATACAAGAAATCTATATGCAGCACTATGTTCAGCATAACCAATAAACATGCAGTAAGATGATTTATAGCCTATTTTCCTTTTCTTAGAATTAGGAAGCATAACCTTAGCAAGACACCCCCACACTTTCAAATATTTTAAATTTGGACGATAACCTTTCCAAAATTCATAGAGTGTTTTACCAGTTTTCTTATGAGGTATTCTATTTTAGATATGTCATGCAGATAAAATAGCTTCACCCCATAAATTATTTGGAGCATTAGAACTAACAAGCATAGAATTCATCATCTCTTTCAAAATCCTATTTTTCCTTTCAGCTATGCCATTAGATTCAGAGGAATAAGGAGGCGTAGTTTCATGAATTATTCATTCTTTTTCACAAAATTCGTTAAGCAATACATATTCTCCACCTCTATCTGATTTAATTCTTTTTATCCTTTTATTCAATTGGTTTTCTACCTCAGCTTTATACAAAAGGAACATATCAAAAGCTTCATCTTTATGTCTAAGCAAATAAACTTTAGTAAATCTAGAATAATCATCAATGAAGGTCACGTAATAGTTTTTACCTCCCCTAGTCACAGTTTGTTTTAAATCTCCTAGATCAGTATGAATTAAACTCAACAAATCAGATTCTCTATTTATAGAAATACAAGGCTTTTTTGTTAATTTTGTTTCGGCACATATTATACATTTATTAAAACATGGGTTTTTAATTCCAGAAATTAAACCTTGTTTTTGCATTTTCTTAATATAAGAAATACTAACATGACCTAATCTACCATGCCATAAATCAACAGATTCAGCTAAGTAAGCGAAAGCAGTAGCATTTTCATTGATAACATTAGAAACGTTAAGAACAAAAAGTCCTTGATTACAATAACCCTTTCCTACAAAGACGTTATTTTTTGTCATTACAATCTTATCAGATTTGAATGACACATTCACCCCAACCTTTCCCAAAAGCACTACTGAGACCAGGTTTGCCCTTATATTAGGGACATGTAATACATCATTCAGGGCCAAAGTTTTGCTAGATGTGAGCTTGAGAAGAACTTTTCATTTCCCAATAACTTGAGCTATTTTTGAATCACCAAGATAATTTTTTTTTGCTCCTTCCCCTACTGGTGTGTAGGAGGAAAAGGTATTTTTGTTTGCACAAATATGCTTGGTAGCACCTGAGTCTACCACCCATTCTTTCACATTGGCCACAATGTTGGCTTGGGAAATAACCGCAACAATTATATCATTAGAGTCATCTGCTTTAACCAAATTGACTTTTGGTTTAGCAGGATTGTCATTTCCCAGTATTCTCTTTCTGCAGTGCCCTACATGATGACCTGGTTTTCCACAAATAAAGCAAGAGCCTTTCTTTTTTAAGGTGGGGTGAGCAACTTTGGGTTTGTAATCAAGTTTTTTGTTATAATACTTGTTTTGGCGATGTTGAAATTTGCCTTGCGCCAAATTTGCCCTTGTAGCAATTTCCTTAGCTTTGGCAGCTTTGATCTCCTTGCGAGTTGTATCCTCAATGATGATATGTACGATCAGATCGGCTAGTGACAATTTCTTGTCCTTGTGCTTGAGTTGTTGCTTGTAGTTATTCCAAGACTCAAGCAACTTTTCAATCAGCAGGCCCGCAAGAAATTCTTCTTGTAAGTTGATGTTTTCAGCCTTCAAGTCCTCCACTAGCTTGTGATATTCATTGATTTGTGTCTTGATCTCCTTATCATCGGACATTTCCCATCAATAATAATTTCTGATTACAAATTTTTGTCTGCCCACATCTTCGGCAGTGTACTTTACAGTCATGGAGTCCCATATTTGTTTCGCCTCCTTGTACGGACAGTAGACATCAAACAATTCATTAGAAAGAGTACTAATAATTATGTGCCTACATATCTTATTAGCGTGTATCCATTGATCTCGAAGCTTGTTATCAGTTGGTTCGGCCTCCATAAGTGCGAAAGCCACGCCGTGCACATCTAGGATAGAGAAAACCCTTTCTTGCCACCTTCTGAAATTGTTGTCGTTGAAAACTTCGATCTTGGATATGTCGGGGAATGGTTTGGAATAGGACGTATGTGGTAGTGGTGGTAATGCAACTGGACTGGTGGAGATTGAGGCATCAGCAGCAGTATCGACTTGATGCTCCATGGGAATTATCCTTAAGATTATAGGAAAAAAGGCTAATAAGAACAAATAAATTTGTCTGAGGCATGCAAATGTAAGCACTGTCCTTAAGGATAATTCCGCCCCTCAAAGTGCGAAACTCGATACGATAGGCTTCTGACAGCTATCCTCCCAAGATACAACAGACCTTCTTCTATATTCGGCACTGAATATTAGAAGAAACAGAAACAACGTCTGTGTATAACCCAGCAAGAAAAAGGAAATGAAAGATTTCAAAAAGAAAGAATATTCTTTGTTTCATTCAGTGTGTATTTTTAAGATTGTCTTATGAGATTTTATATTCAGACAAAATAGAACCGTTAAAAGAGCCGTTGTAAAATAATGAAGGATTTATTTGAGAAATAAATTAAACGTTACAAAACGATTGGAAAGTCATTGTATGACCGTTAAAAAAAACCGTTAAAAATAATAATGGTCTTCAATGCGGTCATAACTATTATTGAAGTTATTATTGTTAATATTTCAAAATATTATTGAAATATCCAACATTATGTAGGTCCTAAATAATAGCATCATTTAAAAGTCAATTTCCACAATAAATATATTGAATCTATGATATGTTTGGATTCTTTTTGGCCAAAGACCTAATTGTTGATTAGATAAGTTAATATCGACAATGCCCTTAGAGCACATGTATCGCAATATTCACATGTGTTTTGATTGGGACAGGGTGCCTAGTCTTGTCTTGCTCTGGCTCACGGTCTCTATTATCACTTGGTAAAAGAAAAATGAATATGAAAAGAAATGGCCATAATCGCAAACTTGCTCATAGCAGTTACGTAAGCAGTGCTGGTGATCACCATCGAGACCGTTTGCTTGCGGCGTCTTGACAGATCTCTCAACCCCAATTACGACCCTACCGATGAAAATAACAAGCTCACGCTCGTGCTGTTGCAATTGACCCCAACAGCACCAGCTATGTGTAAATTTCAAATGGCATCCCCACCTACCATGGCCAATGGTCCCCACGCTCGTTACTAGCTATGTATAAGTCGCAGTAGCACTGTTAATGGGGAAAAAGTGGAAAAGAGAACGAAGGACCATCTCTTTCCATCATTGCATGACATCATGTCTAATATCTTCTTGTTGATAGCCTAGTTTGCGACTTCAATATAATAGGGTGATCTTGGAAAATTAACATATCTCTGCTCATGCAAGTGATAGGAGAAAATTGACTTTTACTCAACGCAGAACTCCCAAAATACTTTAAAGCATGCAAATATACATGTGATTCTCACATAACAAATTCACTATCATCATTTTAAGCATGCGGAAGGAGAGATAGAGAGTCCTATGCGAAGACACACTAACCGAATATCCTTGATTTAATGACAAAAAAATAAAAATTAAATGGAATATATGCACTATAAGTCCTAAAACTTGTCGCGAAAGTGCAATTAAGTCTTATAACTTTCAAAAAATACAATCAAGTTCTAAAACTTGTCAAATTGGTGCAATTGAATCCTTCCATTAACACCGTCAACTTGTCTAACTGGAAAATGCTGACATGACATTTTTTACTTAATTTATCTTTTCTACGTGGCATTTTTTTATTATAATAATAATAGTAAAAAAAACTAAAAAAAGCTAAAATAATTTAAAAACTAATCTAAAAAAAAAAAGGAAATTGTAGATCGTGGCTGGGGCTGTTGTCGCCACCCGTCGCCGGAGGGATCAACAAAGGTCACCAACCCTAGGCAACCAGGGGGGGGGGGGGCATCTAGCTAGCTGGAGTGAGGCCATTACTAGCTCAGGCAAGGGCCAATGAGGGTCGCCCATATCTAGGTGACACCTCTATTAGGGCTAGCATGGCTCACCCAAATCTAAGCAACGCTGACCCTTGCCTATAGCTGGGAACCCTCGCTAGGCTCGAGCGATGGCTGGCATCGCCCAAATCTAGGCAAGCCTCGTCCGAGCCTAACGAGGGTCACCAACCCTTGCCTAAGGCCAACGAGGCTTGGCTGGGCGATGCCAGCCCTCGCTTGAGGTTGGCAATGGCCCGCCACCCTCCAGCGATGGGCGATAGTGGCTGGGGGTAGCCATGATCTACAATTCTTTTCCATTTTTTTTAATTATTTGGGCTTTTTTTTTTTAGTTTTTTACTGTTATTTAAATAAGATTTTAAAAAATTTAAAAAATGTCACTTATGAAAAATAAATTAATTTAAAAATGCCATGTCAGCATTTTTCGTTATATAAGTTGACAATATTAGCAAAAGGATTCGATTGTACCAATTTAACAAATTTTAGAGCTTAATTGCACTTTTTGAAAGTTTTATGATTTAATTGCACTTTTGCGACACATTTTAAGACTTATAATGCACATATCCCAAATGAAATTTATCATACTTTATGTAAAGGGCTATACTTTCATACATCCCTCATTGTAGGAAACTTTATCAAACCATGTGTTGAGTCAATGAATTATAAATTATGGATCACCTCAAGCAAATAAAAATACAAGTGAAGTTCATGTTATCCTGACTTTTAATTTCTAATGCTTAGTACATAAAATTGCACATGACTACATTTTCTAACCATATTAGGCCCAACTTTTTTGTTGCTTCATTTACCTCTTAACCTCTGTAATAACTTATGATAGATCATATGTTGAAAATTATAGTTCAACTTCCGGCTTGATTATTTTGTTTAATACATTTTGTCATTCTTTTCTAGATCAAGGCATCATCCTCTATGTTTTGAATAAAGATCACTAGGGGCGCGTTTGGTAACGATTTTGTTCCCGGGAGCTGATTCTGATCAGAACTGATTCTTTTTGATTCTGTTCCCGGGAACTGATTCTGAGTAAAAAAGCGCGTTTGGTAACTGTTCAAAATTTTTGATTCTGGAATAGAATTGCGTTTGGTACCGTATTAATTGATTCTGTTCCAAATTAATTTCTTTTGATTTTTAAATAAATTTTAAATAATTTCTTTACTTTTTTAGTTTTTTTCTTTTCTTTTTTCCTTTTTTTCTTTTTTTTTTCTTTTTTTCCCCTTTTTTCCTATTCTTCTTCTTCTTCATTTGGCCGGTCGCCGGACCGGCGACCGGCCAGACGAGGGTCGGCGACGCTCACCGGAGCGCTGCCGGCCCTCAGCGAGGTCGGCCTTCGCCGGCCGAGCCTCGCTGGCAGCTGGGCAAGGCTCGCCCAGCCCCGCTGAGGCTCGGCCTCGCCAGATCTGGCGAGGCCGAGCCTCGCCGGTGGCCAGGCTGGCCTCGCCCAGCCTCGGCGAGGCCAGCTTGGCCACCGGCGGGGCTGGGCGAGCCTCGCCGGCAGCTGGGCGAGGCTCGGCCTCGCCAGATCGGGCGAGGTCGAGCCTCGCCGGTGGCTGGGCGAGGCTCGACCTCGCCCGATCTGGCGAGGCCGAGCCTCGCCCAGCTGCCGGCGAGGCTCGCCTGGCCACCGGCGAGGGTTGCCCAGCCCCGCCGGTGGCCAGGTCGGCCTCGCCGGTGCTGGGCGAGGCCGGCCTGGCCACCGGCGAGGCTGGGCCTCGCCGGATCTGGCGAGGCCGAGCCTCGTCGGTGGCTAGGCTTGCCTCCGGCGAGCTCGCCGGACCTCGCCCTGGCTTGGCGAGCCTCCGGCGACCTCGCCGGCCGGCGACCGGCGGCGGACCGGCGACCGGCGGCGGACCGGCGGCGGCGGCGGGCGGCGGCGGACGGCGGCGGGCGATGGCAAATGGCAACCGAGATGTTGAAAGAGAAGAACAAGGTTTTACCGTGTTGATTCTTTTTCTGATTCTCGGACGTAGAATCAATTTTTTTTAGATTCTCAAATCTTGTCCAAAATTGTTCCCGGGACAAATTTGTTCCCGGGAACAAAAAATTTACCAAACGCGATTCTCGTCCCAAACTGATTCTGGGAACAAAAAATCAAAATCTGGCACTGTTGGGCAAGTTGCCAAACAGGCCCTAGGTATCTAATTACATTTAAAAACTTGGAAGAAAATAAACTTGTTACTTCTCAATGAGCAAGAGAAGATAGTAACCATCATTGAGTTTTAGGGAAATTCATTTGGATCGTAGCAAGTTGTCGATAACCTTAGTTATCTCGTTAAGTAGCACCAACTCTATACTTATCGCGCTCATCACAAAACAAGGGATGCACATGGTCGAAAGCACATCTCATTTATTTTTCTTTTTTGAGTAATTAATTTTCTTAGCACACTTTCAAAATAAGGTACAACGTTAATGATACTTATCCAAGTGAGATTTGTAGAGTTATTTCCCAATATTGATGACATCTGAGAGAAAATTAAAGGAGACAATTGATTTAACATAAGACGTCCAAAATTTTGATCAATATTTATTAAAGCAATAAAAGAATAGCGCCAAGAACAACCGAGATCGCTCCACAGTTACATACCTCGCTCCCAAGGTGCATGAAGAGGGGATTCAACTGAGTGCGAATTAATGTGGAGCTATGTGCAGAGAAAGCTAAAAATGAATTGTAAGGAAAATGTAAATTGCATTGAAAGGGTAAATTTCAAGGAAAATAGAACGGTGCGCTAAAAAGTAATATGAGCTCTTTGCTTGATTGCAGGAAAATAAACATCGATTATAGAATTTGCTTGATTGTGGAAAGAGAGAGCTTTACAATCCCAAAAGCATTTGTATTTATAAACCAAATATTAAGAATAACCATTCCCTCCTATACGTACAAGAACCACCCACATAACTCCAATTATTCCACCTCTTTTGCGACTTCCAGCTTCAAAGACAAATGCTACCGCGTGCAACGTGAGCTCTTCCTAGTTACTTCCCTTAGCTCACCTGTACATCTGCCTTATTTGTTGTTTCCACTTTCCCTGTATTTTCTTCCCTTCTCATAACTATACTTGTGATCATAACTACTATTAGGAAATTGTTAAATTTTCATCACAGGAGTAGCTTCTCTCTCACTTAGTGCTTATGATTTTTCTTTAATTTCCCAATAAATTTATCTTAGCCAACAAAAAAGTTCCATCTCATCTTTAGTTCGTCCGATCAACCTAAATGTGGCATTAATGGATGATACGTTAGCATCTTTGCAATTTTAATAAAAGGACTAACTCAATTAGAAAAATGTATAAAATAGAGACCATATTGGGAAAAAAGAGAATAGATGGACGATATCGAACAATTTGAAGAGGTAAAGACACTAACGAATCCATTATTCCTAAACTTTTCACATAAGTTTTATGAAAAGATTTTTCTAGAAGCTATGTTTTACGCTAGCGTATTGCTCCACATCTACATACAAACCACTTTAAGTTAAAACCACCTAGTTAAAACCACTTGCATAGGCGAAATGCCTGAACTCAATAAGTTCGTAACACTCGGAGGTTGTTTCATGGACCTCTAGATGACTGGGTCTGCATGTTCGTATTCCCTAAATTATCAATAGAAAAATGATTAATCACGACTTTAAAGTCATCCATCACAAAATAACATAAAAAAATTTACCAACACATCCCAAATAATTAAACCACTTATTAAAATCATCAAGTAAGAATTAAAAAATCTTCAATAATGAATGATTTCACTCTAATGATCCAGGTAAAATGTAAATCTCACGGTCCTCCCTATTGCTTAGCACTTCCCTCTCCACAATGATTTTGAGTCAAATTCAACATTGACCTTACCGAAGCTTTTTCCTAGAGTTTTCCACAAACATTTCAAACACGGCACAAGTTTATTATATTTCTCAATTAATCCATCATCTTCGAAGCATACTACTCAACACCGACGAAATTTGCCAGTAAAGCAGATGGTTACGGGAATATAACATATGTATTGTGATACATATATTTTTTTGGCCAAAGACCCAGGCATTGACCAAAAGGTATTTTAGCAAAAGACCAATTATTTGAGAAAGTTCACAGGCAAAAAACCAATTCTCGACCATGTGTTCAAATCAAACTTCTTGAACAGAAAATATTTGATTTCTGTGACAACGTGATCCAATGAATATCCTTAAAGTCTGCAAGGTGGGGCATTCTCATATACTCCCGCGTTAATGAGCACGAGGTAGCATTTTATGATAGAAATTCTCCAACAAATTGGTAACTTTTTAACGAGTGCGATTGATTTTGTATACAACAATTATCAAAGAAATCTTAAACCTATTATAACCATGTCAATTCGTTCATAAATTTTTCAACTTTACTAATTTAAACATAAACATTTTCATATTTTTCCAATTCAGTCTATCCAATCAATTTTGACTGGAAATCAATGATGTGGATGCCGGTTATCCGATATAACACAACCAGCACTAATGTAAACATTTTTAAAGTATTTTAATATTTTTTTTTTAAAAAAAATCTTTTTTGTTTTCTTTTCTTTAATTTTTTTTCTTTGAGGGGTGGTAAGGATCACCGGCCGACCTCACTAGCTAATGGTGCCGCAATTCAAGAATTATCCTCAGTAAGTCCTTCAAATACTTGAATCTTTTTGTTCTTTCTAGTTTCTACATTACTAAACATGTTTTGTCCCCCAAATGCCAGCTCCATTTCCCTCTAGATTAAGAAATTCAGTAACTTTCCTGTTTAGTGGACATCTGCAATGTACCATCCTTTTACAGAGCTCAAGATTTGGTCGCAACTCTCTAATCAATGATCGATCTCCAAAAAAGATACTCCAACAACAACCTTCTCATCATTTTTCTGAGGTGCATGTCTTACTAAATAATAGATGGAATATTTATTAAAAATCGTGGAGGTCAACATTCAGTCTTCAAAAGCTATCAAATAGCAACCATGTGCCCCTTTGTATCGTTAACCAAGTGCTCTTGCTTTGTGCGTCACCTCTAATTCTTTCGAAGTACCATATTTTGATGATGTTTTGCGGTTGCTGGAAATCGATTAAATTAGAAATTGGCTAGTCCCATGCAGAAGAAGTTACACTCAAGCTCTTCCATCACAATGAGACTAGCATTCTCTTTTAGCGTGATCTCATTATTGACACCTAAATTTTTATTAAATATTTAGAATTAAAATTACATAAAAAATTAGGGATTAATTTGGCTCTAACAAAAAGGATTTTCATATCACATAGGCATTAATATTATTTGCATCAACTAAGTTTTATTTTTGTTTTATTTTCCCTTATTTTACCGCATTTTGGATAAATATAATTTTTTTTAAATTATTGTTACTAATTAATTTTTAAAAAAAGTTGGCTTTGGGGGGGCTGGGCCTAACCCCAGCCCTTTTTATCTTTTCCGGCGGCCCAGGGCCCATCTCGCCCCCCAGCTAGGTTACTTCGCGGCCCGGCCCTCTTCTTCTTCTCTTTCCTCCTTTCCTTCCTTCCTCGCGTTGAGGGGATTAAGGAGAGAGATATCGGGGGAGCTCTTCAGAGAGTAAGTGAGATCTGAGAGCTGTGAGGTGGAGGTGGAGGTGGAGGTGAGAGAAATCGTGGGGGTGTTCTAGAGAGCGAGGCTGAGAGAATAGGAGAGAACCAAGGGCGGAGAGTGAGATCTGAGAGAGAGAACCGGGAGCGAGGCTGAGAGCGAGTGTTCTCCGGTGACAAATACACTTGAAACCTGGCCGCCGATCATTTGACGTTTCCCCACTTCCCAAACCAAACCCACGGTAGGTTGTGTTCCGATTCTTTTGCTTGTGCCGACTCGGGATCGGCTTTTTATGGATCTCGGCTCGGGGGCGCGCGAGGCGGACGGACGTACCCCGATCTTCGGGCTTGTTCGCCGTCCGACGCTGTCAGCCGGGTAGGGACCCTCGGCCGAACCTCCCCTGTTTCGTGCCCTGTTTTTCCCCGTCGCGAGTTTCGCCGTTTGTCCAGCGCGCATGATTTCCGGCCCCGTTCGTGTTTATGCTGCGACTCTTGGGTTGTTGCTTGTCGATTGTTGTTAGCTTCGGCGTGAGTCGGGGCTCTGTTGGTTTGTTTCCCCCCCCCCCCCCCCCCCCCCTTAAATTACTGCGACTTACCTGTTCGACGAAACGCCTAACTGAAGTGCGCGCGCTTGTTCTTAGTCCTTCGTCCACTTTGGGCGTTCGTGGTTGTTGAAATGCGTTTTGATAGATCCACGCAGCTGTTCTTTCACTTCTTACGTTCTTGTTTCGACGTTCCTTTTGCGCGTCGTGTTTCCGCAAGCAACCGACTCTTGACCGGCGAGATTGAAGGGTGGCGGCGGCCCCGGTCACAGTGATGGCCGTGCGATGATTGAACACGACCGGCAGCGGTACCGGAGCTTTGGTTGAGTTTTGAGTTCCTCTTACCACTTGAATTTGCTCGCGTTATTGGTCCGGTCGTAAAGAAGATGGTCGCGGAGGAGAGGGAAGCGTGAAAGAAAGGAATAAAATGAAAATGAAAAGAAACGGAGGGGGGAGGAAGGGCGACAACTTTATTAAATAAAAAAAGTCTCCCTTTTGTGTCTTGGTCACTAGAGTACAAAAGCGCGGCTCTTATGACCCCACGAACAAGATAGGACAAGACAAGAGAGAGAAAGCTAAGAAGAATAAATGAAAAGGGACAAATAGGGGGCTGTTAGAATACCCAATATTTTCTCCTCTTCTCTGGCCATCTGGATGCGCGATCCAGGCCAGGTTTATATTATCTTGTTATTTTAATTTTTTAATAAAAAAATTAATTAAAATTTACAAAAAAAATCGAAAAAATCCTTAAATTAGGAAGGCCTAAAAAAAAAATTGGAGTTTTTTTTAATGCATGAAAAATTTGTCAAAAAAAAAAATCAAACTTCAAACTTTAAACAAAATTAAGTATCGAAAGGACATTAGTTAATACTTAGTGTGATCAAATTCTTAATCTTAGTTTCTTTGAATGCACAGGAGTAAAATATTTCTCCTAATATTTTATTTAGATTTTTAATCGATCAAACCCAAATCAATTAGTGGCAATTCGTATATAAAAATGACTTGCAAGTTAAAAACCCATATCATAAGTTGCGAATTAGTGGGCTTGGGATAGCCCAAACTAAGCCCAAACTTAGCACCAGTCATTAGCCTTTTTGAGAGGTCGCAACATCCATTAGTAGTTTTTGCATGCAAATGCAAGAGGAGCTTTGCAGCCCGAGTTTGTTGTCGACCTATATTGCAGATGCATTTTTGGAAATATAATGGAATTTCTTTTCTTATCGATCATCTGGTTCTTTTTCACAATAATACTAAATTGTGTACCTATACCATGTTATCTTCCCCTTTTAAATATGTGCGTTGTAACGGTGACTTTTGAGTTAGATTTAGCAGAATTTGGCAAAGGTCAAGCTTTGATATCTAGTAGCAGTGAAATCATCCAGGTTGGTTTATCTCAAATGCTCATTGCTTTTGGTATTTAAGAGACTACATTGAACACTCCCACTATGTTCCCCATTGCCATAAGTATACTTGTTTGTGGGATTGTTCTTTCATGAGGAGAATATTGGTGATTGTGAAGGAATGTCCTAGATTGCATGATCATTATCGTTTCCAATAAACTGCCAATGTTGACTAGGGGTGATCAATTCCTAGTCCAGTCCAATTCCACCTAGGAAACAAGAACCGAATTGGGAGGATCGCTTCCCACTATTTAGACAGGGGACTAGTCCAATACCACCTACGAAATGGGAACCAAACTAAGAGGACCACTTCCCACCATTTGGACAGGGGATCGAACTAACTGGACCGATCGATCCAATTTAATGGAACTTGCCACTTAGCCAAAAAAAAAAAAAAACACTAGAGTTGTTACTATTGTATGGTTTATTGCTATTTTTACAAACATAAGAATTTTTTTTTTTAAAGAGTTGGTCCAGTTCGATTCTCCCTCTGAACCGAGAACAAGACCAAAAGTCACTGGTTTCATTTTTATGAAACCGAGAACTAGACCGACACCCTCAAGAACCAGACCGTCAACTATTACAAAATAGGACCAGACTAAATCAAATC
Source organism: Eucalyptus grandis x Eucalyptus urophylla (assembly GCA_028830015.1). NCBI lineage: Eukaryota > Viridiplantae > Streptophyta > Magnoliopsida > Myrtales > Myrtaceae > Eucalyptus > Eucalyptus grandis x Eucalyptus urophylla. Next base: position 30,493,319 of record CM054188.1, on the reverse strand, counting down.
TGGATCCAACCATGAAATGATGTATCATGATCACTTTGTTCTAGTCGATTTGCAAATGTTTGTTGGATCTTTTAGGTTAAACACTTTTCTCGCTATGAGGAGAATTTTGGTGATTGCGAAAGAAGAATGTCCTAGATTGCATGTTCATTAGCGTTTCCAACAAACTGCTAGTACAAATTATTCAATTAGCATGTGCTCTTGTAAGGAGTTGAGGGACAAAATCATTCATGAAACCATCTGTCAACTCAAAATGTCTTAACAAGAATTCACGCATTAATCCAACTGCCGACTATTACAAATAGGACCAGACTAAATCAAATCCGAATCTGACCATGACATAGTGAATCGTAACCATTTTATTATTGTCAATTTGCAAATCTTTGTCGGATCTTTCGAGTTAAAATAATTTTCTTGCTATGAAAAATGCTAGTGCTAGAGAAATTCCATACATATAAATTTAGTCAATCCTCTTATGATCTTGGGGACTCGACATAATGGGAATTCATTTATTACGGGTTTGTGGGGGGGGGGGGGGATGACGAGGTGTTAAGAGCAGTTGTGTGCTTGACTCTTGCGTTGATTTAGGTATACGTTGGTGTTTTGGATCGAATCTTGCGGAGACGAAATGAGCCTTGGGGTAAAGTTCTTGGAAATTTATTGTGGAGAAGGACAGATGCTAGAAGGAGTGGATAGGGATCATTATTATAATATCTTGATTGGGCGAATTTGGAAATTTTGACCCCAATTGAGTAATTATGAGTTGGGAAAAAATTATAAAATATTTTGGAACTTGAAAATTGCAGCCCATTATCTTCTTCTTCTTCTTTTGCGAAAGTGTCATATATATAAGAAAAAAAAAGAGGAGTTATTTTAATATAATTAATTTCAGAAACGGCCGATTATATATTCAATTAGCAAATTTAATGTTTTGAAAATTTAGTTCTTCATTTAGTTTCTTCCTAGTAGGTATCTTGAAATATTTATTAATAAATTCCTAAAATGAAACCTTTAAATTAAAGACGATGTATGATAAAGTTAAAAATTGGAAAGAGACAATCAATTGGTGAAAAGGTATTTGCCTTTGGCATGATTGTATTTGGGGGGAACGAAAGTAGCTTGCCTTTTGCCAAGTCGTGAATCACAAGTGCGCCTTAATAGATGGCTAAGTGGGGCCATCTACTAGGAATTGTTTGAATATGGATTTGAAGACAACGCACTTACCGCATCTCAAATATCCAAACCATGACCACTGGGGGTAGAGTTCGATTTCTCACCTTTTCGAGAGGGGTTAGAGGTGAGGACGTTTAGCTTCAGGTGTAAGGTATAGCTCCCACGCTTTATAAAGAGATAGCACGGAAGTCTGAAATTAAGTCAAAAGTTAGAGTAAGACCAACAATAAAAAAAATAAAAATAAAAAAAAAAATATATATATATATATATATATATATATATATATATATATATATATATATATATATATATATATATGCAAACCATGACTCCAACGATTTCCCTTAGCAATATCACTATGACTACAACCTTGCAAAAGGTCTAAGGAAAAGGAATATGCTTAGGTCCATTAGCGCTAGAGAGCAAGCAAATTATCAAGAATGTTGTGGATTACGAAGCTGTGAAATTATTATATATCATTTGAGAGCATCAAGTTTAAGATAGGATTGAGTGATCCAATTCCAAGCATCTTTGTGCACTTGTCAAAAGTATAATTGGAACCATCGTGCCTATGAGTAAACAATTCACTAACACACAACTCCAACAAAGAAAATAATCAATGAATTTTCTAATCACACATTATCGAGAGACCCAATTTCTCAAGTATATATTGTCTACTTTTTGTATTTAGAGAAACTGTGTGAAAATATTGAAGTGAATGCTCTCCCGGACACCAATTTATGCATTTACATTCTGGCTCAAATAATTTTGCCAATTTTACCTTTATTGTTGAGAATTTGTTTTAAAAACCAGCATTTGAGAGACCAACATGTCATTAATCTTTCGTGGTCTAATAATACTCTCCCGGATGGATTAAGTCTAATTGCACGTCATGGATAGGGGAAGGAAACCGAGGGACCAATATTTTCATGAATATATCAATTTATCCATTAAATATTAAGCGTCAATCTATATCCGAATTATTATATGAAAAGGGAGATCCTCCTTTTAAAGGTAATAATCTGTCTATTTCACTTATTCCTATTTTTAATGTAGATATAACATTGTAATAATTTGAATGTGATAATTAAAATTTTGAGTAAGATATTTGTAGTTACAAATCTAATAACTTAATAAAACTTTTAGTCATTAAAACATATACTTTCTCACTTTTTTAATCACTTTGAATTTTTAATCATGGGCATTGTCTCTCTCTTTTTTCTTCTTCTTTTTTGGCACATGCATAAGCTTGTGCCCTCTTTTTCTTCCGCGAGATTGAATGATAATTCCGGCCATTCAAATAAGCATTGGCATTTACTAACCAGCTATACCATGAGGTTATCTAGGGTGCGATAAATTAAAGATCAAAAGAAAATACACTTCAAAATCTCATCGAGGAATTCAAAAGCAAACTCACAAATTGTATTAACTATCATGCCAATAGCACTCCATCCATTTATCAAAGACGGACAGAAAAGGGGAGAGAACTTCAACCGGGAGCGTGAGCTCAACAAACACACGAAATTTCATGCTCAATCGTCGACTAATCCCACGTTCTCGCACGTTCTCGCGCAAACATTCATAAGAAAGACCAAGAAAGGATGATGTCGGAACGATTTTGCTACCTCCTCTCTCTCTCCATGGCGATTCAAAGAGTCAACATCCGAAATTTGACCTTATCCATCAACTTTTCAAAAGACCCACCATGCGTCAAGCCTCGGAAGTCGTCCAAGCTTTTTCCCAGAGACTTCTTCCTCCGACGTTTCAAACACAGCACGACTTGAATACTTTTCTGGTCAATCCTTCATTTTCTCTCTCTATTCCGTCGTCTACCTTCCTTTCCACTCCTCTCCTCTCTCTGTTCAACTTCCTTAACAAAGGTGAACACCCGATGCTGGTCATGGTCATCCTAAACAGATAAACAAAATATGGAAACGTCCAACTTGCTAATCAACACCTCATACGTGTCAAATTGCACTCATGTTATGACCCTGTTTGGTTCAACATTCCCAATGGGCTTTCAACTTCGAAAGTCTATTGGGAAAAAATTTAGGTGTTTAGTTTAGTATTTAGATGTGTCATTATTCAAATGCTAGCCTTTGAAATGTTAAAAGCTCAAAGCAGGTGGGACTTGCTTTGGGGTTTCAGTATTTCGGAAATGCAAATCTACCTCTACTATTCATCCATTGACTTCTTCTTTTTTTTAAACTGATCATCTTCCCCACACCCCAACCGCTATTGATAAGCGACAAAGTGTCATCGGATTTTATTTTTATATTTTAATAAAATAATAAAAACTCTTTGCAAATGTTGGGTTTGCCTTTTTTTTTGTCATTTTTTTTTTACAATCAATAGCCCAACTTTTTATCAATACACTAGAATGATCATTAATTAACGAAGATGATTAATACTACAATAATTAACAAAATATTTAAAGTTGAAAACAAACCTAAAAGAACCTTAGACCAAAAGTTGAGCTTTACATCTAATCTATAATCAAATTCTTTTAATATAACTTTTAAATAAATTTACTAATATATATCTTTTACTTTACTCTCAACATGAAAATGTAAAATGTTATATAGTCATTGTTTATTTTTTACAATTTTAAAAATACTAAAACTAAAAAACTTAATTTGGTTACATTAAAGGGCTTTTCAAATATATATTTACCAAACAATTTTGTATTTCCCTAAAGCATTTTTTTGTTATAGTTTATCAAACAATTTAGTATTTCAAAAAATCCCTTTAGCTCAAAGGTATTTACATTCTTTCAAGGGCATTCCCCAAAGCCGAACAAAATGGCCCTATATATGACAACAAACTTACCAAGAATTCCAGGGCACGCGCAAAGCTTCGAGCTTGATTCAGTTTCGATACGGTTCATAGCCTTCAAAGGAAACAGCTTTTATGGACTGGACGCGCGATTGTTCCGATGTGGGTTTATTACGTTGGTTCGGATAAAGAACGTCGTAGCCTCGATCGAGACGTCACAACCAATCCCATGCGCTTTGTCGTTTCTGTCAACTAAAATAAAGGGATAGAGAGAGTGGGTGGGTGCCACAATTTTCATCAGAAGCAGTTTCTGTGAAAAACAGGGTTTTCAGAGACGGACGGGAAGAGACAGGAATTGTGGGGGTGAAAGGAGGGCAACAAGCAGTAGGGGGGACCCGACTGGGGCCCGTGGGAGGCGTAGGAGTCGGCGGAGGAGGAGGCAACAACGGCGGGCACAGCGATGCAGTTGACCACTTCTTCCGAGCTCGCGGTCAACCCGCTCTCCTCTCAAATTCAGGTTTGTGCCTATCGCCTGCCCATGTGATCATGCGCGCTCTTTTCGCCGATGTGCTTCGTTCCCTTCAGGCCTGAGTCAATGTTATCACTTGTCGGCATTTACTCTTGTGGTTTCGAGCGAACCGATGATGTGGCGAGGAAAAACCTGTCTGTCTTTCGGAGGATGGTTCGCAGAAAAACTGAGAAGCATTCCTCACAATGTGGATTCTGCTCAAAACTCGCAATTTGAACGACGTGATGTTAAATTTTGCGCTTAATCTAAAGAAAACATGGTCGTCTAATTGGAGTTTTCTTCTTGTATTCCTCATTAGATTTGACTTCAGTAAATTTCTTTTCTTTTCTTCAAACCAAAATATTAATCTGCCCCTTGAGTTTTGACTATTTGGAACTCATGAGCATGACAAGAATTACATGCCAGGATAAGTTTAGTCGGAATTTTTCATCAGTTTAATTGAGAAAGGGCTGCTAAATTAATCCAGAAGTCTAACTAAGCCTAGACTTACACACGATTGCATCATTCATCCTGTGGAAACAATTTTTAACTATCTGAATTGCGTGTCGCCTTATGAAAACAAAATTTGGTGTTGTTGATTAAGCGAAGCAGGGAGGGAGCTAGTACGAAGCATATGAACTTTTCAACGACAAAGTTCTTGGATTTCATATGGTGTTCCACGTGAGTATCAATCTTGAAATAGGGTGTCCACAGTTTGTATGATGTACTGTATTGTCTTTGCTGTAGGTATCCTTATCTACTGATCGAGACATCATGCCAAAGGTGAGAAACTTCTTTAGCATTTTTCAGCGGACTTGGGTATATATACCGCAGATGAACCACATACTTACAATTACTGAAGAACCATCAAACAAATCAACAAATGGCAACAAAATTATTCTATTCGTGCCTAAGAAAATTCACTGCAGCGTCCATTCACTGTAGCGTCCAGCTCATTAAGCTCACAAAATTTACAAATTAGTCACTCCACTAATACCCAAACATGTACCATGACTAGCAAAATCAAGTATATATTGTCACCTTATCATGGGCAATCAAAACCACACTCAAATGAGTCTTAAACTAGCACACCTCATGATTAACACAGTGAAGTCAGCGAAGTCAGCAAAATCCAGAGCAAAATCAGAACATTAAAGGTCAAAATTCATGATTAAGTAATGGACTTGAAACATATCTTCCTGCAAGTGTATGTCGGCTCACGTGATCAAGATGAAAACAAATTGAAGTCAAATGAAGATCATCAATGTTTGTACAGCGGGCACATGTTCAATTTTAGCTAATTAAAGCATGACAACATGATTATCTTTCTCGAAAATTAACATAAATTCCTCTCCTCGACTCATATGACTAAGATAACACTGAGATGAGTCTTGCCAATTGTTTTTCGAACAAAGAATGGATATGGACAGCAGGCATGAACAGGAATCTAACAAACTCAAGTCCTAGACAGCATTTGTAACCATGACTGCAACATGTTATGAACATACACAGCATTCATAGGCAAGAAATCAACATGTTTTTGAACATGTACAGCAAGAACAATTATGAAACTAGGAAATTTGAGCCATGTACCGTACGTATAGACATATTCAGTGAGCTACGATGTAGTAGTTGTACAAATTTGACAAAGAGCACATCTCGAAATGAATATTATGCAAGCTAATGGTGACAACCGAGATAAACCACCATTTACTTGCATGTACATTGTAAGCATGACACAAACGAGACTCCAACATGTCCATCGCATGTGAAGTGTAGACTCAGCCAAGCCGAGGACAGTGTGACAGTTAGTAGGTGAAAGAAAAGCTACAACTCCAACAAATGAACGATTTGCGGTTATAGAGGATTTCTCTACATTAACACCTAGGCCATTATGATACATGCACTTTGAACTCCTCAAGCTCAACAATAAATTTATAGGCTACAGTTTAGAGGACATTTCAGCCACGCTCCCAAACCAATATTTAATTAATTGAGAACAAAGTAAACGGAAGCACCTAGGGAAGGAGAATTCTAGGCCATCAAAGGATGAGGCATCAATTCGCAATTTATGATCAGTACATTGAACAGCAACATATAAATCACTCCTACGCAATCTCAAATCGACTAATTATTTATTATTGACATCTCTGAGGCAAAACGTCGATCGGGTGGTGAGCGTGAAGGGCAAGGTGTTGTACAAACAGGAAGTACTATCAATTGGCGAGGAATATTACATGAGAAACCCAGCTAAAAATTGCTAGAGAGGAATCGTTATCTCTGTCTGTGCGTTGTGTTCTTGCTTCGCTCGGTTCCTCAGCTCTCGCATGTGCACCAAGCTTCAGAGAGTGCATTGTGGTTGTTGTGAATTGTCCTGCGAAGCGTGAAATCATTAGCTTCAAAGGAATCTCCAATGCGTTAGAGCAGAGAGAGAGAGAGCATGAGAGAGAAGTTCGATTGGCGGAGGTGATGAGCGTTGGCTCTGCTCCATCACGGCCGAGGCTGCGGCAGCTAGCGAAGGACATGTGACGGCAACTGTTGCTGATCTTAGACGGTAGACGATCAAATTTATGGTGATGGAGTGAAATATGGATTGATTCATGCGTATAAGCTTTTAGCTCATATTTATTCCAGCCCTTGATAATATTCTGAGTTCAATTTTGTGTTTAAAAATGCATATAAAAAATGAAAGGAAAAGATAAAAAAACAAAAATAAATAAGAACAGACCGAATCTCCATCGAAGAATACATCTAGGATTGCATTTTAAAAAGCTGAAGCAGATTGCATTACATTTACATGGCATTAGTTAGATTCTTTTTTCCATATGATTTAAGGGAAATAATTCATTTAGTATTCATATAGTACTTCAAGTCTATATATATATATATATATTTATTGCAGTGATTTATTTTGGAGAGTTTATATTGAGTTTCCATTTATAGCTCACTAGAGTTCTATTCAAGCCTTAACAACAAGGCTTTATAAATTTTTACCCGATATGGCTCACGTTATTTATTTATTTTTGCTCATTTATTTATTTGGTTAATATTTAAGAGAACACATTGAAACCTTTTTACGAAAGTTACCAAAAGGGCATTCGGACCCCTCCTTGAGTGGTTCTTTCGAGAAGTGCCATTTGGACCAGAGTTTCTTGAACATCACAAAAGATAAACAAAGGAAGGATTATGTTCATGCTCGATTTGTGCACAGCTGCCACCAAAGGTTTGAAAATCTGTAAAGAGCTGTATTATTTTCTGTCACTTTAACTTCCTTAAAAGCTAAAAAAAAAGGAAGGGTAGAAGCGGTCTCATTACGCAATTTTTGCTCCTATAAATTGCTAATCATAGTATCATACTACTTGTAAGTGAATATGATTCATATAGTGTAGTTTCACAATTGTTACTGAAGTACCTACATGTGATGAAGATAAATTTGAAAAAGTAATGTGGACACATAAATTTTGGCAGTCTGTTTAATCATTCGTTAATTGCATATGAAATTATGGATTAACTCTAATCCCAAACCAAAAATGATTTTCATTAAATTGCATCGCATTTAGGTATTAGGAGCATTTGCATTACTAGTATTAAAATTTATAAAAGTAAAAAAATTATGATTATTATTTTTAATTTTTAAAAAGAATTATCATTAAAAAAAGAAAGTGAGACTGGGCCGGGGCAGGCCAGCCCGGCCTTTTCTTCTTTTCCTTCTTCTTTTCCCACGCGGGCCAGCCCATTTCCTCCCGTCCTTGGCCCGGCCCGCGGACCTCTTCCCCTCCACCTTCTCCCTCGCGCCTCGCACGAGATCTACAAAAAGGAAGGAAGACGTACAGAGCAGCGGAGGGCGGCGTCGAGCGGGATGTTTGGTCGGGGGCAGGCCGGCACAGCGAGCTGGCGGCGGGAGGGCCATTCGCGCCTGCCGCGAGGTTAAAAGACGGAGAGAGAGTGAGAGAGAGATTCGGAGGTCGAGAGATCGTGAGAGCAGCCGAGGGAGAGAGCTTGAGAGCGAGGAGTCCTCCCGCAGTCCGGCCACGCCCGACCCCCGTCCGACGACTCCCGACCGCGCTCTCAAACGCACGGCTCCCATTCCCAGAGCCAAATCTCCGGTAGGTCACGTTTCTTTTCTTTCTTTGATTTTTCGCAGGACGAGCCGTTTTTCCGAGGATCCCGGCTCGGAGGCGTGCGAGGCAACCGAACGTGGTCCGTCTATCGAGCTCGCCCTCCATTCGCCATCACCGAGCCGGGTAGGGACCCTCGGCCGACCCCCTGTTTGTGCCTTGCTTTGCCCCTTTTGGGGCTCGCCGGACCGGGCTTCTTCGTTGTCCGGTTCTCGCGAGCGCCGGTCCCTTTCATCCCTGCGCCGCTACTTTGGGTCACTACTTGTTGATTATTGCGAGTCCCAGCGCAAGTTGGTTGGTTTTTCCCCTATTTGGCCAGTGCGCTTGAAACGTTCGATAAAATACCTGAACCAAATCCGTTCGGTTGAATCTGGACTTTTGAATTGTTGAAAGGAGCCCATGAACTTGAGTGATGCGGTGTAGCCTCTCTTATGATTAGCAAGTACGTGTTCGGTCATATTTCATTTCTACCGAATTTTTTTGGGTTGCTTTGCTTCGTGCCTTGGTATATCCCTGCAGTTGTCCTTGGTGTTTGGGGTGTGGCTGCAAACGGGAGCCTCCAGTGATTAGCGATGGAGACAAGTGATCGCTTGGTGGCTGAAAGTCGCTTGCTGTGAAGATGCAGGGATATGGTCACGTCATTGACGATGAGAATAATTTTTTCACGTTATGGTTTGGGGAGAGTCTCGGTTGTGGATGTGTGGGGGCTCTCCTCTTAGTTTTTACCCAGCAAGAGCAGCTAGATGACTAGAGGAAACCGTTGGTGGTGGCCCCGTAGCTTGATTGTTGAGTACGTATGGTTACTGTCTTAATGGTTTGCTGTGTAGAGCTTTTTTTCAAAGAAAAAAAAAGAAAGAGAAAGGAAAAAAAAAAAATAGAGAAGGAGATGAGAATAGCGGCTTAAGTTGTGTTTCGTCGAGGGCTTATTCAATGATTGAGTGATTTTGGGCTTCAGTGGTTTTAATGAATTCGGGTTGGCTTCATGTTTGGAAGTGCTTGGGCTGAGTTCTTTTTAGTAATATGGGCTTAGTGCACTCAGTTACAAAGGAATGGGCTTGATGTAGCTTTGGTGGAAGAGTTGGCTCAACACTTGAAAGTTTTTCCCAATTAGGGTTAGAAAGGGTAAAAATGGAGTGAGCTTGAGGATAAGATCAATCGTGCCCACTAGTATGAACTGTGAGTCCAAGTTCATCCATGTTCTGGCCAGGTCCCTATTTCCATACTACTAATTAATTGAATAAAAAATATAATTTTAAAAATTCCAAAAAAAATTATTTTTCGTAAAGTCAGAAAATGCTTAAAAATAGTCTTTCAGGGTAGCCTTCTCTTAAAGTTATGGGAAAATCATTAATGAGAAACTTGTGTTAAAAAATTAAACAAACCCTTACGGCTTTATCATAAGGTTACGATTGTCCTTAATACAAATTCCCTTAACTACACATTTTCCATATGTTGATTATGATTCCCCTTTAGCTTAGTTAAGATGGCAGACTCCTTATTTGATATTGCTAGATTCTTGCTCTTCCAATTCAATTTATTTTATGCCACTTTGGTTGCTGCTTGTCATGTTAGTGATTTGGCGTCACCTTATGTATTAGTGGATAGGTCTAAAATCAACACAGACTACCTCATGGAATTTTTTTTTGAAATAAATAAGATTAGGTATTCAAATGGCACTAATTATTCAATTAGTGTAATTAAGTCTCTAACCCTAAACTCTCCGATTATGTAGGAAGTGAGGTATATTCTCATACCTCATTTGATTTCTAGCTAACTCTAATAAGTTAGTGGCGACTCCTCATTAGAAAATTTTTATGAATACTCCAACATCGTGGGAGGTATGGACTTAGAAGAGCCTGCACCTAATCATCGGCCGTAGGGACGTCTTTTAGGCAATACTCCTAAACCTATTTCCCTTCGCATCGAGGGTTAGGTCGAGACAAGTAAATATTGATATTGCACTCTTCATCAGTTGGATGAGTACATGTACATGGATTTGTGCTACTCTAGACTTAAAATTGGATCATTGGCAATCTATCTTTATACACATAGAAGTGGATATTACTCGTGTGAAAGTGACCCACGCGGTAGCACATGCGCTTCTTCATCTAATCTAATTTTTATGGTAATTTTAGCATATTTTTATTATTTTATTTAAATTGACGATTGTTGTGCGTTTTCAAAAAAGTTTAACAATATAGGGATACATATTATACTATGATATACATCTGACCTTCAATCGAGGACTATGAGGTTTTCGTTAAAAGATTTTTCACAATATTGAGATCCAAATTATGACATGATAGCCCATATTTGGTAGATGATATTAGCGAATAAAAAAAATAAAAAAAAATCCATTGACCAGAAAATTACATCACAAAAAATTAATTTCATGTATATTGCAAATAAGTGAATATGAGAAAATGATGAAAATAATTATTAGCAAAATAGTAGATAGAGGAACCCACCATTAAGGAAAATTTAAATTAGAAAAAAATAAGCATTAGATGACATGATTGCACATAATTTTGTATACAAATATGATAGCTCTTGGGATTAAATGTTAATCGTTATCACTAAAATCAAGCCATGCCCTAACACTTTCAACCGTTGAAGAATTTAGCTATTACAAATGAATTACCAAACCTCCACCTATTAGCATAGATATTTTCAAATGCAAGCCGGCCATGGCAATGATGGTGGAAATTCCTAACCACGAGCCATCTATTATCATAGTTATTTTCAAATACGGAGTAATTAATAGATAAATTTTGTTCTGTTAAACGGACATGGTGGCAAGAAAATTATTACATAAGCCCTTTCGATTATGCTTTCTCTTTGTAGGAACCGTAGCCTAGAAAAAGAAACACTAGTCATTTTTCCATGCATTATGTAAGAGAGAAAGGGGAATCTTATGGTGAGCTCATGTCAAGAGTTGCTTATCAATCAAAACCTCTCCTTTTTAGATGGGAAGGGACTGAAGATAACTTCTTAGTTTCCAGGATCCACACCACCCATAGTCGTTGCCTTTGGTTTGTTTTGTCTTCTGTGTCCAATTGTGGTTTGCAATTATTGATCTAGACAAGTTGGACACACCCAAGAAAATAAAGAAAGAATTGACTCATGTATCATCCTTTGTGGGGCCTGAGAAAAGGCAAAGATCATTTTTTTTTTTTTTTTTTTGTGGGGTCAAAGAAAATTTTATTGAAATTGCGAACATGGTCAAAAGAGTCCCAAGCCATGGGAATCTAAACAATGGATAGAACAAAGGGCTTATGGAGGATTAGAAAGGCAGTTTCGTGGAAGAGAGCCAATCCGTCGAGTCTTCGCAACTTAATTTACAAGCCCGCATAGTGTCATAATCTATATCTATATCACCAAATGGAGGGGGCGATAATATTTTAAAGGAATTAATCTATCAAAAAGTGTCAAAAATCCACAATTCCAACAGACAACTTAGTAGAATTTGAGGGGTGATTTTCATGTGAATCGAGGCAAAATTTAAACCTTAGGAACGAACACATCACTAGCCCCTCTCTCTCAATAATGCATGAGAGTCAAATTTGCGATTTGTATATATATTTGAGATGTTACTAATGAGAATATGAAATTTACGGTTCCTATAAGTAGCGCAAACGGTCAGGATATCAAAGAATTTCTAGTTTGGGAATTGGAAGTCACATGTATAAATCTCATAAGATACGTAATAACTTGTTTTGGGTTATAGTCACCTGCACATGCAAAATGAAATCCTTAAATCATGAATTAAGAAATTTTAATTACTAATGCTTTCATGCTAACGTGAATGTAGGCAAGAACGTAAAAACCTCATGCTCTTGTGATAGCCTGGTCATGGTCATCATATTACGGAATGTCGTCGAATGAGGGAAATCAAGACCTAGTCGCACGTCGAACCGAGCTCTTATCTCTCTATATGGCAACGAGCTTCTCCAATAATCCCAGAGCACTCGAGCTTGATTCGCTTCCGACACCATTCGCAGCCATCCAAAAGGAAACAAATTTCAGGTCTCGTCGCTGTGCGCACGGATCGTTCGACGTGGGTTCGTCTCTTAGATTCGGATAAGACCGTCGTAGTTTCGATCGAGACGTGACGACCGACCCCCACGCGCTGAAGGCAGAGAGAGGGGGCGCGACAATTTCCACCAGGAGCAGTCTCTGTGAAATTTGGGCTTTTCAGGGAGAGAGACGAGAAGTGGTCGGTGACGGGGGGTTTTTCGAGAGGGATTTGTGGGAGTGAATCGAATCGGCGAAGGGGTTGAAATTGGAGTTTGATTGATCGAGAGACGGAGGAAAGGAGGGAGAGAGGAGAGAGAAAATGGGGTGTTGCTTTTTCGGACGTGAGAGGAGGTCAACGAAGAAGCGGTCGTCGGAGGGACCCAACAGAGGCCCACACGAGGAGGAGGCAACGGTGGCAGGCACAACGACGCCGTCGACCACCTCTTCCGAGCTCGCGGTCGACCCGCCCTCTTCTCTCAAATTGAGGTTTGCGCTTTTTTCAATGTGAAATTATATCATGCATCCATTCACCGTCGCTGTTGCGATATACTGTGGTGATGACTTCGTTTTCATCAGACCCGAGTCAACATTGTCGGCATTTTGTTCTTGCTTTTTCGGGCGAGCCGATGATTTGGCCAGAAAAAAACCAGTCTATCAGAGGATTGTTAGCAGAAAAACTGAGAAGCATTCTTCACAATGGGGATTCTCCTCAAGCCTCGCTACTGAACTGATTGATGTTATATAATCTGAAACCTTTCTGATTATGTGTTCCCAGCAAGCTCGTCTAATCGGAGTTTTCCTCTTGTTTTCCTCATTAGACTTGACTTGAGGAGATTTCCTTTATTTTCTTCAAACCAAAATATTAGTCTGCCTCGTGCGCTGTGGCCTTTCGGAACTCATGCAAATGACAAGAATTACATGCCGCTGCAAATTTAGTGGGAATGCTTTGCATTAGTTTGTTCAAAAGGGCTGCTAGTTTAGACAGAGTCTAACTAACCCTTGCACTTGTACGCCATTACACTGTTCATTTTCCAGAAACAGAGTTACTATCTGAATTATGCGTCGCCTTTCAAAATCTAAACTTGGTGTTGCTGATTCAGCAAAGATATGAATAGGATATCTGGGTAAAAGCTAGTACTTATTAAGCATATCATACTGTTCAACAACAAACTTCTTGCATTGCATGTGGTGTTATCATGAGGATCGATCTTGAAATTCAATGCCCATAGTTTGTAAGATGTGCTTTATCGTCTATGCTGCAGTTATCCTTGTCTACTTCAAAATTACGTGTGATTGTGACGTCATTTCAAATGCGAGAAACTTCATTGGCATTTTCTGTGGATTTGTTGTATATCTTGCTGCTAGTATCTAGTTTCATTTTTGTCTGCATCTTGCTTTCATATTCACCTGGGATATTCTTGGTTCTTTTTTATTTGGTTTTCACAGAAGGGTATAACTTCTTCTTCTTCTTTTAGAGTAAAATGTCAACAACATATACTAATATTTGATTTTCTGTCTTCTCATACTTGCAAAAAATTTGGGAACATCACAGCACATGATGTATGCATTTCTGGTTCATGCCAGTAAATTGTGTCTTCATTACTCATGTGTTGCTGAATTAACTTATGACTGGAAGACTCATTTGTGCTGCAGAAAACATTCCTAGGATAGTCTTCGCATTTCTGGTTGATGCCTGTAAATTATGTTCTCGTTCTTTTTTCTTTTTTAAATAAACTTTCAACAGCTTATCTTAAACTTGATTTTCTGTATTCGTATGCTTATGCATATGGTTTATGCATCAATGGTTGATCTCTGTTATTTGTGTCTTCAGTACTGGAGTGTTGCTGAATTACCTTATGACTGGAAGACTAATTAGTGCTGCAGAAAACACTTCTAGGAGAGTCTTTGCACGTGTATGTTATGCTAATTTCTTTTTTACTTGTGTGCTTCACATGAAGCAAAGCTCATCCACCAAAATTTCTGCCGTAGCACTTCAGCTAATGTCAAAACTTGCATATATACTCTTGATCTAGTTTCAAGCTATGTGAGAAACCTGAACTGAAATAGTTAAGTAGCTCATAATGACAGTATATGACTAATTCCAGGAGATTTCTGCATGTTTGTGTTTCCTCCTCTTTTTTTCCCCAAATTCGAGCTTGCTTAAAGGTTTCTGACCTTTGATCAGTGGACTCTTGCAGAGTGATTTAATGGCAATTGTGTACTTGAGAAAAAGAGATGAGATGCTTCAGGAACTTGGGAGGACAGAATTTTATATCAATTAGCTTGGATATGGCATGGATTGAAATGGTTTCTTAGGCTTATCACTTCGAGACTATTCAACATTTGGCGTGAGTTTTCCAACTATAGCAAAGTATAACTTATGAGTCTCTACTTTGTCTTGACTGCATTATGTAAATCCATTTCTTCGTTTGTTCTTATCCCTCTTCAGCTTTCATGGATATGATGTCAATACAAAGTTTCACAACATACCTGTAAAGGCGTGTCGGTCGTTTTAATCATTTCATATCTTTTGATATTCTCTTCTTTGGATGTTAACTAATGTTATTTCTTTGTGCCATCTTCGGTTCTTTTTGGGTGTTTCCCGTCTGAATTTTACGTGCGAAGCCATATATGTTGTGCAGGGCCTTTCCTTGTTATATATTAACTGTGTCTCCGACCGCAAGTCACATTTTAGTCATTCTTCCTAGAGGTCTAACTCAAAATTATATGAAAATGGAGACTATTTGGAGTAATATAGGGAGTGGTCTTAGATCGATTACCAAGTTTCTCCAACTTATATAATAGCTACTTTTACTATGGTTATGGATCAACTAAATTTTTGGTTTTGTCCTGAAGTAAGGAATATACTAAAGACAGATGCTCATCTCTTTTCTTCCCTTTGATGTTCAAGTGGGGTAGGACGACACTTTTCCAGGTTGATTGGCTTTATTGAATGCACACATCTTGTATGTGAACGTGGATATCAAAGAACACATCTAATATCTTCATCTCATGTGCTCTCTTCTTGGAAACTAGGGAAATGCACTACCTATATTATATTATATGAACTGAAAAGACATAGAAGAGTGCACATGCATGTACTAATTATTCTAAGAGAATTCTGAATAGGCTTTTCTGTTTTACTAACGAATATGCTTCTCCATTTTATTCATCTGTTTCCTAATTGAGGTTTTTGCACAGATTCGAGAACGAACTTGTCGTTGCTGTTGGCAAAGGAGAACCTGCTGCTGTGATGTCCGAATATGGATACAAGTAAATATTTGAACCACTTCTCTAGGTTTGCAAATGTACCCAGCAATGTCTCAATCACTTGCTTGCGCATGCAGGTGTGTGGGTGAGCGGAGGTGAAGAGAGAGAGAGCTCGCCAATAGGGATAAAGATATGTATTTAATAAAACTGATATCGATGGATATTACTTTAATGTCTAGGTAATACATAGGAGCAAGCAATGTTAGTAAAAAGCACTCAAGTTCTCAGGGACTAGAGTAATCGCAGAGGAGTCCTGTCCTTAAATCATTGTAGTTGTCTGTGTTTTCAATACTGTTTCACCCAGAACGTGAATTCCAACAACTTGATTCTCTTCGATTTCTCTCTGGTTGACCCTCTTTCTGGTTGTATCTTTTCTATGCAGAAATGTTCTGTCAATTGATGAGTACACTAGCTACTTTGATGCCATTGATCCACTGGCACCGTACAAGAGATGGACAACTAAGCCAGACATTGACCAGAATATCACTTCCAATGAGATGGCGAAGAGAAATTTCTGTGCAAACACAGAGAGTTCAGGCAGCATTTGTAGTCAGTGATTCTGTTGACTGGAGCAGAGATATTCAGGTTGTGACCACTCTAATGGATCTTGTCCTTTCCTAGATTATCTAATTCGGCTGTTGAGTTCATACTGGGCTTTTAGTCACGCGAGTTCTAAATCTTTGAACTGATTATCAGAAGACACTAGGCCTTTGTTTGTTTGTTCGGCGACTACTCTGCAACTTTAGTCATCATCTTTTTAGAAGTCTAGTGGGCGCTGAAATATAGTTTGAAAGAAGTGATAAAATGGAGTGTTACCATCTATCTATCTGTCTATGTACATTAAAATAATTCTGTGATACTCAAGTTTGGGTTTAGGTGCTCCGTGACATATTGAGAACTGGAGGGCTTCCTGGAAAGGAGACTGGAAAGCAACCGCGCCTGTTTTTTGCCAATGATGACCTAGAATACCAAGTATGCTATGCCATTTGTGATGTGAGCTGCAATCTTGAGTTTTTGAAACCTTAGTGGAACTAAAGACTGGCTGATGACTAGCTGACAAAGTGTAAAGACAAGCTACTTTTCCTGCTGAACGTCTGGGTATGGGAGCTTTCAGGATTGCAATAGAAGCAATCTATAACAGGTAATAGTGAGGCTTCCGCTTCTTAATGGTTAGTTCTCCATCGAGTTAGATATTATATTCTCCACAAAAAATTAAAGATTCGCCTATAAGATCCTTGTGTAGGCCTAATTTGCCTCAGTGCAGCATAGCAACATGCATTAATCTTCAATCTTATGTTGCGCATTATTTACTTGTCCCTGTTCTGTAGAATATATCCCATTCCGCTGGCATATACATCATACGGAAAGCCAAATCCATTTGTCTTTGGAAATGCTGAGACAGTGTTAAGGAATCTTATGCCATCTTTGTTAAGCAACCTAGATGTGGAGAATACTACAAACTTTGGAATTCGTTGTTTCAAAACCCTGTACATGATAGGAGATAATCCAAAAATCGACATTAGAGGTGCACGGTAGGTATATTTCATACCAAAAATCATAGTTTATTATATAAGTGAATTTATTTCCAAACGTAATCACCAATATGCCAACAACTCCTTCAGGCAGGAGATCCTTGGTTTTCTATATTAACAAGGACTGGGGTATTCAAGGGAAAATATAATTATTCAGAGTTCCCTGTGGACTTGGTAAGTATTTGTACTCTTAACAAAATGTACACATCTCTGTCTCTCTCACTCTTCCTTGTATGTATGTTGGGGTGAGTTGATGGTAGGTTCCTACGTATGCGAGTTGTGTTCATTCCAGCATGTTCACTTCTTTGGTTTAGAGATTTTATATGTGTTCCTAGTGGAAAGTCATGGTTGAGAATGCAGATCTTAGATTCCACTAGGAAAACATGAAGAAGTATAGTACATTGTGCAATCACTTAGGCCTTGTTTGGTTCACTTTGGAGTAAGAAAAGGAAATGAAATCCCATTGCAACTCAGCTTCGGATGATTTTATGATTGCAGAATCAAATTACCTAGGTTATGGATTCTCTTTAAAATGCATAATTGGATTGCGCTTGGGTAGAGGTGGTACTGGAATTCCTAGAAAAGAAAACATTTGCGAACTCTACCCACTCAGTAGTCTGTGCTTCATCCTCTTTAAATCCTACAAAACAGAACTCTCTCTCTCTCCCTCCCTCCATTCATCATCTTCAAATCCTTCTCACGTGAGTTTCGCCTGCCTCTTGATTCCATAGCCTTCACATCCCTCTGCTAGGCGAAACGAAATCCTTTCTCTCTCTTGCCATTGTGAAACTTGTTGGATTCTTTATGGAGACATCAGCGACAAGCATCATGTTGGCTTTTTTTTGGGTGGGGGGGGGGGGGGGGGGGGGGGGGGGGGGCGGGCGGGCGCGGGCGCGGAGGGGACCTAAAGTTCCATTAACCAACTCGGCTGAGTTGCTTTCACCCCATTTGCAGTTCTTGTGACTGGTCTTTGACTCAAAACACAGAGGATACGAAATAAGAATAATGGCTTAAGGAGGTAACTTCTGTGCAGTAGTTTGAAGTTTGTAAAAACGGCTTCATCTTCATCGCTGTGGATTTTGTGCGAAAAATGCTTGACTTGCAAGATTTTGATGAGTTTTAAATAATCGGTTCGTAAAAATGCTTGTGTGAACTGTAAAATCATTTGCAGGACAATGATCGGGAAATTGTTGAGGGATCTTATGTGGTTCTTCATTCTGTTTCTATCCTCCGCTTTGTACATGTTGATTGGAGACACATTCCATTTCTGACATGTTTTAACCTCATTTGGCAACTCACATTGGACATTTCTCTCTTCACTGGTAATTTGAGAGCAAACAATAAAGGAAAAAAAAAGAAAAAAAACCCACTTCTAGGAATTTGATTGCTTAGATCGGGATTCCTTTTCATAATTGCATGGCCATGAAACATGGCCTTAAGTGTTTGAGGTGTATGCTCTGGGTGATCCGTGAATTCTAACTTGGATGAAACATGACTGAGCGATCCCTTTCCCTATTCTGCCTAGCAAAATGTCAGTATTTCAAAACCGTGCTAATTTTTTGTGGGGGAATTTGTCTTCTCTCTAAATTTTCCAAGGTAAAAAATGAATTCGAAAATCACTCATCCTGATTGAACTCTTTTATGTTTACCTATGCAGGTCATGGATACTGTTAAGGATGCTGTCGACTTTATCTTGAGAAAAGAGTGCGGTTCTTGACATCACGTAGACAAAAGATGCATTTTCTTTTTGTGGTATATGAACAATTGTCAATTCTTTGGAAGCTGATACGATCTTCCATTATGTGTCTTCCCTATCATAAAAAGTAACTACCATCAGCTAGTCTTCTATTGATTTTGCTCATCGTGTATGTATGACGTTCCTTGATGGCGGTCCACATCCCATTTGAATTAGGTTAGATCAAATGAATAATTTATAGTTCTTCTTACTCTTTTCTCAATGCATGTGATGTCGATTACATGATTTTTGGGGAAGTATCCCAATGTTCTTTGTTATGTGTATATGAGAACTGTTATTGGCAAATCTGAAACTTTTATGGACCCTTACCAAACAGGGCGATGTTTGGATCTCCGAATTCAGTCGTAATAGATGGACCTCATGTTGCATGAGATTAGTTTTAGATTGGATGGCATGATGCAAAACAAATTCAGAATGGAAATTGGTCAAAATAAGTAGCAACGGAATTACCTCAACGGAAAAGATACATAACTTATGAAAAGAGAAAATAATAATAAGGGAACATATACATAGTTATCGTGCCCGGTTGATCCAACGCCTCAGAACTTCACAACAAGCTGATCGTCTGAAGAATAGGATGCATAATTTTTCCTTCTTCTCATCGCCCTTATATATTCAGTAGCCTTGGAACTTTAGGACTTGCCTAGGATGGCTCCGAGGTTTTCCCAGTGATTTATCCTGTGCAACGTGGAAATCACTAAAAGGAATAAGCTCGATCCTGCAGTTTTGGAGAAATTAATATGCATCCACAATCCAAACACACTCTCTTGAGGATAAATACTATTGAAAATTACTATAAATATATGGAGACCTAAATACAGCAATTTAAGTGGTTGTTACAAAAGACAAACTCGTATTTTAACTTCCCATCACACGCTAGCAAGTGACCAGCAAGTGATCTATCATTCTTCTGCACTCTCTTACGTCATTTGAACCGATCCAATTATGCAGCCAAAATCCCCTCAAATAAAGATCCTGCAAACCATAAGAACCACTATTGCATTGGTTTATACATTCCTCTTAGTCTCAACTCCAGGGATATCGCTCAAATTTATTTGCGTCAAATAGTGAAATTGAGATTTTGGGCCAAATTTAAACAAAAAAATAAAACTATAGGTCATTGCCAAGACTAAGACCGAAACATAGACAAGCCAAATTATAAGGCTTGACTGAAATAACCTCATAATCATAGGCAAAAATTTTAGTTCGCTGCTTCTTAATTTACCTTGAAGATAAAAGATGAAGTTGACACTGTAATTGGTTTCTTAGACATCCCACCATGTCACCATGGTTCCTTCCCGCCAAAGAACAAAACTAAATAAGCTCTCTAGAAAGATAAGGGAAGCACTCGACACAAATTTGACACTCGTTGCACCTCAAAAATTTCATCACCGAGGAAGCAGCATTGCCACCAACGCAGTTTAATCCAAGGGTAGGTTCTTTTAGATCACCCTAGTACAAAGTCGATAAGATGTAAATAAAGAACTCAAGAGCCAATGGCCGAAAATGGATGTGTCCATGCATAAGAATATGGTAGAATGGGTTAATGGATGGACGGTACCAGTAGACTCTTGACATTATTTACTTCTAATTGGCTCTCAATGAACACTTCTTCAGCACCAAGTTTCTTCAACGCCTCTTTTGCTTCATCAGAGCCAGCTCTGTCACAGCAAAAAGACGGCCATCAAAGCACAGTAAAAACCAAATTTAGTTACTGATATGCAGTGCTAATTGCTAAGTTGGAAAATAAATCAAGAATTCTACCAAATTCGTCCTCAGATGTCATAGCAGGAACTAAAGAGCTTGCTGATGAGAGCCTTGCTAAATTAATGTGTCGAGCACCACGAAGTGTTTTCTGACCCCGTTTGTGTCTCATCAAAGAATTGAGAAAAACGGAGGAAAATTTCATTCCAAGGAAGTTGCAAAATAGAGAGAGGTCTTAGATCTACTAAAAAGAAGTTCCACCAGCAACCAAAAAAGATGGAATTACCAATCCCCTGCAATATGTTGATCTAAATATACAAGCAATCAACATCTAGAACACATGAAGACTGCAAAAAAAAAAAAAAAGTAGAAGCAAAATCAAAAGTAACAAGTCTCTTCTAAAAAGCAATGCAGAAACATATCTTTTCACTTCACACTACAATTAACTGCCTCTGTCTTCAGTAGATTCAAAAAGCAACTCCTTCTAGCTTTCTGCACATTTTAGCTCATAAAGAAACCTCATCTTTATATTGGGAGATTGAAGGGTGTTAGTTGATTTACCTAAACCAACCTAAAGTACTGTCTTATTTTCTTTGGTAAATTCAACATCATCAGCTTCTCAAATTGCCCTCATGACAAAACCATTATGGCATGCCAATGCATGTACTAATGCTCAGCTAGCCACATAAATTCTTGCCCATTATAGCAACTACCTAGAGTTAAAATTTCCTCGAATCAGTGATCACACTCTAGTGTTACTTCAAGCTTAAATGGTCAACTACAGTAACTCAAGCTAGATCTACTTCTCCCTATTATTCGATGCAAGAGATCAATCAATCACATCACTTCCAGAAACCAAACCTGAGATACCAAAATGCTAAATATTGTGGCGGATTTTCGATTTGTAAATTGATATAACACTGCCACAACCAAACATAATCAATAAATTTGTGCATCTGGCAATTGTTCATAACTTCTAGTCCATTAGCAACCCTCATAATTAGAACAAGAAAAGGCAGAGTTGCCACAAGTAATTCAATACCCAAAGAGTTCCAACTTGTCATCACAGAGCTTGAATTTCAAATATAATTCAGGCTACACAACCATCCAAAGCTACTTTAGAAGCTAAGTAGACAAGGAGCTCAATGTGCTCCCGAAAAAAAAAAAAAAAAAAGGCTTGCTAGAAATGGTTAAGGCAGAACACTGAAAGGAGAAATAAAAGCAAGCCCACACATGCCATTGCTATCTAAAATCTACAAAAAAAGTTTTAAACAACAATAGTTCGACAAAAGTTATATCGTGTCAAGGTTACTGAAAGCTTTCAAAAGTTATAAGTATAAAGTTATGTATCTAATAAAATTGATATTGAAGATGTCTAGGTAATAAATAGGAGCAAGCAAAGTTAATAAAAATCACTCA
The DNA here is from genome assembly GCA_028830015.1 of Eucalyptus grandis x Eucalyptus urophylla. NCBI lineage: Eukaryota > Viridiplantae > Streptophyta > Magnoliopsida > Myrtales > Myrtaceae > Eucalyptus > Eucalyptus grandis x Eucalyptus urophylla. Next base: position 30,471,050 of record CM054188.1, on the reverse strand, counting down.
AGTTCCCAAGGAGTTGAGTAATCGCATAGAACTCCTCTCCATAAATCTTCTTAGTCGTCTGTCTTCAACACTATTTCACCTGGAACGAGAACTCCAACAACTTGATTCTCCCTCTCTCTCTCTCTGTTTTTTTTTTCCTCCAGTTGACCCTCTTTCTGCCTGTGTCTTTTCCACAATAACTTAGCTGATTGTATGCTTGAAAAGTTCTTAATTTAGCTGGATTGGGAACAAATTAGTTTTCATCAAAATTGTGAAATACCAGATGAAACATATTGTTTCATTATCCTTCTTGTATAACTACGCTAAATAGAAAGGCGAAAAAGGAAGAGGGAAGGCTTATCTATTGATTTATAACTAGGCTTGGTCAATTTCTGGTAATGACATGTTTATCTATCTTGGAAGCTTTTATCTAAGGCAGATTAGGCATCAAGCACGTAGAATATCTTATTTATCTCATGTAGCAGGTATGGTATGAGTTAATGACCAGGGGGATGTTGCTTTGATGTGAAAATGTTTGCATTTGGTGATGTGAGAAATTCCCATGAGATTTATATTTTTATATGATACTGGTTCCTTTTATATATAGATCATTTATCGTATTTCGATCTCAACAAACGCAGTTGGACCTATATATTTGACTTTCATAAGTATCTTTCAAGAAATTTAGAAGAGCCTCTATCTGTGTTCTTGCATATAGTTTACATTGACAGAGATTAAACGCAAAGACATTAGTTTATATGAATTACTGTTGGTTTGATTGCATAATTTTATCATCTTATTCCTTTTTTCAAACTTTCTTGCAAGATTGATTGCAGTTTTATTTTTCAGGAGTCGTGCTTTGATTGGATATGTTCATGTTTCTGAGGAGGCTTGTGAAATTTTGAAGACGACTCGCATCATACTTGTCAGTATGCAGCAATGGAACTATCATATATTTTTAGTGGGGTCAATGCCCTAAAGATTGTAAGATAAGGTATTTCATTTAACAAAAAAATTATAAAGATGCGATTGAGCTATTTATTGATTTGAAGTAGTTTTTCTACGCAAAGTCCGACTTGAAATCAACACTTTGACATTGAATTGTGAATGTGAACAAAATTCGGTTTCAAATCCCTGTGCTCGAGCTTGACTTAATATAGTATATAGGGCTCGAAATTGAACTCAATTCAACTCCATTATTAAAAGCTCGATTCTACTCATTTAACTTGTTACGTAGGATGTTTCTTTCTTTTTTTCCTAATCACATACTGTACCTTATGCATAGCCTGGTCATGCCATTAGATTGCTTTATCTTCCGACTCTATCAAGCCTCGTGTTTGATTGATGGTGTGGTTGTCTAGTAGTGTCTAAGCCCGATAATTTTTTGATAATTTTTTTATCTTTTTACTTTTCTGTTTTTTTGCGTCATAAAGAAGTTTATAGTACATGGAAAGACAAGATAGTGGTTTTGATTTCTTGCAAGTTAGCGCATGGTTCCTTAGAGGGCGACGAGGCTAAGCCTAATTACATCGATGAACAATGGAAGTTACTAAAAAGGCAATGTGGGGTTTCATAAGGCATCATTAGTTGGATTTTATTTCTTTAGATAAACTATAAGGATCCCATCCCACTGCTCCTTTTGCTCTTCTAATTTCCATCTTTTGGCAATGGAAAACCATAGCCACAACAACACTGATATAAATTAAGGAATCGTTATGCTAGTTGGATCCTATGAGAAACAATTGATGTTGTCTCATCCATTAATCGTTAGACTTTCAGGATTATATGTCATAACCGCACTTCCATTCACTCATGGAACACTTCTTGGATATGTCCTTCCTCAGCTCTTCATTTCGAGTAGGGATTAATAGTTCCCCCTGTATAGATTGGAGTACGAAGCCCACCCAAAAAATCGAATAAAATAGTCCGTTCTCTTTTGCTGGTATCACCAGCTGACTTAGTTCCGATAACTCTTTGGAATATGAGGCAATTATAGAGCAAATCTGTCAAATGGTTCTCCACCAAGAGTAGGAACTCTTTAATTTTGTATGTTGGATTGATTGGTTGATTTACAATTTGTATAGAGATTACGAAAAAAATGCAAATAGTTATAATTTGTTATAATTCAAAAATTTATTTATCGACGACCACAAAACTGCTCATGTATTATAAGAAGAAATTCGAATAACCCTCCAACACAAAAGTTATTCATCACATCGAATCTCCAATATTGTATAGTAGAGTAGACGATCTATCACCGTGCATCATTCAAGTTTCACACACAAACATAAATAGAAGCTTCTAAATTCATAAGCATACAATAAGATAAGAAAGACTATTGTAATTTTTGTCTCATTTGTTGTCTAGATTAGACAGGTTGCTTTGTCTAGTGCTCACAGTCAGGGCATTTGTACTTGAAAAAAAAATCTGGTACTCTTTTCATGCTTGCACTTCTCACAAACAAATAGGCCATCCATGTTGGCTAATTGCCCTGCGGCTGCGGTGGCGGCAGCGGCACATCCCACGGCATCCCTTGCAGCCCTTGCGGCCTCGGTGCCAACGCTGGCGCCGAGCTTTTCTTCTCTCGCCCGCAGATGCAATAGAAAAGGAAAGCACAAAGCATGACAACAACAAAGACTACACCACCAATAACCAACGATCGATCCATCAAGAAATCTCTGTGGAGGTAGTTCAATGCAAGCGGTGTCAATCCAAGAGCCAATTTACCTTTTTATCATGATGAATTGATCTTATGATCTAAGCATGAGATCGAAATGATTCAACATGGAATTTAGCGAGATATAATATGAGTGGAAGTAGGTGCTTGCACATATATCTTTACAAGAAGAACTGAGCAAATCAATGAATGATGTTGTGCCAATGCTTACGCGACCTGCAAAGAAGTGAGAATTTTCGCCTGGTGGAGGTAGCGCTATATATGCCTTGCGTCGCTTCCTCCCTCCCTTACCGCCTGACGTCCACCGAAACTGAGCCGCTCGGTTCAAATCGACAGGGACACGGCGAGGGACGATAAACTCTGAAGTGGCGACGGCTTTCGAGCACCGGAAACGGCCCAAAGTGGGCCTAGAGGGCTCAAGGTCTCAGCTGATTTCGGAGCTGCTGGCGTTGAAGAACTCGTGGGGCTGGACGTCAGGCGGTTGCGAAGGGCCACGATGGAGCAGTTTCGGTGGTGAAGCAACGTTGATCAAGACCAGTGGTGCTGAAGACACGTGGCTGATGGCGCGGGCGGAGTTCTGGTGCGCGAAGAGGAGGAAATGGAGTCGTCGAAGGGGTGAAGGAAGTGCAGAAGACCGAAGGAGTTGGGGGCTGTACCGAAAGAAAAAGGGGGGAGGGGATAAGTATGACCCAAAAGTCAGAGAAGTGGGGAAGAAGGTGGTACACGGCAGAGGGCTGTCTTTTTTTTTTTTTTGGGGGGGGGGGGGGGGGGAGAGAGAGAGAGGAAAAAAAAAAAGAGGAGGGGACGTGCGGCCGAGGGGGAGGGGCCGAGGGGGAAGAAGGAAAATAAAAAGAAAATAAAAAGAAATTTCTATAACCAAAATTCTTGATCCCACCTGCTCTTGTTTAATCCAATTTGGTCCCCAAAAATCCCCATGCTAAAATACTTGATCTTTACTTGCTTTCTCGCACCAAATTTCCCCAAATAACAAGTCTTGGGCAACAAAAATAGCCATTTCCCTCAATTATGAATTCTATTTTATTTTTCTCAGAATCCGATTTCTAAACAAACCTCTTCGATTGAGATCCAATTTTGTTAAAAAAAAATCCCACACAACTTCCTTTCACCAAGTAGTTCACACAGGAGGCAAAAATCCCTTCAATTTGGCCAATCCAAATTTTCGTTCGTTTTCCAAATCGATTTTCCGTAAAAATCCTGAACTTGCCAAAAATTCCTCGAAAGTTGAGTCGACGTTCCTAAAATGAATCGTGACATGACAGAACTTTCAATTTCTAAAATTGAGTTCAAATTCGCGGTTAATTTCAATCAGACGCGATTTTAGCATGACCTAACCTGCTAGGTAGCTTTTAGAAATTTTTAGTGCAAATTACCCGTGGTCGATTTTCTTCAAGCCACAATAAACCCCTTCGACACATTGGTGACTTTCGGTGGTCGTGAAAATCTCGATGTTTCAATTACAGAAACATGGTACCAAAATGATAGAAAAATCAATCTAGTGATGATCGACGAGAATTTTGCAATTTAGTGAAATCATCCACGTTTAACCACATATCTCAGTCAAACCGACCTATCTCTGATTTCTAATCGATCTTTATTGTGCCGTAATGATCTCAACAAATGAGCACGGTCGAGCAGTCAATTCGTAGTCGAATCCTCAAGTCTATTGCCTTAAAATCTTTTAATGACTTTCCCAGATAGTCTAGTTATCTCATAAGTGATTGGCTCTGAGAATAGCACTATAGGCGCGTCGATGAAAAACCCGATTAATTTAATTGAAAGCAAAATTGAAAAATTCAAGATGTCACATTTTCCTTCTCTCTGACTGGATGTTCTTAACAAAGTAATGGAGTACATATATTATCGAATTCATATTACTTTTTGATGTTGTTATTGTTGAATTTGCTATCTATGCAATCGAATCCTTTTGATTGAGCCGAAAAAATAATTCAAAGCATAATATTCAACATTTTACAAAAGTTGCTGGTAAAGAAGATGATTATGTGGCTGTTAAAGAATAGTATCAATTTAAGATGAATTTCTAGCATGAACACATTGAATCCGACATAAGCATCGACTTTTTTTGGCCAAAGATCCGAGTGTTCATTGAACGGTCTCTTAGCAAAAGACCAATTTACTGGAGAACGTCCATTAGTGAAAGATCAATTTGAGACCGCATGCCTTGCAATCGAGTTTCTCCATTTTTGTCGCCTTGTTTTGTTTGTCTTTTTACGATACGCAATTATATATCTGAGCAAGCTGGACAAAACCAAACTAGAGTCATGAATTCTGTCCTCGTCAAGTTGGACACAAAATGTGAGCCGTGAGAGATTCCCGTTTAATGGGCAGAAAAATATGGATGGACACATGTTGACACCTAAATTTTGGCGACCTATTTGGTCATTTATCACATTAATAATTAGGGGTAAATTTTATCCCTGAAAAAATATTAATTGCATAGCATGTAGATGTAGGTGTGAATGCTAGTACGAGCACCTAGAGAGGGGTGAATAGGTGGAAAATAAACTTTTGTGAAGTATAGAGTAAAACTTTACTTTTAACCTAAGTCTGTTAACAGTAGACTTTAAAATAGAAACGAGACTTTAACAAATGAGGTTGATGTGAGGAGAGAGAAAAAAAAAAAGAAACAAGAAAAGAAGAATCACTGTTCTTCTTCTTCGTAGGTTTTGCCTCCGGTGTTCCTCTGCTGCCCGAGCTACCGCGTCGTTGCAGCCGCACCACTGCGCCTCTGCTTCCGCCGGCCACCGTTGCTTGTTGCTCCACCTGCGGCAACACAAATTGAGGAATTCACTAGATAATTTATATCTAAAAAAACGTAGGAGTTTGGATAATTGACATGCCTCCATAATACAGATACAAAATCGCTAGGGAAATATTATTGCTAGTAATAATATCGCAGTGATGGCCATGCTATCTAGTTTTTTAAAGGGGCATATTAAGCATATTTAATAGAAATTTTTGCAATTTTATTGGCATGAGATGATAAAGCAATCAACCACTCAAAATATTCATCATAAGAATAGCTACATTTAACTATGGAACCAAAGGCGCTCGATATCCTAGTAATTTTGTGCCAGCACTATGAGAAATACTTTCTCATTGCAAAAATTCACGTGTTTTGAAAAATCTTATAAATAGAGAGACGGAGGAAAAAAGGCGTCAAATTAGATGAGAGACGATCGAATTGACGGGTTAGAACTTTGAATAATTTAGAGAGTCTAGAAGCCGTCAAACTTGAATTTATTCGCCGTAGGCAGAGAAAACACTCAAGCTTTGACAAGTTAGTCGACCACCACCATTCCCTAGACTTGTCCAAAATGGTACCAGAGGCAAAAGTGAAAGTGACCCCATACCAAGAAAAGCACCTTGAATCTCTTGTCCCTGCTAGACTACCAGTAATAATCATTTCATGTCTTTTGACATTCGTTTTTGGGTTTTCACTGACATTGTTTCTTCTTTGTATCTTTGGTTCCTTTTCCCCTTTACATTCGACATCATTAAGAATTTGAAGTTGTGTTCCTTTTTACAATCTTCATTTCTTTAGCTGGTAATGGTAGATTGGCTTCAGCTATCTTGTAGTCCACGGGAGCGCTATGTCCATGTAATCTTGGAAAAAAAACAAAATGAATGCATTGGAGGATCTAATGTTTCCGTGGGAATTTGAATGTTAAATGGCAATTAAGTAATCGGTACTCGAAATTACACTTGCGATCGTGCTTATTGGGCAGATATCGACTAATGTTATCAGATTGCTTTGGTTTTGCCTTTTGCCTTTTTGTGTCAGGAAGAAGAAAACTCAAAGGAATATTCAATGGAGAGGTTTCTAGGAGAAGCTAGCTATGTGCGGTCTCTAAGGCTTTTGATTCCGTTAAATCTTTTGAATAGAAAAGGTACATGTCCATTTTTCTTAAGATGGCTGATAGTAAGAACTAGTAATATGAAACAATAATTGAAATTTATAGTTATGAGGGTGAAGGTTGAAAATGCTGAACTATTTAGGATGTCATCATGCCATCTAATTTTAGTCAGCGCACATGATCCGCTCTTGTTGGTTGACTGCCTTTCCTCCTACTACACATGCACCTCTTTAAAAAAAAAAAAAAAAGTTGATGACGCTTATCGATTGCTTCAATCCTTGGCACTCCGAGTTTTTAGTGTGAGATTCTTCTTATTTTCCACTTTACTGTGCACTATATATTCTCCCCCTGTGAGTCTATTGAGCCAAGGCCAACCATTGCCAATTTATACATGACCTCCTCTTTCGATAATCATGGAATACTCCTTTTTATCCAAAATCTAAGATGGGGCATTTATTTTCACCTCATACGCGCACTCAAAATAGGAACACTTTAATATGTATTTACTAATTGCCAAAGTTAAAAAAAGCAAAACCTTCAGTAGGCTGTAGATTTGTTTGTATTGCCAACTTTCAAGCCTTTTGTGTTTGGATTTAGGGAAAATGATCACTCTAAGCCCTCAAATGATTCAAGTGAAATTATTTTTTTGTGAAAATAGTCAAATTAACTAACAAAAGCTCCACATGAAGTCCACATGGTCCAATGACATAGGCTTGTAATCTATTACAATATAGCTAGAAATTTTCAACCAAAGAGTAAAAATAAATAAATAAATAAATGATGTTAATTTATTGTGTGGGAATTGTAGCTTAGAAGAAGAAACAATTAGTCTCCTTCCACACATTTTGTAAGCGAGAAAAAAGTTTTGGTCATTTGCAATTATTGATCTAGACAAGTTGGACAGGACCATAGTGATGAGCTCCATCCTCAAAATTTCCGAACATCCTCCACCTTGTTTTGCGTGGTAGCCTTTTATTCGCAGGTGGAGAAAACATGCAAGCCGTGACAAGTCAGTCGACCACCACCAGTCTCCCTTAGACTTGTCCAAAATGGTACCAGAGGCAAAAGTGAAAGTGACCCCGTACCAAGAAAAGCACATTGATTCTCTTGTCCCTGCTAGACTACCCAGTAATAGTCATTTCATGTCCTCTGACATTCGTTTTTGGGTTTTCACTTACATTGTTTCGTCTTTGTATCTTCGGTTCCTTTTCCCCTTTAAATTCAACATCATTAAGAATTCGAAGTCGTGTTCCTTTTTACAATCTTCGTTTCTTTAGCTAGTAATGGTAGATTGGCTTCAGCTCTCTTGTCATCCACGGGAGCGCTTTGTCCATGTAATCCTGGAAAAAAAAAATAAACAAAACAAAATGAATGCATTGGAGGATCTAATGTTTCAGTGGGAATTCGAATGTTAAATGGCAATTAAGTAATCAGGACTTGAAATCACACTTGTGATCATGCTTATTAGGCAGATATCGACTAACGTTATTAAATTACTCTGGTTTCTGTTTGCCTTTTGCCTTTTTGTGTTAGGAAGAAGAAAACTCAATGGAATAGTCAATGGAGAGGTTTCTAGGAGAAGCTAGTTATGTGCGCTCTCTAAGGCTTTTGATTTCGTTAAATCTTTTGAATAGAAAAGGTACATGTCCATTTTTCTTAAGATGGCTGATAGTAAGAATTATTAATATGAAACAATAATTGAAATTTACAAGATAGTTATGAGGGTGTAGATTGACGATGCTCAACTATGTAGGATGCCATCATACCATCTAATTTTAGTCGGCGCACATGATCCACTCTTTTTGGTTGATTGCCTTTCCTCCTACTACACATGCACCACTCTTTTTGATTGATTGCTTCAATCCTTCATGCTCCAAGTTTTTAGTGTGAGATTCTTCTTATTTTTCACTGTGCACTATATATTCTCCCTCTGTGAGTCTATTAAGCCAAGGCCAACCGTTGCCAATTTATACATGACCTCCTCTTTCGATAATCATGGAATACTCCTTTTTATCCAAAATCTAAGATGTGGCATTTATTTTCACCTCATACGCGTACTCAAAATAGGAACACTTTAATTTGTACTTACTAACTGCCAAAGTAAAAAAAGCAAAACCTTCAGTAGGCTGTAGATTTGTTTGTATTACCAACTTTCAAGCCTTTTGTGTTTGGATTTAGGGAAAATTGATCACTCTAAGCCCTCAAATGATTCAAGTGAAATTATTTTCTTTGTGAAAATAGTCAAATTAACTAACAAAAGCTCCACATGAAGTCCACATGGTCCAATGACATAGGCTTGTAATCTATTACAATATAGCTAGAAATTTTCGACCAAAGAGTAAAAATAAATAAATGATGTTAATTTATCGTGTGCGAATTGTAGGTTAGAAGAAGAAACAATTAGTCTCCTTCCACACGTTTTGTAAGCGAGGAAAAAGTCTTGGTCATTTGCAATTATTGATCTGGACAAGTTGGACAGGACCACAGTGATGAGCTCCGTCCTCAAAATTTCTGAACATCCTCCACCTTGTTTTGCGTGGTCCAATTACAAAGAGAACAAAGAAAATATCTTATATCTCGAGAGGTAGGGCTTGTTTTGCTGGTCTTGGTCAGAAGTTGAGGTTGAAGAAGTCCATTGCCTCGTCAAAGAGACGCAACCACCACAAGATTTCGTACATACCAACCACATCCGGTTCATCCTCTGGGACGAGAAAAAGTAAAGCTTTGTTCAAGTGCAAGGGCTTGTGCTTGGAGACAAGAAACACATCGGTAAGAACACTACGCTAATCCCAAAAAATCATTGAGACGCCAGTTTCTTGTTCTTGTCTTGATATATTTGGTTTGATGACTCCAGATTGAGACGAGAAGATAATCCTTGGATTGCACTGCATTTTTGGACTCGGACACAACTGGATGTTGCTTCAAGGTAACTTATTCGCCAACACAAAACTCATCACTATAACTTTCTTCATCTTTGCCTTGCTCCACCAAGAAAGCCCGATCTTCATTCTCTAGTTTTTATATAATTGCTAGGATGGAAAATATTTGATTTCTACTCATCGCAAAACACCTAAAATCATCTAAAGCATACAAATATTTTGTGCGAAATTCATACATCGCTTTTTCAAAATTATTGTCCCATGGATTGCCTTTGTAACATCCATTTAGACTATATTATATGTTTTTTGTTTGCGCATTTGTTCGAATGAACGTAGTTATTCTGTGTGAATTTTGTTTTTGTCACTTATTCAATAAGACTAAGTGAACTAAGTGTATCTTGCTTACCAATTACTAAGAGAAAGAATTTTGTTTTGGGGATTTAGAACCCTTTGGATCTCCTCTTTTTAAATGCAGAACTTATTCATTTGCTAGCAAATTTTAACTTGATCCTGGTCCTAGAATTTTTTTGGGCTTTTATCATATTGGGAACTTATCACAATTTGGCCTAGCTTGGTCGAATTGCATGTTCAACTTAGCTAGATCGGGGAACCACCCTTCTTTTATGATTTCTCTCTTTCTTTTTAAAAGCCTTTCAATGTGTTGTAATTAACCGCAATTTTACTTTTCCTTTAACCAATTTTTCCAGGATTTTTCATAACAAACCCTGTTAATGATGGTGTTCTTTCGAACACTAGACAGTTAGCGCGGTTTATTTATTTTTTGAAACTTAAATAATAATTTTCCATAACATCAAAGATATGTCACTCTTGTGAGTCGTGTCCTCAAGCATCAGCCTGAGCTATTGACACCGATGTTAGCACACTTACTTGAAAATATTCATCTTGGTTGTCCAATTCTTTTAAAGGTTCATGAAAGCATTTTTATTTTAAAAAGAGCCGTAAAGTAAATCAACATATAGACCATTTGCTCGTACACATGATTTTCAAATGGGCAAGATTATAATAATTCTCTTGAAACATTGAAGTGCTCGGCCAACTTAGCCCACCAAAAAGATTTCCATACGAACAATATATAAAACATTTAGCATACATAAATATAAAGAGGTGTTAGGGAAGATTTATAGTGGTTCTACCCAAATCAATGCCTACTCCACTTCACGAGACCATTCGGGAGTTGTGCTTGTTCCACTTTTATCTGATTTCTCGTACGGAGGTTGTTTTATGATGGAGCCAAAGACTCACTGCAAGCAAAGTGAATTCATCTACAAACAATTTCTCTCACTGGAAGTTTACTTGCAAAGTGAACACGATGGAGATTTTGCAAGTATTTTCATGTACACAAGTCCAAGACAATAGGCTACCTTATTTAAACGAAAACAAACTCCCGACTAATTTCCATCGCGGTGGCTGTCTGCAAGCTGTTACTAACACTTCCGATGCCTAGTTTTTCGACCATTGAGACTTTCGAACGTCCCCTCAAACTCAAAAAAGGCCCACACACTAGCCGGGTTGGGCGCGAAATCCAAATTTAAACTTCAGAGCTGGGTATTTCTTCTTTAAACTGCAGACCGAAATCCAAGTTGAAAAGATTCTCTTTTAATTTATAGGGGACATGGCATCTGCTGGTCGCTAAGAATTGACTCCTCACGTAAAAAACGTTAAGTGGTCCTGGACTTCCACGTCAGCCACATCTCGTGTCTCTGAAAAGCTTTCACGGACCCAAGCTCATCGTCTTCATCAAGCATCAACTATGGGGAGGAGAAGAGACAAAACCCTGAATCACCCACTACCACACCCTCCCCTCGTCGCCTTCCCACTCCTTCTCGTCCTCCTCCTCCTCCTCCGACTCCGAGTTCACCATCTCTCTCTCCCCCCGCTCCCCCTCCACCCTCTGCGTCGCCTACGAGCTCTTCTACAAGGGCCAGCTCCTCCCCCTCCACCTTTCCCCCCCGCCTCTCCATGGTCCGTACCCTCCTCGCCTCCTCCTCCACCTCTCACTCCGCCACCACCTCCTCCCACGACTCCTCCTGCAGCTCCACTACCTCCTCCGACAAGACCTCGCTGAAGGACGCCGACAATCCAGATCTGGATCTGGAGAACTCCAGATACGGAGAGCAGCCCCTCGCCGGGCTCGGCTGCTGGTTGTTGGGGCTGGGACGGGTGGCGAAGGTCCCCAACTTCTTGTTCGCCATTAATGGAGTTTCGGTATTGGACGATAGAATAGATGGGACAGAAATATGAAAAGTGGGCTTACTCAGTCAGGGATGAGGTCCAGGAGCACCCAATATTTTCTATTCAAATCCAGATAGTGGCTGTTACAAACATACAAACACGTACCAGCTGTCAAATGTTATTTGTTCGCCATTTTTTAAAAAAGAACAAATTGCTTCCTGCAAAATCGTGAAAATGAAAAAAAACAAAAATGTTTTAAGCTTTAAATTATTGAGAGATGGTTCTAAACATTTCTAACCATCAATACTTAAAAGAATCGACAATATGCATGTTGTATTGTTTCTCCTCATGCTTTGGATTCAAAACGGAACACGGTTTAGCTTTCTCTCAGAAACACTCAGAGAGCGTGAAATTGTGATGGTGACTGCAGAATTTTGTTGGAGCCCTCGAAGAGTCATCCCCATTTTCAAGAAACATAAGGCAAAGAAAACACGGACAACAGAAAATAATAAATGAAAGAAATTTAGCACACTACTGCACGCGGTTGATCAGGAACCTGTTGTTCGTTTGTCCTCGTAAGAATATCTGCAAATCGTCCACGTAGACCAGTAACGTGTTATTTGGGTGCACCGAGTGCAATAATTGTACGTTTTTTTTTTTTGCATGCACTGTGCCGCTTCTCTCTCTCTGTCGTCGTTGGTTTTGTTTCGTTGTTCACATTGTTTTATCACTATGCTCTTCCTTTCTTTTTATACATCGCGAGTGATTAGTTCTGTTCTCTGTCCAGTTTCCTTGGCACAGATTTATTTAAGCAATTAATCATAGGGAGGCAACAACAAAAGAAACAAAAGAGAGGGGAAAGGAATTTCTAGACATTAAAGAATAAATTATGGCGGAATTGGCTTCCTCCGTTGCATCGAATCTTGTGTCAAAACTAGGCGAGTACCTGTTTGCTCCCATTGGACGCCAATTTGGATACGTGTTGTGCTACAAGAGCTACATCCAGGATCTCGAAAATGGAGTCGAGAAGCTGGAGAACGCGAGGGAAAGGGTGCAGCGCTCCGTCGATGAAGCCGTGTATGGTGGAAAACCTATACACACTGATATTGAGAAATGGTTGGATAGCGTGAAGACTAAGGCTAATGAAGCACAAAATTTGTTAACACAAGGTGAAAGTGCAAAAAATGCTTGCTTCCGTGGGTGGCTCCCCAACCCCATGGTGCGCCATCCAATTGGCAGGAAGGTAAAGAAGTTGACTCGAGTCATTCAGGAACTCCATGATGAAACCGTAAATAATAACTTCCAAAAGGTCTACTATGAGAATCCTCCAAAAGGAATTGTCACTGCTACCACTTCTGCTACAAGATCTGTTGACAAAAAAGAAGATTTCCTGGAGTCGAGGGCTTCAATCACAGAGGATGTAATGAAGGCTATAATTGATGACAAGATCTGTGTGGTTGGGGTGTATGGACCAGGTGGGGTTGGCAAGTCCAAGCTTTTGGAGGACGTTGAAAGGCGAGTTAAGAAAGAGAAGCTATTTGATGTGGTTGTCATGGCAAATGTCTCACGTAATCCAGATTTAAAAACAATCCAAGGAGAAATTGCTGACACACTTGGCCTAAAGCTAATGAATGTGGAAACTGCTCGAGGGAGAGCAAATCATTTGCGTGAAAGATTAGAGTGTGATCGTGAGAAAAACACTCTCATCATTTTAGATAATTTGTGGGAGAAGTTAGAGTTAAAGGATGTTGGAATCCCTTGCGGTGACGATAATAAAAGTAAAGGCTGCAAGTTATTGCTATCGTCTAGATTCCGAGATGTTTTGCGCATTGACATGTGCATTGACCAAGAATTCCGACTCAATGAGTTAAATCATGGAGAAGCTCGAAGGCTTTTTGAAAGGACTGTGGAGGACAAAGTTAATGAGAGTGATTTTAATCCCTTGGTGGATGGAGTGGTCAAGAATTGCGGTGGCTTGCCTCTTTTGATTCTATCGGTGGCAAAAAGGTTGAAGCATGGAGATTTGATTGAATGGAGGAATGCTTTGACCAATATAGAAATGTCGGATGCAAAATCAATAGTGTTACTAAATTACAATCACTTAAAAGATGAGAGAATCAGATCATTGTTCTTGGTTTGTACTCTAAGTCCCGGAACTTCTCTCATGAGGAGTTTGTTTCCCTATTGCATGGGTTTAAATTTATATAAAAAAATTCAGCAAGACCCTCCAAGACGTTGGAGATAGGTTGATTATGGATCTATGTTGCCTACAAGACTCTTCTTTGTTACTAGTTAGTGATGACATGGAAAAGTTCAAAATGCATGACATATTTGATGATGTGGCCATCTCCATTGCTTCCACTCAATGGAACGCCTTGATTTGGAGGAAGGATTATGGGTTTAAAGAATGGTCCAAGGATGAGCTCAGAAAATGCAATGCCATGTCCTCCTATTATGTAGACTTTGATGAGCTTCCTGAAAAATTGGACTGCCCAAACTTGAGGATACTTATATTAGCCGAAAACAACCCGTCTCTCAAAATTCCGGAGTTATTTTTTGAATCTATGAAGAAGCTCCAAGTCTTGGACATGGGTGGTGGCTTATCTTTCGCCTCTCTACCTTCGTCGATCCAATCCCTTGAAAACCTCAAGTCACTAGGTCTTGAATACTACCATCTGGAGGATGTGACTATTCTTGGAAAGCTGAAAGGATTGCAGTTCCTAAGTTTCTATAGATCGACAATTACTCAGCTGCCCAAAGAAATAGGTGAACTAATAAAATTGAGATTTTTGAACTTGACAAGGTGCACTGAGCTCAAAATTATCGAATCAGGAGTGCTTGGAAGCTTGGTTAATTTAGAAGAGCTGTATATGGAATATAGTTTTGATCAGTGGGAGGCTGACGATGAAGCACCAAAAAGCAACGCGAGCCTGGCTGAATTCAAGAACATGAAAAGGTTGAGCACTTTGTACATTGCCGTCCCTCATTCTGCCTATCTCCCAAGAGATCTGCCATTTGGGAAACTAAACAAGCATAAAATCCAAATTGGGGGCGTTTGGGATTGGTCGGGTAAAAACACAGAATCTAGAATTGTCAAGCTCAAGCTGGATTCAAGCAGTCTTCTTCTTGAAGAGTGGGTGTCAAAATGTTTACAGAAAACGCAAGATCTCCACTTGGATGGATTGCAAGATGGAATTGATAGCATTCACGATTTGTGCGACAAAGGATTTCAGGAATTGAAGCATCTTCACGTACAAAATAGCCCCTCATTTCAGTATGTTGTTCACTCCACAAAGAATGTCCAATACACTGCATTTACTAGATTGGAATCTTTATTTCTCGAGAATCTGAACAACTTGGACAAGATTTGTCGTGGCCATCTTGCCCTAAAATCCTTCAGCAAATTAAAGATTGTGAAAGTGGATAATTGTGGTGAAATCAAACATTTGTTTCCTTTGTCTATGAAGAGAATAATATTGCAGCTTGAAGAGATTGAAATAAGCAAATGCCGCTTGATGCAGCAAATTGTCGCAGATGTCGAAGTAGATGAAGATGGAGATGAAATAGATGATGATACCAACGTGAAGTCATGCAATTTGCGAAGGCTGACATTACGAGACTTGCCAAAGATAATGAGCTTCTATAAAGCCACGGACCATTCGGTTGGTTTCTTTGACGGGCAACAGGTACATAATTTGTTTTTGAGATTTTGTGCATGTTTATGTGAGAGTATAAAAAAAAAGGTAGAAAAATTGGATACATAATTTGATTTTGAGATTTTGTTTTCCAAAATAATTATACAAACAATAATTTAATTTTGCAAAATGGAATTGCTATGTGATGCATATACACATAAAAACATTTATACATTAGTTAATAACATCTCACTTTATTTGTGTTATGTTATCAACATAGTTAAAAGAAGCACCGTCTGATGTGAATATTTTTTAGATAATCTAGAAGTTTATCATTGCTTAATGGTAAAATTGAATACGTATCCGCAAACATTTATGGACATACTCATAAACTGAAGGAAGTATACACGACCTAATTAATTTTTATGACCTTTATTTAATAATGAATGGAAATATGTAGAATTCTATTATATCCGATTGATTAAAGGGAAAGATGGAACTAAGAAAAATCAGTAGGTGAATTTGACTACCGTGACTTTGTGTCATATAACATCCAAATTAATTAATTATAAATTTGCAGTTTTAATCGTAAGCACATCTGCCTTAGAGTAGTTGAGATGATTTAGTTGCTTTTTTCTTCCTTCAATGATTGCAAAGAGTTGGGGTAGGTGAATGCATCACTGTGGAATTGTGGCTCGACACAAAGTTCCCTTATACTATTATTGATACAACGTTCCGCTATACTCTTATTTGTTAAAGGATGGAACTATTATGTGACTATAAATGAAAAATCAAATATAATATTCAATAGGCCAAACTGTTTTTGTAACCTTGGTACATTAACGAGATGTTAGGGGGATAATTAATTTTTTTGTTCTAATTCATGTAAGCTATTGAACCTTTTGTGGTGATCAAATCTACTGCTATTCTTTGTTCTAACCACTTTTCTAATATTACTAGTAGAATTTACGTGCCCTACAAATGTTTAAATTTCTTTAGCATTCAATGGAAATTTTTTTGTAAATATATACTTTTTAAATTATTTTCATCGCGTAAGCCAAACCGCAAAAGCATGATGCTCAACTAAAATCATTTGTTGAATTAAATAATTCATTTTCTTGGCTTTATAAATGAAATATGACATATAAACTAGCTCTTTGATAAGGAAGCGCATCTTACGTCCTTATATAGGTAAATTAATTCCTTTAATGAAATTGACTCTGACGCCCATAAGGTGCTGTTGAGGTCAGTTCATGTTTCGTATGGCCAACCATGGATCTCACAGTGATGAACCTTTTTTTTTTTAGTTTCAGCCAATGTGGCATATATTATACATGACATCTATTTAGGAAATGAAGGATCCTATAGTGCTATGCACGGGGAAAACAAAATCTTCTGATTTCTTTAGTATATCTTTCATATTTTACAATAATTTTTTACTTTCAATCTTTTGATGAGAGATGTGTTTTTTAAAAATACTTTCGACAAAATGCCAAGCTTAGATTACACCTGCAAAACAATTAAAGTGTAGTTTTCCCTGTTTGTGAAATTAGTTCTTGACTATTTGGTAGAAAATAATTCGTTTGAGGTATTATATAATATCATGATCGATGACTAAATATTCAATTGAGCCTATGCCATGAATTTGGAAAATTTATCTAGAAAGCACAAAATGTGAGGGTAAATCTAGTAACCTCAATATTTCTAGGACTATGAATTCGGTCTTATTGTTACATATTCAATGGAGTCCAAGTACATAATAGCTAAATGATAAGCAAGTGTAAAGTTGATAAATTTTAAAGAAGAATACGCTAAAATTCAAAAATCACTACTCCGCTTTTTCTTCCATTTTCTTTAAATCTATCGTATGAGATTATTTCCTTCATTAATTATTTGACATGCAATTCATATTTCTAGTTACAACCATTTTCATGAGATAATGTGGGACTATTCATCCTTCGCAGTTAATAAAGCTACAAAGTCTGGAAGCCATAACCATTGAAAGATGTCACTTAATACAAGAAGTATTTGATCTGGAAGGAATGACAACCAGTGGGGAAGTCGAGATTCTATCACGATTGAGAGAATTAAGCTTGAGTGACTTACCAAGTTTGGGACACATATGGAACAAAAATCCTCGAAGAACATTGTGTTTCCAAAACTTAAGGACATTGAAGGTTAAAAGCTGTGAGGACCTGAGGTTTCTTTTTTCTTCTTCCATGGTTAAAGCACTTGGACAAATAAAAGAAATAGAAATAGCGAGTTGTCAACTGATGGAGGAAATTATTGATGTGCAAGAAGAAGAATCGGAGGAGCTGCAACAACTGGCACCTTCGATTTCCCTCAATTAATATCCTTGTCTCTTCAGGATTTGCCAAATCTCAAGATATTCTCTTATGGAAAGTACGGTATTTGCTGTCCATCCTTAACAAGACTGATGATATCTAGATGCCCCAAAATGATGTCATTCTCTTCGTTCGAAGGAAAGCAATGCATGATAGCTAATACAGATTTACAACAAACCTTTGGTCATATCAACTCTAGCTTGTACTTGCCTGTCTTCTTCAATGAAAAGGTATGTAAGCATCTACAATATTTTTTTGTTAACCACTCTTCTAGTTCTAATCAGTGAAGCATTTTAATAAAAATTGTATCATTATTTTGTACCAAAAGTTTAGCAATTCGCAATGGAAGAACTAACTCGTTGCCGGTCATTCCCGTAGTTGCCCCCAAATTTCGGCATAATAAAATTATGTACCAAAAGTTTCAGTGATTCTACATATACAATGTTTTTATGCAGGTTCTTCTTCCAATTTTGGAGGAATTGAAGCTTTCATCCTTGTGCCAATTAAAGAGGATATGGTATAATCAGCTCCACAGTCAGTCCTTCTACAAACTTGCATCACTCACTATTGAACTTTGTGAAAATTTGTCACATGTTTTTCCGTCAAATTCAATGGATATGTTGCAGAGCCTGAATAAAATTGAGGTAGTCGGGTGTTACTCCTTGGAAGCATTAGTTGAACCAATAAGTCTCAGCGATGAGAAAAGGCAAAAGCCATTGGTCCTCCCTGCATTAAGAAAATTGACGTTGTGGAATCTATCAAGGCTAACAGACATTTTGAAGAGTGACTGCAAAGTCACCTTGGCATTTCCTAGTATGATGGAAGTGAATGTGAGGGGTTGTCACAGTTTGCCATATCTCTTCTCAAGTGCCACAGCTAAAACTCTTGATAAACTTGCGGTGCTTGATGTTTCCTGTTGCAATAACATGCGGGGCATAATAGCAAGGGAAGAAGGAAAAGGAAAAACCTTAGAAACTTTGAAGTTCCGTCAATTAAGCACCCTCAAGCTTGGTGACCTTGAGAATTTGATTAGTTTCCACTCAGCGAGTTGTGCTAGTGATGGGTTACATCCTCTATTTGATGAGAAGGTATCATATCCCAATTTATCAGAAATGCAAGTGTAGCATCTAAAATAAGTACCATAGAGTAGGTCCTTGGTCTAGAATAGTTGCATAGTGATAATACATATTTAAAGTGAAGTTATGATCCCCTTAATGTTGAAAAGATCTAGCTCAATGACCAATTGATGAAGAACATATCTATATCCGAAACCAACTAATGTGGAATGAAAGCATGAAGAAAGTTAGGTTTAGATTCATTGAAAGTGGAGGAAAATTAGATAACAAGAAAAAGACGGAGAAACTAAAGAGGGATAAAAGAGATAGAAAGGCCAATTTAGGTGGAGAAAGAGATACGTCAAATAGGCAAACTTACTTATCAAATGATTCAAATCAATTCGTCATTATAACTAAAGAAAAATATTAATCGGCTTATATCTATTGGCAACTTTAATAATAGCGATTCAACTATTAATAGAAATAAATCAAGATTAATATCCTCAGTCTTGATAATTTCGAATAACAAACTTATAAAGAAACAAATCAGCTAGTGATCACAGAATCCAGTACAACATTAATTAAACAATATATACCTATATTCACCATCTTTTGATCTAATTGTTAGATTCTTTTCTTCAGTATTTGATGTGTTTTATTTGAGTCTATACTTTGTTTGAGAACTTTTGAAGTGCAAGAACCATGAAGCATTGGTTTGTGCAAATTGGTCTCAATTTTGTTGTTTGCACTTCAATGTAATGGGACAATATATTGGCTATTGTGTTTTCAATGTTGTAATGAGCTAAATCTAAGATAGGCCAAATTTGAGTTTCATGAGAGACAAATTATGCACGAAATGAACTTTACCAAAAAAAAAAAAAATTATGCACGAAATGAATATAGTTGTCTAACTGAGAAGGCTATGGTTATGCTAGGCTTAAATATAATGATTGATATATATTAGAAAAAAATTATGCTTTCTACTTTAAACTTTATGATAGGAGAATCAATTTTAGTAGGTGGCATTTTCTAGAAAGAAATAACGTACATCTAATTTTCTTTTCTTTCTACTCATAGATAATGTTCATCTTGTGATTTTCTTTGTTCTTGAAATTAAATTATTCTCTTTTTTGAGGGAATAGAGAATCGGCTCTAATTAAAAAATTGAAAAATAACAGGTTGAGTTTCCTAATATGGAGTCAATGAAGATCTTGCAAATGGATAATATGGAGAAGATATGGCTGATGATCTTGATTCAAATGCCTTTGGCAAACTCAAGACGCTAGTAGTGGTGTATTGTGAGAAACTTTTATCCATATTTTCATCTTATAATATGCTCACAAGATTTCGAAACCTAGAAAAGATAACTGTGACTGATTGTGGATCCTTAGAAGTGGTATTTCAAGTCCAAGAGTTTGAATTTAGCGAAGCTTGTTCTACAAATACTTTTCAATTGAGAGAATTAGTTTTGACGCGGCTCTAAAAAATGAAACACATGTGGAGTGGACTTCCTCAAGGAGGTCTTACCTTTGGACGCTTACAATGCATGGAGGTTGTCAGCTGTGAGAATCTCAAAAGTTTATTTCCAAGCTC
The DNA here is from genome assembly GCA_028830015.1 of Eucalyptus grandis x Eucalyptus urophylla. Lineage (NCBI taxonomy): Eukaryota > Viridiplantae > Streptophyta > Magnoliopsida > Myrtales > Myrtaceae > Eucalyptus > Eucalyptus grandis x Eucalyptus urophylla. Next base: position 30,450,798 of record CM054188.1, on the reverse strand, counting down.
GGTGGCAAAAAGTATGACACAGCTCCAAAAACTTTGGGTATGCAATTGTGGGGTGGAGGAAATTATCACGGAGGAAGACGGAGTAAGGATGAGTGCAGGTGATCTCTTCTTTCCTCAATTAACCAAACTACTATTATTTGACTTGCCGAAACTAAGGAGCTTCCATGAGAATAGTCATACTTCAGCATGGCCACTCTTAAAGCGATTGCAAGTAAGACATTGCGACAAGATGAGGTTATTCACATTTGCTCGTGAATTCCAAAGCTACCAAGGTACAACCACCAGCGAAAACCAACCTACACTCTTTTCTTTTGAAAAGGTACCGCCCATGAGTCTAGCTCTCTGCCATTATCTTCATTGGTTTATATGCGCTTTGTTATTTTTCTACAAAAAATTAAAATTGTCACACTTCTTACTTATTAATGCTCACCATAACACACTTGTGAATTGCTTAGAAATTTGAAGATTGACTGCTGTTAACTACTTCTAGCTCATACTTTTGGTATATAATCTAGTGATCCTAGCTTTTACTTTGAAAAAAAAAATATTATTGAATCAACTTGCATAGACAGTGATGCTTCTAATGAGCTGCTCTTGCCTTATAGTTAGGATTTACCTATTTACTTTAATTTGACCTACCTGTCTGTCAAAAGTGAAAAAAATTTAGTAATTATGCTCATTTGGAACAAAGTTCCATATTCGAACATTGTAAACCTAGTTGATAACTGTCCAGTACAATAGATAATTTGCTAAATGGGCTTTGAAAAGCACAAACCTTCTTTATTCTTTTTCCAAAACTACCAACTACTTTAATAATCTACCAATATTTATTCTTGGGGCTCACCAACATATTTAAAATTACTAACTTTATTTGAATATACTAAACTTAATGTGATTGGTGTATTAACATTTGTCACGTTAAGATACAAATTGGTTTTAGTTCATTGCCAACGTTTTTATCTCGTTAGGTTTTGAAAAATACCAACATTTCCAAAATTATGAACTACTTTAATAATCAACCAATATTTATTCCTGTGACATTTTAACGCTTTTTTTTTGTCAACAGTGCCTTTCAAATACTATCTTAAATTTAAAATTAAAAAAGTTAATTTGATTGTGTTACCAACATTCATCAAATTATATTCCAATTGCTTTTAGTCACTTGCTAACATCTTATCTTGTGGATCTTGAAAAGTACTAATATTTCTTTGTACTTTTAAAATCATCAACTATTTTAATAATCTACCAACGTTTATTCCGATGGGTCACCAACACTTTTAAAGTTACTAATGTTTAATCGAAATTACCACAATTAATTTGAGTGAGATATTAATGATATACCAACACGATATTAGGTTTTGTTTTTTAACGTACATAATGCTAAAAACATCCATTTATTGGTTTGGTTTGAACACGTTCTTTTCAGCATTATAGAGCAGTGAACCCATGCACTACTTATGAATATGGTAAAATAGACACGAGAACAACTGTTTAGAAAAGAATGCTACATATTAATATGTCATCTTACTATTGAAATACATCTATTTAATATATAAATGAAACATATTTGTTTTGAGTTTTTTCTACGAACTTGTTGACATTCACATGTGTTTACTTTGCCATTTGGATTTAATTAGTTGACAATCGAAATAGTTGAATATCATCAACTAATAACTTTGTTTCATCCAAATTCACGAAACATGGTTTGATTGAGTTGGGCATATCACTAAAAAAAAAACGTCCCACATATACAACCCTTGTATAATGGTCATCGATTCTTGCAAGTCTAGCTCTAGATTTTCTTTTTCTTTTTAAAAAGGTTAAAATCAGCCAAAAGCTTACAGGTTCTTTTTCCTCTTTTTCTAATCAATGGAAGGACAATTCAGTCATTGAACCATGACGGTGCCCTATTTTACTTTTGGTGGATGGTGGCCTAATTAAACGGATTCCCACAGGTCATTCCTCACCTGGAGATATTGGAATTGACGAGGGAGGATGTTGGGATGCTGCCCCAGCATTACATCTTTGGCAATCTCAAAGAGCTGGCTTTGGGGTGCTACCACGATGAAAATGTCGCTTTCCCCTCCGACTTCCTTCTCCAGGGATTCCCCAATCTAAAAGCGCTTGCTGTGCGGTGTAGTTCCTTTGAGGAGATATTTCCAGAAGACGCTCTTGGACATGGGGGAGCGACTCCCTGTGGAGGATTAACAGACGCGGAAAAACCTCTCAAGTCACTTGGAAATCTGAAGGTGCTTTTTCTGGTGGAGCTGTGTAACCTGAGGGGAGTCTGGAAAGATGGCTCCTTGATGGCTAAAATCCTCAAACAGATTGAATATCTATACCTTCGGCAGTGCTCGAGTCTACCAATCGTATTTCCATCTCCTGCCTCATTCCAGAGATTGACAAAATTAGAAGTAAAGGAGTGTGCTGGTTTAGTTCATATGGGGACTTGCTCGGCAATGACAAGTCTGGTGCACCTTACTTGGCTAACCCTAAGAGATTGTGGTGTAGTGGAAGATGTAGTAACAGATGATGGAGATAAAGCAGAGGAGATCCATTTCCCCAAGCTGAAAGAGCTAATACTTGATTGTTTACCAAACCTTGACAGCTTCTCCCCAACGAATCGTGCCTTCAGGTTCCCATCACTACAGCGTATTATTATCACGCAATGCCCCGAGATGAATATATTCTGCAAGGGTGCCTTGAGGACCCCGAACCTAAATAAAGTACTCCTCTCTGAAGAGGATGATGAAGGACTCTGGGAGGGCGACCTTAATACCACCATCCAAACCTTATCGACTTGGAACGATCCACACCGAATTCAGTAATGCAGGTGAATCTATTAGCTTAATTGCGTCTGCCTTAACTCGATGACAAAAAGGAAGAAACTTGCGTTCTTCTTCGAGTTCTATATTGGCTCATATGAAGTCGATCTTTCTTAAACCAAAAAAAAAAAAAAAAGTGTTTGGCTGTGTTCTAACAGAATTGTAACATATTTCAAATATTGGGGGCTTTTGCGCACTGACTAACCAATGCATTCTAGCTGTTTGATGAATTGCTTAGTACAATTTGTCAATGCTTCGAAGATTGCAAGGTTTTGTTATAAGGGCCCGTGTGCTTGCCTACTTCTCTGGTTAATTTTGAGGAGTGTCTTACTGACAATGCTTGTTACTTTCAGGTGTCATGCTCCCTACAATCAAAGTGGTTGCTTTTTATTTGCTAGAAAGTGTCTCCTGTAGTAAGATGTTGAGGCAATCCTTTTGCAACCCGCGCTTTAATAGTGTTCTAGTGCATGGTGTTGATACCTCTCAACATGGAGCCTTTATGCAACATGTGGTATTCACAATGGGTAGGTGCTTCATTGAATATCTCATTCTTTTTCTAGTTTGGGATGTCCTCTCTGTCATTTCCTTGATAATTGTACTGGTGTAGCATAACAGTTGAGCAAATAATCAATAGATTGTGGGGGTGCTCCATCCCTTATTGAATTGTATAGGGATTTTTGAATGAGTGTTGGCCTTTAGGCAACCTCATTTAGCATCAAGAAGTTTCTTTGGAGTTTGGATGATGACAATAGCGGCCGTACACTGACCAAAGGGGGAAGAAGTCCGAGAATCCAAATAAGCATGTGTCCTTGGGGTAGCACATCATAGCCTACATGGAGCCGTTCACGCTAGATGTTTTCATCTCCAAGTGCATTGTCTGGGCTTCACTCATTCACAGGGTCGCATGCAAGCAGGTTGCTATTGCAGTACCAATTCTAAGGACATCAGAGCCTACTGAAGTCTCAATTGGACATACCGGAATGTTTGGTCATAGGCCAAATTTTGGTAGACCAGTCAAGGGAAGCCGATGTGTACACTGCTTCCTACACTCCAAGAGAGCAGGACAAGTTTGAAGGAAAAAACGAGTAGTAGTTCAATTTCTAATTGACAGTGGTATCGATATTTAAGTTTATCTTGACTGTTTTTCTTTCCTTGAGCATGATCTTGATTGTGTGCACAACTCTTAGTAGGAATACTCTGACATCTTTGACATTGTTTTGAGAATCGCGAGATGTAGTGTTGGTTCATTTGCTAGTTTAATATAGATAATAGTAAATGTTTGTCTGATAGGAGCAGAATCCGTTTTTGTTTTGGCTTTGTTGAAACATTTACCTTCTGGATTCTTGGATGAGCATTGTGATGGCTATCATAGCTTCGTATATCTTTCTCTAATTTTACATGGTGTCAATATTGACTCCTGCTTTTGAAACATTATGGATGTCCATGCCACAATGATTAGTTTCATCCAATCTTCTTTTAGCGGACATTTATTTACAAATTAGGTCCACCGCTCTTGATAGTGCGAAGTACTATCATCACGTAGATTGGCAAGTAATATCCTATTCAAATTATCATAACTTAAGTTAGTTTAGGTGTCTACTGTTCAGTTGTTTTGCTTCAGTTCATAACATAGATATACATAGATATTACTTTGCCTGCCTTAGTGACTTAATGATAAATCAATTAACTTGATATCACCTGATTTGGTCATTGTATTCTTGTGGAAGATATGACACTAAATATAAAAGTGATGTTTAGTCATTCTTCTCCTTCTGCTTCTAAGTTTGACTATCTTGGAGAAGAAGTGTAGGCTTCATTGAAAAGTGAATTTGTGTGATCTGCTGTTTTTGAATGTTAATTCTTGCCGATTTACTTTGGTGGAAACTAAGAAAAAAAAAATCTGCAGATTTGATGCCATTCTAATATGCCTGTGTTTTTATCACAACAGTAGTTATTGCCTAGCTGATGTGAGAGTCTCTAATTTGCAACGAGTTCAAGTTAGAATATTGTCAGACCATCAGAGAGAGAGAGAAAATGCCTTGGATCCAGTTTTCTGTAGAATACTTTCATAAAACACTTGCCCCAGCTTTCCGAGATTCTCGAATCATGGTGGCATCCTCATTTTACTCGATCCTCTCCCTTGGAGGTTGAGCAACATATTAGGAAAAAGAGAGAGATGTCCAAATTCCAATATACTTACAGGTAGAGTCCAATATGGACATGTTAGAAAAGTAATCCAGTTGATTGAAGGTGATCTAGTTGCTTCATGATTCACCTATTTTAGATGCATTTACTGCAAAAGCAGATGATCTAAGGATCACTCAGGTGTAGAGCCTACTGCAATTTCATGTGTTCATCGGAAGGCTAGTATGAAGAAGAAAGGCTCATTTGCTAGTTACTATTATCAAATAATGTTTGAATTCTGCTCTTTTCCTCTTGTTGTTGTTTTAGTTTTATTCATTGCTTTTTTGGTGCTTCATCCTCATAACTCTTCCCATATGCACCAATATGGACTATTCAATTGTTTTTTGATTGGATTAGGAAGTAATATTCTCTACTAGCTGAGAAAAAATATCATTTGAGTCCACAATCATGTGAGTTCTTAGGAATCTGACTATTCAATTGTTTCAAATGAGTTCATAAAATACATCAAATAGTTCACAAACTTAAAAGCACCGTATTCTTTTCCATGACATGTTTGCACTTAAAGTACTACATATATCTAAACTAGTCAAATGTCCATCATTTAACATAATCAATACAAGATTGCGCAGTAAAATGTTATTTACTCCTGGATCAAATTATGAACGTGTCATTTTCCATGCAGTTGGGTTCAGTGACATACAAAGGTAATCCATCAAGATCTTGTCCAAAGCTCTTCTCTTTTCCATTTTCTGCAGATAGTCACAAAGAAAAGTCAGAATTTTACCGTGCGGCTTCTTAATAAGAATGTACAAGTAGTGTTGAGAAACCTGGTTACTCACTGACTATCCATGATGAGGAATATGTTGCTTCCAGGAATGCTATTGAAATAATATTTCGCTGTTCCCAGGTTGGAAGATAAAGATCTGTTTTCTAAAAGTGTAAACTTTCCAAAATCCCTCATCAAATGTCCTGTCTGATATTGTTCCTTGCCATATCTTTTGATTGCTTTATATCAATCTCCAGTATCAATCTAGATTAGTTGAGTCTGGGGGTTCTCTTCGTATTTCCTTGAAGCCGTCATCATATTGTCTAATATGTTCCTGCGGGCACTAGCGAATTGACTTACTGTAAAACTTTTTGCCAGAGAATCCATTAGTCATAGAGTGCTTCGACTACAATGCTAGCGGGAACCATGGACATGGAGGGTAAATATGCCTTTTCTCATGCATTTTGTAGCACATGGGCTTTTTGTATGTTAATTTGCTTCTCGTTTAGTACAGTAAAATTCAGTATGTCCAAAGCAGACTTGGGAAAACTTAACAGAAAAAGAAACAAGGGAAAATTTTACTTTACCAGCTTCTCATCAAGGCTATGAAAAGGCATCTTTCATTCTTAAATAGTTTAGTACTCTTCATTGTGATGAGCCCTTTGATCATTTTGGACAGGCATCTTGCAAAAGTTGTCAATAAAGGAGATGACCACATAGGTCCTAAAGAGTAGCATCACGTAAATTTCCACAATGAACATTTTGAATCTAACATACTACTGCTATGGTTTGGCCAAAGACCTAAGTGTTGATTATAACATGCTAGATAAGTTCATGTAAATTTCCACAATAAACATCTTGAAGCTAACATACTACCGATCTTTTTTGGCTAACGTGCCAGATAAGTTAATTTCGACAACGCACTTAGAACTCATCTTTCTCAATATTCACATGTTTTTGGCTCGGGATAGGGTGTCTAGTGTTGTCTTGCTGTGCCTCACCATATCCCTTATCACTCGGCAAAAGAAAAATCATAAATGAAAAGGAATGGCCATGATCATAGACTCTCTCATAGCAATAACATTAGCGGTGCTGGTGATTACCATGGAGATCCCTTGCAAACCTTATATTGATGGACCTCTCTATCCCGATTACAAACCTACTGCTAACGATGGCAAGCTCAATTCGTGCCCCTCTAATCGACGGCCACAACACCAGTTATGTATGAATTTCAAATGACTCCCCAGCCCACCACGGCCGCTAGTCCTAGCGCTTATTGTTAGCATCCGGATATGTCCAAGTCGCAATAGCATGGTCAATGGAAAAATAAATTGAAAAAGAAAACGAGGTGCAGTCTCTTTCCATTGCATGGCATCATGTCTAATATCTTCTTGTTGGTAGCCTAGTTTGCGACTTGAAAATAATAGGGTGACCTGGAACATTAGCATGTGATAGGAAAAAATTGATTTTTACTCAATGCAGAATTCCTAAAATACTATAAAGCATGCAAATATTACATGAGTTCTCTCATAACTTCTTCAAAATCATCATTTCAAAATTTGCTTATATTTCTTACTTCATTCTTTATATTCAAACCGATTAGTATAAATAGTTGGATGATTGGATCAATTGAACAAGTAGAATCACATACCGGCCCGTACTCTGTTCAACCTTCGGTACCATTTTTGAAACATTGCCAGTAATCATACCCGAAATAGTTGACTAAAAGTCATCTTATTTCTTGAAAGGTGAGTATATAAAAATATTTAATTAAAAGCCCTTACTTTTGGTTCATATATCAATTCATCAAAACCTTTTAATGGATGAACTCGCTCCTAATTTATTAAAATATTATTCAAAGTAAAGTGCAAGTATATATGAAGATTATAACAATGGGGAATTGGACATCGTTACTCTTAACCAGCTTCATCCTTTTACTAAGCAAGAGGATCCATCAAAAAAATACATTTTAAACATGTGGAAGGAGAGAGAGATAAGAAAGTCCTATGCAAACAAGCACTAACTGAACTTCCTCAATTTGATAACAAAAGAGTAAAAATAAAATTTACCATAATTTATGTAAAAGCTATACTTTGGTACATCCCTAATTGTAGGAAACCTTATCGAACCATGCCTTTAGTCAATAGATTACAAATTATGTATCATCGGCATGCAAATAATGTATTTTGTTATGCTTAGCACATGAAATTGCACATGACCACATTATCTAACCAATTCCAGCCGAACTTGTGGCTCCATTTACCTCTCAATCTCTTGTAATAACTAATGATAGATCAGATCTTGAAAGTTATAGCTCAACTTGCGACTTGATTATTTTGTTTAATACATTTTGTCATCCTTTTCTAGATCTCAATATTCTGAATAAAGAGCACCGAGTATTTGGTTACTATTTAAAACTTGAAAGAAAATAAACTAATTACTTCTTCATGAACAAGAGAATAGTAAGCATTGTCAAGCCCCCGGGAAACTCATTTGAATCATAGCAAATCATCGATAACCTCAGTCATCTCAATAAGTAGCACCAAGTCTATACTTGTTTTGTCCATAACAGAATAAGGGACGTAAATGGTCACATACACATCTCCTATTTTTTTTTATTAATAAATTTTCTTAGCACACGTTCAAAATCCGGTACAAAATTAATGATATTTATCCAAATGAGATTTGTAAAGTTATCTCCCAATATTAATGGACATTTGAGAGAAAATTAAAGGGGACAATTTATTTTAACAAAAGACATCCAAAATTTTGATCAATGTTTATTAAAGCAAAAAATATATATAGAGTGCCAAGAGTGTTGCAACCTACTTTCTCCATCTAGACGGGAAAAGACTTTGGTTTAGGGGTAGTGCGTAAAGGACAGGCCTACGGTCCTTGTTTAGATGTGAGCTCTCCCAAACCCATAACATGTGTGATGTTAGGGTATTCAATTCTAGATTTAAATTGAAGCTATAATAATTTTTAAACGAAGAGTCGCCATTAACCTATTGAGATCAGCTAGAAATCAAGTGAAACATGAGAGTATATCTCATTTATATGCATTCAAAGAATCTAAGGTCAGAACTTGATTACAATGATTAATCAATTAATTCCATTTCGGTACCTAATTTTGTTCATTTCAATAGGATGTTTGTCAAGCAATCTAGATTGATTTTAAACTTATCCACTAACATGTGAAGCAATCATGTAAGGGCGCAATCATAAAAATAACAATCAATAACCAAGGAAAGTATTAAATAAATTCAAGGCAAATTGAAGGTCTAACACTAAGAAATAAGAAATAATACCATTTCTAACTAGGCCAAAGAGAAACCAAAATTAACAAGGAAACTTCCACATAAAGGCCTAAATTGTTTTCGTTTTCGTTTTCTCAAATAAAAGCCTGAAATAGACTTTGTTTCAAATAAAGATGTAAAGTTGTCAAATTGTCTCAAACAAGAACTCGAAGTAAAACTTGTTTTAAATAAGGACTTGATGTGGTCATATTAGTTTTAAAAAATGGCATAACCTCTCATATCGAAAGGCATTCTTGTCTTTTAGCTTATTTTTTTCTATTTCTTTCTATTTATTTTTTATCTTTCCCCTTTCTCTCCGCTGGCCATGGCGAAGGTCGCTGGACTAAGCGAAGGGTAGCTTCCATTGTCAAATTTGGTGAGGGCAGCCCTCGCCCTCATATGACCTTGTTAGCCTAGGTGAAGGCGACCCTTGCCCTCACTCGAGCTGGCGAGGGCAACCCTTGCCAATGTCGGGCGAGGGTGTTCCTCGCCAAATCTAGTGAGGGGGAGGGTCACCCTCACCGATGTCAAGCAAGGGAAACCCTCCCCAAGTCCGGCAAGGGTGACTCTCGCCCTAACCTAATGTCGGGCAACCTCAGCTAACCATCAATGGCGATGGTTGGGGGAGAGAAGAGGAAAAAAGAAGGAAAAAAAAAAAAAGTGCGCAACCACGTGATAGTCAAAATGAAAATGCACAAATGATGACTTAACATTTGTCTCTAATACTCAAATCTTATGATAAAGCCCTAAAAGCTTGTTGAATTTTGAGCACAATTTTTTATCATCAAATTTTGAAAGAAAATTTTTTTTTAAAAAAAAAACTTATTTTTAGGCTTTTTCTTTAAAAAAAATGATTTTTAAGCAATTTTTTAATATAGAAAGTATGAACTCGGGCGGGGCCCCAGGGTCCGGTCCAAATGTGGGCTGAGGTAGTCTCTCGGTTCTGGGCCATGGACATAAATGGGCCTATTCAAAACAAGCCCATTCAAATAGAAAATCACGAAGCCCATTTTGTTGGAATTAAAAACACTAAGCCCATCTTGCTAAATGAACAGCCCAAGAACCTCTAAGACTAAAGCCAGCCCGAACTACTAAAACCACTTAGGCCCAAGATTACTCAAACATCGAATCCCCAACATATTACCGACGTTTCCTCCTCCTGCAAGTTTATTCCTAAAGCTAGACGTCAACTCTAAGACAAGCGCGGTTCAACCATCAACGCTCTCAGACTTCAAATCGAGAATGTCTTAAACATCACCCTTGATAGCCTACGTATGCCACCACTGCCGGCCATGTTAATGCCATCGCCATTGCCATTGCTTGCCACTGGACGAATATCTGCCGATGAGGCATCATCAACCACATTACCCTCTTCGGGTCAATACCAATCACCATTATCTTCCGATACACATTCCACATTCGCAATCGCAAGACAAAAGACTGAATAGAGCGGAGATCGGGAAAGCAAGCCAACGTGAATGACCCAAGAGATTGAGGTTTCCGCCCTAGACTTCAACCGATTCCTCACGCGCAAAACATAGAGTAATAAAAACGCAAAGAAACTCTTATGCTCCCACCTAGTTCAACAATGGAAATAATGCTCAACGAGCGACAAGGAGTTTGTGATGATGTGAAATTTCCCTATACGCACTTAAGAACGAATGGGATCGACAACGCATGTGCACGGGCTGACTTGGACCTATTATCAAACATGTGATGACCACGGATCGAGAAGAAGACACTGACCATCTTTAGAACTCGAACTCGCGTCCAAACTTGAGAGAACCGATAAACAAAGTTCAAAAACGACAGATAAAGGCTGGTTGAAAGCAAATCCGCAGATAAACTAGAAAATTTCAAGCCTAGGTTTCACGGGTTGGCCAAAACCGGGCAAGGCAGCAAAAGGTTCACGGCACGGGCGTACAATAGCGAGGGGCTTCCTACCCGGCTTGGAGACAGCGGTTAAAAGGGTGCGCTCGACACAAATATGGCCATGGCCGACCGCTTCGACGCCTCCAGCCTAGATCCTCGGGTGTGGGGTCTCGGAACCAGGAAAAGGGACTCGCCGGAAACACGTACGCCGGGGAGCGGTGGTCTTGGGGACGCCGTTCGGAGGTCGTCGGGGACGCGTGGTTGGATCAATGGGGGCGAGGCTGAGCGCCGTTCTCCGATTTCACTCTCGGCCTCCCTCTCTCTCGGATCTCTCAAGCTCTCCCCTCCGTCCCCTCTCAAACGAGCCAGCCTCCCCTTCGCTGGCTCTCCGCTCTCCCATTTAAGCCGTTCGGCGCGCATGGCCTCCTGCGACGCCGGCTGCCACTGCCGGCTTGGCACCGACCACCAACTCCCGGTCGACGCTCTGCCTCTGTCCTGTTCCCTCTCCGTTGTCCTTCTCTGTCCTCTGGCGTCCTCTTGTTCGGCCAGCGTGAGGGAAGAGCGGAAAGAAGGAAGAGGGAAGGAGACTGGGCCGGGGAAGAAGGAAAAGCGAAGAGGCTGAGCCGGCCCAGGCGAAAATAAAAGGAAGAAAAGATGGCCAGCCCGGCCCGGCCTTCTCTTTTTTTCTTTTTTAAATAATAACAATATTCTTTTTAATTAATTTTCTATTTTTATTTTCAAAAAAAATTATATTACCATATGCAAATGCTCCTAATTTCTATATGCCGTGAAATTTAATGAAAATTATCTTTGCTAGGGATTAAAAATTAATCCCCAATTTACTATGCAATTAATGACTGATTAAGTCAGTCATTAAAATATAGGTGTCAACAAAGAGTAACCGAAATCGCTCCACGGTTACATACCTCGCTCCCAAAATACATAAAGAGGGGATTCAATGGGTGCAAATTAATTGGGAGCTAAGTGCAGAGAAAAAAATTACAAGAAAAATGTAAATTGCATTTTTTTTTGTCAAAATAAATTGCATTGAAAGGGTAAATTTTGAGAAAAATAAAATGGTGTAGTCAAAAGTGAATATAAACATAGATTATAGATTTTCTGGATGGTGGAAAGAGAGTTTTACAATCTCAAAACATTGATATTTATAGACTAAATACTAATAATAACCATTCCCTCTTGTACATACAAGAACTATGTGCATAACTCCAATTATTCCACCTCTTTTGCAACTTCCAACTTCAAAGTACCACATGCAAACTCAATCATGAGCTCATCCTTGTTATTCCCCCAACTTTCCTGTTCATCTGCCTTACTTGTTATTTCCACTTTCTCCGCTTTTTCATTCCCTTCTCATTAATATTGGATTAGCATCTAATGTGCCTATTTCAAAATTGTTAAATTCTCTCACTTAGTGTTTGTGATTTTTGTTTAGTTTTCTAATAACTTCGTCTTAGTTAACGAAAGAGTTGCATCTCGTCTTTAGTTAATCCGATAAGCCTAAAAATGGCTCTAATGGATGATACGTCAGCATCTTTGTAATGTTAATGAAAGGACTAACTTGATTAGAAAAAAAATATATATATTAGAGACCATATTGAGTGAGAGAGAGAGAGAGAGAGAGAGAGAGAGAGAGAGAGTAAAGGCACTGGTAGTTCCATTATTCTTAAAATTTTCATACAAGTTTTTTGAAACAATTTTCCTAGAGGCTTTGCTATACACTGGGGGTGCATTCCTTCAGGTTCTTCTTCAATGATAATGAGTGGTTAGAGACTTTCCAGTTCAAGAATTGGAAATCACTAGTTCAAATCCCACCAATTACATACAAATGCATAATCTACCTTTCTCCTACCAAACATCTTTTCATCTTTACAACGAGTGGAATCCTTGCTGATTGATCAAAACTTGTCCTCATCATATGGGGAGGTTTTTGATCAAAGGTCTCATTTCACGCGACCCACGCACCTCACCATGACTATTGCCTTCATTTTGTTCTGGCTTTGTCCGATGGTCGAACGCAATTTACCCGAACAACTTGGACAGAATTACAGTGATGAATTCTATCCTTACAATTTCTGAATATCCTCATCTTTGATTTGAGGGGGCCACGTGGTACAATCATAAAGAGAACTGAGAAGAACGTCCTTGAAGTCCAGAGAAGGGTTTTGAAGGGATAGTCTTGCTGGTGTTGGACAAGAGGCGAGAGAGTTAACGAGGTAAATTGCCTCATTAAAGGATTTCGCATATGTCCTAAAGCACATTTGGTTCATCCCATCCTCTATGGCTAGAGAAAAAGTAAATCTTATTTTAAGTGCCCGAGGAGAAGAGCCTCATCGGAGTTAGCGACAATCCCAATGAATCATTGAGATGCTCCTTGTAAAGAAAAGAAAAAGAAAGAGAGAGAACGGGACAATATTGAACAATTTAAAAGATACTTGCATTGACCACTATGTTATCCCTAAACTTTTTGCACGAGTTTTATCAAGAGAGCTCATATATTGGGAGTGTATTACTTTCTGTTGGGAATGACTTATCCCCGAAAAACGAATTCGACACTAAATCGAACCCCTAAATCAATGCGGAAGCGAAGCCCAAGAAAACGACACATATCACTGATCGTAAAGCACACCACGGATTTGAGCGTACCTTGTTAGCCACAGATTAAACACCGTCGTCAATGGAGGAAGAGAATCTGGTTGATGAAGCCTTGAAGGGAAGAAAAGTGCGCCGTATGCCTACTGTTCTTCGGGAGAGAAAACGCGCGGGAGAGAAGCGTACGTTGATTGTGCCAAAGGGTGCGTCTTTCTCTCTCTCTCTCTCCTCCCTTTTATACCTTCCCCCATCCACGGGCCCTATTCCCGTGGGCCGGGCTTTTTGGGCCCAACTTGGGCGGACGGGCCAACTCAGGCCCATCTCATAAATCCATCATCTCCCACTCGCACATGGTGGTACAAAAACAAACATGGGCGGACAGGCCCTACTCAGCCTCATCAGAGAAAAATCCATCATAGACTTTTTCTTAACATGGTGGGCCAAAACAGAATTCTCTTTTCCTCTCTTCAACATTCATACCGGTGAATAATCCGTGCGACCAGCATACTTTGAGAGCTCGTTGCTATACATCTATTAGGAATATATAACAGCTCATAATGGGCATCACACTCCGAGTAGATTTAGTATGCAGTACCCTAGATCGATCGATCACATTTATATTTCTCTTGATCTCTTTCAAACAATGATATATATATATTGTATTCACAATTATGATTATCACAAAGACAGTCATAATTGGTTAACCGGTGAATACAAAACTACAATGTGATTCTCCAAAATCGATCTTCCTCTTTCCTTCAAACTCTCAATTTCAGTCCAGCTTGCTTTTCTAGAAATGCCCCATTAGATCGAATCAAACTCATGACCATTGGCAACATCCTAAGATAGCAAACACTAAATAGAAATCTTGAGAATAAGTAAGAGTCATGAGGGGACTAAGAAATTGAGGAACTCTTTTCCTCAAAAGTCTCACACGACATAAAAAGTTGAGATCGAACTTTTGCCACTCTTATTGGTCGTCTCATGCATACGTAGTATGAAATACGTATTACGGTATTAACTCATTTCCCATGGAGCGTATGTCTACACCTTTCAATACCGTACAGATGATAGTTCAGACATACCCAATGTCTAACTTGAGTTCACGTATCTACTCATTCACTAAATTCATCAGAACTCACATCTGGCATCATAGACAGATAAAGTAAAATATGTGGGGTATTTTACTCTCGGACATAGTAAGTATTATGTCCTCATCTTAACACTCAGTTAAGGCGACATACATGTTTTAAGCTTGAGCTCTCGATTATCACCTAGATAATAAGCTTAAAAACAGTCTCATCTCTATTTATCACACAGTAAATAGAGGCGATTACCCGTGTGAGTGGGCTAATCTCATCTGTCCGACATACTTCTTCTAACTTAAAGTAATGCACTGAGCATTAAGATGCATAAAGATCAAACGAAGATTCATAGGCATTAATGATGAAAAACATAAATTCATCATATGTGAACACTTAGGGAAAAATTATAATATTCAGTACATCAGTCTCTACGCAATCCTAGAGATTTCATATGGCTACAAAACACATCTCTAGGTATTGGCTTTGTCATAGGATCTGCTACCATTCTATGCGTAGTATGTACTCTTAGTTCACATCTATTCGTGCAATCATATCCTTGACAAGAGTTATACTTGGTATCTATAGGTTTGGTCTTGCCATGATATTTTGGATATTTGGTGTACACTTTTGCTGCTTGATTGTCATAGTTAACTAATAACAATTCTGCAGCACTTCCAATAGCACCTAAATGATCCAATAATCTCTTAAGCCAAACATCTTCTTATACTGCTGCTGATAATGCCACGAACTCAATTCCATCGTGGACAAGGCTATATACTTTTGTTTCTTACTGCTCCAACACATGGTGCCATTATTTGGTAAGAGAACAAACCTAGAGGTAGATTTCCTTTCATTTAAATCTCCTCCCCAATCAACATCAGAATAGCCTTAGAGTCGCAGATCCTTTCCATAATAACTCAACATATAATCAGCAGTCCACTTTAGATACCTCAGTATTCTCTTAACGGCTTTTCAAAGTGCTTGACCTGGATTGGATTAGTATCTACTCACCATTCCAACTACAAAACATATGTCAGGTCTTGTACGCATCATAGCGTAAAACAAGCTTCTAACAGCACTAGCATAAGGAACATGTTTCATTTGTTCCTTCTCTTGTGGAGTCCTTGGACACAGTCTATGGCTCAATCCTTCACCTTTTGCAATAGGAGCGTCAATGGGTTTACAATCCCATATCATTCAATTCAAAAATTTGGAAGACAACCAACTTTTGACAGTATTGACTAGCTCCATATTGCTTCCAGCAATTGGTATATCATCAACATATAATGATATGATCACAAATTGATCCTTGGATCTTTTGATATATACACAATGATCCTCATCTATCATTGTAAAGTCATATGCCATTATGGCATTATGAAAATGTACATATCATTGTCTTGACGACTGCTTAAGGCCATATATCGACCCCCAAAGTCGACATACCTTTTCTTCTTGGCCTTTCACTATGAAACCAACAGGTTGTTCCATATATATTTCATCCTCTAATTCTCCATTGAGGAAAGCAGTCTTTACATCCATTTGATGTAACTCAAGATCTATACTAAACACTATTGCCAGAACTATGCGAATCAAGGCAAATCTTACTATAGGAGAAAAAATATCTTCATAATCAATTCCTTCCTATTGATTATACCCCTTTGCCACAAGGCGAGCTTTATGCCTTTCAATCGAGCCATCAGCCTTTCGCTTTTCTTTGAGAACTCACTTGTTCCCAATGGCTTTGCGTCCTTTTGGAAGATCAACCAGTTCCCAGACTTGGTTTGATTTCATTGACTCCATTTTCCTCTTTCATTGCATAAATCCATTTCTCCTTACTAGGGCAATTTAGAGCCTCATTAATATTTCTTGGCTCATCCTCATCTTGCGGAGCAACCATAAAAGTTTCCCTTTCAATGTCAAAACATCGACGGGGAATACTTTGGCGACTTGTTCACCGTATGGGAGATTGTACACTTAGCACATCATTCCCCATTATGCTCCCACTTGGATTAGGTAATGATGATGTCGTCACATCAGGTGGTTGCAATTGAGAATGAGTTGAATTCAATTCATCACATCTTATATTACTCCCACTTGGATGAACTCCATTAATATCATAATCTTAATCCAAGGTTTCAAATAGGAAGTAATCTTCCCCTATTTCGCCCTTCTTAGGAAATTCATCCACTAAGAATGTGACATCCTGTGATTCAAATTCAGTTATTCTCCCACTTTCCTGCTCACTTACGAACACATACCATTTTGAGTGTTCGGAGTATCTCATTAAAATACTCTACTTTTATATAGGACTCAATTTCCCAAACTTGTGAGAGGACATATGAGTATAGACAGCATAACCCCATGGCTTAAGTAAACTTAAGTCCGGTTTTCTACATATCCATAACTCATATGGAGTGAAACTAACTGATTTGGAAGGCACCCGGTTAAGTATTTAGGCAGCAGTTAACAACACATCACTCCATAAAAGTGATATGTAAGTTAGCATACGCCATCATGGACCTAACCATTTCTAGTAGGGTTCTGTTTCTTCTCTCTGCAATACCATTTTGTTGAGGAGTATATGGAATAGACAACTGTCTTTCTATTCCTTTTTCATCACATAATTTTCTGAACTCATCAGATAAATATTCTCGACCTCGATCGGATCTCAATACTTTTATTTTCTTGTCTAATTGATTTTCAACCAAGTTCATAAACCTTTTGAAACAACTTATGCTTCAGTTTTATGAGAAATCAAATAGACACATCCGAATCGAGTATAATCATTTATTAAGAGTGATGAAGTAAACAGTCCCTTGCCTTCCTCTCACATTCATTGAACCACAATCGTCATAATGGATTAAATGCAGAGGAACGTTAGCTCTTTTACCTTTTCCAAATGGTTTCTTTGTCGTTTTCCCTTCTAGGCAATGCTTACATATGGACAAATCAACTTATTCAATATTGCCCAACAAGCCCTCTTTGGCTAGTCTTTTCATATGTTGTTGGCCAATATGACCAAGTCAAGCATGCCACACATTCACATCATTATCATATAAGATAGAAGACGTGAAACAAGGGGATAACATATATTGACATCACCATAGTCAACATTTAGTACAATAAAACCATCTAGAAAGTGACCACTATTATAGTAGTTTGTATCCAAATACAAATCTACAGCTCTATTATGGAAGTTCATATTAAAACCAAGCTTAACCAACAGCAAAACAGACACCTAAATTTCGACGAATCTCCAGAGCATTTAGAACATCATGTAGGAACAAGTTGCGTCCACCACACATGTTCAGTTGGCAGGTGCCAATCCCTATTTAACTTCAGCTCTAGAGTTGTTTTCCACATAGATCCACTCAGTTCCAGTTGGTATTCGTCGGAATTCCACGAAGGATCCTTTATCCTTCGCTAGATCGCCTGTTGCTCCTGAATCTACAGTCCACAAAGGATTGGATTCAGCCAATAATTCAGAACTTGACACATAATCAAAAGTTCTCAAATGTACAAGAGGTGTTTACTTTCTTTGGCTCACGACAGACGCGAGCATAGTGACCTTTCTTGTCACTATTGTAACACCTCACCCTTGACATTTTCTTAACTTGATGACGTTTTCCTCTCTTGTGTTGGTTAACTCTTGATTTCTTGCAATAAAGACTTGATCCTTTGCATTCCCACATATTGAACGAATCAATACGCTTGCGCTTAGAGCTCAAAACCCTTTATGAGCTAAAACCAGCATTGCAAATATCTATTCTCAGCTCACATGCCATTAAGCGGTCCTCTACCAGCTCAAGGTGGCGCACAGCATTCTCAAGATCTTCCATAACATGGTCAAGAGCTTCTAGTGCTTCTTGCTTTTCCAGCACATATTGAATCTCCATATTTAATATTTCACAATAGTTGCCGTTCATATCAGCAATCACGTTCTTAGTTGCTGAAACCATCAGTCTGAACACATCAGACATACATGCACAAATAATTAATGCCTATCATTTATGCATCCCTATTTACATAGACCCATCATATTAATGAATAATTTTAAGTAAGGCTTCAGAATCAAAAGGTCACTACGTTTCCAATCATCCTCCAAAAATCCTAACTTAAAACTATCATTAATATGATTGTCATATGCAAAATCAATTCTATGAAGTTACAAAAACTTCTATAACTACCCACAGCTAACTACCCACAGCAATCAGCAGTAACAGAAAGCAAATATTATCTAACATTCAATATAATAACAGTGCTTTCACATAATACAACTATACATTACATTGAGCAATATATACAAAGAAAAAATATCAACTTGGAAAGAGATATTTACATCCATAAAACATCTCATAATTAATCTAATAAATAATTAGGGAATGTCCCTTCTAATCTATCAGTCAAAACATCTGAGAAAACTGAAGGTACATTTGCCAACCATGGAAAAACTTTTGGAGAGCTCTCATGTCGCCACCAAGGCGCATTCACTCTGCGCCACGTAGCGCACAATCTGAGGGTTGAAGTTTTGGCCAACTCAATCCTATAGTACTCTCTTACAAAAGCTTCCACCAGCCTCCTATAACCCGGGACCACGTTGACCTCCCATAGCCGATCTAACACTGCTTGCCATTCAGGTGGAAGAGTGTTCAACAAAGCCGGCACCTTCTCAAAATCTGGCATAAGATAACCATTATTGATGATTTCCTGTATCATCTGATTGACCTTGACCATATGTGATACTAAATCACCATCAAGCCATCGAAAATCAGCTAACTCTTTCATCAGCCTTTTCAGTCTAGCTCTTCCTTCGTCCGTTCTCGGGATTGCAGGTATCCGTGCATTACGCATCATAGTTTCTGCAACAAATGCAGAACTAAAATGGATCACTTATAATCCATAATAAACAAAATGGAAAATACATAAATTTCCATGATTTATGCAACAAATGCAAAATAAAAATGGATTACCTACAACCCACACAGACATAATTGAAAAAGAAACAAATTTCTTTTTTTTTCTTTTCTTTTTTTTTTCGGGTCAACGGTCGGTCAACGGTCAACGGTAAAGTCAACGGTCAACGGTCAACGGTCGTCGGTCAACGGGTCAACGGTCGCGCGGGTCGGACCGGTCGGACCGGTCGCGACGGTCGGACCGCTCGCACGGACCGACCGCACGTGCCTCGCGCGTGCGGGGAATGACGTCACGCAGACGTCATCCGACACGTGCCGGGCGCGTGCCTTCGTCAGCGGGTCGGGTCGGGTCGCGGGTCGGGTCGCCGCCCGGCCAACCGACGTCATCGCTGACGTCATCGATGACGTCAGCCCAGCGGTTACTGACCGTTGGGTGACGTTATGATGACGTCAGCACGCGTCGGTCCGTGGACCGGCGCGTGCCGGTTCGTCGCCGGCGGCGAGCGCGCCCGCCGGTTCGCCACCGGCGCGTGTGCCACACGCGCCTGGGCGAACCAGCGCCTCCGGGCGCGTCGCGCCCACGCGCAGCGCCTTCCGGCCGCGCGTGTGGGCGCGTGCAGCGTCGCCCGGCGGCGCTCGACATACCGCCAGACTCGTCTCGCAGCCCCCTTTCTCCCTGTGCCATCAGATTTTGATTTTGACATACTGAAACTCAGAAAAATGGCCGAACAACGCTCGGGTGTCGGGATTTTGGCCCGGTTCCGTACGGCCGAAGGGATTTCGCGAAAAATCAATCAAAAACATCATAATTGATCGGGAAAAACGTGAAACAGGGCTCTGATACCAATATTGGGAATGACTTATCCCCGAAAAACGAATTCGACACTAAATCGAACCCCTAAATCAATGCGGAAGCGAAGCCCAAGAAAACGACACGTATCACCGATCGTAAAGCACACCACGGATTTGAGCGTACCTTGTTAGCCACAGATTAAACACCGTCGTCAATGGAGGAAGAGAATCTGGTTGATGAAGCCTTGAAGGGAAGAAAAGTGCGCCGTATGCCTACTGTTCTTCGGGAGAGAAAACGCGCGAGAGAGAAGCGTACGTTGATTGTGCCAAAGGGTGCGTCTTTCTCTCTCTCTCTCTCCTCCCTTTTATACCTTCCCCCATCCACGGGCCCTATTCCCGTGGGCCGGGCTTTTTGGGCCCAACTTGGGCGGACGGGCCAACTCAGGCCCATCTCATAAATCCATCACTTTCCATTCTTCTCATGCTATGACAGACAATAATATCTTTAAAAAAATGATTCACATGCGTCAAAGTCTATTTCCGTTTTCACCTATATTATCTTCTCTAACATTTTCATAAATTGCTTCTTTTTCCTTCGCCGCTAGTCATTGCCTTCAACCGCCACAACCTTGTTGCCGATTGTTGCTCACACAGTAGGGAGACACGCTCCAGACAGATTGAGTTCGAAACATTCAAGAGAGCACATTTGAGAGCCTTCACCAAAAATTTCCCTCAAGAAAGCGATTTCTAGAGCCTTCTTTCTCATCTTTGGCTCGTCGCCACGCCCAAGGAAACAAAGACATCACCCAACTGTCGCTCTCACGAAACCCCTATTCAACTCTGTTTTGCTGCTGTGAAGATTGAAGTGGCCAAGACTTAGCTTGAAGCTCTTCCACCGGTCTTCAATATAGCCAACGACGATCACAAAGAGCTCCCATAGTTGATTGCACTGCCTATTGCGACTTAGCTTGACTTCATTGACAAGGAATTCTCTGATTCTCCACCATGCTATGATCTGGGGACGGTGAAGTGAATGTAAATCTCGTTCAATTTTGATTAGGCTTCACCATATCAAAGTCCACATATTTGATTCTGAAATTCACATGTTAGTTTCATTCGATTATGGTCGCCAATACAAATTTGAAATTGCAAAGATCTTCTCCTTAATCATTTGATTGTAATATATTTGGTGCAATGTCTATGATGTTTCAATGAGAATTTGTTTTCGTCATTTTCTAAACCTGAAAGCATGTTGGTGTAGATTAAGTGATATTAATTGATTTTCAAGTCATTTAAGCATGAGCTCTAATGTTTTCACAATGGCCAAATACATTTCTGAATCATTATGCTTCTCTGTCCTATGTTCTATGTTTCTATAGCGATTGATGGCGATTACGGGCAAGAGATGTCCAAGAGGAAATGATGTATGTACTGATGTCCAGTGATTACTCATATCACTGTAATGTTATGCCTCTATATACTTGTTAAACTTGTGCTAGTGTGGCAGATGCTTAACGAATGATGGTGGTTGTAATCAAAAGCGAAGTTTTTCTTTCGGTTATGTAAGAGCTTGATGATTGACATTAAAATAATCAGAATTCTAAGAACGTTGGATTGGGCATATGGGGAAGACGATGGAAAATGACGGATTAAAAAAGAAAAAAAGGCGAGGCGATAATTGAAAATGGGCCCGAAGTCGATATTGGTTTTGATGGAAAATGGTTTAGAGTGGTTTTAGTGCAGTGGGCTTCAGTTGGGTCTTATAAGGTCTGGGCTTGACATAGTTTAGATAGGTTTGGGCTTGACTTAGTTTAAATAGTTGTGGGATGAGAATGATATCTGTATCTGTGGATCAGACCCGCGAATTTCAGTGTTGGCCCACATTCGGACTGAGCCCTGGGCCCGGCCCCGACTTCCTTTGGAAAGTCAAAAAAATTGTAAAATAATTAGAAAAATAGGTCTTGATTAGGTTATTCGATTTCAATGTTATATCTATTTTAGTTCATTTAATTAGTACACATATGGTTTAGGAAATTCCATGGTCTTTTATAAGTTTTAGTTTAGATTTAGGAAAATTAGTTTCTTAGAAAATTTGAATTTGATTCGAATGATGCTCGTGAGGGTTATTGTCCTTGACCTAAATAATCGGGCCATATTATATTCTTTGCCCAACCTATATCAAATTACTTTACTACTTTACTTTTTACTCGATCTATCATTACTATTTTTAATGAATTGATAGTAATTCTTTTATATTGTTTTTGTTTTTGTTTTTTTTGGCGTTGTGATTTGCTTGTTTTAGATGTAAGGTTAGATTACACTTTAGAATCTTAATAAACACAAAAATATTGCATGGACACTTGGTGGGCGAAAACCTTAGGCTTGATAATTTGGTAAGAAGATTTTGCGAACACTTTAGTTGACAAATAACAAAGTCCAGGTATCAAAAAGGCACTAGTTAATTAAATCCCTGACCCTATATCTTTGGTTGCATAGGAAGTTAGTTATTTTCGCATATTTACTTTATTTCTAGTCAACTTGAATAGGCTAGTGGTCACCCCCTCATATAGGATTTTCATAGGTTAATCGAATTAAAATGATTTTTCCAACATTATGCAAGATAAAGAATTGGGGGAACCCACACCAAGTGATGATCATTGGTCTTCAACTCGGCATTACTTCTAAGCCTGACTTTTCTCGGCCATCAAGAGGCTTGTGACAACTTAAGATATATAAAAAGTGTGTCAATCATTTTTAATCATTTCATATCTTTTGATATTCATTTTTGACTTTTCACTAAAACAAATTTTGATCATTCATTGTATCTTTGAGTCTCAAATTTAATTCAACCGATTTGTCCCGAGAAGATATCTCAGTTTTATGGTTAAATGGTCCAAGTGCCCATTTCTCTTCTTAGGGAGGAGTAAAGGAAATTGAGTACTTCATTAGATAATTAATATTTAAAAGAGCGTAGTAGCTT
Organism: Eucalyptus grandis x Eucalyptus urophylla; assembly: GCA_028830015.1. Classification (NCBI taxonomy): domain Eukaryota; kingdom Viridiplantae; phylum Streptophyta; class Magnoliopsida; order Myrtales; family Myrtaceae; genus Eucalyptus; species Eucalyptus grandis x Eucalyptus urophylla. The sequence continues at coordinate 30,427,511 of CM054188.1, read as the reverse complement.
TGGATCATCGACATGCCTCCATAATAAAGATATGGACTTCCCAACTTTCTGATTCACTTTCAAGGATGGCTGGGGAAATATTTTGCCAATAACAATATCACGATGATGCCCATGCTATCTACCACTCTAAAGAGGCATATTGAGCATGTTTAACAGAAAATTTCGCAATTGTGTTGGTGCGAGATGATAAAGTGAAGCAATCGACCAATTAAAAGTATCCATCGCTAGAATAGGTACATTGACTATGGAGCAAAAGGCACTCAATAACTTAGTAATCCCGCGCCAGCTTTGTTTAGTGTCATGAGAAGTACTCTCTCATCGGAAGAATTTAAAGTGTTTTAGAAAAATCTTATAAATAGAACAATTGAGGAAAAAATGCATACTCAAAGGACCAAATTAAATAAGGATTGAATTGATGAGTTAGAATTTTGAAAAATTCAAAGTTTAAAAGTCGCTGGACTTGCTTTACCCAAAAAAAAAATAAAAAAAGTCGCCGGACTTGAATCTTATTCGCAATAGACAAAGCAAATACTCATGATGTGATAAATCAGTCATCCACCTTATAGAATAAGTGCACTTGAATTTTTGTTTTTTTCGGCCTCACAATATCAATAGAAAATTTTCGACCATAGAGTAATTAATAAAAGATTTTATTCTACTGTGTACGACTCGTAGCTTAGGAAAAGAAACGTTACTCTCTTTCCACACATTTTGTAAGAGAGTAAAAAGTCTTCGTCAATCGCAACTATTGATCCTGGAAAAGTTGGGACAGAACCACAGTTGTTCCGTCCTTGAATATTCTCCACTTTAATTTGTGTAGTCACATCGGTCCAATTACGAAGAGGAAGGACTTGTTTGGTGTAACCGTTGAAACAGTAAATCGCCTCATTAAAGAGACGCAACCACCACAATTAAAGAGACGCAACCACCACAAGATTTCGTCTGTACGAGTGTACAGCGACATCTGGCTCGTCCTTTGGGACAAGAGAAAATGCAAAGCTTTGGTTCAAGTGCAAAAAGGCTTGTGCTTAAAGAGCGGAATTGCTTAAATCGTGAATAGTAATTATTCTGTGCAGAAATCAATTTTTTCGTCAGAAATAGATTTTATCCTTGAACTAGTTTCCGAATAAAAATTACAAATTTGATGACAACATAAAATTTTCATTCTTAATGTAAAAATTCGTTTGAGTGAGTGGCCAGCTAGCCGATGTCAGGCGAGCGGGCGATTGGCGGTGAGGCCGAGTAGGAATAAAAGTTTTTATTTTTTATTTTTTTTTCAAAAAAAATTTATTTCTATTCCAAACTTATTTCTGTTAAAAATTTATTTTAAAAATAGAAAAATAAAATTGTATTATCAAATAATTTTCTGTTTCAAATCTATTTTTGAAAAAAATAAAAAAAATAATTATCATCAATTGAAATTAGTTGATGATGTTTGAGGAAAACATCTTGATTTTCGGGACAAGTTGCTGCCTCATTTCGTTTGCCTTGGTCTGAGGGTCACTCGCAATTATTTGTCTGGACAAGTTGGACAAGAATCAAGTGATGAGTTCTATCCTCACAATTTGTACATAACCTCCACTTTAATTTGAGCGGCCACGTGGTCCACTTTATAAAAAATATCCTTGAAGCCTAGGAGGAGTTGCTGAGCTTATAAAAAGATGAAAAAATAGGCGATATTGAACAAATTGAAAAGGATAACTATTAATGATCACATTTTCTCTAAGTTTTTACGCACGAGTTTTATTTAAGAGAGCTTTCTAAAAGGTTCCTTATATACACAGAGGGCAACTTATTGTTCATTCTTTTCTTGTGAATGCACTGGTATTACATATACTTTCAAAATGTTTTGAGAAATTAAAATTTTTTCCTCATTTGACGGTGGATAGATTACGATGCGGATTTGTTTGACTTTTAAGAACCTTATACACTAATTTTCCAATTTCCAAAATCTACATGTTTAAATTGCTATCCTATCCTCAAGTTCTTAAATTGTGAACCACCAACCATAAACTGCAAGACACTTCTATCACATTTTAGAACACGGAACCAAAAGCAAAGCCCTTGGGAAATTGTATTTAGGGGATATCATACAACAACAACTAAAAATACATCATTAAAACGACGGTTTTGACATGGGATAATGATCTTTTTTGCCAAAGAGTTCTTTAGCAATTGTTCACATGCGCCCGTGTGTCGATGTTTACTAGCGTATATTATATAGCACTCATCTAATAGTTGAATGCAAAGCACTTGTTTGTTGAGTTCCACTAAAGTACACGAGATGTATGTAAAATCTAGCGAGGGATTTAATTAAGCACGGTAAAAATTTGTTCATTATGAAAAGATTCCCTAGACAAATATCTTTTAGTGAAAGGGCAACACCAATTTTGGCACCAACAAAATTTAAAAATCGTTTAGTAAGAACGCATCATTTTATATGCAAAAGACAGTGACTTTTATCCACGCTTTGGTTGATATTTATGATTTCTGTACTGTTAACGGCACCGGCATGCACCCCAAGTCGCGGAGTTGACCATGTGATCCATTAGACGTCAAGTGCCATTTCCTGGTTAATTATGCGAAGTCGATCTTCCAATCGATGTGATGACATCATGCCCAATGATCTCCAGTTCAAATTATTTCTACCTTAAATACAGCGTACATATATTCTCAAATTTATATTACTTTTCGATGTTGTTATTGTTGAATTTGCTATCTATGCAATCAAATCCTTTTTGATTGAGCCAAAAAAATAATTCAAAGCATAATATTCAAAAGTTGCTGGTAAAGAAGATGATTACGTGGCTGTTAAAGAATATCAATTTAAGATGAATTTCTAGCATGAACACGTTGAATCCAACATAAGCGTCGACTTTTTTTGGCCAAAGACCCGTGTTCATTGAACGGTCTCTTAGCAATAGACCAATTTACTGGAGAACGTCCATTATCAAAAAGACCAATTTGAGACCGCATGCCTTGCAATCAAGTTTCTCCATTTTTGTCGCCTTGTTTTGTTTGTCTTTGTACGATACGCAATTATATATCTGAGCAAGCTGGACAAAACCAGAGTCATGAGTTCTGTCCTCGTCAAGTTGGACCCAAAACGTGAGCCTTTTCATTTAATGGGCACAAAAATATGGATGGACACAAAACGCCTTCACTTTGATTTGTGTAGCCACGTGATTCAGTTAATGTCCTTAAAGTCTACAAGGTGGGGTATTCTTGTACAATCTCGTGTTAATGGGCACAGGCTAGTACAATTACAATGTAATGGTAACTTTTTAACTGACAAAATAAGAAAATCGAGTGGCAAAGGCCTGCTTTGCTGCTCTTGTTCAAAAGGTAGCGTTGAACGAGTCAATTGCCTCATTAAAGAGAGGCAACCAGCATGTCCAGCACTAGTTCCTCCTTCGGTAAAAGAGAAAATCATATACACCGATTCATGCAGTGTTACCATAGGGTTAAGATTGGATCATTCACAATCTATGTATGTATGTATCAAAGTGGATATCACTTGCCGCGGACCAGCATATGCGCTTTCACTCTCGTGCGAGCTTTATCTAATGATCTAATTTTTACTGTTATTTTAGCAAATATTTTGTTGGTTTACTTTAAATTGAGGATTATGATGAGCTTAACAATGAGAGATACCTATTGTGATAAGGTATCTCTTTTAACCCTAAACTGAGGACTCTGATGTTTTTGTTAAATAGATTTTCCCAATATTGAAAACCAAATATGACATGATAGCCCCCATTCGATAAATGATATTGGAGGACAAATAAAAAAAAGAATATCCTTTGCTACTAGAAAATTTCATCACAAAAAATTAATTGCATGTATTTTGCAAATAAATGAATATTAGAAAACAATGAAAATAATTATTACCAAATGAATAGATATAGTTACCCACCATTAAGAAAATTTAAATTAGAAAAAAAATTAAAATAAAAGACATGATTGCGCATAATTTTGTATACAAATATGATAACTCTTGGGATTAAAACTGCATAGTCTAAGAAAATAGCTATCACTAAAATTAAGACATGTCATAACACTTTCAACTGTTTGGAGAATTTAGCTATGACAAATAAATGACCAAACCTAAATTTTCAACTTAAGACGCTCCTCTTTTCTTTCCTTTGATGTTCAAGTGCACTAGGACGACATTTTACACGGGATGGATTGGCTTCAGCTGTCTCGTAGTCTACCTATTGCTATGTCCATGGGATTCTGAAAAAATAGAGTGAATGCATTGGACGATCATATGTTTGCGTAGGAATCCGAACGTGAAATTGTAATTAAGCAAAATGGCCTGCAATTACCCTCGTAGTCATGCTTATTTGGGAATTTTTTACAGGTCCATTCAGATGACTTGGGTTTCTATTCGCTTTATGGCTTGGACCAAGAGTTTCAAGGAGAAGCTAGCCTTGTGCAGTCTAAAACCTTTAACTTCTGTTAAATCTTATGAATTAAAAAAATCTATGTCCATTTTTCTTGACATGGCAGCTAGTCAGATTTTGAATTAGCCAATTAATATGATAACACTTGTTGAAATTAAAAACATGTTCATGACGAGTGGAAGTTGATTATCCCCGATTGTCTAGGATGTCACGACGTCATCCAATCATGGCTAGTGCGCATAACCCAATTTTTAAGAAGCAAATAATTTAAGTGAAATTCTTTTCATGTGAAAAGGCTCAAATTCACTAACAAAAGCTTCACATGAGCCCATATGGTAAAATAGAATTGGCTTGCTATCAACTAGAGCAACAATGGAGATTCATAAGTTTAGATATTTTCAATATATATATTCTGTTGTTTGCCCGAGTATGAGAAGATGCACATGGCGATGAAGAAATTATTACTTAGGCTTTTTAGATAATGTTTTTCCTGGTATGAATCGTGGCTTATGAAAAAACATTAAGGGCACGTATGATAAAATTTCTATTCCAGAAATTGAAATTGATTTCTTAATTTCTATTCCCCGGACAAGTTTTTGAGCAAAGAAACCCATTTGATAACGACTCAAAATTTCTATTTCTGAAACAGAAATCCATTTAATAACAGAATAAAATTTATGTTTCTAGGAATAGAAATTGATTAGATAACAACATAGGAAATCTTCAAATACAAAATAATAGTCGAAATAATACTAAAACACCATAAGAAATCATCAAATACAAAATGATAGTCAAAATAATACTAACACATTACAAAAGTTGAAAATACAATTTCATGGAATTTCCGGTATATTATTATCTCTTGCCATTTTATTGGCAATGATTTTCCTAAGCATATTTATTTCGTTTCCCTCCTCGGTTAATGTATCGTTTGCAAGCTCATCCTGCGTAGGTTCAGACAAGTACTGGGGAAGCATGAATATGGGTGCCATCAATAGCGCCTACATAGCCATGTCATTCTATCAAAGACTAGTATTATACAAGATTATCAACAAAATAAAATTGATGGTGCAAAGGAATATATGAGAATTCTACTTTGAAGTAACGTTTAAGGTTAGGAACCAATCGGGGGAATGTCGGTTTATTTTTATTCTCGAATTGAATCGGTCTAGTTGCTCATCCCTAATTTCTTTATTGTTGCTCAATGAACCTTTAATGACCCTTGCATAGCAAAGAGAGAGATTCTCTTGAATCTCTTGCCTTCGAATTAAAATTCAAGATTGTGTAACAATCTAATTATTTTGATTTTGCAAGAATTTTGAATCCGTACAGAAACAAGGTTAAATTTCTAGGCATGTTTTTTATTCATCTATTGTGTAAGAACTTTATATTCAACTGGCCATGTGCGTGCCATTTCTAGGAGGAAAGAGCCCCATTGTTTTTAAGTAAGCATTTAAGAACTTTGGTCATTTTTGAAAATTGGGGACCCATTCGATTGCCTTTCATCCTAATGAGGAAGTTATCAAAAAAAAAAAAAGAAAAAACAAACACAAGCAAAATAAGAAAAAGAAAATTAGCAATAATTTGAAGTTGTGGTTATGAGTGAATTAAATTAGCAAGAAAGCGCAATGTTCTTTTATATTGTTTGATTTCAGCTTTTGATTTCTATTTTAGAAACTGAGAAATTAAAAATTTCAACTTCTGATTTATTTGATTTCTCTATTTCTGGAATAGAAATCTGTTTTAGAATTAGAGAAATCAAATTGCGTTACCAAACGGATTTCTATTCCAAACCTGTTCCGGGGAACAAAGAAACAGAGAAATGAAGAAATAGAAATTTTGTCATGTGCGCCCTAAGTCTCTTTCCACGCATTTGCTGGGGAGAAAAGGGAGTCTTTTTTACTTTTATTTTTTGGTCATAAGAAAGGGAGTCTTAGGGGGAGCTCATTTGCTGAGGAAAACGTCACGGTTTATGGGACCCACACCTACACCATAACCATTGTCGTGTTTTTTCTGTTTCTGTTCCAGCAATTGCAATTATTAATCTGGACAACTGAATCAAATCACGTGATGAGTTCCATCCTCGCCATTTCAAAATATCCATTTAACTTCGATCGGACACGTGGCACATTTACAAACCGAACTAAGAAAGTATGTCCTGCCAATTAAGAGGAAGGGATTGGAAAAGGGGAGACTTAAAGAAGTAAATTTGCCTCGTTTAAGATTTCATATTTAACAAGCACTTAAGATTCATCCAAAATACATTGCAACCCACCATAGCCACCAGGCCCTAGTGTGGCTAGACGATGGCGAGGGCTTTGCGGCCCTCGCCCAATCGCTGGTGAGCCTTGCAGGCCACAGCGGGGAAAAGAATCCAAAGGAGGAAGAAGAGAAAAAAAGAAAAAGAAAAAAGAAAAGGAAAAAGAAAAAAATAAAAATAAAAAATTGTAATGTTGGCATTGGTAAGTTGGCATCCATGTTAGTTTTGGCCGATCAAATTTGATCGAATGGACTAAATTAATATAATTATAAAATATTTAAAATTAAATTGATATAAAAAAATGTATGATTGAATTATGTCAGGTTTAAGACTTTTTTGATATTTCTCATGACGCTTTATTGTATTGAATTAAGGAAAGTGATCACACCAAGCATTTAGTGAATTGTTGGGCTGACTAGTGTGATAAAATGTAGAGAAAATTTTCAAATAATGATTTGAAGTGAGACTATTCTTCTAATTGACAATTCAAAGCGGACTTTTTGTCTAAAAGAAGAGCATGGAATAACAAAAGTTGTTTCAAAATAGTCCCAAGCTTTGCTCTGGGCATTTACGTCCAAGAATTTTTTTTTTTTCCTCTTTTTCTTTCTTTCCTTTTTCTTTTCTATTCACCATCTTCTTCATCGACAATGACAGCTTGGGGTTGGACTAAGCGTTTGTGACAGGAATGTATCAATGAGCGCTAAGGAGTGGTGTCTTGTGAAGGTCATGAAATGTGAGCAGGTTCTTGAGGACGTGAATGGCGGTGGAGAGATAGAAGGAGAGGAGGTGGAGGAAATCGGCGAAAACCATTGAACTGGGTATAGATGTGCTTCGATATGCATGTTTCAATTTTCAATCAAAACTCATTTTTGGCATTTGAAGCATTCGCGATCACGCGTAGATGAAGGAATAAAACCATGAGAAATACACTCGTCATTGTTCTCTCTTTCTTTTCTTTTCTTTTTTTTTTTTTTAAAATTTTCTGAACACAGCATACACACATGTCGCTGTTGATCATAGAAGAAAAGGACAAGCATGGAGGAAGAGAAACTGTGGAGGACCACGTGATGAGTGCGGTCCTCATCATTCATCATTCCTAAATGTTCTTTTCACTTCGGTATCTGTGGCCACGTGGGCCAATCACAAAGAGACCCAAGAAAACATCCTTAAAATCTAGAGGCTAATTAAGAGGAAAGGATTGTTTTGGTGGTCTTGGTAAAAAAGGTAAGGGTTAAAGAAGTAAATTTGCCTCGTTATAGAAAAAGCAACCATCACAAGATTTCGTATATACCAAGCGCGTCTGGTTCAACCTTTGGAGCAAGAGAGAAGTCAAGCTTACTTTAGGAGGCGAGGGCTTGTGCTTGAAGTGGAGAATCACGTCGGTAAGAAAATCACCGAGATGCTCCTTTTTGTTTTGAGATATTTACTTTAATGACTATAGGTTAAGACATGAAGATAATCCTCCAATTGTATTTCTTTTGGGACTCATACATGACTTGATCCGTTTCAAGAAAATTTATTCTGAAACACAAAACTCAATATAGTAAATTTCACCTCTACATTGCTCCTCTAGAAAAGCCCCACCTTCATTTTCTTGTTTATTAAAATTTGACAGGGTGAAAAACGTTCGAGTTTTACTTGTTGCGTGACACTCTACGTCCTCTAAAGCATACAAATTCACAAATTACCTTTTTATCTTTCGAGGGTAAGAGAAGAAGTGAAGCTTTGTTTCACTTGTGCTTGAAGAGGAGAAACTGCATTGGTAAGAAACACCACGCTGATCTTGAGAAATCACTGATACATTTCTTCTTGTTCTGAGATATTTACTTTGATGACTACAGGTTAAGGTGTGAAGATAAACCTCTGATTGTATTGCATTTCAATTGTTCTTTCTTCTTACTCATAGACTGTCGACCGCCGACTGCCGCCGTACGACCGCCGCACTATCGGCGCACGACCGTCGCACGACCGGCGCACGACCGGCGCACGACCGTCGCACGACCGGCGCACGACCGTCCCACGACCGGTGCACGACCGTCGCACGATCGACGCACGACCGTCGACCGTCGACCGTCACCACTGATTGCTGCCACAAGATTGCCGCTTGCAGCCCACTGACTGCGATTGGGGGCAGGGGCTAATGTGCTGTGTGCGGCGGTCTTGCAGCATCCGTCGGCAGCGACGATCGGCGGTCGTGCAGTGGCAGGCAACAGTCGTGTGGCGGTTGGCGACAACAGGCTGCCGACAGACGGTGGCTCTGATCCATAATTCCAACTCAATGAGTTAAAGCATGGAGTAGCACGTATACTTTTTTAAAGGACAGTGGGGGACAAAGTTATCGACCTTGAATTTAAGATCCTCGTGGATAGAGTGGTCGATAATTGTGGAGGCTTGCCTCTTATGATTCTCTTAGTGGCTAAAAGGTTGAAGTGTGGAGATTTGCTTGAATGGAGGGATGCTTTGACCTATAAAGAAGGGTCCGATGTAAAATCAATAGTGGACCTTAGTTACAATGACCTAAAAGATGAGAGGATCAAAGCGCTGTTCTTGGTTCACGCTGTAGTCTCTCGGGGACTTGGCATAAGGGATGCTCTATCTACTGCATGGGCTTGGGTTTATATAAAAATTCAGCAAGACCATCGAAGACACTAGAAAGAGGTTGATTATGGATTGACGTCGCGTCCTTGACTCTTCTTTGTTGCTAGGCAGTGATGGCCGGGCCTAGTTGAGCATGCCTGACCTATTTATTGACGTGGCCATCTCTATGCATGAAAAATTTATTGACACGGAATGGAATGCCTTGGTCGGGAGAAAGGATTTTGGGTTTAAAGAATGGTCACAGTATGATCTCAGAAAATGTACTGCAATTGCCTTCTACTATGTTGACATTGATGAATTTCCTGAAAAAATTGGACTGTCCGAACATGTGGATTCTTCAGTCATTAGAAGAAAACTTTATCAAAATGCTCGACTCATTTTTCGAATCTATGGAGAAGCTCCAAGTCTTGGACTTGACTGGCTTATCTTTTACCTCCCTCCTTTTGTCGATGAAGTTACTTAAAAACCTCACAACTATGTCTTGATGGATGCCATCTGGAGAATGTGACTGCTCTTGGAAAGCTGAAAGGATTACGATTCCTAAGTTTCTTCAAATCTAGAATTGCTCATTGCCCAAAGAAATTGGTGAACTAACAGAATTGAGATTTTTGGACCTGAGATTGTGTTCCATGCTTGAAGTTATTGAAAGCTTGGTTAATTTAGAAGAATTGTCTAAGGAAGAGAGTTTTGATTAGTGGGAGGCCGAGGATAAAACCTAGCGAAACAATGATAGCCTGGCTGAGTTCAAGTACATGAATAAGTTGACCACTTTATACATTGTCATTCCTCGTTCAGCCAATCTCTCAAGAAACCTACCATTTGCGAAACTAAGGGTGCGCATGGCAACGTTTCTATTCCAGGGAACTTTTTTTTTTTTTTTTCAGATTTTTTTTTTTCTATTTCTACTCCAAGAACAATTTCTGAATAAAATAAGGTATTTGGTAATTATACAACATTTCCATTCTTGGAATAGAAAAAGAATAGAAATGCGTTTAGTAAAAATTTATAAATTTTTATATTTGTTTGTTCTTTCTTCTTACTTACAGACTGTTGACCGCTGACTGTCACCGTACAACCGCCGCACGAACGCTGCACGACCATCACACGACCGTTACACGACCGGTGCACGACCGTCAACTGTCACCACCGATCGCCACCGCAGGATTGCCGCTCGCAGCCCACTGACTGCGGTTGGGGGTAGGGGCTAATGGGCTGTATGCGGCAGTCTTGCGACGGCCGTCAGTAGCGATGGTCAGCGATCGTGCAGCGGCAAGGCAGTGGTCGTGTGGCGGTTGGCAACAATAGGCTGCCGGCGAACGGTGGCTCTGATCCATAATTCCAACTCAATGAGTTAAAGCATGGAGAAGCACGTATACTTTTTTAAGGGACAGTGAGGGACAGAGTTATCGACCTTGAATTTAAGATCCTCGTGGATAGAGTGGTTGATAATTGTGGAGGCTTGCCTCTTATGATTCTCTTAGTGGCTAAAAGGTTGAAGTGTGGAGATTTGCCTGAATGGAGGGATGCTTCGACCTATAAAGAAGGGTCCAATGTAAAATCAATAGTGGACCTTAGTTACAATGACATAAAAGATGAGAGGATCAAAGCGTTGTTCTTGATTCATGCTCTAGTCTCTCGGGGACTTGGCATAAGGGATGCCTTTATCTACTGCATGGGCTTTGGTTTATATAAAAAATTCAGCAAGACCATCGAAGACACTAGAAAGAGGTTGATTATGGATTGATGTTGCCTCCTTGACTCTTATTTGTTGCTAGGCAATGATGGCCGGGCCCAGTTGAGCATGCATGACCTAATTATTGACGTGGCCATCTTTATGCATGACAAATTTATTGACACGGAATGGAACACCTTGGTCGGGAGAAAGGATTTTGGGTTTAAAGAATGGTCACAGTATGATATCAGAAAATGTACCGCAATGGCCTTCTACTATATTGACATTGATGAATTTCTTGAAAAATTGGACTGTCCGAACATGAGGATTCTTCAGTCATTAGAAGAAAACTTTCTCAAAATGCTTGACTCATTTTTTAAATCTATGGAGAAGCTCCAAGTTTTGGACTTGATTGGCTTATCTTTTACCTCCCTCATTTTGTTGATGAAGTTACTTTAAAACCTCACAACTATGTCTTGATGGATGCCATATGGAGAATGTGACTGCTCTTGGAAAGCTGAAAGGATTGCAATTCCTAAGTTTCTTCAATTCTAGAATTGCTCGGCTGCCCAAAGAAATTGGTGAACTAACAGGAAGAGAGTTTTGATCAGTGGGAGGCCGAGGATAAAATCCCGCGAAACAATGCTAGCCTGGCTGAGCTCAAGAATATGAATATGTTTAGCACTTTATACATTGCCATTTCTCGTTCAACCAATCTCTCAAGAGACCTACCATTTGGGAAACTAAGGGTGCGCATGGCAACGTCTGTATTCCGTAGAACTATTTTTTTTTTCTATTTCTACTCCGAAAACAATTTCTGAGTAAAATAAGGTGTTTGATAATTATACAAAAAATTTCTATTCTTGGAATAAAAAAAGAATAGAAATGCGTTTAGTAAAAATTTATAAATTTTTATATTTATTTGTTTTTTCTTCTTAGTCATGGACCGTTGCCCGCCACCAGTCGACCGCTGATTGTCACCGCCGACTGTTGTCGCTGGATTGCTGCCTATAGTCCACCGGCCGCGGGAGGGTGCGATGGCTGGTGGGCTGTGGGCGGCGGTCCTGCGGCAACGGTCGGCTGTGACAGTCGGCGGTTGTGCGGCGGCAAGCAGCAGTCATGCAACGGTCGTGTGGTTGTTAGCGACGGTAGGCTGCTGACGGACATTGGCAATCGTCGGTTGGTGGGCTATGGGTGACGGCCGGTGGGCTACAAGCGGTGACAACTATCGCCAGCGGTCGGCTGCCAATGATGGCCACGAGCAGCAGGAGGTGGCCGATGGTTGGCAGGCAGCCGGCGATGGCCGCAACAAGGAAGAAGCACCAAAGAAAAATATAAAAGAAAAAATGTACTTATTTTTAGAAATTGTTCCTGGAACAATGAGTTACTTTTTTTATGTTTCTTGTTTTCATTCCAAATCTATTTCCTGGTTACTTTTCTATTCCGGTAAAATGTTAGTTACAAATATTTCAAATATAAATTGAAAAAAAAATGCAAGAAAATGAACACGAATGTTTCGATGATAAATCACCTGAGCTCACTTGAATTGTTGCCACAAATTGCCCTTAATAAAGAGAGTGATTGCTAAGCTTACCATCATCTTCCTCGTTGGCTTAAAGATAGGAGACCTGAATTCAATAGGAAAACCTTAATTTAATCTGAAAAATGAAGATTAATCACCCAGTATGCATGTTCTAGTGTCTCTAAAGCAACAATTAAAGCAATTTTTAAAATCTACTATAGTCATCCAATTGGTGAAGTAGAAAGAAAATTCAAAAGGAGCAGATTTGGTACTAATCAAATTAGAAATGTACAACCAAATGTTTGAACACTAATAAGATATCAAGCAAGAGAGTTGCCGATTGAAAAAATAAATAAAGAAAAGATTGTTGACATTCGAATTTTTCTTTTAACAATAAAAAGTTAAAAATATCAACAACAAAAAATTAATAAACAAGAAAATTAAAACATATATAAAAAAAGAAAAAGAAAAATGAATGATAATATAATAATAACAATAAATTTCGGGTAGGCCATTTATGCCTGGCCCGGTTCCTTTAGCAAGATTCCTGGCCCACTCAGGCTTAATCCCTGAATTAGCCCAATTTCCCTCTTATCTTTCTTATTTTTAATCCAGCCCAACCCTTTTTCTTTGGTTTTCTACTTTTCTCAGCCCATTTTGTTTCCTCCAAAGCCCGGCCCTTTTTCCTTTCTCCTCCCTGGCGCACACGCGCGCCTGTGAGCAAGAACGAGACGAGCGGCGAAGGGAGGAACGATCCAACGAGAATGTCCGTGAGACTCACAGGCAGGTGAGGCGAGCGACTCCGTTCGAGCGAGAGAAGGAAAAACGGCCGAGAGCTTCGCGAGAGGGAGGAGTTTCGAGAAGAAAAAGGAGGGCAGGGCGCTGATTCTGGGGCAAGACAGCAAGGTTCGGCCGGAGAGGAAGCGCTGGTTAGAGAGAGGAAAAAGGCCAGGAGGGAGAAAGCAACCTTTAGAGAGAGAGAGAGAGAGAGAGAGAGAGAGAGAGAGAGAGAGATTCAGATTTTCAAGCTCCGTTCTGGTCGATATCTTTGATTCGAGCTCCGCTGCATTTTCCTGAGGCTTCGAGCGAGCCGAGCCATGGCCGAGTTGAGCGACTCAGTGTCCACGTCGACGCCAACGCCATACCTTGCGGTGAAGACGAGCAGAGATTCGGTTTCCGTGTTCGTCTGCGGCGATCGGGAGAAGCCCGCTCTGATGACTTCTCCCGACGTCGCTCTCAATTGTACGTCGTGTTTCTAAGTGCCGATGACCTTGCAGACCACGTCGTCGAAGTCCTACACTTCTTTGGGCTGAAGGAAGTTCTGTGCTTAGGTGTAACGGCCAGTGCTTACATCCTGACTCTCTTTTGCGCACAAGTATGAAGAGAGGGTTCTTGGTCTGACCTTTGTTTCCCCAATTTGCAAGGCACCTTCATGGACTGAATGGCTTTATAACGAGGTGTTGCTGAACCTCTCGGAGTTTCTTCTCCAGCGGTACTTCAGTAAGGAAATTCGCTGCAGCATGCTCGGTTCAAAATCTGACGTCGTTCAAACTTGTCAAAAGTTGCTGGATGAAAGATAAAGTCTGAATGTTGTGCGCTTTCTTGAGGCCATGAATAGGAGGCATGATCTGACAGACAACTTGAAGAATTTGCACTGCAAAACACTCATTTTTGTGAACGAGAGCAGTCCATTCCATGCTGAATCAATGTACATGAGTGCCAAAATGGACAGGAAAGTCTGCGCTCTTGTTGAGGGGGGATCGTCGGCCACGAAGGAGCTCAGCTGAAGAGAGATTCGCTGGAAAAAAAAAAAAAAACTAAAAAGAGAAGACGAGAGAGAAGACGGTGACTCCATTCCCGAAGCAGGTAAGCTCCTCGCTCCGAACGCTGTACTTTGCCCTGCTTTTGTTGAAGCTGAGATACAATATTCATTCATGAAATCCTGAGTGACTTGTATGAAACTAAGGTCGATTTGCAATGAATAATGCCGAATGAAAGTTTTATTTACTACATGTAGATCGAGAAATGCATTTCAATCGAATCTGGAATTGGTATTTGAAAATGCCTTCTATCTGTTTGATGATTTGCCAGAACGAGACAGTAAACTTAGGATTGTGTAATCGATGTTTAGAAACTCAGATTGGCACTCGAATGCTTCCATGACTACTGAAATGTTTCCTCTTTGTGCTTTTTCTGTGATTTTTCTCGATGTTATTGCATATGCTTCAACTTTTGGGGTCGGGCATGGATGAGTGCTTGCGTTGGAGATACCGTTTCCTTACCAGCGTTGCCAACGGTTAAGGGCCGTCACCGTCAGTTCTCTGTAGCCTTTTCTCTATTGTGTGTGTGCGTATTCCTTATGTCGTTTGAGAGTTGTTAATGCTGTTTTGGCCGGATATCGACGGCCATTCGAAATCGAGTTTGCCTTGGCCATCGCCGGCGATAGGCCGGCGACAGCCGGCGGTATAGTCCTACATCGGCGTCGGTGCCTCTGCCGACGTCGGCTCGATTCGATTTCACCGGCGGCAAGCGTCGGTGATGGTTCGGCAAAGACGAAGTTGCAGGCGAAAAGGATATCGTCGAAGAAGAAGAGCTTCGGGAAGAAGACCTGCAAAAGGGGAAGAAGAAACAAAAATAAGAGAAAAAGAAAAAAAAAAAACAAAACAAAACAAAACAAAAGCTTCAAAAAATTCGGTTTTATTCCTCGGTGCGTCGGATCCGGGTAGGCGGATCGGGCTGGTGGATCTGGCCGGGTTACCCCGGTCCTAACTCCCTTTCTAGAATATATAATAATCAATATTTAAAAAGGTTCAGAAATCATAAAAATCATTAAAAAATTCTAAAAAATTCCAAAGAAGATAAAAAATTCAGAAAATTCGAAAATATTAAAAAATTCGAAAATTCATAAAAAAAATAGAAAATCAGAAAATTCTTCAAAAATTGAGAAAATCTAAAAATTCATAAAAATTCAAGAAAATTCAGATTTTTTTGAAAAATCATAAAAAATTCAGAAAATTCAGAAATTCTTGGAATAAAGCTTAGAAAATTAGCTTTTCAAATATTTTTCTCTTAAATTTTGAAAAATCCTAAAAAAAATTAAAATCTGAAATTGAACAAGCCTTTAGGGCTTTATAATAGGGATTTTTTTTTTACTGCCATTTTCTTTAAGAAACAATATTAGATTACTTGTGTGTTTTTCACTTCAATTATACTTGATTGCACATTTCAATATCTTGAGTGTTTTTTTTTTTTTTAAGAATGATTAGGATGAAATCTAAAAAATCTTTGATAGGTTGCTATGGTATTAGTTTGCACACATTCAAGTTAAGTATCAAAAGGGCATTAGTCTTAGGACTAATGTAATCAAGTCCTTGTTGCAAGATCTCTAGTTGCACGTGAAATGAGATATTCTCCTATATCTCATTAGCAACTCTTTATATAGAAATTTATCTATAATTAATTGAATAGGAATCAAATATCCAAATGTCATAGGAGGGAAACCCAAGTCAATTGAAAGCCGTTAACTTGAATTTGACAATATCTCTAAACCTAATTCCTCTCTCTACCAAGGGGTAGGTTGCGATAAAAGATTATGTAGTTTTTCAATTGTGATTTTCTTGTACCATTTTACAAGTACGGCCCATTGCAAAAGCCATTCACGACACACGCACACAACCTATATTTCAACTCTATTATAGTCAGTGCTTTTCTTTCTCATGATTTAGATCTCACTAAAAATTTAATATTATTATAATATCACTATGGGCTTTTCTAGAGTTTCATGTCTATTATAGTCAACGCCTTTTTTATTCTCCTCATGATGTAGATCTCGCCAAAATTTTACTGTCATTCTAATATCATTATGAACTTTTCTAGATATTGGCTTATCAACTATAAACATCCACTTTTCTCCATGCGAATATGACCCTGGAGAAGATTAAAATTTACAGGTTGTATCTATTGGGCTCAGCCCAAAACCTGATTGGCCCACGAGTTATGTCTTAGTCTCGATCCAAATTAAGTTTAAACTATAGAAAACTCGTAGGACCAGAGAGGCCCTAAATAGAACAGTATTTGCCGTTGTTCCGAGTTTGGCTATGTTTGAGATGAGAGGGTGAGCGAAATTATGGAAGAAAATTTCAGAATTTCACCCTTTTCCTTCTCAACAAAATTTTAAATTCTTCTGCATTTTCCACCCAAATTGTCGCTTTCTCCATTTCCTTCGCTACCCAAACATTGAACAAGGAACTCTACCATCACTAATAAACCGAGGCCAACCTTTCCAATTGATACATCACCTCCTCTTTCTTGTGGAAAGGGCCAAAATAACTAACAACAGCATCACATGAGTCTACATGGTCAAATACAATAGGCTTGCTATCAACTACAACAACGGTGGAAGTGCCAAACTATGAGCCATCCACTGGCTATGTATTTTCAAACATAGAGTAATTATTTGATAAACTTATTCTCTTGTGCAGACTAGTGTGAGAAAATGTAAATGGTGATGAAATGATCTTTTAGGCCCTTACGATTATGTTTTGTGTTGTATAAATTGTAACTTGAGAAAAGAAATTTTAGTCTCTTTCTACATATTTGTGAGCGAGAAGAAGGAATATTATGGCGTCCTTATGTAGATTATTAATCACTAATCAAAACTTGTCCTTATTATTTTTTGTTTCACTAAAAACTTGTCCTTATTAGATGGGAAGGTTTTGAGGAAAAAGTCTTGGTTTACTAGGTCATACCACACCATAATTTTCAGAAAACCTGGTCATTAGAGAATAATGCCTTTTAGTTGAGTTGAAGAAAAAAATTCGAAGCATGCCATTCTGAAATTTTGCAAAAGTTGTCAATAAAATGGATGATTACGTACGCGGCTCTTAAAAAATAGCATCGTGTAAATATTAATTTCACTATGAACATCTTGGTTCTATCATAAGCATCGATTCTTTTTTAACCAAATACCTAAGTCTTGATTAAATTTTTTTTTTATAGCAAAAGACCATTTATTTGAGACGCACATTAGCAAAAGACGAATTTGACTACAGCATTAATTGGTCCGAAAGTTTCCTTATGCTGTCCAGATTGCCCTTCTACTAGTTCCAATTATGAAGGTGTCGTGATTTTTTGACTTGGTTATGCTTCACTATTCCTTTCTTGAAGAAACGTTTCTCCAATCTAATGAAAACCGGTATTGCCTATGCTTTTAAATGTGCTGAGAAGTTAAGGTTTTTTCCACAATCGACCCCCAATAAAATACGTTGCGGATTTGTTGGAATTTTAGGAACCATGAATACGAATTTTCATTTTTCTCTTCCTACGAAAATGCTTTCAATGTGTATTTGATAAGTCCCAATGTACATAATTCAGGTGACTTACATCTATTCATGTGGATTAATTGACTTTAAATGTTCGAGTTCCCCATGTTTTTGGTATAAAAAAAAAACAATTTCGGTGAAGAAAAATCAACTTTATTTAGGACAAGTCCCCTTGACAAAAATGTCAAGAGTCCATGACATATTGCGGTAACATCATAATATATATATATACATATTGGAGGGACAAAAATAGCCCCACTTTTAAATGTCCTCCAAAAAAAAAAAAGGCACTTACTCTTAAACAAGGAACAAAATGGTCGCCATTATTTTTTCTGTCTAAATGAACCTACATGGTAGCTGACTAGATAAATCGCGCTTCATGTTAAACTGATGTGTCGTTTTTTTATTAGAAAAGTATAAAATAAAATTATTAATTTTAAACTCAAAATAAAATGACTTTTATCAAAGAGAAGAAGAAAAAGAAAAAGAAAACTTAGAAGCAAAGAGAGGAAGCGGGTGCGTTCGGTAGTGGTGGCCACACCGCCATCGAGGGATCAGCATCGCCAACCTCAGCCAACCATCGCCGTCAGCTGTTCAAATTCATGAGCTCAAGATCCACACCTTATGCGATGTTTCTCTATGTAAATCGAAAGGAATAAAAATGGAAGGCAAATGTGACATTTGCCTTTGCGTTAAGATTCCGTTACTTAATTTTTCTTTTCTTTCCTCTTTGATTAAAAAACATTTTCTTTTGAGTTTAAAATCGTTAAGTTTTTTTTTATGTTTTACTTTTTCAATGATAAAAACAATGCCACATCAGCTTAGCATATAAGCATAATTGGGCTCGTACGCTCATCAAAAAAGATAATAGTGGTCATTTTTATACGTCAAAAAGAATACGGGCCTTTATTATTCCTTTCTTATAAATACATGATTCTTTTTTATCTGGAATTGGCCAGAACTTCAAATGATGCTTCAACCCACGACGGGGCCCTAGTGCTCTTTGTTGGCATCTTGATATGTCCAAGTTGCAATAGCATCATGGGAATGAAAAAAAAAAAAAAGAAGCGAAAATGAAGAAAAAGCCATTGCGGTTGTCACCATCGACAAGTCAAAAACGACCGATTACGTTTGGGCTTCGGTCGACAATGTCCTTCGTTCCCTGCTGTTTTCGCCCGTCACGGGGTCCACTCGTTCGAGGCAATGAAGAGACAATGATTGCCAAGCGAACACATCATCTTCCTCGTTGGCTTAAAAATACGAGATCGCAATTGGACACAAAAACCTCGATGCATTCCGCAAAATGAAGATAATCGCCTGATCCGCGCATGTCCTTGTGTCTCTAAAGCAAGAATTGAGCAAATTTTAAAATATACTGTATTTATATCATCATGATGTAATAGGTGAAATAGGAATCAAATTCAAAAGACGGGACGAGTGGAAACAAACCTTAGAAAGAGATGAGAGGAAGAGAGCATGCTACTGATCAAACAGATCCACGCTTCAAACCTCAGAAAGGTTGTATACGGCATTCAACCTTTGTCTTAAGTCTATCATAATCAACGCTTTTTTTTCCTCCTAATTTAGATCTAGCCAAAAATTTAATATCATTGTAATAACACTATGGATTGTTCTCAAATTGGACTTATCAACTATCCACGCCTTTTGCCTATATGTGGGTGGCGCAACTTCAAACAACTTGCACATTATTGGTGGTATTCAAATAGGTAACCTCTAAGTCTTGATCTAAAATTTTCTTGATATCCCGACCAACTGTGCCAACTTTTACAATTATTTAAAAAAAAAGAAAGAAAGAAAAGAAGATGGAGATAAGAGAGAAAAAGGTTAATGAATTGGGTATAAGGCTGTGCATGGTAAAATTTATGTTTCTCAATTTCTCAATTTCTCTGTTCCCCGGGACAGATTTGGAATAGAAATCCGTTTGGTAACACAAATTGATTTCTCTATTTCTGAAATAAATTTCTGTTTCAGAAATTGTTTTGGAGGAGAAATCAGAAGCTAAAAATTTTAGCTTCTCTATTTCTAAAGTAGAATTAGAAATTGTTTCTTATCCATCCCCCTTCTTCCTTCAACAGACATCGACTCCTCTCCTCACTACTGTTGCTTTCCCATTCCTTCTCCTCACCTCAACCAAAAACCCTAGTGACTCCGAAGCTGTTCATCCTCGCCGTCGCCGTCGCCGTCGCTGCTCATCTTGACCGGCCAATTTGCTCCGGTGGTCCCGTCGGACCCGCCTCGTCTGTCCGCGTCCCCAGTCGCGCTCCAGTCGCCATCGCCCAGTAGCCGTTGCCGTCGCCCAACTCCAGTAGCCGTCACCGTCGCCCATCTCCAGTCGCTATCGCCCAACTCCAGTTGCCGTCGCCGTCACCCATCTCCAGTCGCCGCGCCCATCTCCAGTCATCGTCGCCGTCGCCCATCTCCGTCGCCCATCTTCGTCCGCGTCCCCCTCCGCTCTCGATTCCACGGATCCAATCGCCCAACTCCAGTCGCCGTCGTCGTCGCCCATCTCTGTTGCCCGTCTTCGTCCGCATCCCCTTCCGCTCTCGATTCCGTGGATCCAGTCGCCGTCACCCCTTTCTGCTTTCGATTCCTCACGAGGTTCGATCGATCCTTCCCTTTTCACCTCTTTCTTGGTTGTTCTGTGCTTGTTCTGTGCTTGTGCTCTGCAATTTGTGCTGCGAGTCTAGGTTGCTCTGTTTCTGTGCATAATCACTGTGTTAATAAATGGTGCTCTTTTGTCTTCAAGACTCCTACTGCTAGTGCTTTTTCTCTGGTACGTGGGTTCAAATTTTCAATTAACAGGGAAGAGTACCTTGGCACCGGTTGGTCTGACCTTCACTTGTATGGCAAAGCAGTACTTTCTTGCTTAGCTTTGTGTTGTTCATCGGCTTTGCGAATAAAGACTGGTAGGTCAGATGGACGCTTCATATTTTTAGCTTTAGAGTAGTCGTCTGATAATATAACAAAGATTGCTGTATACTCTTTCGATGTCCTTTGGGCCACTAATATAAAAGAAAGAATGTGCATGCACTTTGTCCAGGTTCGTTGGTATTTGGCTTTCCGAGTTGGATTAGGAAATTCGCCACTGTCTATACGTCATGCGAGATGAGCGTCGCACGAGTTTCTTGTTCAATTAGAACGATCATGAAGAAAGAGACCTTCTGCAGAAAATCAAAATTGCCTAGCATGTGAAACAAAGAAATTTTGGAAGATGAACTTTAAGGTTGTCTCGGTCTCGCTCCTTGGCCTCTTGCCGACACGAACTTAAAACTCCACGCCACAAGAGTAAAAAAGTTTAACCCTGGAACTTCTTACAAGATTCCATATGCTGTGATTGTAAGATGAGCTTCAGGGAGCCATAGACAGCAGACTGTTTCCCATCTTTTGGAAGAGATATCGCCAGAAACATGCGATTTCCGGGGAGATACAGACAGATATAACTATTTTTTTTTAAAAAAGTGAAGGAGAGTGTAGATAGGTGACCTCTCTCACCAGCAGCTAAAGGTTGAGGCAGTAGTGGTGGTCTAGTCAGGAGACATGTAAAAGAGATCTGCTCATCAAATGATACTCTTTAACTTAGGATTTGTTAATGGACTCCACCTGTTTTGATGCTATAGTGATGAGCTTGGATCATAACAATTGCTTCAATGTTGCGTTTAGATCTCTTTTTCGAACTGATCCTTTGTGTTTGTTAAAATGCCAGAATTAAATGCGTGAACTAATCTGAGAAGTATTCTTATGCTTATTGTTTGGATTGATTGTTGTTCAGTATAGTCGTCCTCATCGGAACTCCGAATTGTGACACTACAATCGACTGTCAAGACCTTACTGGATTCACATTAAATTGCTTGTGTATGTGTTGCCTTTCATGCATATTATCTCATATAAAAAGCAAATAAAAATCTGCCATGAGAAATGTCGGGTGTTACATAAAGTCATTGAGATTTCTTTCGCTGACTGTGCTTGCTGGCTTTGGAAGGAACTGAGAGATTTCTCATTGAAATGTTGCTGGCTCCTGGTCGGTTCTCATTGCAAGCACCAAGAAGAGTGAGGTAAAGGGATGGGGACAGCATGATTCATAGAAATAGAAATTTTTTTCTGTTATCAAACGGATTTCTATTTCAGAAATAGAAATTTTGAGTCGTTATCAAACGGGTTTTTTTACTCAGAAACTTGTCCGGGGAATAGAAATTGAGAAATTGATTTCTGGCCAGAAATCAATTTCTATTTCAGAAATTGGGTCTTCTTTTCACTTTGAAGGTTCTATTTCAAAATGGAGAGAAAACTTAAGGCAGACTATGACTTGAATAAAATCATAGACTTGATCGACCATTCAAGACTAGGTTGAAACTATTACAAGGTTGTTGACTTAAAATGAATTTTTATCCCCACATGTCACGAACAGAAGTGATGATATGAGGTAATCCTCCTTTGTCTGCCATTAAATATGACTGGCAAAGATTGAAATTTACAAGTTGTGTGTATTGGGCTCAGCCCAAAACCTAATTAGCCCACTAGTTGTGTCTTAATCTAATTGATGCCACAGACAACTCGTAGGACCAAGGAGGCCCAAAACAGAATTGTATTCCCAGAAGTTCCATGTCTTTGCTACGTTTGTGATGAGGGGGTGAGGAAAAATTATAGGAGGAAATTTCGAAATTTCACCCTTTACTTTCTCGAAGAAATTTTAAATTTTTCTGCATTTCCCAGCCAAACATTCATTTTCTCCATTTCCCTTAATTTCCCAAATGTTAAAAGGAGTAACTCTGCCATCACTAAATCTATAATGAATATAAAAAGTGATGAAGTCATATGGGAAAATTGGCCGGAAATGACTGAATTGGCACAACGTAAAAAGGTTTAGGACTAAATCGGCACCAAAAAAAGGTTTAGGACTAAATCGGCACAAAGACAAAATGTTTAAAACTTTTTTGGCACTTTCCCGGTCGAAAGTATATTAGGTCTAGGGTGAATCGGTGTGGCTGTGTTATTTATTTTAATTACCTATGCTAGTCATAATCCAGTATGTCTTTTGCAAATATAATAATTACCACATTAAAGCAGCATAATCCAAAAAATTTATCCTGTGGTTGTCGTCTCTTAAATTCAACTTATGCAAAAATTTAATGAATATGTAAGTGTAGATTTCATATTGACAATATATGACACACTTAGCATGCATTAATATAAAAAGAGCACGAAAGAGGGACGCTTGTCCGATTTAAAGTAGTTCAGCTGAAATTAGTGGCCAATCCACCCCTCAAGACCGTTCAGGAATTGTTCTGATTCCACTATATTTGAAGTTTCATACAAAAGTTGATTTATGAGGACCTATTTGGTAACTGGTCAAACAGTGTCCGATTCTATTCTTTTGTTCTGTAGAACAAAAAAAAAAGGAATAGAAATTTGTTAGGTAACTTTTTTGTTTCCGAGAATAGATTTGGAATAGAATCAAAAAATATAAAAAAAAAAATTGATTCTTTGTTCTTGAGAGTAACTCCAGAATCAAGCACATTTTCTTTTTTTCCTCTTTTCTTCTTTTTTTCTTTTCCTTTTCTTCTCATTACTTGAGCCGGTCTCTAACTAGACAAGGGCTAGCAAACTCACTGAAGTGTCGCCAAGCCCTGATGAGACTCAACCTCACCTTAGCTGAGTGAGGTCGACCTTGCCCAAATTTGGTGAGGCTAAGCTCACCCAACCATCGGTGAGGCTCGATCTCGCCCACCCACTGCGAGGTTGAGTCTTGTCGATGGCTGGACAAGCTTGGCCTCGCCAAATCTGGGCGAGCTTGACCTTGCCCTTGCCTAGCCACGGCGAGGCTCAAACTGATAAGGCTCAGTCTTGCCGGGGGCCGGCAACACTTTGATGATCAACTCAAGGAAGAAGAAAAGAAACAAAAAAAGAAGAAGAGAAAATGCAATAGAATTATTCAAAAAATTAAAAGAAATTCTAAGTTATAAAAGTATTTTGAGGATCGTACCAAATGTATTTCTATTCAGAGAATAGAAATTTTGGATAGTTATTAAATGCATTCAAATAATGAAAAATTCGTCCAAGGAATGGAATTTAAAAAAAAAAACATTTCTAAGTAGAAATTGTTCTCGAGAATAGAATGATTACTAAAAACATCTTACTAGAGCTAGCATTCCTCTACGAATAAGGTGAATCCTTTTACAAACAATTTTTCTTGCGAGAAGTTGATTTGCAAAGTGAATACAAGAATGACTTTGAAAGTATTTTCACGTACACATGTCCCAAGACGATGAGCTACCTTATTCGAAGGAAAGCAAACTCTCCTGACTAATCCCCGTCAAGGATGGTAGATCCCAAGGCGTTACTAACATTCAGGATGTCCATTCAAAAGATGGCCCAGCACTAATTAGGTTGGGTGAGCAAAATTACAATGTATATTGTAAAGCTGGGTATTTGGCCAATCCTAGCCTATTATCTTGCAATTACTTAGCCGGGTACCTAGATAGGTTTTTAGACAGGAGTCGGTTTCCACCTTGCACAAACTTAAATTACAGAAAACACATAAAAAAAATTCATAGCGATTACAAATATACAAAAGTGAGTCTTAGAATCATCAAAATTAAGTTAAGGTTGACAATCTCCCATTTCTTATGATGACAAAATCACTTTTAGAACCTCAAATTAAATCCCCCTTAACGTAATATAGGAGAAATAAATCAAGTGATTACAATTTACATCACATATAATAAAACATTATTCTATTCTCCCCCCCCCCCCCCCCCCCGGTCATAACATCAAAAAGGGTTTTAAGGTGGAATGTATCATCAAACACAAAAAAACCCATTTGTGTAACAAAGATATTTACGAAACATCAATTCAACACAAGGTTGACAATTATTAAGTACAACACAAACATATAGCAAGTTCAACATAAAACAACTTCAACATAAATTACAAATCAATCTCAATGTGAGTTTAAAACAGAGTAGGAGGAAATGGAGGCTATTCAGGAAATAAATGAGCTGAAGAAAAAATTAGGCAAAATGGGAGACCAATGTCCTGCTGAAGTTGGTGAAAAACTTGTAGCAGTTCATTTCTCACCATATGAATTACTCCCTAAAGGGAACTTAACTTGATTAGAAAGTGTCTCAACTGATGACTAATCTTGTCCTCATCCTCATTTTCATCAACTTCAACAACTCTAAGAACGCGTTAATAGTGTCCTCACCCTCCGGATTAGGGTTGGCCATCCCATCTGTTTTCTCTTATTTAAGTTCCTTGTCGCCTCTAGGTGTCCATACATTTTAGTGTGGACTCTTCAATGCATTGACCATCAGATGAAGTTTCACCCTTGAGATCACCATCAAAACCCTTTAAGGTAAAAGTAAGGGTCATCCCATCCATTAACTCCATTCCTTTTGAAACAGTGCATAATCGTCGTATCAAGCATTAAGTCACTCAGAGATACCTCAAACTCATCCTTAATCTTGAACGTCAACTTAAATCAGTCCTCACGTGCATCTATTTGAAGAAATAGGGAGCAAGCAATGCATCACAATCATATGAAGATACATACATTGACATCCAAATGTTGAATCTTAGGAAGTAATTACCTTACTTGTTCATTAATATATCATTTCTCATAGTCATGTAGGTATCAACGACAATTAATATCTCTCGAGACCAACATATAGACAGTTGGTTGCTAATTGTGTTTCTTGTTTTGTATAAGAGTGCATGGCTTGTGAAATTGTGGATAGCTGCTAGTTTCACAAGTGGGGCTTATTATTTCATTTAGGATTAGTTTCGACTTCCTAAGTCAAGCTTGTCTGCTTAAGACAAAAGTTAGAGTCAATAGTGCTCATTATTAAAAATAGCCAATCAACTATTTGCCCTTTGGTCACTAGTACCTTTTCAATTGATTTTACAATCACAAAAGTCTGCATCTAGATAAGCATGAAGAGCAAAAGATAAATTTCTCGAATGCCACGCTCTTAAAGATGATCTATCTTTAAAATATCTAAAAATATGTTTAACGGCTATCAATATATAACACTTGGCATGCGTGGATATAAAAAGACGGTAGGGAAGAGAGATGCTCAATGTATTTATACTCTTTTGGCCCATATTGCTCATAATCCACTCCCAGGACCTTCTGGGAGTATTGCCCAAACCGCTATACTTGAGGCCTAGCACAATGGTTGGTATGGTTGGTTTATATAAGAGCCAACACTCCCCTATGAACAAGGTGCAGTCTTTCTAAACAATTGCTTCCGAAAGTTTAGTCTCACGAAAAATTGATTTGCAGAGTGAATACAAAAGAGATTTTGCAAGTAATTTTCATGTACACATGCCCCAGACAATTGTTTACCCTATTTATAGGAAAACAAACTCAATTAGCACTTACTAACACTATAAATAGCTAGTTTTTCGACCATTGAAGATTCAGGTTTCCAAAAGAAATGGCCAAACACGCACTAGATTAGGTAGAAAATATTCAAATTTGAACTCAGCGTAAACAGGTATCTAGCTAGACCTTTTTTTCAAACCAAGCCAAGCCTTTTTTAACTCTTGCTAGCCTACCCATAACTGTAGAAAACATATTTAAATAGCTGAGGTTGAGACACCTGGAGTGCCATAACTTGGCACGGAGGGACACTTAAGTGCCATAACTTTAAAATGGTACACTTAAGTGCCAATATCGGAGTAAAATGAAACACTTAAGTGCCACTTCGGCGAAAATCCGGCCAAATGGCTAACGTGGCAATTTTCCGGCGAGTTTGGTCCAAAACGGCGTCGTTTTGCACGCTGACGTGGCGGAGAAAATACAAAAACGACGCCGTTTCGTGTTTACGTGTAAATAATAATATAAAAATTAATTAAATTAGATTTAAAATTAATTTTATTTAAAAAATTAAAAATTAAAAAAAATTTAAAAAAATTAAAAATTTTAAAAATTTTAAAAAATTAAGAAAAAAAAAAGTGGGTGAGGTCGAACGGGGCGGCTGAGGGCTGAGCCCTCGCCGCCGCCGCCTCCCCGCCGTCGCCGAGAAGGGCCGGCGACGGAGGGGGGAGGGTCGGCTGGGGTCGCCAGCCCCCAGCCGACTGACGGTGAGGGTTGCGAGCCCTCGCCGGATCGCGGCGAGGGCCGCGACCCTCGCGCCAGATCTGGGCGAGGGCTCGCGGGCATTCACCGCCGGTCGGCCGGCCTCGCCAACCCCTGGCCAGGGCCCGGCGACCCCGGCCAACCCTCTCCACTCCGTTGCCGGCCCTTCCCGGCGGCGGCGGTGAGGGCTCAGCCCTCAGTCGCCCCATTCGACCTCCTCCTTTTTTTTTTCTTAATTTTTTAAAATTTTTAAAATTTTCTTAATTTTTTAAAATTTTAAAATTTTTTAAATGTTTCTTAATTTTTAAAATTTTAAAATTTTTTGAATATTTTAAATAAAATTAATTTTAAATCTAATTTAATTAATTTTTATATTGTTATTTACACGTAGATACGAAACGGTGTCGTTTTTGCATTTTCTCCGCCACGTCAGCGTGCAAAACGACGCAGTTTTGGACCAAACTCGCCGGAAATCGCCACGTAAGCCATTTGGCCAGATTTTCGCCGGAGTGGCACTTAAGTGTCCCATTTAACTTCAAAACTGGCACTCAAGTGTACCATTTTAAAGTTATGGCACTTAAGTGTCCCCCAGTGCCAAATTATTGCACTTAGGCTGTACTTCTGCCTTAAATAGCTTGTAACAATTACAAATACGCAAAAGTGTGTTTTGGAATCATCAAAATTTATTTAAGGTCAACAAGTACATATTGTAAATAAAAGGTGCAACTAAAGATTATGTATTGCTATCAAAAAATTAAATTTGATAGATGTTACTTTTTAACACTTTAATCTATTATAGGAATTGGGGGAAAAAGAATACAATATGAAGAAAAACAGCCCTCGGTTGATCGTAGTGCTCGGTACCAAAAGAGAAGAACCCATCCGAAGAAAGAGACGTCCACGAAGATCACAATTGCCGAAGATTTCTTTTCTGCAGATTTTCCAGCGAGGCACCGATGCCGAACCATCCTGTCCATCTGTGAGTCACAAAGACCCGAGCCTCGCCGAGCATCATTATATCACATTGCGAGTAGCCGTTTGAAGTCCAAATTTTGTTTTTCTTCTTAATGACGCTCTCGTCTTGGGTGCCGTCTTTCTTTTTGTGCGGGCGTTGGCTTCTTCCCGCACTCCACAACGTGGTTTGGGAATTGTCCTGGATCGATTGAAGACTGCGGGAGCACTCGTTGATGCTACTGTCAAAGCTATCACCAGTGATGGATGGATGCAAGTGGGACACTTGGAAACGCCAAGGCAGCAGCGAAGGAGTTGACGGTGAAACACAGCTTTCGAGTGATGAACATGACTGAGAGAGAGACCTCCTTTCCCTTCTCTCTCGCTTTCTTCTCTCTATTGTAGCTCTATATATGTTGACCTTGACTTTTCTCCTCGGCAGCTTTTCCCTTCTTTTTGTATTGTTTTTTATTTTCTCAAAAGAATGAATGAAGAGCCCCCAAAAACCTAGAAAACGAAGACAGAAATTTTTCTCCTTTGTCTTCAATTTTTGACCTAGAAAACCGGGAAAAGCCCCTTTGGGCAGCCATATATTCAATGTGTGGCCTCCTTCCTCACTCTGTAGTGTAGCAACCTATTTATAGGTGAGTGCACTAGGGTTTTAGATCAACATCCATGAGGATTTTTTCGAATGCAATATTCCTTCACCGATTTTATTCAAGATTGTGATAGAATTTTTCTCAAATCCCAAATCTTGCAAAGATGAGCTCATAATATTTTTTGTCACACTTGCCCTATTCGATGATATTGAAAAATCCTAATCATATCCCAGAAAATTTCAAATCTCTATTTTTCACAAGATAATTTTTTGTCATACAAGAAAACGAGCTTGGACCAATTTGCAATCTTCGTGGGCTTAGTCCAACCTATCAACCTAAAGCTCAAAACCACCAATTCGAACCCATTCCTCACCATTCCAATAAATGCAAAAAATGCAAATTAAAAATAAATGCACATAAATCTATATGCTATGCAATTAATATTTATTTAGGGATAACATTAATCCATAATTTTTAATGCGATAAATGACTAAATAGGTCGCCAAAATTTAGGTGTCAACAATGTGTTTGCCTGCTTCTTTGGTTAATCTTAAGGAGTGTCGGTAGTTAGCCATGTCTTACAGACAATTGTTCGTTTCTTTCGGTTATCATGCTTGCTACAATCGAAGTGGCTGCTTTTAATTGATAAAATGTGTCTCCACAGTAAGATGTTGAAGCAAGCCTTTTGCAACTAATGCACTAATAGTGTTCTAATGCATGGTAGGTGCTTAATTTCCTTGATAATGGTACTAGTGCAGTATAATGGTTGAGCAAATAATCAATCAAATGTGGGGTTGCTCTATCCTTCATCAAACCGCATATGGATTTTTAAAAAAAAAAAATTCATGAGGGTTAGCTTTTGGTAGACGCCGTTTAGTAGGTAAGACTCAATTTTCCGTTATTGTTTTTAATAGGGTATCATATGCACAGTCTCCCAAATCTTTCATCTACTGAGATTGTGTTAGTTGGTAAGCTTAACACTTGTTTCATTTGTCTGAATTACCTTATTTAGCACCATGAGGTTTCTTTGGAGTTGAAGAATATTTGGATGATGATAATAACCAACCACAAATTTATCAAAGGTGAAGAAGTCCCATAATCCAAATAAGTAGATGTCTAAATTTTTACTATATATTTATTGCATGAAAAAAAAAAATTGAGGACTGCCCTCGGGCCCTAGCAAAAATTTCTTTTATTAAATTACATAGCGTATAAATATTAGGAGCATTTGCATTAATACTAATAGAATCTAGTTAATTTTTCAAAAACCAAAAAAAGAAGGGAAATCGCTCTTCTTTTCCCCGTGCGGGTTGGCCCATTTTCCCATTTTCCCCGAGCCCGGCCCGTGCACCATTTTCTTCCTCCTCTCCTCTCGCACGCGTTCTGCACATAACGGCGCAGGGAGAGAGATGGCAGAGCTACAGCGGTAGAGGAGGGCGTCCTAGCCACGATTCCAGAGGCGGCCCTTAGCTGGAAATGGACCTAACTCGGTCCCCAGGAGAGAGGCCGTGGAGGACGCACTCACCGGCTGATTTTCTTTTTCTTATTTTTTTCCTTAAAAAAGAAAGAAGGTGGCCGAGAGAGGGAGGACGGACGGGGGAGAGAAAGAGAGAGAGAGAGAGAGAGAGCCGGTGGCCACCGCACCTCGATTGGGCCGACGACCCGCCGACGCGTCCTTTTCCCTGCACCGAAGTCACGGAAGTTCTCGGCTCGTTTTTTCTCTTCAATTTGGGGTTAGATTTCCTGAGGATTCTGGCTCGGGACGTGCAAGGCGACCAGACGTAGTCCGATTTACCGAGTTCGCCCCTGTTCGCCGCCGCCGAGCTGGGTAGGGAACGCTGCGGGCCGCCGCCTTGTTCCTCCCCCTTCACTTGTGCTCTGTTTCCCCCCTGTTTTGTGGACGCCGGGCCGGGATTTGCGGCCGTCTGGCTCACGCGAAACCCGGCCCCGCCGGTTCCTCGTTTGGTCACAGTGTATGTCTTGAGTCGTTTGTCGAGAGTCAGGCGAGGGTTTCGGCCCCGTTTGAGCTGGGAACCCCTCTTTCCAGTTGCGCGCCTAACCTGTTCGTTAAAAGGCCTGAACCGAGCTTGTGTTGATTTTCCCTGATTTTGGTTTGTTTCCGGGCGTTTGTTGACCATTTGCCATGTTTGTGGACTTTTCCTGCATCCGTGAAGTGGTAGCCGCCGCACGTTGGTGGCTCAAGGTGATGGCCGATGGTGCCATGGCGTTTGCGAGTGAGAGATGCTGCAGTGGTGACTGGTAACAATGTTCGAGTGTGGTTGACCAACTACGGAGGTCCGGTGAATGAGTGTGTTCGGCAGACTGTGAAAGGAGGTGCTTTGGTCTCAAGTCTTGGTGTTGCTTTTGGAAGAGTTGGGCTTGGTCAAGTTTAATGAATTTTGGGCCTAGATAGGTTTTGTGGGCTTGGGCATATTTTGGGTCATTAAGTTTGGGTTTGACTCGGCCTTGGAGATGTGGGGCTTGTCTGGAATTAGTGGACGTTGGGCTCAAGTTGAAGCTAGGCAAATACGGGCTGATTTTGACACTTAGTGAACTTGGGCTGGAAATTGGGAAGGTGGGCTTGGGGCTTAGGAGGCTCGGGCTAGGTGAAAAAAAGAGAAGAGCTGGTTGGGCTTGGGGAGGTTGACCCCGATCATGACCGAAACCCAACCCGGGGGTGAAGCCCCGGTCCAGCCTTTGCCCGAACCGGGCGCTAGGACCCGACCCGGGTCCCTTTTTCAGATTAAAAATTCATTTAATAATATATACTTAATTAAAAATAAGAAGGTGCAACTAAGATTTGGAAGTATTGCCCAATCCATTATACTTGAAGCCTCATGCAGAGGTTGGTTTATATTAAAGTCGACATTCCTCTATGAACAAGAGAGATTTTGTGAGCAATTTTCTTGTACACATGCCTAGGACTATGGTTTACCCTATTTTGCATGAAAACAGACTCGATTAGCATTACTAACACTTCAAACAGCTAGTTATACAACCATTGAGGATTCAGGTTTTCGAAAGAAATGGCTACACCCACTAGATTTTTTTTCTTTTTGGTCGGTAGACACCCACTAGATTGGGTAGGCGACATTCAAATTTGAATTCAAGATAGATGGTATCCCGCCAGACCTATTTTCAAACCATGTCAAGCCTTCCTTAACTCTTGCCAGCCTACGCAAAATTGTAGAAAACATATCCAAATAGCTTGTAACAATTATAAATATGCAAAAGTGTGTTTTGAAGTCATCAAAATTTATATAAGGTCAACAGTGGCAAATTGTAACGAAAAGGTGCGACTAAAGATTATGTATGGCTATCAAAAAATTATATATGATAGATGTTACTTTTTAATTCTTTAATCAATTATAGGAATTGAGGAAAAAATAATATAATATGTTAAAATAATATATCAGGTAACAACTAAGGGTTTTGTGGTGGCTTGTGTGAGCTTTATCTTCCTAAGGAGTAATGATATTAGGGAAGAAAAAACAATGATAGAAGAGCCCGGATATGACTATCCTACCAAAAT
The DNA here is from genome assembly GCA_028830015.1 of Eucalyptus grandis x Eucalyptus urophylla. Taxonomy (NCBI): domain Eukaryota; kingdom Viridiplantae; phylum Streptophyta; class Magnoliopsida; order Myrtales; family Myrtaceae; genus Eucalyptus; species Eucalyptus grandis x Eucalyptus urophylla. The sequence goes on along the minus strand of CM054188.1, from coordinate 30,395,550 downwards.
TTGTTGATAAGATTAGGTTTTTCAGAACATTTAGCTTCATTAAATCTTATGAATCAGAAATTTTAATATCCATATTTTTAACATGGTTAATATTAGGATCTTGTAGCTAATCAATATGATGCCTTTATTGAAATATATAACATAGTTATGAGGAGTAGATGTACCCTGATTACTTAGGATGTCATCATCATCCCATTCAATTTTGACTGGTGAACATGATGCGCCAATCTTTTTCACTCTAAATACTAGTGTGAGATTTTCTTTATTTACCGCATCTCACATGTGCACTAAACATTCTTCTTCTCACATCCAAGTTTAGTCCATGGCCAACCATTGCCAATTGATACATGAAATTCTCTTTTGAGAATCAAAGAATATTTGTTTTTATCCCCAATGTTAGATGTGGCATTCTTCGGCCTCGTACGTACACTAAATAAAGGAGCACTTTAAAATGTATTTAATAATGCCAAAAAAAAGAAGAAGAAGCAAAATCTTTAACAAACAAAGAATCTTTAGTGGACCATAAATTAGTTATCATTAGCGACTTTAACACATTTCTTTTTTTCTCTTCTTTTTTTTATGCTTTTGGAAGGGAAGTGATCCCGACAAGCACTTAAATGATTTAAATTTATTTGTTGTGAAAAGGGCTCGATTAACTAAGAGATGCTTCGTGCGAGTCCATATAGTCAAATAAAAGAGGCTTGTTACAATTATGACAATAGTGAAAGTTTCTAGCTATAATCCATCCATTAGCTAGATATTTTCAATGACAAGAGTATTCAATTAATAAAATATGGCGATGAAGAAAATTTTACTTAGGACCTCAGGATTATGTTTTTTACTAATCATAGCTTAAACAAAAGATATGTTAGTCTCTTTCCACGAGAAAGGGGAATCTTATGGCATGTTCACGTGAATTATTGCTTGTTAATCAACACTCGTCTTATTTTATGGGACCACACCCCACCAAAATTTCCACAAAGCAAGGTCATTAGAGAACAATGCCTTTTGGTTGAGTTGAAGAAAATAATTCAAAGCATACTATTCATTAGCTTTCAAAAGTTGCTAGTAAAAGAGCTGATTAGTTGGCTCTTCATGAATAGAGTTAATACCACGAAAAATTTCAAACTGGTATATCTATAACAAATTTACCCTAAACTAATTTTTTGACCAACAAAAATCCTAAATTAATATACCTTTGACAAATTAACTCCAAACTGGGACACTTGTGAAAAATTTACTCTTTATTAGTTTCCGTTAATTTTTACTAATCAAATTACTGAATTGGATGATATGTAATAACAGTTGTACTAATTTTGTGATTTTTTATGGTGCTAATCCAATTTAACAGATGATATATTTCTCACAAATGTACCAATTTTGGGTTTTTTGCAGTCAAAAAAATTAATTTGAGGTAAATTTGTCACAAATGTACTAGTTTAGGGTTTCTTTTGTAGTTATTTAGAGTAAATTTGTTACAGGGCACCTATTTGGGATTTTTAGAGGTCAAAAGATTAGTTTGAGGTAAATTTATCATAAATATATCATTTTAGGGTTTTTCATGGTATTAACCCTAAATAATAATATCATTTAAAAATTAATTTCTAGTATGAACGCCTTGACTCTAACATGAGTATCGATTCTTGTTTGGTCAAAGATAAGTGTTGATTAAAATGTCTTTTAGCAACCAATTATTTGAGACTTGTCTATTGGCAAAAGACCAATTTGAGACCATATTTCTTCGATCATTAAAGGTTGGCCATAGCATTAATTGGTTTTAAAGTTTGCTTATGCTATCCAATTGGTCCCTCTACAAGTTCCAATTGCAGAGATATGGTGATTCTTTGACTTGGTTATGCTTCATAACTCTCTTTCTTGATGAAACGTCTATCCTACCTAGCAAGTACTGGTATGCAACTTTCAAAGTGTTTTGAGAAATGAAGTTTTCCTCCACATTCAATCCCCAATAGATTACACTACGGATTTATTGGACTTTTAGGTAACATGAACATAAACTTTCCTATTTTTCTTTGGGAAAAAAAAAAACGCTTTCAAAAAGTATTTGATAAGTCCCAATGTACATAAATTAGGTGATTGCATGTCATTTGGGTTAAGCAACTTTAAAAATTCAACTACCCCAATAGAAAGAAATTTGATAAAGAAAAGTTAGAATTTTAATTTTCTTTTATTTAGGAAAGAAGAGATTCCCACAGAGGCCGTAAAATATTGTAATAACATCATAAATATAGCAAGTATTTATATACACTGGAGGGACAAAAATGTCCCCACCTTTCGACTGTCCTAAAACAAGCACGCGCTCTTAATTGAGGGACCAAATGACCACCAGTATTTTTTACGTCTAGATGAGCCTGCGTGCCAATTATGAATGGCATTTTATGGTAAGCTGACGTGTCGTTCTTTATTCTTGAAAAAGTAAAAAAAAAAATTTCAATTAAAAATTTTATACTCAAACAAAATAATTTTTATCAAAGAGAGAAGGGGGAAAATAGAAATAGAGGGGAAGGGGGCGTGTCCGGTGGTGGTGGCGACGCCACTGTCAACGTAACCATGGCCGCAACCATTGTCATGTCGCCCTCAGTGCTCTTTCCAAATTCGATGCCCGACTCCATTATTAGTTTCCTCGCGGAACATAATCAGAAATGGCAACCATGGAGAAAGCACCATTGGCGACGTGGCTTAAGAAAGGGTCTCTAGTCTTGTCTTGCTCGGCCTCACCATCTTAGTACTCGGCAAAAGAAAAATAAAGACCGCAATCACAATCCCGCTAATATGGTGTTGGTGATCACCATCGACATCGCTTGCAAGCCTTGCCTCGACATGGGCGGGGAAGCCATCAACCAATCTCTTGACCTTGATTACCACCCCCAACGACCAATCTCTTACCATTCTCTTGCCTCTTTGAGTGACCACCCTAACCCTAACCTCGTGGATTCAAATATGAAGTGTATCGATGGTAGCTCCTTTGTGTATTTTGAAACCAACAAATCCATGCTCTATGTTGTAGGTTTCAGATTCATAATATCTTTTTTTCAATTCAACCATTCCTCTTCACTTTGGCCATGAGGTTGGTGTTTCCTTTCCGGTAGCACTAATGTACTATCAGATGTAGAATTATAATCTTAGTACGACATTGATAAAGTTGGCACTGATACCATAAATGGGTTATGATAAGGACTAATAATTCGAGATGAGTATACCTATAGTCTCCCAACAGCATTAATTTATATCATGAGACTCAGGTGTCGGAAATTTTTTGGTCAACATAAAAAGGACAATAATACAAATCACTGTAGCCAAATGTAATGGCGGACAAAAATAAAAGCACACTAATTACGATAATGTCAAATCATCTTGAATTATTTATCGAGGATCAACATCGCCAACCTTTGTCAACCATCGCTACCAATTGTCCATATCCATGAGCACTTTTTGAGCTGTAGAAAAAGGACAATAATACAAATCACTGTAGCCAAATGTAGTGGCCGACAAAAGTAAAAGCACACATAGTATGATAATGTCAAATCCTCCTGTGTCATTTTTCGGGGATCAACATTGCCAAGCTTTGCCAACCATTGTTGCCAATTGTCCATATTTATGAGCACTTTTTGATTGATAGAAAAAGAACAATAAAGCAAATCACTGTAGCCAAATGTAATGGCCGACAAAAATAAAAAGCACACTAAGTGCGATCATGTCAAATCCTCTAGAGTCATTTTTTGGGGATCAACATCACCAAACTTTGCCAACCGTCGCTGTCAATTGTCCATACTCATGAGCACTTGTTGATTGATAGAAAAAGGACAATAATGCAAATCACTGTAGCCAAATGTAATGTTCGATGAAAATAAAAGAACACTAAGCACGATAATGTTAAATCTTCATGAATTATTTTTCTGGGATCAACATCACCAAGCTTTGCCCACCATCGTTGCTAGTTCTCCATATTCATACGCTTGTATCGCTATGAATCCTAGAACGGAAGATTCTTGTCTTATTCAAATTATCATAGAAGTTAGTCTTAAATGCAAAAGGCTAAGGGGATTACATACTTGTACACGCCTTAATAAGGCAACCACATTGGCAAATGCAAGATGATTTCTCTCTACAAATTGAAAGGAAGAAAAAGAAGGAAAATGCGACATTTGTTTGTTTTTTCTTTTCTCTTTGATAAAAATCATTTCCTTTTGAATTTAAGATCATTAATTTTATTTGTTTTGAAACTTTTCAATAATTAAAAAGGTCATGTAAGCTCATCACCGAAGCGCTGTGGGCCCCGTAAACTAGTTGAAAAAGATTATACTGGTCATTTTCGTTTAGTCCTTGCCTTTTAGGGGATAATTGAAAAGTGAGGTTATTTTTATTCTTTGATAAAATACATGAGTTTTATGAGATTTGCCCCGCCTGTCGTGTCAAAACTTCAAAATACGCTACAGCGGCAGCCCACCATGGCCACTAGGCCCCAGTGCTCTTCATAGGAAGTTGCTATTTCCAAGTCGCGATGGCATGGTCGATAAAAATAAATGAAAAAGAAACGAAGTGTCATCTCTTTCCGCGCTATGGAGAACCACGAAAGACAATGCGGTCATCCCCTTCACCAAGTCCGAAACGACTGAATCCATCTGTGCTTGTGTCATTATACGTGCCATCAACTCTTGTTTCCCATTCACCCTCTCTCTTGCTAGCATGATTTGCGACTTAAAAATTATAGGCACACTTGAGAAACTAGCAAGTCTCTGCCCACAATTCAGCCAATTACAATTGATAGGAAAAAAAATTGATTTTTACTCATTGCACATCATTTAAGTGTGAATTCACACTTAATATTTTTAAAATGATCATTTCATATATCGTTTTTATTACTTCATTTTTTATGTTCAAATGGTTGTTATAAAGGTCGGACCAGTTGAATTGGTGGAATTGCACACTAGCCCTTAGTTCGATTCAAGCTTCGGTACAATTTTCAAAACATTGCCTATAATTGGAGACTGAAATAGTGGACTAAAAGTCATCGGTGTCTTGAAAGATGGGCATGTGGAAATCTTTAATTAAGGCCCTCACCTTTGATTTATATATCTATTCATTTTTAATGTATGATGGGGCTCTTAATTTATTAAATTCCATCTGGTGTATGCATAGATTATAACAATGGGAATTTGGATATCGTTGCTCTAAACCCACTTCCTCCTTTTTTTATGCGAGAGGATCCAGAAAAAAATTAACGTTCAAACATATGGAGGGAGGGAGGGAGGGAGGGAGGGAGGGAGAGTCCTATGGAAACAGGTGCTAAAAAAAACTTCCTCAATTTGATAACAAAGAGTAAAAAAAACAAAAAAAAAAAGCAAAAAAAAAAAAATTACACTATCTTTTATAAAGAGCTATTATTTTACCCCTCCTTAAATGAAGGAAACTTTCTCGGCCCATGCCTTGAGTTGATGGATTATAAATTATAGACATCACACCCATACAAAGATAAATATGAATGATATCCATGTTATCCTAACTTAATGCTTGTATTTATTACTATATTATCTAACTAGCAAGGGCCCAACTTGTCGAGACTATAGCTATCTCACAATCACATGTGATAATTAATTATAAAACAAATGTTGGAAATTATAGCCAAACTTTCCGCTTGATTATTCTATACAGCATACTTTAAAGGCATCATCCTTGATATTCTAATATAGATCAATACATATCCAGTTATAATAAAAAACTTATTTAACTAAAAAAACAAATTGCTTAAAACAAGAGATTATATAAAGCATCATTGAGCTCTAGGTGATATCATCCGAATCATAATAAATCGCCTATAACCTCAAGTTATCTTGATAAGTAGTACCTCACTTCACTAATGTTGTCTATCGTGAAATAAGGGATGAGCATGGTCGTAGACATATCTCCTAATTCTTTAGTGAAAAATCAATGTTCTCATCACATATACAAAATCAGGGACAAATTTAATGATATTTATCCAAGTAGGATTTCTAAAGTTGACATTTGATAGAAAATTAAAAGAGAAAATCAAAATACAAATTAAAATTTTAATCAAAATCTATTAAATCCATCTAACCATGTGCCAAAAAAATAAAAAAAATAAAAAAATTGCGTGAAGAGCAACAGATGGCTCCAAGGTTCCTTAGTGGAGATTCGACAGAGTGCGAATTTATGTGAAGCTATGTGCGGAGAAAAATAAAAGATTGTACTAGAAGCACCCACACGATTCCATTCTTCATTCCACCTATTAAAAAAGAAACAATAAGAATAATTAAAAAATGAAAATTGTGAAGTTATCCCTATTAGTGATTCCCTATCAAAATTGGTTGGAACAATTAAATTAGTAAATGATTTGGTTGAATTAACACAAGTACAATAAGTTGAGATTTTTTTTTTTTGTAATTTTCCTATTATAAATTACTTCATGCTAACATGAATCAAGCCAACATGTAAACCCCAGGCTCCTACAAATTGCTTAGCTCTTCACTCTCATGGTGACTGAGAGTCAAATTGACATAAACCTTACCCATCAACTATTAAAAGACGCGTGTCACAGGCCCATGACACACGAGTCAAGTACCAAAGGTCATCCAAGCTTCTTCCAAAATATTTCTACAAAATTTCAAACACAATACGGCTTTAGCAAAATTTCTCAATCAATCCATCATTTTGAAAGCATAACTATTCAACATCTCGTAAAAGTTGCTAGTAAAGGAGATGATTATGTGGCTCTTAAAGAATAGCATAATGCAAAAGTTGATTGTCAGTATGAACAACTTGACTATATAATTAGCATCGACAATTTTTTGGCCAAAAACTTAGGCGTTGGTTGAACCGTTTATTAGCAAAAGACCAATTATCCTTGAAGTGTTTGGAGGAGGGTATTCTTGCCAATCTAGATGAAGGGATTGATTGCTGGTCTTGGACAAAAGGTGAGGGTTAAAGAAAGTAAATTTGACTCATTGGAGAGACGTAATTCATCACAAGATTTCGTATGTCCCGAGCACATCTAATTTGTCCTTCGGGGTAAAAAAAAAAAAAAGTGGTTTCCACCACGAGCACCTTGCAAAAGTTGCCACATAAAAGAGATAGACAATTTCCACTATCAACACCTTGACTCTAACACTAAGTATCGATTATTTCATTTAGTGGGGGCAGGAAGAGCCCTTTTTCACTTTGATTTGTGTGGCGAGCCGGTCCAATTACAAAGACAAATAGCAAAGTATCTTTAGAGTCTGCAGTGGGGGATATTCTTGCCAATTCATTTTTAGTTTATTACATATGGTTTAATTATTATATAAGGAGCTTGTCGAAATTTTATATGATAAACATAACATTAATTGGAAAAATTGATAGTATAATATGATTATCATATCAGCAATGAATGGATCTTTACAAAATATTTGATACAACATGTAAATAGGTGAGAGTTTTAGGACTTCACATATTTCCTATCACTTTATTGCTGATGAAGAGAATTCCGACCATTTTATAACTGTTGAGAATAAATTTTGATGTAAGAAACACAGGAAGCTTATGAATGAGTTTTTGAAGGCGTTTTGGTATTATATCTTAAAAATTATTACAATAAATAATCTAATTAGCTCGTATTTTACCAATTAAAAAACATTAAAATTATACAAATCAATAAATCAACGAAAAAAGTTGCCCATGATTGCAAAAATGTTAGAAAACAAAAACACGTGTCTTGTGTCTTGATATTGCTTCACCAACTAAAATGAGATCCATAAATATTAAATTAGCATCTAATATACCTTGCTACATTTAGTGATAATAACTAAGATTTCAATGGCTTCCTCCCTCTCCCTCTCCCTCTCCCTCTCTCTCTCTCTTTCTCGGTTTGTGTTTTTTTTTTTTTTTAGTTTTCTAATAATTTTATCCCAGTCAACAAAAAAATTATATCTCATCTCTAATTCATTCGTTCTTCTTTCACGTGACACCAATGGTAAAGACAATAGCATTTCAATTTGCAATTATAATGGAAGGACTTACCTGAATAAAAAAGGCATATAGTTTAAGGATTACTTTGGTCAAAAAGAAGTATAGGAATGACATTGAATGTATCAAAAATAGCACAGCATTGATGGTTCCAAAATCCCTAAATTTTCCACACAAAGTCGAGATAGTTGTCCAAGAAGTTTCGTTTTACGTGAGGCACGTGGCCTAGTGGCTGGCCGGTAAATTGTTGTGGGGACATGAGACCGGCTTCAAAGTGATGTGTTGAGAAAGTGGTGATTTAACCACGGTGAAAGCAAAATAAAGTTATGCAAAGTGTTTAAAGTGGTGATTTAACCCCGGTAAAAGCAAATTAAAGTTGTGCGTTGATCAAGCCATGATATTTTATCACCTTGTTTTGTTTGTCTTCATCCTATGTTCACTTGTAATTATTTATTTGGGCAAGTTGGACAAAACCACGTCGATGAATTCTGTCCTCATTATTAAATATCCCATTCACTTTTATTTGCGTGGCCCGTGAGCCAATTACAAAGAGAACCAGCAAAATATCCTGAAGTGTATAGGACGGGTATTCCTCTTGCCAATTTAGAGGAAGGAATTTTTTTGGTGGTGTTCGGACAAAGGGCGAGGATTAAAGAAGTAAATTTGCCTCATATAAAGAAATGCAATCCACCGCAAGATTTCGTATTTCCCGAGCGCATCTGGTTCATCTTGTGGGGCAAGAAAAAAAGTAAAGCCTTGTTTAAGGGCAAGAAGGGCTTGTGCTTGAAGAGGAGAGCCGCACCGCATCTCTGCTTCGCTTGTCTTGAGATAAGCACACCACGCCAATCACGGGAGATCACCCTTCTATTATGAAACAGAGCGTTTGGAATGAAATGCTAGAGGGAAATCCGCATAAAGAGATTTGGCAACCGATCGTCTTATCATTTTGAGTACTCTAGCATCTTTTATTAAACTATTCATGCGCTGCGCTCTTTCGCCCGCTTTTCATGATTTGAAATTTTGAAGATATAATTGGGATTCATTTATTAATGTCCATACCAGATTACGACATTTGGGTTATTACCATATTTCAGACTTCTCTCATTGCGAAATGAGATTTCTACTAGCATTTGAGAGAGAGAGAGAGAGAGTAGTTTCGATTCAAATTCTAAGTAACCCAAGTTTCGAATCTTAATGAGATCTTAAATTACCAAAGAAGTTTTAGCAATCAGATGATGATTATATTGTCTTTGATAATGATCCAATGACATCTAGTCCAATCACTTCAACACGCTTTTCTCTCGTTTTTTATTGGACGGTATTATATGTAGAGTAAGAGACACTAATCATCGACATACGTGGAATATCTTGGTTTGAATTTAGGTTCAACCCAACCAGGTAAGACTCAATTAGAACAAATGTTGGTATCTTTTTCTTCTTGTTCTTCGTTTAAAGAAAAATTTCAACAGCTTATCTAAAAACTCAATTTTTGGTCTTCTTATTGGCAGCTTAATTTGTGGCTTAAAAACAATATGCAAATTTGAAAAATTTAAAATTCTCTACTCACTTTCATTTAGACAATTCAGGCAATTACAATTGATATAAAAAAAAAATTGATTTTTACTCATTGTAGAATGCCAACATGTGAATTCACACGTAGGATTTTCAAAATTATCATACATATATTGTTTATTTTTCTTACTTCATTCTTTATATTTAAATAGTCGCTATAAAGGTCCGTTCGGTTGAACCGGTGGAATTGCGTACTGCGCTCACTCCTACTTAACCTCCTGTAACATTTTCAAAAAATTGCCTATAATTAGAGACCGGAATGGTGGACTAAAAGTCATAAGTTTTTTCTTGAAAGATGGGTATGTGGAAATCTTTAATTAAGGTTGTCACCTTTGATTCATATATCTATCCATTTTTTTTTTTTTATGGATGACCATGCTCTTAATTTATTAATATTTCATCTAGTTTATTCGAAGAGAAGTGCGAGTGTATATATAGATTACGCAAATGGAAAATTGGATATCATTGCTCTAAATCCGCTTCCTCCTTTTCCCAAGCGGAGGATCCATGCAAAAAGTTGACGGTTCAAACATATTGAAAGACTCTTTTCCCATCGCATTCTTCAACTTTCAACCATCAGGGAGGGTTTGAGTTAGTCTCACCCTCGCCTCTCTCTTTTATTGACTTTGTTTGCATTTTATTGTTATTTTCTTACTTGTTCTTCTCTCTTGATTTAGATTTGGGAACTCTCTTCTCCCGATCTAATTCTTGATTTGAGAGTTTGAATTATCTCAATCTAATTTTAGATTTGGAGGTTATCCTCTCCCGATTTAGATTTGGGAGTTTAATAAATACGCTTTTGGAGATTTGATGCCACTTTGCTCTATTCGTGTATAGGTGCTTTATCTCCAGTCTTAATGATGATCATAGGAGTTTTAGTGTCTCGCTGAATTACAAATATTTACTTCTCCACATGTTAGATCTGTGTTTGTTTAACCTATTTTGCTTGTCTCTATACAATGATGGTGTAGAGGAACCCAAGCCAAGGCATGCACGATCAACTGGTAATGCCGTAATTATAGGAGGAGGAATTTCTAGTGTGTGCTCATTATGGACAAAGACACGAAATTCAGTTATCGGCCGTCAATTTTGTTTGACAAATCCGTTCATGTGAAATAAGTTTGTGCTTAACTTTGCTAGTACTCCGTCAATTCTCCTCATGTTCTGGATTTAGCTTTGTTTTTCAATATTCGTACTCTGTTTTGATTTGCTTTATCATGAAAATTAAATACTTATGCATCCTTTTGAGTAATGAATACAATTTTCTTTCGACAAATATATATATATATATATATATATATATATATATATATATATATATATATATTGAGAGAGAGAGAGAGAGAACTATGCTAACACATGCTAAGAAAACTTCCTCAATTTAATGACAAAAGAGAAAATAAAATTTGTTATATTTTATGCAATGGGCTATAATTTTCCCATCCTTAATTGAAAAAACTTTCTCAGAACATATCTTTGCTCAGTGGATTACAAATTATGAACATAACATACATGTAAAGATCAATGTGGATGATGTCCATGTTATCCTAACTTAATGCTTGTATTTATTACTAAATTATCTAACTAGAAAAGGACCAACTCATCAAGACTCCATCTATCTCACAATTTCATGTCATAACTGATGATAAAACAAAACCTGGAAATTGTAGCCCAAATTTCAGCTTGGTTATTCTATACAACATATTTTGTCATCATTTCTAGATCAAGGTATCATCCTCGATACTTTAATATAGATTGATACATATCTACTTACAGTTATAAATTTGTCTAACTAAAAGAAAAAAAAAGGCTTATCTTCTCCATGAAGAAGAGGTTATAGTAAGTATCGTTGAGCTCTAAGTGATATTATCTAGACATTAGCGAATCATCTATAACCTCAAGTTATCTCGATAAGTAGTACCACGAGGGATGAGCATGGATGTAGACACATCTCCTAATTTTTTTTTTTAGTGAGAAATTAATTTTCTTCATCACATTTACAAAATCAGGGACAAATTTAATGACCCATGTAGATTTGTTAAGTTGACATGTGAGAGAAATTTAAAAGGGATAGTCCGTTTTAACAAAAGACAGATTAAAATTTTGATCAAAATCTATTAAATCCAACCAACCATGTGCCAAAATCCTAAATAAGAAATTGCGTAAAGAGCAACGGGCCGCTCCGATGTTCCTTACCTCGCTCACAAAGTACACGAAGTGGAGATTCAACAGAGTTCCAAATTCTGTGAAGCGAAGTTTTAAGAAAAATAAAAATAATGGACAAGAAGCACCACACAACTCCATCAGTCATTCCACATATTAAAAAAGAAATAACAATAAATAAATAAATAAATAATAAAAATTGTAGAAATTATTTATGCTAACATTGATCATGTTACATAGAACGACTGACACTAACTAAATTGCCTTGTCAGCAATTTCCTTTTAGAATTTGCTGAAATGACTAAATTTACAAATGATAAAAAGGTTTAGGACACATTAACCAAATTAAAATATTTATGATTGAACTAACATAAGTATTATAAGTTTAGTTTCTTTTTTTAATAAGTTTCCTATTATTAATGACTTCAGGAATCAAGGCAAAATAAGAACCTTGCACTCCTACAAATTGCCTAGCTCTTCCCTTTCATAATGACCGAGAGTCAAATCCAACATCGGTCTTTTCCATCAACTTATTAAAAAATGCATGTGTTAGGACTGGCCCGTGACACATGCATCAAGTGTCAAAGGTCATCCAAGCTTCTTCTGAGATATTTCCATAGAGTTTCGAACACGGCATTGTTTTAGCAAAAATTCTCAATCAATCCATCATTTTCAAAGTATAACTATTCGACATCTTGTCCCTAAAGGATGGCATCATGCAAAAGTTTATTTCCAATACAAATGACTTGACTCTAATGTATATCGATTCTTTTTTTACCAGAGACCTCGGGGATTGTTAACGTGCCTCTAAGCAGAAAATTATCATTGAAGTCCTTGGGGGTGGGTATACGTGCCAATCTAGAGGAAGGGATTGATTTATCCTTTGGGGCAAGAGAAAAAGTGGCTTCACTGCGAACACCTCGTAAAGGTTGCCAAGTAAAGGAGGTGATAATTTCCACTATCCACACCTTGACCCTGACATAAAGTATCGATTATTTCATTTAGTGGGAGCAGGGAGAGACCCTTTTTCGCTTGATTTGTGGGGTCACCTGATCCAATCACGAGGACAACTGATTGTCATTGGATTCTACGGTGGGGGCATTCTTGTCGGTTCATAATTTGCTTTCCCTTCAGTCGTTACCTCTTTTTCACTGCTATTTTGTTTTATGTTTGTCATCTCTTTGCAAATTGAAAGGAAGAAAGAGAAGGAAAATGTAACATTTGCTTTAGATTCTGTTAATTTCTTTTTCGCCTTTAACAAAAATCATTTTAATTTGAGTTTAACATCATTAACTTTGCTTTTCTTTTTACTTTTTCAGTAAAAAAAAAAAATGTCATATCAACTTAATACGTAAGTGCTATTTGACACGTGGACTCATTTAGATGGAAAAATAATAATGACCGTTTTTGTCCATTAAAAAAGAGTGTGTGCTTTTCTTGAAAATGACATCAAATTTATCTTCAAACATAAATGTATCATCTTTTTTTCCTAGATTTGGCCCACCAGTTATATGAGAACTTCAAATGACACTCCAACCCTACGTGGCCACTAAGCCCAGCGCTCTTTAGCAACTTGCTATGTTTATGTCGTGATAGCACATGCTCAGAGAAAACAAAAGGAAAAGGACAAGAAATACCGTGTTTTTCCACCCCACCGAGAATAAAGGAAGAAAGATAGACGTTGAGGTCGTTGCCTTGTTTGGTTTGTCATTGTCCGATGGTCTTTTGCAATGGTTTTATCTGGGCAAGTCGGCAGAATTACAGTGATGAATTCTGTCCTCATCATTTCCCGACTAATCATTTTCTTAGATTCAATTCATTTCACAGAAAATAACTTTCAAAAAGCTTTTTTTTTTTTTTTTTTGGATTTTATAACGTTCGTTTCACCTAAAATAAACTAATCAAAGAAAATATTTTCTATTATTGTAAAAAACATTTTCAAAAATGAGGAAAATGTTTTTCATTTTTGAACTTCTTCTACCTAACTTTCTTTTACTAATGCATTTTCATTTTATTATTATTATTTTTTTAAATCGATTTTTTTTTTCTTATCTTTCTTTCATTTTCATCTTCTTTCTTGGCCTTCGCCGGTCACCAGCCATAGCAAAGGCCGGCGGTCAGCAAGGCTCATGGTCGCTAGATTCTAGCGAGGTTGAGGCTCACCTTGCCGATTTGGCAAAGCTAAACTCACTTGGCTCAGGCGAGCTTGGTCCTTGCCAGATCCAATGAGCTAGGCAAGGCTTGGGCCTAGCCCGAGCTCGCCAAAGGTTCGTCGGATTCTAGCGAGCTGCAAGCTCGCCGACCTTGGGCAAAGCTCGAGCTTGCCTAGATCGGGTGACCTGCAAGCTCGTCGGCCTTGGCAAAGCTCGAGCTTGCTGGATCTGGCAATGCGCATCTTGGTCAACCATTGGGTACCTAGCTATCATCAAGCACGTGGCGGTGGAGGAAGAGGGAGGAAGGAAAAGATAAAGGAAAAAAGAAAATAAATATAAAAATTAAAGATAATGAAAATTCATTTTTAAAATAAAATAATTAAAATTTAATTTTTAAAAATATATAAAAAAATTAAATTAAAATTTTTGGTCAATTAAAAATATAAAAATTCAATTTTTCTGGTAAATTTTTTTCCTTAAAAATCAAATCAAATAATGAATGGTGAAAAAGATTTTCCATTCAAATTTCATGTTTCAGTCAAACATTAAAAAATATAGCTATTTTATTGGAAAATGGCTTCTCGGAAAATATTTTTCAGAATTGTGATATTTTTCCACGAAACGAATGGATCCTTAACGGCAAGCCATTTGTAATTCTCAAGTCAAAAAGTAGAGTCAGTAGTGCTCATTATAAAAATGGCCAACCAAGCGCCTGCCCTCTAGACGTATTGGTTCAAATACATTCTCGGCAATTATATGTGTCATTGGTCCATCGCAAGAACTGAGCAAAGATTCCCTTCATCCTCTAGTCATTCCAAGTCGAATTTGAAGGTACCGTGACATCTCCCTCGATTACATTTTTTTCATAAAATGAATTTTCAGTTCCCTGCTGTTTCCTTCCCCCAGAGTGTCCACTTGTTTTTGCGTGGTGCCGATATTTCCTCTTATATTCTAGTGTCATCGGGAGTGCTTTTGGCCTGCGGTCCTCTTTCATCCATCTTCACAGACAAGCTAGTAGCCATGAGATTATCTTCACAGACAAGCTAGTAGCCAAGAAATCTCAGTTCCTCTTGCATTCTTACGTTGAAGCCACTCCTGGTACGTGCCATCAGTGCTTGTTTCACTTTCGCCCTCTTTGTTTAGTTATCTGGTTCTATTGATTAAACCCAATAAACCTAAAAAAGGGAAGAGGAAACAAAAATGGGTGAAAGAACTGCAACTGATCAAACCCTAATAAACATAAGGCACCCTTTTTTTTAAAGGTGGTTTTGTGAAAATCTTTAATTAAGGACCCTACCTTAAGTTCATATATCTATAGATAAGATTTGGTTGATGGACGACTTCACTCTTAATTCATTAAAATTCCATCTGCTTTATTTGAAGAAATTATTGCTTCGGCTCTTACAATTATGTTTTATCTTATACGAATCATAGCTTAAAAAAAGAAATATTAGTCTCTTTCCACAAATTGTAAGTGAGAAAGTGTCAAGCTCATGCGAATTATTGCTTATTAATCAAAACAGGTCCTTCTTACATGCAAATGGTTTGAAGAAAATAATTCGAGGCATGCCATTCAACATCTTGTCAAAATTGCTAGTACAAGCGATGGCTATGGGTCTCTCTAGAAAAGTATCGATTCTCTTTCAGATAAAGACCTAAGTATTGATTAAATTGTCTTTTAACCAGAACCAATCATTTGAGAGCGTCTATTAGCATGAGACCATATTTCTTCCTGTCGATGAAAGGTTGATCATAGCATTAATTGGTAGTCTCCTTATGATATCCAATTTGCCAACCCACAAGCTCCAATTGCAACAATACGGTGATATTTTTTGCTTGATTATGCCTCAAAACTTCTTTCTCGAGGAAAGCTTTCTCCCATCTAACGAGTGCTGGTGTTGCAGCTATTATTGAAGCGTTTCGTGAAATCATGGTTTTTTCCACATTCAATCCTGAATAGATTATGCAGTAAATTTGTTCAACCTTTAGGAACCTTTAACTCAAATTTTCCTTTTTCTTCTTCCTATAAAAATGTTTATAAAAACTATTTGATAAGTCTCGATGTGCATCTTTGTGATTTACGTGCATTTATGTGAATTAGTTGGCTTTAAAAAGTTCAGCTACTCCATGATTTCATTTAATAAAAGAAAAAAAATGCTTCATAAGGAAAAATCAACTATTTCATTTTCTTTTATTTAGGACAAGAAGGTGCCTAACATGAAAATTCCTAGTTTGTAAAATATTGTACACACATATGTATGTATATCAAAAAGACAAAAATGACCAAACTCTCAAATGTCCAAAAAAAAATGTACTTACTCTTACTCGAATGTCTACCGTTATTTTTTTTCCATCCAAATGAACTTCGTGGCAAATGTGACAAACGGCTCTTAGATGTAAGCTGGCATGTCTTTTTTATTATTAAAAAAGTAAAATAATAATTTTATACTCAAAATAAATTGACTTTTTTCAAAGAGAAAAGAAAATAAAGAAAATAAAAACTAGAAACAGAGAGAGTAGAAAGGGATGGATAGGGTGATTTGTCGAGTTAGGCATGACCGCAACCACCTTCGCGTCAAAATCTCGGTGCTCTTTTCGACTCTACTGGTTGATGCCTTAGTCATTTTCCCAAGGGAACATAGTCTGCAAAGGCTACTGTGCAAATAATTAAATATTTAAGCTTTTTATATAATTGATAATGATCTTACAAACTCTCGCTTAGTTGTTGCGATCTTTTCAAACCTTCCCGAATGCACTTAGTTCAATTATGTCCACCATTAATCAATTTGTAGTTAATTGATTAGAAGCCCTAGTAAAATATTGAAAGAAATATTTCACTTATGTACAATCAAAGAAATGAGGGTTGAAAAATTAATTACACCAATTAATTAACTAATGCCATTTCGATAATGAATACTTTTTAAACATCATGGTTTGATTTTTTCCTTTTTCGTACATTTTCAAGAGAAAAACACTCAAAAGCAATTTTAAAGCCTTGTGCTAATTTTTTGGAAAAAAAAATTCTTCTGATTTTTAATAAAATATATTTTTTAATATTAAAATAATATTATAATATACAAAAAAACCCGTGTTGGAACCAACCTGAGTAGCCGACCAGCGGCCCAGCTGAGCCTGAAACGCGGGCCCAGTCCGGCTTAGAGAGAAAGGCCCAACCCTTTAAAAACAAAATGAACTAAGCCTGGCCCATTAAAGCAGAATAAGCCCAATATGCCTAAATCATCCCAGCCCGAATATCAAACCCTAAAGACCTGACCCGGATCCACTTCGACCCGCATCCAACACGGTACCCAGGCAGACCTGATTTGCTCTCCTCCACTTGCCTCTCGCGGCGCTTTGTCGACCTCGCCCCGACGGGGGCGGCCGCGGCGAGTGCCACCGCTCGCATCGGGCTGGCCACGCACCCAATCCGGCAACGTCTCGGCCAGCCCAGGCCGAGGGCCAGTAGGCGGCCGACCACCGTCGCCAGCCGAGAACCAGCTCGGCCTCCCCTACTTCGGCTGAGATCTGGCACGGCCAGGCATGGCCGGCGAAAGCCGCTCGACCCGAGGCCTCCCCAACGCCGTCTCCCCCGTCTCGACCCGCCGCGTGACACCCAAACGGCGAGTAGACGATCGATCGGAGCTCGGGAACGGACTTTCTCAACACGAACTTTTAGATCTAGCTTAGGCATCTCGTCGAGCGGATGGCGCGCGACGCGTTAGGGGGATCAAGATATCTGGTGATATCTGTTCCTCTTCATCATTTTGTTTCCCTCTAATATTACGCACTAGTTCTCAACTAATTAATTTCTTAATACCAAGTTGTGTGTTAATAAAGTTGTGATTTTATGTTGTCTTATTTTGTTTTTGTTTGTCTAATGGTCATTTGCAATTATTGCTCTGGGCTAGTTGGACAGAATCGCAATGATGATTTCTGTCCTCGTCATTTCCCCCTTGTATTATACAATTATCAACTCATCAATTTCTCAACTGTAAGGTTTTTTTTTTTTTTAATTGATGAACGATGAATTTGCGTATTTGTGTTGCGGGCGTACGTGTGACAGAGAGAGTTAGGACAAATAATCTTTGTTCAAGTCGAAAAGTAGAGTCAGTAGTGCTCCATATAAATTGGCCCCTTGCACCCCGTTATGATTAAGTTGAATAGAAAAAGCTACATTGAAGAATTAAGAATCTAAGCAAAGAAGTATTTTATGGACCAAAATTACAACCTTAATAATTTTGCAAAATTTAATCCATCAGAAATTACGAAAAGCATGGTTAATTGATGATTAATTGATTTTCAAACATGACATGATATAGAGTCAATTTTAAATAAACATAGAAGGTGAAGAGGAGACGAGAGAGAAAAAGTAGAGTGAAATGGTGATTGACCTTGTTTCCAAACATAGAAGGTTATTTTGATCAAATAAAATATTTATCCCAAGCCAAATAGGGCACAAAAATAGCCACACCCTATTTATTTTATTTAAAATAAAGCAAGCATCAAAATTTTTACATGAAGCAATGTTATACTTTCATTTAGAATTTCTAGGCCATTTTAAAGATATTATCCTTTAATCTATGGTTGACACGGCATCTGCTAAGCTCTAAGAAGCATCAGCTATCAAAACAAGTGGTGGTTGGTAGAAACATCAAAACAATTACTAGCTCCCTAAGAAGTACCTGGCATCCTTTGATTTGTAACTTCTATTTACTGCTTTCTTGTAAAATCATGAAAATGAAAAGAAATATTTTAAGCTTTGAAATATTGAGAAAAAGTTCTAAATGATTCTGACTGTCAATATTCAAAAGAATCGACAACTGTTGAACTAGTCTGAAAGAAAACATAGACAACAGGAACAAAAAATGAAAAAAAAAAAAAAATTAGGCTTCTAATGCACATGGTAGACCAGTAACGTGTTGCTTGCCCTCGTAAGATCATCTGCAAGTTCTCCATGTGGGTTACTTGGGTGCACCGAGCGCGGTGAGCCATCATTGAGCGACCAAGTTTTTTCCCAAATAACTCTGCGTTCTATGTTGCTCTTGTTGATATTCCCTAGTCTCAGTTTATTTACATCGCTCTTGCTTCCGTCTCTCTCTCTCTCTCTCTCTCTCTCTCTCTCTGGTTTTGTTTCACAGTTCTAACTGGTTAGCTCTGTTCTTGCTTCAGTTTCCCCCGCACCCATTTGTTTAAGCGAATAATAAAAGGAGGCAACAAGAAGAGGAACAAAAGAAGGAAAGAAAAGGAAATTCTAAAAAAAAAAGAAGAGATTATGGCCGAGGCAATTGCTTGCCCCGTTGCATTGAATCTTTTGTCGAAACTAGGCGAGTGCCTATTTGCTCCCATTGGACGCCAATTTGGGTACGTGCTATGCTACAAGAGCTACGTCGACGATCTCAAAAATGGAGTCAAGGAGCTGGAGACTGCATGGGAAAGGGTGCAGCATGACGTCCAAGAGGCCAAGAATAATGGAAAACCCATATACACCGATATTGAGAATTGGCTGAAGAGTGTGAAGGAGGAGATTGAGAAGGCAGATAACCTGTTAAAATGTGGTGAAAGTGCAAAAAATGCTTGCTTCTGTGGGTGGCTTCCCAATCCCGTGGTGCGCCATCCAATTGGCAGGAAGGTGATGAAGATAACAAAAGTCATTCAGGGACTCCAAGAGAAAAGCCGAGATAATAACTTCCAGAAGGTCTACCATGAGAGTCCTCCGATAGGAATTGTCACTGCCACCACTTCCGTTGCAAGATCTGTTGACAACAAAGAAGATGTCTTGGAATCCAGGGCCAAAATCATGGAGGATGTAATGAAGGCTGTAGTTGATGACAAGGTCTATGTGATTGGGGTGTGGGGAGTAGGTGGAGTTGGCAAGTCCAAGCTTTTGGAGCATGTGGAAAGGCGAATTAAGGAACACAGGCTGTACGATGTGGTCGCCAAGGCAAATATATCACGCAATCCAGACCTAAAAAGAATTCAAGGAGAAATTGCTTATGCATTGGGCTTGAAACTAATGGATGAGGAAACT
Organism: Eucalyptus grandis x Eucalyptus urophylla; assembly: GCA_028830015.1. Lineage (NCBI taxonomy): Eukaryota > Viridiplantae > Streptophyta > Magnoliopsida > Myrtales > Myrtaceae > Eucalyptus > Eucalyptus grandis x Eucalyptus urophylla. The sequence continues at coordinate 30,375,657 of CM054188.1, read as the reverse complement.
ACATATGGTCGAGCAAATCGTTTACGTGAGAGATTAGAGAGTGATAATAAGGAAAGCATTCTCATAATTTTAGATAATTTGTGGGAGAAGCTTGAGTTGAAGGAAGTTGGAATCCCTTGCGGAGATGGTAATAAAGTAAGAAGCTGTAAACTATTGTTAACATCTAGATACCGAGATATTTTGCGCATTGACATGTGCTCTGACCAACAATTCCAACTCAATAAGTTAGAGGATGGAGAAGCACAAAGACTTTTCGAAAGGATAGTAGAGGACAGAGTTATGGATCCTGAGTTTACAAGCTTAGTGAAGAGAGTGGTCAAGAATTGTGGAGGCTTGCCACTTTTGATTGTTTTGTTGGCAAAAACGTTGAAGCATGGAGATTTGGCTGCATGGAGGAATGCTTCGACCTATATAGATGAGTCGAATGTAAAATCACTAGTGGAACAAAATTACAATGACTTAAAAGATGAGAGGATTAAATCATTGTTCTTGATTTGTGCTCTAAACTCTGGGAGAATTTTCCTGAGGGATTCCTTTATCTACTGCATGGGTTTGGGTTTATTTAAAAAATTCAGCAACACCATCGAAGACGCTAGAGATAGGTTGATTATGGATCTACATAAATTGCAAGACTTTTCTTTGTTACTAGATAGTAATGACCCGGAAAAGTTCAGAATGCATGACATATTTGTTGATGCGGCCATCTCTATTTTTTCCACGGAATGGAACGCCTTGGTAGGGAGGAAGAATTTGGGGTTTAAAAAATGGTCAACGCATGAGCTCAGAAAATGCACCGCAATATCCTTCTCATGGGTTGGCATTGATGAGCTTCCTGAAAGTTTGGATTGCCCAAACTTGAGGATGCTTCAGCTGCTCGAACGCAATCCGTTTCTCAAAATTCCCGATTCATTTTTTGAATCTATGGAGAAACTTCAAGTCTTGGACTTGACTGGCTTATCTTTCACCTCTCTACCTTTGTCCATTAAGTTCCTTGGAAACCTCAAGTCGCTGTCTCTTGATCAGTGTCATCTAGAGGATGTGACTGTTCTTGGAAAGCTGAAAGGATTGCAATTCCTAAGTTTCCTCAAATCTGCAATCCCTAAACTGCCCAAAGAAATAGGTGAATTAACAGAATTGAGATTTTTGGACTTGACTAGGTGCATTGAGCTCAAAGTTATCGAACCAGGTGTGCTCGGAAGCTTGGTCAATTTAGAAGAACTGTACATGGAAGACAGCTTTGATCAGTGGGAGTCTGAGGATGAAGCACTGCCAAGCAATGCCAGCCTAGCTGAGTTGAAAAACATGAAAAATTTGAGCACTCTATGCATTGCCATTCCTCAATCTGTCAATCTTTCAACAGGCTTGCCATTTGGGAAACTGAACAAGTATAAAATCCAAATTGGGGACGTTTGGGATTGGTCGGGCAAATACAAAGAATCCAGAACTTTAAAGCTGAAGCTGGATTCACGCAATCTTCCTCTTGAAGAGTGGGTGTCAAAATGTTCGCAAAAACCGCAAGAGCTCCACTTGGATGGATTGCAAAATGACATCGATAATATTCACGATTTGTGCGTCGAAGGATTTCAGGAATTGAAGCATCTTCACGTACAAAATAGCTCCTCCTTTCAATATGTTGTTGGTTCCACAGAGAATGTCCAGTGCACTGCATTTACTAGATTGGAATCTTTGTTTCTCAAGAATCTGAACAACTTGGAGAAGATTTGTCGTGGTTCTCTTTCCCTAGAATCCTTCAATAAATTAAAGATTGTGAAAGTGGATAACTGTGGTGAAATCAAACATTTGTTTCCTTTCTCCATGAAGAGAATAATATCACAGCTCGAAGAGATTGAAATAAGCAGGTGCTGCTTGATGCAACAAATTCTTGCAGACGATGAGACAAATGAAGATGGAGATGAAATAAATGATGATACCAAAGTGACGCCATGCAAATTGCGTAGGTTGACATTACGAAACTTGCCAAAGATGACAAGCTTCTGTAAAACTACGGACCATTTAGTCGATTTCTTCGACGGGCAACAGGTATATAATTGGTTTTTGAGATTTAGTGCATGGATAAAAATTGGATAAATACTTTGTTTATGAGATTTTGTTTCCAGAATAATTACGACAAATAATCATTTAATTTTGCAAAATGGAATTGCTTTGTGATATTTGAATACATAAAAACATTTATACATCGGTTAATTACATCTCACTTTGTTTGTGTTATGTTATCAACATAGTTAAAAAGCGCCGTACGATGCAAAGATTTTTTAAATAATTTCAAAGTTTATCATTGCTTAATGGTAAAATCGAATATGAATACAGAAACATTTATGGATATATTCATAAATTGAAGGAGGTATATAGGACCTATACAATTTTTATGACCTTTATCTAATAATGAATGGACATACGTAGAATTCTATTAGATCCGATTGATTAAAGTGAAATAAAGAACTAAAAATATTTCAATAGATGAATTTAACTACCTTGACTATGTGTCATACAACATCCAAATTAATAAATTATAAATTTCCAATTTTAATCGTAAGTACATCAGCATTAGAGTAGTTGAGACTATTATGTTGCGTTTTTCTTCCCTCAATGACTGTAAAGAGGTGGTAGGTAAATGGACCGTTGTGGAATTGTGGTTCGACACAAGGTTTCATTATACTCTTATTTGTTAAACGGCGGAACTATTATGTGATTACAAATGAAAAATCAAATATAATATTCGATAGTCCAAATTGTTTTGTTACCTTGGTACATTAATGAGATGTTAGGGGAATAATTAATTTTTTTGTTCTAATTTGTGTAAGCTATTGAACTCTTTATCGTGATCAAATCTACCGCTGATCTTTGTTCTAACAACTTTCCTAATATTATTGGTAGAATTTATGTGCGATGCCCATGTTTAAAAATTTCTTTTTATTAATAAAATATTGCTTGAGAATATTAATCAGAAACACATCTAACATTCATTTGTGCACTATCGTTTTGATTTAGCAATTGCTTTAACTGTTCTGTCAATATAAATTAAAAAAGGGAAACCGTTTTTCAGATTATTTTTATCATGTGACCCAAGTCGCAAAAGCATGATGCTCTGCTAAAATCATTTATTTAATTAAGCAACTCTTTTTCTCGGCTACAAGACTAACTCTCCACATAAATTAATTTTTTCATGATGAGAAAGGGGGTATCTTAGGTTCTTTTATAGGTAGAATTAAACCCATTGCTGAAATTGACTTTGATGCCCATATGGTGCCGTTGCGACCAGCTCATGGATGTTATGGCTAACCATGGATCTTAAATTGATGAACCCCTTTTTGGCTTTGGTTCGGTAAGTTAGATGTTCTACATTACAGATATACAAGAATTTTAGGCCATATTATTTACTGGGACAAAAAAAATTTCTGACTACATAAATTTATAATTACTATATACTAATCTTTTGATAAGGCTTTTTTTTTTCTTTTGTGGAATACTTTGAAGAAAAATGCCAGACTCAAATTACACCTTATAATCAATTAAAAGTATAGTTTTTATCGGTTTGTCAATTACAAGCCCTTTAAATAATGTTCACTGTTATGTTTAACGTTGTTCTATGTCTTTCTTTAACTTAATATGTTGTTAGGTCGTGACCTTTCGGTGTAAATAATTGAGATGTTTTTTTTTTTTTTTATATAGTTGTTTGAAATATTATACAAGACCACATTTAATGACTAACAAAAATTAATTGAGTCTATGCCATTAATTTGTAAAATTTAGAAAGCACAAAATGTGAGCGTAAATTCAATAACCTCAATAACTCAAGGATTATAACTTCCTCCTCTTGTCATATATATAATAGAGCCCCAGTAGACAATAAGGTAAATGATAAGTCAAGTGTAAAAGTTGATAAAATTTAAAGAAGTGAAAGGTAAAATTCAAAAATCACTACTTGGCCTTTCTTTCCGTCATCTTCAAATCTATCATGTGAGATTATTTCCTTTATTAATATTTCACAGACAGCGCGTGTTCATGGCTTTTAGTTTTAAGCATTGTGAGATTATGTGGGGTTATGCACTCCTTGCTGTTAAAGAAAAATTGATGCATATGCCTCCATAACGTGATTCTCCTTTTTTAAGGTTTCATTGCCCTGGTTGGAGTCCTTGACACTATCAACACTTCCCAGATTGAAGGAGACATGGAACTCTCAATATCCTTCAGATGTCAGTAACCTAAAATTTTTTAAGGTAGAGGATTGTGCATTCCTCATGAGCATCTTCCCATCCAATTTGGTAATAAAGCTACAAAATTTGGAAGCCATCACCATTGAGAGATGTCAGTTTATACGAAACGTAGTCGATCTTGAAGGACTGACGTCCAGTGGGGATGTCGAGATTCTACCACGATTGATCACATTAACCTTGAGTGACTTACCAAGGTTGGAACACATATGGAACAAGAATCCTAGAATAGCGTTGTGTTTCCGAAACTTAAGGATACTGAAGGTGCAAGGCTGTGAGAACTTGAGGTTTATTTTTTCTTCTTCCATGGCTAAAGCACTCCAACAAATAAAAGAAATAAAAATAGCGAGATGTGAACTATTGGAGGAAATTATAGATGTGCAAGAAGAAGAATCAAAGAAAGCTACATCTATGCACACTTTAGAGTTTCCTCTATTATCCTCCTTATCTCTTGAGGAATTGCCAAATCTCAGAACATTCTCTCATGGGACACACCATAGTTACTGTCCAACCTTAACAAGATTGAGGATATCAGGATGCCCCAAAATGATGACATTCTCTTCATTCGAAGGAAAGCAACAGACGATAACAGCTAATACATGTTTACAACAAGCACTCGGTGGTGCCAACTCTAGCTTATCCTTGCCTATACTCTTCAATCAAAATGTACGTAAATATCTCTGGAATTTTCTATTATATGTTTATCGTAGAAATTAATCTTGGTAACTATAGTCTTATCGTTGATGAAGCGGTTGAAAACTCTGTCCGCATGTCCTTTAAAGCCTCTTGCTATTGCATGCATTTGTTGTTTTTCTATGACGATGGTAATCTCAAGTAACCAACTTCATTCTTGGGAATATATTATCGAGCATATTATCATGGTAACCAACTTTGTCCAAATCAGGATTTTTAGGAGTTCTTTGTTGAGAAACTAACATATGGTCGTTTCATACAGATTCTTTTTCCAAGCTTGGAGGAGTTGACCATCATGTCGTGTGGTTTGATGAAAATATGGCACAATGAACTTTCTAAAGAATCATTCCACAAACTAGCATCCATCACAATCCGAGATTGTGAAAATTTGTCTCATATTTTTCCATCAAATATAATAGAGGTGTTCCAGAGCCTGAAAATGATTGAGGTGGTCAACTGTACCTCTTTGGAATCATTAATGGTACATGTTGCTGTCAATACTAAGAAAAAGGAAAAAAGTATGGTCTTCTCAGACTTAAATAAACTGAAGTTGTGGGACCTGCCGAGGCTGGATGCATTAGTGACAAGTAGCTCCCAAGCAACGTTGAGTCTTCCTCGTCTGACTACCGTTAGCTTGCGCAATTGCCACAGTTTGAGATATCTCTTCACATATGACATGTCCAGGACTCTTGATAAACTTAAGATGCTAGATGTTTCTTATTGCAATAAGATGCAGGAAGTAGTTGCCATGGAAGAAAGTGAAGAGCGAAAGTTGAAGGCAGTGAAGTTCTCTCTTTTACATACATTGGAGCTTTGTTCCCTTAAGAGCTTGATTAGTTTCAGCTCACGAAGTTGTGAATTTGAGTTTCCCTCCCTCACAAATCTCTCAATTCTAGAGTGCATTGGACTCAAGGCATTCATATTGAGGTCGCCAGCGCCAAGAGTGGAGATGACGAATGAGGGAACTATCGGTTTCGATGAAAGTCCACATTCTTTATTTGACGAGAAGGTTTTCCTCTTTCTTTTATCTCAGCTATATCTTTGCTCATGTGATTTGCTTTCTTCTTTGTGATGCTCTGGATACATGATCAACTTTGCTTCAATGCCAGCCATGTTGACTTTAGCCAGGTGATGTTTCTATAGGTTGTATTTCCCAAATTAGAAGAGCTACTTCTAACAGGAGTTCAATCAAGATTTTGCATAATTTTAACAATTTATATGCATTTATCAACCCAACGACAAAAATTGTGTACTAACATTTGTTTTGTTGGTATTGAGTTCATTCAAATTTGATTATTTAGATGTTTAATTTATAAACACAGTATTGATTTTAGAGTTATCCTCAATTTATTTTTTGTGGAAATGTGGCTCTAAATAAACTTCCATTATATAAATCTTTTTATACTCTTATATGTTAATTGATGGACTATTATGTGACTAAGAAATGAAAAATCCAATATAATATTCATAAGGCCAATTTGTTTGCCTTACCACTGGTTGCAGTATTGACATTCTGTGGTGATCAAATCTACCGCAAATCTATATTCTAATCACTTTTCTAATATTACTAGTAAAATGTTCGTGCGCTGCACATGTTCATTTTTTTTTTTCGGTTATAAAATGTTTGCGAAAGTATTTGTTAGAAATATATCTAGCGTTCATTTGTTCACTGTTGCTTGGACATAAAAGTTTCTGTAACTATTCTGGTAGTATAGAATAAAAATATGGGAAACCTTTTTTTAAAATTATCTTAAAATTATGTTTATGATGTGACCCAAACTGCAAAAGCATAATGCTCGGCTAAAATCATTTATTAAATGAAGTAACTCCTTTTAGTTACATGACTAGCTCTCCACATAAATTGATCTTTTCATGACGAGAAGGGGATATCTTAGGTTCTTATATAGATAGAATTAAACCCACTGCTGACATTGACATTGAAAAGGTAAGTCAGCATTGAAAAGGTAAGTCAGCGTCTATTGTTTTTGATTTTTTAATTAAGCATTCTTCTAGTTCTGGTCAGTGAGGCAATTTCTTATAAACTGGATCATTATTTTGTACCAAAAGTTTAGCAATTCACAGTGCAAGAACTAACTCATGATGTTGTTCATTCCCAAAGGTGTCCCTAAATTATCGACATAATAAATTCTGTACCAAATATTTAAGTTATTCAACTTATACGAGGTTTGTACGCAGGTTCTTTTTCCAAGCTTGGAGGAATTGAAGCTTTCTTCCATGTGCCAACTAAAGAGTATATGGCACAATCAACTCCATGGAGAATCCTTCTGCAAACTTGCATCCGTCACTGTTGAACTTTGTGAAAATTTGCCACATGTGTTTCCATCAAATTCAATGGATAGGTTGCAAAGCCTAAGTAAAATTGAGGTGGTTGGGTGTCCCTCCTTGGAAGCATTATTTGAACCTGTAAGCCTGAGCTCTGAGAAAAGACAAAAGCCACTGGAACTCTCTGCATTGAAAAAGATGAAGTTGTTGAATTTGCCAAGGTTGACAGACATTTTGAAGAGTGACTGTGAAGTAACCTTGACATTTCCTAGTCTAATGGAGGTGAACGTGAGACGTTGTCATAGTTTGTCATATCTCTTCTCAAGTACCATGGCTAAAACTCTTCATGAACTTGTAGCGCTTGATGTTTCTTGTTGCAATAATCTACGGGGCATAATCGTGATGAAAGAAGGAAAAGGGAAAACTGCAGAGATATTCGAGTTTCGTCATTTAACCAAACTCAAGCTTGGTGACCTCAAGAGTTTGATTTGTTTTAGTTCAGAGAATTGTGCTGGTGATGGGTTACATCCTCTACTTGATGAGAAGGTATCATATCCTAATTTATCTGACATGTTATATTTCCTTGTTTTTTTGTGCTTTGGCCCTAAGTTATTTTGGGTATTTTTGGTTTATCTCTATACATTTGTAGCTTGCATTTCCAAATTTAGAAGAGCTACACATCGAGGGAGTTCAACAAAAAGAACTATGGGACAATAAAATCCCTGTGGAGTCCTTTTGTTGTCTAAAGGGCCTCAAGGTGAAGCAGTGTCACAACCTGGTGAATGTGATTCCTTCATTCATGTCAGAGAGGCCGCTTCACTATATAGAGTCCTTGACAGTTGAGGATTGCCCATGTCTGAGAAACCTTTTTACAATGTCTATGGCAAAAACTCTAGGACAACTCCAATATTTGGGTCTCGGTGGTTGTGGAGAGATGGAGTACATTGTCGCTAAAGAAGAGGAGAAACTTGAAGAAGCAATCGACAAAGTTGTAATTCCTCAACTTGTCACCGTGTATCTTCACAACATGCCAAAACTCATAAGGTTCTACCAAGGGAAGCATATTTCAGAGTGGCCCTCCTTGAAAGAGTTTACTATTGAAGATTGTAAAGCTGTGAAGTCGATTCTAGGAGATGCCCGTTGTACAAAATTAGAGGGTAGCGGTCTAACACATCAACCGCTTTTACTCGTCGAAAAGGTTTGCACTCATTCTTCTCTAACGGCGGCATATCTAGTTTGTTGTCCTGATGGTTTTAGCTAAGGGTTTGAGCAATCACATATGATAACTTATCATTTTCATTTACAAATCTTTGACCTCAAATAAGAAACATCTCAAAGCTACTTCTTTAATATAAAAATATTGAAATGTATATCAAAACATTTTCATAAATTTTAAAAAACTTAATACATTTTTTTTTCCTTTTCAAGTCTTAGATTAAATTGTAACTAAAGCACAAATATTAATGAGAGGCTAATCTTCAATTAACAACTTTTAATTAATCTAGAGTCTAGACAATGCCAAAGATGTCTGCTTAATTTGAAATATTGTTCAATGTATGATCAAGGATTAATGACACTATGAGTTCTAAAACTTGTGTTGGTTTGGCACTTAAGTTCTAAAATTTGCACAATTGATGCATCTCAAGACTTGTTAAGTCCATCCCTTTTTTGTGGATAAATACTGCATTTTTATCATATTTTCAGTCCTGCATGGACTTTGACGTGGTGATGGCACTTCCTCAAGCACAAAGGGAGCTGTTTCAGCATTGCCACATCGAAAAATTGAAAAAGAAAAAAAGAGAGTAAAAATTAGGAAAAAAAATCAGCAGCAATATGAAACTGGAAATAAAAGAAAGTCCTATGGGAGATTGCCAGTCAAAGGGGGGGAAGGCTGCGTAGGGATCACCACTACTACTTCCCTTCCTGCCAATGAGGGCTGGCCCTCATTATGAACAAGCAATGGCTTGTTACCGCCCTTGGCAATTTGGGTGAAGGCAAGTGGGCTCACTCGCGTGGTGGCGAGGAGCCAAGTTTGGCAATTGTTGGTGACCTGGCAAGGGTACCGAGCACCCTAGCCATGACCCTGGGTACGATTGCAGCCCTCGCCAGTGCAAAAGCCCTAAGTCAAACCCTCCCTCTCTCTTGCATTGTTTTCTTATATGTACTTTTTAAACTTTTGGTCGCCTTTTTTAAAGTGGCTTCACCACATTCGCACCACATTTTACAATTAAAAAAAAAGGAAAATTTGATGAAAAACAAGTTTTACCAATAAAGGAAAAAAAAAGTTTTAGTTCTTAAACATGCCAAACCGGAATAAGTTTTAAGAGTCATTTTGTCACTATTCATGAAGTCAATTGTAAATATTGTGACGGAAAAATTGTTCCATAGGTCCTAAAATGTTTTTATGAAATGCAATCAAATAAAAAAAAAAAGTTGGTGAAGAACTCACCTTTATCAAAAAGTGCAATCTAAGTCCCAAACCTTTGGTTAGTGTAATTAAGTAATAAATTAATACAAACAAACGCAATTTGAGGTTGCTGCATAGGCAATCTAAGTTATCGTATACTAAAAAAACTTGATTACGCTTTTTCAAAAATATTTACAAATTTTGACTACATTTTAAATATAAAATTAATACTTCCAACACACCTTTATTTCTTGGATTTGACTAAAATTGTGAGTAGTTGACATAATATTTTTCACTTTTGGGTCAAACCTAGTCAACTTAATCAAATGCTAACCAAAGGAGCTTTGGTGTAAAATTGTAATCATGGACTCGGCAAATCTGCATTAGTGGCTCCACACGAGCCAATGTTTTCTTTGCTACATACATTATATGTAAATTACTCAATTGCACTGACATGGAATCTATAATTCAATGTGTTGTCATTCACTATCACACAAAAATTGAGGAGCTTTTTACTAGGTTTATGATAAATATGTTAGCGACTACTAATATAGACTGAAATTGCATTTCAGAATCATAAAATCTGAATGGAAACTAGATAGTAATAAACTATAGAAAAACGGGAGGGAGAGAGAGAGAGAGAGAGAGAGAGAGAGAGAGAGAGAGAGAGAGAGAGAGAGAGAGAGAGATGCCAAATTAGGCAAGGAAGAAGAAACACCAAATAGGCAAACTCATTAGTCAGTGAATTCATCCTCAAAACTAAAGAAAATTAGTATTTTGGCCAATATCATACGTAATTAAAACAAGAGTTTCTTACCAAAAGAAAAACAAGAGTTCAAAATAAGCAAGCATAAATAAAACAAATAAACATTAGGGTGGTTGAAGAATCATGTCATATATCAATCTCCACAAAAGGGAGATTGAGGTATGCACCTCGGAATTATGAGGCCATACTAAGTATTTTAGTACAAATTTTAGTGTCACGAATTTGCAATTCTATGAATGATTAATGGGAGAAATTAAGTTCCAAATTTTACTAAATTTCATAAGGTGTTTCTATAAATTCCTCTAGGTTAGTTAGTAGAATTTTACTCCACTCACTTCACTATTCCCATAAGTGGAGTTCTTATTTAACTCTTGAAGAAATTGAGAGCACTTATCCATGCTGTTTTGCTCAATACCGAACTGATTTTGGACTGTCTTCGGACTGTTTTCTTGTTTTCCATACAGTTTTTGATTGAATCGATTTACTAAAATTATAAAAATATTCTCTTAGACCACTAAAATTTGTTTAACCTCTTCAAGATTGTTAAGGATCTAGGATAACCACAATCACAGCAATAGTCAGATTACTCCTAACAATCAACATTATTAGAATAGCATGATAATCATGATATTAATTGCCATACCAATTGACATAATAACCTTGATGAGCCCCACTCTTTTCAAATTTCATATTGTAGCATTATTCGAAGAGAAAATTTACCAAAAATAGAGTGGCTACAAACCAGCAAGCATGGCGGCTGAAGTTTCAATAGGCATGAGTGCCATGTATCTTCACAAGCATATCAAATTAGAAATGCAAGTGTAGGATCTAAAATAAGTACCATAGAGTTGGTCCTTGGTCTAGAATAGTTGCACAATGATAATACATATTTAAAGTGAAGTTCTCATGTCAATTAATGTTGAAGAGATCTAGCTCAATGACCAATTGATGAAGAATAGATCTAGATCCGATACCAACAAATGTGGAACGAAAGCGTGAAGAAAGTTAGGTTTAAATTTCTAAAGTGGAGGAAAATTAGATAATAAGAAAAAGATGGAGAAACTAAAGAGAGATGAAAGAGATAGAAAGACCAATTTAGGTGGGGAAAAAGATACATCAAATAGGCAAACTTAGTTATCAAATGATTCAAATCAATTCATCATTAGAACTAAAGAAAAATATTCAATTGTTTATATTTGTAAGGAACTTTAATAATAGTGATCAACTATTAACAGAAATAAATCAAGATTAATATCCTTAGTCTTGATAATTTCAAATAACAAACTTATAAAGAAACAAATCAGCTAGTGATTGGATAATCCTATACAACATCATTTAAATAGTACATACCTGCGTCACCATCTTTTCATTTAATTGTTAGATTCTTTTCTTCAGCGTTTGATGTGTTTTCTTTGAGTCTATACTTTGTCGGAGAACTTTTGAAGTGCAAGAAGCATGAAGTATTGGTTTGTGCGAATAGGTTTCTATTTTGTCATTTGCACTTCAAAGAAATGGGATAGTATATTGGCTATTGTGTTTTTCAAATTTTTTTTTTTTTTTGGGGTAAGGATTATGTTTTTCAATGTTGTAATGAGCTAAATCTAAGATAGGCTAAATTTGAGGTTCATGGGAGATAAATTATGCATGAAATGAATATGGTTGTCTAACTAAGAAGGCTTAAACATAATGCTTCATATATGTTAGGAAAATTTATATTTTCTACTTTAAAATTATATGACGGGAAAATGAATTATAGGGAGTGGCATATGCTAAAAAGAAATAACGTACAAGTAGTTTTCTTTTCTTTCTATTCTTGGATAATGTCCATCTTGTGATTTTCTTTGTTCTCAAAATTGAAGTATTCTCTTTTTTGAGGGAATAGAGAATCAGCTCTAATTAATTAAATTGAAAAAATAATAGGTTGAGTTTCCTAATATGGAGTTGATGAAGATCTTGCACATGGATAACATGGAGAAGATATGGCTTGATGATCTTGATTCAAATGCCTTTGGCAAACTCAAGACACTAGTAGTGCAATATTGTGAGAAACTTTTGTCTGTATTTTCATCTTATAATATGCTCACAAGATTTCAAAACCTAGAAAAGATAACTGTGACTGATTGTGGATTCTTAGAAGTGGCGTTTCAAGTCCAAGAGTTTGAATTTAGCGAAGTTTGTTCTACAAATGCTTTTCAATTGAGAGAATTAGTTTTAATGCGGCTCCCAAAAATGAAACACGTGTGGAGTGGACTTCCTCAAGCAGGTCTTACCTTTGGACGCTTGCAATGCATGAAGGTTGTCAAGTGTGAGAGTCTCAAAAGTTTATTTCCAAGCTCGGTGGCAAAAAGTATGACACAGCTCGAAAAAATTGTAGTACTGGATTGTGGGGTGGAGGAAATTATTGCAGAGGAAGACGGAGTAGGGATGAGTACAGGTGATCTCTTCTTTCCGCAATTGACAACCCTACACGTATTTGGGTCATCGAAATTGAGGAGCTTCTACCAGAATAGTCATACTTCAGAATGGCCGCTTTTGAAACAATTGCGAGTGAGCCATTGCAACAAGATGAGGTCATTCTCATTTGCTTGTGAATTCGAAAGTTACCAAGGTACAACTACCGGCGAGAAACAATCTACACTCTTTTCTTTTGAAAAGGTATTGCCCTTATTAATGATTCTAGCTCCTTGCTATTGTCTTCATTGGTGGTTTTTGTGCATAGCTCTTGATGCATTGTTATTTTCTCTGGGAAATTGACATTGTCAAACATTTCATGCTTGATACTCACCTAACCACACCTGTGAATTGCTTAGAAATTTAAAGATTGTTTACAATTAATTATTTCCAGCTTATATTCTTTGGTATATAAATCTATTGATCCCAGATTTTACTTTGACGAATTTTTTTTTTTAAATTAAATTAACTTGCATAGACAATCATGTTTCTGATGAGCTGCTCATATCTTATGATTGAGATTTACCTATTTAATTTAATTTGACCAACCCTGCCCACCAATTTTTTTTCTTTAAATGGTGTTATGTTCATTTGGTATATTGTTAGCTTAGCTACAAAACAAATTTTCATCCTCAAATATCTTGAACATTGTTGGTAATTGTCAAGCACCACGGATAACTTGCTTATTTGGTCACATGTTAGTAATTTATCAATAGGCTTAAAAAAGGACAAACTTTTATTTTCTACTTTCAAATCACCAAATACTTTAATAATTTACCAACTTTTATTCCTGTGGCTCACGAACATATTTGAAATTACTAAGTTTATTTGAATTTACCAAACTTAATTTGATTGGTGCACCAATATTAGTCACACTAAAGCTCCATTCGTTCACAAAAAAATGGATGCTATGGAAAACATTTTTTGAAAAAATGATCGCTTGTATCACTTACAAAAATAAATGAATGAAAAAATTTTCATAATCCACAAAAATATTTAGATATAAATTGTCTTCAACAATGAAAAGAATTTTCATTGACTAGTTGTTATCGAACAATATAAGCGATCATTTTTAGGAAAATATTTTTCAAAACATTCATTTTCTATAAAATACAAACTAATCTTAGTTACTTGCCACCTTATTATCTTGTTAGGTGGGAAAGTACCAACATTTCCAAAATTATGACTTACTTTAATAATCAACCAATATTTATTCTCATGACAAGCCAACACCTCTCAAATTACTAACTTTAATTTGAAATTACAAATAAAAATATAATTGATGTACCAACAACCATCAAATTAAGATATCAACGGATTTTACTCATTGACCAACTTTTTATTTTATAGATCTAGAAAAGTACTAATACATCTTTATACTTTCAAGATCACCAACTACATTAAAATTCTACAAATTTATTCCTATGGCTGAACAATGCATTTTAAGTTACAAGCGTTTAATCAAAATTACCAAACTTAACTTGAGTGGTATATCAGTGATATACCAACACAAAATTAGGTTCCTTTTTAACCGCTCAAAATGCTAAAAACATTCGTTCATTTGGGGTTATGTACTTTTGGTTTGTTTCTTTGCTCATCTGATGTTTTACTTTGCTTTTGTAAAAATGAACAACTTGTCTTCATTGTTTACTCTTTTTTTCCATTGAAATTTTAAGCTATAATCTTTTTTTTTTTTTTTTGGTAAGTAAGAAGTAATATAAATATAAAAAGGGGGGGGGGCAAAAAAACAAAGAACCGGCTTCAAAGACTCGCACTCAAAAGAACAGTCTCAAAAGAGTGAAATGAAGCCGGGCAAAGGCCAAGCGGCCAAAAGACGACAAAAGAAAAACAACACACACTAAGACCATGAACCGGCTATACATCAAACTGTGAAGATAGCAGGGTCTAATGCCCAGGAGCGTTATAATCTTTATCTTGCTTTATTGCTTTTTCGCCCATGTCCTGTCATTTCAATTTTTTTTTCTTTTCTTTTTTTGCCAATCATTTGTCGAGTACGAATGCATTCTTCTCAAAGTTACATAAAGTTGAAGTCATATGGTATTTATGATCTATAGTAAATAGAAAAGAGAAATGTAGCTTCAAAAACAATGCGCAACATTAATACAACATCTTACTATTGAAACACATATGCTGGCTATAAAAATAACATGATTTATTAAAACAAGCAAATGTTATTTTGCCTTTTGAATTTGATTAGTTGACAATTGAAATAGCTAAAGAATCATTAACTAATAACTTTCTTTATCAAAATTCACGAAATATATTGTGATTGAATTGGGCACACCAAATCGACCCGGAAAAAAATAAAAATAAAAATGGGCACACCACAAACGACAATCATCCCTCATATAATGTTGATCGATGCTCGCTCGTTTGCTTCCGAAAAGTTGTGTTTCTCGTTCTTCCTAAACATAAGGACATCTTAGTCATTGAACTTTTGGTGGCCTAATTAAATGGATTCCCTCCCACAGGTCATTCCACACTTGGAGGGATTGACATTGGCAAGGGAGGATGCTGTGATGATGCCGCAGCATTACGTCTTCCACAATCTCAAAGAGCTGACTTTGGCATGCTACCATGATGAAAATGTCGCTTTTCTTTCCAACTTCCTTCTCCACAGATTCCCCAATCTAGAAAAGCTTACTGTGAGATGTAGTTCCTTCGAGGAGATATTTCCAGAAGATTCGTCTGGACATGGGGGAGTGACTCCTTGTGGAGAGCTAACTGACATGAAAAAACCTCTCCAGGCACTGCAAAATCTGAGGCGACTTAGCCTAGTTAGGCTGTGTAACTTGAAGCGAGTTTGGAAATACGGTTCCTTGATGGCTGAAATTCTCAAACAGATTGAAGTTCTGTGGTTTGAGGAGTGCCCGAGTTTATCAATTGTACTTCCATCCCCAACTTCATTCCAGAGATTGACGAGATTAAGAGTAGAGTATTGCGCTGGTTTAGTTCATATAGGTACTTGCTCAGCAGTGACAAGTTTGGTCCATCTTACTTGGTTATTCTTAAGAAACTGTGGTGCGATGGAAGAGGTGGTGACAAATGATGGAAATGGAGTAGAGGAGATCTCTTTCCCGAAGCTGCAACGGTTGACACTTGACGATTTACCAAGCCTTGAGAGCTTCTCCCCCACTAATTGCACCTTCAGATTCCCATCGTTGGTGCGTATCAACGTCATGAAGTGCCCCAAGATGAATATATTCTGCAATGGTGCCTTGAGGACACCAAACCTAGATAAAGTATTCCTCTCCTACGTGGAGGATGAATGGTGTTGGGAGGGCGACCTTAATTCCACCATCCGAACCTTATTGGCTTGAAACGATCCACTCCGAATTTAGCTAGACAGGTAAATCTGTGTGCCTAATTATGTCTGTCTGAATCTGGTGTCAAAAGGAAGAAATTTGCGTTCTTCAAATTCTATATTGGCTCATAGTAAGTCGGTCTTTCTTAAAAGAATGTTCAACTAGGTTTTAAAGGAATTGTCACACGATTCGATAATTAGGGGCTTTTGAGCACTTACTCACCCTTGCATTCTAGGTGTTTGATGAATTGTTCAGCATAGCCTCTGTTAGTGCAGCTTTGAAGATTGTGAGGTTTGTTATATGGGGATGTGTGCTCGCCCACTTCTCTCATTAAATTTGATGAGTGTCTTATGGACAACGTTTCTTTATGTCAGGTGTCATGCCCACTACGATCGAAGTGGCTACTTTCATTTGCTAGAAAGTGTCTCCTGTTGTAGGATGTTGAAGCAAGATTTTTGCACCGTGTGAACTAATAATGTTCTAGTGCATGGTGTTGATGCCTCTTGACATGGTGTCTTAGTGCCGATATTGGTATTCGCAATAGGTGCTTCATTGAATTTATCATTCTTTTGCTAGCTTGGGATGTCTTCTCTATGTCATTTCCTTGATGATGGTACCGGTGTAGCTGAATGGTTGAGCAAATAATCAATTGAATGTGGGGGTACTCCAACATTTGTCGAATTGTATAGATATTTTGTATGAGTGTAGGCTTTTAGGCAAAAGTTTCTCTGGAGTTGGACTATTTGGATGATGAAACTAACCAAAAGGGCACGAAGTCCAAGAATCCAAATAAGCGCATGTCCTTCAAGCAACGCAACATAGCCTACACGGAGCTGTTCACGCTAGATGTTGTCATCTCTAAGCACTTCGTCTCTACTTCACTCACTCACAGGGTCACGAGCAAGCAGGGCGCTGTTGCAGCTACCAATTCTAAAGATATTAGAGCCGTGCTGATGTCTCGATTGGACATATCGGCATGTTTGGCCGAAGGCAAATTTTGGCAAACTGGGCGAGGAAGCTGATGTGTGCGCTGCTTCCTATACTCCAAGAGAGAGGGACAAGTTTGAAGGAAAAATCAGAGCAGTAGTTCAGTCTCTGATTAACAGTGGCATTGATACTGAAGTTTATCTTGACTGATTTTCCCTCCTTGAGCATGATCTTGTTTGTATGCACTACTCCTAATGAAAATATACTGACATCTTTGACATTGTATTGAGAATATGCAGAATGTAGTGTTGGTTCATTTGCCAGTTACATATAGATAACTGTGACTATTTGTTTCAGTAGCAGAATCAGATTTGTTTTGGCTTTGTAGAAACATTTACCTTCTAGATTCTTGAATAAGAGCATTCTGATAGCTATCATAGCTTCACATATATTTCTCCAATTTTACATGGTGTCTGCATCGACTCCAGCTTTTGGAACATTAAGGATGTCCATGAGAGGAGGGTTAGTTTCATTCATCTTCTTTTAGCAGACTATTATTTATGCAGCTATGACCAAAGTGGCTGCTTTTAGATGCTAGAAAGGTGTCTCCTGTAGCAAGAGGTTGAAGCAAGCTTTTCACAACCTGTGCACTAATAGTGCTCTAGTGCGCAGTGTTGATGCCTCTCGACATGGTGTCTTTGTGCCGACATGTGGTATCCACAGTGGGCAGGTGAATTCATTGAATATCTGATTCTTTTACTAGTTTGCGATGTCCTCTCTCTGTGATTTCCTTGATAATATTACTGGTGCAGCATAATGGTTGAGCAGATAATCAATTGAACGTGGGGTTGCTCTATCCTTAATCAAACTGTGTAGGGATATTGTATGCATGTTGGCTTTTAGGTGACCATGTTTAGTGGTTAAGACTTAGTTTTTTGTTTTTGATTTTTATAGTACTCTCCTAGGTCCTTCATGTCCTAAGATAGTGCTGGCTGGTAAGCTCAACACTATTTGTCTGAACAGCCTCATTTAGCACCAAGAAGTTTCTTTGGAGTTGAAGATTACTTGGATGATAACAATAGCCGGCCATACAATTACCAAAAGGGGAAAAAGTCCAAGAATTCGAATAGGCACATGTCCTTCACACAGCACACCATAGCCTACATGGAGCCGTTCATGCTAGATGTTTTTATCTCCAAGCACTTTGTCTCAACTTCACTGACTCACAGGGCCAACTCTAAGGACATCAAAGCTGTACTCAAGTCTTGATTGGAAATAATTGCCTGTTTGGCCATAGGCCGGATTTTGGCTGACTGGGCGAGGGAAGCTGATGTGTGCACTGCTTCCTATACTAAATCAAAGCAATAGTTCAGTCTCTGATTGACAATGGCATCAATATTAAAGTTTATATTGACTGATTTTCCCTCCTTGAGCGTGATCTTGTTTATACCTTGTAGGAGTATACTAACATCTTTGACATTGTTTTGAAAATGTGTAGGATGTAGTGTTGGTTCATTTGCTAGTTAAATATAAATAATGGCGACTGTTTGTTTGACAGGTGCAGAATCCAAATTTGTTTTGGCTTGTTGAAACATTGACTTTCTCGATTCTTGAATGAGCATTGTGATGGCTATCATAGCTTCGTATGTCTTTCTCTCATTTTGCAGGGTGTTGATATTGATTCCTGCTTTTGAAACATTAGGGATGTCCATGCCACGATGATTAGTTTCATCCTATCTTCTTAGCGGACACTTTATTTACAAAGTTAGAACCACAGCTCTTGAGAGTCCAAAGTACTATCATCACATGGATTGGCAAGTAATATCCTACTCAATTATCATAACTTAAGTTACTTTAGTTGTCTATTGTTCAGTTGTTTTACTTGAGTTCATAACATAGAGATACATAGATATTACTTCGCCTGCATTTGTGACTTGATGGAACATAATCAATTAACTCGATATCACGTGATATGGTCATTGTATTCTTGTGGAAAATATGAGACTAAATATCAAGTGTTGTTTAGTCATTCTTTTTCTTCTGCTTCTAACTTTGACTCTCTTGGACAAAAAGAGTAGGCCTCATTGAAAGGTGATTTTATATGATGTGCTGCTTTTCTAATGTTATTTCTTGCCGATTTACTTTTGTGGATACTAAGAAAATTTTTTTGTACATATTTGATGCCATTCTAATATTCCTGTGTTTTTACCACAATAGTAGTATCGCCCATGTCGACGTAAGAGTCTCTCTAAATTGCAATGAGTTCAAGCTATAATATCATCAAACCATCAAAGAGAGAGAAAAAGGCATTGGATCCAATTTACTGTAGAATTCCTTCATAAACCCCTCGCCCCAGCTTTCTGAGATTCACAGATCACGATGGTACCTGCATTTTACTCACTCCTCTCCCCTGGTGGTTGAGCCACATATTAGGATAAAGAGAGAGATCTGAAATCCAATCTGCTCACAGATGGAGTACAATATTGACATGTAAGGAAAGTAAGCTAGTTGATTGAAGGTGATCTAATTGCTTCGCTATTCACCTATTTTTGATAAATCCACTGCAAAAGCAGATGATCTAAGGATCACTCAGGTGTGGAGCCTATTGCAATCTCATATGTTCATCGGATGGCTAGTATGAAGAAGAAAAGCTTACTTGCTAATTGTTATTGTCAGATAAAGTTTGAATTCTGCTCTTGTCCTCTTGTTGCAGTTTTAGTTGTATTCATTGCTTTTTTGGTGTGTTGTACTTTAGCTAGCTAGCTAGTACGTCCATGATGGGGTGCGATTGGACCGCACCATTTGGACTTGATACGGTACGATGGAAGGACACCATTTGTAGGGGTGTCATGGAGACGTATAAAAACCTCCCGAACACAACCGTTGGTATGGTTGGCCATTCATTTGCACCAAGTTTCCTCTCCATTTCCATCAAAGAAGATCAAGGCGTTCCATTTCATTTTTGCAAGAACAATCGGCATTTACGCCGTGGAAATCGGGTGTTTTCCTTGTGATTGCATCCAGACTAATGTGAGGTAGTGTTGTTTGTGATTTATTCGCAATTCAACGTTCGTTCCGGGGCCATTTGCTGTTTGCGCATCGGAATCAGGTAAGTCGTCTTCCGCCGACTCGAATTCCAACATTGGTATCAGAGCCCGATCGTGATTTCTGCCTTGTTTTTCATCGAGTTTTCTCATTTACCATTTGATATTAAGATCAACAGATAGTATTCTACACTGTTTTGATCTCTGATAGTCGGATTTGCCATATGAAAAACTCGAAATTGAACCGGAGCAAAGAACGGGTTCGGGGTCGCGTGCATCCGTGAGGTTTTGGCGTTTTTCGAGATAATTTTTTGGTCAAAATTAATTTTTAAATATACCGGGTGAAAGAGCTCGTCCAGACGAGTCCAGAGATGGGTTGAACGCTGCCAGGAGACGCCGGACGCACCCACACGCGTGGCCAAAAGCCGCTGCGCGTGGCGCCCACGCGCATGAAGCACTGGCACAGTGAGCGCGTGCGCCACACGCGCCGGCTGGCGAACCAGCACGTGGTGACGTCACCGTGATGTCACCGAACGGTCGGTAACCGCCGGGATGACGTCATCGACGACAGCGTCGGCAACAGTTGGCCAGCCGGTCACCGGTCGGCGACCAAACGACCGGCGACACGACCCGACCCGACCCGCGACCCAACCCGTTGACCCGACCCGACCGACCGTTGACCGGTCAACGGTCGGATCGGTCAACCGGTCCGGCTGTTAAACCGGTCAGACTGGTCAACCGGTCCGGCGGTCGGACCGGTCGGACCGGTCACCGGTTGGACCAGTCGGACCGGCCAGGAGCCGTTTGGCTCACTGGCGCGTGCGCCACACGCGCCGCGCACTCAGGTGGCTCGTGGGGGCGCGTGCGAGCTCCGATTGGAGCGTGGTCGGTGGCGTTTGGTTCGTATGAGTGTCCTCTACACAGTGGTATAATTAATTTGTACTTTTGAATTTTATAAATGTATGAAAATGCTTTGGGAACCCTATGTACGCGTATTTTTTGGGGTTTAATGCAGTTTATTCATTTGTAACTTGTATTTTCTTGTGATTTAGGAAATACAGTAGCTAGCTTGTGTTCAAATGAAGTTATATATGCTGTGTAGAGCTTGGTTCATTGATATGATGTATATATTTTAATATACTTACAATTTTCTAGTTGCTAGAAAATTAGAACAATTGTAGGAAATCCATTACACGTTGAATTGCAATTTTGATTATAATTGAAGCATGATTGTTATTTATACACGTTGGTTATTGTCATGCTATGTTCTTGTATTAAGGAAAAATGTAGAAATTACATAAGGTCGTGTAATTATTTTTCCTAGTGGGAGTTCGTAGATTGGTAGAATTGAAAGGAGTTCTCACCTAGAACTTGAAAATTTATGCAAATTAAACTAATTAATGATAATAGAACAATCATACATAGAAGTTGATTGGGAACATTGTGAACTTTTACTTTTGTGTCTTTTTGTTGAATTATCATTAATTTAGTTTGTCTTTGCTGCAAATTAAATATGTGTGTTATTCCGTAAAGTGTGCTAGTATTGATTCTGCGTTTATTATGTCAATGTGTTATAGCAATTGATTATGGCTTCGGCATCCAAGACCATTGTAGCTGACCTCAATAAGGGTGAGAAGCTGAATGGTGACAATTATGATATTTGGTACCGAAAGGTTCAGTACATCTTTGAGGAGCAAGAGGTTTTGGAAACCCTCAACCATACCATGGATGAACCTGAGCATGGAACTTCAGCTCAACACAGGAGAGATCTTGAAGCTTATCAAGCTTGGAAAAAGAAAAATAGCATTGCTCGCATCACGTTGCTGAGCTGTATGCAAGATGATCTCATGTGTGAGTTTGAGAGTTATGACAAAGCTCAAGCTATGTGGGTTGCCTTGAAAGATAAGTTTGGGGGTACATCTGCCACTAAGCTGAGGAGACTCACCATCAAGTTTGACACATTCCGAAAGCGCCCAAATGTAACGATGAGGCAGCATCTTCGGGAGATGTCAAACATGATCCGTGAGCTGAAGCCGGCAGGTCACTCCCTTACTGATGAACAACAAGTTCAGGCTGTTATAAGGTCTCTTCCTGATAATTTGGAGCATGTGAAGATCAATATGACGCATAATGAGAACATCGTCACTTTTGATGATATTGCACGTCATTTAGAATTAGAGGATGAGCGCCTAGAGGCTACCAGATCCTCTACCCATGCTTATGTTGCTGAATCGAGTTCGCACAAGGCTTCGGGCTTCAAGCGCAAGAGGAATCTTCAGTTCAACAACAAAGGGAAGATGACTGATCAGGGACCTAAGAGGGCTAAGACCTTCCGACACAAGAGGCGTGGTGAGAAGAAGGACAAGGCCAAGATGGAGTGCCACAATTGTGGCAAGTTGGGTCACTTTGCTCGTGAATGCACTGAGCCGAAAAAGGTTCCCTATTACTCCATTACTTTGAGTAATGCTTTTGTTTCTAGTACGGTAATGCTTGCCGAATCTCATCCAATGTGAACTGTAGACTCAGGAGCAACAAACCATGTAGCTAGAGACCGAGAAGCATTTGTGGAGTATCGTCGGATACCGCCTAGAAGAAGATGGATATATGTTGGAAATAACTCAAGAGTTGAAGTGAAGGGTATCGGCACATGTAAATTAATCTTACGTGGTGGCCGAAACCTGTTCCTGCATGATGTCCTTTATGCTCCAGATATTCAACGAAACTTGGTCTCTGTAGTTGTTCTTCTTAGCTTAGGTTATGTATTGAATTTTTATGGTGATTGTGTTGACATTTTGTATGGAACGGTTTATTATGATTCAGGTTATGTATCGAATGGTTTTATGGTGTTAGACATTGACTATGATCAGTACAATGTTAATGTTGATGGTTGTTTTTCTTTAATTGCATCTTCAAATAACATTGAGATTGATGCAAGTACTTGGCATGCTAGATTAGGTCACATTGGATTGCAAAGAATGCAAAGATTAGCTAGAGAAGACCTTTTAGGGTTACTCACTAATGTTAGTCTATCCGTATGTGAACATTGTCTGGCAGGAAAAACAACTAGAAAACCATTCGGTAAAGGGACTAGAGCTGAATTTCCATTACATCTCATACATTCTGACATTTGTGGTCCTTTGAATGTGAGGGCGAGGCATGGAGCCTCATATTTCATCACTTTCATAGATGACTTCACATGTTTCGGTTATGTCTTTCTGATCTCCCATAAGTCAGAAGCATTAGACTGCTTTAGATGATATATAGCGATGGTAGAGAATCAGTTAAACAAGACAATAAATGCATCGGGAACCGATAGTGGACGTGAGTATCTATCGGAGCAATTCAAGACTCTTTGTGATGAAAAGGGAATTGTACGACAATTGACTATTCCTAGTACTCCACAACAAAATAGGGTAGCTGAGAGAAGAAATAGAACCCTATTGGAAATGGTTAGGTCTATGATGGCACAAGCAAATTTACCTATCTCCTATTGGGGAGATGCGTTATTAACTGCTGCCTATATACTTAACCGTGTGCCCTCAAAATCGGTCACTTCCACCCCTTATGAATTATGGACTGGTAGGAAATCAGACTTGAGTAGTCTACATCCATGGGGATGTGCAGCTTATGTTCATGATTCTTCCCATAAATATGGCAAATTAGGTCCTAGAGGGAAGAAATGTATCTTTATAAGATATTCTGAACACTCCAAAGGGTACGTGTTCATGGTGAACAAGTTGATGAGAGTGTGACCGAAATGGAGTCACGAGATGTCACGTTCTTGGAGAACGATTTTCCTAATAGAGGTGAGATTGATAAGGACATCCAATTATATGAGATGGAAGATCCTAATAACACACCCACTGATGTTGTAGAGGGAAATGAAGATTTACCTCAACACACAAGACCTAGTGGGAGTGTTGCATCGCCTGATGAATTGAATTCAAGAGAAATTCAATTGCGTAAAAGTAATCGTAAAAGTATTCCCCATCGTTGTTTTGAGATTGAAGGGGAAGCATTTATGATTGCTCAAAATGACGATGCCGAGCCTAAGACTGTTCAAGAGACTCTCTCATCCTCTGAGGAGGAAGAATGGAGAAAAGCTTTGGAAGATGAGATAAAGTCAATGAGGGCAAACCATGTCTGGGACTTGGTTGATCTACCACCCAATCGTAAGGCCATTGGAAACAAATGGGTCTTTAAGATTAAGTGTAGGGCGGATGGATCTATTGAAAAATATAAGGCTCGCCTTGTGGCGAAAGGTTATACTCAACAAGAGGGTATAGACTATGAGGAAACTTTTTCACCAGTTGTAAGGTTTGCCTCAATACGCCTTATTGTAGCCATCGTTGCACATTTGGACCTTGAATTACATCAAATGGATGTAAAGACGGCATTTCTCAATGGAGAATTAGATGATGAAATCTATATGAAACAACCAATAGGTTTCATAGCTAAAGGTCAAGAGCATAAAGTTTGCAAGCTTCATCGCTCTATATATGGCCTTAAGCAATCATCTAGACAGTGGTATCTTCGTTTTCATCGAGCAATAATAACATTTGGTTTCACGATGATCGAAGAAGATCACTGTGTATATGTCAAGCGGTCCAAAGATAAATTTGTGATTTTATCACTTTATGTGGACGATATTCTGTTGGCTGGAAATAACGAGGTTTTAGTTATCACTATAAAAGAATGGTTGTCCTCTAATTTTGAGATGAAGGACATGGGAGAAGCTGCTTATATATTAGGAGTTAAGATCAAAAGAGATCGATCAAGGAAACTCCTTATTTTATCACAAGAGTCTTATATTATGAAGATTCTTGAGCGTTTCAATATGCAGCATTGTAATCCCATTGATACCCCTGTCATGCAAGGTGAAGGCCTAAGTATTGAGATGTGTCCTAAGACTCCAGAAGAAATCAATGTGATGAAAACTGTTCCTTACGCTAGTGCAGTCGGAAGTTTGATGTATGCTATGATGTGTACTCGACCAGACATATGTTATGTCGTGGGATTGGTGAGCCGATATCAATTAAATCCCGGTCAAGCACACTGGAAAGCAGTGAAGAGGATTATGAGATACTTGAAGGGCACCATGGACTATCGACTTTGTTACCAAGGGAATGATTTACGCCTATTGGGTTATTCAGATGCCGATTGGGGTGGAGACCTGGATGAGCATAAATCGACTTCTGGATATGCGTTCTTGCTCAATGGAGGTACGATTTCTTGGAATAGCAAGAAACAGACATGCACGGCCTTGTCTACGATGGAGGCAGAATTTATTGCATGTTCTGCCGCAGTGCAAGAAGCAGTATGGCTAAAACGTTTCTTAGAAAATTTAGCCACTGTCACTGAAGTTCCAAGACCGGTGACAGTTTATTGCGATAGTCAAGCAGCCATTGCCTATGTGAAAGATCCCAAGTATCATGGAAGGACAAAGCACATTAACATAAAGAATAATTTCATCAGAGATATTATAGCGCAGAAAGAAGTGATCCTGCAATACATTTCAACCAATAGAATGATTGTCGATTCATTTACGAAGGCTATTCCTAGAGACATATTCTCGACCCATAGGATGTCACTAGGATTGCGTAAAATGTGATATATGTTATTGTAGAGGATCATTGGTTTATGTATTTGTGGACAAATGTATTGTACTTGTTTGTTTATTAGTGATTTGATGTTTTATCAATAAGTACAAATCCACTATGAGACTAGCACAAACACACATATATTATTGAAAAGTATGTCAGCAGGCAATGATTGGCTCACTCACACGAGCAATCGCCTCAAGTGCTGTAGTTAGCACGTTGAGATGAGACGTTATGTACAAATAAATAATATGTCGCCTTGATTGGAGTCAAGATGAGGTTTATGATTGGTTTATAATAAGACCGAACATGATAGTTCCACAATCATGTATGCCTGAAAGATGCCAGATGCGAGTACTTAATTGGGCGCTATAGAAAGCAAGCTGATATAGCATTCGGGCTAAACATGAGTACGTGAGAAGCACGTGACTATGTTTAGGCTAAGATCTGTATGGTGGATATATTTGATAAAAGACATACGCTCTTATAGAAAGAGTAATCCACTATAACATGTAATTCATACTACATGTGCATTGTACGACTAATAAGGGAAGATGAGTAAAATTATCCCTATTTACTCATCATGTGAGCCCTTGAGGTAATTTGTATTTTACCTCAAATTTTGTGCCATATGTTACTTCTGACTATGTTCTCGAAGTGAAAGATCAATGTTGCTACTTTAGCATGTTACGGGCGGTCATGAATAGATATGGCTTATGGGACATGTCTAGGAAAGCAGTTGTTCTGAAATTGAGAGAGACATGAGTGCGAAGGAAGACTATTGTTGTTTTACATCTATCACATGTATTTACTGGTCGACCAATTATATCGCCATATGTGGTTGCGAATATAATTGTAAATACATGGTGTTTTGAGAATAGTCAAGTTTAGCCTTTAAGGGATATGTATACTTGGATTGATGTAACAAAATATGTCTGGGGCACTGTGAGACATCGATTGTTTATTTCTTTTCAGGGTTGTAGCCATTATGTCATCCCTAACAGGTGCATAATTTGAGCTCCCAAGTGCAGGTGTACTCACTGGTCGCACGGCTTATTTGCTAGTATGAATTGTTTTGTAAAATTGATGAATGTTGAATGCCTTATATTCTTGATAGAATGCTATCAAGCCCATCATGTCCGAGTGGGAGATGTTGTACTTTAGCTAGCTAGCTAGTACGTCCATGATGGGGTGCGATTGGACCGCACCATTTGGACTTGATACGGTACGATGGAAGGACACCATTTGTAGGGGTGTCATGGAGATGTATAAAAACCTCCCGAACACAACCGTTGGTATGGTTGGCCATTCATTTGCACCAAATTTCCTCTCCATTTCCATCAAAAAAGATCAAGGCATTCCATTTCATTTTTGCAAGAACAATCGGCATTTACGCCGTGGAAATTGGGTGTTTTCCTTGTGATTGCATCCAGACTAACGTGAGGTAGTGTTGTTCGTGATTTATTCGCAATTCAACGTTCGTTCCGGGGCCATTTGCTGTTTGCGCATCGGGATCAGGTAAGTCGTCTTCCGCCGACTCGAATTCCAACATGGTGCTTCATCCTCATAGCTCTTTCCATAAGTGCCAATATGGACCATCGATTGTTTTTTAATTGGATTAGGAAGTAATACTCTCCTAGCTATGGAAAAATGTCATCTGGGCATCTTGAGAGTTCCTAGTAATCTGACTCTTCCATTGTTTCAAACGAGTTCATAAAATACATCAAATAGCTCACAAACTTAAAGCACTATAGTCATTTCCATGACATGTTTGCACTTAAAGTGCTGCATATCTCTGTACTAGTCAAATGTCCACAATTTAACATAATCAATATATAATAAGATATTGCGCAGCGAAACGTTATTTCTGATTCCCAGGATAAGGTAGCTGTGTTTGGTCGGGGGTATTTACTCCTGAAACATATTATGAACGTGTCATTTTCCAAGCACTTGGTTTCAGTGCAGTACAAATGCAAGCCATCTATATCTTGTCCGAAGCATCTTCTTCTTTATATTTCCTTCAGATAGTCACAAAGCAAAATTAGGAGTTTGACCCTGTTGCTTCTTCATAAAAATTTATAAGTAGGATTGAGAAGCCTGGTTATCTGATTATCCATGCTGAGGAATCTGTTGATTCTAGGACCACTACTGGAATAATATTTCTCTTTTCCCAGTTCAGAAAACAAAGATCCGTTTTCTGGAAGTTTAAGCTGTCCAAAGCCTCTTCAAATGTCCTGTTTGATATTGTTCCTTGCCATATCTTTTCATTGCTTTATCTCTCGTACTCCGGTTTATTAGGATCTGTTCCTGAGAATGTCCAGAGTAGTTGAGTCTGGGGTTTCTTGTCCTAGTTCGTTGAAGCTGTCATCATTCGTCTAATATATTACTGGAGGCACTAGTTGACATACTTTAAAACTCGTTGCAAGTGCAAATGCCATTTCCTATGCAGTTCGTAGTACTTGGACTATCTGTATGTTAATTTGCTTCTCGCTTATTACAGTATACCTCAGGGCCATGGCAGACTTGGAGAAACTTCACAAAATGGTGCGAATTTTACTTTACCAGCTTCTCTTCAAGGGCATGAAAAGGTGTCTGTCGTTCTTAAATAGTTCACTAGTCTTCATTCTAAGGAGCCCTTCGATCATATTCAACATGAATCTTGCAAAAGTTGCCAATAAAGAAGATGATTACGCAAGTCCTAAAAGTACCATCACGTAAAAGTTAATTTCCACGAGGAACATCTTGAATCTGATGTTGTATCCATTCATTTTTGGCCAAAGACCTAATTGTTGATTAAAAGCTAATTTCCACAATGCACTAACAGCACTTCTTGCTCGATATTTACATGTCTTTTTTTCGCTCGGACGGGGTGTCTATTCTTGTCTTGCTCAGCCTCACCATCTTTCTTATCACTCGGCAAAAGAAAAAAGATTAATGAAAAGGAATTGCCATAATCACAAACCCGCTCATAGCAATCAGATGAGCAATGCTGGTTATCGCCATTGAGATCACTTGTAAATCTTATCTTGATGGATCTCTCAACCGCGATTATGACCCTACCGATGACGATTGCAAGCTCACGCTCATGCCCCCGTAATTGACCCCTGCAACACTAGCTATGTGTGAATTTTAAATGACACCATAACCCACTATGGCCACTTACTCCAGCACTCAATGTTACCATCCGGCTATGTACAAGTCGCAGTAGCGAGTTCAATGGGAAAATAAAAATCGAAAAGGAAAACGAGGTGCCGTCTCCTTCCATTGCATGACATCATGTCTAATATCTACTTGTTAAATGACCCCGGGGTGGATTTGCTTGAGTTCGCGGAGGGATTTGCAGTCTTTGAGGTACGAAACGAACGATGTCGGGCTCGGAGAGAGGGAGTCGGAGGAGGAGTTGAGGAAGCGTCTTGAACAGACGTGGCCAGGTGTTGGCAGAAAGAACTCGACTCTGACTCCAGCCAACATGTGCGAGGCTCAAAACTCAAACAAAATTTGGGGTTTTATATACTAATGCAAAATGATGACGATGATGATGTTCAAAAAAAGGACCTAAAGTGGATATTGTTTTAAATAAGAGCCTGAAGTGATTAACTTAGGGTGCGTTTGTTTTTTTTTTTATATATAGAAATAGTCCTTTTATATTTCTATTCTTAACAATTTCTAAGTGAAAGAACATGTTTAGTAACTACATAAAAAGTCCGTTCTCAGAATTGAAAAAGAATAAGAAGGCATTTTTTATGCCATAGAATTTCTTTTTAATATTTTTAGATTTTTTCCCCTCTCTTCTTCTTCTTTCTCCTCCTCTAGCTTGCGACTGGCGGACGGCTGCTAGCGACCGATGACCAATAGCGGGCGACGGTAGAGGATAGTGGTAGGGAATGGGCGACGATGGAGGACAACAGTGGATGACGGGGGGCAGCAGACATCGAGGACAAAGAAGAAAAAGAAAAAAAAAGGAAAGAAAATGGCTTATTAATAAAAATTGTTTTCGGAAATAAGAAGTTACTTGTTTCTACTTATTATTTCTGTTCAAAATCTATTCCATAGTTGCTTTTCTATTTCGGATAATAGAAAAATTAATTGACATTACCAAATAAATTTCGATTCTTTTTTCTATTTCAAGGAACGGGGAACAAAAGAACAAAGAAATAGGAACATTGCCATGCAGAGCCTTAGTCAATCTCAACTTAAAAGCTAGCCAAATCTTAATAGTAGCTAGGGTATTTCCGTCTAAAAACCTTTTTTTTGTCCTTTCTTCTTTTATTTCTTTCCTCTTTCTTTTCTTCATCGTCCTCATGCCTCCACCTCCTTTGCTCTCTAGATCGCGTTCTGTAGAGTCCATCTCTATCTTCCCTGCCAACCTCGCCATCGACGCCCTCAACCTCCCCCGTTAGTGTCCTCAACAGCAATTCCAGTACCTTTGTGAAAAGATGGAGGTCTATCCAAGCCCTAGATCGAGCATGAGTGGGCCAAGATGTGACACTTTGCTCGGTTTGACCCCCACATCTTGTGGTCGTGGTCAAGCACGGCGAAGTGTAATCCATTAGCTCATTGTCCTTGTCATCGCTGATGCTTGAACTCAAATTTGCCCTCACGCAAGCCATGATCAATCTCAACGAGAAGCTGGATTGAAGTCCCTACGCCAAATTTATTAGAGGTATTTTGAGGAATCCCTATGATATTCATGTGCACCAATTCGTTCAATGAAATGTGCAATTCTGGGGATTTCTGAGTGATTTTCCATTTTAATCATCTTATTATTCTCTCTAAAATCTATGAAGATAATATTTAGAGTTAGATATGCAAATTTGTTTCTACATTTATGGAACCAAAGTCATCTGTTTTTAAGATTGAGTGCTCTCTTATTCGAATCGCTACTAGCAGCGAATATCTTCAATTATGAGTCAGAATGATTCAGCAACCTTTGTAGATAACCAGCATGTGCTACACAATTGGACCCTCCTGAGAAGCCACATATTCCACCTTAATGCAAGCTCCGTCTATCAATGTTATGAATAATCCAACCCAAACCCAATATAACATTCCCTAAAAATTGTGAGTGAAAGTTATCACAGCATAGCCAATTTCATTAGCTGGGAGAACATGACACTGTTGCTCTAATTACCGGGATAACTTCTTACAAGCAAAAAGAATAAAAACAAAACCCATGTATGGATATTTTTCCATTCTCAAGTTTTTCATCATCATCGGAGAAGGTGACTGGTGGCGAATAACTTCAATCCGGCTTTTGCTAAAATTGAATAGTGCTGGGTGAGGACGCGAAATTGCAGAATGCAGAGAACGCACGTTGAAGTTTGCTGATGGGAAGGCTGCAAAACTAAAGCACGCAATTTGAGTTTTGGAAAATTGCAGGACTTCTCGAATATCTTTCCATTTTCTTCTTTTCCTAAATTGTTCAAATTGTTTTGCACCCGTGCAAACTCGTGCATGAGGAGTCTGATGCAGTTGTCAAGAAAGAGGTGATGCAACTGGAGGAGGAGGCGCAAGCAAGACGATGAAAGAAAGAAAAGAAAAACAAAAACAAAAAAGACAAACGAAAAAATCCTTAGATGAAAATACTCCTAGCTACAAATAAGATTTGCCTGACTTTAAAATTGAGGCTCTTATTTGGGACTAAGTTTGTCATTTCAGACCTTTATTTGAGATAAAATCTACTTTATGTCTTCTTTTTTTTAGAAAACAGTTACACTTCAGGTCTTTATTTGAAATATTCCTTATAATATATGATCACAGCAATGGTTAGGCTTGACTGTCGCAAACTCTAAGCAACACAGGCTTAAGAAACTTAGTCCGGACAAAATAATTGAAGCTACCTCATATATGCACAACTCACTTTTCATTCAACGGTTCATTGCGGAGAACTTTTGGTGCCATCCACTCAGCCTGACACGACCAAGAACTTCACATTAGGAACAGCTCAAAATCTCAAGAAACATCAAGAATGGTTTCTTCAAATCCAAATATAAAATAAATCTGGAAAACAAGGCTCTCAAACTCTTAGGGCATTGTTTAGTAATTCCATGGCAAACTGTTTACTAATTTCACAAATTGAAACACTGTGTACTTGTTTGTCCGACTATTTAGATTGCATTAGAGAAGAAGTCTACTTCCGAAATGACCATGATGTTTCCAGCTGTTTTCTCTTTGTTTCCTCTTTTGTTGCTAATTGTCTATTTAACTTCACTGAAAGCTATCAGTAGAAACCATCCAAATGTCTTTTTCAATATAGTTGGATATCTTTCTCTCTTCATCCTTGAAAACTCTTCAAGAATGATTTTCAAGAAAGCTTCCAATTTTACCGTTTCAGCAGTTGAGCTAAATGACAAGAAAGTATTATGCTTCAAGCATGACAGCCCAAAATCACAGACCTGCACAATGATAAATTTTAGTGAGGATGCAAATGATATTTTACTGCAAACTTTGATCATCATTCACATTGAAATCACAGAGCACAGTACTGATGGAAATTGCATCACATCAGCAAGTTTGGTAAATCTAGAATCATCCACATCAGGTTTCGATACAAATGTAAGTTCATGTATGGTTGTGAAAAGAGAAAATGAGAAGTCAGAGTCTACAACAAAATAAAGTTCACATGTTATCCTAGAATAAGCTAATACCAGTGAATATCAAGCACATCTAAGGTGCTCACTATGTCAAAAAGAGTATCTGAGAAAAAGAGAAAAAGGCAAGTAAGACGTTAGTAGCACTTAGGAGATGGATGAATGATATGCACGCAAGAGAATAGCTTGATTTGCTATTTAAAGAATTGGACGAATGAATAAAAGTGTCAAGCTACATTAATAATTTTATGTACTTTGACGATCTAGTTTTTGTCAACAAGAAGATTTGGTGATTTCAAATCTTGATGAACTATTGTTGGGACGCTTGTGTCCAAGCAATTCATTCCTGTAAAATTTGCATAAGCACTTAAATCGATATCAGAAAAGCAAATCTCTATATCTCCAACAACAGAGAGAAGGGAGACCAATTGTTTCATACCAAATCAAGGGCCATTTTTATCCTGCGTTTCTCATTAAAATGACAGTGAGGACGATGTATACAAGCTTCCCCCGGAGAAGTAAACAAAAGTAGATAGATGAGCCGCATCCCCCTAAAAACAAGTGATGTCGTTCCCATACTACCAAGGTTTTTTAAGGTACAAAAAATTGTACCTTGGATGATACTCCATAATGATAAAAAGATGTTGAGGACGGGCCACAGTTCCCATGAAAGGAACAACATTTGGATGATGCAGTCTACGGATCATCTGCACCTTGGAACAGAAGAAGAAGACACACTGTCAGTTATCTTCCTAGATATATTGGAAAGCATTTGTTGACTCATTGCTCTGATTGGTCATCATTTCTTTCCTTGCTAAATAAGCAAATTAAGCAAACAAATTAATCGTTGAACACAACTATTTCCATAGACGTGGACAGATCATGGAATCCATGAAAAGTATGACACTCTGAGGACACTGTCTACGCATTATCAGTAACCTTGGCACAGAAGCAAAAAGCACGGTGCATAGTCATTTATCTTACAGTTGCTGGATAAACGGGGAAAGCATTTCTTTGTCCTCGGTTTTTATTCTTGCTCAAAATGCAAATCAATTACTGAACACACTAATTCATCAGCTTCCAAAATACATACAGATACACATAAACTAAACTGAACTTGTGATCTGTGGATCTTTCTCTTTTGTTTTCAACTATCAGACTTCATGTGTCATTCAGATCTTATGTAAAGAACATTAATTTAATGTCTCGGCATTATACAGATCACCAAAAACAGCAGACCAAATCACCAACTCTAAGCCAACATCAACAAAGCAACGGGAAAGCATATTGCCCCTTTTCTCCTGTAATATTTCTGACAATGCAGAATGCACGGTCCGATAAGTTAGTCTTACCGTGAAACTCATGTCTATTAAGCAGCCGCGCTGTTCTTTCCTTTACAATGTTCAACCAAGTTTTATTCTTTACAAGTTTTAAGTTCTCAATAAATCTGGAAGATTTTGTCCCCACCAAAAAAAAAAAAAAAAAGAACTGGAAGATAAAAAGCACAAACGAAAGACCTATCGATAGCTTACTTCTCGTCTGAAGTTATCCAAAGCAGCACCTGAGAGATCCTGATCCAGAAATTTCTTCACAGCCACCTCCAGGTGAACGAGCAAGACTCAAAGATGGATTGCAATTTATCTTAGGTCTCATGATGCATTATAGATTTTAAATATTAAGAGCACATCACCAAGTAATTTGCAAAAGGAAATGTCTAAATTGCAAAGTACCGATAATAAGTGCAAAAAATTCTTTCGAAAATGTTAAAAAGAGAGAGAGCCATCTGCTGCTTCTCTTTCCATTTCTTGATATTTAAGAGTATATAAAACCACAAGAACGACAAACTTAAACAACCCAGTGTTTAAAGTGCTTCTACCAAATGGATGGGGTTCGATTGAGTCGTGGACTAACAATACACAAAAAGACTTTGCAACAGCCTATTCATTGTGTCTGTTTGTACAAAAATCTTCAGTCTTCACAATGAGGATTCGATTACATCCAGAGAACCTGCAACTCTTTACCGAAGAGCTAAACATGGAAGCGGAATCTCGACAGCACCTACTAAAAGAGTAGCAAGGGGGCCAAAAGTAAAACTCCCTTTTGCTTATCCAAAGTACAAAAGAGAGAGTAGCAAGACGAGGCCATGAATGAGCAATGAGGAATTAGTTATTATGGTCGGCACCAGTCCAACAAGTCATGTGCGTATGTCAAGTTACCAATTCCGAAGCTTTTTTTACCAACCTAGGTTGAAATTCCAGATTTTGATACCATATCTGATGTCACTATTACACACACTAGCTGCCTTAGTCTAAAACTCTAAAACGTTAGCACAAAAGCAGGTCGCTGAAGTAGTAACCGTCATTCGACCAAAAAAAAAAAGTAGTAACCGTCATTTCTTTTGACTAAAAAGACTACATGTCAAATTCAAGGAGGATCTTTTGCTTAAAAGTAGTCATATAAAAGGAGTCAACGGATATAATCACATTCCATTAATTCAAACAAATATAAGTCACAGCCAAAAATAAAGGAACTCTTCAATTAACTAATGCAATGCCAATTCTTGATTTGTAGGAATTTAGAAATATTTGAAACCGACCTTGCCATTCCAGTAAGCATGATACCTCTCCATAAGAGCCTTTTTGAAAGACAATGAAATGGGATAAAATTTCTGACATAATAAACAGTAAATGTAATTCAATGAGAAAACGTTGCAGTACATCAATGTAATTCAATGAGAAAACGTTGCAGTACATCCTATAATAACTACTGCAATTATGCTTACATTCAGATTGCTGTAAAGAACTTTCTATCAGAAGGCATGCACTTCTTGTTACATGGCTAGCTAGCCATGAGCATATTAGGCGGTAAAATGGTGATAAAGCATATCTCACAGTACTAGACAAATTTCACCAAAAATGCAGCAACAGGATCAACTTATATGAATTCATGAGTCTTGCTCTCTGAGCTAATATGTGGACCTGCATAAGGACATGAATAGAATCTATCCAACCAGGGACTTAATCAAAGCAATACCTAGTCCAATCCTTTCACCAATGATCAAATGTTCCCATTGAATCTCATCACCAACATCAACATCATCAACTTTATTGGTATTACTATCAATTGATGCACTGGGCCCTTCTGAATTCTTTAACATGAAGTTTGTGTCAGTGAATCTGTCATTAGTGCACTTTTTTGGATCAGGAAAAGAATTTTCATGACCACCACATCTGCTCGGAAAGTCTGCTATGCCATGTTGCAAATTCTCCATAGTCCTAAGAGGGTCTTCCCTAATGTGGGCATTCAAGCGCTCTTCACAAGGCATTGTATTATACTGGCCTGTGCTACATCCCAACATCAGACTATTCTTACTAGAAGGATTCCAGTGACTACTCTCTTTGATCAACTGATTTGTAACAATACCGTTACAAATAAACCCACGCCAACATTTGCCAATCAATACATGACCTCCTCTTTTGAGAATCATTAAATCTTCTTTTTATCAAAAATGTATGATGTGGTATTTTTTGTCACTTCATATGTGCACTCAACAAAGAAACGGGGAGAAAGAAATAATATATCACAATCGTACGAAGAAGAACACGTATAGTGACATCCAAATATCGAATATTAAGATCATGAACTAATCGCCTCACTATTTTAGTATATACATCATTCCTCGTGTTAATGTCCTCAAACCGTCCTGAGGATTGTCAGAGAAAATATCATCCAAGACTGATTCTCGAAGGATAATGAGAGTCCCATCCGTATAACACTTGACAGCATTCGGATAAATCTCCTCAGGTTTTAGAAAATAGAAACTCAATCCACCACAACCGTTTAAACCATCGCAGAACTGTAACTCTAGCTTTCGGCCTTTTAACACGGTTCTAGTGTCAAATTGCAAATATCTATCGAAAGAAGCCCGGTTTGGGAAGTGTAGTTCATCGAGCCCAACTCTTGGAGGACCCAACTCGACCTCTTCTTTTCTTTGTGTCGTTGATCCCGGTTTGATGGATTCCCTTCTTCCTAGCTCTGTATTCGATCCGAATACTCCGAGGAAAGAGAGGATTATGGAGAAAAGAGGGTTAGGTTTTGAGTGTTAAGGATGGAATCGAATGGATTTAGGAGAAGGGTTGGATTTTGAGGAAAATCGAAGTGAAAAGGAAGTGAATCTTGCCGTCGATTGAAGAAATTCGAAGTAAAATGGAGTGGGTGATGAAGATTTGAGTGAATGGAGGTTGGAAGTAAGTGAGATTCATGGATTTAGAGAGACAAATCGTGGTTTTACAAATAACTAATAAAGAATATGCAGCAAACAAAAGTTAACCTAAAATCATTCAATATTCACCATTTTTATTTTACCCAAGGGCTTAATAAAACTATCCGCTATTGAATTATTGGTGTCTGCAAACTCAACCGCGAGAAAGTTGAATTAGATTTTTCCACAAGCTAGCAGCACTGCTATTATCAAACCTAGTGGGAACATTTTCTTATAATAGTTATTTTATAATCACATGATTGATGTTTCACCCCGAAATTTGAGCAAGATAATTACCTGCGACAATAAATTTGACTTCTGTCGTCTAAATAGCAACTGAAATTCTTTGGGATTTGTACACCAAAAATCTTGAAATTTGTTGTGAAAGAACAATTGAGTCATGAAAATTTTAAAAAACACAATCAATTACTCAAATTTGTTAAATCGGTACAATCAAGTGTGGAGACATAATAATTACTGTTAAATTGCTTTTCTGTGAAAAATAAGGAGGAGGAGGGGATATAAAAATCAAATGAATAAAATAACAAGTGAAAAATAAAAGAAAAGGTGCTTAAATTGCTCTAATCCATCACTGTACCTCAACCCACCAGACCAAGATCGTTCAAGTTCGAATGTCAATTCAATTTCACGAGGAATTCGTCCGGTGAGCTTCTGAAAAAAAATCCGCCGCCCTTTAGATCATCTTTGTTGGCTGTTCTATTCCAGCGACCGATCGCTTGCGAAATCCAGTGGAAGCTAGACACCCCACCCCCCCCCCCCCCCGCGCTCCAGGTCTATCACCACCACTACCAGTCCTATTCGCCGGAGAGGAAGTGGAGCGAAAGAGAGATTTATGCTCCCTCACGAACCTTTCTTCATTGAATCATCGAGACTCCAAGGATGAGAATACTCTTCTGGATACTCTCGATTGAACCTACGACGTCGACTCCAGTCCAATGTTCGACCGCCACAAACATTCGAATCTCCGTCGGCCAAGGCGCCTCCACCTCTGGTCGCTTCGACCTCAGCCAGGTCGAAGAGATGAAACGAAGTATTGACAGAAACATGCCGAATTCGCGGCCGATCGAAGCCGCTGCTCCTGAGCTTTACTGATCTTATCTCCCTGTTCTGCTCTGTTTTTTGTTCGGAGATCTCGAAGGGCCTTGTACTCACTTAATCCTCCTTTGTCAGGTCCAATCATCATTGGCGACACGCCCAGGACTCCTTCTTGCAAGTTCAGCAGCTGATCGCGGCTGCAATCGCACATCATCAAGGTAAAATTTTTACTGCTTGTGTGAAAATCGGCCGCGATTGAGGTTCTATTAAGGATTTAAGCTTGCTCCGATGTTGTTGTGATGGTCTAAAAGTGAATTTAGAATTCATATTCGCGCACAAACTTATTGATCGAAATGCATATCACGTGTTTGATGAAATGCTCGAACTAGATTTGGATTTGTTTCTATTAAATCATTGAGCCGAAAGTCGTAATGCATCAACTCAACTCATTCTTGACTTATTGAGACCTCATCGTGACCGATTTAGTTGAAATACGATCCTCATTTGTTATTGAATTGGTGTTATGATTCTCACGTTGGAAATCGCATCATGATTTCTTTGGTTGGAGTTGAGTCTTCTATACGAACGGAGTTCAGTGTTGGAATCGTTGCTTGTGTGCTCATATTTTTTATATTATATTTCATCTCCCTTATCCATATTCAGTATCGCTTTGACGTGTCATCGCTTTGTATGTGGTGTGGCTGGCGAACGATGGTGGCGACCTCAATCTTTGGACTGGTGATTGAGCGAGAGCTTCTCTCTTGAAATAGAAGCTCGGTGAAGCTTGCTGACTTGGCGTGACAAGGCCACAGCATTTCGTTGTCTTCATTACATGTGTTTCTTCTTTTCTGTCCCACCATTCACATCTTTGTTATTGCGCTGTTTCAAGGCCCTGCGAGCACAAAGTCGAGGTTGTACAGCAGCAATTGGCGAAACTCCTGCTCTTTCCACATTTGCACTGCTCTCAGCTTGAAAGGTTTGAGTACAGGTGATATTCCTGTAAATTTGGTAAGGAAAGATCAATTCAGTACAAGTGGATCCTCCTCTGCCTATTCTCTGTCTTTGGTTTTCCCTTGCTATCCTGAGTTGGTCTTATTGGTGCCATCGTATTTGGAAAGCTTGAGGTCCTGAATATTTTAATTCCCCCCCGCCCCCCACCCCCCCACCCCCCCCCCCCAACCAAAAAAAAAAAAAAAAAGTTGCAGTAGCTGCAGTTCTTTGGGGAATTATTGATTGCTTTAGGGGAATTGATGTGTAGCGATTTGTAAAACCAGGTTTTTAGGAAGCTTTACTTAACATTTGCTTTTCTTCAGTCCTTATACCAAAACCCCTCTGGCATGTGATGAAGCTATATTAATATGATCTCTTACGTTAGCATTTTTATGGATAGACAAACTCATTCGATTAATTGAAGCCAGGGATTAAACCGAAGATTTGATCTGATATTAATTCATAATTGGAGTGTGTTTTGTGTTCTGTTTTGCAACCTAGACATTTATTCATATAGCTGACACTTGCATATACTACATAAAATGAGTGGGCAATGAATCAGTGTTGAGAATACATGTCAATTTTGAAAGTAATAGAACCATTCTCATGTTTGATCATGCTGGAATGAAATTTGGATTTGCTGACTTATCTAATTGGAGTTCAATTTCGATTCATCGTTATGCCATTTTATCATATGAACATATATGATGATTTAGGAGTGTTATGGAAAACCGGTTATCATTTTTCAAGAGATAACCATGTTGTTGCTGTGCATTGAAACTTGCCTGATATGGGCTGTCATCATCATTCCTTCGCTGGTCATTCTTTTTTCGGTGTAGACTGAATTCATCTGAAGCCCCATCCAAGTGCTGTTCTAATTACCCGTGATGGGGTGTTTGTATGTTGATGATTTCTTAATCATTGGGCATGTTTGTTGCCAATTGCTTTGATTGAGGTAATGCTAAAATTCATGTGTATCTCGGTGAGGATTTGATTCAGAGGAGGGACCGAGAATGAGAGAAGAAAATGAAAAATAATAATAATAATAATAATAGTAATATTAAAAATTTCGAAAATAAAAAATGAAAAAATTGTTAGATTTTTTTTTTTTTTTTTTTGTGACCCAGGATCCGCCGGGCCCGACTTTTACTTACGCTAATCGCTAACTCACGACTCGTGGAGTGCGCAATGCACCCTAGACCAAGGGTCAATACTTGAGAGGAAGCTAGCACATGATCCTACTATCATGGCCCCCCACTTAAGATATGTTAGCAGCTGCGAGTTTCGATCCTGGGACCTCGGCGATGAAGTGCCCAAAACCAAACCAACTTAGCTGCCCACCGGTGGGTAAAAATTATTAGATTTTAGTGTGAAAATTATCTTAGAATTAGTTTAGTTTCATTTAGTCAGTGTACACATGATTTAATGTTTTGCAAGTGAATACAAAAGAGATTTTGCAAGTATTTTTATGTACACGCATCCCCAAGACAACGGGCTACCTTACTTAGGAAGACAAACTCTATCGACTAATCCTTGTCGGTTGTGGTAGTCCCCATGCCATCACCAACACATCAAACAACTAGGTTTTTTACGATTGAGGCTTCCAAGCCTTCAAAAAGTGGCCGACAAGCCTGCTGGATTGGGCAACTGAAATTCAAATTTAAACTGCACAGGCATGTACTCGGCCAAACCTGGCTGGGATTGGTTTCTATTGCCAACTTTCAAGTTTTTTCGTTTGAAGTGATCACCAAGCACTCAAAATTATTTGAGTGATATTCATTCCTCGTGAAAATGGCCGAATTAACTAACATAAGCTTCACACGACTCCATGCGATCAAATAAAATAGGCTTGTTTTCAATTACAACAAAAGTGGAAGTTCCTGACTCTAAGCCGTCCGTTAGCTATATATTTTCAAACATAAAGTACTTAATAAACGCACTTATTTCATTCTGCAGTGGAGACTAGTGTGAGAAAAGTTATATGTTGATGAAGAAATTATCATGTAAGCCCTTACGACGTTGTTTTTGTCTTGTACTAATCATAGCTTAAACAAAGAAATATTAGTCTCTTTCCCCACATTTGTAAGCGAGGAAGGGAAATCTTATGGCTAGATCATGTTCAATTATTGCTTATTAATCAAATCTTGCGCTCGTCAGATTGGAAGGTTTGTGGAAGCTGTGTCAGTTTGCGGGACCACACCACACCATACTGTTTTCAAAGCCAGGTCATTAGAGAATAACGCGTTTTGGTTGAGTTGAAGAAAAAATGCTTCGAGGCATGCTATTCAACATCTTGCAAGCGTTGCCAGCAAAGGAGATGATTAAGCGGGTGTTATAAAATTACATCACGTAAGAATTTATTAATATGAAGACCTTGACTAACATTTCGACCAAAAAAAGAAAGAAAAAAATACCTTGACTAACATAGGCATTGAATCTTTTTTGGCCAAAGACCTAGGTGTTGATTAAAACTTCTTTTAGCGAAGGACCATTTATTTGAGAACGTCTATTAGAAAAGGGCCAATAAGGGATCATATTTCTTTAAGTCGCCCAAGATTGACCAAAGCATTAATTGGTTTGAAAGTTTGTTTATGCTATCCAATTTGCCCTCCTACAAGTTCCAATTGCAAAGATATTGTGATTATTGCTTCATAAATCCTTTCTTTAACTCCAACCTAACTAGTACTGGTATTAAATACACTTTCAAAGTGTTTAGCGAAATTAAAAAAATTTCCCCACATTCGACCCTCAATGGACGACACCGTGGATTTGTTCAACTTCTAAGAACCATAAACTTCAATTTTCCTGTTCTCTCCCGACAATTCAAAAGTATTTGATAAGTCCCGACTGACATAAATTTGGTAATTTACATGCATCAATGTGGATTAGTCTGACTCTGAAAGTTCAAGTGTCCCATGTTTTTGAATAAAAAAATATTTGATATGGCAAAATCAAATGTATATTTTTTTCTTATTTTAGACGGGAAGAATTCCCATATATTAAAAATCAGAGTCCATAAAATACCATGTTAACATCGCCAATTAGGTAAACCGACTACTTACAGGATAACTTTACGAGTGACACGCCAACCCGCCATGGCCATTTGGGCCCAGCTGTCTCCGTCGCTAACTTACTATCTCCAAGACGCGATAGCATGGTATCACGATTCACGTGAACTTTTGCAATGTTGTGTAGTCAGACTTTCTATTGTTACAATTAGTAACTAAACTCCGGATGATCGAAGGCCAATTAAATTGTTAATTTCGAGTTCAGATCGAAAGTAAATAGATTTTAGTATGCTTTGAGACCTTAAGGACTTTGCAAAGTTCGAATAATTATTGATGGACAAACAGTAAAATTAAAACAAAAAAAGATTTGCATGAAATTTTTTGGAATAAGAGCACATGATTTACATTATTGGAGGTCATGCTTGCTCGATGATTGAAGCTAAACATGAACTGCTGATTGAGATGACATGAATGGCACAGGAAAAGTTAAAAAGAAAAAAGAAAAAAATTATTAAATATGGTGGGAATGCTTTTATAAATAAAGAAATATATTAGAATTCGAAAACCTAACCTAGTTCGAAATTCAAATCCATCTAATCTAATCAACTCTGCTATGAATAATCTTCTCATTCTCGTATCTTCAGAGTCATTTTGATTTGCTGCCATGATTTGAAATGTCTGTTTTGTCTTTAAATGGACACTTACATTATGCATTTCGATCTTTTGTAAGAATCTCTGAACGTCTTTAGTTGTGGGCTACCCTAAAAATGATTCGCAACTACTCTTGATTCCTTAGCAGTGGTTCCCTGTTGATGGATTCTCCTTGACTCAGTCTTTAACTTCTGAGCATGCTTCGAGTCAATCCATCGTTGCGACATGTCATGTACTTATTGAAAGTTCATGACCGATGAGCTCATTCGACATTCCATCGATGGGTTTTGCAGGTCAAGGTTATTATCATGACATGGCTAGGGCAATTAACTTCTTCATGTTTAGGTCCAAAGATAGCAAATAAATAAATAAATGGAAAAGATATAAAAGAAAAAAGAATGGCCGCAATCACATATCCGCTCATGGTGATTGCATGAGTGGTGCTGGTGATCACCATCAAGACCACTTGTAAGCCTTGCCTCGACTAAGGTGGGGAAGCAATCGACCTATCTTTCAACCCCGATTATGGCCCCAAGGACGACGACAATGATAGCAAGCTCACATTTGCTATGTTTAATCTGAAGTGTATCAATGGTAGCTCCTCTGTATCTTTTAGAACTGTCTGATAATGCTCTCTGTTATAGGTATAATGTGCGATTCATAATTTGCTTTCCCTTCAATCGTTACCTTATTTTCACTGTGATTTTGATTTTATGTTTGTAATCTCTTTGCAAATTGAAATGAAGAAAGAGAAGGAAAAATGTGACATTTGCTTTTGCTTCAAGATTCTGTTAATTTGTTTTTTTTCCATCTTTAATAGAAATCATTTTAATTTGAGTTTAAAATCATCAAAAAAATTACTTTTTTAATTATAAAAAACGCCATATTAACTTACCACGTAAATGCTGTCTAACATGACCCTCATCGAGACACTGAAGGGTCAGCGCCAGCCGCCATGGGCAGAATGAAGCCTCTTCTCCGAAGCTGTTTTCCTACTTTCTTTTTTCCCTAATCTTTCCCCTGCCTTCTGTCGTCGTGAGGCGAATGTCGCCGCTGACTGGGCTACGAAGGCCGATAGGGTAAATTCAAAGAGAAGAAATTGGGCTGTCTTTCCCCCTTCTAATCTGTTAGAATTTGTTTACTCTGATGCGATTGCTGTTGGTTGTAATCGTTTTGGTCCTTTTATATAAATTTTGTATTCCTGGTAAAAAAAAAATGTTGTCTGACACGTGGACTCATTTTAGATGGAAAAATAATAATGGCCCTTTTTGTCCGAAAAAAGAGTGCGTGCTTTTCTTGAAATTGACATCATATTTATCCTCTAACTTAAATACATTATCTTTTTTCCTAGATTTGGCCCATCGGTTAGAACTTCAAATGACACTTCAACCCACCGTGGTCTCTGGGCCCCAGCGCTCTTTGGCGACTTGCTATGTTTATGTCGTCACAGCATACGATCAAGG
The DNA here is from genome assembly GCA_028830015.1 of Eucalyptus grandis x Eucalyptus urophylla. NCBI lineage: Eukaryota > Viridiplantae > Streptophyta > Magnoliopsida > Myrtales > Myrtaceae > Eucalyptus > Eucalyptus grandis x Eucalyptus urophylla. The sequence goes on along the minus strand of CM054188.1, from coordinate 30,331,909 downwards.
AAAACAAAAGGAAAAGGACAAGAAATGCCGTGTTTTTCCACCCCACCAAGAATAAAGAAAGAAAGATTGACGTTGAGGTCGTTTTCTTGTTTTGTTTGTCATTGTCCGATGGTCTTTTCCAATCGCTTTGTCTGGGCAAGCTGGCAGAATTACAGTGGTGAATTCTGTCCTCCTCATTTTCCAACTAATCATCTTCTCAATGGCAAGCTGTTTGTAGTTCTCAAGTCAGAAAGTAGGGTCAGTAGTGCCCAATTATAAAATTGGCCAGCCAAGCGCTTGCCCACTAGACGTATTTGGTTAAAATATATTCTCGGCAATTATATTTGTCATTGGTCCATTTGCAAGAACTGAGCAAAGAATCCCTTCATCCTCTAGTCATTCCAAGTCAAAGCCGAAGGTACGGTAACATCTCCCTCGATTACATTTTTTTTTTTCATAAATGAATTTTCAGTTCCCTGCTGTTTCCTTCCCCCACAGTGTCCACTTGTTTTTGCGTTGTGCCGATACTTCCACTTATATTCTGGTGTGCGGTCCTCTTCATCCATCTTCACAGACAAGCTAGTAGCCAAGAAATCTCAATTCCTCTTGCATCCTTATGTTGAAGCCACTCCTGGTACGTGCTATCAGCGCTTGTTTCACTTTCACCCTCTTTGTTTAGGTATCTGGTTCTATTAATTAAACCCAGTAAACCTAAAAGCACCAAAAAAAAAAGGGGGGGGGGGGGGGAGGGGAAACGAAAATGGGTAAAAGAACTACAACTAATCAAACCCTATAAACATGAGGCATCCGTTTTTTTTTTTTTAAAGGTGGTTTTGTGAAAATCTTTAATTAAGGGCCTCCCTTTAGTTCATATATCTATAGATAAGATTTAGTTGATGGACTATGTCACTCCTAATTTATTAAAATTCCATCTGCTTTATATTTGAAGAAATTATTGCTTAAGCTCTTGCAATTATGTTTTGTCTTATATGAATCATGGCTTGAAAAAAGATATATTAGTCTCTTTCCACATATTGTAGGTGAGAAAGGGGAATCTATTGTAAAGCTCATGCGAATTATTGCTTATTAAGCAAAACACGTCCTTATGACATGGGAAGGGTTTGAGGAAATTGTCTTAGATAATGATATCTTTTGGTTGAGTTAAAAGAAATTAATTCGAAGCAAGCTATTCAACATCTTGCCAAAAATTGCTAGTACAGGCGATGGCTACGGGGCTCTCTAAAAAAGTATCGATTCTTTTTAGACAAAGACCTAAGTGTTGACTAAAACATTTTTTAGCAAAAGACGAATCATTTGAGAATGTCTATTAGCATGAGACCATATTTATTCTAGCCGCTGAAAGGTTGATCATAGCATTAGTTGGTAGTTTCCTTATGATATCCAATTTGCCATCCCGCAAGTTCCAATTGCAACAATATGGTGATATTTATTGCTTGGTTATGCCTCAAAACTTCTTTCTCAAGGAAAGCTTTCTCCAATCTAACGAGTGCTAGTGCCGCAGCTATTATTGAAGCGTTTCGTGAAATCGTGGTTTTTTCCACATTCGATCTTGAATAGATTATGCAGCATATTTGTTCAACCGTTAGGAAACTTAACTTGAATTTTCCTTTTTCTTCTTCCTATAAAATGTTTATCAAAATCCCGATGTGCACCTCTGTGATTTACGTGCATTTACGTGTATTAGTTGGCTTTAAAAGTTCAGCTACTCCATGCTTTTATTTAATAAAAGAAAAACAATATTTCATAAGCAAAATTCAACTATTTCATTTTCTTTTATTTAGAACAAGAAGGTTCCTAATATGAAAATTCCTAGTTCGTAAAATAATATGTGTATATACATGCATATATGTATGTATGTCAAAAAGACAAAAATGACCAAACTCTCAAGTGTCTCCAAAAAAATTACCTACTCTTAATCAAATGTCCACCGTTATTTTTTCCATCCAAATTAAAATTCGTGGCAAATCACGTGACAAACGGCTCTTGGATGTATGCTGACTTGTCTTTTTTATTATTAAAAAAGTAAAATAATAATTTTATACTCAAAATAAATTGACCTTTATCAAAGAGAAAAGGGAAAAAAGAAAGAAAGGAAAAACTAGAAGCAGAGAGAGGAGAAAGGGGTGCATCGAAATGTTTGTCGAGTTAAGCATGGCCGCAACCACCATCACGTCAATCTCGATGCTCTTTTTGACTTTAGCGGTTGACGCCTGTTTTTCAAGGGAACGTAGTCTGCAAAGGCTACTGTAAGAATAACTAAACAGTTTAAGCTTTGTCCCACAAAATCTCATTTAATTGTCTTAACCTTTTCAAATTAAGCTTAAGTATGTTCGCCACTAATCTGTTTGTAGTGGATCGATTAGAAATCCATCTAAAATATTGAGAGAAATATTTTTCTCCTATGCAGCCAAAGAAATTAAAATCCGAGACTTAATTACATGAGTTAATCGATTAATGCAACTCCGGTACCTAATCTCATTTAAATATCATAAAAACACTCAAAAGCCATTATTAAGCCTTTTACTAATTTTTTAGAAAAAAAATAAATTCTTCTATTTTTTAAATATTAAAATAATGTTATAATATAAAAAGACCCGGGTCGCCAACCAGCGGCCCATCTGGGCCTAAGCGCGGGCCCAGTCCGGCTTAAAGAGAAAGAAGGCCCAACCTTTTAAAAACTAGATGAACTAAGCCTGGCCCATTAAAGCAGAATAAACCCAATATGCCTAAATCATCCCAGCCCGAATACCCAACCCTAAAGATCTGATCCGTATGCATACCGACCCGGATCCGACTTGGTACCCAGGCAGACCCGACTTGCTCTCCTCCCCCTGCCTCTCGCGGCGCTCTGTCGACCTCGCCCCAACAGAGGCGGCCGCGGCGAGAGCCACCGCTCGCCTCGGGTTGCCCACGCACCAGGCCGAGGGCCAGTTCTCGGCCGACCACTGTCGCCAGCCGAGAACCAGGTCGGCCTCCCCTACTTTGGCCGAGATCTGGCTCGGCCAGGCAAGGCCGGCGGAAGCCGCTCGACCCGAGGCCTCCCCAACGCCGTCTCCCCTGTCTCGACCCATTCACGTGACACCCAAGCGTCGAGCAAACGATCGATCGGAGCTCGGGAACGGACTTTCTCAACACGGACTTTTAGATCTAGCTTAGGCATTTCGTCGAGCCGATGGCGCGCGACGCGGAACGAGGATATCCCGACTCAACTCGCGCCCGCGCCCCTTTGGCAAACGACATATGATGTCCAAATAAGAGGCGACGGGCCGGAATCCGCGTGAGCCGGCCCACCACGAGCTCCGGCCAGGTGAGCCCCAAAAACAGGGCAAGAACAAAGGGACTAAGGGCTACTGGTTCGGCTCGGGAACGGCATGGCGGCGGCTCGTCGGCGAGGTTCAAGCGCGGTGGTCACCGAGCTCGTTCCCACTCTCACTGTTCCGGTCGCTCTCTCTCGGGTCTCTCTCTCACCGATCTCCTCTCGGCCCCCCTCCTTCTCTCTCCCCGTCCCTTTTCACGGAGGCGGACGACTCATGCGTCCGTACCCGGGGCAGGTGGACTGGCTGCCGTCCGTACGTCCGGCCAGCTGCTCCGGTCATGTCGCCCACCTGCCCGCTTGCTCCTGCTCTGCGTTCCCTGCTCCCTGCGCTTCTTCTGCCGCTGCTCCTCATCCTTGTTTGCGTGAGGGAAGGGAGAAGGCCGGGCCGGCGGACAGAGATAAGATATGGGCCCCGGCCCGGCGAACGGAAGAGGAAAGAGGGGGTTGGGGTATTAATTTTAAAATAATAATTTTTTATTTGTCCGAAATAAGGTAAAATAAGGGAAAATAAAACAGAAATAAAACTTAATTGATGCAAATAATATTAATGTCAATGTGATGTGAAAATCCTTTTTTGTTAAGGTTGAATTGATCCCTAATTTCATATTCAGTTTAATTCTAAATATTTAGTTAAAATGTAAATGTCAACATTAATATCGGTGTAGGAGATCATTAGTCCGGATCTTTCCAAATCTCTTTGTCTGCCCATCATATAATTCCACAATATTAAGCTAAAGTTTAGCTTATGTGTGGGGGAGCATATTTAAATGTTGAATCATATATTCATTGAACAACTTAAACTTTTCAAACAATTAATGAAAGAACGTTGACAACATCACTAAACCTTGTCTAGTCTTGTTTTGCTTTACCTTGCTCTCACCATCCATCTTAAGGCTTGGCAAAAAAATGATAAATAGCAAATGCAAAGGGATGGCTGCAATTTCAAACCTGATTGAGTGGTGTTGGTGATCAATCAATCACATGAGTGGTGCTGGTGATCACCATCTAGATCACTTGCAAGCCTTGCCTATCTCTTAACCATTACAACACCAACGATGACCTTGTAGATACAAATATGAAGTGCATCGATAATAGCTTCTTTTTAGCTTCAAAACTACTTCATCAATGCTCCATGCCTTTTGTTGTGGATTTAAGGTTTGATTCATAATTTTTTTCCCTTCAATTTTCCCTCTTTTTCACTATAATATTGTTTTTTGTGTTCATATCTCTCCCGCAATTGAAAGTAAGAAAAAGAGTGAAAATGTGACATTTGCTCTTGCTTCAAGATTCGGTTACTCTTCTTTTTTTTCCTCTCTTTGAGGCCTCATTCTCTAAAGAAACCACAAATTTAAGGTAAAGTCCCAATTCTGGCCCGAATTAATTTTATTTAGTAATTTTCACTTCACACCCAAATCCCGGTATCAGTTAAGTTTTCTTTTTTTATTTAACGGCTGTTAAGTTTTCATCAACTAATATTATTAAATGTCTCACGTGTATTATATTTTTTTCAAGTCATAATTATGCATCTGTTTTCCATTTTCTTTTGTATTTTTTTCCTTTATTCTGCTTCCTTTCACTCGACAACACCCTGACCACCCTCAATTCACCAGCACAATCCACTCAACTCCGTGACTCGCCTTCCACCACTACCTCACCGCCATCCAGTCCTCCGTCCATCACCATCACCATCACCATCACCATCACCGTTCATCCTCGCTTCCGCTCTAGACAACTGTTGAGATCTTTGTTTTCCCCAACCCTTCGCCACAGATCTCCACCACTAACGCCTGTACTCTCCGTGGATGACCCCTTGCTTCCGGTGTCCACTAGCCCAGCCACGGCTCGTTCTCGCGGTCGTCAGGCTCGGCTGGCGCACTAGAGCCTTAAATTTAGGATCTAAGCTCAAGTGAACCATAGATTCGAGCCTTAAATTTGTGTTGATTAAGGTCAAGCACGGTCAACGGCGGCCATAGCTAGATTTTTTGGAGGTCATTGGCCGCCCGTCCATGGCTCTTCTGGCACCTAAAGCTGTTCAATCAGTTTGAACATCATGAAAAAGGAGTGGAATTTTTTCGAAGAAAGAAAAGGCAAAAGGTTAGAAGATTCACGGCATTGATTACTCCGGGTCCTGTACATGTTTCTTGGTACAAAATGGGTAAATCAGAAGAAAGTGTACATCTATTTTGTTCTGAATAAGATCACAACCAGTTTCTTTACGAAAAAAGCATAAAAATGCAATGACAGCAGAGAAGCATTCTATAGTTGGTCACTTTGCTGTCAAGAAGCTGAAAAAAAATAAATGGAAATGGGTTTGGAATACAGATCTAGCTCATTCTGTTGAAGAGCATAAAGGAATGTGTGAAGATGGAGTACGAGGTGGCCATGTACAGATGTGCAGGTAGGGAAAGGAAGAAAGAAGGAAAAAAAAAAGAAAAGAAATACGTGTACTACAAGTCTTAAAATTTAATATGAAAGTATAATTGAGTTCTAAAATTTTGAAAAAGAGTAATTAAGTCCTAAACTTATTAGATTGATGTAATTGAGTTCTTCCGTTAACAACGTTAATTTGTCTAACAGAAAATATTGACGTGACATTTTTTTAATTTATTTATTTTTCCTACATAGCATTTTTATTATTTTTTCTTTAAATTCGATTTAAATAATAGTAAAAAAATTTAAAAAGCTAAAATAATAATAATAAAAAAAACAAAACTGGAAAAAGAAAAAAAGGAAGTTGCAGATCATGGCTGAGGTCTACCATTGTCATCCATTGCTGAAGGGATCAACAAAGGTTGCTAACCCTAGGCAACAGAGAGGGGAGGGCCTTCATCGACTTAAGTAAGGGACAGCGAGGCTTGACCAAATCTAGGTAATGCCTTGGTTGGGGCAACACGGCTCGCCCAAATCTGGGCAACGTTGGCCCTCGCTTGTGGTGAGGCCTCATTGGCCCCAAGCAAGGCTGGCTGGGCGATGTCAGCCCTTGCTCGGGGCCGGCGATGGCCTGCCACCCTCTAGAGATGTGTGACAACGGTGGCTGTTCTTGGCCAAGATCTACAATTTTTTTCTTTTTTTTCTAGTTTTTTTTTTTAAATTATTTTAGCATTTTACTTTTTAAATAAGATTTAAAAAATTCTGTGTAGGAAAAATAAATTAATTAAAAAATATCAGGTCAGTGTTTTTCGTTAGATAAGTTGACGCTAATAACAAAAATACTCAATTGTATCAATTTGACAAATTTAAGAACTTGATTGCACTTTTTGAAACTTTTAAAATTCAATTGTACTTTTGTAATAAATTTTAGGACTTAAAGTATATATATGCCTTTATATTATTGAAAAAAGTAAAAAAAAAATGTAAAATTAAGAATTTTAAACATAATATAAAATGATTTTTCTCAAAGAGATAAAGAAAAACAAAAACTAGAAGCAATAAAAGGGGAAAGGGGTGTATCTGGCGATGCCCCAATCGAGGTAAGTGTTGCCGCCACTGCCGCTACCGTTGCTCTCGGTAAAAAGACCAATTATTTGAGAACTTCAATCAACAAAAGATCAATCTGCAACCATAGCATTAATATACTTATAAATAAAGAGATACGTTGAGGTTGCAATAGCATGGACAATGAAGAAAAATGAAATTAAAAAATAAGTGCCGTCTCTTTTCATGTCATCGAGAATGAAGAAAGGAGGGTGTTGAGATCGTCTCCATCAACAAGTCAGAATTCTGTCTGGACTTTAGTTGAAAATGTCTTGGGGATCGAGATGCCTGGCCACATCTGTCCCTATTCGTCATTTCTCTCTGACAGGATACACTGGTTCTCAACTGATCAATTTATTAATTGCGAGTTGTCTCGATAAAGCTGCGATTTTTGTTGCCTTGTTTTGTTTGTCTTTGTCTCGATGGTCATTTTGCAATTATTTATCTGGGCAAATGCGACAGAAGCACGTGATGATTCTGTCCTCATCAGGTCCCTCTAAAGCACAACTAAACAATTTATTAATTGTAAGTTGTTTTTTTGATGAACAATGAACGTGGGTATTTGTGCTGCACGTGGGAGGGAGGGAGGGAGGGAGGGAGGGACAGAGAGAGAGAGAGAGTTTGGACAATACCAAGGTCTGGTCTATAGAATACAACTCATTGACCTGTTGACTGCTAATTGCGTTTCTTGATGTCTGTAGCAGCACTCGGCCAGTCCAATAAGTTGGCCTTAGTCTTTTTAATTTTTCTTTTTTTCGCTAGAAGGTCGGGCTCAGTTTTTCCTGCAAGAACTCAGCAAAGAATCCCTTCGTCCTCTAGCCATTCAAAGTCGAAGCCGAAGGTATTGCCGAAGGTATTGTAACATTTTCCTCGATTACAATTATCTTCAATGAATTTTCAGTTCCCTGCTGTACTCTTTCCCCACAGTGTCCACATGTTTTTGCCTCATGCTGATATGTCCACTCATGTTATGGTATTATCAGGACTGATTTTGGCCTGTATTGCCCTTCATCCATCTTGCAGACGAGTCAGAGTGAAGCCAAGAATCTCAGTTCCCCTTGCATCCTTACAGTGAAGTCACACCCGGTACGTGTGCCATTATTATATCTACCTTTCGTATGCTATCGACTCTTGTTTCACATTCAACCTTCTGTTTGGTAATTTGGTTGTATTAATTTTACCCTACAAAACCCCAAAAGCTATTAAAAAAATGGAAGAAGAAATAAAATGGGCAAAATAATTGCAATACAAACTCATTTTTGAGGTAACAATATTTGTTGCTCTAAGCATTTATACGTCACTGAATTTAGTTAAATCAAACTATGATAATATTTATAAAGACCAAACAAGTAATAAAAAGATACTATATTTTTTGTTAATTTAGCAAAAGAATTAAAATGAAGATATATTCAAAAATATGGGAAATAGTGTAATTATCAAAACTTGTGAACGCTATGGAAGAATTAATTTGACTTTATCATGCAAAATTAAGAGATTAGATTAAACAAATTGAAAGTTTGTAACATGGAACATTCACGAATACTTTAAGGACTACATTAAATAAATTAGAAGTCCGAGGTTGACATTATACATTGGGCCAAATTTTAGAGATTATTGATGCCAATTTCCCTTTTCAAAATATTACATATATTGCTTATTAGTTCACTTTTTATATTCAAACCGATTAGTATAAACAGTTGGACTAGTTGAAATAGTGGAATCACATATTGACTTTTACTCTTGCCTATAATTAGAGACCGAAATGATTGACTAAAAGTCATTTCTTCTTTTCTTGAAAGGTGGGTATGTGAAAACCTTTAATTAAGGACCCTCCCCTTCAGTTCATATATTTATACATAAAATTTCTTCAACATGCAACCTCACTCTTAACTTACTAAAATTTCATCTGCTTTATTCTTAGTAAAGTGTAAGTGTGTATGTAGATTAAATCCATAGGAAATTGGACATAGTTGTTTTAAACCTTCTTTATCTGTTTACTAATCGAGAGGATCCAACACAGATAAACGTTTTCAAACATGTGGAGAGGGAGGGAGGGAGGGAGGGAGGGAGGGAGAGAGAGAGAGTGAGTGAGAGAGAGAGAGAGAGAGAGAGAGAGAGAGAGAGAGAGAGAGAGAGAGATCTTTGCAAACACATGCTAACCAAAATTACTCGATTTGATAACAAAAGAGTAAAATACAAATTTTTTACGTCTCCTTGACTTGATGCTTGTATTTTATTATGCTTAGCACATGACTACATTTTCTAACAAAAAAAGGCCTAACTTGTTGAGGCTCCATCTACCTCACAACCTTACTTGATAAGTGATGAAAGAACAAATGATAAAAATTTAAGATATGATAAATGTAACTTTTTGACCTTCTATTCTATTATCTGAATTGGGAGAAACAGAATATAATATGTTAAAATAACATATCAAGTAACAATTTAGGGTTTTGTGGTGGCTTGTGTGAGCTCATAAATCACTAGTGAGTAATGATGCTCAAAAGTAAAAGGATAGAAGAGCGAAGATATGATCGTCCAACGAAAATTTGTTGATAAAATCTGAATTTTAGAACCTTTAGCTTTCATTAAATCTAATGGATCAAAAACATAGATGTCCCTTTTTCTTAACACGACCAATAATAAGATCTTGCATTTGCCCATTAATATAATGCATTAACTGAATTATAAAACATAATTATGAGGGGTAGAGATTTATAACCCCCGATTATTTAGGATGTCACTATGCCATGTAATTTTGCCCAGTGAACATGATCCACTCATTTTTGTTAACTATCTTTCCTCCTAATTAATATGGAACCTTTAATTAAATTTATGAGTGGGAAAATTCCAAATAAGGACCCGAAGTGAATATATTTTCTCAAATAAGGACTCAAAGTGAACTTTGTGTCATATAATGACTCGAAATTGACCAATTGTTTCAAATAAGGACTCGAAGTGAATTTTATATCAAATAAGGATCCGAAGTGATCAAGTTAATCTCTATCGAGGACCTTAGTTCACCGGCAGACATTTTCCGGCGATTAAAATGGGGGCAATTTTGTCAAAAATTTGTGATTGGAAAAAAGAGAGGAAAATTCTAAATTAATTAAGTTTAGGTTATTCATCTAAATGTTTACGTTTTCTTCTTTCTTCTCCCCCACTGCTCCTCAACCAAATCACTGTCCGATCATCGTCGCGACTTGATTTTCGTCGCTCCTCACCTTGCTTGATCGGCGGAGAATTTGGGTCTTCGTAACAAAGAAAGAAGCATATGGTTTTCTTCTTGTTTTTGAATTCGTGCCTCAACCATCGGAGAATTTGGGTCTTCTACTTTGCGGAGGATGGGTATAAGGAATGGGGAGAACTTCGGTCTTTGACTTTGCAAAGGATGGGTACAAGGAACGGAGATTAGGATTTGTTAATTTTCCCTATATTTTTGTTAGACAAAATTGCCCAAACTCTGATCATTGGAAATGTTACATGCTTGATAGCCGGCGAATATTTGGCTGACTAGCAAGCTTAGGTTCTTATTTGGAATTGATTCGACCACTTCGGGTCTTTATTTGAGACAATGGGTCAACTTTAGATCTTTATCTGACACAAAGTTCACTTCGAGTCCTTATTTGAAAAAATTGGTCAACTTTGGGTTCTTATTTGGAATTTTCCATTTATGAGTTGAAAGTTCTAGACTACGAGCCGTCCATTAGCTATATATTTTCAAACACAGAGTAATTAATAAGTAAATATTTGATAGTGCGGAATAGTATGAGAAAATGTATAGGGCATTGAATAAATTATTGTTTAGATCCTCTATATTATGTTTTGACTTGGTTATGCCTCATAGCTTCTTTCTTGACAAAAGGTTTATCCTATCTAGCGAGTGCTGGTACCGCATATATTTTTAAAGTGTTTCACGAAATTGAGGATTTTTCCACGTATGATCCCTAATTGATCAAGCAGCAAATTTGTTCAACTTTAGGAAGCATGAACACGAAATTTCCTATTTCTCTTGCTGCAAAAATGCTTTTAAAAAGAATTTAATAAGTCCCGAAGTACATCAATTCGGTAATATACATGCATTCATGTGGATTAGTAAACTTTGAAATTTCAAGTACTTCAAGTTTTATAATATATATATATTGATAAGGAAAAATCAACTTTTCAAATTTCTTTTAATTAGGATGAGAAGTTTCTTTAGATGAAAATTTTCAGTCCATAAATAATTTTATAGGATCGTCGCAGAAGCATTGACATATATCATAGGGACACAAATAACTCAACTTTTCAAATGTCTTTAAAAAAGCATTTACTATAAGGGGATAAAAATGTACCACCGTTGTTTTTTCCGTCCAGGAGATTTACGTGGCAATTGTCGTAAACAAATGGTGCTTACATTACATATATGCCTGACGTGTCTTTTTCATCATTAAATAAGTAAAAAAAAATATTTTTATCAAAGAGAACATAAAAAACAAAAAAGTAGAAGAGTGAGAGAATACGTGCTTTGTTTTTTTCCTGACATATTTAGAAAGTGAAACAAATTTGACCCATTTGGCCCAGGTTGAAAAATGTCCTTAACGGGGGGTCAAGATATCTGGCTACATCTATTTGTGAAATTTTGGGAAGACCACTATCAATTGCTCTAAAATCTTAAAAGTATTATATAAATGCATGATTTAATATTTGATTAATGTAACATTTTTCCTCATGCTTATTTTAGTCTTTTTGCCTAGCATTAAGCGTGAACATATTTAATTGAAGAGGTAAATGGTGCATGAAAAGATCTGAACTCAAAAACTCTAACTCTGTTGTCATGTGAGATTTTAATGAGATTACTGTCAATTGTTTTGATAGTTTAAGTTATTAGATGAATGTTTAGTTTAATATTTAATTATTCTAACATTGTTCCCCTTCATTATTTCATTTCCCTATATATTTCTTGACTAATGAACTTCTTAATTGCAACTTTGATGATAAATTTGTGGTTTTACGTTGTCTTGTTTTGTTTGTCGTTGTCCGACGGTCATTTGCTAATTTATCTAGGCAAAGTGGACAGAACCACGTGATGATTTCTGTCTCATCATATTTCACTAAGATTATACGTTTCTCAGTTAATCAATATCTTAATTGCAAGTTGTTTGTTGATGAATAATGAGCATGCGTACTTGCGTTGTGTGCGTGCGTGTGAGTGAGAAAGAATTTGGACAATGCAACTTTGCTCAAGTCAAAAAGTAGGAGTGAGTAGTGGTCAGTATAAAAATGCCATTACAATTAAGGTGAATAGGAAAAAAGTATTAAAAAAATTAGCAATCTAGGAAAATTAGTATTTTATTGACCAAAATTATAAACCTAAGAATTTCACAGAATTTTATCCATCTGAAATTACAAAAAGTATGTTTAATTAATAATTAATTAATTTTCAAACACAGGAGGATATTTTAGTCAGTTAATAATAAACATAGAACGTAAAGAGGAGTTGAGAGAGAAAAAAAAGCAGGGTGAATTGGTGATTGACCATGTTTTCAAGCATAGAAGGTTATTTTGATCAATTGATTATAAAATATTTGTACCAAACCAAAGAGGGGACAAAATGGCCCCGCCCTATTAATTTTACTTTAAATAAAGCAACAGTATAAAAAATTTTACTTGGTGCAACTTCGTCCTTTAAATTATAATTTCCCACAAACATCAAACAGTTACCAGCTATCAAAACAAAAGATGGATTGTACAAACATCAAAACAATTACCAGCTATCTAAGAAGTACACGGCATCTTTGAATATGTAACCTCAACTTATTGCTTTATGGCGAAATCATAAAAAGGAAAAGAAATTTTTTTAGCTTTGAAATATTGAGAAAATGTTCTAAATGATTTTGACTGTTAATTTTCGAAAGAATCGACAATTGTTGAACTAATATGAAAGAAAACAGGGACTACAGGAGCAAAAAAAAAAATTATAAAAAAAAATATCTAGCCTTCTACTGCACATGGTAGACTGGTGAAGTGTTGCTCGTCCTCGTAAAACAATCAGCAAGTTGTCCACGTAGACCTGTAACGTGTTACTTGGATGCACCGAGTGCAGTGAGCCACCGTCGTGGAGCGACCGAGTTTTTTTCCCAACTAACTGTACGTTCTAAGTAGCTCTGGCCGATATTCCTCAGTCCCTGTTTATTTACATCGCTCATGCTTCCGTACACTCCAGCCTCTCTCACTCTCTCTCTGATTTTGTCTCACCGTTCTAACTGATTAGCTCTGTTCTCTTTTCAGTTTCCTTCGCACCCATTTGTTTAAGCGAATAACAAAAGGACGCGACAAGAGAGGAACAAAAGACGGGGAAAAAGGGAATTCTATAAATTAAAGAAGTAATTATGGGTGCAGAACTTGCTACCTCCGTTGCATCGAGTCTTGTGTCAAAACTCGTGGAGTGCCTGATTGCTCCCATTGGACGCCAATTTGGGTACGTGCTGCACTACAAGAGCTACGTCAAAGATCTCGAAAATGGAGTCAAGGAGCTGAAGACTGCACAGGAGAGGGTGGAGCACTCCGTCGATGAAAACGTGTATAACGGAAAACCTATACACAAGGATGTTGAGAATTGGCTGAAGAGTGTGAAGGAGGAGACTGAGAAGGCAGACAACCTGTTAAAACATAACGAAAGTGCAAAACATGCTTGCTTCCGTGGGTGGCTTCCCAACCCTGTGGTGCGCCATCCAATTGGCAGAAAGGTGAAGAAGATGACTCAAGTCATTCAGGGCCTCCATGACAAAAGCAATAATAGTATCTTCCAGAAGGTCTTTTATGAGAATACTCCCGGGGGAATCGTCACTGCTACCACTTCCGCTACAAGATCTTTTCACAGGAAAGAAGATGTCCTGGAGTCAAGGGCTTCAATCACAGAGGATGTAATGAAGGCTATAGTTGATGACAAGATGCGTGTGATTGGGGTGTATGGACCAGGGGGGGTTGGTAAGTCCAAGCTTATGGAGGACATAGAAAGGCAAGTTAAGGAAGAGCAACTATTCGATGTGGTTGCTATGACAAATGTATCACGGGATCCAGATCTAAAAAGAATCCAGGGAGAGATCGCTTATGCACTGGGTCTGAAGCTAGTGAATGAGGAAACTGCTCGTGGTAGAGCAGATCTTTTGTGCAAGAGGTTAGAGAAAGATTCTGCGGAAAAGATTCTCATAATTATGGATAATTTGTGGACAAAGCTTGAGTTGAAGGAAGTTGGAATCCCTTGTGGATACAATAATAAAGTAAGAGGTTGCAAGTTATTACTAACATCTAGATACCGACATATTTTGTACACTGAGATGGGCTCTGACCGAGAATTCCAACTCAATGTGTTAAAGCATGGAGAAGCACACATACTTTTTAAAAGGGCAGTGGGGGACAGAGTTAACGACCCTCAATTTAAGAGCTATGTGGATAGAGTGGTCGAGAATTGCGGAGGCTTGCCTCTTTTGATTGTCACGTTGGCAATGAGGTTGAAGCGTGGAGATTTGACTGCATGGAGGGATGCTTCGACCACTAAAGAAGAGTCCAATGTAAAATCAATAGTGGAACTAAATTACAATGACCTAAAAGATGAGAGGATCAAATCATTGTTCTTGGTTCGTGCTCTACGCTCTGGGAGACTTTCCATAAGGGATTCCCTTGTCTACTGCATGGGTTTGGGTTTATTTAAAACAATCGGCAAGACCATCGAAAACGCTAGAGATAGGTTGATTTTGGATCTACGTCACCTACTTGACTCTTCTTTGTTGCTAGGTAGTGATGACATGGAACAATTTATCATGCATGACTTATTTGTTGATGCGGCCATCTCTATGCGTGACAAATTTATTGACACGGAATGGAACGCATTGGTTGGGAGAAAGGATTTTCGGTTTAAAGAGTGGTCGAAGATTGATCTTAGAAAATGCACCGCAATGGCCTTCAATTATGTTGGCATTGATGAACTTCCTCAAAAATTGGACTGCCCAAGCATGAGGATTCTTCTGTTATTAGAACACAACCGATTTCTCAAAATACCTGAGTCATTTTTTGAATCTATGGAGAAGCTCCAAGTCTTGGACTTGACTGGCTTATCTTTTACCTCCCTACCTTCGTCGATTGAGTTACTTAAAGACCTCACGTCACTATGTCTTGATTCATGCCATTTGGACGATGTTACTGCTCTTGGAAAGCTGAAAGGATTGCAGTTCCTAGGTTTCTTCAATTCTACAATTGCTCGGCTACCCAAAGAAATGGGTGAACTTACAGAATTGAGATTTTTGGACCTGAGATGGTGTTCCACACTCGAAGTTATTGAACCTGGCGTGCTTGAAAGCTTGGTTAATTTAGAAGAATTGTATATGCAAGGCAGTTTTGACCAGTGGGAGGCGGAGGATAAAACCCCACGAAACAATGCTAGCCTAGCTGAGTTCAAGAACATGAATAAGTTGAGCACTTTGTATATTGCCATTCCTCGTTCCGCCAATCTCTCAAGAGACCTACCATTTGGGAAACTAAATAAGCATAAAATCCTAATTGGGGACATTTGGGATTGGTCAGATGAATACGAAGAATCCAGAACTTTAAAACTCAAGCTAGATTCGGGCAATCTTCTTCGTGAAGAGTGGGTGCGAAGATGTTTGCAAAGAACACAGAATCTCAACTTGGTGGGATTGCAAGATAATCACAGCATAAACAATTTGTGCTTCGAAGGTTTTCAGGAATTGAAGCATCTTCACATACAAAATAGCCCCTCACTTCAGTACATTGTTCACTCCACAGAGGATATAGAGTGCACCGCATTTATGAGATTGGAATCGTTGTTTCTCGAGAATCTAAACAACTTGGAGAAGATTTGTTGCGGTCTCCTTGCCCTAGAATCCTTCAGCAAATTAAAGATTTTGAAAATGGATAGCTGTAGTGGAATCAAATATCTGTTTCCTTCCTCCATGATAAGAAACTTCTTGCAGCTAGAAGAGATTGAAATAAATAAATGTCACTTGCTAAAGCAAATTGTCGCAAATGCCGAGGCAGACGAAGACGGAGATGAAATGGATGTTGATCCCAAAGTGAAGTCATGCAATTTGCATAGGTTAACATTACGAAACTTGCCAGAGATGACAAGCTTTTGTAAAACTATGGACCATTCGGTTGTACTCTTCGACAAACAACAGGTAAATTTCATATTTTCTAAAATGGTCATATTTTCCTCCATCCATGCCATCCTAATTGGAGAATACTTTCTCTACCTAGTCTTGAGATCCATGAGTTACAAATATGAACATTGCCTTCAATTAATTTAGTTCCCACGCGTTGTGCGGACTTAAAAAAGTATTGACTTGTTGAAATATTTACTTTGGAGATATAATGTAAGGACTTTTGTGTAATCTGATAAAGTAATACGCATTTATCAACTAGACGAAAAATTTATTTACCAACAGTTGAATCGATTAGTATTTTGTGCTAAAAACTGTTGATTTTATTCGACTGTGATTACTTAAACATTTAATTTATAAACACATTGAAATATTGACTTCAGAGTTATCTCAATTTGATATGTGGGTGACTACTGGTGTGATATGTTTTGCATTTTATAGTAAATGAAATTATATGCATGGGTATTTTAGAGGAGTCTAATGGCAAATAGAGAAATTGGAAATATATACAGATTCTTTCAATTAAGACAAAATAATGATTTAATTTTTCAAAATGTAATTGCTATGTGAAATGTGAATACGTAAAAACATCCATATTAGTTAATTACATCCCATTTTATATGTGTTATGTTATCAACATAGTTAAAGAAGCACCATGTAATGTATCAATTTTTTAAATAGTCTACAAGTTTGTCATTGCTTTATGGTAAAGTATATACACATACATTTTGTGGATATAATTGTAACTTAAAGAAGGTATATAAGACCTATATAATTTGTATGACCTTCATTTAGTAATTATGGAAAATTGTAAGATTCTATTACATCCACTTGATTAAAGGGGAAAAACCAGAACTAAAAAAAAAAAAAATCCCTGTGAATTGAACTTAGTGATTATGTGGGAAGAAACATCCAGATCAATTGATTAAATTAAATTACTTTGCAATTTTCATCTTAAGTACATCAATGCTAAGGCAATTGAGACAATTAAGTTGTTGTTCCAATAATTATAAAAAGTTTGGGTAGCTGAACGGACCTTAGTGGAAATGTGGTTCTACACAATGTTCCATCACATAAAATTTTCTTTACTATTATATGTTAGTTGATGGAACTATTATGTGATGACGGAATGAAAAGTCAAATATAATAAGGCCAATTTGCGTTTGTTACTCTTGGTACTTTATTGAGATGTTAGTGGAACAATTAATTTTTCTTTTTCTAATTTATGTGAGCTGTGGACCTTTTTGGAGTGAACAAGTTTACCACAAATCTTCATTCTAGCAGCTTTTCCAATATTCCTAGTAGAATTTATGTCTGTGGCACATGTTTAAATTTATTTTTTCTGTAATAGAATGTCGCTTGAAAGTATTAACTAGAAACACATCTAGCATGTGTGCACTTTTGTTTGGAATCATCAAATTTTATATCTATTCTGTTAGTATAAAATAAAAAATTGGAAACCCTTTTCTAATTAATTTTTATAATTATGTTTATCACGTGACCCAAACCACAAAATCGTTATACTCAGTTAAAATCATTATTGAATTAATCAATTCTTTTTCTTGGCCACATAACTAAAACTTTCTACTTTCTACATAAAGTAAGCAACTTTTTTTTATGACGAGGAAGCGTATCTTGGGTCCTCATATTTTAAAACTAAATAGTTTGATGAAATTGACTTTGATGACCATATGGCCCCGTTATGACCAATTCATGGATATTACAGCCACCAACGGATCTTATGGAGATGAAACCTTTTTCTAACATTTGGTCGATGTGGCATCTATTCCGCTTTACATCAATACCAGAAAATAATGGATCTTTTAGTGCTATGCATGGATACAATAAAATCTTAGGACTACTTTAGTATTTCTCTCATAAATTTATAATAACTTTTTACTTTTACTCTCTCGACAAGAGGTTTTTCTTTTTTCTTTTTTTTGAAAATAGTTTGGAAAAAAAAATGCCAGGCTCAACTGACACGTGCTAATCAATTAAAAGTATTTTTTTTATCAGTTTATCAATTTAGTTTATAACAATTCCAGAGAAAATAATTAAGATTGTTTTTTGCACTGTCGTTTGAGATATTGTATCAGACTACAGTCAATGATCAAAAAATCAATTGAGCCTATGCCATGAATTTCTAAAATTTAGGCAGATTGCATAAAATGTGAGGGTAAATTCAATAACCTCAATACTTCATTCTTGTTAATATATGTATAATAAAGTCCAAGTACATAATAGGTAAATGATAAGTAAGTGTAAAGTAGATAATTTTAAAGAAGAATAAGGGAAAATTCAAAATCACTACCCCACTTCATCTTCCATTATCCTTAGATCTGTCATGAGAGATTATTTCTTCTGTTATTATTTCACATGCAACCCGTATTCACAGTTTCTAGTTAACAGCATTATTTGAGTGTGGTGTTATTTACCCCTTGCAGCTAATAAATCTACAAAATTTGGAAGCTATAACCGTTGAAAAATGTCAATTAATACGAGAAGTATTCGACCTTGAGGAACTGACAACTACGGGGGATGTTGAGATTCTATGTCGATTGACTAGATTGACCTTGAGCGGCTTACCAAATTTGGAACAAATATGGACCAAGGATCCAAGAAGAGCATTGTGTTTTCGAAACTTAAAGGCACTGAAGGTGCAAAATTGTGAGAACTTGAGGTTTCTTTTTTCTTCTTCCATGGCTAAAGCACTCGTGCAGATAAAAGAAATCGAAATAGCGAATTGTGTACTGATGGAAGAAGTTATGTATGCGCAAGAAGAAGAATTAGTAGAAGCTACAACCACCGACACTTTCGAGTTTCCTTCGTTAACCTCCTTGTCTCTTGTGGAATTGCCAAATCTCAAGACATTCTCTAATGGAAAGTACTGTATTCACTTTCCATCCTTAACAAGACTGACAATATCCCAATGCACCAAAATGATGACATTTTGTTCATTCGAAGGAAGGCAACAGTTCATGACAAATGATACAGGTTTACAACAAGCATTTGGTCATATCAACTCTGGCTTGTCCTTGCCTGGCTTCTTCAATGAAAAGGTAAGCATCTATAGTAATTTTCTATTGATCATTCTTCTAGTTCTAGTCAGTGAAGCAATTTAGTAGAAATTGGACCATTATTCTGTACCAAAAGATTGGCACTTCACATTGGAAAAACAAACTCGTTGCTGGTCATTCTTAAAGTTTCCCCTTGCCCCTGAGTTTTGGCATAATAAAATTATACACCATAAAATTCAGCCATTTTACATATTCAATGTATTTACACAGGTTCTTTTTCCAAGCTTGGAGGAATTGAAGCTTTCTTCCATGTGCCAATTAAAGAGGATATGGCATAGTCAGCTCCATGGACAGTCCTTCTGCAAACTTACATCCCTCACTATTGAACTTTGTGAAAATTTGTCACATGTTTTTTCGTCAAATTCAATGAATATGCTGCAGAGCCTGAATAAAATTAAGGCAGTCGGGTGTCCTTCCTTGGAAGCATTATTTGAACCCCTAAGTCTCAGCACTGAGAAAAGGCAAAAGCCATTGGTCCTCCCTGCATTAAGAGAATTGACGTTATTGAATCTATCAAGGCTGAGAGACATTTTGGAGAGTGACTGCAAAGTCACCTTGGCATTTCCTAGTCTGATGGAAGTGAAAGTGAGGGGTTGTCACAGTTTGCCATATCTCTTCTCAAGTGCCACGGCTGAAATTCTCGATAAACTTGCGGTGCTTGATGTTTCCTATTGCAATAACCTACAGGGCATAATTGCGATGGAAGAAGGAAAATGGAAAACCTTAGAGACTTTGAAGTTCCGTCAATTAAGCACACTCAAGCTTGGTGACCTTGAGAATTTGATTAGTTTCTGCTCAGTGAGTTGTGCTAGTGATGGGTTACAACCTCTATTTGATGAGAAGGTATCATCTCCCGATTTATCTTATATGTTATTTTACTTTGTTTTTAGTGCTTTGTCCTTAAACAATTTTGCATATTTTTTGGTGGCTTGCATTTCCAAAGTTAGAAGAGCTACACATCACGGAAATTAAAGGGAAATCAGGTAGCCAGAATAGGGGGTAGAGAGAGAGAGAGATGCCAATGCAGATGCGGAAGAAGAAACGTGACGCAAGGAAACTCATTAGTCAATGAATTCATCCTCAAAACTGAAGAAAACGAGTATCTAGGTCAATATTTAAAGGTAAACAAGAGTTCAAACTAAGTAAGCATATCTAAAATAAGAGAAATAATCAAGATAAGTATCTTAAATTATTAATAGTATCAAATTTAATAAACTAATTGAAGATACAAATCAGCAAAGTGGTTGGAGAATCATGTCATACATCAATATCCCCCACCGAAATGAAGTCAAGTCCTTTCTCCGGTGGCTCTTCCTATGAGTAAGAGATAATACCACAACTTTTGCCCTACAAAGAATCTTTGCCACATGCAGAGCGCCTGATTTGGATATGCACCTAGGGAGTATAAGGCTATATGAAGTATTATAAAACAAATTTTAGCATCACGAATTTTTCTCTTATGTGAATCATCAATAGGAGAAATTACGTTTCTGAATTTATTAAATTTCAAAAGGTGCTTCAATAAATTCATCCAAATTATTTGTTGAATTTTACTACTCACTTCACTATTCTCAAAAGTAGAGATCCTTATTCAATTCTTCAAGACGTTGAGAATATTTTTCCATGTCATTTAGCTCATTGGCAAATGATTTTGGCCCGTTTTCATGTCTCCCTTACAATTGTTGATTGAATCTATTCAATTCTCATCAAAATTGTTGAAATTTTCTTTCATATCGGTAAACTAATTTTTAATCTCTTCAGGATTATTAAAGATTTGTAATAATCATAAGGATGGTAACAATCGTATTACTCCTGACAATCAAGACTATTAGAGTAACACTATAATCCTTATAATCGTAATCACATGAAGTAATAATAGCGATAACCCCTACTCTTTTCAAATTTCAGAATAACAAATTTAATAAATATTGCAAGATTTTTCAAAGAAATAATTAGACCAAGCATAGAGTGGCTCCAAACCAGTAAAAATGGCGGCTGAAGTTTCAACAGACATCAATGCCATATATCTTCATGAGCATATCAGATCAAAATTGTAACCGTAGCAACGGAAATGAAAACCAAAGCGTTGGCCTTTGGTCTAGTGTCATCGCATGGCAATACCACATGCACGAAGCAATGTTTTGATACTAATTAAATGTTGGAGAGATCCAGCTTAGATACCAATTGATGAAGAACAAATCTAAATCCATTACCAACTAGTGCTGAATGAAAGCATGAAGAATGTTAGGTTTAGATTTGTAGAAAATGGAGGAAAATAAGATAATAAGGAAAAAAGAAAAAAGAAAAAAAGAGAGAAACTAGAGAGAGATGAAAGAGATAGAAAGGCCAATTTAGGCCAGTAAAAAGACACATCATATAGGCAAACTTAGTAATCAAATCAATCTATCTATTTTGTAGGCACCTATTAAGAAAAATAATCAAGATTAATTTCCTTAATCTTCGATATTATCGAATAACTAAAATAAAAAAGAAACAAATTAGCTAGTGGTGGAGCATCCTGTCCAACATCAAAATTGAACAGTACATACCTGCACTCTACCATCTTTGGGTTTAATTGTTGGATTTCTTTCTTTGGTTTATGTCGTGTTTTTTCTTTTTCTTTTTTTGGGTCGGTATGTTGTGTTTTCTTGAAGTTTGTACTTTGTTGAAGAAAATTTTGAAGTGCGAGATTCATGAAGCATTGATTCGTGCTAATTGGTTTTTATTTTGTGGGTATCAACACCCTAAAATGCACAAGCTATGCTTTTTAAATGGTTCAAAGAAACGGTAGAGTACATTTGAGGAATCTAATAAAGGCTAAATTTGACGTTTGTGGGAATCATCCGACGCATGAAATTATTATGCTCGTCTAACTTAGGTGGTTATGGATTATGCTACAGTTCAAACATAATGATTGATATCTATTAGATGAATATATGCTTTCTACTAAAAAATAATGTGATAGGAGAATGGATTTTAGGGGTGGCATCTACTAGAAAAATGTGCGTCTTCTTTTTTTATTTTTTTATTCCTATTCTTTCGATTATGCTTGTTTAGTGTTTTCCTTATTCTTGAAATGACAGTTTTCCCTTCTTTTTTTTTAATGGGAATAGAGAATCGGCTCTAATAGTTTAATTGAAAAATAATAGGTTAAGTTTCCTAATATGGAGTGGATAGAGATCTTGCACATGAATAACTTGGAGAAGATATGGCTTGATGATCTTGCTTCAAATGCCTTTAGCAAACTCAAGACACTAGTAGTGAAGTATTGTGAGAAACTTTCATCCATATTTTCATCTTACACTATACTCACAAGATTTCAAAACCTGGAGAAGATAAGTGTAACCGATTGTGGGTCCCTAGAAGTGGTATTTCACGTCCAAGAGTTCAATTTTAGCGAAGCTTGTCCTACAAGCACTTTTCAATTGAGAGAATTAGTTTTGACGCGGCTCCAAAAAATGAAGCACGTGTGGAGTGGACATCCTCAAGGAGGTCTTACCTTTGGATGCTTACGATGCATGGAGATTGTTGAGTGCGAGAGGCTCAAAAGTTTATTTCCAAGCTCGGTGGCAAAAAGTATGACACAACTCGAAGAACTTTTAGTACGAGAGTGTGGGGTGCAAGAAATTATTGTGGAGGAAGACGAAGTAGAGATGAATGCAAGGGATCTCTTCTTTCCGCGATTAACCGATATGAAATTACTTGAGTTGCCGGATTTGAGGAGCTTCTATAGGAATAGTCATACTTCAACACGGCCACTCTTGAAGAAATTGCGAGTAAGACACTGTGGCAAGATCAGGTCATTCTCATATGCTTGTGAATACGAAAGCTGTCGAGGTACAAGTACCAGTGACAACCAACTTGCACTCTTTTCTTTTGAAAAGGTACGGTCCTCAATTCTAGCTCTCTGCAATTGCCTTCGTTGGTTTTGTTATTTTCTATTGGAAATTGGAATTGTCAAACGTTTCATGCTTACAAATACTTAGCCACACCTATGAATTTCTTAGAAATTTAAAGACCGTTTGTAGTTAATTATTTTTGGCTCATATTCTTCGAAATCATCCTAGCTTTTACTTTGAAAAAACAAATTATTGAATTAACTTGCATAGATAAGTGCTTCTAATAGCCACTTGTGCCTTATGGCTGGGTTATACCTTGTTAATTTAATTTTATCGACATCGTCCCCTAAAATTTAAAACAAAAAGATAGTATTATGTTCATGTGGCATATTGCTAACTTAGCTATGGAGCAAAGTTCCATACTTAAACATTGTGAACATGATTGGTAACTGTCAAGTGCTGCAAATAACTTGCTTATCTAGTCACGTGTTAGTAATTTATTAATAGGCCTTGAACAGCACAAACTTTTTTCTACTTTGTAAATTACCAACTACTTTAATAATCTAGCAACATTATTATTATGGATCACCAACATATTTGAAATTACTAACTTTATTTGAATTTACCGAACTTAATTTGATTGGTGTACCAACATTGGTAATATAAAAACTGATTTTAATTACTTGTCAACTGTTTATCTTATTAGATTTTAAAAAGTACCAACTTTCCAAAATTACAAATTACTTTAATAATCAACCAATAATATTCTTGTGACAAAACAATGACTTTTGAATAACTTACTTTAAGTTTACATTAAAAACGTTAATTTGATTGATGTACCAACATATTTCAAATCAAGATACCTATGGATTTTAGACACTGAGAAACCTTTTATATCATAGATCTTGAAAAGTACTTATATGTCTTCATACTTTCATGATCACCAACTACTTTAATAATCTACTGACATTTATTCCGATGGCTTGCCAACACTTTTGAAGTTAATAATGTTTAATTGAAATAACTAACCTTAATTTGAGTGTTATAATAGTGATATACCAACCATAATTAAGTTCCATTTTGAACCGCATGGAACGCTCAAATCGTCCTTGCATTTGGGGTTGCGTATTTTTGGTTTGTTTCTTAGCTTATGTAATGTTTTATTGCCGATAATTTGTTCAATTTAAATGCATTCTTCTCAAAGGAAAAAAAAAAAAAAGGTTAAGCCACACGCTACTCATGATCTATAATAAAATAGATATCAGAACAGCAACTTAGTAAATAGAGTGCAACATATTAATAAAATTTCTTACTATTGAAACACATCTACTTACTATAAATGTGACATGATTTGGAAAAATAAATAATTTTTTTAAAACTTTTTTGCTACGAACTTGTTGAAAATTCATGTATTTTAACTTTTGGATTGAATTAGTTGACTATTGAAGTAGCTGGAGTATGATCGACAAATAACGGTCTTTATTTAAATTAGCAAAACTTATTTTGATTGAATTGGGCAAACCCTTAACAAACGTCCCTTCTATTAGCTCTTGGGTTCTTTTTCCTCTTTTCCCTAAAATAAAAGGATACTTTAGTTATTGCGCCGTGGCTATGCCCCGTATTTACTTCCGGTAGCTTAATTAAAAGAAATTTCCATAGGTCATAGCAAACTTGAAGGGATTGACATTGATGAGCAAGGATGTTATAATGATGACGCAACAGCACCATTACGTCTTTCGCGATCTCACAGAGCTGGACTTGGCATGCTACCATGATGAGAATGTCGCTTTCCCCTCCGACTTCCTCCTCCATAGATTCCCCGATCTAGAAGTGCTTTCTCTGTCCAATAGTTCCTTGGAGGAGATATTTCCAGAAGATGCGTGTGGACACGGGGGAGCAACTTCCTACGGAGGGTCAAGTGACATGGAAACACCTCTCAAGGCACTCAAAAATCTGCGGCGACTTGAGCTGAATAAGCTGTGTAAACTCCAGCGAGTCTGGAAAGATGGCTCCTTGATGGCTGAAATCCTTAAACAGATTGAAACTCTGCTCGTTTCGGAGTGCTCAAGTTTATCAATCGTACTTCCATCCCCAACTGCATTCCAGAGATTGACGGAATTAGAAGTAAAGGATTGCGCTGGTTTAGTTCATATGGGGACTTGCTCAGCAGTGACAAGTTTGGTGCACCTTACTTGGCTAACCCTAAGAAATTGCGGTGCAATGGAAGACGTGGTAATAGATGATGGAAATGGAACAGAGGAGATCTCTTTCCCCAAGCTGCGGCGGTTGATACTTGATCGTTTACCGAGCCTTGAGAGCTTCTCCTCTGTGAATTCCACCTTCATGTTCCCATCCTTGTGGCGTATTATTGTGAAGCAGTGCCCAAAGTTGAATATATTCTGCAATGGTGCCTTGAGTACACCAGGATTACATCAAGTATGCCTCTCCGACGAGGATTATGAAGGACGTTGGGAGGGGGATCTTAATACCACAATCCAATTCTTATCGGCATGAAACAATCCATGCTGAATTCACTGAGTCAGGTAAATCTAGGTGCCTAATCATGTCTCCCTGAACCCGGTGTCAAAATGAAGAAAGTGGCGTTATTCTTCGAGTTCTATATTAGCTGATATGAAGTCGCTCTTTCTTTAAAAATGTTTGACTGTTTTTAACGGGATCGTAACATAATTGGAGTTGTCGGGTCTTTTGGGCACTTATCCACCAATGCATTGTAGCTGTTTGATGAATTGCTTAGCATAACCTCTGTCAATGTAGCTGCAAAGACTGAGGTTTTGTTATATGAGGTTGAGTGCTGGCCCACTTATTCAATTACCATTGAGGAATGTCAGTATTTAGACACGTCTTACTGACAGTGTTTGTCTCTTTTAGGTGTCATGCTCGCTACGCTACGATCAAAGTGGCCGCTTTTATTTGCTAGAAACTGTCTTTGTAGTAAGATGTTGAAGCAAGTGTTCTGCAGCCTGTGCACTAATAATGTTCCACCGCAAGGTGTTGTTGCCTCTCAATATGGCGTCCTTGTGCTGACAAGTGGTGTTCATAGTGGGCAGGTGCTTCATTGAATATCTCATTCCTTTTCTAGTTTGGGATGTCCGCTCATTTCCTTGATGATGGTATAAATGTAGCAGAATGGTTGAGCAAATAATCAATTGAATGTGGGGGTACTCAATCTTCCATTGAATTGTATAGAGATTTTGTATGAGTGTTGGCTTTTAGGCAGCCTCATTTAGCATCAAGAGTTTCTTTGGAGTTGGCCCATTTGGATGATGACAACAGTGGCCATACACTGACTAGAAGGGGAAGAAATCCAAGAATCCAATTAAGCACATGTCCTTCAAGCAGCGCACCAGAGCCTACATGGAGCCGTTCACACTAGATGTTTTCATCTCCTAGTGCTTCGTCTCAGCTTCACTCGCTCACTTATAGGGTCACGTGCAAGCAGGTCGCTGTTGCGGGTACTAATAGGACATTAGAGCCGTGCTCAAGTCTCAATCGGACACACCAGCATGTTTGGCCACAGGCCGGGCTTTGGCAGACTGGGGGAGAGAAGCTGATGAGTGCACTGCTTCCCATACTGCAACAGCAAGGGACAAGTTTGAAGGAAAAATCAGAACGGTAGTTCAGTCTCTCATTGACATTGGCATCAATATAAAGTTTATCTTGAGTGATTTTCCCTCCTTGAGCATGATCTTGCTTATGTGCACAGCTCGTTATAGGAATATACAGACATCTTTGACATTGTTTTGAGATACGCAAGATGTAGTGTTGGTTCATTTGCTGGTTAAATATAGATAATAGTGACTGTTTGTTTGACAAGAGTAGAATTCGATTGTTTTGGCTCTGTTAAAACATTTTCCTTCTGGATTCTTGAATGAGTATAGTGATGGCTATCATAGCTTTGTACGTCTTTCTCTTATTTTACATGGTGTCTACGTTGACTCTGCTTTTGAAACCTTAGATGTCCATGCCACGATGATTAGTTTCATCCAGTCTTCTTTTAGCAGACACTTATTGCAAGGTTAGGTTCATAGCTCTTGAGAGTCCAAAGTACTATCATAGCATGGATTGGCAGGTAATATCCTACTCAATTATCATAACTTATGTTAGTTTAGTTATCTCTTGTTCAATTGTTTTACTTGAGTTCATGATATAGAGATACATAGGTATTACTTTGCCTGCCTTCATGACTTGATGATAAAAAATCAATTGATGCAATATCACAGGATTTGGTCATTGTATTCTTGTGGAAAATATGACGCTAAATATAAAAAGTTGTTAGCCATTCTTTTTCTTCTGTTTCTAAGTTTGACCATCTTGGACAAGAAGGGTAGACCTAACTAAAAAGTGAATTGCTCCGATCTGTTGCTTTTTGAATGTTAATTCTTGCTGATTTAACTTGGTGGAAATTAAGAAAAACATTTTGTACAAATTTGATGCCCTAATATCTGTGTTTTTACCATAATAGCAGCATCACCCATGCTGATGTGAGAGTCTCTCTAAATTGCAATGAGTCCGAGCTAGAATATCGTCGAACCATCAAAGAGAGAGAAAAAGGCCTAGGATCCAGTTTTCTATAGATTTCTTTCATAAACCACTCACCCCAGCTTTCCAAGATTCACAGATCACGATAGTATTCGCATTTTACTTGATACTCTCCCCTGGATGTTGAGCGACATATCATGAAGAGAGATGTCCAAAATCCAATATGCTCACGGGTAGAGTCCAGTATCTCTCGTAAAAATAGTGGTGACATGTCAGGAAAATGAGCTAGGTGATTGAAGGTGATCTAATTGCTTTGCCAATCACCTACTTTAGATGCTTCCACTGCAAAAGCATATGGTCTAACTATCGCTCAGCTACTTAGCCTACTGCAATTTCATTTGTTCATCGAAGGGCTGGTATGAAGAAGAAAGGTTCACTTGCTAATTGCTATTATCAGATAATGTTTGAATTCTGCTCTTTTCAGTCTCGTTGTAGTTTTAGTTGTACTCATAACTTCTTTGGCGCTTCATCATCATAGCTCTTTCCATATGCGCCAATATGGACTATTCAATTGTTTTTTTTTTTAATTGGATTAGGAAGTAATATTCTCTACTAGCTGTGAAAAAATATCATTTGAGTCCACAATCATAAGAGTTCCTAGTAATCTGATTACTCAATTGTTTCAAATGAGTCCATAAAATACATCAAATAGTTCACAAACTTAAAGCACCATATTCATTTCCATGACATAATCAATACAAGATTGCACAGTAAAATGTTATTTACTCCTGGATCACATTATGAACGTGTCATTTTCCAGATCGTGTCAAAAGCATCTTTTCCTTTCTGTTTTCTGCAGATAGTCACAAAGACAAGTCAGAGTTTGACCCTACTGCTTCTTAATAAAAATGTACAAGTAGGCTTGAGAAACCTCGTTACTCACTGACTCTCCATGTTGAGGAATCTGTTTCTTACAGGATTGCTATTGAAATAATATTTCACTGTACCCAGTTTCAAAAACAAAGATCTATTTTCTAAAAGTGTAAGCCGTGCAAAATTTCTCATCAGTTCCTTGCCATATCTTTTCATTGATTTCTATCAAGTAATCCGGTGTTACCTTTTCTTAAGATCCTTTCCTAATAATATCCAGAGTAGCTGAGTCTGGGGTTCTCTTCTGTTCCCTTGAAGCTGTCATCAAATTGTCTAATATGTTCCTAGAGGCACTAGTGAATTGACATACTGTAAAACTTGTTGCCGGAGAATCCATTAGTCATTGAGTGCTTCGACTTAAATACTAGTGGGAACCATGCACTTGGGTAAATATCTTTTCTCATGCATTTTGTAGCACATGGGCTTTTTTGTATGTTAATTTGCTTCTCGTTTATTCCAGTAATCTTCAGTAAGTCCATAGCAGACTTGGGGAAACTTCACAGAGAAAGAAACGGGGAAAAATTTACTTTACCATTTTCTCATCTAGGCTATGAAAAGGTGCTTGTCATTCTTAAATAATTTAATTCTCTTCATTCTGACGAGCCCTTGGATCATTTCCGACATGCAAATTGTAAAAGTTGCCAATAAGAGAGATGATTACGTACGTCCTAAAGAGTAGCATCGTGTAAATTTGCACAATGAATGTCTTGAACTAACATACTACTGATATGTTTTGGCCAAAGACCTAAATGTTGATTATAACGTGTTAGATAAGTTCATGTAAATTTCACAATGAACATCTTAAATCCAACATGCTACTAATCTTTTTTGGCCAAAGACCTAAGTGTTGATAATAACGTGCTAGATACTTTCGACAATACACTTAGTTTGCGTTTGGCAATTAGGATAAAATTATTCATATCTTGAGTTTGGTGCATGCTCAAGATAGGATAAGGTCATATATAAATGAAATATACACTGGATAAAATTATCCCATGGGAGAGGTAAGATAAATGTGGATAGGACTTCTGATATCTATAATAGGAAAGTTTTTTCTCAAACAATTTTTTTTAAATTAACAAATTAAAATTATATTTCAATATAAATAATATTTGAATTCTAATATAAGAAATTCAAAATAAAAAAAAAATAAAATTTTAGTTTTTCAATTTAATCTTATTTATATATATATATTCGAATTTAAGTCTATCTTATAATATACATTCTATATATAAATATATATTTATTACATATTTTAGGTGTTTTAGTATTTTAGGTATATTAGTACAATTTCTATTAATAAAATTTTATTAGAGAACAATGCAAGGGGAAAAAAGAAATAAAAAAGGAATTAATTAAAAAGAGGAGAAAATAAAATAAAAAATAAAATAAAAATAAGGAAGACAAAAGTGTTACGAGAGATTTTTACCATATCCGTTTATAAATCAAACAAAATATATAATATGATGTGAATATATCCAATTTTATTACTGCAATTATCAAATAGTAGATAGGATATAGAAAAATTCCCTAGATTTCATATCTTATACTATCCGGTCTTATCTTAATTAGAAATCTGAATGACCAAACGTAGCTTTAGAGCTCATCTTTCTCAATATTCACATGTTTTTTTGCTCGGGATAGGTTGTCTTGCTTAGCCTCACTACCTCTCTTATACCTCAGCAACAGAAAAATCATAAATGAAAAGGAATTGCAATAATCAGAAACCCACTCATAGCAATCACATGAGCAGTGCTGGTGATTACCATTGAGATCGTTTGCAAGCCTTATATTGACGGATCTCTCAACCCTGATTACGACCGAACTGATGACAACCGTAAGCTCTCACTCGCGTCCTTGTAATCGACCCCAGCAACACCAGCTATGTGTGAATTTCAAATGACTTCCCAACCCACCATGGCCACGGGCCCAGCACTCATTGTTAGCATCCGGCTATGTCGAAGTCACAATAGCCCAGTTAATGGAAAAAATTTGAAAAATAAAACGAAGTGCCATCTCTTTCCATTGCATGACATTATGTCTAATATCTTCTTGTTGGTAGCCTAGTTGGTGACTTGAAAATATTAGGGTGATCTTAGAAAATTAGCACGTGATAGGAAAAAATTAATTTTTACTCATTATAGAACTCCTAAAATTCTATAATGCATGAAAATATTACATGATTTCTCTCATAACATTTTCGAAATCATCATTGCAAATATTTCTTATTTTTCTTACTTCCTTCATTATATTCAAACCAATTGGTACAAATGGTTGGTGTTAGCTAGGTTCACTCCTATGTGAAGGAAGCCCAATGAGTTGCAAGCCCAAAAAATGGTTTGAGCCCATATAATAAGTTAAATGGAAAAATAGGATTTCTCACTATCTTTATAAAGTGATAGCCACAAAAGGAAATAGTAACAAGAGAAAAAGAGAAAGTAGAAAATCTGGGGGTTGGGCAATATCTGATTTACATCAAGCTGGCATCAGAGGTCGATTCGTGGTCCGATTGAGCTAAAATTTTGTCAGCATGTTCGTGGCGGAATTTTCTCGAATCTGAATTGTTTGATTTTCGTTTGAAGGTCCCTACATCAGGTTTTTCGTGGATTGATCAAAACCTGCATTTTTGGTCAGATCTATCCTTAATCTCTTGTGAAATTCATGTGTATTGCCAAGAATTATGTTCTTGAGGTGTGTGTGCTGCTATGTACCTCTAGTATTTACTAGAAAAGAACATTATTCACCCAATTTTATTGATAGTGAAGATTTTCGGGTGGACTCCGGTTCCGTGGTTTTTTATCTCCTCACATCGAGGAGGTTTTCCACGGAAAAAATTATTTCGTTATACTATATCGATTCCTATTAGGTTTACACAAGAGGGGAGATTATTTTATTTCGTTGCGTTGATTCAATATTGTTCGAATTGTTACCGTTCTCCCATTAGAATAGTATCAAAGCATTTGGTTATTGCTTGATTTTTCTGCCTTGTGTTAAACAATGGAAAGGAATACGGGTAGAATGGTTACACTGAATGGTTCGAATTATCATATTTGGAAAGGGAAGATGGAAGACCTTTTACTTGCCCGTATTTGTCGAGGAGAAACCAGAGAATAAAACTGATGTTGAATGGTCTATATTCCATCGTCAAATGTGTGGTTATATTAGGCAGTGGGTGGATGATAATGTTTTGAACCATATTATTGAGGAAACACATGCACGTAGTTTATGCAATAATCTCGAACAATTATATGCTCGAAAAACTGGGAATAATAAGTTATTTTTGATAAAACAGATGATGGCTCTGAGATATCAAGATGATACTTGTTTGACTGATCATTTAAATTCTTTTCAAGGAATTATAAATCAGTTAGCTGCGATGGGAATCAAGTTTGATGATGAGATACAAGCACTATGGTTGCTTGGTACTTCGCCAGACTCCTTGGAGACATTCTGAACATCTTTGTCTAATTCTGTCTCAGATGGTATGATTATCATGGATTTGGCCAAGAGTAGTATTTTGAATGAAGAGATGAGAAGGAAGACACAAGGATCATTATCTTCACATTTTGATGCCTTGGTTGTTGAGAAAATGGGAAGAAGTGAGTCTTGAGATCCAAGAAATAAAGATAAAAGTCGAGATAAAAGCAGAGGTAAGTATAATAAATTTGCTAATGTTGAGTACCATTATTGTCATCAGAAGGGACATATTCAGAGGTTTTGTTGCCAATTAAAAAGGGAGAAACAAAAGGCGAAAGGTACAGAGAAGAAAAGTGATAATGACAATGATAACAATCGTATTGCTGCACTTAAAGAAGACTTTCTCATTATTTTTATGTGATGTGGTGAATTTTGTATCTCATGAGACCAGTTGGGTAATTAATAGTAGTATATCCGTTCATGCTACGTCTTATAGGGATTTCATTACATCATACAAGTCAGGTGACTTCAAATCTGTGAAGATGGGAAACAATGGGCTATCTCAAGCCATAGACATCGGTGATGTGTGCCTAGAAACCAGCAATGGCACAAAATTAGTATTGAATAATGTTAAACATATACCTGATATTCGCTTGAATTTGATTTCTATAAGTAAGTTGGATGATGAGGGGTATTGCAGCACCTTCAGTAATGGTTAATGGAAACTCACCAAAGGTTCTCTTATTGTGGCTAGAGGTGAAAAATATTCTTCGTTGTACATTACGCAAGCAAAGTTGTCCACGGACAAAATTAATGTAGTAGACAACGAAGATGCAGCTGAGTTATGGCATAAGATGTTCAGTCACATCAGTGAGAAGGGTTTGTCACTATTGGCCAAGAAAAAGCTCCTTTCAGCATTGAAAAGTTCGGCGCTAAAGAAGTGTGCTCATTGTTTAGCAGGAAAACAGAACAGAGTTGCATTTAAAAGCTTCTATCCTTCAAGAAAGTCAGGTATACTGGATTTAGTACATTCTGATGTTTGCAGTCCTATGAAAACAAAATCACTTGGTGGCTCTCTTTATTTTGTTACCTTCATAGATGATTTTTCAAGAAAAATTTGGATTCATACCTTGAAAACTAAAGATCAAGTGTTAGATGCATTTAAGCAATTTCAGGCTTCAATTGAGAGACAAACTGGAAAAAAATTGAAATGCATCAGAAATGATAACGGGGGAGAGTATATTGGACATTTTGATGAATATTGCAGACAACAAGGTATCCGACATCAAAAGACACCTCCCAAGACGCCTCAGTAAAATGGCTTAGCTGATAGAATGAACAAAACACTGGTTGAAAGGGTAAGATACTTACTTTCACAGTCAAAGCTACTTGGATCCTTTTAGGGGTGAGGCTTTAAGTATAGTTGTGCATGTATTAAATCTTACTTCATGCATTCCTTTAGAGTTTGATGTTCCTAATAGAGTTTGGACATGCAAATATATTTCTTATGATTATTTGCATGTCTTTGAGTGCAAAGCATTTGTGCATATTCCCAAAGATGAAAGGTCTAAATTTGATGTGAAAACACGACAGTGCATATTTATTAGTTATGGACAGGATATGCTTGACTACAAATTTTATGATCCGGCTGAAAAAAAAAATTGTAAGAAGCAGAGACGTTATGTTTATGGAAGATCAAACAATAGAGGATATTGAGAAAGCAGAGATGATTTCAGCACCACAAGTTAGTGATAATTTGGTTGATTTGGATCCAGTTCATTTTATAAATATTCCTACGTAGGTTGATGAAGAGCAGTAGGAAGTCAATGTTCCAAATAACGCATATGTTCCTGAACATGTTGAAACAAATAATAATATTCCTGAACTAGAGGCTCAATTAGATGTTCCACTAGATGTTCCAGTCCGGAGATCTATTAGAGACCGACGATCTTCCACCAGGTATTTTGAAGAAGAGTATGTATTATTGACTAATGTAGGTGAACCAGAGTGCTATGCAGAAGCAATAGAAGATGAGTATAAAAGCAACTGGTTTGATGTTATGCGAGATGAGATGCAATCACTTTATGATAATCATACTTTTGAATTAATGAAGTTACCTAAAGGTAAAAGAATTTTGAAGAACAAGTGGGTATATAGGTTGAAGCAAGATGAACATACTTCACAACCACGGTACAAAGCTAAATTGGTTGTTAAGGGATTCGGTCGGAGAAAGAGTATTGATTTTGATGATATATTTTCTCTGGAAGTGAAAATGTCTTTTATTCGTGTGGTACTAGGCTTGGCAGCTACCCTAGATTTGGAAATTAATCAAATGGATGTTAAAACAACCTTCCTACATGGTGACTTGGAGGAAGAGATATACATGGAACAACTTGAGGGTTTTAAAGTGAAGGGGAAAGAGCATTATGTGTGCAAATTGAAGAAAAGTCTCTTTGACCTAAAACAAGCACCAAGGCAGTGGTACAAAAAGTTTGCGTCAGTTATAACAAAACATGGCTATAAGAAGACTTCCTCATATAACTTTGTGTCTGTCCAAAAATTCTCTAATGATGACTTTATTATTCTCTTGCTTTATATTGATGATATGCCGATTGTTGGCAAGAATGCTTCAAGAATTGAGTTATTGAAGAAACAATTGAGCAAGTTTTTTTCCGTGAAAGACTTGGGTTCGGCGAAGCAGATTCTTGGCATTAGAATTACCTGAGACAAAGATGCTAAAAGTTGTTTTTATCACAAGAGAAATATATCGAGAAGATACTTCAGAAATTTTACATGAACAAGGCTAAAGTGGTTAGTACTCATATTACTGCCCACTTTAAGTTAAATATGAAGCAAAGTCCTACGAGTGATAACGAGAAGAAAGATATGGAAAGTGTTCCATATGCCTTAGCTGTAGGAAGCTTAATGTATGCGATGTTAGTCGCTATTTGTCAAATCCAGGTAGAGAGCACTGGAATGCAGTGGAGTGGATTATGAGGTATCTTTGGGGAATTTCAAATTTGAAACTCAATTCCGGGACCGGGAAACTTGAGTTAGTTGGATACACAGATTCCGACTTGGCAGGAGATATTGATACTCGTAAATCTACTTCTGGTTATTTGATTTTTTTTGCAGGTGGAGTTGTGTCATGGAAGTCAAGATTGCAGAAGTGTGTTGCACTTTCTACAATTGAAGCTGAATTTATTGCAGCGACTAAAGCTAGTAAAGAGATGCTATGGATGAAGAAGTTCTTAGAAGAACTTGGGTTCAAGCAAAAGAGGTATGTGCTATTTTGTGATAATCAAAGCCCAATTCATCTTGGTAAGTAAAAATTCATCTTTTCATTCTAGATCAAAATATATTGATGTTAGATATCATCGGATAAGAGATGTTCTAGATGAAAAGTTGTTGGAACTTGAGAAAATTCATATGGATCATAATGGCTCTGATATGATGACGTATTGTACAACTTTGTTACAAGATTCACAGGAAGCCTGAAGTACTGGTGGCAATCCCTTTCAGAACAAGACCAACTCCATTTCCTGATGTCACCCACTTTTAGCCATGCTACCACTCTGTTATATCATGTCTTTGTGGGAAAACCCGGTGATCTCATAGAGATAAAAAAGAGAGAATTTTTCGAAAGGCGATGCTGCTCCCTCCAGAAGAAACACCTTGATAAGCATTTTAAGTTAATGCTTCAGACCTTTTATCAAGAAGGAGCAGAACCAAATCTGAAGCATGTTTTCCTTACTTCCATCCCGAAAGAACTATCCCAGATGGTTGAGATATCATTCTCTGGAAAACAAAGGCAGATACAAAATATTCCCTTGGGAGAAATACAGCAAGAAATCCATATATGTCTAGAAGAATTATGCTTAAAGCGCAGGATGGTGCAAACATACATCACAGATGACAAACATCTAGAATCAGCCTGCTCCCGACAAGAGTTGAAGATCAAATGCTCCAAAAAAGACTATGATGGAACATGTGGCAAGTACTCCCGCAAAAAGAAACACTACAAGAAGTTTTGGATAAAGAAATCCAAACATGGCTCGAAGCATTTCTGGAAGAAGAAGAAATGGCGATACCTACGCAAAAGAAAGGATCGCACAAGCCACAAAAAATCAAATCGTTGCTACATTTGCAATCAGAAAGGACATTTCGCCAAAAGTTGTCCTCAAGCGAGAAAAGGTCAGAATCATCTAATCCATCATATTGAAAACGAAATAGGTATTTCTCTTGAGAATGATGATATTGAATCATTGTTCTCCGCTGATGAAGAACCATCTGAACAAACTCTTTGTGCCATCCCCTCTTACCAAACTTCCAGTGAAACTGAGTCAGACTCAGAGTCTGAAGATATTTTTCATATATCACCATCATCCCCAGAACCAAAATTTGACATATTTTCAAGTCAAACTCATTGTCCACACTTCCCAGTTAAAATCCTCACCTCAAAGTTTGCCAAACCTATCACTGTCATTGCTCTCATTGACACAGGAGCAAGTTGTTCAATTCTGGACACCAAAATTCTGCCTGAAGAATTCTGGACTCCCTACGTCCGATACTTCAATTCTGCGTCAGGAGATACTTTCTCCACAAATGTCAGAACTACTCCTGTAACTATCCAGTTCTTCCCGCAGTGCTCCATAACTGCAAAATTTTTTGGATCTAACATTCCCAATAAAGACCTGATAATTGGGTGGGACATTATGACTCAAATCTCCCAGCTTCGTATCATTCCTGGAAAAGGTCTTAGGTATAAAGATCAATTCTCTGAGTTTGTCAATATCCAGAGACTCTTTTCTATTCAAATGAGTCTACTAGATCCGATTATGCAAAAGTTATTGGAATCCTGTTCAGAATCCCATGCAGAATTTGCTCAAAAGTGCCCTCATCCTTTATGGCAAAACCCAGAGTTCTTTGTTCGTCTTCCTTTTAAGAAGAATGAAGACATAAACCCAACCAAGGCGAGCCACATGGGAATGAAGCCAGAACATTTAGTTCTAGCTCAAAGGGAATGCTCGGAACTCTTGCAACAAGGCCTTATTGAAGTTTCTGACTCACAATGGGCTTGTGAAGCCTTTTATGTCAATAAATGTGCTGAGCAGAACAGAGGAAAAATGAGATTGGTAATCAACTATCAACCTCTCAATCTTTTCCTCCAAGATGATAAATTCCCTTTACCATCTAGAGACTCTCTCTTCAGTGGTCTAACCAAGGCCCACATCTATTCCAAATTCGACCTCAAAGCCGGATTTTGGCAATTGGGCATCCATCCTGAAGATAGATCCAAAACAGGATTCTGTATCCCGAACCAGCATTTCCAATGGAAAGTTCTTCCTTTTGGCCTAAAAGTAGCACAATCCCTTTTCCAAAAGGCCATGTGTCGCATTTTCCAACCAATTCTAGCAAGTGCAGCCGTATACATCGATGATATCCTGCTCTACAGTCCTGATGAGCAGTCACACTGTCAACTTCTTGAGCAGTTTGCAGAAATCATAAAAAAACATGGTATTATGCTTTCCCAAAGGAAGATGAATATTGCCCAGACAGAGATTGAATTTCTTGGTATGCACCTTAACAAAGGTACATACTACCCAGGGTCGCATATAGCTCAAGAATTATTGAAGTTTCCTCAGGACAATTTCACAACAAAACAAGTTCAGCAATTTCTCGGGATAATCAATTATCTCAGGGTCTTTGTCCCAAATATTGCAAAACTTCTAATCCCTTTGCAATCCATGCTGAAGAAGAATTCCCCACCTTGGGGAAAAACTTAGACCAAAGCAGTAGCAGAACTTAAGGAGATTATGCAGAATCTCCCACCATTACAAATACCATCAACAGGCAAAAGAATTCTCCAAAATGACGCCAGTGATGAATATTGGGCAGCTGTCCTCTTTGAAGAAATCGATGGTAAAAGACTCCTCTATGCTCATAAAAGTGGAAAGTTTTCCCAAGCTGAAATGCATTACCATTCCACTTTCAAAGAAATCTTAGCAGTAAAAAATGGAATAAAAAAATTCGAGTTCCACCTCATTGGCCACCACTTTCTGGTAGAATTAGACATGGCATCTTTCCCTCAGATGACCAAGTTTAAACAAAAGCAGATTCCAAACTCCCAACTGCTTCGATGGGCTGAATGGTTTTCAAAATATTCCTTTGAAACTAAGCATATTCCTGGAAAAAAGAATGTGCTTGCTGATTTCTTATCAAGACCAAAGGCACCAGCCGAGATCAACATGTATATCAAAAGGCCAGCTTTCCATATGCTCAACCATGGAGTAAAATACAAAATTGAGAACATCAGGGATTTGCAAAGCTGGAAATATCCCCAGGAGATTATTCAACAAATCCAGAACGACAGCCTTGCTGAAAATTTGGAGAACCTCATGTGGCAAAGCCATACAGACCTATTCAAGTTCAATGGAGGTTCGATTCTCTATCCTTTTGGGTTAAACATGAATTATCCATTCATTCATCCTCTTATCTGGAAAGAAGATGATTTTCCTGAACAGCTCAAAACGTTATTATGGTACTTAACCAATAAGTATCTAATAGCCTTTGAAATACTAACCAGAAGATTCATTGCTAACCTCACAAGGATATTCTTGCTCGGAAGAAACATTGAAAAATAATGTGATAGAAATCTTTTAGAATTTCTAAATTGGTTCTATCATCCTACATGTTGGAAACAAGACTTGGAAAAAGAACTGAGATCCATGACACTAGATCCTGAAGTCCATACCATCCTATTTTTCCGACGCCCTTGGAATTTTTGCAGAAATAATGGTAGTATTCTTGATGCACCTCTGGAAATAGGAACTACATCTTATAAACCTAACCTGAACAGCCGAGAATCCCGGATTTACAAATCTTATCCTAGATCTGTTCGAATTTGTGAACGAGAATATCGAGAACTCCAGAGAATCCTATGCCAGGAAAACAAGACCATTCCC
The DNA here is from genome assembly GCA_028830015.1 of Eucalyptus grandis x Eucalyptus urophylla. Classification (NCBI taxonomy): domain Eukaryota; kingdom Viridiplantae; phylum Streptophyta; class Magnoliopsida; order Myrtales; family Myrtaceae; genus Eucalyptus; species Eucalyptus grandis x Eucalyptus urophylla. Next base: position 30,293,233 of record CM054188.1, on the reverse strand, counting down.
GAAGACGTTTGGAATAATGCACCCACTACATGGGATCATTATGACCTAGCACCAGAAGCTAAGGAAGCACTGGGACAATACAGACAAGCCTCATCGTCCCAAGAGCCTGAAATGACAAACGAAGACGACATTGTCCAATCCACCCAAGACCCCTATGCACGCTTTGGAGGACCTCTGTCCCAGGACCCCTACGAACAATTCCAAAGCATGGACACATCTTTTTATGCAGAACCATCCAACTGGCCTCAGCCAAGAATTATTGACCTTCAGCAAGATGAAGATACAAACTGGGCTGAAGAAGAAGCATCGCATTGGGCTCATGAACAAGCATCCTCATCACGAAGGCTGAATCAGATTCTCTCACTAGAAGACCTTGAAGCCCTTGAACAAAAATACGAGGCACATCTCCTAGAAGAAAACTCGGATGATTTAGTTTGCAGCTATAATGCTCGAGACGGACGTGACCGTTGAGTCCGTACATTTTTCACTGTAGCAAAACACTGTTCACTTTTACGGTAGCACTAGGCTAGGGAAAGTACTGTTCACAGTACAGTTATTGTTCATAGTGTTCGAATAATTCCCTTTCGGTGCCCTGTTTGTTTCCGGACCCATGAGCTAGGTCCCTGTGTGTGTCCTTGTGACCTCTTATTGCCTATATAAGGCAAGGAGGGTGTAATGTTTTGGGCAGAGTCCCCTGAAGTAAAGTGTGTGCTTTGTGAAAATCTCTCCATGGCTTGCTAAATTCCTCTTCTTCTCCAGCCTGGTAGGATCCTTCAAGAAATGCAGCTTGGGTAGGTTAGAAACGATTCCATCCTGGCATCTCTGAGTGTCTCTAGGCTCTGAACTAAAGGGCTGAGTGGTTTTCTGCTAACAGGCCGTCCCTGAAGGGCTAGGTTCGCCCATGTGGGATGCATACCTACAGGAAATTTACTCTCCTTCCCTGGTTCTAAGTCTAGGTCCATTCATGGTATCAGAAGCTTGAACATTGCTAATTGATAACATGGATGGTGAATCCCTCTACATTGTTGTGAGGGGAAGATTTGTTAGCTGGGTTCACTCTTATGTGGAGGAAGCCCAATGAGTTGCAAGCCCAAAAAAGGGCTTGAGCTCATATGATAAGTCATATGGAGAAATAGGGTTTCTCACTATCTTTATAAAGTGGTAGCCACAAAAGGAAATAGTAACAAGAGAAAAAGAGAAAGCAAAGAATCTAGGGATTGGAGCAATATCCGATTTACATCAAGCTAGCATCGGAGGTCGATTTGTGGTCCGATTGAGCTAAAATTTTGTTAGCATGTTCGTAACGCAATTTTCTCGAATCGGAACGGTTTGATTTTTTTTTTAAGCTCCCTACATTAGGTTTTTCATGGATTAATCAAAACTTGTATTTTTTGTCAGATTTATCCTTGATCTCTTGTGAAATTCATGTGTATTGCCAAGAATTATGTTCTTGAGGTGTGTGCTGCTATGTACCTCTATTATTTGCAAGAGAAGAACATTGTTCATCCAATTTTGTTGATAGTGAAGATTTTCAGGTGGACTCTGGTTCCGTGGTTTTTTATCTCCTCACATCGATGAGGTTTTCCATGTAAAAAATTATCTTGTGTTCGCATGCTTGGTATTTATTTTGCTCTACTATATCGATTCCTATTAGTTTTGCACAAGAGGGGAGATTATTTTATTCCGCTACGTTGATTTGATATTGTTCGAGTTGTTACTGTTCTCCCATAAGTTGGATTGGTTGAACTAGAGGATCACATATCAGCCCATACTCCGGTTCAATCTTCGATATCATTTTCAAAAAATTGCTTGTAATTAGACCCAAAATAATTGACTAAAAGTCATCCATTCTTTCTTGAAAGATGGGTATATGGAAATCTTTAATTAGGAGCCCTCGCCTTTGCTTCGTATATCTATTCATTGATTTTCTTTAATGGATGACTTCACTTGTAATTTATTAAAGGGATAAATGCATTGGAAGTCTTAAAACTTGTTAACAAAGTGTAATTTAGTCATAAAAAAAGTGCAATTAAATCCTCTAATTTGTCATGAAAGTGTAATCACGTTGTAAAACTTTTAAAAATTATAATCAAGTTCTTAAACTTGTCAAATTAGTCAAATTAAGTCATTTCATTGATAGCACTCTTTGAAAAAATTTAGGTCTCAATTGTACTTTTATGAAAAGTTTTAGAACTTGATTTTACATTGTAACAATTTTTCAGAATTAATTGTATTTTTTTGAAAATTTTAGGATTTAATTATAATTTCATAACAAATTTTCAGATTTCTAGTGTACTTATCCCTTTATTAAAACACCATTCTAAAAAAAGTGCGAATATATATGGTGATTATAACAATGGGGAATTGGACATCGTTATTTTGAACCTGCTTCGTCCTTCTACTAATTAAGAGGATCCGACAAGAATATGCATTTCAAACATGTGGAAGGGGAGATAGAGTCCTATGCAAACATGCACTAACCGAACTCCTTCATTTTGATAACAAAAGAGTGAAAATGAAATTTACCATACTTTATGTATTTCCGTACATCCTTGATTATAGGAAACTTTATCGAAACATGTCTTTCATATGTGGAAAACAAATTATGGATCATCTACATGCAAATAAAAATATGAGTGGTCCATGTTATCTTAACTTAATACTTGTATTTTATTATGCTTAACATGTGAAATTGCACATGACTATATTATCTAACCAAATTCGGCCAAACTTATAGTGGCTTCATTCAACTTTTGGCTTCATTATTTTGTTTAATACATTTTGTAGAGATTGGGCGAACTCGCTTGTATTGATTAAGTAATTTACAATATATACATAGGGTTTAGGGCTAAAACAATACAATGACAATTATGCCCTTTAGTATAAACCCAATTTGCTAATACTCCCCCTCAAGTTGGTGAATGTAAACATGTCAACAACTTGTTCTTAAAATTACAAAATAAATCACGTGTGACTGGTTTCATGAACAAGTCCGCGAGTTGGGAGTGATTGGGAACATAAAGAGTGCAAAGTGCCATCTTGAATTTTTTCACGAACCAAGTGACAATTAATCTCAATGTGTTTGGTTCGTTCATGGAAGACAGGATTGGTGGCGATATGACTCATCTTGAAGAACTAGCGCATATGCATGTGCAACACTAGGTAACGGATTCATTAGTAAAATCTAACTAATAACATTAGTGTACCTCGGATTGAGAGCCATGAGAAATTGAAACAAGCGCCAATTCTCTTGTTGTGTAGTGATGATAGAATGAGCCGAACAAGAGCATTGCGGTAACGGATCCAAATTATTCAATTCATCCCAGCAACTTTGCAAATTGTTGTAATACTTAGTCATGGCATCGTCACATTGAGCAGGATGCATATCTTTTGCTTGAGATGAAAAATCCTAGGACCATTCGATGGCGAAAAACATTCATGAAGATCGGCCCAGACATCTGCAACTGACTCTGTGTAGAGAATTGTTGGCACCAAATCTGGATGGATGGAATTAAGGATCCAAGATAGAATCATATTATTCACATGGATCCAAGACGCATAGGCAGGATCTGTTGTAGCTGGCTTTTTTATTTCTCCAGTAACAAACACCATCTTGTTCTTGGTGGAAAGGGCAATCTCCATGGCACAAGATCAATTGTTGTAATTGTCACCCGTAAGGACCATGCCAACGAGATTAGATCCTGGGTTATTAGAATGATGCAAAAAAATAAGGGCTACCCACTTGCTCATGTGCGGGAACGGTGGCTGAAGAGTTTTGATACTCAGTTGCCATGATTACTTGCGGCAAAAAAAAAAAAACGGCAAGATGGTTGTGTTCCTACGATACCATAGAGAGAAAAATAATTGTGCAAAATAATTCTGCAAAATAATACCACAGATGGTTGCGTTCCCGTGCCTTCAAGCAGCACACCAGCAAAATAATTCTGACCCAAATTGAGGACTCTCAGCGAGGAAGACTCGCCCCAATTACTTGGCAACCGCCCCCCAAGATTCGCTCTTGATGCCCACAAAATCTGCAGACTTGGAAGCTGTAGAGAGAGAGAGATGCAGGCGAAGTGTCACTGTTATGCGCCTACTCGACAGCTGACCCGCAACGTCACCAAATTCCACTAACCGCGAAAGTTGCAGGTCTCACGCGAACACGTTCACGCCTCCATAATCAAGCGCAAAACAGTCGGGAAGAGATAGAGAGGGTTCGCGAAAGCTCCATGGATGAAGAGAGAGAGAGAGAGGGATAGGAGCAGCAATGATTGCGAGCGAGAAGGCCAAAGAGAGACGTGGGAGATGGGCTCCAAGAATCGCTGCTCTTATACCATGTAGAGATTGGGCGAACTCACTTGTATTGATGAAATAATTTACAATATATACATAGGTTTAGGGCTAAAACAATACAATGACAATTATGCCCTTTAGTATAAACCCAATTTGCTAATACATTTTGTCATCCTTTCCTAGATCAAGGCATCATCCTCTATAATCTAAATAAAGATCGATGAGTATGTGATTACAGTTAAAAACTTGAAAGAAAATAACCTTCTTACTTATCCATGAGCAAGAGAATATAGTAAGCATAGCTGAGCTCTAGGGAAACTCATTCGGATAGTAGCAAATCATCAATAACCTCAATTATCTCGATAAGTAGCACAAAGTCTATACTTGTTGGGTCCATCATGGGACACAGGATGTGACTGGGCGCACGCACATCTCCTAATTTTTATTTTTCAATTAATAAAGTTTCTTAGCAAACGTTCAAAATCTGGTACAAAATTAATGATATTTATCCAAGTGAGATTTGTAAATTTATCTTGCAATATTAATGGACATTTGAGAGAAAATTAAAGGGGACAATTTATTTTAACAAAAGATATCCAAAATTTTGATCAATATTTATTAAAGCCAAAAAAAGAAAAAAAGAAAAGAAAAAGAAAGCACCAAGAGAAACCGAGATCGCCGCACGGCTACATACCACACTTCTAAAGGGCACAAAGGGGTTGCGCATTAACGTGGAGCTAAGTGTGGAGAAAGATTTAAAAAAAAAATGCTAGAAAAATGTAAATTGCATTGAAATGGTGAAATTCGAGGAAAATAAAATGGTTAGTAAAAAGCAAATATAAACATAGATTATAGATTTGCTTGATTGTGAAAAGAGAGCTTTACAATCCCAAAACACTGGTATTCATATATATAAAACTAAGAATAATAAGTCCCTCCTATACGTACAAGAACTACCCGCATAACTCCAGTTATTCCACCTCTTTTGCGACTTCAACTTCAAAGACGAAATGCTACAACGTGCAACTCAATCATGAGCTCTTCCTAGTTACATCTGGCTTATTATCAACACATCCCAAGCACGAAACAAAAAATCTTTAGTTACGAATGATTTCATGCTAATTACGGAGGTAAAATGTAAACTCACGGTCCTACCTATTGTTTAGCTATTCCCTATCCACAGTGACGGAGAGTCAAATCAGACATTGACCTTACCGATGTTTTTTTCCACAGATTTAGACAAAAATTTCAAGCACGGCAAAAATTTAATAAATTTCTTAATTAATCCATTATCTTTGAAGCATATTACTTAACATCTCGTGAAAGTTACTAGTAAAGCAGAAGATTACGAGGCTCTTAAAGAGTACCATCATCTAAAAATCAACAGCCGCTATGAACACTTTGAGTCCCACATAAGTTTCATAATACAATTCTTTTTTAGTCAAAAGGTCCCCTAGGAAAAGACCCGTTATTTGGGAAGGTCTACAGGCAAAAAATTAATTAGTAATCATATCTCTTTCAATCAAACTTTTTGATTGCATGTTATGGTGTGTCGACAAAGTTGCGGTTTTTGGATACCTTGTTTGGTTTGTCTTTGTATGATCTGTAATTATTCATCCGCGCAAGCCTTAGACAAAATCGAAGTCATGAATTCCGTCCTCATCAAGACTTTGATTTGTGTGGCCACGTGATCCAATTAATATCCTCAAAGTCTACTAGGTGGGGGCATTCTTGTACCATCTCGTGTCAAAAAGCGTAGGGTAGCACTATGTGATAGCAATTCTCCACAAGTTGGTCACTTTTTAACAAGCACGAATGATTTTGCAGAGGATTATTATGGCAAATGCAGAAACCCTTGCGGGAAATATCATAGGGAGAGGAGAAACACAAATCCACTATAAAAATCAAGTATTATAAAAGGTGGCTCTGAAAATTTTAAACTCTTTCTATCTTAACTTCATGCAAAATGTTTTAGTAGTATCTCTTACTAAAATATCACTCTTCCAGACCAAAATTAGAATTTTAGGTCATCATATCCACTTATGCACCATAATTCCAATAGAAAGGTCAATCTCATTTATTGATAAGTTCTCAGATGAGATCAAAGACAAAACTTAATTACAAATATCAAAACTTAATTACAAATATTCTTTGGTAGTCTCAATTATATTCTAAATTTCTTCCCCAATATTAATATACTTTGTAAATATTTACACCAAAGGCTACAAAAGGATCCTCCGCCGCAACTTCAATCCACACAAATATTGTCAAATAAATAAAGACCTACGTTAAAGAAATACCATGCTTACATCTAATTGATCCATCTACTTTTAAAATAGTTGAAACAGATGCCTCAGAATTAGGATATGATAGTATTCTTTAACAGGTCAAAAATAGTAAAGAACAGGTTGTCTAGTCTGTCTCAAAATATTGAAACTCAACACAACAAAACTACTCAATAATCAAAAAAGAAATACTTGCTATTCTTCTATCCATATCAAAATTCCAAGGAGATTTATTAAACCAAAAATTTATCTTGAGAATTGATTGCAAATCAGCTAAAGATATTTTACAAAATGACGTCTTAAATATTGCTTCAAAACAAATTTTTGCCAAATGACAAGCCATACTTTTAGTGTTCAATTTTGATATTGAATTTATAAATGATTCTTCGAATTCATTACCATTTTTCTCACAAGATAATTTTTATAGGGAATACAATCATGTCACCAAAATCCGAAAAAGACAAAGACAAAGGCAAAGCCATTGCTGAAACCTCCAATACACCACCTAAGCCAAAAGGCTTAGACCAATGAATATTAATGATCTCCAAAGAGAAAAACAAAACTAGAAGATCAAAATGATACTTCCAATACCTTTGATCTAAACTTCTTAAGGTTATTGACGGAAATAACCTCTAGAAAATGGATAATTAATGTAACGATAAAAATCAATAATGAATTCATCATTGAAACAACATCACTCTTTGATAGAAGAGTATATCTCAATTGTGTTAAAGAATGTCTTGTTCCAACAAGATACTTTGACAAAACATCGGAATCATTACAATTAGCTTTAGGAGATAAGTTAAATATCAAATATAAATTACCATAAGCTTTAATAATAAAAAATCACATATCTTTTAAAACTTCCTTTTTTTTTAGTCAAGAATATAAGGCAAAACAGTTTAATAGGATAGAATCAACGATTCAAAATCCTACCCAACAAATCATATCATAAGTAGAAACATTCAAAAATCCTATTTTTAAGACAATTGAATTCCCAAAAAATCTTAGCCTAGAGTTTGCCAAAGCCATAGAACAATCCCAAAAATTATATAATAGTAGAGCTACTCCACCGAACATTGCTTTAGAAGAATCATTGCAAAGCATACAAAATAAATACTCTCCAGATGCCATTTATGAATGGAATATAGATGGTGTTGCAGAAAGTAATATAATGAATATTTTAAACAATATGGTAATATTAGCTAATGCCTACAAAACATAGCAAGATGTTTCTAATCATGCTATTGCTCATCTTTTAGTAGTCGGTTTCACAAGACAACTAAAAGGATGGTGGGATAATTATTTAATAGATGAACAAAAAATATAAATTTTAACTGTCTATAAAATAGATGACTTTGGACAACGCATGGATGATGAACAAGGACATCTCATCGAAGATGCAGTGAATACATTTATTTACTCTGTTTCACAACACTTCATAGGAGACCCATCACATATTAGAGATAGAAACCAAGACTTCCTATCCAATATGAGATGTATTATTCTTCTTTTGTTAGCATATTTACTTCAAGGGTACTTATTGAATAAAACAATTATACAAATTAAAATTTAGTAACCATAGAATAGGATAGAATCAACAAAAAGTAATTCTAAAAACACCTTTCAAACAATTGATTCAACCTTTTACAGTAACAAATGAAGGAATTGAAACTCGGGTTTTAAATAGAAAAATCACTTTCAATTTTATAACAAAACCACAAAAGAGAAGCCTAAATATCTTACAAGAACACTCAATTTCAGAAATAAATTATCTTATTAAAGATAAAGAAAACCAACTTGAGTTTTTAAAGAAAACTTAGAATTCAAAAGAATAGAAGAAGATCTCATAAAAACAAATATCAAAGATAAAATAGCATCCTTATAAAAAATACATAGAGAAACCTATATGTTTTCACCTTACCCAATGCACTTTGGGGAGCGCATACGATAGTGATTTCCTTAAGGCTAGGTTCTCAATTCTCTCGGCCATCACCATGAGACTAGCATTCTCTTTTAGCACAATCCCCTCAATGGTTTTTGCATGTAGATGCTAGATGCAAGAGGAGCTTTGCACCCCGAGTTTGTCATCGACTTGTATTGCAGGCACATTTTGCAAACGCAGTAGAACTTCTTTTCTTTTCGGTCATTTGGTCCTTTTGTTAGGATCGTACTAAATCTGGTACCTATACTCTATTATTTTCCCCTTCTAGATGTGTGCTATACAACCAACTTTTTGAGCTAGAGTGTGCTTTGGTGGAACTTGGCAAAGGTCAAGCCTTGATATCATTTGGCAGCAAAACCATCTGGCTTAGTTTGTCTCGAATGCTTACTGCTTTCAGTATTCAAGAGACTGCATTGAACCCTCCCACTGTGTTCTCCATCGCCATCGGTATGCATGTTGTGTGATTGCTCTTTTATGAGGAGAACTTTAATGATTGCAAAGGAAGAATGTTTTGAATTGCGTAATCATTATCGTTTCTAGCAAACTACTAGTGTTGCCTTGTACACATATTACTTTTTGTTAGCTTGTGCTTTTGTAAGGAGTTGAGGGACAAAACTCATAATGTTTAACAAAAATTCACACATCAATCAAACCTTCGACCATTACAATGCTTATTGCAAAAACAAAATAGGACCAGACCGGACCAAATCCAGATTCAACCATGAAACACTAGATCAAGTTGAACAAATAAAATAATATATGAGAAATAGGAATATAGAATTTCTCTATACTATGATATAATATAATGAAGATTACATTAGCCTATTTATAAGATGTATGGGATGGTTATCTAAAGTAACAAGATAATAATATCAAATATAATCAATCAAAGATATGCTATATCAAAGGACATATGTGCATAATCTTGAGGGATATGCGACATCAAGTAAATATCTTAGTATTGCAAACATATCATAAATCAATATGTGCACTGTACTCCAATTGAGTTAGATACAAAGTGTGATTTGAAGAAACTTGGTGAAGCTCAGGCCTTGATATCATGTGGCAGCGAGATCTTTCGGGGTAGTTTGTTTCGAATGCTTATGCTTTCGGAATTAAAGAGACCACATTGAACCCTCCTATTGAAATCCCCATCACCATTTGTGTGATTGTGCTTTTACGAGGAGATTTTTGGTGATTGGTGAGGAAGAATGTCCTAGATTTAATAGTCCTTACAGTTTTCAGCAAATCACCAGTGTTGCCTAGTACACAGACTATTTTTTGGTTAGTTTGTGGTCTTTAAAGAGTTCAGGGACAAAATTATTCAAAAAATTATCAATCAGCTAATAATGTTCATACTTCAACAGAAATTCACGAGCCAATCAAACCCCGGATTAAAGCAACAAGCAAAATACGACCAAAACACTATCCGTATCAAATCCGGATCCACCAATCAAAAGATGGAACATAACCGCAGTATCAGATTAAACATCTTCCCATAGTATTAGGTTAACTATATCCCTGAATCGCCTTGCAGTATAACCAATTAGCAAATGCCAATATTCATTTGAATAGCCGAAATTACCATTCGATTTTATGGAAAAAACTGGCACAAGCTTCAAAAGTTCAATAAGTAGACGTTCAGATAAAGACAGACAACAATGATTTCCGATCGATCTTGTAGCGATAGAGTCAACTCCCATGCATCAAGCGTCAGAGACTTAAAAGGCCATCCAAGCCTTTTCCCCGGAGGTTTTCTACAAAATTTCAAGCACAGCATGACTTTAATAAATTTCCCGGCCAATCCCTCATTTTCTATCTCCTTCCCTCGGCTGCTTTCCTCTCCTCTGAATCCCCTTATTCCTCAATAGAGGTGAATCCACATACTGGTCATGGTCATCATATTATGAAATGTCCAATGGGGTGAATCAACACCTGATCACCTGTCGAATCGGACTCTTATCTCCTTATATAGCAACGAGCTACACCATGATTCCCAGAACACATGCAAATAAATATAAATAAAATTGCATGTTTCATTTTAAGTTTAGATTGATTTTCTAGGTAGATTGCATCTTAGGTTAGAGATTGCTAAGTTAAGATAATATCTTAATTTAAATTAGGGCTTAGCCTGACCTAATTCTTAATATAAGTTGGATAGAATCTTAACCTAGCTAGATAATCTTTGCATTTTTCTTAATTTCGAATTTCATAAAAAAAAATGTCTTAGAGTAGATTCATTTCATTCTCTAGGATAGATTGCATGTTTTTTTTTAGGAGAATAGAAATATTATGTGCACGTCATATAAAATTAGATTCATGAAATGCACGTCATTTAATGATTGTTGCTAGGTTTATTTAATTAGAAATTGCCCGTCATTAGAATTAGGTCATTTAGTTAATTTAGATTGCACATTTAATTATTGCATTTCTTTAAAAATTACTTTACTCATGTCATATAGTTTAGGTCATATTGCTATGCCATATCATTTAATGTTAGATTACTAACATTGCATTGCATTGCATATAGATTAGATTCTCATTAAATAAAGTGAAAACAAAAATTGAGTGATTGCGTGTTAATTAGAAATCATATCTAGGATTGTTGATGTGAATTATGATCTAACAATGCAGATGATTTCGTTGCTATGAGGTAAGTCCTGCAATTTATTTATTATTTTACTTGGGTGTTAAATTGGTGGTTTGCACATCCGCATGAACACCTCACATGTTAGGAAGATAAATTAAAATCAATTCAAGTTGCTTGCTAAACATTTCTCAAAATAAAAGAAAAAGGTACCAAAAGGGTATCAGAGAAATCTAATGTAAGCAAGTCCCCATACTCAAAGTCTCTGGTTCGTATCTAATCGACCTATCATAATCTGATTAGTGGCGACTCCCTTTTGCATGTTATATATTTGAACTTAAGTCACGAATTGATATGAGCTTAGGAGAGCTCGAGCTAAATTAAACTTAGTAGTCCATTAGCCTAATTTTAGCTGATGCACCTGAAATTTAGGTCGCGCCAAATTCTGACACTATTCGTAGCCCTCCAAAAGGAAAACAAATTTACGTCCTGTGGTTGTGTGCACGGATCGCTCGACGCACGAATAAGACCATGGTAGTTTCAATCGAGGCATGACAACCAACCCGATGCGCTAAAGGCAGAGAGAGAGAGAGAGAGAGAGAGAGAGAGAGAGAGAGAGAGAGAGAGAATGGGGGGTTGCTTTTGGAATGTGAGAGGAGGTCAACAAGTGGTAGGGGGCACACAACATAGGCCCATGGGAGGAGTATAATCATGCATTTCATATTCTTTATTGCATTTAAGCATTTAAAACATGCAAGTTTAGACTAATGCATTTGCATCAAGTGAAACATCTTGAGGCCGATTGTGAACTCCTTTCGATTCAACCCAATAGACAGCCCTACATTCACACAAAGTCTAGGCCCATTCCCTCATTTAAAGTTGAGCCCACAAGTTCGGTCCCCTTCTCTCTCTCTATTCATTTACTTTTTGGTCCCTCTAATGTCATTCGATCATGCCAAATAAATATGACCCCATTTCTTGTCACCTTAGACCATTTTAAGCAAAGCAGCGATAAAGGCATTTGAGATGATGGGCATGCTGAAATTGACTAGGAAAAGATTAAATTTCGTGCAATTAAAAGGGGAAAGAATGAATAAGAGTTTGATCAAAATTAGAAGAGGAGTGCTGGAGATCTCGAACAGAAAGCAAAAGGAATAAGCCCTCACTTTTTCTTCTTCTTTTTCTAATCCTACATCATCACTAAACAAATGTGGATCTCCTCACTAGCGCGACCTCTTCGAACCCTCTTGCAGACGCAAAGGCTAATGGCTTGCTAAGGCTAGGCTTAACTTGGATCTCTTAAGCCCACCAATTTACTATTTATGATTCGAGTTTTTAACTTATAAATTATTTCATTTAAGAGTCACTCCACTAATTAATTTGTGATGAGTCGATTATAAACCAAATTAAACTGTTGGGAGAATTATTTTACTCCTACACAACACACGAAATTAAGATCATGGACTTAATTACACCAGTTAATCAATTAATACCATTTCGGTATCTAATCTTGTTTAAACATTAAGTAAAGCATTTATGCCAATTACGAGTCCTAAGATTCAATTGATGAAATAGCAACCCATGCATCATAAAGGGTGTCCTTGGAATAAAGGAAATGTACAAATAGTAATCTCACATTTGCTTCCAAGAATTTAAGCATGATCTTTAAAAAGAAAAGAAAAGATTTTCACATATTTTAAGAGAAAACCACTCAAAAACCATTTTTAAATCTTTGTCCGCATTTTTTGAGAAAACATAATTTTTCAATTTTTTTTGTTTTTATACTTTAAAAAATATATATTTTGTTAATAATTTTTTAATCCAAAATTGGGACCCGGGATGGGCCTTCGAGCCCAGTCCGAATATGGGCTGGGATGCCACTGGTCTTCGGAGTTCGGGCCCAATACCTAAAGGCAAAGAAAGGAATGGGCTCAATGAACTTATACCCAATTTGGCCACTACGGACAAAATCCAAGTCCACTCAACCAAGAGCACAAACCCAAACAAGCCAAATTAGGCCCAAACCCAATTCGGCCTTGTAGTACAAACGAAGCCGAGCTTCACCCAAAACACACTCATGCCTCTTGGGCTATTTTTAGTGAAAATAAAGCCCATATTCCCTATTTTTGTTTCCTTATCTCTTTCCCTAAGCCTTTCGACGTCTTCTCCCCTATATCCCATGACAAACCCAGAACGCCCCAACATGCAAGACAACTGCACGAGGGCTTCAGCAATCAAAGCTCATCTTCCCCCTCTCTTGCCAATCTCTCCTCTCACCTTCGCGACTCATCTGAAGCGTTCATCACGTGCTTCACTTTTTTTCCCAAAGGACCGAGAACATTGGCGGATGCAAACCACTAAAATGACTCAAGCTTTGACCAAAATGGTTCAGGCACAGCCCAAGCCACGTCCAGCCACCACGCCGCCGTCATTCGTTGCCACAAACACCACCGCCCTTCAACTTCGCCGGCCAAGCACCGGTCACCCGGCAACACGACCCGCACACAAAAAAACGTCAAAACAATGACATACAAAGTGAAGGGTACTAGCGGGGCTCTATCAAAACTCTTTTAGCAAGCCACGAGCACCCACGACGGACAGAAAACTAAGAGCATCCTCACGAATCTCACTCGGGCGTTTCATCAAACACACGGAGTACACTGGCTAAAACGAGAGAAATCGAACCAACCGAGACTCGAGATCGCGTCGGGACTCATAGCAATCAACAAGCAACGCCCAACAATTGCAGAACACACACGAACGGGGTCGGGAACTCGCATTAGACGGACAAAACAGTCCGGTCCGGCGAGCCCGATACAGGGTGCAAACAGGCGGATGGCCGAGGGTCCCTACCGGGCTCGGCGACGTTGGACAGTGGACGAGCTCAATAGATCGGGCTACGTCCGTTCGCCTTGCGCGTCTCCGAGCGGGGATGCTCGGGAAAACGACCCCCAAATCGGAACAATCGAGGAAAAAGAAACAAAAAAGAAGGGGCCAGGGGGGTTACGGCGGTGAATCACCGGCCTTATTCGTCGCCGGAGGACGCTCGCTCACTCCCAGTTTCTCACTCGGCTGTCCCTCACAGCTCACCCTATCTCACTCGATTTTTCCCTCCCAAGGTTCCCTTTTTCACTCTCCCAATCGCCCCGAGAATGCCGGTCAGCGAAGGCGCTTCGGCTGCCGGTCCTTGGCGTCCCGACTGGCCCCTCTTGGTCGAACCGGTGTGACATTGCCCGTCACCTCCGTCGCCGTCCGCCTGCTCCTCTGTCCCTGCTCTGCGCCGCTCCTCTGCTCTGCGGCATCCCTGTTGGCGTGAGCAAGAGGAGGAAGAAAGGGGGGAGACGCCAATCTAGCATCGTGAAGAAGGACCGAAAGAGGAAAAGGTAAAGGATGGGAAAGGAAATGGACTTGGTGGCTCAGCAGATCGTGGTAGAAAGGACGAGAAGAATGTAGGAAGTTCGTGGGGAAGGGGCTGGAAGAATCGGTAGAGGTGCACATTCACGCTCTCATATCAATTCTCTCAATCTTGCGCATCGGAAGCGGAGGATACTTGGGCTAGCAAGAGTAGCGCTTCCACCGTCCTCTGTTGTCCCCGGAGTCGTCTATGTGAGAATTTAAATTCCTCAGCTTACTATGATCGCGTTTAGCTCAGTTGTAGCCCAAAGTCATCTTGTTTAATCACGGAACTGACTGGAAGAATAGGTGCGCATGCCTGAGCCCCCGTTTGTTGATCCTAATTAGTTGTTCACCGTTGTTTCTGATGGATTTATGAGATGGGCTTAAGGCCCATCCGCTCAAGTTGGGTCCAAAAAGGCCCGGCCCACGGGAATAAGGCCCGTGGATGAGGGAAGGTATAAAAGGGAGGAGAGAGAGAGAGAAGACAACTGTTGGAAAAACAAACGTACGCTTCCTCTCTCCCGCGCATTCTCTCTCAAAAATAAAAAAGAAGAAAAACGCTTAAGGCGTCCCGTCTCCCCTTCAAGACGAATTGACATCATCGAATCAGAATTTCTTCATCGGTCTTCAGCATTGGTGCTTAATCTGTGGCTAACAAGGTACGCTCGAATCCGTGGTGTGCTTTATGATCGGTGATACGTGTTTTCCCGGGCTTCGTCTTCCGCATTGATTTAGGGGTTCGATTTAGTGTCGAATCCAGTATTTCGGGGATCAGTCATTCCCAACATTGGTATCAGAGCCCTAGTTCACGTTTTTCCTGATCAATTTGATGTTTTTCATTGATTTTTTGTAAAAAAATTCTCGGCCGTACGGATTGGGGCGTGAAATCCTGACACCCGAGCACTGTACGTCCTTTTTTCTGAGTTTCCGTAAGTCGGAATCAAATTCTGAAGGCACTGCGTGAAAGGCGACGTTGAGATGAGTCCGGCGACATGTCGTGCGTCGCCGGACGACGCCGCACGCACCTACACGCGCGGCCACAAGCCGCTGCGCGTGGGCGCCACGCGCCCGAAGCGCTGGCTATGGCCAGCGCGTGCGCCACACGCGCTGGTGATGAATCGGCACGTGTGCGCCGGTGACCGGCGAAACGGCACGCGCCGGTCCGCGGACCGACGCGTGCTGACGTCAAGTGATGACGTCACCGTGACGTGATCCAACGGTCGATAACCGCTCGGATGACGTCACCGATGACGTCATCACCGACGACGGTTGGCCGGCCGGTGACCCGACCCGACGGAGACCAACCCGACCCGATCAGCCTGGCGCATGCCGCGCACGTGCGGCTGACATCTGCGTGACGTCAGCACGCTCACGCGCGAGGCACGTGCCGGATGACGTCTGCGTGACGTCAGCCAGCGCACGCGCGCGGCACGTGCGGTCGGTTCGTCCGACCAGCCCGACTGGTCCTCCGACCCTCTCACTTGTTGACCCGACCTGTTGACCGGTGACCCGACTTGTTGACCCGTTGACCGCCGACCGTTGACCGTTGACTTTGACCGTTGACCCGAAAAAAAAAAAAAAAAAAAAAAAAGGAAGAGCTAGACTGAATTATATCTGTGTGGGTTAGAGGTAATCCATTTTTTATTCTGCATTTGTTGCATGAATTATGGAAAATTATGTATTTTCCATTTTGTTTATTATGGATTATAAGTGATCCATTTTAGTTTTGCATTTGTTGCAGGAACTATGATGCGTTATGCACGGATACCTGCAATCCCAAGAACGGACGAAGGAAGAGCTAGACTGAAAAGGCTGATGAAAGAGTTAGCTGATTATCGGTGGCTTGATGGTGATTTAGTATCACACATGGTCAAGGTCAATCAGATGATACAGGAAATCATCTGGAATGGTTATCTTATGCCGGACTTTGAGAAGGTGCCGGCTTTGATGAACACTCTTCCACCTGAATAGCAAGCAGTGTTAGATCGGCTATGGGAGGTCAACGTGGTCCCGTATTACAGGGGGCTAGTGGAAGCTTTTGTAAGAGAGTACTATAGGATTGAGTTGGCCAAAACTTCAACCCTTAGATTGAGCACCACATGGCGCAGAGTGAATGCGCCTTGGTGGCGACATGAGAGCTCTCCAAAAGTTTTTCCATGGTTGGCAAATGTACCTTCAGTTTTCTCAGATGTTTTGGCTGATAGATTAGAAGGGACATTCCCTATTTATTTCTTTGATTAATTATGTAATGTTTACTACCTGATTGTTGTTGATGTAGCAACCGATATGTTAGTTGTATCATGTGAAAGCATTGTTATTTTATTGGATGTTAAGATTTTATTTGCTTTCTGTTATTGCTGGTTGCTGTGGGTAATTAGCTGTGGGTAGTTTAGAAGTTTTTGTAGCTTCATAGAATTGATTTTGCATATAACAATCATATTAATGATAGTTTTAAGTTAGGATTTTTGGAGGATGATTGGAAACGTAGTGACCTTTTGATTCTAAAACCTTACTTGAAATTGTTCATTAATATGATGGGTCTATGCAAATAGAGATGCATAAGTGATAGGCATTAATTATTCGTGCATGGATGTCTGATGTTTTCAGAATGATGGTTCAGCAACTAAGAATGTAATTGCTGATATGAATGGCAACAATTGTGAAATATTGAATATGAAGATTCAATATGTGCTGAAAAAGCAAGAAGCACTAGAAGCTCTTGACCATGTTATGGAAGATCTTGAGGATGCTGTGCGCCACTTTGAGCTGGTAGAGGACCGCTTGACGGCATGTGAGCTGAAAATAGATATTTGCAATGCTGGTTCTAGCTCATAAAGGGCTTTGAGCTCTAAGCGCAAGTGTATTGATTCGGTCAATATGTGTGAATGCAAAGGATCAAGTCCTTATTGCA
The DNA here is from genome assembly GCA_028830015.1 of Eucalyptus grandis x Eucalyptus urophylla. Taxonomy (NCBI): domain Eukaryota; kingdom Viridiplantae; phylum Streptophyta; class Magnoliopsida; order Myrtales; family Myrtaceae; genus Eucalyptus; species Eucalyptus grandis x Eucalyptus urophylla. The sequence continues at coordinate 30,275,816 of CM054188.1, read as the reverse complement.
AGAAATCAAGAGTTAACCAACACAAGAGAGGAAAACGTCCTCAAGTGAAGAAAATGTCAAGGGTGAGATGTTACAATTGTGACAAAAGAGGTCACTATGCTCGCGACTGTCGTGAGCCAAAGAAAGTAAACACCTCTTGTACATTTGAGAACTTTGTTTATGTGTCAAGTTCTGAATTATTGGCTGAATCCAATCCTTTGTGGACTGTAGATTCAGGAGTGACAGACCATATAGCGAAGGATAAAGGATCCTTCATGGAATTCCGACGATACCAACTGGAACTAAGTGAATGATATAACTTTAGAGATGAAGTTAAAGGGATTGGCACCTGCCAATTAAACATGCGTGGTGGATGCACCTTGTTCCTCCATGATGTTCCATATGCTCCAGAGATTCGTCGAAATTTAATGTCTGTTTTGGTGTTGGTTAAGCTTGGTTTTAGTATGAACTTCCATAATAGATGTGTAGATTTGTATTTGGATACAAACTACTATGATTTTGGTCACTTTCTGGATGGTTTCATTGTACTGAATGTTGACTGTGGTGATGTCAATATGTTATTCCCTTGTTTCACGTCTTTTACTTCATGTGATAATGATGTGAATGTGTGGCATGCTAGACTTGGTCATATTGGCCAACAACATATGAATAGACTTGCCAAAGAGGGCTTGTTGGGCAATATTGAATAAGTCGATTTGTCCATATGTAAGCATTGCCTAGAAGGGAAAACGACAAGGAAACCATTTGGAAAAGGTAAAAGAGCTGACGTTCCTCTGCATTTAATCCATTATGACGTTTGTGGTTCAATGAATGTGAGAGGAAGGCATGAGACTATTTACTTCATCACTTTTAATAGATGATTATACTCGATTCGGATGTGTCTATTTGATTTCTCATAAATCTGAAGCATAAGTTGTTTCAAAAGGTTTATGAATTTGGTTCAAAATCAATTAGACAAGAAAATAAAAGCATTGAGATCTGATCGAGGTCGAGAATATTTATCTGATAAGTTCAGAAAATTATGTGATGAAAAAGGAATAGAAAGATAGTTGTCTATTCCATATACTCCTCAACAAAATGGTGTTGAAGAGAGAAGAAACAGAACCCTACTGGAAATGGTTAGGTCCATGATGGCGCATGTTAACTTACCTATCATTTTTTGGAGTGATGCGTTGTTAACTGCTGCCTATATACTTAACCGAATGCCTTCCAAATCAGTTAGTTCCACTCCATATGAGTTATGGATAGGTAGAAAACCGGACTTAAGTTTACTTAAGCCATGGGGTTATGCTGTCTATACTCATGAGTTCTCTCACAAGTTTGGAAAATTGAGTCCTAAATGAAATAAGAGTATTTTAATGAGATACTCCGAACACTCAAAAGGGTATGTGTTCGTAGGTGAGCAGGAAAGTGGGAGAATAACTGAATTTGAATCACTGGATGTCACATCCTTAGTGGATGAATTTCCTAAGAGGGGCGAAATATGAGAAGATTATTTCCTATTTAAAACCTTGGATCAAGATAATGATATTAGTGGAGTTCGTCCAAGTGGGAGTAATATGAGAAGTGATGAATTGAATTCAACTCATTCTCAATTACAACCACATAATGAGATGATATCGTCATTATCCAATCCGAGTGGGAGCATAATTGGGAATGATGTGCTAAGTGTACTATCTCCCATACGGCGAACAAGTCGCCACTTTTATAATTGCTCCACAAGATGAGGATGAGCCAAGAAATATTAATGAGGCTCTGAATTGCCCTAGTAAGGAAAAATGGATTAATGCCATGGAAGAGGAAATTGAGTCAATGAAATCAAACCAAGTCCGGGAACTGGTTGATCTTCCAAAAGGGCGCAGAGCTATTGGGAACAATTGGGTTCTCAAAATAAAGCGAAAGGCTAATGGCTCGATAGAAAGGCATAAGGCTTGCCTTGTGGCGAAGGGGTATAATCAACATGAAGAAATTGATTATGAAGATACATTTTCTCCTGTAGTGAGATTTAGCTTGATTCGCATTATTCTGGCAATAGTGACTATTATGGATCTTGAGTTACATCAAATCGATGTAATGACTGCTTTCCTCAATGGAGAATTAGAGGAAGAAATATATGGAACAACCTGCTGGTTTCATAATGGAAGGCCAAGAAGAAAAGGTTTGTCGACTTTGGGGGTCGATATATGGCCTTAAGCAGTCGTCAAGACAATGGTATATGCGTTTTCATAATGCCATAATGGCATATGAGTTTATAATGATAGATGAGGATCATTATGTATATATCAAAAGATCCAAGGATCAATTCGTGATCATATCATTATATGTTGATGATATACTAATTGCCGGAAGCAATATGGAGCTAGTCAATACTGTCAAAAGTTGGTTGTCTTCCAAATTTTGAATTGAATGATATGGGATTGTAAACCCATTGACACTCCTATTGCAAAAGGTGAAGGATTGAGCCATAGACTGTGTCCAAGGACTCCACAAGAGAAGGAACAAATGAAACATGTTCCTTATGCTAGTGCTGTTGGGAGCTTGATGTATGCTATGATGTGTACAAGACCTGACATATGTTATGTAGTTGGAATGGTGAGCAGATACCAATCCAATCTAGGTCAAGCACGTTGGAAAGCCGTTAAAAGAATACTAAGGTATCTAAAGGGGACTGCTGATTATACGCTGAGTTATTATGGAAAGGATCTGCGACTCTAAGGCTATTCTGATGTTGATTGGGGAGGAGATTTAAATAAAATGAAATTTACCTCTAGGTTTGTTTTCTTACCGAATAATTGCACCATATGTTGGAGCAGTAAGAAACAAAAGTGTATAGCCTTGTCCACGATGGAAACTGAGTTCGTGGCATTATCAGCAGCAATAAAAGAAGATGTTTGGCTTAAGAGATTATTGGATCATTTAGGTGTTATTGGAAGTGCTGCAGATTTGTTATTAGTTAACTATGATAATCAAGCAGCAAAAGTGTACACTAAAGATCCAAATATCATGGCAAGACCAAACATATAGATACCAAGTATAATTTTGTCAAGGATATGGTTGCACGAAAAGATGTGAACTTAGAGTACATACTACGCATAGAATGGTAGCAGATCCTATGGAAAAGCCAATACCTAGAGATGTGTTTTGTGGCCATATGAAATCTCTAGGACTGCGTAGAGACTGATGTACTAAATATTGTAATTTCCCTAAGTGTTCACAATTTGATGAATTTGTGTTTTCATCATTAATGCCTATGAATCTTTGTTTGATCTTTATGCATCTTAATGCTTAGTGCATTACATTTAGTTGAGAAAGTATGTCGGACAGATATAAGATTAGCCCACTCACGCGGGTAATCGCCTCTATTTACTGTGTGATAAATAGAGATGAGACTGTTTTTAAGCTTATTATCTAGGTGATAATCGAGAGCTCAAGCTTAAAACACGTATGTCGCCTTAACTAAGTGTTAAGATGAGGACATGATACTTACTATGTCCGAAAGTAAAATACCCCACATATTTTACTTTATCTGTCTATGATGCCAGATGTGAGTTCTGATGAATTTTGTAAATGAGTAGATACGTGAACTCAAGTTAGACATTGGGTATGTCTGAACTATCTTCTGTACGGTATTGAAAGGTGTAGACATACGCTCCATGGGAAAGGAGTTAATATCGTAATACGTATTTCATACTACGTATGCATGAGACGACCAATAAGAGTGACAAAAGTTTGATCTCAACTTTTTATGTCGTGTGAGACTCTTGAGGAAAAGAGTTCCTCAATTTTTTAGTCCCCTCATGACTCTTACTTATTCTCAAGATTTCTATTTAGTGTTTGCTATCTTAGGATGTTGCCAATGGTCATGAGTTTGATTCGATCTAATGGGGCATTTCTAGAAAAGCAAGTTGAACTGAAATTGAGAGTTTGAAGGGAAGAGGAAGATCGATTTTGGAGAATCACATTGTAGTTTTGTGTTCACCGGTTAACCAATTATGACTGTCTTTGGGATAATCATAATTGTGAATACAATATATATATATATATATATATATATATATATATATATATATATCATTGTTTGAAAGAGATCAAGAGAGATATAAATGTGATCGATCGATCTAGGGTACTGCATACTAAATCTACTCAGGATGTGATGCCCATTATGAGCTGCTCCTAACAGATGTATGGCAACGAGCTCTCAAAGTATGCTGGTCGCACGGATTATTCACTGGTATGAATGTTGAAGAGAGGAAAAGAGGATTCTGTTCGGCCCACCATGTTAAGTGAGAGTCTATGATGGATTTTTCTCTGATGGGGTTGAGTAGGGCCTGTCCGCCCATGTTGGTTTTGGACCACCATGTGCGAGTGGGAGATGATGGATTTATGAGATGGGCTTAAGGCCCATCCGCTCAAGTTGGGCCCAAAAAGGCACGACCCACGGGAATAAGGCCCGTGGATCAGGGAAGGTATAAAAGGGAGGAGAGAGAGAGATAAGACAACTGTTGGAAAAACAAACGTACGCTTCCTCTCTCCCGCGCATTCTCTCTCAAAAACAAAAAAGAAGAAAAACGCTTAAGGCGTCCCGTCTTCCCTTCAAGGCGAATTGACATCATCGAATCAGAATTTCTTCCTCGGTCTTCAGCATTGGTGCTTAATCTATGGCTAACAAGGTACGCTTAAATCCGTGGTGTGCTTTATGATCGGTGATACGTGTTTTCCCGGGCTTCGTCTTCCGCATTGATTTAGGGGTTCAATTTAGTGTCGAATCCGGTATTTCGGGGATCAGTCATTCCCAACAGTTTCTTCGTTGGGTTTGGTTGCCGACGCATGTCCTTGCGTTTGCTCGTTTAATTTTCAGTTTATTTTCTTTTCAACGTGTTTGCTAGAATCTCATATTTGAATCATTTTCTTGAAATCAGTCGGTGCCAATTGTTGTCTATGTTGCAAATAGCGTTGGCATAACATAGTAAGGGAGTTCTGCATCGTGTAGTCCCTTTTTTTGCACGGTTCGTACCACTATGCAGGCCAATCCACTTGGACAAGCAGCCGTTATTCATTTTTTGACCCGATATTTGGTTTATGTTCCCATTTTTCGCCCTAATAATTAAAATAATTTCATGTTTCTTTCGGTTAATCCACATTGATTTTTCATCACATTGGTTCAGACTTAACGCCTTAAATATGTGAGAATGTAATGAACAACACTGTCTAATCCATGGATAGTGTGAATTCAAACATGTTTCGCCTACATGATACCTCACGAGCCTCTTCTAAGACATATGGTCAAGGAAAAAATTATCCAAAAAAAATCTTAAAACATTATACCACAATCAATACAGTTTAAAACTTGATATAATCAATTAACTCGATATCATATGAGTTGGTCATTGTATTCTCGCGGAAAATTTTTTAACACTAAATATACAATGTTGTTTAGCCACTCTTTTTGTTATATTTTCTGAAATTTGACTATCTTGGATAAGAAGGGCAGCCATTCTTTCTTTTTCTTTTTCTTTTTCCTATTTTCTGAGTTCAACAATCTCAGAGAAGAAGAGTAAAGGCTCATAGAAAAATGAATTCATCTAATGCTTTTATAATTTAGTTCTTGCCAATTTACTTTGGTGGGCACCAAGAAAAACGTTTTGCACAAATATTATGCCGTCTAATGTCCCTATGCGATTTTAGCATAATAGTAGTATCGGCCATGCCAATGTGTGGTCTCCCTCCATTGCATTCAGTTCAAGTCAAAAAACAGTCGAACCATCAAAGAGGGAGAAAAAGGCATTGGATCCAATTTTCTTTATATTTCCTTTATAAATCTTGCCCCAGCTTTCCAATATCTACCATCCAAAATTTACTGGATCCAGTTGATTGAAGATGATTTAGTTGCTTTGCGAGTCACCCATTTTAGACTCATCTACTGCTGATAAACCTCGCAAGATTGGGCTTGGCTTGAAAACTCATAGGCCTCAATCACAAACCCACTCATAACGATCGCATGGGTGGTGTTGGCTGTTTGTGCCTTGCTTTGCCCCTTTGTGGGCTTGCTGGACCGGACTTCTTCATTGTTCGGTTCTCGTGAGCATCAGCCCCATTCGTCCGTGCACCGCTATTTTGGGCCACTACTTGTCGATTATTGTGAGTCCCAGCACAAGTTGGTCGATTTTTCCCTCATTTAGCCAGTGCGTTTCAAACTACGATGAAATATTTGAACCAAATCTATTCGGTTGAATCTGGACTTTTGAATTGTTGAAAGGAGCCCGTGAACATGTGTGATGCATTGTAGCCTCTCTTGTGATTAGCAAGTACATTTTCGGTCATGTTTCATTTCTACCGATTTTTTTTGGGTTGCTTTGCTTCGTGCCTTGGTATAGCCCTGCGGTTGTCCTTGGTGTTCGGGGTGTGGCTGCGAACGGGAGCCTCCACTGATTAGCGATGGAGACAAGTGATTGCTTGGTGGCTAAAAGTCGCTTGCTGTGAAGATGCAGGGATGTGGTCACGTCGTTGACGATGAGAATAATTTCTTCACGTTATGGTTTGGGGAGAGTCTCAGTTGTGGATGTGTGGGTTTATTCAATGATTGAGTAATTTTGGGCTTGAGTGGTTTTAATGAATTCGGGTTGGCTTCATTTTTGGAAGTGCTTGGGGTGAGTTCTTTTTAGTAATATGGGCTTAGTGCACTTAGTTACAAAGGAATGAGCTTGGTGTAGCTTTGGTGGAGGCTCACTTGGGAGTTTTTTCCCAATTAGCCTTGGAAAGGGTAGAAATGGAGTGAGCTTGAGGATAAGATCAATCGTCCCCTCTAGTTTGAACTGTGAGTCCAAGTTCATCCATGTTCTGGCTAGGTCCCTATTTTTAGACTACTTATTAATTGAATAAAAAAAAATTAATTTTATAAAAGTTAATTAAAAAGTCCGAAAAAAAAATATTTTTCCTAAAGTCAGAAAATGCTTTAAAATACTCTTTCAAGATAGCCTTCTCTTAAAGTTATGGGAAAATCATTGATAAGAAAATTGTGTTAAAAAATTAAAGAAGCCCTTATGACTTTATCATAGGGTTCCGATTGTCATTAAAACAAATACCCTTAATTACACATTTTCCATATGTTGATTATGATTTCCCTTTAGCTTAGTCTAAGATGACAAGCTCCTTATTTGATATTGCTAGATTCTCGCTCTTCCGATTCAATTTATTCGATGCCACTTTAGTTGCTAATTGTCATGTTAATGATTGGGCATTCGCATGATCACTTTATGTATTAGTGAATAGGTCTAAAATCAACACAGACTGCCTCATGGAAAATATTTTTGAAATGAACAAGATTAGGTATCGAAATTGCATTAATTATTTAATTAGTGTAATCAAGTCTCCAATCTTAGATTATTTGATTACGTAGGAAATGAGGTATACTCCCATACCTCATTTGATTTATAGCCGATCCTAATAAACTAGTAGCGACTCATTTGAAAATTTTTATGAACACTAAACATCACGGGAGGTGTGAACTTAGAAGAGCCTACGTCTAATCATGGGCCATAGGGACATTTTTTAGGCAATACTCCTAAACCTATTTCCTTTTATATCGAGGGGTAGGTCGAGACAAGTAAATATTGATCTTGCACTCTTCATAAGTCAGATGAGTACATATACATAGATTTATTCAGTGCTACTCTAGACTTAAAAATTTGATCATTGGTAATCTATCTTTATACACATAGAAGTGGATATTACTCGTGTGAGAGTGACCCACGTGGTAGCACATGTGCTTCTTCATCTGATCTCATTTTTATGGTAATTTTAACATATTGTTATTAGTTTATTTAAATTAACGATTTTTGTGAGTTTTCAAAAATGTTTAACAATATAGGGATATATATTATGCTATGATATTCATTTGACCTTAAATCGAGGACTATGAGGTTTTTGTTAAAAGATTTTTCGCAATATTGAGATCCAATTTATGACATGATAGCCCATATTTGGTAGATGATATTAGCGAATCAATAAAAGAAAATCCATTGCTACCAGAAAATTTCATCACAAAAAATTAATAATATGTATATTACAAATAAATGAATATAAGAAAATGATGAAAATAATTATTAGCAAAAGAGTAGATAGAGTAATCCACCATTAAGAAAAATTTAACTTAGAAAAAAAAAAAGCATTAGATGACATGATTGCACATAATTTCGTATACAAATATGATAGCTCTTGGTGTTATATGCATAATCGTTATCACTAAAATCAAGCTATGCCCTAACACTTTCAACCGTTGAAGAATTTAGCTATTACAAATCAATTACCAAACCTCCACCTATTAGCATAGATATTTTCAAATGCAAGCCGGCCTTTGCAAAGACGGTGGAAATTCCTAACCACAAGCCATCTATTATCATAATTATTTTCAAATACGGAGTAATTAATAGATAAATTTTGTTATGTTAAACGGACATGATGGCAAGGAAATTATTGTGTAAGCCCTTTTGATTATGCTTTGTCTTTGTAGGAACCATAGCCTAGAAGAAGAAACGCTAGTTGCTTTTCCACGCATTATGTAAGAGAGAAAGGGGAATCTTATGGCGAGCTCATGTGAAGAGTTGCTTATCAATCAAAACCTGACCTTTTTAGATGGGAAGGGACTGAAGATAACATCTCAATTTCCAGGACCCACACCATCCATAGTCGTTGCCTTTGTTTTATTTTGTCTTCTGTGTCTGATTGTCGCTCGCAATTATTGATCTGGACAAGTTGGACGGACCCAAGAAAATAAAGAAAGAATTGACTCATGTGTATCATCCTTTGTGGGGCAAGAGAAAAGGCAAAGATCTTTTTTCGTGGGGTCAAAGAAAATTTTATTGAAATTGCGAACATGGTCGAAAGAGTCCCAAGCCAGGGGAATCTAAACAATGGAGAGAACAATTGGCTTATGGAGGAATAGAAAGGCAATTTTGTGGAAGAGAGCCAATCCGTTGAGTCTTCGCAACTTAATTTACAAAGCCCGCATCAGTAAGAACAAAAAGTGTAATAATCTATATCACAAAATGGAAAGGGAGATCTATTTTAACGGAAATAATCTATCAAAAAGTGTCAAAAATCCATAATTCCACAGACAAGTTAGTAGAATTTTTTGGGGGGGGGGGTGATTTCCATGTGGATCGAGGCAAAATTTAAACCTTAGGAACCAACACATCACTAGCCCCCCTCTGTCAACGGTGCATGAGAGTCAAATTTGCGATTTGTCAATATATTTGAGATGTTACTAACGAGAATATGAAATTTACAGTTCCCATGAGCGGTGCAAACGGTCAAGATATCAAAGAATTTCCAATTTAAGAATTGGAAGTCACATGCGTAAATCTCATAAGATACGTAATAAAGTATTTTGGGTTATGGTCACCTGCACATGCAAATTGATATCTTTAAATCATGAATTAAGAAATTTTAGTTACCAATGCTTTCATGCTAACGCGAATGTAGGCAAGAATGTAAAAACCTCTTGCTCTTGTGATAGCTTTTCGTGTCTCCTCTGCAAAATTCAAGAAAGAAATCAGCCAAGAACAAGTTGACGGAAGCCGCCTCCACGGATTATTACCAAAAAAAATGAGGTGGCATAAGAGATGCACCCGATGTTTTCTCAGTTGTTCCCTCTCTACGGCAAGAAACGTCATGGGTCATCACGGCTCTTAAAGGTGTGAAAGGCAACGTTTCTATTTCGGGGAACTATTTATTTTCAGAAATAGTTTTTTTTTTTATATATACTACGAGAACAATTTATGAGTAAAATAAGGTGTTTGGTAATAATAAAAAGTTTATTCTTAGAATAGAAAAAGAATAGAAATGCGTTTGGTAAGAATTTACAAATTTTTGTATTTATTTGTTTTTTTTTCTTAGTCATGGACTGCCGACCGCCGCTCGCCACCACACGACCGCCACACAAACGCCGCATGACTGCCACATGACCGCCGATTGTCATCATCATTGTAGGATTGACGCCTGCAACCCACCAGCCGCAGGAGGGGGCGGTAGCTGTTGGGCTGTGGGCGGCAGTCCTACAGCGGCGATCATGTGGCAATCGTGTGGCGATTGGCGACGGCAGGCTACCGACAGACGGTGGCTCTGATTGAGAATTCCAACTCAATGAGTTAAAGCATGGAGAAGCACGTATACTTTTTTAAAGGACAGTGGGGGATAGAGTTAATGACCCTGAATTTAAGATCCTCATAGATAGAATGGTCGAGAATTGTGGAGGCTTGCCTTTTTTGATTCTCTCAGTGGCTAAAAGGTTAAAGCGTGGAGATTTGCCTAAATGGAGGGATGCTTTCACCTATAAAGAAGGGTCCGATGTAAAATCAATAGTGGACCTTAGTTACAATGACCTAAAAGATGAGAGGATCAAAGCGTTATTCTTGGTTCATCCTCTAGTCTCTCGGGGACTTGGCATAAGGGATGCCCTTACCTACTACATGGGCTTGGGTTTATATAAAAAATTTAGCAAGACTATCGAAGACACTAGAGATAGGTTGATTATGGATTGACGTCGCCTCCTTAACTCTTCTTTGTTGCTAAGCAGTGATGGCCAAGCCCAGTTGAGCATGCATGACCTAATTATTGATGTGGCCATCTCTATGCATGAAAATTTTATTGACATGGAATGGAACGCCTTGGTCGGGAGAAAGGACTGTGGGTTTAAAGAATGGTCACAGTATGATCTCAAAAAATGCACCGTAATGGTCTTCTACTATATTGACATTGATGAATTTCCTGAAAAATTGGACTGCAAGAACATGAGGATTATTCTGTTATTAGAAGAAAAATTTCTCAAAATGCCCAACCCTTTTTTCAAATCTATGAAGAAGCTCCAAGTATTGGACTTGACTGGCTTATCTTTTATCTCCCTCCCTTCGTCGATGGAGTCACTTAAAAGCCTCACATCACTATGTCTTGATGGATGCCATCTGGAGAATGTGGCTGCTCTTAGAAAACTGAAAGGATTGCGGTTCCTAAGTTTCTTCAATTCTAGAATTGCTCGGCTGCCCAAAGAAATGAGTGAACAAACAAAATTGAGATTTTTGGACCTGAGATTGTGTTCCATGCTTGAAGTTATTAAAAGCTTGGTTAATTTAGAACAATTGTCTATGGAAGAGAATTTTGATCAATGGGAGGCCGAGGATAAAACCCCACGAAACAACGCTAGCCTGGCCGAGTTCAAGAACATGGATAAGTTGAGCACTTTATACATTGCCATTCCTCGTTCAGCCAATCTCTCAAGAGACCTACCATTTGGGAAACTAAGCGTGCGCATGACAAGGTTTCTATTTCGGTGAACTATTTCCTTTCAGAAATAGTTTTTTTTTTTTTTAATTTCTACTCTGGGAACAATTTCTGAGTAAAATAAGGTATTTGGTAATTATACAAAATTTATATTCTTGGAATAAAAAAAGAATAGAAATGCGTTTGGTAAAAATTTATAAATTTTTATATTTATTTGTTTTTTCTTCTTACTCAAAGACCGCCGCCCGTCGCCGCCTGCTGCTGCACGACCATCAACCATCACCACCGACCGCCACCGCAGGATTGCTGCCCACAGCCCACCGATCGCGGGAGGGGATGGTGGCTGTCGGCGGTCGTGCGGCGGCAGGCAACAATCGTGCGGCGGTCGTGTGGTGGTTGGCGACGGCAAGCTACCGGCGGATGGTGGCTCTGATCTAGAATTCCAACTCAATGAGTTAAAGCATGGAGAATCATATATACTTTTTGAAAGGATAATGGGGGACATAATTAATGACCCTAAATTTAAGATCCTCGTGAATAGAGTTGTCGAGAATTGTGGAGGCTTACCTCTTTTGATTCCCTCAGTGGCTAAAAGGTTGAAGCGTGGAGATTTTCCTGAATGGAGGGATGCTTCGACCTATAAATAAGGGTCCAATGTAAAATCAATAGTGGAACTTAGTTACAATGACCTACAAGATGAGAGGATCAAAGCGCTATTCTTGGTTCATGCTCTAGTCTCTCGGGGACTTGGCATAAATGATTCCCTTATATACTCCATGGGCTGGGTTTATATAAAAAATTCAGCAAGACCATCGAAGACACTAGAGATAGGTTGATTATGGATTGACGTCGTCTCCTTGACTCTTCTTTGTTGCTAGGCAATGATGGCCGGGCCCAGTTGAGCATGCATGACCTAATTATTGACGTGGCCATCTTTATGCATGAAAAATTTACTGACATGGAATGGAACACCTTGGTCGAGAGAAAGGATTTTGGGTTTAAAGAATGGTCACAGCATGATTTTAGAAAATGCACCGCAATGGCCTTCTACTATGTTAACATTGATGAATTTCTTGAAAAATTGAACTGCCCGAACATGAGGATTCTTCTGTTATTAGAAGAAAACTTTCTCAAAATGCCTGACCCATTTTTCGAATCTATGAAGAAGCTCCAAGTATTGGACTTGACTGGCTTATCGTTTACCTGCCTCCCCTCGTCGATGGAGTTACTTAAAATCTTCACATCACTATGTATTGATGGATGCCATCTGAAGAATGTGACTGCTCTTGGAAAGCTGAAAGGATTGCAGTTCCTAAGTTTCTTTAATTCTAGAATTGCTCGGCTGCCCAAAGAAATGGGTGAACTAACAGAATTGAGATTTTTGGACCTGAGATTGTGTTTCATGCTTGAAGTTATTAAAAGCTTGGTTTAGAAGAATTATCTATGGAAGAGAATTTTGATCAGTGGGAGGCCGAGGATAAAACCCCGCGAAACAACGCTAGCCTGGCTGAGTTCAAGAACATGAATAAGTTGAGCACTTTATACATTGCCATTCCTCGTTCAGCCAATCTCTCAAGAGACCTACCATTTGAGAAACTAAGGGTGTGCACGGCAACATTTCTATTTCGAGAAACTGTTTCTTTTCAGAAACAGTTATTTATTTATTTATTTCTACTCCGGAAACAATTTATGAGCTTCTTACCAAAAAAAAAAACAATTTATGAGTAAATTTTTAACAAAAAAAAAAAATTCTGAGTAAAATAAGGTGTTTAGTAACTATACAAATTTTATATTCTTGGAATAGAAAAAGCATAGAAATACGTTTGGTAAAAATTTATAAATTTTTATATTTATTTCTTTTTTCTTCTTACTCATGGATCTTTGACCGCTGCCCGTTGCCGCACGACCGCCGCATGACCGTCAATTGTCACCGCCGACCGCCGCTGCAAGATTGCTGCCCGCCGACCATTGACCGCGGGAGGGGGAGGCAGCTAGTAGGCTGTGTGTGGCAGTCGGCAGCGACGGTTGGCAATTATGCAGCAGCAAGCGGCGGTCGTGCGGCGGACGTGCGGCGGCAAGCAGCATTCGTGCGGCGGTCGTGTGGCGATTGGCGACGGTAAGCTGTCGACAGACGGTGGCTCTGGTCCAAAATTCCAACTCGGTGAGTTAAAGCATGGAGAAGCACAAATAATTTTTTAAAGGATAGTGGGGGGATGGAGTTAACAACCCTGAATTTAAGATCCTCGTGGATAGAGTGGTCGAGAATTGTGGAGGCTTGCCTCTTTTGATTCTCTCAGTGGCTAAAAGGTTGAAGTGTGGAGATTTGCCTGAATGGAGGGATGCTTCGACCTATAAAGAAGGGTCCGATCTAAAATCAATAGTGGACCTTAGTTACAATGACCTCAAAGATGAGAGGATCAAAGCGTTGTTCTTGGTTCATGCTCTAGTCTCTCGGGGACTTGGCATAAGGGATGCCCTTATCTGTTGCATGGGCTTGGGTTTATGTAAAAAATTCAACAAGACCATCGAAGACACTAGAAAGAGGTTGATTATGGATGGACGTCGCCTCCTTGAATCTTCTTTGTTGCTAGGCAGTGATGGTTGAGCCTAGTTAAGCATGCATGACCTAATTATTGACGTGGCCATCTCTATGCATGACAAATTTATTGACACGGAATGGAACGCCTCGGTCGGGAAAAAGGATTTTGGGTTTAAAGAATGGTCACACTATGATCTTAGAAAATGCACCGCAATGGCCTTCTACTATGTTGACATTGATGAATTTCCTGGAAAATTGGACTGTCCGAACATGAAGATTCTTCAGTCATTAGAAGAAAACTTTCTCAAAATGCTCGACTCATTTTTCGAATTTATGGAGAAACTCCAAGTCTTGGACTTGACTGTCTTATCTTTTACCTCCCTCCTTTTGTCGATGAAGTTACTTAAAAACCTCACAACTATGTCTTGATGGATGCCATCTGGAGAATGTGACTGCTCTTGAAAAGCTGAAAGGATTGCAGTTCCTAAGTTTCTTCAATTCTAGAATTGCTCGGTTGCCCAAAGAAATTAGTGAACTAACAGAATTGAGATTTTTGGACCTGAGATTGTATTCCATGCTTGAAGTTATTGAAAGCTTAGTTAATTTAGAAGAATTGTCTATAGAAGAGAGTCTTGATCAGTGGGAGGTCGAGGATAAAACCCCGCAAAACAACACTAGCCTGGCTGAGTTCAAGTACATGAAAAAGTTGACCACTTTATACATTGTCATTCCTCATTCAGCTAATGTCTCAAGAAACCTACCATTTTCGAAACTAAGGGTACGCATGGCAACGTTTCTGTTCCAGGGAAATTTTTTTTTTTCAAAATTTTGTTTTTTGTTTTATTTCTACTCCAAGAAATATTTCTGAGTAAAATAATGTATTTGGCAATTATAGAAAATTTCTATTCTTGGAATAGAAAATGAATAGAAATGCGTTTAGTAAAAATTTATAATTTTTTATATTTGTTTGTTCTTTCTTCTTACACACAGACTGTCGACTGCCGACCACTGCCGTACGACCACCGCACGAACGCCGCACGACCAGCGCATGACCGTCGACTGTCACCACCGATCGCCGCTGCAGGATTGCCACTTACAGCCCAATGACTGCTGTTGGGGGCGACAGCTAATAGGCTGTGTGCGGCAATCTTGCGGCGGCCGTTGGCAGCGACGGTCGGTGATCGTGTAGCAGTAGGCAGCGATCGTGTGGCGATTGGCAACAACACGCTGCTGGCGAACGGTGGCTCTGATCCATAATTCCAACTCAGTGAGTTAAAGCATGGAGAAGCACGTATACTTTTTTAAAGGACAGTGAGGGACAAAGTTATCGACCCTAACTTTAAGATCCTCGTGGATAGAGTGGTCGAGAATTGTGGAGGCTTGCCTCTTATGATTCTCTCAGTGGCTAAAAGGTTGAAGTGTGGAGATTTGCTTGAATGGAGGGATGCTTCGACCTATAAAGAAGGGTCCAATGTAAAATCAATAGTGGACCTTAGTTACAATGACCTCAAAGATGAGAGAATCAAAGCGTTGTTCTTGGTTCATGCTCTAGTCTCTCGGGGACTTGGCATAAGGGATGCCCTTATCTATTGCATGGGCTTGGGTTTATAAAAAAAAAAATCAGCAAGACCATCGAAGATACTAGAAAGAGGTTGATTATGGATTGACGTCGCCTCCTTGACTCTTCTTTGTTGCTAGGCAGTGATGGCTGAGCCCAATTGAGCATGCATGACCTAATTATTGGCGTGGCCATCTCTATGCATGAAAAATTTATTGACACGGAATGGAACGCCTTGGTCGGGAGAAAGGATTTTGGGTTTAAGGAATGGTCACAATATGATCTCAGAAAATGCACCGCAATGGCCTTCTACTATGTTGACATTGATGAATTTCCTGAAAAATTGGACTGTCCGAACATGAGGATTCTTCAGTCATTAGAAGAAAACTTTCTCAAAATGCTCTACTCATTTTTCGAATCTATGGAGAAGCTCCAAGTCTCGGACTTGACTAGCTTATCTTTTACCTCCCTCCTTTTGTCGATGAAGTTACTTAAAAACCTCACAACTATGTCTTAATGGATGCCATCTGGAGAATGTGACTGCTTCTGGAAAGCTGAAAGGATTGCAAATCCTAAGTTTCTTCAATTCTAGAATTGCTCGGCTGCCCAAAGAATTTGGTTAACTAACAGAATTGAGATTTTTGGACTCGAGATTGTGTTCTATGCTTGAAGTTATTGAAAGCTTGGTTAATTTAGAAGAATTGTCTATGGAAAAGAATTTTAATCAGTGGGAGGTTGAGGATAAAACCCCGCGAAACAATACTAGCCTAGCTGAGTTCAAGTACATGAATAAGTTGACAACATTATACATTGCCATTCCTTGTTCAGCCAATCTCTTAAGAAACTTATCATTTGCGAAACTAAGGGTGCACATGGCAACATTTCTATTACAGGGAACTTTTTTTTTTTTTTTCAGAAATAGTTTTTTTTTCTATTTCTAATCCGAGAACAATTTCTGAGTAAAATAAGGTATTTGGTAATTATACAAAATTTCTATTCTTGGAATAGAAAAAAAATAGAATTGCGTTTAGTAAAAATTTATAAATTTTTATATTTGTTTGTTCTTTCTTCTTACTCATGGACCGTCGACCGCCAACCGCCGCCATACAACCGCCGCACGAACGCCGCACGACCGTCACACTACCATCGCACGACCGGCGCATAACCGTCGACTATCACCACCGATAGAAGCGCGAGATTGTCGCTTGCAGCCCACTAACTGCGGTTGGGGGCGGCGGCTAATGGGTTGTCCAAACATGAGGATTCTTCAATCATTAGAAGAAATCTTTCTCAAAATGCTCTACTCATTTTTCAAATCTATGGAGAAGCTCCAAGTCTTGGACATGATTGGCTTATCTTTTACCTCCCTCCTTTTATCCATGAAGTTACTTAAAAACCTCACATCTATGTCTTGATGGATGCAATCTGGAGAATGTGACTGCTCTTGGAAAGCTGAATGGATTGCAATTCCTAAGTTTCTTCAATTCTAGAATTGCTCGGCTGCCCAAAAAAATTGGTGAACTAACAGAATTGAGATTTTTGGACCTGAGATTGTGTTCCATGCTTGAATTATTGAAAGCTTGGTTAATTTAGAAGAATTGTCTATGGAAGAGAGTTTTGATCAGTGGGAGGCCGAGGATAAAACCCCATGAAACAACGCTAGCCTGGCTGAGTTCAAGTACATGAATAAGTTGACCACATTATACATTGTCATTCCTTGTTCAGCCAATCTCTTAAGAAACCTACCATTTGCAAAACTAAGGGTGCGCATGGCAACATTTCTATTCTAGAGAACTTTTTTTTTTTTTCAAAAATAGTTTTTTTTTCTATTTCTACTCCAAGAATAATTTCTGAGTAAAATAAGGTATTTTGTAATTATACAAAATTTCTATTCATGGAATAGAGAAAGAATAGAAATGCGTTTAGTAAAAATTTGTAAATTTTTATATTTGTTTGTTATTTCTTTTTACTCACGAACCGTCAACCGCCAACCACCATCGTACGACCGCCACACGAACGCTGCACGTCCGTCGCACGACCGATGCACAACCGTCGACTGTCACCAACAATCGCCGCCGTAGGATTGCCACTTCCAGCCCAATGATTGCGGTTAGAGGCAACGGCTAATGGGCTGTGTGCAGCGGTCTTGCGGCGGCCGTGGGCAGCGATGGTCGGTGGTCATGCAGCAGTAGGCAGCAGTCGTGTGGCAATTGGCAACAACAGGCTGCCAGCAGATGGTGGCACTGATCCATAATTCCAACTCGGTGAGTTAAACCATGGAGAAGCAGGTATACTTCTTTAAAGGACAAAGGGGGACAGAGTTATCGACCCTAAATTTAAGATCCTCGTGGATAGAGTGGTCGAGAATTGTGGAGGCTTGCCTCTTATGATTCTCTCAGTGGCTAAAAGGTTGAAGTGTGGAGATTTGCCTAAATGAATGGATGCTTCGACTTATAAAGAAGGGTCCTATGTAAAATCAATAGTGGACCTTAGTTACAATGACCTAAAAGATGAGAGGATCAAAGCGCTCTTCTTGGTTCATGCTCTCGTCTCTCGGGGACTTGGCATATAGCTTGCCCTTATCTACTGCATGGGCTTGGGTTTATATAAAAAATTCAGCAAGACCATCGAAGACACTAGAAAGAGGTTGATTATGGATTAACGTTGCCTCCTTGACTCTTCCTTGTTGCTAGGCAGTGATGGCCGGGCCCAGTTGAGCATGCATGACCTAATTATTGATCTGGCAATCTCTATGCATGACAAATTTATTGACACAAAATGGAACGCCTTGGTCGGGAGAAAGGATTTTGGGTTTAAAGAATGGTCACAATATGATCTCATAAAATGCACCGCAATGGCCTTCTACTATGTTGACATTGATGAATTTCCTGAAAAATTGGACTGTACGAACATGATGATTCTTCAGTCTTTAGAAGAAAACTTTCTCAAAATGCTCTACTCATTTTTCGAATCTATGGAGAAGCTCTAAATCTTGGACTTGACTGGTCTATCTTTTACCTCCCTCATTTTGTCGATGAAGTTACTTAAAAACCTCATCTTGATGGATGCCATCTGGAGAATGTGACTGCTCTTGGAAAGCTGAATGGATTGCAATTCCTAAGTTTCTTCAATTCTAGAATTGCTCGGCTGCCCAAAGAAATTGGTGAACTAACAGAATTGAGATTTTTGGACCTGAGATTGTGTTCCATGCTTGAAGTTATTGAAAGCTTGGTTAATTTAGAAGAATTGTCTATGGAAGAGAGTTTTGATCAGTGGGAGGCCGAGGATAAAACCCCGCGAAACAACGCTAACCTGGCTGAGTTCAAGTACATGAATAAGTTGACCACTTTATACATTGTCATTCCTTGTTTAGCCAATCTCTCAAGAAACCTACCATTTGTGAAACTAAGGGTGCGCATGGCAACGTTTTTATTCCAGGGAACTATTTTTTTTTTGAAGTTTTTCTTTTTATTCTATTTCTACTCCAAGAACAATTTCTGAGTAAAATAAGGTATTTGGTAATTATAGAAAATTTCTATTCTTGGAATAGAAAAAGAATAGAAATGTGTTTAGTAAAAATTTATAAATTTTTATATTTGTTTGTTCTTTCTTCTTAATCACGGACCGTCAACCGCCGATCGCCGCCGTACGACCGACGCACGAACGCCGCACATCCGTCGCACGACCGTCGCACGACCGTCGACCGTCGATTGTCACCACCGATCGCCGTTGCAGGATTGCCGCTTGCAGCCCACTGACTACGGTTGGGGGCAGTAGCTAATGGGCTGTCTGTGGTGGTCTTGTGGCGACCGTCGGTAGCAACAGTTAGCGGTCATGTGGCAATTGGCAACAACAAGCTGCCGGCAGATGGTGGCACTGATCCATAATTCCAACTCGGTGAGTTAAAGCATGGAAAAGCACGTATACTTTTTTAAATGATAGTGGGAGACAGAGTTATCGACCCTGAATTTAAGATCCTCGTGGATAGAGTGGTCAGGAATTGTGGAGGCTTGCCTCTTATGATTCTCTCAGTGGCTAAAAGGTTGAAGTGTGGAGATTTGCCTGAATGGAGGGATGCTTCGACCTATAAAGAAGGGTCCGATGTAAAATCAATAGTGGACCTTAGTTACAATGACCTAAAAGATGAGAGGATCAAAGCGCTGTTCTCGATTCATGCTCTAGTCTCTCGGGGACTTGGCATATGGGTTGCCTTTATCTACTGCATCGACTTGGGTTTATATAAAAAATTCAGCAAGACCATCGAAGACACTAGAAAGAGGTTGATTATGGATTGACGTCGCCTCCTTGACTCTTCTTTGTTGCTAGGCAGTGATGGCCGGGCCTAGTTGAGCATGCATGACCTAATTATTGATCTGGCAATCTCTATGCATGACAAATTTATTGACACAGAATGGAACGCCTTGGTCAGGAGAAAGGATTTTGGGTTTAAAGAATGGTCACAATATGATATCAGAAAATGCACCGCAATGGCCTTCTACTATGTTGACATTGATGAATTTCCTGAAAAATTGGATTGTCCGAACATGAGGATTCTTCGGTCTTTAGAAGAAAACTTTCTCAAAATGCTCTACTCATTTTTCGAATCTATGGAGAAGCTCCAAATCTTGGACTTGACTGGCCCATCTTTTACCTCCCTCATTTTGTCGATGAAGTTACTTAAAAACCTCATCTTGATGGATGCCATCTGGAGAATGTGACTGCTCTTGGAAAGCTGAATGGATTGCAATTCCTAAGTTTCTTCAATTCTAGAATTGCTCGGCTACCCAAAGAAATTGGTGAACTAACAGAATTGAGATTTTTGGACCTGAGATTGGGTTCCATGCTTGAAGTTATTGAAATCTTGGTTAATTTAGAAGAATTGTCTATGGAAGAGAGTTTTGATTAGTGGGAGGCCGAGGATAAAACCCCGCGAAACAACGCTAACCTGGCTGAGTTCAAGTACATGAATAAGTTGACCACTTTATACATTGTCAATCCTTGTTCATCCAATCTCTCAAGAAACCTACCATTTGTGAAACTAAGGGTGCGCATGGCAACGTTTTTATTCCAGGGAACTATTTTTTTTTTTTTGAAATTGTTTTTTATATTCTATTTCTACTCCAAGAACAATTTCTGAGTAAAATAAGGTATTTGGTAATTATAGAAAATTTCTATTCTTGGAATAGAAAAAGAATAGAAATGTGTTTAGTAAAAATTTATAATTTTTTATATTTGTTTGTTATATCTTCTTACTCACGGACCGTCGACCGTCGACCGCCGCCGTACGACCGGCGCACGAATGCCACATGTCCGTCGCACGACCGCTGCACGATCGTCGCACGACCGGCGCACGATCGTCGACTGTCACCACCGATCGTTGTTGCAGGATTGTCGCTTGCAGCCAATTGACTGCGGTTGGGGGCGGTGGCTAATGGGTTGTGTGTGGCGGTCTTGTGGCGACCGTCAGTAGCAACGGTCGGCGGTCGTGTGGCAATTGGCAACAACAGGCTGCCGGCGGACGGTGGCATTGATCCATAATTCGAACTCGGTGAGTTAAACCATGGAAAAGCACGTATACTTTTTTAAATGATAGTGGGAGACAGAGTTATCGACCCTGAATTTAAGATCCTCGTGAATAAAGTGGTCGAGAATTGTGGAGGCTTGCCTCTTATGATTCTCTCAGTGGCTAAAAAATTGAAGTGTGGAGATTTGCCTGAATGGAGGGATGCTTTGACCTATAAAAAAGGGTCCGATGTAAAATCAATAGTGGACCTTAGTTACAATGACCTAAAAGATGAGAGGATCAAAGCGATGTTCTTAGTTCATGCTCTAGTCTCTCGGGGACTTAGCATATGGGTTGCCCTTATCTACTGCATGGGCTTGGGTTTATATAAAAAATTCATCAAGACCATCAAAGACACTAGAAAGAGGTTGATTATGGATTGACGTCGCCTCCTTGACTCTTCTTTGTTGCTAGGTAGTGATGGCCGGGCCCAGTTGAGCATGCATGACCTAACTATTGATGTGGCAATCTCTATGCATGACAAATTTATTGACACGGAATGGAATGCCTTGGTCGGTAGAGAGGATTTTGGGTTTAAAGAATGTTCACAATATGATCTCAGAAAATGCACCGCAATGGCCTTCTACTATGTTCACATTGATGAATTTCTTGAAAAATTGGACTGTCCGAACATGATGATTCTTCAGTCTTTAGAAGAAAACTTTCTCAAAATGCTCTACTCATTTTTCGAATCTTTGGAGAAGCTCCAAATCTTGGACTTGACTGGCCCATCTTTTACCTCCCTCATTTTGTCGATGAAGTTACTTAAAAACCTCATCTTGATGGATGCCATCTAGAGAATGTGATTGCTCTTGGAAAGCTGAATGGATTGCAATTCCTAAGTTTCTTCAATTCTAGAATTGCTCGGCTGCCCAAAGAAATTGTGAACTAACAAAATTGAGATTTTTGGACCTGAGATTGTGTTCCATGCTTGAAGTTATTGAAAGCTTGGTTAATTTAGAAGAATTGTCTATGGAAGAGAGTTTTGATTAGTGGGAGGCCGAGGATAAAACCCCGCGAAACAACGCTAACCTGGCTGAGTTCAAGTACATGAATAAGCTGACAACTTTTTATACATTGTCATTTCTTGTTCAACCAATCTCTCAAGAAACCTACCATTTGTGAAACTAAGGGTGCACATGGCAACGTTTTTATTCGAAGGAATTTTTTTTTTTTGAAATTGTTTTGTTTATTCTATTTCTACTCCAAGAATAATTTCTGAGTAAAATAGGGTATTTGGTAATTATAGAAAATTTCTATTCTTGGAATAGAAAAAGAATAGAAATGTGTTTAGTAAAAATTATAAATTTCTATATGTTTGTTCTTTCTTCTTACTCATGGACCGTCGACCACCGACCGCCACCGTACGACCGGCGCACGAACGCCACACGTCCGTTGCACGACCGCCGCACGATCGTCGCACGACCGGCGCACGACTGTCGACTGTCACCACCGATTGCCGCTGCAGGATTGCCGCTTGCAGCCCACTGGCTGCGGTTAAGGGAGGCGGCTAATGGGCTGTGTGTGGCGGTCTTGTGGCGACCGTCTGTAGCAACGGTCGGTGGTCGTGCAATGGTAGGCGGTGGTCGTGTGGCAATTGGCAACAACAGGCTGCCGGTGGACAGTGGCACTGATCCATAATTCGAACTCGGTGAGTTAAAGCATGGAAAAGCACATATATTTTTTTTAAAGGATAGTGGGAAACAGAGTTATCGACCCTAAATTTAAGATCCTCGTGGATAGAGTGGTCGAGAATTGTGGAGGCTTGCCTCTTATGATTCTCTCAGTGGCTAAAAGGTTGAAGTGTGGAGATTTGCCTGAATGGAGTGATGCTTCGACCTATAAAGAAGGGCCCGATGTAAAATCAATAGTGGCCCTTAGTTACAATGACCTAAAAGATGAGAGGATCAAAGCGCTGTTCTCGGTTCATGCTCTAGTCTCTCGGGGACTTGGCATATGGGTTGCCCTTATCTACTGCATGGGCTTGGGTTTATATAAAAAATTCAGCAAGACCATCGAAGACACTAGAAAGAGGTTGATTATGGATTGACGTCGCCTCCTTGACTCTTCTTTATTGCTAGGCAGTGATGGCCGGGCCCAGTTGAGCATGCATGACCTAACTATTGATGTGGCAATCTCTATGCATGAAAAATTTATTGACATAGAATGGAACGCCTTGGTCGGGAGAAAGGATTTTGGGTTTAAAGAATGGTCACAATATGATATCAGAAAATGCACCGCAATGGCCTTCTACTATGTTGACATTGATGAATTTCCTGAAAAATTGGACTGTCCGAACATGAGGATTCTTCGGTCTTTAGAAGAAAACTTTCTCAAAATGCTCTACTCATTTTTCGAATCTATGGAGAAGCTCCAAATCTTGGACTTGACTGGCCCATCTTTTACCTCCCTCATTTTGTCGATGAAGTTACTTAAAACCTCATCTTGATGGATGCCATCCGGAGAATGTGACTACTCTTGGAAAGCTGAATGGATTGCAATTCCTAAGTTTCTTCAATTCTAGAATTGCTCGGCTGCCCAAAGAAATTGGGGAACTAACAGAATTGAGATTTTTGGACTTGAGATTGTGTTCCATGCTTGAAGTTATTGGAAGCTTGGTTAATTTAGAAGAATTGTCTATGGAAGAGAGTTTTGATCAGTGGGAGGCCGAGGATAAAACTCCGCAAAACAACGCTAACCTGGCTGAGTTCAAGTATATGAATAAGTTGACCACTTTATACATTGTCATTCATTGTTTAACCAATCTCTCAAGAAACCTACCATTTGTGAAACTAAGGGTGCGCATGACAACGTTTTTATTCCAGAGAACTATTTTTTTTTTGAAATTTTTTTTTTATTCTATTTTTACTCCAAGAACAATTTCTGAGTAAAATAAGGTATTTGGTAATTATAGAAAATTTCTATTCGTGGAATAGAAAAAGAATAGAAATGTGTTTAGTAAAAATTTATAAATTGTTATATTTGTTTGTTCTTTCTTCTTACTCACGGACCATCGATCGTCGACCGCCGCCGTACGACCGGCGCACGAACGCCGCACGTCCATCGCACGACCGCTGCACAACCGGCGCACGACCGTAGACTGTCACTACCGATCGCCGCTGTAGGATTGCCGCTTGCAACCCACTGGCTACAGTTGGGGGCAGCGCCTAATGGGCTGTGTGTGGCGGTCTTGTGGCGACCGTCGGTAGCAACGGTCGGCGGTCGTGCAACGGTAGGCAGCGATCGTGTGGCAATTGGCAACAATAGGCTGCCGGCGGACGGTGGCACTGATCCATAATTCCAACTCGATGAGTTAAACATGGAAAAGCACGTATACTTTTTAAAGGATAGTGGGAGACAGAGTTATCAACCCTGAATTTAAGATCCTCGTGGATAGAGTGGTCGAGAATTGTGGAGGCTTGCCTCTTATGATTCTCTCAGTGGCTAAAAGGTTGAAGTGTGGAGATTTGCCTGAATGGAGGGATGCCCTTATCCACTACATGGGCTTGGGTTTATATAAAAGATTCAGCAAGACCATTGAAGACACTAGGAAGAGGTTGATTATGGATTGACGTCGCCTCCTTGACTCTTCTTTGTTGCTAGACAATGATGGCCGGGCCCAGTTGAGCATGCATGACATAATTATTGACGTGGCCATCTCTATGCATGACAAATTTATTGACACAGAATAGAACGCCTTGGTCGGGAGAAAGGATTTTATGTTTAAAGAATGGTCACAGTATGATCTCAAAAAATGAACCGCAATGGCCTTATACTATTTTTTTTTTTACTATGTTGATATTAATGAATTTCCTAAAAAATTGGACTGCCCGAACATGAGGATGCTTCTGTCATTAGAAGAAAACTTTCTCAAAATGCCTGACTCATTTTTCGAATCTATGGAGAAGCTCCAAGTCTTGGACTTGACTGGCTTATCTTTTATCTCCCTCCCTTCCTCGATGGAGTTACTTAAGAACCTCACAACTATGTCTTGATGGATGCCATCTGGAGAATGTGACTGCTCTTGAAAAGCTGAAAGGATTGCGGTTCCTAAGTTTCTTCAATTCTAGAATTGCTCGATTGCCCAAAGAAATTGGTGAACTAACAGAATTGAGATTTTTGGACCTGAGATTGTGTTCCATGCTTGAAGTTATTGAAAGCTTGGTTAATTTAGAAGAATTGTCTATGGAAGAGAGTTTTGATCAGTGGGAGGCCAAGGATAAAACCTTGCAAAACAACGCTAGCCTGGCTGAGTTCAAGAACATGAATAAGTTGAGCATTTTATACATTACCATTCCTCGTTCAGCCAATCTCTCAAGAAACCTACAATTTGCGAAAGGTACGCATGGCAACGTTTTTATTCCAAGGAACTTTTTTATTGAAATTGTTTTTTTTTTCTATTTCTATTCCAAGAAAAATTTCGGAGTAAAATAAGGTATTTGGTAATTATAAAAAATTTATATTCTTGGAATAGAAAAAGAATAGAAATGTGTTTAGTAAAAATTTATAAATTTTTATATTTGTTTGTTCTTTCTTCTTATTCACGGACCGTCGATCGCCGCCGTACGAACGGCGCACGAACGCCGCACGTCCATCGGACGACCGGCGCACGACCGGCGCACGACCGTCGACTGTCACCACCGATTGTCACTGTAGGAATGCTGCTTGCAGCTTACTGACTGTGGTTGGGGACGGCGGCTAATGGGTTGTGTGCTGCGGTCTTGTGGCGGTTGTCAGTAGCGACAATCGACAGTCGTGTAGCGGTAGGCGGCGATCGTGTGGCAATTGGCAATAACAGGCTGCCAGCGGACGGTGGCACTGATCCATAATTCCAACTCAATGAGTTAAAGCATGGAAAATCACGTATACTTTTTTAAAGGATAGTGGGAGACAGAGTTATCGACCCTGAATTTAAGATCCTCGTGGATAGAGTGGTCGAGAATTGTGGAGGCTTGCCTCTTATGATTCTCTCGGTGGCTAAAAGGTTGAAGTGTGGAGATTTGCCTGAATGGAGGGATGCCCTTATCTACTGCATGGGCTTGGGTTTATATAAAAGATTCAGCAAGACCATCGAAGACACTAGGAAGAGGTTGATTATGGATTGACGTCACCTCCTTGACTCTTCTTTGTTGCTAGACAATGATGGCCGGGCCCAGTTGAGCATGCATGACATAATTATTGACGTGGTCATCTCTATGCATGACAAATTTATTGACACACAATAGAACGCCTTGGTCGGGAGAAAGGATTTTATGTTTAAAGAATGGTCACAGTATGATCTCAAAAAATGAACCGCAATGGCCTTATACTATGTTTTTTTTTTTTTACTATGTTGACATTAATGAATTTCCTAAAAACATTGGACTGCCCGAACATGAGGATGCTTCTGTCATTAGAAGAAAACTTTCTCAAAATGCCCGACTCATTTTTCGAATCTATGGAGAAGCTCCAAGTCTTGGACTTGACTGGCTTATCTTTTATCTTCCTCCCTTCCTCGATGGAGTTACTTAATGTCACGACCTCTTTTTTTCCGTCTGGGGAAAAAGAAAAAGGTTTAGGGGTATTTGCGTAAAGAGGTGGACCAATGGCCCTAGATTAGGCGCGGGCTCTCCCAAGCCCATACCCCGCGCGACGTTGGATTCGTTTTTTAGTTATTAAAAACCTATGTAATTCTAGGAGTCGCCACTAGCCTATTGAGGTCGGCTAGAAACCAATCAAGACACGGGAGTGTTGTCTCGATTCATACGCAATCAGAGATTTCTAGGAACGAGGACTTGTTTACGCCAATGTTTCTATTAGCGCCCTTGCGGTACCACTAACTTGGAAAGTTGTTTATCTAAATGGCCATACAATCTTGATTACCAATTATAATCTTTATGAAACCACTAAGTGTCCATGCAAATGTTTTTGTAGTTTTTTTTTTAATGTCTAGACTAATCCTAACATAATTTAGAAGAGAAATTTACACTCAAAATAATGAAAAGCGGCGCGTAAGTAAACATCCAAGAAATTGAAATGCCTTGAAAATAAATGCGGAAAAGGTAAATCCGATACAAGTCGGGCAAATAATATTACATGGCCTTGTTATCACGCCTCGGGACAGGACCCCCATGAGCAAAATGAGAGTTCAAATATGCATGAAATTACTCTATATGCATGAAATTACTTTAAATAGTTTTAATCTACACAAAATGGATTATTTACAAAAATGGTTATAAAATACCAAAATAGCATTAAATTAGGAAAATGACCTTTTAAAATTAGGAAAATTTCATATATGTCATTTATATCCTAATTTGATGCTATCTAACATTTTTTGATATTTTTGAAATTTTCATATTTTTCTCTTTTTTAATTATTTTTTGTTTTTAAAAAAAAAAATAATTCCTTAAACCGATCTATGCTAACATGGAGTAACACAGCACATGAATATCACAATAATCAAGCTCAAATCGACCGTTTCAAGATCGAAGCTTAGTTTGAACATTTTGTCGAACACTTGGTGTGCATTAAACTAGCCCCAATCAGCTTCCTCGGGCCATGTTTGCGGTCTTCAATCTCAACTCATGAGCAATATTATGTGGAACTAAAACATTAAGGTTAAACTACAACATGCAAGGAGTAAGATAGATAAAAAACACAGCTTAAAACACACGAAAACCAAGCTGGAATCGTCATCAAATATGCGGGTTTGATCTGATTTTGCAAATCTGGGTTTGAACCCAAGTCAAGCAAACAGGTTGAGTGCCCATATTCAAGCCCCGACACCTATCACATACGAGATCTAAGGGAAATATTACTTGATCCGAATGAAAGTAGGTAACATGATCTTTCAAATGCAATAAACATCACAGAGAATGACCCACCGAACAACATCAAAACGACCTCTCCAAGAAGCACACATGCAACACTCTTGAAGAGATTTCAAACACTTAGAAAAATTTCAACCTCAGAAATCAGTTTTCCGGGCCGGTTTTCCTCTTGATTTTCATGATCAAAACATGCTCAAACTCGAAAATAAATACACCTAGGGTGCTTACCTTTCTTCCTAGTTTCTTTTTCAAGTGGTTCTTGGCCGATGAAACCGACAAATTATCCTCGGGGGCCTGTGGAAGTTGGCTTCTTCAACTGGAAATGAGATCTGCAAAAAAACGAACTGACAACGAAGGTTTTCGTTGAGCTCTAACATTAGACTTCAAGACGTATTTTGTTGGAAAAATTGACACCACGCCAAACTATATGTATTCTAGTCTGGGTTAAAAGTCAATAGTTTCCTTATTTGTCTCTCAACTTTCTCAAAAACACTGGCTTTCTTCACTCGTGACCAACCAGTCTCGACACTTAGAAAAATTTCGGACTTTCTTGGCCCGACAGGAGGGCACTGTTTCGGGGGGCTTTAGGAGGCCTTCCCGATCTCCATTTTGGACGTGCGACCTATGGATGGAAAGATATTTGAGTGAAGTTTCACTCTCTAGTTTAAGGTTTTGGCTAATTTTGGCTTCAGGTTTGCGAAAATCTCACTTTTCTCTCAGAAGGTTGATCTGGAATTTCTGGGTTTGCTTTTCTGGAGTTGCTTCTGAGGGCCTCTTTGGGGGACGATTCCGAGCTCTCTCCTCTCCCCCTCGTCTCCTCTCTCCCCTCTCTCGAAATACCTTGCTTCCGTGACCTTATCCCCCGAATTAAGGGATTTTGGGTCAGTCTTTTGCCCACCTACCAAGCCTGTCAACAGGGCTACTTCACCTACTCTTCTGACTTAGCCAATTTTTTGACTTCTGCAGCTGTTGAGTGTGCAGGTTTTGCTGCCATTTTCCGGTGCTGTCAGAAGCTTATCTCTGGCCAATTTTCGTCCACTTGCACTACTATATACGGTATTCCATCACGTGCAAAGATCGGGCTGGTTGGCCAGCTGAGGAGGATATGGTGGGGCCACCAAATTGCTTACTCAGCAACTCCGGATTAGGATCAACTCGTGGACTGAGTTTTGGCTGCTGATTTGAGTACTTTAATCCACTAATTTGGCTGCTTTTTTTTATCAATTAGAAAGCTCATGTATAGTAGTTTAAGATCTTGACCATTTTTTGCAATTATCTCCACCCAATTTTACAAGAAAGTACCTCAAAGTTGGCCATTTTCTTGCCCGAAAATGCCAAATTCAATGCAATTAGGTCCTTTTTGGCTCAATTTGATTGATTCTGCTTGGCCCAAATTCAATTTCAACTTAATTGATGACCAAGATGATGATTTAAGGGCTCGGGCGCAAATTTTGCAAAATTTACGAATTGGTCCCTCGACTTTTGGAAATTGCATTTTGGCCCCAACTTGCCATTTGAATTCCAATCTGACCTCCTGGGCTTGGCTAGTCACATTTAGATCATTGGCCCCAACTTCTTTTGTTTTCTTTTCTTTTTAATCTTTTTAATATTTTTTTAATATTTTTTTTTAGGGAAAACATCTTCCATTTTAAATACCTAGATAATCTATATGCAATAATTTGGGCAAAAATTAGGTGTCAACACTTAAGAACCTCACAACTATGTCTTGATGGATGCCATCTGGAGAATGTGACTGCTCTTGAAAAGCTGAAAGGATTGCAGTTCCTAAGTTTCTTCAATTCTAGAATTGCTCGGTTGCCCAAAGAAATTGGTGAACTAACAAAATTGAGATTTTTGGACCTGAGATTGTGTTCCATGCTTGAAGTTATTGAAAGCTTGGTTAATTTAGAAGAATTGTTTATGGAAGAGAGTTTTGATTAGTGGGAGGCCGAGGATAAAACAACGCTAGCCTGGTTGAATTTAAGAACATGAATAAGTTGAGCATTTTATACATTACCATTCCTCGTTTAGCCAATCTCTCGAGAGACCTACCATTTGAGAAACTAAGGGTGTGCATGGCAACTTTTCTATTCTGGAGAACTATTTTTCTTTTTTCAAAATTAGTTTTTTTTTTTTTTTCTATTTCAACTCCAAAGACAATTTCTGAGTAAAATAAGGTGTTTGGTAATTATATAAAATTACTATTCTTGGAATAGAAAAAGAATAGAAATGTGTTTTGTAGAAATTTATGAATTTTTGTATTTATTTGTTTTTTCTTCTTGGTCACGGATCGCCGCCCGCCACCGCACAACCGCTGATTGTCACCGCCGACTGTCATCACTGGATTGCCGTCTATAGCCCTCTGGCCGCGGGAGGGTGCGATGGCCGGTGGGTTGTGGGCGGCGGTCCTGCTACAACGGTCAGCGGTCATGTGGCGGCAGGTGGCAGTCATGTGGTAGTTGTGTGGCTATTGGCGACGGCAGGCTGCTGACGGATAGTGGCAATCGTCGGTTGGTGGGCTGTGGGCGATGGTCGGTGGGCTACAAGTGGTGATAACTGTCGCCAGTGGTCAGCTGCCAACGATGGCCACGAGCGGCAGGAGGTAGCCGACGGTTGGTAGGCAGTTGGCGATGGCCGCAACAAGGAAGAAGCACAAAAGACAAATAGAAAAGAAAAAATGTACTTATTTTTAGAAATTGTTCCCGAGAACAATGAGTTACTTTTTTTTTTTATGTTTCTTGTTTCCATTCCAAATATATTTTATGGTTACTTTTCTATTCCGGTAAAATGTTAGTTACAAATATTTCAAATATAAATTGAAAAAAAAAATGCAAGCAAATGAACACGAATGTTGCGATGATAAATCACCTGAGCTCGCTTGAATTGCTGCCACACATTGCCCTTAATAAAGAGAGCGATTGCTGAGCTTACCATCATCTTCCTCGTTGGCTTAAAGATACGAGACCTGAATTCAATAGGAAAACCTTAATTTAATCTGAAAAATGAAGATTAATCACCCAATATGCATGTTCCAGTGTCTCTAAAGCAACAATTAGAGCAATTTTTAAAATCTACTATAGTCATCCAATTGGTGAAGTAGAAAGAAAATTCAAAAGGGGCAGATTTGGTACCAATCAAATTATAAATGTACAACCAAATTTTTGAACACTAATAAGATATCAAGCAAGAGAGTTGCCGATTGAAAAAATAAATAAAGAAAAGATTGTTGACATTTGAATTTTTCTTTTAACAATAAAAAGTTAAAAATATCAACAACAAAAAATTAATAAACAAGAAAATTAAAACATATATAAAAAAAGAAAAAGAAAAATGAATGATAATATAATAATAACAATGAAATTCGGGTAGGCCATTTATGCCTGGCCCGGTTCCTTTAGTAAGATTCCTGGCCCACTCAGTCTTAATCCCTGAATTAGCCCAATTTCCCTCTTATCTTTCTTATTTTTAATCCAGCCCAACCCTTTTCTTCGGCTTTCTCCTTTTCTCAGCCCATTTTGTTGTTTCCAAAGCCCGGCCCTTTTGCCTTTCTCCTCCCTGGCGCACACGCGCGCCTGTGAGCAAGAACGAGACGAGCGGCGAAGGGAGGAACGGTCCAACGAGAATGTCCGTGAGACTCACAGGCAGGTGAGGCGAGCGAATCCACTGTTCTAGAAGGTTGCTAGCCGGCGTATGGGGAGTCGGGCTTAACGGAAAAAGATTCCGTTCGAGCGAGAGAAGGAAAAACGGCCGAGAGAAAGCAACCTTTGTAGAGAGAGAGAGAGTTTCAGATTTTCAAGCTCCGTTCTGGTCGATATCTTTGATTCGAGCTCCGCTGCATTTTCCTGAGGCTTCGAGCGAGCCGAGCCATGGCCGAGTTGAGCGACTCAGTGTCCACGTCGACGTCGACGCCGTACCTTTCGAAGGGAAGGAGCGTGTGGTGAAGACGAGCGAAGATTCGGTTCCGTGTTCGTCTGCGGCGATCGGGAGAAGCCCGCTCTGATGACGCCTCCCGACGTCGCTCTTAATTATACGTCGTGTTTCTAAGTGTCGATGACCTTGCAGACCAGGTCGTCGAAGTGCTCGACTTCTTTGGGCTGAAGGAAGTTCTGTGCTTAGGTGTAACGGCCAGTGCTTACATCCTGACTTTCTTTTGCGCACAAGTATGAAGAGAGGATTCTTGGTCTGATCTTTGTTTCCCCAATTTGCAAGGCACCTTCATGGACTGAATGGCTTTATAACAAGGTGTTGCTGAACCTTTTGAAGGAGTTTCTTCTCCAGCGGTACTTCAGTAAGGAAATTCGCTGCAGCATGCACGGTTCAAAATCCGACCTCGTTCAAACTTGTCGAAAGTCGCTGGGTGGAAGATAAAGTCTGAATGTCGTGCGCTTTCTTGAGGCCGTGAATAGGAGGCATGATCTGACGGACAACTTGAAGAATTTGCACAGCAAAACACTCATTTTTGTGGGTGAGAGCAGTCCATTCCATGCTGAATCAATGTACATGAGTGCCAAAATGGACAGGAAAGTCTGCGCTCTTGTTGAGTGGGGATCGTCGGCCACGAAGGAGCTCAGCTGAAGAGAGATTCGCTTGAAAAAAAAAAGGAAAAAAAGACGAGAGAGAAGACGGCGACTCCATTCCCGAAGCAGGTAAGCTCCTCGCTCCGAAACGCTCTACTTTGCCCTGTTTTTGTTGAAGCTGGGATACAATATTCATTCATGAAATCGTGAGTGACTTGCATGAAAATCAGGTCGATTTGCAATGAATAATGCCGAATGAAAGTTTTATCTACTACGTGTAGATCGAGAAATGCATTTCAATCGAATCTGGAATTGATATTTGAAAATGCCTTCTATCTGTTTGATGACTTGCCAGAACGAGACAGTAAATTTAGGATTGTGTAATCGATGTTTAGAAACTCAGATTGGCACTCGAATGCTTCCATGATTACTGAACTGTTTCCTCTGTGTTTTTTCTGTGATTTTTCTCGATGTTATTGCATATGCTTCAACTTTCGGCGTCGGCCATGGATGAGTCCTTGCGTTGGAGATACGGTTTCCTTACCGGCGTTGCCCACGGTTAAAGGCCATCACCGACAGTTCTCTGTATCCTTCTCTCTATTGTGTGCGCGCGTATTCCTTATGCCGTTTGAGAGTTGTTAATGCTGTTTTGGCCAGATACCGATGGCCATTCGAAATCGAGTTTGTCTCGGCCATCGCCGGCGATAGGTCGGTCCTACATCACCGACGCCGGCTCGATTCGAGTTCAACGGCTGCAAGCATTGGTGATGGTTCGGCGAAGGAGAAGTTGCAGGCGAAGAAGATATCATTGAAGAAGTAGAGCTTTGGGAAGAAGACCTGCAAAAGGGGAAGAAGAAACAAAAATAAAATGAAAAGAAAAAAAAAGAATTAAAAAATCAATAAAATAAAAAGAATGAAAAAAGCTTTAAAAAATTCGGGTTTATTTTGAGGTGCGTCGGATCTGGATAGGCGGATCGGGCTGGTGGATCGGACCGGGTTACCGTGGTCCGAATTCCCTTTCTAGAATATAATAATAATAAATGTTTAAAAAGGTTCAGAAATCATAAAAATCATTAAAAAAATTCTTTAAAAAATTCCAAAAAAAAGATCAAAAGATTCAGAAAATCCGAAAATATTAAAAAATTTCACAAAAAAAAATTAGAAAATCAGAAAATTCATCAAAAAATCAGAAAAGTTAAAAATTCATAAAAAAAAATTCTAGAAAATCCAGAAATAGTTTTGAAAAATCTTTAAAAATATTTAAAATTCAGAAATTCTTGGAAAAAGCTTTAAAAATTAGCTTTTCAAATACTTTTCTATTAAATTTTGGAAAATCCAAAAAAAATTAAAACCGGAAATTGAACAAGTTTTTAGGGTTTTACAATAGGGACTCTTGGATTGCCATTTTTTTTAGAAACGATATTCAATTACTTGTGTGTTTTTTTACTTCAATTATACTTGATTGCGCATTTTAATATCTTGAGTGTTATTACTTTTAGAATGGTTAGGATGAAATCTAAAATCTTCGATAAGTTGCTACGGCATTAGTTAGCATGCAATCGAGTTAAGTATCAAAAGGGCATTAGTCTTAGGATTAATGTAATCAAGTCCTTGTTTCAAGATCTCTAGTTGCGTGTGAAATGAGATATTCTCCCGTATCTCATTAGAAACTCTTTCTATAGAAATTTGTCTATAATTAATTAAATAGGAATCGAATGTCCAAATGTCATAGGAGGGAAACCCAATCAATTGAAAGTCATTGACATTAATTTGACAATATCTCTAAACTTAATTTCTCTCCCTACTAAGGGGTAGCTTGTGACAAAGATTATGTAGTTTTTCAATTGTGATTTTCATGTACCATTTTACAAGTACAGCTCATTGCAAAAAGCCATTCACAACACACACACACACGACCTATATTTCAACTCTATTATAGTCAATGCTTTTCTTTGTCATGATTTAGATCTCACTAAAAATTTAAAGTTATTATAATGTCACTATGGGCTTTTCTGGAGTTTCATGTCTCTTATGGTCAATGCCTTTTTTCTCTCCTCATGACGTAGATCTCGCTAAAAGTCTACTGTCATTCTAATATCATTATGAACTTTTCTAGTTATTGGCTTATCAATTATAAACATCCATTTTTCTCCACGCAAATATGACCTTGGAGAAGATTAAAATTTACGAGTTGTATCTATTGGGTTCAGCCCAAAACCTTATTGGCCCACGAATTATGTCTTAGTTTGATCCAAATTAAGTTTAAACTACAAATAACTCACAGGACCAAAGAGGCCCAAAATAGGACTGTATTTACTGTTGTTCCAAACTTCCGAGTCTGGCTATGTTTGAGATGAGGGGGTAAGGTAAATTATGGAAGAAAATTTCAGAATTTCACCATTTTCCTTCCCAACAAAATTTTAAATTTTTCTGCATTTTCCACCCAAACTGTTACTTTCTCCATTTCCTTTGCTACCCAAACATTGAACAAGGAACTCTACCATCACTAATAAACCGAGGCCAACCTTTCCAATTGATACATCACCTCCTCTTTCTTGTGGAAAGGGCCAAAATAACTAACAAGAACATCACACGAGTCTACACAGTCAAATACGATAGGCTTGCTATCAGCTACAACAAGGTGGAAGTTCCAAACTGCGAGCCATCCACTAGCTATATATTTTCAAACATAGAGTAATTAATTGATAAACTTATTCACTTGAGCAGACTAGTTTGAGAAAATGTAGATGGCGATGAAATTACTTTTTAGGCCCTTACGATTATGTTTTGTGTTGTATGAATCGTAACTTGAGAAAGGAAATATTAGTCTCTTTCTACGCATTTGTAAGCGAGAAGAAGGAATCTTATGGCGTCCTTATGTAGATTATTAATCACTAATCAAAACTTGTCCTTATTATTTTTTTTTTATTTCACTAAAAACTTGTCCTTATTAGATGGGAAGGTTTTGAGGAAAAAGTCTTGGTTTACTCGGCCATACCATACCAAAATTTTCAGAAAACGTGGTCATTAGAGAATAATGCCTTATAGTTGAGTTGAAATAAAAAAAAATTCGAAGCATGCCATTCTGACATTTTGCAGAAGTTGTCAATAAAATGGACGATTACGTACGTGGCTCTTGAAGAATAGCATCATGTAAATATTAATTTCCACTATGAACATCTTGACTCTATCATAAGCATCGATTCTTTTTTAACCAACTACCTAAGTCTTGATTAAAACGTTTTTTTAGCAAAAGACCATTTATTTGGGGCGCACATTAGCAAAAGACGAATTTGACTACAGCATTAATTGGTCCGAAAGTTTCCTTATGCTATCCAGATAGCCCTCCTACTAGTTCCAATTATGACGATATTGTGATTTTTTGACTTGGTTATGCTTCACTATTCCTTTCTTGAAGAAACGCTTCTCCAATCTAATGAAAACCGGTATTGCCTATGCTTTTAAATGTGCTGAGAAATTAAGGTTTTTTCCACAATCGACCCCCAATAGAATACGTTGCGGATTTGCTGGAATTTCAGGAACCGTGAATACAAATTTTCATTTTTCTCTTCCTACGAAAGCGCTTTCAATGTGTATTTGGTAAGTCCCGATGTACATAATTCAGGTAACTTACATGTATTCATGCGGATTAATTGACTTCAAATGTTTGAGTTCCCCATGTTTTTGGTATTAAGAAAAAAACAATTTTGGTGAAGAAAAATCAGCTTTATTTAGGACAACAAAAATTCCCCAAGACAAAAATGTCATAGTCTGTGACATATTGCAGTAACATCATAAATAATAATTTTTTTACAAAAGCAAGTACATATACATATTGGAGGGACAAAAATAGCCCAAATTGAGGAAACAGAACTAGTCTGTGGTTCTATGCAATAGCTCTGTTGTGGGCCTTTCACCTACCCTCACTTACCCCAAGTGTGGATGGTTACTATACCAGCCTACTCGGTGATAGTTGGGACATACAAGCACACCCCAACGTTGAGTATTGTAAGGGTCCCAAATTCCCTATTTATTTTTGTCTTCCAGATAAAGAGGGAATACGGAGAATAGCAAAGGATTTTCCACCCTTGGGCAGTTCTCCCATCTATTTTCTCCTTAAGCCTTTTAAAGACTTGCTCAAGTCTAACCACTTTTCAAATGTCCTACAAATAAATAAATAAATAAATAAGCACTTACTCTTAAACAAGGAACAAAATAGCCGCCTTTATTTTTTCTGTCTTAATGAACCTACGTGGTAGCTGACAAGGTAAACGGCGCTTCATGTTAAACTGATGTGTCGTTTCTTATTATTAGAAAAGTATAAAATAAAATTAATAATTTTAAACTCAAAATAAAATGGCTTTTATCAAAGAGAAGAAAAATAAAAGAAAAATAAAACTTAGAAGCAAAGAGAGGAAGCGGGTGTGTTCGGTAGTGGTGTGAGGTAAGCGTGGCCACAACTGTTACCGCATCGCCTTTGGTGCTCTTTTCGAATCCAATGGGCAAGGCCAGCATCGGTTCCTCCGCGGAACGTAGAAAAAAAAGGCGACCATGGAGAAAGCACCATTCGCAGCAGGGCTGGGCACTGGGTCTCTAGTCTCGTCTTGCTCAGTCTCACAATTTCTCTTATTTCTCGGCAAAAGTAGATACATAAAAGAAGGGTAATGGACGCCCGCTTATAGCGACCACATGAGTGGTGCTGGCGATCACCGTCGAGGCCGCTTACAGACCTTGCCTTTATGGGGCGAGGAAGTTGACCGATCTCTGAAACATTGATTATGACCCCGACAACTAGGGCAAGCTCATGCTCACGCCCCTTGAATCGCCCTTCTAACCCAAAACTTATAAATTTAAATCCAAAGTGCATCAATGGTTGCTTCCATGTATCTTCTAAAACCGTTTGATCAATGCTCTCTATTGTCGTATTAACGTCCGACTAATGATTTCTCATTTTCACTGTGACTATTTTTTCGGGTATTAAAAATAGGGGCAAGAGGTTGGTATTTCCTTTTCTCTTAGTACTATCGTATTATCAGATATCAAACTATAATCTCAATCTGACATTGATGAAGTTGGCTTTGAAACCATGAGGGGGTTACAGCTGGACTATTAACATTCAGAGATAGGAATTACTCTTGGTCTCTAGACATCACTAGTCCATAAAGTTCTCCGGCCTCCAGAAGCTTTTTGATCCACAATAAAAGGGCAATAATGCAAATCACCATGGCCAAAACAATGGCCGATGAAAAAAAATAAAAGCACGCTAATTACAACATTATCAAATCCCCTAGAATTGATTTTGAGGGATTAGAATTGCCAACCTCGGCCAACCATCGCCGCCAACTATTCAAATTCATGAGCTGAAGATCCACACCTTATGCGATGTTTTTCTATGTAAATCGAAAGGAATAAATGAAAGGCAAATGTGACATCTGCCTTTGCGTTAAGATTCCGTGACTTTTTTTTCTTTCATCTTTGATTAAAAAACATTTTCTTTCTGAGTTTAAAATCATTAAGTTTTTTTTTTTTTTATGTTTTACTTTTTCAATGATAAAAACAATGCCACATCAGCTTAGCATATAAGCATAATTGGGCTCGTACGCTCATCGAAAAAGATAATAGTGGTCGTTTTTATACATAAAAAAGAATACGGGCCTTTGTTATTCCTTTCTTATAAATACATAGATTCTTTTTTATCTGGGTTTGGCCAGAACTTCAAATGATGCTTCAACCCACGACAGGGCCCTAGTGCTCTTTGTTGGCATCTTGATATGTCCAAGTTGCAATAGCATCGTGGGAATGAAAAAAAAAAAAAAAAAAAAGCGAAAATGAAGAAAAAGCCATTGTGGTTGTTACCATCGACAAGTCAAAAACGACCGATTACGTTTGGGCTTCGGTCGACAATGTCCTTCGTTCCCTGCTGTTTTCGCCCGTCACGGGGTCCACTCGTTCAAGGCAATGAAGAGACAATGATTGCCAAGCGAACACATCATCTTCCTCGTTGGCTTAAAAATACGAGATCGCAATTGGACACAAAAACCTCGATGCATTCCGCAAAATGAAGATAATCGCCTGATCCGCGCATGTCCTTCTGTCTCTAAAGCAAGAATTGAGCAAATTTTAAAATATACAATATTTATATCATCATTATTTTTAGGACAGTCCAAATAGGTGAAATAGGAATCAAATTCAAAAGACGGGACGAGTGGAAACAAACCTTAGAAAGAGATGAGAGGAAGAGAGCATGCTACTGATCAAACAGATCTACGCTTCAAATCTCAGAAAGGTTGTATACGGCATTCGACCTTTGTCTTAAGTCTATCATAGTCCACGCTTTTTTTTCCTCCTAATTTAGATCTAGCCAAAAATTTAATATCATTGTAATAGCACTATGGACTGTTCTCAAATTGGACTTATCAACTATCCACGCCTTTTGCCTATATGTGGGTGGCGCAACTTCAAACAACTTGCACATTATTGGTGGTATTCGAATAGGTGACCTCTAAGTCTTGATCTAAAATTTTCTTGATATCCAGATCAACTGTGCCAACTTTTACAATTATTTAAAAAAAAGAAAAAAGAAAAGAAGATGGAGATAAGAGAGAAAAAGGTTAATGAATTGGGTATAAACATCTTCTTTTCACTTTGAATGTTCTATTTCAAAATGGAGAGAAAACTTAAGGCAGACTATGATGTGAATAAAATCATAGACTTGATCAACCATTCAAGACTAGGTTGAAACTATTACAAGGTTGTTGACTTAAATTGAATTTTTATCCCCACATGTCACGAACAGAAGTGGTGATATGAGGTAATCCTCCTTTGTCTGCCATTAAATATGACTGGCGAAGATTGAAATTTACAAGTTGTGTGTATTGGGCTCAGCCCAAAACCTAATTAGCCCACTAGTTGTGTCTTAGTCTAATTGATGCCACAGACAACTCGTAGGACCAAGGAGGCCCAAAACAGAATTGTATTCCCAGAAGTTCCATGTCTTTGCTACGTTTGCGATGAGGGGGTGAGGAAAAATTATAGGAGGAAATTTCGAAATTTCACCCTTTACTTTCTCGAAGAAATTTTAAATTTTTCTGCATTTCCCAGCCAAACATTCATTTTCTCCATTTCCCTTAATTTCCCAAATGTTAAAAGGAGTAACTCTGCCATCACTAAATCCATGGTGAATATGAAAAGTGATGAAGTCATACGGGAAAATTGGCCAGAAATGACTGAATTGGTACAGCGTAAAAATGTTTAGGACTAAATCGGCACAAAGACAAAAGGTTTAAAACTTTTTTGGCACTTTTCCCGTCGAAAGTATATTAGGTCTAGGGTGAATTGGTGTGGCCGTGTTATTTATTTTAATTACCTATGCTAGTCATAATCCAGTATGTCTTTTGCAAATATAATAATTACCACATTAAAGCAGCATAATCCAAAAAATTTATCCTGTGGCTGTCGTCTCTTAAATTCAACTTATGCAAAAATTTAATGAATATGTAAATTGTAGATTTCATATTGACAATATATGACACACTT
This sequence comes from Eucalyptus grandis x Eucalyptus urophylla, assembly GCA_028830015.1. Taxonomy (NCBI): domain Eukaryota; kingdom Viridiplantae; phylum Streptophyta; class Magnoliopsida; order Myrtales; family Myrtaceae; genus Eucalyptus; species Eucalyptus grandis x Eucalyptus urophylla. The sequence goes on along the minus strand of CM054188.1, from coordinate 30,236,017 downwards.
AGCATGCATTAATATAAAAAGAGCACGAAAGAGGGACGCTTGTCCGATTTAAAGTAGTTCAGCTGAAATTAGTGGCAGTCCACCCCTCAAGACCATTCAGGAATTGTTCTGATTCCACTATATTTGAAGTTTCATAGAAAAGTTGATTTATGAGGACCTATTTGGTAACTAGTCAAACAGTGTCCGATTCTATTCATTTATTCTGTAGAACCAAAAAAAAAACAAGGAATAGAAATTTATTAGGTAACTTTTTTGTTCCCGAGAATAGATTTGGAATATAATCAAAAAGTAAAAAAAAAAAAATTGATTCTTTGTTCTTGAGAATAACTCCTGAATCAAGCACATCTTCTTCTTTTTTCTTCTTTTTTTCTTTTCCTTTTCTTCTTATTACTTGAGCCGGTCTCTAACTAGATAAGGGCTAGCAAACTCACCAAAGCGTCACCAACCCCTAATGAGACTCGACCTCGCCTTAGCTGAGCGAGGTCGACCTTGCCCAAATTTGGTGAGGCTAAGCTCACCCAACCATTGGCGAGGCTCGATCTCGCCCACCCATCGTGAGGTTGAGTCTCGTCAGTGGCTGGACAAGCTTGGCCTCACTAGATCTGGGCGAGCTTGACCTCGCCCTTACCTAGCCACGGTGAGGCTCAAATTGATAAGGCTCGGTCTTGCCGGGGGCCGGTGACACTTTGATGATCAACTCGAGGAAGAAGAAAAGAAACAAAAAAGAAAAAAAAAAGAGAAAATGCAATAAATTATTCAAAAAATTAAAAGAAATTATAAGTTATAAAAGTATTTTGAGAATCGTACCAAATGCATTTCTATTTGGAGAATATAAATTTTGGACAATTATTAAATGCATTCAAATAATAAAAATTCATCCAAGGAATGGAATTTAAAAAAAAAAACATTTCTAAGTAGAAATTATTCTCAATAATAGAATGATTACTAAATGCATCTTAATAGAGCTAGCATTCCTCTACGAATAAGGTGAATCCTTTTACAAACAATTTTTCTCGCAAGAAGTTGATTTGCAAAGTGAATACAAGAATGACTTTGAAAGTATTTTCACGTACACATGTCGCAAGACGATGAGCTACCTTATTCGAAGGAAAGCAAACTCTCCTGACTAATCCCCATCAAGGATGGCAGATGCCAAGGCGTTACTAACATTCCAGATGTCCATTCAAAAGATGGCCCAACACTAATTAGGTTGGGTGAGCAAAATTACAATGTATATTGTAAAGCTGGGTATTTGGCCAATCCTAGCCTATTATCTTGCAATTACTTAGCCGGGTACCTAGATATGTTTTTAGACAGGAGTCGGTTTCCACCTTGCACAAACTTACAAAAAACACATAAAAAAAAATTCATAGCGATTACAAATATACAAAAGTGAGTCTTAGAATCATCAAAATTAAGTTAAGGTTGACAATCTCCCATTTCTTATGATGACAAAATCACTTTTAGAACCTCAAATTAAATCCCCCTTAACGTAATATAGGAGAAATAAATCAAGTGATTACATCACATATAATAAAACATTATTCTATTCCCCCCCCCCCCCCCCCCTCTGTCATAACATCAAAAAGGGCTTTAAGGTGGAATGTATCATCAAACACAAAAAACCCATTTGTGTAACAAAGATATTCACGAAACATCAATTCAACACAAGGTTGACAATTATTAAGTGCAACACAAACATATAGCAAGTTCAACATAAAACAATTTCAACATAAATTACAAATCAATCTCAATGTAAGTTTAAAACAAAGTAGGAGGAAATGGAGGCTATTCAGGAAATAATTGAGCTGAAGAAAAAATTAGGCAAAATGGTAGACCAATGTCCTACTGAAGTTGGTGAAAAACTTGTAGCAGTTCATTTCTCACCATATGAATTACTCCCTGAAGGGAACTTAACTCGGTTAGAAAGTGTCTCAACTGATGACTAATCTTGTCCTCATCCTCATTTTCATCAACTTCAACGACTCTAAGAACACGTTAATAGTGTCCTCACCCTCCGGATTAGGGTTGGCCATCCCATCCGTTTTCTCTTATTTAAGTTCCTTGTCGCCTCTAGGTGTCCATACTTTTGAGTGTGGACTCTTCAATGCATTGACCATCAATGAAGTTTCACCCTTGAGATCACCATCAAATCCCTTTAAGGTAAAAGTAAGGGTCATCCCATCCATTAACTCCATTCCTTTTGAAACAATGCATAATCATCGTATCAAGCATTAAGTCACTCAGAGATACCTCAAACTCATCCTTAATCTTGAACGTCAACTTAAATCGGTCCTCACGTGCATCTATTTGAAGAAATAGGGAGCAAGCAATGCATCACAATCATATGAAGATACATACATTGACATCCAAATGTTGAATCTTAGGAAGTAATTATCTTACCTATTCACTAATATATCATTTCTCATAGTCATGTAGGTATCAACGACAATTAATATCTCTCGAGACCAACATATAGACAGTTGGTTGCTAATTGTGTTTCTTGTTTTGTATAAGAGCACATGGCTTGTGAAATTGTGGATAACTTCTAGTTTCATAAGTGGGGCTTATTATTTCATTTAGGATTAGTTTTGACTTCCTAACACGAGCTTGTCTGCTTAAGACAAAAGTTAGAGTCAGTAGTGCTCATTATTAAAAATAGCCAATCAACTATATGCCCTTTGGTCACTAGTACCTTTTCAATTGATTTTACAATCACAAAAATCTGCATCCAGATAAGCATGAAGAGCAAAAGATGAATTTCTCGAATGCCACACTCTTAATGATGATCTATCTTTAAAATATCTAAAAATATGTTTAACGGCTATCAATATATAACACTTAGCATGCGTGGATATAAAAAGACGGTAGGGAAGAGAGATGCTCAATGTATTTATACTCTTTTGGCCCATATTGCTCATAATCCACTCCCAGGACCTTCTAGGAGTATTGCCCAAACCACTATACTTGAGGCCTAGCACAATGGTTGGTATGGTTGGTTTATATAAGAGCCAACACTCCCCTATGAACAAGGTGCAGTCTTTCTAAACAATTGCTTCCGAAAGTTTAGTCTCACAAAAAATTGATTTACAGAGTGAATACAAAAGAGATTTTGCAAATAATTTTCATGTACACGTGCCCCAGACAATTGTTTACGTATTTATAGGAAAACAAACTCAATTAGCGCTTACTAACACTATAAATAGCTAATTTTTCGACCATTGAAGATTCAGGTTTCCAAAAGAAATGGCCAAACACGCACTAGATTAGGTAGAAAATATTCAAATTTGAACTCAACGTAAACAGGTATCTGGCCAGACCTTTTTTCAAACCAGGCCAAGCCTTTTTAAACTCTTGCTAGCCTACCCATAACTGTAGAAAACATATTCAAATAGCTTGTAACAAGTACAAATACGCAAAAGTGTGTTTTGGAATCATCAAAATTTATTTAAGGTCAACAAGTACAAATTGTAAATAAAAGGCGCAACTAAAGATTATGTATTGCTATCAAAAAATTAAATTTGATAGATGTTACTTTTTAACACTTTAATCTATTATAGGAATTGGGGGAAAAAGAATACAATACGAAGAAAAACAGCCCTCGGTTGATCGTAGTGCTTGGTACCAAAAGAGAAGAACCCATCCGAAGAAAGAGAGGTCCACGAAGAACACAATTGCCGAAGATTTCTTTTGTGCAGATTTTCCAGCGAGGCACCGATGCCGAACCATCCTGTCCATCCGTGAGTCGCAAAGACCCGAGCCTCGCCGAGCATCACTATATCACGTCGCGAGTAGCCGTTTGAAGTCCAAATTTTGTTTTTCTTCTTAATGACGCCCTCGTCTTGGGTGCCGTCTTTCTTTTTGTGCGGGCGTTGGCTTCTTCCCGCACTCCACAACGTGGTTTGGGAATTGTCCTGGATCCATTGAAGACTGCGGGAGCACTCGTTGATGCTACTGTCAAAGCTATCACCAGTGATGGATGGATGCAAGTGGGACACTTGGAAACGCCAAGGCAGCAGCGAAGGAGTTGACGGTGAAACACAGCTTTCGAGTGATGAACACGACTGAGAGAGAGAGACCTTCTTTCCCTTCTCTCTCGCTTTCTTCTCTCTATTGTAGCTCTATATATGTCGACCTTGACTTTTCTCCTCGGCAGTTTTTCCCTTCTTTTTGTATTGTTTTTAATTTTCCCAAAAGAATGAATGAAGAGCCCCCAAAAACCTTGAAAACGAAGACAGAAATTTTTCTCCTTTGTCTTCAATTTTTGACCTAGAAAACCGAGAAAAGCTCATTTGGGTGGCCGTATATTCAATGTGTGGCCTCCTTCCTCACTCTATAATGTAGCAACCTCTTTATAGGTGAGTGCACTAGGGTTTTAGATCAACATCCATGATGATTGTTTCGAATGCAATATTCCTTCACCAATTGTATTTAAGATTGTGATAGAATTTTTCTCAAATCCCAAATTTTGCAAAGATGAGCTCGCAATATTTTTTGTCACACTTACCCTATCCGATGATATTGAAAAATCCCAATTATATCCCGGAAAATTTCAAATCTCTATTCTCACAAGATAATTTTTTGTCATAAAAGAAAACGAGCTTGGATCAATTTGCTCCCTTCGTGGGCTTAGTCCAACCTATCAATCTAAAGCTGGGAACCACCAATTCGAACTCATTCGTCACCGGTCCAATAAATGCAAATTAAAAATAAATGCACCTAAATCTATATGCTATGCAATTAATATTTTTTTAGGGATAAAATTAACTTATAATTTTTTAATGTGGTAAATGACTAAAGGGGTCGCCAAAATTTACGTATCAATAGTGTGTTTGCCTGCTTTGTTGGTTAATCTTAAGGAGTGTCGGTAATTAGCCATGTCTTACAGACAATTGTTTGTTTCTTTCGGTTATCATGCTTGCTACGATTGAAGTGGCTGCTTTTAATTGATAAAATGTGTCTCCATAGTAAGATGTTGAAGCAAGCCTTTTGCAACTAATGCACTAATAGTGTTCTACTGCATGGTAGGTGCTTAATTTCCTTGATAATGGTACCAGTGCACTATAATGGTTGAGCAAATAATCAATCAAATGTGGGGTTGCTATCCTTCATCAAACCGCATATGGACTTCTTCTTCTTTTTTATGAGGGTTAGCTTTTGGTAGACGCCGTTTAGTAGGTAAGACTCAATTTTCCGTTATCGTTTTTAATAGGGTATCATATGCACAGTCTCCCAATTCTTTCATCTACTGAGATTGTGTCAGTTGGTAAGCTTGACACTTGTTTCATTTGTCTGAATTGCCTTATTTAGCATCATGAGGTTTCTTTGGAGTTGAAGAGTATTTGGATGATGATAACAACCGACCACACATTTATCAAAGGTGAAGAAGTCCCATAATCCAAATAAGTAGATGTCTAAATTTTTGCTATATATTTATTGCATGAAAAAAAAAAATTGAGGACTGCCCTCAGGCCCTAGCAAAAATTTCTTTTATTAAATTACATAGCGTATAGATATTAGGAGCATTTGCATTAATACTAATAGAATCTAGTTAATTTTTTAAAAACCAAAAAAAGAAGGGAAAGCGCTCTTCTTTTCCCCGTGCGGGTCGGCTCATTTTCCCTTTTTCCCGAGCCCGGCCCGTGCACCATTTCTTCCTCCTCTCCTCTCGCACGCGTTCTGCACATAACGGCGCAGGGAGAGAGATGGCAGAGCTACAGCGGTAGAGGAGGGCGTCCTAGCCACGATTCCAGAGGCGGCCCTTTGCTGGAAATGGACCTAACTCGGTCCCCGGGAGAGAGGCCGTGGAGGACGCACTCACCGGCTGGTTTTCTTTTTCTTAAAAAAGAAAGAAGGTGGCCGAGAGAGGGAGGACGGAGGGGGGAGAGAAAGAGAGAGAGAGAGAGAGAGAGCCGATGGCCACCGCACCTCGATTGGGCCGACGACCCGCCGACACGTCCTTTTCCCTACACCGAAGTCACGGAAGTTCTCGGCTCGTTTTTTCTCTTCAATTTGGGGTTAGATTTCCTGAGGATTCCGGCTCGGGACGTGCAAGGCGATTAGACGTAGTCCGATTTATCGAGGTCGCCCCCGTTCGCCGCCGCCGAGCTGGGTAGGGAACGCCGCGGGCTGTCGCCTTGTTCCTCCCCCTTCACTTGTGCTCTGTTTCCCCCCTGTTTTGTGGACGCCGGGCCGGGATTTGCGGCCGTCCGGCTCACGCGAAACCCGGCCCCGCCGGTTCCTCGTTTGGTCACAGTGTATGTCTTGAGTCGTTTGTCGAGAGTCCGGCGAGGGTTTCGGCCCCGTTTGAGCTGGGAACCCCTCGTTCCAATTGCGCGCCTCACCTGTTCGTTAAAAGGCCTGAACCGAGCTTGTGTTGATTTTCCCTGATTTTGGTTTGTTTCCGGGCGTTTGTTGACCATTTGCCATGTTTGTGGACTTTTCCTGCATCCGTGAAGTGGTAGCCGCCGCATGTTGGTGGGTCAAGGTGATGGCTGATGGTGCCATGGTGTTTGCGAGTGAGAGATGTTGCAGTGGTGACTGGTAACGACGTTCGAGTGTGGATGACCAACTGCGGAGGTCCAGTGAATGAGCGTGTTCGGCCGACTGTGAAAGGAGGTGTTCTGGTCTGAAGTCTTGGTGTTACTTTTGGAAGAGTGGGCTTGGTCAAGTTTAATGAATTTTGGGCCTAGATAGGTTTTATGGGCTTGGGCATATTTTGGGTCATTAAGTTTGGGTTTGACTCGGCCTTGGAGATGTGGGGCTTGTCTGGAATTAGTGGACGTTGGGCTCAAGTTGAAGCTAGGCAAATACGGGCTGATTTTGACACTTAGTGAACTTGGGCTGGAAATTGGGAAGGTGGGCTTGGGGCTTAGGGGGCTCGGGCTAGGTGAAAAAAAGAGAAGAGCCGGTTGGGCTTGGGGAGGTTGACCCCGATCATGACCGAAACCCAACCTGGGGGTGAAGCCCCAGTCCGGCCTTTGCCCGAACCGGGCTCTAGGACCCGACCCGGGTCCCTTTTGAAGATTAAAAATTCATTTAATAATATATACTTAATTAAAAATAAGAAGGTGCAACTAAGATTTGGAAGTATTGCCCAATCCATTATACTTGAAGCCTCATACAGAGGTTGGTTTATATTAAAGTCGACATTCCTCTATGAACAAGAGAGATTTTGTGAGCAATTTTCTTGTACACATGCCTAGGACTATGGTTTACCCTATTTTGCAGGAAAATAGACTTGATTAGCATTACTAACACTTCAAACAGCTAGTTATACAACCATTGAGGATTCAGGTTTTCGAAAGAAATGGCTACACCCACTAGATTTTTTTTTCTTTTTGGTCGGTAGACACCCACTAGATTGGGTAGGCGACATTCAAATTTGAACTCAAGATAGATGGTATCTGGCCAGACCTATTTTCAAACCATGTCAAGCCTTCCTTAACTCTTGCCAGCCTACGCAAAATTGTAGAAAACATATCCAAATGGCTTGTCACAATTATAAATATGCAAAAGTGTGTTTTGAAGTCATCAAAATTTATTTAAGGTCAACAGTGGCAAATTGTAACGAAAAGGTGCGACTAAAGATTATGTATGGCTATCAAAAAATTATATATGATAGATGTTACTTTTTAATTCTTTAATCTATTATAGGAATTGAGGAAAAAATAATATAATATGTTAAAATAATATATCAGGTAACAACTAAGGCTATGTTTGGTCGTCCGGATTTATAATCGGGATAGGATTGGATAGGATAGGATATAAAATCCTGGGATTTTTTTATATCACGTCCAGTGTTTGGTGAATCGCAGTATTAAAGTCGGATATGTTCATACCATGTACATTTTTTTTTATATATATATAAATGACATATCATTATAAATGAACCTAAATCTTCATAAATGAAGACGGTGAAAATATCTCATAACACTATTCCTTAATTTATTTATTATTTATTATTTATTATATTTTTCCTCTTTTTTTATATTATTTTCATTATTATTTCTTTTTTCCCTTTCATCATTTTTTAATAAAAAATTATCAAATAGTAAACTGTACTAACATATTTAAAATACAAAAATACCTAAAATATATAATAAATATAAATATTTAATTTATAGATTGAATTTTTATTATAAAATAGAATTAAAATTGAATATATAAATTAAAATAAGATTAATTAAAAATAATTTTTTATTTTTTATTTTTATTTTCTTAAATTATAATTCAAATATTATTTATATTGAAATATAATTTCAATTTTGTTAATTTAATAAGTTTGTTATTCAAGAAAAATAACTTTCCTATTATGGACATTAGAAATCCTGTCCACCTTTATCCCACCTCCCCCATGGGATAATTTTATCCTGTCTATATCCCCCTTATATCCGACTTTATCCTATCCCGAGTGAGCACCAAACATAGGATAGGATAAATTATATCCTATCCCGAATTTTATCCCGACTACCAAACGCAGCCTAAGGGTTTTGTGGTGGCTTGTGTGAGCTTTATCTTCCTAAGGAGTAATGATATTAGGGAAGAAAAAACAATGATAGAAGAGCCCGGATATGACTATCCTACCAAAATTTGTTGATAAGATTAGGTTTTTCAGAACATTTAGCTTCATTAAATCTTATGAATCAGAAATTTTAATATCCATATTTTTAACATGGTTAATATTAGGATCTTGTAGCTAATCAATATGATGCCTTTATTGAAATAAATAACATAGTTATGAGGAGTAGATGTACCCTGATTACTTAGGATGTCATCATCATCCCATTCAATTTTGACTGGGGAACATGATGCGCCAATCTTTTTCACTCTAAATACTAGTGTGAGATTTTCTTTATTTTCCGCATCTCACATGTGCACTAAACATTCTTCTTCTCACATCCAAGTTTATTCCATGGCCAACCATTGCCAATTGATACATGAAATTCTCTTTTGAGAATCAATGAAAATTTGTTTTTATCCCCGATGTTAGATGTGGCATTCTTCGGCCTCGTACGTACACTAAAAGGAACACTTTAAAATGTATTTAATAATGCCAAAAAAAGAAGAAGCAAAATCTTTAACAAACAAAGAATCTTTAGTGGACCATAAATTAGTTATCATTAGCGACCTTAACACATTTCTTTTTTCTCCTTTTTTTTTATGCTTTTGGAAGGGAAGTGATCCCGACAAGCACTTAAATGATTTAAATTTATTTGTTGTGAAAAGGCTCGATTAACTAAGAGATGCTTCGTACGAGTCCATATAGTCAAATAAAAGAGGCTTGTTACAATTATGACAATAGTGAAAGTTTCTAGCTATAATCCATCCATTAGCTAGATATTTTCAATGACAAGAGTATTCAATTAATAAAATATGGCGATGAAGAAAATTTTACTTGGGACCTCAGGATTATGTTTTTTTACTAATCATAGCTTAAACAAAAGATATGTTAGTCTCTTTCCACGAGAAAGGGAAATCTTATGGCATTTTCATGTGAATTATTGCTTGTTAATCAACACTTGTCTTATTTTATGGGACCACACCCCACCAAAATTTCCACAAAGCAAGGTCATTAGAGAACAATGCCTTTTGGTTGAGTTGAAGAAAATAATTCAAAGCATACTATTCATTAGCTTTCAAAAGTTTCTAGTAAAAGAGATGATTAGTTGGCTCTTCATGAATAGAGTTAATACCACGAAAAATTTCAAACTGGTATATTTATAACAAATTTACCCTAAACTAATTTTTTGACCAACAAAAATCCTAAATTGATATACCTTTGACAAATTAACTCCAAACTAGGGCACTTGTGAAAAATTTACTCTTTATTAGTTTCCGTTAATTTTTACTAATCAAATTACTGAATTGGATGATATGTAATATTTTATTCTTCGTTTATTATAGTTGTACTAATTTTGTGGTTTTTTTATGGTATTAATCCAATTTAACAGATGGTATATTTCTCACAAATGTACCAATTTTGGGTTTTTTGCAGTCAAAAAAATTAATTTGAAGTAAATTTGTCACAAGTGTACTAATTTAGAGTTTCTTTTGTAGTTATTTATAGTAAATTTGTTATAGGGCACCTATTTGGGATTTTTAGAGGTCAAAAGATTAGTTTGAGGTAAATTTGTTATAAATGTATCATTTTAGGGGTTTTCATGGTATTAACCCTAAATAATAATATCATTAAAAATTAATTTTTAGTATGAACACCTTGACTCTAACATGAGTATCGATTCTTGTTTGGTCAAAGATAAGTGTTGATTAAAATGTCTTTTAGCAACCAATTATTTGAGACCTGTCTATTGGCAAAAGACCAATTTGAGACCATATTTCTTCGATCATTAAAGGTTGGCCATAGCATTAATTGGTTTTAAAGTTTGCTTATGCTATCCAATTGGTCCCTCTACAAGTTCCAATTGCAGAGATATGGTGATTCTTTGACTTGGTTATGCTTCATAACTCTCCTTCTCGATGAAACGTCTATCCTACCTAGCAAGTACTGGTATGCAACTTTAAAAGTGTTTTGAGAAATGAAGTTTTCCTCCATATTCAATCCCCAATAGATTACACTACGGATTTATTGAACTTTTAGGTAACATGAACATAAACTTTCCTATTTTTCTTTGGGAAAAAAAAACGCTTTCAAAAAGTATTTGATAAGTCCCAATGTACATAAATTAGGTGATTGCATGTCATTTGGGTTAAGCAACTTTAAAAATTCAACTACCCCAATAAAAAGAAATTTGATAAAGAAAAGTTAGAATTTTAATTTTATTTTATTTAGGAAAGAAGAGATTCTCACAGAGGCCGTAAAATATTGTAATAACATCATAAATATAGCAAGTATTTATATACACTGGAGGGACAAAAATGTCCCCACCTTTCGACTGTCCTAAAACAAGCACGCGCTCTTAATTGAGGGACCAAATGGCCACCAGTATTTTTTACGTCTAGATGAGCCTGCGTGCCAACTATGACTGGCATTTTATGGTAAGCTGATGTGTCGTTCTTTATTCTTGAAAAAGTAAAAAAAAAAAAAAATCAATTAAAAATTTTATACTCAAACAAAATAATTTTTATCAAAGAGAGAAGGGGGAAAAATAGAAACAGAGGGGAAGGGGGCGTGTCCGGTGGTGGCGGCGACGCCACTGTCAACGTAACCATGGCCGCAACCATTGTCATGTCGCTCTTTCCAAATTCGATGCCCGACTCCATTATTAGTTTCCTCGCGGAACATAATCAGAAATGGCAACCATGGAGAAAGCGCCATTGGCGACGTGGCTTAAGAAAGGGTCTCTAGTCTTGTCTTGCTCGGCCTCACCATCTTAGTACTCGGCAAAAGAAAATTAAAGACCGCAATCACAATCCCGCTAATATGGTGTTGGTGATCACCATCGACATCGCTTGCAAGCCTTGCCTCGACATGGGCGGGGAAGCCATCAATCAATCTCTTGAACCTGATTACCACCCCATCGACCAATCTCTTACCATTCTCTTGCCTCTTTGAGTGACCACCCTAATTCTAACCTTGTGGATTCAAATATGAAGTGTATCGATGGTAGCTCCTTTGTGTATTTTGAAACCAACAAATCCATGCTCTATGTTGTAGGTTTCAGATTCATAATTTTTTTTTTTTCAATTCAACCGTTCCTCTTCACTTTGGCCATGAGGTTGGTGTTTCCTTTCCAGTAGCACTAATGTACTATCAGATGCAGAATTATAATCTTAGTACGACATTGATAAAGTTGGCACTGATACCATAAATGGGTTATGATAAAGACTAATAACAATTCGAGATGAGTATGCCTACAGTTTCTTAACATCATTAATTTATATCATGAGACTCTCAGGTGTGGGAAATTTTTTGGTCAACATAAAACGGACAATAATACAAATCACTGTAGCCAAATATAATGGCGGACAAAAATAAAAACACACTAATTACGATAATGTCAAATCCTCTTGAATTATTTATCGGGGATCAACATCGCCAACCTTTGTCAACCATCGCTACCAATTGTCCATATCCTTTTTGAGCTATAGAAAGAGGACAATAATACAAATCACAGTAGCCAAATGTAGTGGCCAACAAAAGTAAAAGCACACGTAGTATGATAATGTCAAATCCTCCTGTGTCATTCTTCGGGGATCAACATTGCCAAGCTTTGCCAACCATTGTTGCCAATTGTCCATATTTATGAGCACTTTTTGATTGATAGAAAAAGAACAATAAAGCAAATCACTGTAGCCAAATGTAATGGCCGACAAAAATAAAAAGCACACTAAGTGCGATCATGTCAAATCCTCTAGAGTCATTTTTTGGGGATCAACATCACCAAACTTTGCCAACTGTTGCTGCCAATTGTCTATATTCATGAGCACTTGTTGATTGATAGAAAAAGGACAATAATGCAAATCACTATAGCCAAATGTAATGTTCGATGAAACTAAAAGAACACTAAGCACGATAATGTTAAATCTTAATGAATTATTTTTCTGGGATCAACATCACCAAGCTTTGCCCACCATCGTTGCCAGTTCTCCATATTCATAAGCTTGTATCGCTATGAATCCTAGAACGGAAGATTCTTGTCTTATTCAACTTATCGTAGAAGTTAGTCTTAAATGCAAAAGGCTGAGGGGATTACATACTTGTACACGCCTTAATAAGGCAACCACATCGGCAAATGCAAGATGATTTCTCTCTACAAATTGAAAGGAAGAAAAAGAAGGAAAATGTGACATTTGTTTGTTTTTTCTTTTCTCTTTGATAAAAATCATTTTCTTTTGAATTTAAGATTATTAATTTTATTTCTTTTGAAATTTTTCAATAATTAAAAAGGTCATGTAAGCTCATCATCGAAGCGTTGTGGGCCCCGTAAACTGGTTGAAAAAGATTATACTGGTCATTTTCGTTTAGTCCTTGCCTTTTAGGGGATAATTGAAAAGTGAGGTTATTTTTATTCTTTGATAAAAATACATGAGTTTTATGAGATTTGCCCCGCCTGTCGTGTCAAAACTTCAAAATACGCTACAGCCCACCATGGCCACTAGGCCCCAGTGCTCTTCATTGTAAGTTGCTATTTCCAAGTCGATATGGCATGGTCGATAAAAATAAATGAAAAAGAAAACGAAGTGTCATCTCTTTCCGCGCTATGGAGAACCACGAAAGACAATGCGGTCATCCCCTTCACCAAGTCCGAAACGACCGAATCCATCTGTGCTTGTGTCATTATACGTGCCATCAACTCTTGTTTCCCATTCACCCTCTCTCTTGCTAGCATGATTTGCGACTTAAAAATAATAGGTACACTTGACAAACTAGCAAGTCTCTGCCCACAATTCAGCCTATTACAATTGATAGGAAAAACAAATTGATTTTTACTCATTGCAGATCATTTAAGTGTGAATTCACACTTAATATTTTTAAAATGATCATTTCATATATCATTTTTCATACTTCATTTTTTATGTTCAAATGGTTGTTATAAAGGTCGGACAGGTTGAATTAGTGGAATTGCACACTAGCCCTCACTCTGATTGAAGCTTCGGTACTATTTTCAAAACATTGCCTATAATTGGAGACTGAAATAGTGGACTAAAATCATGAGTGTCTTGAAAGATGGGCATGTGGAAATCTTTAATTAAGGCCCTCACCTTTGATTCATATATCTATTCATGTTTAATGTATGATGGGGCTCTTAATTTATTAAAATTCCATCTGGTTTATTCGAAGAGAAGCACAAGTGTTTATATTATACCAATGGGTATTGGATATCATCTACAAAGTGTGAGTGTATGCATAGATTATAACAATGGGAATTTGGATATCGTTGCTCTAAACCCACTTCCTCCTTCTTCTTTTTTTATGCGAGAGAATCCACAAAAAAATTAACGTTCAAACATAGGGAGGGAGGGAGGGAGGGAGAGTCCTATGGAAACAGGTGCTAAAAAAAACTTCCTCGATTTGATAACAAAGAGTAAAAAAAACAAAAAATTACCATATCTTCTATAAAGAGCTATTATTTTACCCCTCCTTAAATGAACGAAACTTTCACGGGCCATGCCTTGAGTTGATGGATTATAAATTATAGACATCACACACATACAAAGATAAATATGAATGATATCCATGTTATCCTAACTTAATGCTTGTATTTATTACTATATTATCTAACTAGAAAGGCCCAACTTGTCGAGACTATAGCTATCTCACAATCACATGTGATAATTAATGATAAAATAAATGTTGGAAATTATAGCCAAACTTTCCGCTTGATTATTCTATACAACATATTTTAAAGGCATCATCCTTGATATTCTAATATAGATCAATACATATCTAGTTATAATTAAAACTTATTTAACTAAAAAAACAAATTGCTTAACTTCTTTGTGAACAAGAGATTATATAAAGCATCATTGAGCTCTAGGTGATATCATCTGAATCATAATAAATCGCCTATAACCTCAAGTTATCTTGATAAGTAGTACCTCACTTCACTAATGTTGTCTATCGTGAAATAAGGGATGAACATGGTCATAGACATATCTCCTAATTCTTTAGTGAGAAATCAATGTTCTCATCACATGTACAAAATCAGGGACAAATATAATGATATTTATCCAAGTAGGATTTCTAAAATTGACATTTGATAGAAAATTAAAAGAGAAAATCAAAATACAAATTAAAATTTTGATCAAAATCTGTTAAATCCATCTAACCATGTGCCAAAAAAATAAATAAAAGAAATTGCCTGAAGAGCAACAGATGGCTCCAAGGTTCCTTACTTTGCTCACAAAGTACCCAAAGTGGAGATTCGACAGAGTGCGAATTTATGTGAAGCTATGTGCGGAGAAAAATAAAAGATTGTACTAGAAGCACCCACACGATTCCATTCTTCATTCCACCTATTAAAATAGAAACAATAAGAATAATTAAAAAATGAAAATTGTGAAGTTATTCCTATTAGCGATTCCCTATCAAAATTGGTTGGAACAATTAAATTAGTAAATGATTTGGTTGAATTAACACAAGTACAATAAGTTGAGAATTTACTCTCTTTTTTTGTAATTTTCCTATTATAAATGACTTCATGCTAACATGAATCAAGCCAACATGTAAACTTCAAGCTCCTACAAATTGCTTAGCTCTTTGCTCCCACGGTGACTGAGAGTCAAATTGACATAGACCTTACCCATCAACTATTAAAAGACGCGTGTGTCACAGGCCCATGACACACGAGTCAAGTACCAAAGGTCATCCAAGCTTCTTCCAAAATATTTCCACAAAATTTCAAACACAATATGGCTTTAGCAAAAATTCTCAATCAATCCATCATTTTGAAAGCATAACTATTCAACATCTCATAAAAGTTGCTACTAAAGGAGATGATTATGTGGCTCTTAAAGAATAGCATAAAGCAAAAGTCGATTGTCAGTATGAACAACTTGACTATATAATTAGCATCAACAATTTTTTGGCCAAAAACTTATGCGTTGGTTGAACCATCTATTAGCAAAAGACCAATTATCCTTGAAGTGTTTGGAGGAGGGTATTCTTGCCAATCTAGAGGAAGGGATTGATTTGCTGGTCTTGGACAAAAGGCGAGGGTTAAAGAAAGTAAATTTGACTCATTGGAGAGACGTAATTCATCACAAGATTTCGTATGTCCCGAACACATCTATTTTGTCCTTCGGGGTAAAAAAAAAAAAAAAGTGGTTTCCACCACGAGCACCTTGCAAAAGTTGCCACCTAAAAGAGATAGACAATTTCCACTATCAACACCTTGACTCTGACACTAAGTATCGATTATTTCATTTAGTGGGGCAGGAAGAGCCCTTTTTCACTTTGATTTGCGTGGCGAGCCGGTCCAATTACAAAGACAAATAGCAAAGTATCTTTAGAGTTTGCAGTGGGGGATATTCTTGCCAATTCATTTTTAGTTTATTACATATGGTTTAATTATTATATAAGGAGCTTGTCAAAATTTTATATGATAAACATAACATTAATTGGAAAAATTGATAGTATAATATGACTATCATATTAGCAATGAATGGATCTTTGCAACATATTTGATACAACACGTAAATAGGTGAAAGTTTTAGGACTTCACATATTTCCTATCACTTTATTGCTGATGAAGAGAATTCCTTTCTTTATAACTGGTGAGAATAAATTTTGATGTAAGAAACACAGTCAGCTTATAAATGAGTTTTTGAAAGGGTTTTGGTATTATATCTTAAAAGTTATTACAATAAATAATCTAATTATCACGTATTTTACCAATTAAAATATATTAAAGTTATACAAATCAATAAATCAACGAAAAAAGTTGCCCATGATTGCAAAATTGTTATAAAACAAAAACACGTGTTTTGTGTCTTGATATTGCTTCACCAACTAAAATGAGATACATAAATATTAAATTAGCATCTAATATACCTTGCTACATTTAGTGATAATAACTAAGATTTCGATGGCTTCCTTCCTCTCCCTCTCCCTCTCCCTCTCCCTCTCCCTCTCTCTCTCTCTCTTTCTCCGTTTGTGATTTTTTTTTTTAGTTTTCTAATAATTTTATCCCAGTCAACAAAAAAATTATATCTCATCTCTAATTCATTCATTCATCTTTCGTGTGGCACCAATGGCAAAAACAATAGCATTTCAATTTGCAATTATAATGGAAGGACTTACCTGAGTAAAAAGGCATATAGTTTAAAGATTACATTGGTCAAAAAGAAGTATAGGAACGACATTGAATGTATAAAAAATAGCACAGCATTGATGGTTCCAAAATCCCTAAACTTTCCACACAAAGTTTATCGAGATAGTTGTCCAAGAAGTTTTGTTTTACGTGAGGCACGTGGCCTAGTGGCTGGCCGGTCAATTGTTGTGGGCACGTGACACCGGCATCAAAGTAATGTGTTGAGAAAGTGGTGATTTAACTACGGTGAAAGCAAAATAAAGGAGTGTGGGACACCTGGAGTGCCATAACTTGGCACGCCGGGACACTTAAGTGCCATAACTTTAAAATGGTACACTTAAGTGCTATCATCGGAGTAAAATGGAACACTTAAGTGCCACTCCGGCGAAAATCCGGCCAAATGGTTGACGTGGCGACTTTCCGGCGAGCTTGGTCCAAAACGGCGTCGTTTTGGATGCTGACGTGGTGGAGAAAATGCAAAAACGACGTCGTTTCGCGTCTACGTGTAAATAATAGTATATAAATTAATTAAATTAGATTTAAAATATTCAAAAATTTTAAAAAAATAAGAAAAATTTAAAAAAATTTAAAAAAATTAAGAAAAATTTTAAAAATTAAGAAAATTTAAAAATTTAAAAAATTAAGAAAAATTTAATTTTAAAATTTTTAAAATTAAGAAAAATTTAAAAAAATTAGAAAATTTAAAAAAAATTAAAAAATAAGAAAATTTAAAAAAAAATTAAAAATTTTAAAAATTTTAAAAATTAAGAAAATTTTAAAAAATTAAGAAAAATTTTAAAAAATTAAGAAAATTTTTTTAAATTTTTTAAAAAATTAAGAAAATTTTAATTTTTTTTTAAATTAAGAAAATTTTAAATTTTTTAAAAATTAAGAAAAATTATAAAAAATAAAATTATAAAAAAGTTATAAAAAAGGGGGGGGGGGTGGGAGGCCGAACGGGGCGGCTCCCTTGCCGCCGCCGGCGGCTCCCTCACCGCCGCCACCTCCACCGCCGCCGCCTCCCACCCCCCCTTTTTTTAATTTTTTAATTTTTTTTAATTTTTTTAAAATTTTTTAAAATTAAAATTTTTAAAATTTTCTTATTTTTAAATTTTTTTAAAATTTTTTAAAATTAAAATTTTTAAAATTTTCTTATTTTTTATTTTTTTTAAAATTTTTTTAAATTAAAATTTTAATTTTTTTTTTATTTTTAAAATTTTTTAAAATTAAATTTTTTAAAATTTTTTTTAAATTTTTTTAATTTTTTAAAATTAAAATTTTTAAAATTTTCTTATTTTTTTAAATTTTTTAAATTTTTTAAAATTAAAATTTTCATAATTTTCTTTTTTTTTTTTAAATTTTTTAAATTTAAATTTTATTTTTTTTATTTTTAAAATTTTTTAAAATTAAAATTTTTTTAATTTTTTTAAATTTTTTTAATTTTTTAAAATTAAAATTTTTAAAATTTTCTTATTTTTTTATTTTTTTTTAAAATTTTATAAAATTAAAATTTTATAATTTTCTTTTTTTTTTATTTTTTAAATTTTTTAAAATTAAATTTTTTAAAATTTTCTATGTTTAAATTTTTAAATTTTTTTTAAATTTCTTTTTTTTAATTTTTAAAATTTTTTAAAATTAAAATTTTTAAAATTTTCTTTTTTTTAATTTTTTTAATTTTTTGAAATTGAAATTTTTAAAATTAAAACTTTTTAATTTTTTTAATTTTTTTTTTAATTTTTATGCTGATTTGGAGCTCCGGCGAGCCACGTAGGATTTCCGGCAAGGGTCGCCGGAGGTGGCACTTAAGTGTCCCATTTGAAAAAAAAAGTGGCACTTAAGTGTACCGTTTTGAAGTTATGGCACTTAAGTGTCCCGGCGTGCCAAGTTATGGCACTTGTGGTGTACTTCTGCCCAAAATTTATGTAAAAGTGTTTAAAGTGGTGATTTAACC
This sequence comes from Eucalyptus grandis x Eucalyptus urophylla, assembly GCA_028830015.1. Taxonomy (NCBI): domain Eukaryota; kingdom Viridiplantae; phylum Streptophyta; class Magnoliopsida; order Myrtales; family Myrtaceae; genus Eucalyptus; species Eucalyptus grandis x Eucalyptus urophylla. The sequence goes on along the minus strand of CM054188.1, from coordinate 30,217,351 downwards.
CCAGTAAAAGCAAATTAAAGTTGTGTGTTGATCAAGCCATGATATTTTATCGCCTTGTTTTGTTTGTCTTCGTTCTATGTTCACTTGTAATTATTTATATGGGCAAGTTAAACAAAACCACGTCGATGAATTCTTTCCTCATTATTAAATATCCCATTCACTTTGATTTGCGTGGCCCATGATCCAATTACAAAGAGAACCAGCAAAATATCCTGAAGTGTACAGGACGGGTATTCCTCTTGCCAACTGAGAGGAAGGAATTTATTTGGTGGTGTTCGGACAAAGGGTGAGGATTAAAGAAGTAAATTTGCCTCATATAAAGAAATGCAATCCACAACAAGATTTCGTATTTCCCGAGAGCATCTGGTTCATCTTGTGGGGCAAGAGAAAAAGTAAAGCCTTGTTTAAGGGCAAGAAGAGCTTGTGCTTGAAGAGGAGAGCCGCACCGCATCTCTGCTTCGCTTGTCTTGAGATAAGCACACCACGCCAATCACGGGAGATCACCCTTATGAAACAGAGCGTCTGGAATGAAATGCTAGAGGCAAATCCACATAAAGAGATTTAGCAACCGATCGTCTTATCATTCTGAGTACTCTAGCATCTTTTATTAAACTATTCATTCGCTAAGCTCTTTGGCCCGCTTTTCATGATTTGAAATTTTGAAGATATAATTGGGATTCATTTATTAAGGTCCATACCAGATTACAACATTTGGTTTATTACCATATTTCAGACTTCTCTAATTGCAAAATAAGATTTCTACTAGTATTTGAGAGAGAGAGAGAGAGAGAGAGAGAGAGAGAGTAGTTTCAATTCAAATTCTAAGTAACCCATATTTCAAATCTAAATGAGATCTTAAATTACGAAAGAAGTTTGAGCAATCAGATGATGATTATATTGTCTTTGATAATGATCCGATGATCCAATGACATCTAGTCTAATCACTTCAACATGCTTTTATCTCACTTGTTTTTGATTGGATGATATTATATGTAGAGTAAGAGACACTGATCACCAACATACGTGGAATATCTTGGTTTGGATTTAGGTTCAACCCAACTAGGAAAGACTGATTAGAACAAATGTTGGTATCTTTTTCTTCTTCTTCGTTTAAAGTAAAATTTCAACAGCTTATCTAAAAACTCAATTTCCAGTCTTCTTATCGGCAGTTTAATTTGTGGCTTAAAAATAATATGTAAATTTGAAAAATTAAAAGTCTCTACTCACTTTCATTTAGACAATTCAGCCAATTACAGTTGATAAAAGCAAAAAAAAAAAAAAAAAAAAAAATTGATTTTTACTCATTGTAGAACACCAACATGTGAATTCACACGTGGGATTTTCAAAATTATCATTATATATATTGTTTATTTTTCTTACTTCATTCTTTATATTTAAATAGTCGCTATAAAGGTCTAATCAGTTGAACCAGTGGAATTGCGTACTGGCGGTCACTCCTATTTAACCTCCTGTAACATTTTCAAAAAATTGCCTATAATTAGAGACCGGAATGGTGGACTAAAAGTTATAAGTTTTTTCTTGAAAGATGGGTAAGTGAAAATCTTTAATTAAGGTTGTCAGCTTTGATTCATTTATCTATCCATTTTTTTTTTTATGGATGACCAAGCTCTTAATTTATTAATATTTCATCTAGTTTATTCGAAGAGAAGTGCAAGTGTATATATTGTAAGACAAAATAATTCATATGCAGAAGCCAGGATCAATTGAAGACAAACCTCCAGCCATTGTTCTTGTTCACGTTCGTCAGAAAAACCTGAAATCAAAGAAAATTGGGGACACTCTACTACCCAATACACTCTCGTACTAATGGTGTATTCTGAATGAGAGAGTTTGAGTTAGACCTTGTCATCACCCGTCAGAAATGAACGTATGTTCCTTTTTATATCCCGTCTTCCATCAAAACGGTAACCAATGGGCGGTTGTCACGAAAGGGTACGAAGCATGGAAAAAATTTAAGTCAAACAGTCGCAACTTTAAGAGAAAATGTGGGTCTAAAGTGTGGGATCACAAAAAATAAATAACATTCTCCCACATGATCCCATCATTTTCATCATACGGATCATTCAACTAATTCCACGAAAACTTTATGCTTAAAGAAAAGAAACAAAACACATGGATCATGGCAACATGTCCTTTAAGAGTGAGTAATATCTTCCATGTATCACAATGAATCTTATTTCTTTAATGTCAGCCTATATGTGACAATATATCTTAATGAACAAACCTCATGTTTATTCTAGAACCAAGGATAAATGTTATTCTCATAAACAACAAAATGTGTACACAAAAATTGAGAATCAACATTACAACTAAATAAGAGTTTCATACAACAAAAATCGTTCAAATGACGACAAATTACATGATGGGACATATTCCCATACTAGTTACATGATCCTTATACTTCATTGGTGGCATGCCTTTAGTTAAAGGATCGGCTATCATCAATTCAATGCTAACGTGTTCAATGACCACTTTATTCTCCTTAACACGTTCCCTTATGGCTAAATACTTAATGTCGATATGCTTACTTCGACTGCCACTTTTGGCATTTTTAGCCATAAAAACTGCAGCTGAATTGTCACAATATATTCTTAATGGCCTAGAAATAGAATCAACAATTCTAAGTCCAGGAATGAAACTCTTCAACCATACACCATGCGAGGTAGCCTCAAAACAATAAACGAACTCAGCCTCCATAGTGGAAGTAGCAGTCAAAATCTGCTTGGCACTTCTCTATGACATGGCTCCGCCAGCTAACATGAAAATGTATCCAGATGTTGATTTTCGTGAATCAATGCAACCCGCGAAATCCGCATCCGAATAACCGACCACTTCTAGGTTGTCAGTCCGTCTATACATAAGCATATAGTCTTTGGTACCTTGAAGGTATCTCAACACTTTCTTTGTAGCTCTCCAGTGGTCTAAACCTAGATTACTCTAATATCTTCCCAACATTCTCACAGCAAAAGCAATGTCAGGTCGAGTGCAAACCTGAGTATACATTAAGCTTCCAACAACAGAACCATATGGAATATTGTGCATTTGTTCCCTTTCTAGATCATTCTTCAGGCATTGGTTCAAATTGAACCTGTCACCCTTTACAATGGGTGCTATACTTGGTGAACAATCTTTCATCCGAAATCTCTCTAGGACCTTATTGATATAGGTTTCTTGAGATAGTCCTAAAATTCCTCGAGATCTATCTCTATGGATCTTAATGCCAATGACATAAGATGCCTCACCCATATCCTTCATGTCAAAACTCCTAGAGAGGAATTGTTTCACCTTATGTAGCAACCCCTTATCATTGGTTGCAAGCAGTATATCATCCACATACAGCACAAGGAAACAAATTTTGCTCCCACTAACCTTCTGGTATATACATTGATCCATGACATTCTCTATAAAACCAAATGAAGAGATAACATCATGAAACCTTAAGTACCATTGGCGAGATGCTTGTTTCAAGCCATATATAGATTTCTTAAGCTTGCATACCAAATGCTCACATTTACTAGAGGAGAATCCTTCAGGATGTTTCATGTAAACCTCCTCCTCTAGTTCTCCATTGAGGAACGCCGTTTTCACATCCATCTGATGTAATTCCATATCAAAATGGGCAACCAAAGCCAAAACAATACGAAGAGAATCTTTGTTAGATACAGGAGAGAAAGTCTCTGTGTAATTGATTCCTTCCTTTTGAGTGAATCCTTTGGCAACAAGTCTAGCTTTATATCTTTCAATATTACCCAATGAATCCTTCTTAGTTTTGAAGACCCATTTACATCCAATGGCCTTTGCACCATCAGGTAACTGAACCAAATCTCAGACTTTGTTAGATGCCATAGAACTCATCTCTTCCTTCATGGCATTGTACCACAAATTGGATTTATCACTATCCATGGCTTGTGAAAACATTTTGGGATCATTCTCAGCTCCAATATTATAGTCAGACTCTTGTAAATACACAATATAATCACTAGAAATAGCCGATTTCCTTATTCTAGCAGATCTTCTCAATGTTGGATCAAAATTCTCTTGAGGAGCATATTGCTCAACTGGTTATTCAACAGTTTCTGATAATTGTTGAACAATTGGATCCACTAGATCAATATCGGCAGTTTGTGGAACTTCAACGATTGGTTGTTCAATAGCCGGCTGAACTGAAGGGGCATTATGAGCAACAACCAACCTTAAACTTGAGGTGAAAGGTTGAGTGTCTGAATGATCTTCCTTAGGAACAATATCCCTTGGTCGATCACTCCCACTGATCAAGTCATTTTCAAGAAATTTAGCATTTCTTGATTCCACAATCCTAGTGGTATGAGATGGATAATAAAACATGTATCCCTTAGACCTTTTGGCATATTCAATGAAATACCCACTTATGGTCCTTGGGTCCAACTTCTTTTTTTTTTTTTTGGTGGATTATAAATTCTCACTTCAGACGGGCATCCCCAAACGTGCACATGATGTAAACTTGGTTTCCAACCCTTAAGTAACTCAAAATGTGTCTTTGGGACAGCCTTGGTCGGAACTCAATTTAAAATGTACACTGCCGTCTTAAGTGCTTCAGTCCACAAGGATTTAGGATGATTGGAGCTGCTAAGCATACTACGCACCATGTCCAATAAGGTCCGGTTTCTTCTTTCCGCTACGCCATTTTGTTCCGGAGAACCAGGCATAGTATATTGGGCAACTATCCCATGCTCTTGAAGAAATCTTGCAAATGGACCAGGTGCTTGTGCATCTTCAGTGTATCTACCATAGAATTCTCCACCTCTATCTGATCTCACGATCTTAATTTGCTTATTGCCTTGTTTCTCTACTTCCGCCTTAAATACCTTAAAGGCATCTAATGCTTCATATTTATTATGAATCAAGTAGAGATACATATAACGTGAATAATCATCTATAGTTCTCACCTGAAATCAAAGAAAATTGGGGACACTCTACTACCCAATACACTCTCGTACTGATGGTGTATTTTGAATGAGAGAGTTTGAGTTAGACCTTGTCATCATCCGTCAGAAATGAACGTACGTTCCTTTTTATATCCCATCTTCCATCAAAACGGTAACCAATGGGCAGTTGTCACAAAAGGGTACGAAGCGTGGAAAAAATTTAAGTCGAACAGTCGCAACTTTAAGAGAAAATGTGGGTCTAAAATGTGGGATCACAAAAAATAAATAACATATATAGATTATGCATATGTAAAATTGGATATCATTGCTCTAAATCTGCTTCCTCCTTTTCCCAAGCGGAGGATCCACACAAAAAGTTAACGGTTCAAACATATGGAGAGACTCTTTTCCCACCGCCTTCTTCAACTTTCAACCATCGAGGAGGGTTTGAGCTAGTCTCACCCTTGCCTCTCTCTTTTATTGACTCTATTTGCATTTTATTGTTATTTTCTTACTTGTTATTCTCTCTTGATTTAGATTTGGGAACTCTCTTCTCTCGATCTAGTTCTTGATTTGAGAGTTTGAACTATCTCAATCTAATTTTAGATTTGGGGGTTATCCTCTCCCGATTTAGATTTGGAAGTTTAATGAATACTCTTTTGGAGATTTGATGTCCCTCTGCTCTGTTCGTGTATAGGTGCTTTACTTCTAGTCTTAATTATGATCATAGGAGTTTTAGCATCTCGTTGAATTACGAAGATTTACTTCTCCATGTGTTAAATCTGTGTTTGTTTAACCTATTCTGCTTGTCTTTGTACAATGATGGTGTAGAGGAACCCGAGCCAAGGCGTGCATGATCAACTGGCAATGCCGTAATTATTGGAGGAGGAATTTCTGGTGTGTGCTCATTATTGACAAAGACGCGAGATCCAGTGATTGGCTGTCAATTTTGTTTGACAAATCCGTTGATGTGGAATAAGTTTGTGCTTAACTTTATTGGTACTCCATCAATCCTCCTCGGGTTCTGAATTTGGTTTTGTTTTTCAATATTCATACTCTATTTTGATTTCCTTTATCATGAAAATTAAATATTTCTGCATTCTTTTGAGTAATGAATACAATTTTCTTTCGACAAAAAAAAATATGGAGAGAGAGAGAGAAAGCTATGCAAACACATGCTAAGAAAACTTCCTCAATTTAATCATGAAAGAGTATAATAAAATGTTATATTTTATGCAATGGGCTATAATTTTCCCATCCTTAATTGAAAAAAAAACTTTCTTAGAACATAACTTTGGTCGGTGGATTACAAATTATGAATGTAACACGCATGTAAAGATCAATGTGGATGATGTCCATGTTATCCTAACTTAATGCTTGTAATTTATTACTAAATTATCTATCTAGAAAAGGCCCAACTCATCAAGACTCCATCTATCTCACAATTTAATGTCAGAACTGATGTTAAAACAAAAGCTGGAAATTGTAGCCCAAATTTCTGCTTGATTATTCTATTCAATATATTTTGTCATCCTTTTCTAGATTGAGGTATCATCCTCAATACTTTAATATAGATCGATACATATCTGGATACAGTTAAAAATTTGTCTAATTAAAAGAATAAAATGCTTATCTTCTCCATGAACAAGAGGTTATAGTAAGTATCGTTGAGCTCTAAGTGATATTATCTGGACCTTAGCGAATCATCTATAACCTCAAGTTATCTCGATAAGTAGTACCGCAAGTGATGAGCATGGATGTAGATGCATCTCCTAATTTTATTTTAGTGAGAAATTAATTTTCTTCATCACATGTACAAAATCAGGGACAAATTTAATGACATCGGAGGATTTGTTGAGTTGACATGTGAGAGAAATTTAAAAGGGACAGTCCATTTTAACAAAAGACAGATTAAAATTTTGATCAAAATCTATTAAATCCATCCAACCATGTGCCAAAATCCTAAATAAAAAGAAATTGCGTGAAGAGCAACGGGTCGCTCCGATGTTCCTTACCTCGCTCACAAAGTACACGGAGTGGAGATTCAACAGAGTTCCAAATTCTGTGAAGCGAAGTTCTAAGAAAAATAAAAATAATGGACAAGAAGCATCCACACAACTCCATTATTCATTCCACATATTAAAATAAATAAATAAATAATAAAAATTGTAGAAATTATTTATGCTAGTGTTGGTCATGCTATGTAGAATAACTAACACTAACCAGATCGCCCTGTTAGCAATTTCCTATTAGAATTTTCTAAAATGACTAACTTTACAAATGATAAAAAGATTTAGCACACATTAATCAAATTAAAAAATTTATGATTGAACTGACACCAGTATTATAAGTTTAGTTTTTTTTTTTAAATAAGTTTTCTATTATGAATGACTTCAAGAATCAAGGCAAAATGTGAACCTTGCTCTCCTACAAATTGCCTAACTCTTCCATCTCATAGTGACTAAGAGTCAAATCTAACATTAATCTTTTCCATCGACTTATTAAAAAATGCATGTGTCAAGACTGGCCCATGACACATGCATCAAGTGTCAAATGATAGCTTCTTCCGAGATATTTCCATAGAGTTTTAAACATAGCATTGCTTTAGCAAAAATTCTCAATCAATCCATCATTTTCAAAATATAACTATTCAACATCTTTGCTCTAAAGAATGGCATCATGCAAAAGTTAATTTACAATATGAACAACTTGACTCTAATATGTGTATCGATTCTTTTTTTACCAGAGACCTAGGGATTGTTAACGTGTCTCCAAGCAGAAAATTATCCTTGAAGTCTTTTGGGGGTGGGCAAACGTGCCAATCTAGAGGAAGGGATTGATTTATCCTTTGAGAATCAATCCTTTGGGGCAAGAGAAAAAGCGGTTTTGCTGTGAACACCTCCTAAAAGTTGCCAAAGTAGAGGAGGTGATAATTTCCACTATCCACTAGGGGTGAGCGGTTCCCGGTTCCGATTCGGTTCCGTCTGGAACCTGGAACCTACCCTCGGGTACAGGTTTCTCATTTTTTGGAACCTGGAACCTACCCGTCGGAACCAAGAACCTGGAACCTACCCTGTTACAGGTTCTAGGGTCGGTTCCAGGTTCCAACATGTTCTTTTTTTTTTGTTCATTTTCATATTTGAAAAGCTCTTTTCAAACAATTGACAGTTAGGCTCGTAGGATTAAAACGGTGCGACAACATGCATCATCAAGCACTGTTCAGAAAACTCTAGGTTGATACCCACAAGGTTGTGAATTAATTAAAGCTTCATTCATGAAGCAGCACATAAAATAGGGAATAGCATGCACAAAATCTTGGCATATCTGTACATGAATATCTCCATATCATAACCAGAACTTTAGATTGAGGCATAAAATCCCAGAAACATCAGTTCAAGCACCAATCCAAGGAGGAGGTTGTCCAGATGTCATTGATAAACCTTGAACAGATAGATCACCCCAGGATGCAGCAGAGTTTCCTACCTGAAAAGCATTTTTAGTGGATACGGATACCATTGGAAGTCACAAAGTAGTAATAATCTGAGCCTCCTTTTGGATTCACAGTGACCCTGGCATTATTTGCAAATGTAATTACTTACAGAGTCAGAAAACAAAACATACTGCCAGCACACAAGAAACGGGGGTTTACCTTGGGAACAAATCAGGTCCTTTTCCTGGACTGTCAATGAGACGACGTTGACAAAAAGGGCCAAGGATCACCCATCAACATGTGCTGGCTGATCTACTTCTTGTCGTGATTAGTTGATCGAAATGTCGTCGCTCCACCTTTTGGCTCCCGAGGGAGTGACTCTTCACCCTGGTTTCGGTTCATGTTCTGGACACGCCCCCGGCGGAGGCGAAGGTTCCTCGAAGGATCCTTAAAGCGGACTTGCACTGGACGGCGTTCGTCAATGTTTCCTCCTCCTCCACCCCCATCAGCTCAGACTACGTTGCTTGACCCTTTGCACGACTCGTACTACTGATGCAACATAACAAATGCATCTAATGTGCAATCACTTAATAGAGTGGTCCAGAAAACGAAAATAAAAACAAGTAAAAAGATGTCGTCAGTAGAGTTTGTTGAGCCCAGATGGAGCAGATGTCACAATAGAAGCAACGAGACATCTTTTAACGAAGGACACTCTCACTTTTCCAGACTCGTGACTGAATCAACCACAGATGTATGGTGGATACCTTACTAATTATGGCACGGACGGCGCGGCGAATACGGCGGCGGTTGCGGCTCAACCCACGGCCAAGGGGGGAAGAGCTTGGTTCTGGTGGAGGCGGTGGCGATTTGAAGCAACAACGGCCTAAACGGCCGAGCGAGCGAGCGGCGGCAAGAGGTGGTGACGGTGGCTTGGGGACGGCGGCAGTGGCTCACGGCGGCGAGGGGCGGCGCGGACGGCGCGACAGCTCGTCGGGCTCAACGGCGAGACGGCTCGTCGGACGAGCGGTGGGTGGTGGTGGTTCGGTGGCCAAGAGGTGGTGGTGAGTAGGGCTTGGGGCGGCGATGTGGTGGTGGGTGAAGCAGCAGCCAACAAGAGGAAGGAAGAAGAAGAAGAGAAGAAGGGGGGGGGGGTTTCGGCCGGCCGAGAGAGGGGGAAAGAGAAGAGAAAGAGAGAGAGAGAGAGAGAGAAGAAAAGAAAAAAGTTGGGGGCAGGAAGTGACGTGAGGAGGAAAAAGGGGAGAAAAGAAAGAGAGAGAGAGAAAAAGAAAGGGAAAGGGGGGGGAGAATCGGCGGAAGGAGGGGGAAATCACGTGGGGGGGGAAGTGAGGGTTTTTTTTTTTAAAACTCGACCGGAACCGGGAACGCCGGTTCCCAGAAAAAGGGAACCGGGAACCGGAACCGGTCTCTTGGGAACCGGGAACCGGGAACCGGAACCGGTCTCTTGGGAACCGGGAACCGAGCCGGAACCTCCAGTTCGGTTCTCCGGTTCCCGGTTCTACCCGGGAACCGTGCTCACCCCTACTATCCACACCTTGACTCTAACATAAAGTATCGATTATTTCATTCAGTTGGGACAGGGAGAGCCCATTTTCAGTTTGATTTGTGGGGCCACCTGATCCGGACAACTGACAAATTGTCATTGGATTCTACGGTGGGGGGCGTTCTTGTCAATTCATAATTTGCTTTCCTTCAGTCGTTACCTCTTTTTCACCGTTATTTTGTTTTATGTTAGTGATTTCTCTGCAAATTATAAGGAAGAAAGAGAAGGAAAATGTGACATTTGCTTTAGATTCTATTAATTTCTTTTTCGCCTTTAACAAAAATCATTTTAATTTGAGTTTAAAATCATTAACTTTGCTTCTTCTTCTTCTTTTTTTGCTTTTTCTGTAATAAAAAATGTCATATCAACTTAATAATGGTGGAAAAATAATAATGGCAATTTTTTATCCGTTAAAAAAGAGTGCATGCTTTTTTTTGAAAATGACATCATATTTATCTTCAAACATAAATATATTATCTTTTTTTCCTAGATTTGGTCCACCAGTTATATGACAACTTCAAATGACACTCCAACCCACCGTGGCCACTAAGCCCAGCGCTCTTTAGCAGCTTGCTATGTTTATGTCGTGATAGCACATGCTCAAAGAAAACAAAAGGAAAAGGACAAGAAATACGGTGTTTTTCCACCCCACCGAGAATAAAGAAAAAAAGATTGACGTTGAGGTCGTTGTCTAGTTTCGTTTGTCATTGTCCGATGGTCTTTCGCAATGGTTTTATTAGGCAAGTTGGCAGAATTACAGTGATGAATTCTGTCATCATCATTTCCCGACTAATCATTTTTCTTAGATTCAATTCATTTCATAGAAAATAACTTCCAAAAATACATTTTTTTAATTTTCTGACATTCGTTTCACATAAAATAAACTAATTAAGGAAAATATTTTTCATTAATGAAAAAAAACTTCAAAAGTAAAGAAAATATTTTTTACTTTTGAACTTCTTCCACCTAACTTCCTTTGACTAATGCATTTTCATTTTTTTTTTTTTATGTTTTATATTTTTTACTTTTTCTTTTTTTTTAAAAACGAGTTTTTTTTTTTCCTTTTTCTTTTCTTTCTTTCATTTTCATCTTCTTCCTTGACCTTGACCAGCGGCTACAAGGCTCGTGGTTGCTAGATTCCGACGATGCGAGGCTCATCGACCTATGGTGAGCCTCCGCCTCGCCAATTTGGCGAAGTCGAGCTCACCCGAGCCAAGCGAGCTGGGTAGGGCTCGAGCCTCCCCCGAGCTCGCCAGAGGTTTGTCATGCTCTAGCAAGCTGTGAGCTCACCTAGATCAGGTGACCCACAAGCTCGCTAACCTCAGCCAAGCTTGAGCTTATCGGATCTGACAATTCGTGTCTTGGTTGACCATTGGGTAACTAGCCATCATCAAGCATGTGGTGGTGGAAGAAGAGGGAGGAAGGAAAAGGAAAAAAATAATAATGAAAATCCATTTTTAAAATAAAATTAATTAAAATTAATTTTTAAAAATATATAAAAATAAATTAAATTTTTTTATCAATTAAAAATATTAAAATTCAAATTTTTTTGGTAAATTTTTTTCCCAAAAAATCAAATGAAATAATGAATAGTGGAAAATATTTTCTACTCAAATTTCAGATTTAAACCAAACACTGAAAAATATAATCATTTTCTTGAAAAATGGCTTCTTAGAAAATATTTTTCCGAAACGTGATATTTCTACAAAACAAACAGATTCTAAATGGCAAGATGTTTGTACTTCTAAATTTAAAAAGTAGAGTCAGTAGTGCTCGTTATAAAAATGGCCAACCAAGCGCCTGCCCTCTAGACGTATTGGTTCAAATATATTCTCGGCAATTATATCTGTCATTGGTCCATTGCAAGAACTGAGCAAAGATTCCCTTCATCCTCTAGTCATTCCAAGTCGAAGCTGAAGGTACCGTAACATCTCCCTCGATTACATTTTTTTCATAAATGCATTTTCAGTTCCCTGCTGTTTCCTTCCCCCAGAGTGTCCACTTGTTTTTGCGTTGTGCCGATATTTCCACTTATATTCTAGTGTTATCAGGAGTGCTTTTGGCCTGCGGTCCTCTTCATCCATCTTCACAGACAAGCTAGTAACCAAGAAATCTCAGTTCCTCTTACATCCTTACGTTGAAGCCAATCCTGGTATGTGTTATCAGTGCTTGTTTCACTTTCGCCCTCTTTGTTCAGTTATCTGGTTCTATTGATTAAACCCAATAAACCTATAAAGGGGAAGAGGACACAAAAATGGGTAAAAAACTGCAACTGATCAAACCCTAATAAACATAAGGCATCCCTTTTTTTTAAAGGTGGTTTTGTGAAAATCTTTAGGCCCTACCTTAAGTACGTATATCTATAGATAAGATTTGGTTTATGGATGACTTCGCTCTTAATTCATTAAAATTCCATCTGCTTTATTTGAAGAAATTATTGCTTCGGCTCTTACAATTATGTTTTATCTTATATGAATCATAGCTTAAAAAAAGAAATATTAGTCTCTTTCCACAAATTGTAAGTGAGAAAGAGGAATCTTAGGTCAAGCTCATGCGAATTATTGCTTATTAATCAAAACACGTCCTTACATGGGAAGGGTTTGAGGAAATTGTGTTAGAGAATGATATCTTTTGGTTGAGCTAAAGAAAATAATTCGAGGCATGCTATTCAACATCTTGCCAAAATTGCTAGTACAAGCGATGGGTACGGGACTCTCTAGAAAAGTATGGATTCTTTTTCAGACAAAGACTTAAGTATTGATTAAATTGTCTTTTAACAAAAACCAATCATTTGAGAATGTCTATTAGCATGAGACCATATTTCTTCTTGTTGCTAAAGGTTGATCATAGCAGTAATCGGTAGTCTCCTTTGCCAACCCACAAGCTCCAATTGCAACAATACGGTGATATTTTTTGCTTGATTATGCTCAAAACTTCTTTCTCGAGGAAAGCTTTCTCCCATCTAACGAGTGTTGGTGTCGCAGCTATTATTGAAGCGTTTCACGAAATCATGGTTTTTTCCACATTCAATCCTGAATAGATTATGCAGTAAATTTGTTCAACCTTTAGGAACCTTTAACTCGAATTTTCCTTTTTCTTCTTCCTATAAAAATGTTTATAAAAACTATTTGATAAGTCTCGATGTGCATCTTTATGATTTACGTGCATTTATGTGAATTAGTTGGCTTTAAAAAATTGAGTTACTCCATGCTTTCATTTAATAGAAGAAAAACATATTTCATAAGGAAAAATCAAATATTTCATTTTCTTTTATTTAGGACAATAAAGTTCCTAACATGAAAATTCCTAGTTCGTAAAATAATGTACACACATATGTATGTATATCAAAAAGACAAAAATGACCAAACTCTCAAAAGTCCACAAAAAAATGTACTTACTCTTACTCGAATGTCTACTGTTATTTTTTTTTTCCATCCAAATGAACTTCGTGGCAAATCATGTGACAAAGGGCTCTTAGATGTAAGCTGACATGTCTTTTTTATTTTTAAAAAAAGTAAAATAATAATTTTATACTCAAAATAAATTGACTTTTTTCAAAGAGAAAAGGAAAAAAAGAAAATAAAAACTAGAAGTGGAGAGAGTAGAAAGGGGTGCATAGGGTGGTCTGTCAAGTTAGGCATGACCGCAACCACCATCGCCTCAAAAATCTCGGTGCTCTTTTTGACTCTACTGGTTGACGCCTCAGTTAGTTTCCCAAGGGAACATAGTCTGTAAAGGTTACTGTGCAAATAATCAAATATTTAAGCTTTTTATATAATTGATAATTATCTTACAAAATCTCACTTAGTTGTTGCGATCTCTTTGAATCTTTCCGAATGTACTTAGTTTGATTATGTTCGCCATTAATCAATTTGTAGTTAATTAATTAGAAGCCTAGTAAAATATTGAAAGAAATATTTAAGTTATACACAATTAAAGGAATTAGGGTTGAAAAATTAATTACACTAGTTAATTAACTAATGCCATTTCAATAATTAATATTTCTTAAACATCATGGTTTGATTTTTTCTTTTTCATGCACTTTCAAAAGAAAAACACTCAAAAGCCAATTTTAAGCCTTTTGCTAATTATTTAAAGAAAATTAAAATTCTTTTGATTTCTTAATAAAATATCATTTTTAATATTAAAATAAAATATTATAATATACAAAAAAAACCCGTGTACCGACCCGAGTCGCCAACCAGCGGCCCAGTTGAGCCCGAAAAGCGGGCCCAGTCTGGCATAGAGAGAAAGGCCCAACCTTTTGAAAACAAAATGACCTAAGCCTAGCCCATTAAAGTAGAATAAGCCTAATATGCCTAATTCATCCCAGCCCAAATAACAAACCCTAAAGACCTAACCCGGATCCACTCCGACCCGCATCCGACACGGTACCCAGGCGGACCCGACTTGCTCTCCTCCCCCAGCCTCTCCTCTCGCGGCGCTCTATCGACCTCGCCCCGACGGGGGCGGCCGCGGCGAGTGCCACCGCTCGCATTGGGCTGGCCACGCACCCAGTCCGGCAACGTCTCGTCCAGCCCAGGCCGAGGGCCAGTTCTCGGCCGATCACCGTGGCCAGTCGAGAACCAGCTCGGCTTCCCCTACTTTAGCCGAGATTTGGTTCGGCCAGGCATGGCCAGCGGAAGCCGCTCGACCGGAGCCCTCCCCAACACCGTCTCCCCGTCTCGACCCTCCGCGTGATACCCAAACGGCGAGTAGACGATCGATCGGAGCTCGGGAATGGACTTTCTCAACACGAACTTTTAGATCTAGCTTAGGCATCTCATCGAGCGGATGGCGCGCAACGCGCTAGGGGGTTCAAGATAGCTGGTTATATCTGTTCCTCTTCATCATTCTGTTTCCCTCTAATATTACACACTAGTTCTCGACTAATTAATTTCTTAATACCAAGTTGTGTGTTAATAAAGTTGTGATTTTATGTTGTCTTGTTTTGTTTGTGTTTGTCTAATGGTCATTTGCAATTATTGATCTGAGCTAGTTGGACAGAACCGCAGTGATGATTTCTGTCCTCATCATTTCCCCCTTGCATTAAACAATTATCAACTAATCAATTTCTCAATTGCAAGTTTTTTTATTGATAAACGATGAATTTGCATATTTGTGTTGTGGGCGTATGTGTGACACAGAGAGTTAGGACGATGCAAACTTTGTTCAAGTCAAAAAGTGAAGTCAGTAGTGCTCCACATAAAAATGACTTTGCATCATCCCGTTATGATTAAGTTGAATAGAAAAAAGTTACATTGAAGAATTAACTATCTACGCAAAGAAATATTTTATGGACCAAAATTAAAAACTTAATAATTTTACAAAATTTAATCCATCAGAAATTATGAAAAGCTTGATTAATTGATGAGTAATTGATTTTCAAACATGGAAGGATATAGATTCAATTTTAAATAAACATAGAAGTTGAAGAGGAGATGAGAGAGAAAAAAAGTAGGGTGAATTGGTGATTCAGCTTGTTTCCAAACAGAAAAGGTTATTTTGACCAAATAAAATATTTGTCCCAAGCCAAAGAGGGGATAAAAATAGCCCCACCCTAGTTATTTTATTTAAAATAAAGAAAGCATCAAAAATTTTACTTGGAGCAATGTTATACTTAAAATTTAGAATTTCTCACATTTGGATGTGGCCATTTAAAGAAAGTATCTTTTAATTTATGGTTGATATGGCATCTACTAAGCCCTAACAAGCACTGGCTATTAGAACATAGAAGGTTATTTTGATCAAATAAATAATTTTCCCAAGCCAAAGAGGGGATAGAAATAGCCCCATCCTATTTACTTTATTTAAAATAAAGTAAGCATCAAAATTTTTACTTGGAGCAATGTTATACTTTAATTTAGAATTTCTCACATTTGGATTGGCCATTTTAAAGAAATTATCTTTTAATTTGTGATTGACATGGCATCTGTTAAGCTCTAAGAAGCACATGCTATCAAAATAAGTGGTGGATGGTAGAAACATCAAAACAATTACTAGCTCTCTAAGAAGTACCTGGCATCTTTTGATTTGTAACCTGTACTTACTGCTTTCTTGTGAAATCATGAAAATGAAAAGAAACGTTTCAAGCTTTGAAATATTGAGAAAAAGTTCCAAATGATTCTGACTGTCAATATTCAAAAGAATCGACAACTGTTGAACTAGTATGAAAGAAAACATGGATGACAGGAACAAAAAATGAAAAAAAAAAAAAAATAGGCTTCTTGTGCACATGGTAGAACGGTAACGTGATGCTTTGTCCACGTGAGATCATCTGCAAGTTCTCCACGTAAACTAGTAACGTGTTACTTAGGTGCACTGACCGCAACGAGCCATCATTGAGCGACCAAATTTTTCCCTACGTTTTAAGTTGCTCTTGCTGACATTCCTCAGTCTCTGTTTATTTACATCGCTCCTGCTTCCGTACACTCCGGGCGCGCTCTCTCTCTCTCTCTCTCTCTCTCTCTATCTTGCTCTCTCTCTCTGGTTTTGTTTCACAATTCTAACTGATTAGTTCTATACTCACTTCAGTTTTCTCCGCACCCATTTGTTTAAGCGAACAATAAAAGGAGGCAACAAGAAGAGGAAAAAAAGAGGGGGAAAAAGGAAATTTGAAAAATAAAGAAGAGATTATGGCCGAGGCAATTGCTTACCCCCGTTGCGTCGAATCTTTTGTCTAAACTCGGCGAGTGCCTATTTGCTCCCATTGGACAGCAATTTGGGTACGTTCTGTGCTACAAGAGCTACGTCGAAGAACTCAAAAATGGAGTCAAAGAACTAGAGACTGCAAGGCAAAGGGTGCAAAGCTCCGTCGATGAAGCCGCGTATGACGGAAAACTTATACACGTGGATGTTGAGAATTGGTTGAAGAGCGTGAAGGAGGAGATTGAGAAGACAAATAACCTTTTAAAACTTAATGGAAGTGCAAAAGATGCTTGTTTCCATGGGTGGCTTCCCAATCCCATGGTGCGCCATCCAATTGGCAAGAAGGTGAAGAAGATGGCTCAAATCATTCAAGGACTCCATAAGGAAAGCAAAAATAATATCTTTCAGAAGGTCTATCATGAGAATACTCCCATAGGAATCGTCACTGCTGCCACTTCTGCTGCAAGATCTGCTCAAAGGAAGGAAGATGTCCTGGTGTCGAGGGCTTCAGTCATAGAGGATGTAATTAAGGCTATAATTGATGACAAGGTCTGTGTGATTGGGGTGCATGGACCTGGTGGGGTTGGCAAGTCCAAGCTTATGGAGGAAGTGGAAAGGCGAGTTAAGGAAGAGCAACTATCACGAAATCCAGATTTAAAAAGAATCCAGGCAGAAATTGCTTATGCATTGGGTCTAAATCTAGTGAATCAGGAAACTGCTTATGGGAGAGCTGATCTTTTGTGCAAGAGGTTAGAGCAAGATTCTGAGAAAAAGATTCTTATAATTTTAGATAATTTGTGGACGAAGTTAGAGTTGAAGGAAGTTGGAATCCCTTGCGGATACAATAATAAAGTGAGAGGTTGCAAGTTATTGCTAACGTCTAGATATCGACATGTTTTGTATGCTGAGATGGGCTCTGATCGAGAATTCCAACTCAGTGAGTTAAAGCATGAAGAAGCACGTACACTTTTTGAAAGGATAGTGGGGGACAGAGTTAACGAACCTGAATTTAAGATCCTCGTGGATAGAGTGGTCGAGAATTGTGGAGGCTTGCCTCTTTTGATTCTCTCAGTAGCTAATAGGTTGAAGCGTGGAGATTTGCCTGAATGGAGGGTTGCTTCGACCAATAAAGAAGGGTCCGATGTAAAATCAATAGTGGAACTTAATTACAATGACCTAAAAGATGAGAAGATCAAAGCAGTGTTCTTGGTTCATGCTCTATTCTCTCCAGGACTTGGCATAACGGATGTCCTTATCTATTGCATGGGTTTGGGTTTATATAAAAAATTCAGCAAGACCATCGAGGATGCTAGAGATAGGTTGATTACAGATCGACGTCGCCTGCTTGACTCTTCTTTGTTGCTAGGCTGTCATGGCGAGGACCATTTGAGCATGCATGACCTATTTATTGATGTGGCCATCTCTATGCATGACAAATTTATTGACACGGAATGGAATGCCTTGGTCGAGAGAAATGATTTTGGGTTTAAAGAATGGTCAAAGTATGATCTCAGAAAATGCACCGCAATGTCCATTTTTTATGTTGGCATTGATGAAATTCCTGAAAAATTAGATTGCCCAAACATGAGGATTCTTCTATTAGTTGAACACAATCCATCTCTCAAAGTGCCCGAGTCATTTTTCGAATCTATGGAGAAGCTCCAAGTCTTGGACTTGACTGGCTTATCTTTTACCTCCCTACCTTTGTCGATGAAGTTCCTTGAAAAGCTCACGTCACTATGTCTTTACGAATGCCATCTGGAGGATGTGACTACTCTTGGAAAGCTGAAAGCATTGCAGTTCCTAAGTTTCACGGGCTCTGAAATTGCTCGGCTGCCCAAAGAAATGGGTGAACTAATAGAATTGAGACTTTTGCACTTGAGATCTTGCACCATGCTCAAAGTTATTGAACCTGGCGTGCTTGAAAGCTTGGCTAATTTAGAAGAATTGGATATGAGAGATAGTTTTGATTGGTGGGAGGCCGAGGATGAAACCCCACGAAGCAACGCTAGCCTGGGTGAGTTCAAAAACATGAAAAAGATTAACACTTTATACATTAGCATTCCTCGTCCAGCCAGTCTCTCAAGAGACCTGCCATTCGGGAAACTGAACAAGCATCAAATCCAAATTGGAGGCATTGAGGAATGGTGGGATGAAAGCAAAGAATCCAGAACTTTAAATCTTAAGCTGGATTCCGACAATTTTCTCCATGAAGTGTGGATGCAAGAATGTTTGGGGAGAACACAAAATCTCCGCTTGGATAGATTGCAAGATGGCAGAGATAGCATTCATGACTTGTGCACCAAAGGTTTTCAGGAATTGAAGCATCTTCATGTAGAAAATAGCCCCTCATTTCAATACGTTATTCACTCCACAGAGGGTATGAAGTGCACTGCATTTACAAGATTGGAATCATTGTTTCTCACGAATCTAAACAACTTGGAGAAGATTTTTAATGGCCGTCTTGCCCTAGAATCCTTTCGCAAATTAAAGATCGTGAAATTGGATAACTGTGGTGAAATCAAACATTTGTTTCCTTCGTCCATGATGAGAATATTCTTGCAGCTAGAGGACATTAAAATAAGTAGATGCTACTTGATAAAGCAAATTATTATAGATGCTAAGGCAGATGAAGACGAAGATGAAATAGATGTTGATCCCCAAGAGAAGTCATGCAATTTGCGTAGGCTGACATTACAAAACTTGCCAGAGTTGACGAGCTTCTATAAAATCATGGACCATTCGGTTGTACTCTTCGAAAGACAACAGGTAATTTTCATGTTTTCTAAAATGGTCATGTTTTCGTCCATCGAGATCATCCTAATTGGAGGAAACTTTCTCCGGCTAGTCGTAAGATCCAGGAGTTATAAATAAACATTGCCTTCAATTGATATAGTTCCCACACATTGTGCGGACTTCCAAAAAAAAAATTGACTTGTTGAAATATTTACCTTGGAGATACAATATAAGGCGTTTCGTGTAATTTGACAAAGTAATATGCATTTATTAGCTATACGAAAAAAAAACTTTTAGCAACATTCGGATCGTTTAGTATCTTGTGTTAAAAATTGTTGATTTTGTTCAAATGTGAATACTTAAAAATTTGATTCATAAGCACATTGAATTATTGACTTTAGAGTTATCTCAATTTGCTTTTGATATGTGGGTGAGTACTAATGTGATACGTTTTGCATTTTATAGGAAATGAAATTGCATGCATAAGTATTACAGAGGAGTCTAATAGCACATATAAATATTTTTTTAATTAAGACAAAATAATGATTTAATTTTTCAAAATGTAATTGCTATGTGAGATGTAAATGCATAAAAACAACTATATTAGCTAATTACATCTATATTAGCTAATTACATCTATATGTGTTATGTTATCAACATAATTAAAGAAGCACTATATGATGTATTGATTTATCAATTAATCTAAAAGTTTATTATTGCTTCATGGTAAAGTATATACACATACAGTTATGGATATGATCGTAACTTCAAGAAAGTATTTACGACTTATATAATTTGTATGAACTTCATTTAGTAATTATGGAAAATTGTAGGATACTATTATATCCACTTGATTAAAGCGAAAAAAAAAACAGCGAATGTAACTTAGTGACTGTGTGAAATAACATCCAGATCAACTGATTACAGAAATTTATTTTGCAATTTTCTTCTTAAGTACATTAATGCTAGGGTAATTGAGACGATTAAGTTGCTGTTTTTTTCTTTCCAATAATTGTGAAAAGTTGGGTTAGGTGGATAGAACTCAGTGGAAATGTGGTTCTACACGGAGTCCCATCATATAAAATTTTCTGTGCTCTTATATGTGAGTTGATGGAACTGTTATGTGACAATGGAATGAGAATTCAATTATAATGTTCCATAGGCAGATATGCGTTTGTTACCCTCGGTAAAATGAGTTGTTAGTGGAATAATTAAATTTTTTTGTTCTGATTTATGTGAGCTATGGACGTTTTGTAGTGATCAAATCTACCACAGATCTTCATTCTAACAACTTTTCTAATATTCTTGGTAGAATTTATGTATGTACGGCACAAGTTTAAATTTCCTTTTTTTTCTGTAATAATTGTTGCGTTGAAAGTATTAACTAGAAACATATCTAGCATTAATTTGTGCACTATTGTTTGGATTTAACAAATTTTATAACTATGCTGTTAGTATAAAATAAAAAAAATTGGAACCCCATTTCTACCTATTTTTTAAAATTATGTTTATCAGGTGACCCAAACCACAAAAGCATGATGCTGGACGGAAATCATTATCAAATGAAGCAATTCTCTTTCTTGGCTACATGACTAAAACTTTCTACTTTCTACATGAACTAACTTTTTTATGACGAGGAAGCGTATCTTGGGTCCTCATATTTTTAAACTAGATCCTTTGCTGAAATTGACTTTGATGACCATACGGCGTTGTTATGACCAATTCATGGATGTTATGGCCACCAATGGATCTTGTGGAGATGAACCGTTTTTCTAACATTTGGTCGATGTGGCATCTATTCCGCTTTACATCAATACCAGAAAATAATGGATCTTATAGTGTTATGCATGGGGACATTAAAATCTTAAGACTACTTTAGTATTTCTCTTATAAATTTATAATTACTTTTTACTTTTACTCTCTCGATAAGAGATACTTTTTCTTTTTTTGGAACAGTTTGGAAAAAATGCCAGACTTATTTAACACCTACAAATCAACTAAAAGTATACTTTTATTTTTTAGTTTATCAGTTTAGTTCATAACTATTTAGGAGAGAATTATTAAGATTTTTTTTTTGGCACTGTCATTTGAGATATAATATCAAACCACATCGAAAAATCAATTGAGCCTATGCCATGAATTTCTAAAATTTAGGCAGATTGCACGAGGGTAAATTCAGTAGCCTCAATAATTGATCCTCGTTAATATATGTATGATAAAGTCCAAATACATAATAGATAAATGATAAGTAAGTGTCAAGTAGATAATTTTATAGAAGGATAAGGGAAAATTCAAAATCACTGCTTTGCTTTATCTTCCATTATTTTTAGATCTACTATGTGAGATTATTTCTTCTATTATTATTTCACATGCAACTCGTATTCATACTTTCTAGTTAATAGCATTGTTATGAGATCATGTAGTGTTATTCACCCCTTGCAGCTAATAAGGCTGCAGAACCTGGAAGCTATAACGGTTGAAAGATGTCAATTAATACGGGAAGTATTTGACCTTGAAGAACTGACGACTAGTGGGGATGTCAAGTATCTACGGCAATTAACTACATTAAGCTTGGGTGGCTTACCAAGGTTGGAACGCATATGGAACAAGAATCCAAGAAAAGCATTGTGTTTCCAAAATTTAAAGACACTGAAGGTGCAAAATTGTGAGAGCCTGAGGTTTCTTTTTTCTTCTTCCATGGCTAAAGCACTTGTGCAGATAAAAGAAATAGAAATAGCGAGTTGTGCACTGATGGAAGAAATTATGTATGTGCAAGAAGAAGAATTAGAGGAAGCTATGACCACTGACACTGTTGAGTTTCCTTTGTTAACCTCCTTATCTCTTGAGGAATTGCCAAACCTCAAGACATTCTCTTATGGAAAGTATTATATCCACTGTCCATCCTTAACAAAATTGACAATATCCGGATGCCCCAAAATGATGACATTTTCTTCATTCAAAGGAAGACAACAGTCAATGATAGCTGATACAGGTTTACAACAAGCATCTGGTTGTATCAACTCTAGCTTGTCCTTGCTTGGCTTCTTCAATGAAAAGGTAAGCATCTATAGTATTTTTATGTTGATGATTCTTTTAGTTCTAGTCAGTGAAGCAATTTAGTAGATACAAGATCATTATTTTGTGCCAAAAGATTGGCACCTTGCAGTGGAGAAACTAACTCGCTGCTGGTCATTCCCAAAGTTGCCCCTAAATTTTGTCATAATGAAATTCTATGACAAAAATTTCCGCCATTTTACATATACAATGTTTCCATATAGGTTCTTTTTCCAAACTTGGAGGAATTGAAGCTTTCTTCCATGTGCCAATTAAAGAGGATGTGGCACAATCAGCTCCAAGGACAATCCTTCTGCAAACTTGCATCCCTCACTATTGAACGTTGTGAAAATTTGTCACATGTTTTTCTGTCAAATTCAATGGATATGTTGCAGAGCCTGAATAAAATTAAGGCAGTCAGGTGTCCATCCTTGCAAGCGTTATTTGAACCAATAAGTCTCAGCGCTGGGAAAAGGCAAAAGCCATTGGTCCTGCCTGCATTAAGAGAATTGACGTTGTTAAATCTATCAAGGTTGAGAGACATTTTGAAGAGTGACTGCAAGGTCACCTTGGCATTTCCTAGTCTGATGAAAGTGAAAGTGAGGGATTGTCATAGTTTGCCATATCTCTTCTCAAGTGCCACGGCCGAAACTCTCAATAAACTTGCAGTCCTTGATATTTCCTGTTGCAATAACCTACGGGGCATAATTGCAATGGAAGAAGGAAAAGGGAAAACCTTAGAGACTTTGAAGTTCCATCAATTAAGCACACTCAAGCTTGATGATCTTGGGAATTTGATTAGTTTCCATTCAGCAAGTTGTGCTAGTGATGGGTTACATCCTCTATTTGATGAGAAGGTATCATATCCCAATTTATATTTTATGTCATTTTACTTTGTTTTTAGTGCTTTGTCCTTAAGCAATTTTGCCTACTTTTTGTCTATCTTTGTACATTGGTAGGTAGCATAATAAAATTATATACCAAAAATTTCAGCCATACTACATAGACGATGTTTTTATGCAGGTTCTTTTTCCAAGCTTGGAGGAATTGAAGCTTTCTTCCATGTGCCAGTTAAAGAAAATATGGCACAATCAAATCCACGGACAGTCCTTCTACAGACTTGCATCTCTCACCGTTAAACTTTGTGAAAATTTGTCACATGTTTTTCTTTCAAATATAGCGGATAGGTTGCCGAGCCTGAATAAAATTGAGGTGGTCGGGTGTCCCTCCTTGGAAGCATTATTTGAATTGGTAAGTCTCAACTCTGAGAAAAGGCAAAAGCCATTGGTCCTCCCTG
This sequence comes from Eucalyptus grandis x Eucalyptus urophylla, assembly GCA_028830015.1. NCBI lineage: Eukaryota > Viridiplantae > Streptophyta > Magnoliopsida > Myrtales > Myrtaceae > Eucalyptus > Eucalyptus grandis x Eucalyptus urophylla. The sequence continues at coordinate 30,193,700 of CM054188.1, read as the reverse complement.
CATTAAGAGAAATGACGTTGTTGAATCTATCAAGGCTGAGGGACATTTTGAAGAGTGACTGCAAAGTAACCTTCGCATTTCCTAGTTTGATGGAAGTGAATGTGAGGCGTTGTCATAGTTTGTCATATCTCTTCTCAAGTGCCACGGCAAAAACTCTTCATGAACTTGCAGTGCTTGATGTTTCCTGTTGCAATAATCTACGAGGTATAATTGTGGTGGAAGAAGGAAGAGGGAAAACCGTAGAGACATTCAAGTTCCCTCATTTAACCAAACTCAAGCTTGATGACCTTAAGAGTTTGATTTGCTTTAGTTTAGAGAGTTGTGTTGGTGATGGGCTACGTCCTCTATTTGATGAGAAGGTATCCCGATTTATCCGATCTGTTATTTTTCTTTGTTTTTAGTGCTTTGACCCTAAGCTGTTTTGCATATTTTTTATATATTTGTAGTTTGCATTTCCAAAGTTAGAAGAGCTACACGTTGAGGGAGTTCAACATAAAGAAATATGGAATGATAAGATCCATGTGGAATCCTTTTGTCCTCTAAAGGTCCTCAAGGTGAAGCGGTGTCACAACCTAATGAATGTGATTCCGTCATTTATGTGGAAGAGATTGCTTCATTATATGGAGTCCTTGACAGTTGAGAAGTGCCAATGTCTAAGAAACCTTTTTACACTGTCTATGGCGAAAAGTCTAGGACAACTCCAATATCTAGGTCTTAGTGGTTGTGGAGAGATAGAGTACATTGTCGCCAAGGAAGAGGAGAAACCTGAAGAAGCAACCGACAAAATTATAATTCCTCAACTTGTCACTTTGTATCTTCACAACATGCCAAAACTCAAAAGTTTCTACCAAGGGAAGCATATTTCAGAGTGGCCCTTCTTAAAAGAGTTTATTATTGAAGATTGTAAAGCTGTGAAGGTGATTCTTGGAGATGTCAGTTGTAGAAAATTAGAAGGTAGCATTCCAACACATCAACCACTTTTACTTGTTGAAAAGGTATGCACTCATTCTTCTTTCATGGCATATCTAGTTTGTCGTCTTGATGGTTTGAGCTATGACAATGTAAGGGTCTATAGGGTTGCTTATAATAACTTATCATTTTCTTTTACAAACCTTTGACCTCAAATGAGAAACATCTTAAAGCTACTTCTTTAATATAAACATATGAAAATATATGTCAAAACTTTTTCATAAGTTTCAAAAACTTCATTTTTTTTTTCTTTCCTTTTCAAGTCTTAGACTTAATTATAGCTAAAGTACAAATATTAATGAGAGGCTAAGCTTCAATTAACAACTTTTAATTAATCTAGAGTCTAGACAATGCTAAAGATGTTAGCTCAAATTTCAATATTGTTCATCGTAAGATCAAAGGTTAATGATACTACAAGTCCTAAAACTTTTGCTGGTTTGACACTTAAGTTGTAAAATTTGCACAACTGATGCATTTAAAGACCTGTTAAGTCCGTCCCTTTTTTTGTAGAGAAATTCTACATTTGTATCATATTTTCGGTCCTGCATGGGCTTTAACGCGGTGATGGAGCTTCCTCAAGCACAATGGCAGCTGTTTCACTATTGCCACATGGAAAAATTGAAAAAAAAATTAAGAGCATACTAAAAATTAGAAAAAAAAATAGCACTAAAATGAAACTGGAAATGAAAAAAAGTCCCACGAGGGATCGCCAGTCAGAGGGGGAAGGATTGCATAGGTGACGCCACTACTGCTTCCCTTCTTGCCCACAAGGGCCAACAACCCTCACCATGAGCAAGCAATGGCCTGTTACCGCCTTTGCCAATTTGGGCGAGGGCAAGTATGCTCCCTCACGTGGTGGCGAAGAGCCAAGTTTGGCAACAGTTGGTGGCCTGGCAAGGGTGGCGAGCACCCTAGTTGTGACTTGGGGAATGGCTGCATTCGTCACCAGTGCAAAAGCCTAGAGACCCCACCCCCGCGGTCTCCTCTTTCTCTCTCCCACCTTGTTTTCTTATATGTACTTTCTAAATTTGTTGTCACCTTTTTTAACGTGGCATCACCACATTAGTACCACATTTTTACAATTAAAAAAAGGAAAATTCAATAAAAAAAAATGCCATACATATTTTGGGCAATGGAAAGACTCAAACGCTGAATTGAAACGAGTTTTACTAATAAAGGGGAAAAAAAGTTTAGCTCTTGAACATGCCAAATCGGAATAAGTTTTAGGATCATTTTGTCACTATTCCTAAAGTCAATTGTAAATATTGTGATGGGAAAATCGTTCCACGGGTCCTAAAACGTATTTATAAAATGCAATCGAATCATAAATTTGTTAGTTGGTGCAACGAACTCTTAAACCTTTATCAAAAAGTGCAATCGAGTCCCAAACCTTTTGGTTGTTATAATTAAGTCATAAATTGATACAAACGAATGCAATTTGAGGTCGCCGCATAGGCAATCTAAGTTATTGTGTACTAAAAGAACTTGATCACGCTTTTTCAAAAATATTAAAAACTTAAGTAAACCAATGGCAAGGTCTAGGACTTGACTACATCTCTTAAATAAGACAAATAAACAACAAGATGGTTAAAGAATCATGTCATATATCATTCTCCACAAAAGGGAGATTTGGATGTGCACCTTGGAAGTATAAGGCTATGCTAAGTATTTTAGTACAAATTTTAGCGTCATGAATTTGCAATTCTGTGAATGATCAATAGGGGAAATTATGTTCCAGATTTTACTAAATTTCCAAAGGTGTTTCTATAAATTCATCTAGATCAGTTAGTAAAATTTTACTCCACTCACTTCACTATTCCCACAAGCATAGTCCTTATTTAACACTTGAAGACATTGAGAGCACTTATCCATGCTATTTTGCTCAATAGCAAACTAATTTTGGATTGTTTTCTTGTCTTTTTTTACAGTTTTTCATTGAATCTATTCAATTCTTGCTAAAATTGTTGAAATATTCTCTCAGACCACTAAAATTTGTTCAAACTCTTGAAGATTATTAAGGATTTATGATAACCACAATCACAACAATAGTTGGATTACTCTTGATAGTCAACATTGTTAGAGTAGCATGATAATCATAATAATAATAATTGTCATACCAATCGACATGATAATCTTGATAAGCCCTACTTTTTTCAAATTTAAATTATTAGAGTTCATAAATATTGAAACATTATTCAAAGAGAAAATTTACCAAACATAGAGTGGCTACAAATTAGAAAGCCTAGTGGCTGAAGTTTCAACAAGCATGAATGCCATATATCTTCATTAGCATAAGTACTATAGCGTTGGCCCTTGGTGTAGAGTAGTTGCACAACGATTATACGTAGTTAAAGCGAAGTTTTGATACCAATTAATGTTGAAGAGATCTAGCTTAATAACCAATTGATGAAGAGCAAATTGAGATCGAATACCAACTAATGTTGAACGAAAGTATGTAGAAAGTTAGGTTTAGATCGTTGGAAGTGGCGGAAAATCAGATGATAAGAAAAGATGGAGAAACCAAGGAGATATGAAAGAGATAGAAAGGCCAATTCCCGGGGGGGGGGGGGGGGGGGGGTAAGATACGTTAAATAGGCGAACTTAGTTATTAAATCAACTCATCATTAATACTAAAGAAAAATATTTAATTGGTTTATATTTATAGGCAACTTAAATAAGAGATGAACTACTAACTTGAATAAATTAAGATTAATACCTAAGTCTTGATAATTTCAAATAACAAAATTATAAAGAAACAAATCAGCTAGTGCTCAAAGAGTTCCGTACAACATAAATTAAACAGTACATACTTGCATTTACCATCTTTTGATTTAGTTGTTCGATCCTTTTCTTCAGTATTTGTTGTGTTTTCTCTAAGTCTATACTTTGTCCGAGAACTTTTGAAGTGCAAGATCCATGAAGCATTGGTTTGTGCAAATTGGTTTCTGTTTTGTCGTTTACAATTCAAAGAAATGGGACAATATATTGGCTATTGTGTTTTTCAAAGTTATAATGAGCCAAATCTAAGATGGGCTAAATTTGAGGTTCATGGGAGACAACTTATGCACGGAATGAATATGGTTGTCTAACTAAGAAGGTTATGGTTATGCTACTGCTTAAGCATAATGCTTAATATATATTAGAAAAAATTTATACTTTAAAATTATACGACAAGTGAATGAATTTTAGGGGGTGGCATCCGCTAAAAATAAATAATGTACGTCTAGTCTTCTTTTCTTTCTATTTTTTTGATAATATCCATCCCGTGGTTTTCTCTTTTCTTGAAATCAAAGTATTATCTCTCTCTTCTTCTTTTTTTAAGGAATATAGAATTGGCTCTAATTAATTAAATTAAAAATAACAGGTTGAGTTTCCTGCTTTGGAGTCGATGAAGATCTTGCACATGGAGAACATGGAGAAGATATGGCTTGATGATCTTGATTCAAATGCCTTTGGCAAACTCAAAACACTAGTAGTGGAGCATTGTGAGAAACTTTTATCCATATTTTCATCTTATAGTATGCTCACAAGATTTCAAAACCTAGAGAAGATAACCGTGACCGATTGTGGATCCTTAGAAGTAGCATTTCAAGTCCAAGAGTTTGAATTTAGTGAAGCTTGTTCTACAAATTCTTTTCAATTGGGAGAAATAATTTTGACGTGGCTCCCAAAAATGAAACATGTGTGGAATGGACTTCCTCAAGGAGGTCTTACCTTTGGACACTTACAATGCATGAAGGTTGTCAAGTGTGAGAATCTCAAAAGTTTATTTCCAACCTCGGTGGCAAAAAATATGACACAATTCAAAGAACTTTTAGTGAGGGATTGTGGGGTGGAGGAAATTATCGCAGAGAAAGACGGAGTAGGGATGAGTGCAAGTGATCTCTTCTTTCCGCAATTAACCGACCTAAGATTACTTGAGTTGCCAAAACTAAGGAGCTTCTACCGAAATAGTCATACTTCAGCATGGCCACTCTTAAAGCAATTGCGAGTAAGCCACTACGGCAAGATGAGGTCATTCTTATTTGCTTGTGAATTTCAAGGCTGCCAAGGTACAACTACCAACGAGAACCAATCTGCACTCTTTTCTTTTGAAAAGGTACTACACTTATCAAAGATTCTAACTCTTAGCTATTGTCTTCATTGGTTTATGTGCAGAGCTCTTGGTGCATTGTTATTTTCTCTAGGAAATTGAAATTGTCAAACATTTCATGCTTGTTGATGCTCGCCTAACCACACCTGTGAATTGCTTATAAATTTAAACATCATTTGTAGTTAATTATATCCAGCTCGTATTTGTTGATATATAAATCTATTGATCCCAACTTTTGCTTCGAAGAACAACACTTTTTATTAAATTAACTTGCATAGATAGCCCATGCTTCTAATGAGCCGCTCGTATCTTATGATTGAGATTTACCTATTTAATTTAATTTGACCAACCTTGTCCACCAAAAAAAATGGTATTATGTTCACTTGGAAAATTGCTAGCTTAGCTACAAAACAGATTTCCATCCTCAAACATCTTGACCATGGTTGGTAATTGTCAAGCACCGTGGATAATTTTCTTATCTGGTCACATGTTAGTAACTCATCAATAGGCTTAAAAAAAGGACAAACTTTTATTCTGGCTTACCGAAAAATTTGAAATTACTAACTTTATTTGAAGTTACCAAATTAAATTTGATTGGTGTACCAACATTAGTCACATTTAGACTTCATTTGTTTCACGAAAAATGGAATTTATGCAAAATATTTTTTGAAATATGATCGCTTGTATTGTTTATAAAAATAAATGAAAGAAAAATATTTTTATAATCTACGAAAATATTTAGATATAAATTAACATCGACAATGAAAAGAATTTTCATTACTTAATTATTATCAAGCGATATAGCGATTATTTTTAGGAAAATGTTTTTCAAAACATTCATTTTCTATAAAATACAAACTAATTGTAGTTACTTGTCACCTTATTATTATCTTGTTAAGTTGGAAAGTACCAACATTTTCAAAATTACAAACTACTTTAATAATCAACCAATATTTACTCTTGTGACAAGCCAACGCCTCTCAGATTACAAACTTTATTTTGAAATTACAAACAAAAATCTAATTGATGTACCAACCATCATCAAATTAAGATACCCATGGATTGTATTCATTGACCAACATTTTATTAGATCTTGAAAGGTACTAATATATATTTATATTTTCAAGATCACCAACTATATTAAAAACCTACTAATGTTTATTCCTATGGTTGACCAACGCTTTTCAAGTTACAAACATTCAATCAAAATTATCGAACTTAATATGAGTGGTATATCAGTGATATATCGACACAAAATTAGGTTCCTTTTTAACCGCACAGAATGCTAAAAAGATCCATTTATTTGGAGCTATGTACTTTTTATTTGTTTCATTGATCATCTGATGTTTTACTTTGCTTTTGTAAGAATGAACAACTTGCCTTCATTATTTACTCTTTTTTCCATTGAAATTTTGAACTATCATCTCTATCTTGTTTTATTGCTTTTTCACCAAGTCATTTTAATTTTTCTTTTCTTCTCTTTTTTTTTTTTTTTTTGCTAATCATTTGTTGAGTTTGAATGCATTCTTCTCAGAGTTAAATGAAAATGAAGCCATATGATACTTATGATCTATAGTAAAATAGATATGAGAATTGCAGCTTCGAAAATAATGTGTGTTATTAATACAACATCTTACTATTGAGACACATACACTAACTATAAAAATAACCTGATTTGTTAAAACAAGCAAATATAATTTTTTCATTTGAATTTAATTAGTTACAATTGAAATAGCCAAAGCATCATTGATTAATAACTTTCTTTATCCAAATTCACAAAATATATTGTGATTGAATTGGGCACACCACATCAATCAAAAAAAAAAAAAAAATTGGGCACACCACTAACAACAATCATCCCTGGTATAATGGCCATCGATGCTTGCTCGTCTACTTCCAAAAAGTTGTGTTTCTCCTTATTTCCCTAAACTTAAGGACATTTTAGTCATTGGACTTTCGGTGGCTTAATTAAACGGCGTCCCTCCTGCAGGTCATTTCTCACTTGGAGGGATTGACATTGACGATGGAGGATGTTATGATGATGATGCCGCAGCATTACGTCTTCCACAATCTCAAAGAGCTGGCTTTGGCATGCTACCATGATGAAAATGTTGCTTTTCCTTCCAACCTCCTTCTCCATAGATTCCCCAATCTAGAAGAGCTTATTGTGCTATGTAGTTCCTTCGAGGAGATATTTCCAGAAGATTCGTCTGGACATGGGGGAGCGACTCCATGTGGAGAACTAACTAACATGGAAAAAACTCTCCAGGCACTGCGAAATCTTAGGCGACTAAAGCTATATAAGCTGTGCAACCTGAAGCACGTTTGGAAAGATGGCTCCTTGATGGCTGAAATTCTCAAACAGATTGAAGTTATATGGGTTGAGGAGTGCCCGAGTTTATCAACCGTACTTCCATCCCTGACTTCATTCCAGAGATTGACGAGTTTAGAAGTATTGGATTGCGTTGGTTTAGTTCATTTGGGGACTTGCTCAGCAGTGACAAGTCTGATGCACCTTACTCGGCTAAACCTAATAAATTGTGGTGCGATGGAAGATGTGGTGACAGATGATAGAAATGGAGTGGAGGAGATCTCTTTCCCCAAGCTGCGATGGTTGACACTTGACAGTTTATCAAGCCTTGAGAGCTTCTCCACCACTAATTGCACCTTCAAATTCCCATCGCTGGGGAGTCTCATCGTCATGAAGTGCCCTAAGATGAATATATTCTGCAAGGGTGCCTTGAGGACACCGAACCTAGATAAAGTATGCCTCTCCTACGTGGGTGATGAATGGTGTTGGGAGGGCGACCTTAATACCACCATCCGAACCTTATCGGCTTGAAATGATGCACTCCGAATTTAGCAAGATAGGTAAATCTTTGTGCCTAATCATGTCTGCCTGAATTTGGTGTCATAAGAAAGAAATTTGCGTTCTTCGAATTCTATATTGGCTCATATAAAGTCAGTCTTTCTGAAAAAAAAAAAAAAAAAAAAAAGTTCGACTAGGTTTTAAAGGAATTGTCACACGATTCGACAATTAGGGTCTGTTGAGCACTTACTCACCCATACATTCTAGCTGTCCGATGAAATGCTTAGCATGACCTCAGTTAGTGCAACTTCGAAGATTGTGAGGTTTCGTTATATGGGAATGTATTCTTACCCACCTCTCTGGTTTATCTTGAGGATTGTCAGTAGTTAGACATGTCTTACAAACAATGTTTGTTTCTTTCAGGTGTCATGCTCGCTACGATCTAAGTGGCTGCTTTCATTTGCTAGAAAGTGTCTCCTATAGGAAGATGTTGAATGGAGCTTTTTGCAACGTGTTCACTGATAGTGTTCTAATTATGGTGTTGATGCTTCTTGAGATGGCATCTTTGTGCCAACATGTGGTATTCACGATGGGTAGGTGCTTCATTGAATATTTCGTTCTTTTTCTAGTTTGGAATGTCCTCTGTATGTCATTTCCCTGATCATGGTACTGGTGTAGCATAATGGTTGGAATGTGGGGGCTCTCTATCCTTTATCGAATTGTATGAGTGTTGGCTTTTGGGCAGCATTGTTTAACACCGAGTTGTTCTTTGGAGTTGGATTATTTGGATGACGACAATAGCGGCCATACACTGACCGAAAGGGGAAGAAGTCCAAGAATCCAAATAAGCATGTGTCCTTTAAGCAGTGGACCATAGCCTACATGGAGCCATTCACACTAAATGTTTTCATCTCCAAGCGCCTCATCTCGACTTCACTCACTCACAAGGTCACGTGCAAGCGGGTCGCTGTTGCAGGTACCAATTCTAAGGATATTAGAGTTGTGCTCAGTCTCAATCGGACATAGCAGAATGTTTGGCCATAGGCCGGGTTAGGCAGACCAGGCGAGGGAAGTTGATGTGTGCAAGCTTCCTATACTCCAAGAGAGAGGGACAAGTTTGAAGGTAGAACCAGGGCAGTAGTTCAATCTCCGATTGACAGTGGCATTGATATTACAATTTATCTTTACTGATTTTCCTTCCTTCAACACGATCTTGTTAATGTGCACTACTCCTGATAGGAAGATACTGACATTTTTGACATTGTTTTGAGAATGTGCAAGATGTAATATTGTTTCTTTTGCTGGTTATATGTAGATAATAGTGACTGTATGTTTGGCAGTAGGGGGATTCATACTTTGTTTTGGCTTTGTCGAAAAATTTACCTTGATCTTGGATGAGCATTGTGGTGGATATCATAGCTTCATATATATTTCTCCAATTTTACATGGTGTCGGCATTGACTATCTCTTGAAACGTTATGGATGTCCATGCGAGGATGGTTAGTTTGGTTCATCTTCTTTTAGCAGACAATTGTTACAAGGTTAGGTCCACAGTTGTTGATTATCTGATAACATGGATTGGCAAGTAATATCCTACACGAATTATCATACCTTGAGTTAGTTTAGTTGTCTACTGTTCAGCCGTTTTACTAGAGTTCATAAAATATAGATACACAGATATTACTTTCCCTGCCTTCGTGTTGTGATGATAAATAATCAATTGACTCGATATAGCATGATTTAGTTATTTTATTCTTGTAGATAATTTTGACACTGATTATAAGGTGTTGTTTCGTCATTCTTTTTGTGCTGTTTCTGAACTTATCTTATCTGCTGCTTTTTACATGTAAATTCTTGCCAATTTACTTTGGTGGGAGAAAAACGTTCTGTATAAGTTTGACCATGTCAATATGAGAGTCTCTCTAAATTGCAATGAGTTCAAGCTAGAACATCTTTAGACCATCAAAGAGAGAGAAAAAGGCCTTGGATCCAGTTTTCTATAGAATTTATTTAGAAACCACTCATCCCAGATTTCCGAGATTCACGAATTGCAATAGTATCCGCATTTTACTCTGATCTTTTCCCCTGGACGTTGGGCTTTATATCAGGTAAAAGAGAGATATGTCCAAAATCCTATATGCTCACCAGTAGCATCCAATATTTTCAAAAGAAAAAGAGAGAGAGAGAGCTAGTTATTGAAGGTGATATAATTGCTTCGTGAATCACCAATTTTAGATGCATCCCCTGCAAAAGCAGATGATCTAAGGATCACTCAGCTACTGAGCATACTGTAATTTCGTATGTTCTTCAGAGGGTTGGTATGAAGAAGAAAGTTTCACTTGCTACTTGCTATTATCAGATAATGTTCGAACTCTGCTTTTCTGCTTTTGTCGGAGTATAGTTGTGTTTATAGCTTTTGGTGCTTCATCCTCATAGCTCTTTCCATAAGCGCCAATATGGACTATGCAATTGTTTTTTAATTGAATTAGGAAGTAATATTCTCTCCTAGCTAGGGAAAACATCATTTGGGGTCTACAATCTTAGGAATTCTTAGTAATCAGATTCTCAATTGTTTCAAATGAGTTCATAAAATACATCAAATAGCTCACGAACTTAAAGCACCATATTCATTACCATGACATGTTTGCACTTAAAGTACGGCATGTCTTTGTACTACTCAAATGTCCACAATTTAACATAATATGTATACAATAAGAATATGCATTAAAACATTATTTATGAGTTTCTAGGACAAGCTAGCTGCATGCGATCGGAGGTATTTATTGCTGGATCACATTATAAAAATGTCATTTTCCATGCGCTTGGTTTCAGTGAAGTACAAGTGCAAGCCAGTAGATCTTGTCCGAAGCATCTTCTCCTTTCTATTCCCGCGGATGGTCACAAAGCAGAGTCGGAGTTTGGTCCTGTCGCTTCTTAATAAAAATTTACAAGTAGGCTCGAGAAACCTGGTTACTCGGACTATCCATGCTGAGGAATCTGTTGCTTTCACGACCGCTACTGAAATAATACTTCGCTCTTCCCAATTTAGAAAACAAAGATTTGTTTCTGAAAGTGTGAGCTGTCCAAAATCTCTCTTCAAATGTCCTGTTTGATATGGTTCCTTGCCAAATCTTTTCATTGATTTATCTCTCGTACTCGGGTTTATTAGGATCTTTTCCTGAGAATATCCAGAGGAGTTTAGTGTGGGCTCTCGTCCTATTTCGTTGTCACCATATCCTCTAATATGTTACTTGAGGCATTAGTGACTTGACATACAGTGAGACTTGCTGCGGGAGAATTCATTAGTGATTGAGTGCTTCGACTTCAATACTATATCAACCATGCACATGTAGGGTAAATGCCTTTCCTCTCAACACCACCATAGACTACCGGTCGCCTCGCGACATGTAATGGCATGGGACCCACACGGCCTCCACAGTCAGAAGCCAGAAGGTTCCGGACGTCTCAGCCTTCGGTAGGCTTGCTTGGGGCACCGCCACAGGCGGCGCTGGTGTGTTGGGTGATCCCTGACGCGACCAAGCAAATGGAAGTCACTTGCTCTGAGGAGGACATTTTAGCAGCTATAGATGACACCATTGGCGATGGAGTTGATGTACTGGGCATCTCCCTAGACATCGGCAAGCCTCTCCGGCTCTCCCTTACACTGAGGACTCTCTAGCCCTTGGCACGTTCCAGGCGATGAGAAACGGCGTCGTGATGGCATGCGCCATGGGGAACGCCGGACCTGCCAGGTCAACTCTATCAAACACGTAAATTTGCTCCTCGCTTATTACAGTAAACCTCAGAAGTCCATGGCAGATTTGGAGAAACTTCACAGAAAGATATGGTGCAAATCTTGCTTTACCAGCTTTTCATCAAGGCCGTGAAAAGGTGTCTGTCTTTCTTAAATAGCTTAGTACTCCGCATTCTAACGAGCCCTTTGATCATATTCAACGTGAATTTTGCAGAAGTTGCCAGTAAAGAAGATGATTATGTAGGTCTCAAGGAGTAGCATCATGTAAAAGTTCATTTTTAGGATGGAATCTTGAATCTAACATCTTATTGATTCTTTTTTGGTGAAAGACCTAAGTGTTGATTAAAACGCGCTAAGATAAATTAATTTCCACAATGCACTTAGAGCACATCCACAATGCACTTAGAGCACATCTTTCTTAATATTTACATGTTTTTTTCTCTGGACAGTGTCACTATTCTTGTCTTACTCGGCATCACCATCTCTCTTGTCGCAGCAAAAGAAAAATGAAAAATGAAAATGAATGTTCATAGTCGCAAACCTGCTCATAGCAATCACATAAGCGGTGCTGGTGATCACCATCGAGATTGCTTGCAAGCCATGTCTGGACAGATCAATTAACCCCGATTATGACCCTACAGATCACGATGGCATGCTCACTCTTGTACCCTGACCCTCGCAACACCAGTTACATGTGAATTTCAAATGACATTCGACCCTGCCATGGCCAATGGCCTCAGGGCTCATTGTTAGAAAGTAGCTATGTCCAAGTCGCAATAGCACAATCAATGAAAAAGAAAATGAAAAAGAAAATGAAGTATTGTCTCTTTTCATTGGATGACATCATGTCTAATATCTTCTTGTTGGTAGCCTAGTTTGCGACTTGAAAATCATAGGGTGATGTTGGAAAATTTTATTTTTGCTCATTGCAGAACTCCTAAAATACTTTGAAGCATGCAAATATTACTTGTGAGTTTTCTCATGACATTTTCAAAATCATTATTTCAAATGTTGCTTATTTTTCTTGCTTCATTCTTTATATTCGAACCATTCGGTATAAGTAGATGGACTAGATGAACCAGTAGAACCACATACTAGCCCATACTCCGGTTCAGCCTCTAGTTCCATTTTCAAAAATTGGCAATAATCAAAACCAGAATAGTTGACTAAAAGCCATATGTTCTTTCTTGAAAGGTGGGTACATGAAAATCTTTAATTAAGAGCCCTCACCTTTGGTTCATATTTCTATTCATTGAATTTCTTTAATGGACAACCTCACTTTTAATTTATTAGAATACCATTCAAAGAAAAGTGCAAGTTTCTATGTAGATTATAACTATGGGGAATCGGATATTGTTACTTAAAACATTGCTTTGTCCTTTTACTAAGTGAGTGGATCCATCAAAAATATACATTTCAAACATCTGTAAGGAGAGATAGAGTCCTATGCAAACACGTGCTAACCAAACTTCTTCGATTTGAAAACAAGAGTAAAAATGAAATTTACCATACTTGATATAAATGGCTATCTTTTTATACATTCCTAATTGTAGGAAATTTTCTTAAACCATGCCTTTAGTCAATGAGTTACAGATTATGGATCACCTACATGCAAATAAAAATATGGGTGATGTTCGTGTTATCCTGACTCGTACTTCATTATGCTTAGCACATGAAATTGCACATGACTAATTATCTAACTAAATTCAACCCAACTTGTTGGGACTCCATTTACCTCTCAACCTCATGTAATAATTGATGATAGATAAAATGTTGAAAATTCTAGTTCAACTTTCGGCTTGATTGTTTTGTTTGATACATTTGTCATCCTTTTTTAGATCATGGCATCATCCTCTTTATTCTGAATAAAGATCACTAGGTATCCGGTTACAATTAATAACTTAAAAGAAAAGAAACTTCTTACTTCTCCATAAACAAGAGAATATAGTAAGCATTGTTGAGCTTTAGGGAAAATCATCCGTATCATAGCAAATCATTGATAACCTCAGTTATCTCAATAAGTATCACCAACTCTATACATGTCGTGTCCATCATGGAACAAGAGATGTGCATGATCACAAATACATCTCCTAATTTTATTTTATTTTTGAGTAATAAATTTTCTTAGCATGCATTTAATATTGATGATTATCCAAGTGAGATTTCTAAGTTATCTCCAATATTGAAGGACATTTTGAGAGAAAATTAAAGGGGACAATTTATTTTAATAAAAGACAACTCAGAATTTTGACCGACATTTATTAAAGAAATATAAGAAATAGTGCCAAGAGCAACCGAGATCGCTTCACAGTTACATACCTCACTCCCAAAGTGCACGAAGCAGGGATTCAACAGAGTGTGAATTAATATGGAGATTAGTGTGGAGGAAAATTCAAAAAAAAAAAAAATGCAAGAAATATGTAAATTGCATTGAAAAGGCATATTTCCAGGAAAACAAAATGGTCTATTAAAAAGTAAAGATAAACATAGATTGTAGATATGCTTGATTGTGGAAAGAGAGAGCTTTACAATCCCAAAAACATCGGTATTTTCAATCCAAATGCTAAGAATAACCACTCCCTCCAATACGTACAAGAACCACCCACATAACTCCAAATTTTCCACCTCTTTGGAGACTCCAACTTCAAAGACGAATGCTACCACGTGCAAACTCAATCATGGGCTCTCCCTACTACCTAGTTACTTCCCCCGACTTGCCTGTACATCTGCCTGATTTGTTGCTTGCGCTTTCTCTGCTTTTCTCTTCCCCTCTCATAAATTTTGGATTAGCATCCTTTATACTTAACTATATTTGGTAATGATAGCTAAGATTTTGAAATTGTTAAATTTTCATCACAGGTGTAGCTTCTCTCTCACTTAGTGCTTATGATTTTTTTAAATTTCCTAATAAATTTATTTTCAACAAAAGAGTTCCATCTCATCTTCAGTTCATCCGATCAATCTAAATGTGGCATTAATGGATGATACTTCAGCAACTTTGCAATTTTAACAAAAGGACTAACTCGATAAAAATTATATATAAATTAGAGACCATATTAGGAAAAAAGAGAATACATGGACAATATTGAATAAATTGAAGAAGTAAAGGCACTAGCGCTTCCATTATCCCTTAACTTTTCATATAAGTTTTATGAAAAGATTTTTCTAGAGGCTATGTTATATGTTATTGTATTGCTCCAAGTTCTTTTTCTACAATTGTGAGTGGTCTGAGACTTTCCAGTTCAATAATTGGAAGTCACTAATTCAAATCCCACCAACTACATACAAATCACTTTAAATTAAAACCACTTGCATAAGCAAAATGACTGAACTTAATAAGTTCCTGACACTTGTAGGTTCTTTCATGGACCTCCAAATAATTGGGTTTGCATGTTCATATTCCCTAAATTATCAATAGAAAAATGATCGATCACAACTTTAAAGTCATCTATCACAAAATAAAATAAAAATATATATACCAACACATCCCAAATAATTAAATCACTTATTAAAATCAACAAGCACAAATTAAAAAATCTTCGATAATAAATGATTTCACGCTACTAATTGAGGTAAAATGTAAACCTCATGGTCCTCCCTGTTGCTTTGCACTTTCCTCTCCACAGTGATTCTGAGTCAAATTCGACATTGACCTTACCCAAGCTTCTTCCTAGAGATTTCCACAAAAATTTCAAACATGGCACAACTTTATTATATTTCTCAATTAATCCATCATCTTCGAAGCATACTACTCATCACCAGCGAAATTTGCCAGTAAAGCAGATGATTACGGGATCATAACATAAGTATTGTGATACATTTCTTTTTTGGCCAAAGACCCAAGCGTTGACCAAGAGGTCTTTTAGCAAAAGACCAATTATTTGAAAAGGTTTACAGGCAAAAAACCAATTTGCGACCATGTGTTCAAATCAAACTTCTTGATTGCAAGTTGTTGTGTATCGACAAAGTTGTGGTTTCTTGTTGCCTTGTTCTGCTTGTCTTTGTACGATATGCAAATAATTCATTGGTGCAAGCATCGGACAAAACCGCAATTCTGAATTTTGTCCCCATCCGAAAAAAAATTTCATTTTGATTTCCATGGCAACATGATCCAATGAATATCCTTAAAGTCTACGAGATGGGGCGTTCTCGTATAATCTCATGTTAATGAGCACAAGGTAGCATTACATGATAGGAATTCTCCAATAACTCGGTAACTTGTTAACAAGTGTGAATGATTTTGTACAGGACAATTATCCAAAAAAATCTTAAATATATTATATTTGTGTCAATTTAGTCATAAACCTTTCAATTTTGCCAATTTAATTCTAAACATTTTCATATTTTTCCAATTCGGTCTATCTAGTTAATTTTGGTTGGAAATCGATAATGTGGATATCAATTGTCTGATGAGACACAGCCACCATTGACATAGACATTTTTACATTTTTAAGTTTTTAATTTATTTCTTATTTTATTTAATTTATTTTTATTTTAGACTGAGGGCTAGCAAGGGTCACTAGCCGACCTCGCCAACTAATATTGTTGCAACTCAAGAATTATCCGCAGCAAGTCCTTTTAATACATGAATCTTCTTTTTCTTTCTAGTTTCTGCATTAGTAAATCTATTTAGTTCCCCAAATGCCAACTCCATTTCACTCTAGATTAAGAATTCCAATAAATTTCCTGTTTCGTGGATGTCTGCAATGTAGCAAACAGCACCTTCTCATCATTTTTCTAAGGTGCATGTTTTCCTAAATAATAGATTGAATATTTATAAAAAATCATGGATGTCAAGATTCAGTCTTCGAAAGATGTCAAACAGTAACTATGTGCCCCTCCATGTCGTTAACGAAGTGCTTCTTCTTCATGTGTTACCTCCGATCCTTTTGAAATAATAAATTCTGATGATGTTGTACTTGTTGGAAATCGATTAGATTAGACATTGGCTGGTCCCATGTAGAAGAAGTTGCACTCAAGCTCTTCCATCACTATGAGGTTAACATTCTTTTTTAGCATGATCTCATTGTTAACACCTAAATTTTGACTAAATATTTAATATCAAAATTGTATAGAAAATTATGGACCAATTTGACTATAACAAAAAAGATTTTCACATTACATAGGCATTAATATTATTTGCATCAGCTAAGTTTTATTTTTCTTTTATTTCCCTTATTTTAATGCATTTTGGATAAATAGATTTTTTTTAAAAAAATTATTATTACTAATTAATAAAAAAAAGTTGGCTTGGGGGTGGGCCTAATCCCAGCCTCTTTTCTCTTTTCCGCGGGGGCCCAGGGCCCATCTCGCCGCCCACCTCGGTGACTTCGCGGCCCGGCCCTCTTCTTCTTCTCCTTCCTTTCTCCCTTCCTCGCGTTGAGGGGGTGAAGGAGAGAGAAATCGGGGGGTGTTCTACAAAGCGAGGTCGGGAGAATAGGAGAGATCCAAGGGCGGAGAGTGAGATCTGAGACAGAAAACCGAAATCGGGGGGTGTTCTACAAGCAAAAGGTAGGGACCCTCGGCCGAACCTCCCCTGTTTCGTGCCCTGTTTTCCCCCGTCGCGAGTTTCGCCGTTTGTCCAGCGCGCGTGCTTTCCGGCCCCCTTCGTGTGTATGCTGCGGCTCTTGGGTTGTTGCTTACCGATTTTTGTTAGCTTCGGCGTGAGTCGGGGCTCTGTTGGTTCGTTTTCCCCCTCTTTAGTTAATGCGACTTACCTGTTCGACAAAACGCCTAACTGAAGTGTGCGCGATTGTTCTCAGTCCTTCGTCCATTTTGGGCGTTATCGGTTGGTGAAATGCGTTTTGATAGATCCACGCAGCTCTTCCTTCGCTTCTTACGTTCTTGTTTCGACGTTCCTTTTGCGCGTCGTGTTTCCGCAGGCAACCGACTCTTGACCAGCGAGATTTAAGGGTGGTGGCGGCCCCGGTCACAGTGATGGCCGTGCGATGATTGAACACGACCGGCAGCGGTACCGGAGCTTTGGTTGAGTTTTGAGTTCCTCTTATCTTACCACTTGAATTTGCTCGCGTTATTGGTCCGGTCGTAAAGAAGATGGTCGCGGAGGAGAGGGAAGCGTGAAAGAAAGGAATAAAATGAAAATGAAAAGAAACAGAGTGGGGAGGAGGGGCGACAACTTTATTAAATAAAAAAGTCGCCCTTTTTGTCTCTTGGTCACTAGAATACAAAAGCGCGGCTCTGTATGACAACACGCACAAGATAGGACAAGATAAGAGAGAGAAAGCTAAGAAGAGTAAATGAAAAGGGGCTCTTATCTGGCCATCCGGATGGGCGATCCGGGTCAGGTTTATATAATCTTGTTATTTCAATTTTTCAATTAAAAATTAATTAAAAAATTTAAAAATCGAAAAAATTCTCAAATTAGGGAAAGGCCTAAAATTTTTTTTTTTGGAGTTTTTAAAATGCATGAAAAAATTGTCAAAAAGAAAAAATCAGACTTCAAACTTTAAACAAAATTAAGTATCGAAAGGACATTAGTTGATACTTAGTGTGATCAAATTCTTAATCTTAGTTTCTTTGAATGCACAGGAGTAAAATATTTCTCTCAATATTTTATTTAGATTTTTAATCGACCCAATCCAAATCAATTAGTTGCAACTCTTAAATAAAAACGAATTGCAAGTTAAAAACTCAAATTATAAAGTCGCGAATTAATGGACTTGAGACATCCCGAACTAAGCCCAAATTTAGCGCCAGTCATTAGCCTCTTTGGGAGCTCGCAACATCCATTAGTGGTTTTTGCATGCAGATGCAAGAGGAGCTTTGCACCCCAAGTTTGTCGTCGACCTATATTGTAGACACATTTTTGGAAATATAATGGAATTTCTTTTCTTATCGATCATCTGGTTCTTTTGTCACAATAGTACTAAATTGTGTACCTATACTATGTTATTTTCCCCTTTTAGATATGTGTGTTGTAAGCCCAATTTTTGAGTTCAGTAGAATTTGGTGAAGGTCGGGCTTTGATATCAAGTGGCAATGAAATCATCGAGGTTGGTTTGTCTCAATTGCTCATTGCTTTTGGTATTTAAGAGACTACATTGAACCCTCCCACTATGTTCCCCATTGTCATCAGTATACTTGTTTGTAGGATTGTTCTTTCATGAGGAGAATATTAGTGATTGTAAAAGAATAATGTCCTAGATTGCGTGATCATTATTGTTTCCAACAAACTGCCAATATTGCCTAGGGGTGAACGATTCACAGTCCAGTCCAGTCCCACCTAGGAATTGGGAACCAAATTGGGAGGATTGCTTCCCACTATTTGGACAGGGGACTAGACGGACTAGACTGGTTGGTCCAATCTAATGGAACTTGCCACTTAGCCAAAAAATAATAATAATAATAAATACTAGAGTTGTTACCATTGTAGGGTTTATTACTATTTTTAAGAACATAAGAAAATATATATTTTTTAAAGGGATAAGTGCTCCAGAAGTCCTAAAACTTGTCGCGAAAATGCATTTCAGTCCTAAAACTTGCAAAAAGTGCAAATAAGTCCTCAAACTTGTCAAAATAGTTCAATTGAGTCCTAAAATTGACGCCGTCAATTTTATTGACGGAAAATGCTGACGTGGCGCTAACGTAGTATTTTAAATAATTTTTTATTTTCCAGCTGGTTTTTTAATAATTTTTTATTCAAAATTTTTAAAATTTATATTTAAAAACTAAATTTTAATTTTTAAAAACTGTTAAAAAATTTAAAAAAAAAAAAGGAGGCAGCCGCCCATCGCCGGAGGGGGGCCGGCGACGGTCGTCGGCCACCGCCCGACCAGGGCGAGGCCTCGCCGGCCCCAGGTGAGGGCCGGCGACCCTCGCCGAGCACGGGCGAGGGCTCGTCGGCCCCAGGCGAGGGCCGGCGACCCTCGCCAGCCCTGGGCAAGGCCTCGACGGCCCTCGGCTGGGGCCGGCGGGGCTCGCCCAGGGCTGGCGAGGGTCGCCGGCCCTCAGGCGAGGGCCGGCGTGCCCAGATCTGGGCGCCCTCGCCCGCGTCAGGCGAGGGTCGCCAGCCCCCAGGCGAGGGCCGGCGTGCCCAGATCTGGGCGCCCTCGCCCTCGCCCTCGTCAGGCGAGGGTTGCCGGCCCTCGCCTGGGGCCGACGAGCCCTCGCCCGCGCTCGGCGAGGGTCGCCAGCCCTCGCCTGGGGCCGGCGAGCCCTCGCCTGCGCCGGGGGAGCCTCGCCCGCGTCAGGCGAGGGTCGCCGGCCCTCGCCTGGGGCCGGCGAGGCCTCGCCCTGGTTGTGTGGCGGCCGGCAACCGTCGCCGGCCCCTCCGGCGATGGACGGCCGCCTCCTCTGCCCCCTTTTTTTTTTTTTTCTTTTTTAATAGTTTTTAAAAAATGAATTTTAGTTTTTAAATATACATTTAAAAAAAATTGAATAAAAAATAATTTAAAGCCAGCTGGAAAATAAAAATAATTTAAAAAGCCAGCTGGAAAATAAAAATTAATTTAAAATGCCACGTCAGTATTTTTAACGGAAAATACTGACGGCGTCAATTTTAGGACTCAATTGAACTATTTTGACAAGTTTGAGGACTTATTTGCACTTTTTGCAAGTTTTAGGACTGAAATGCATTTTCGCGACAAGTTTTAGGACTTCTGGAGCACTTATCCCTTTTTTAAAATAGTCGGTTCAGTCCAATTCTCCCTTGGAACCGAGAACAATACCAAAAATCACTGGTTTTGTTTTTATGAAATTGAGAACCGGACTGACGCCCTTGGGAATTAGACCAAACTAGCTAATTCAGTTCGGTCCAGGCGATTCTAGGTTTGATCGATCCAATATGCTCACCCCTAGTGTTGCCTAGTACATAGATTAGTTCCTATTAACTTGTGCTCTTGTAAAGAGTTGAGGGACAAAATCATTCATGGAATCATTAGTTGACTCAAAATGTTTCAACAAGGATTCACACATCAATCAAACCGCCAACTATTACAAAATAGGACTAGACTAAATCAAATCTAAACCATATAATGATGTATCATAATCACTTTATTATGGTCGATTTGCAAATATTTGTTGGATCTTTTAGGTTAAACACTCTTCTCACTATGAGGAGAATTTTGGTGATTGCAAAGGAAGAATGTCCTAGATTGCATGGTCGTTATTGTTTCCAACAAATTGCCAGTGTTACCAAGTACACAAATTATTTTTAGTTAGCTTATGCTCTTGTAAAGAGTTGAGGGACAAAATCATTCACTGAATCATTTGTCAACTCAAAATGTCTTAACAAGAATTCATGCATCAATCAAACTACCAACTATAATATAATAGGACCAGACTAAATCAAATCCAAATCCGACCATGGAGTGCTCGCGTGCGCACCATGCTTTAGAGAGTGTATTGTGATTGTTGTTTGTTGTTGTTGCTGCGAATTCTCCTGCAGAGCATGAAATCTTCAGCTTAAAAGGAATCTCCAACGCATTGGACGAGAGAGAGAGAGAGCATGGGAGAGAAGTTCGATTGACAGTGGTGATGGACGTCGATGCTCTGATCCGTTACGTCCAAGGCTGCGGTGGCCAGCGAGAGAGACGCGATGGCGGCTGGCTACTGATTGGGGATGGAAGACGATTATCTCCACCGCCAAGCTTTCTCTGACAGCTATGTCAAAACGCACTCGGCGACCGAGGAAAATTTGTACGAGAGAGAGATTCTACCTGAGACTACCCGCACGCTATGTGGGCAACATCCAAGAAACCACTGGACATCTCTTCCTCCCGTGTCCCTGGACAAAACAAAATTTGGGAAAACCCATCAATCAGTATCAGAATCAACATTCCCGGACCGACCGACCAGGTTCGAGGCATGGCTAGCGAATTTCAAACGGGCATCGGTCTCGTTTGAACTCCTCTCATCGTTGCTCTGGCAGCTCTGGAAAGTCCGCAACAATTTTGTGCCCAGAACTCAAAATCCGAACACCCTATTCATCATTGCCCCTGGCGATGAATCGAAACATTTGCCAGGTGGGTGGCGGTAACCTCGTCGAGGACTCAAAAGAAGAAGCGATTTTACCCCTGGTTTGGACAGCGCCAGCTCCCGACGTGCTCAAAAATCAACGTCGATGGGTCGTCGTCCCAGATACAGGGGAAGGCGCCATAGCTTTTGTGTGCCGCGACTGCCATGGGACACTGATCCGACTGTCGTGCCCGCTCCGTGACCGTCTCCTCGGCGATTCAAAGCTGAAGCAACGGGGATTCCAGAAGCCACGAAATACTATGTGAGCCCCGGCGAAGTGAAGCTGCTACGTGAACTAAAGTGGGAACTCGAGACTGATCAATCTGATCTGGAAGCTGCAAATTTTTCTTATGTCTGCCAACATTCCCAGATGATCTTTCCAACCAAGGGATCGACTTCTGGGGGATCTTGAGGCGGCGATTCTGATAACCTACGTCACCTACAAGCTGCATCGGGTTCATCCCAGTCCAATATACTCTCAACGCGGCAAGCTCTCAGAGAATGACTCCAAAACTAAAAATGTCACACCTGCACATCCCCCGAAACATCGAATAAAGTTTTGTCGCTCCTACAGCTTAAGCTTATGAAAAGGAAGTGCTGTGGTTAACTATATATCTTAAGCAGCACATATGATATCAGTACATATATAGAGCGAATAACATCAGTTATATAGCTCTTATAAAACTGTTTTTCCCTGGCAGTCACATCCAAGCAGAGTCTCTGATCAAATAAAGTTCCATCTTCTCAATCTCACAAATTGAGAAACATCAAGAATGGTTTCTTTCAAATCCAAGTACAAAATAAATCTGGAAAACAAAAATCTCGGACTCTTAGGGCATTGTTTAGTAATGCTATGGCAAACTGTTTTCTAATTTCACAAATTGAAACACCATGAACTTGCTTGTCCGACTGTTTAAGATTGCATTAGAGAAGAAGTTTACTTCGGAATTGACCAAAAATGATGTTTCCAGTTGTTTTCTCTTTGTTTCCTCTTTTGTTGCTAATTGTCCATTTAACTTCACTGAAAGCTATCGGTAGAAACCATCCAAATGTCTTCCTCCTTCGATATAGTTGGATATCTTTCTCTCTCCATCCTTGAAAACTCTTCAAGAAAGATTTTCAAGAAAGCTTCCAAATTTACCGTTCCAACAGTTGACTTGGATGACAAGGAAGTATTATGCTTCAAGCGTGACAACCCAAAATCACAGATTTGCACAACTATAAATTTTAGTGAGGATGCAAATGACATTTTACTACAAATCTTGATCATTATTCACATCTAATCACAGAGCACATTTCTGATGGAAATTGCATTGCATTAGCAAGTTTGGTAAATCAAGAATCATCCACATCAGGGTTCTATACAAATATAAGTTCATGTATGGCGGTGAAAAGAGAGAATGAGAAGTCAGAGCCTATAAGAAATAAAGTTCACATGTTATCCCTGAATAAGCTAATACTAGTCAATATCGAGTATATCTGAGGTGCTCACAATTTCAGGGAAAAGAGTATCCAAGAAAAAGAGAAAAAGGCCAAGCAAGACGTTAGTAGCACCTAGGAGATGGATGAATGATATGCACGCAAGAGAAAACCTCGATTTACTATTTAAAGAAGTGAAAGAATGAAAATAAAAGTGTCAGGCAACATTGATGAGTTTCACGTACTTTGACAATTCAGTTTTTGTCATAAAGAAGATTTGGTGATTTCAAATCTTGATGAACTCTTGTTGAAATGCTTGTGTGCAAGCAATTCGTTCCCGTTGCTTGTAAAATTTGCATAAGCACTTAAATGGATTTCAGAAAAGGAAATCTCTATATCTCCAACCCCGAAGAGAAGGGAGACCAATTATTTCATACCACATCAAGGGCCATTTTTATCCTACGTCTCTCATCAATATGACAGTGAGGACGATGTACTATACTATACAAGCTTCCCCTGAAGAAGTAAACAATAGTAAAAATCAGACAGCAAAATGAGATTGTCGCACACCATCAAAATAGTAAAACCCTTTAACAATTGATAAATGAGCTGCATCCCCCTAAAAACAATTGATGTTGTTCCCATACTACCAAGGTTTTTTAAGGTACAAAAAATTGTACCTTGGCAGAAACTCCACAATGATAGACAGATGTGGAGGACGGGCCATAGCAGCAATGAAAAGAACAACATTTGGATGACGCAGTCTATGGATCATCCGCACCTTGAAACAGAAGAACAAGACACATGGTCAGTTATCTTCCTAGATATATTGGAAAGCGTTTGTTGACTCATTGCTCTGATTAGTCCTTATTTCTTTCCTTGCTAAATAAGCAAATTAAGCAAACAAATTAATCTTGAACACAACTGTTTCCATAGACGTGGACAGATCATGGAACCCATTGAAAAGTATGGTGCTCTGATGACAGTCTACGCATTATCAGCAACCTTGGCACAGAAGCAAAAAGCATCGTGCATAGTCATTTATCTTACAGTTGCTGGATAAACGGGGAAAGCATTTCTCTGTCCTCAGTTTTATTCTTGCTCAAAATGCAAATCAATTATTGAACACACTAATTCATCAGCTTCCAAAATACATACAGACACACATAAACTAAACTGAACTCGTGAACCATAGATCTTTCTCTTTTGTTTTCAATTATCAGACTTCATGTGTCATTCAGGTCTTATGTAAAGAACATTAATTTAATGTCTTGGCATTATATAGATCAACAAAAAAAAAGCATACCAAATCACCAACTCTATGCCAACATCAACAAAGCAATGGAAAAGCATATTGCCCCTTTTATCCTGTAATATTTCTGATAATGCAGAATGCATGATGTGATAAGGTAGTCTTACTGTGAAACTCATGTCTATTAAGCGGCCGCGCTGTTCTTTCCTTTACAATGTTCATCCAAGTTTTATTCTTTACAAGTTTTGAGTTCTCAATAAATCTAGAAAATATTTTGTTCCCAAAAGAAAAAAAAGAACCGGAAGATAAAAAGCACAAATGAAAAACCTATTGATAGCTTACTTCTCGTCTAAAGTTATCCAAAGCAGCACCTGAGAGCCTGATCCGAAAATCTCTTCACAGCCACCTCCAGGTGAACGAGCAAGTTGAGCCAGATATAGACTCAAAGATGCATTGCAATTTATCTTAGGTCTCATGATGCATTATAGATTTTTAAATATTAACAGCACATCACCAACTATTTTGCAAAAGGTAATGTCTAAATTGCAAAGTTCTGATAATGAATGCATAAAATTCTTTGGAAAATGTTAAAAAAGAGAAAGAGAGCCATCTGCTGCTTCTCTTTCCATTTCTTGATATTTAAGAGTATATAAAACCACAAGAACGACAAACCTAAACAACCCAGGGTTTAAAGTGCTTCTACCAAATGGATGGGGTTCGATTGAGTTGCGGACTAACAATATACAAAAAGATTTTTCCACAGCCAATTCATTGTGACTATTTGTACAAAAATCTTTAGCCTTCAGAATAAGGATTCGATTACATCCAGAGAACTTGCAACTCTTTACCAAAGAGCTCAACATGGAAGCAGAATCTCGACAGCACCTACCAATAGATTAGCAAGGGGGCCAAAAGTAAGACGAGGCCATGAATGAGCAACAAGGAATTAGTTATTATGGTTGGCACTAGTCCAACAAGTCATGTGCGTATGTCAAGTTACCAATCTGAAGCTTTTTTTACCAACCCAAGTTGAAATTCCAGACTTTGATACCATATCTGATGCCACTATTACACACTAGCTGCTTAGTCTAAAAATCTAAAACATTAGCACAAAAGCAGGACACTGAAGTACTAACCGTCATTTCTTTTGACTAAAAAGACTACATGTCATATTCAAGGAGGATCTTTTGCTTAAAAGTAGTCATATAAAAAGAGTCAACGGATATAATCACATTCCATAAATTCAAATAAATAGAAGTCGCAGCCGAAAATAAAGGAACTCTTCAATTAACTAATGCAATGCCAATTCTTGATTTGCAGGAATTTAGAAATATTTTAAACTGACCTTGCCATTCCAGTAAGCATAATAGACCTCTCCATAAGAGCCTGTTTGGAAGACGACGAAATAGAGTAAAATTTCTGACATAATAAACGGTAAATGCAATTCAATGAGAAAACGTTGCAGTACATCCTATAATAACTACTGCAATTATGCTTACATTTGGATTGCCGTAAAGAACTTTCTATCAGAAGGCATGCACTTCTTGTTACATGGCTAGCTAGCCATGAGCATATTAGGCGGTAAAATGGTGATAAAGCATATCTCATAGTACTAGACAAATTTCACCAAAAATGCAGCAACAGGATCAACATATATGAATTCATGAGTCTTGCTCTCTGAGCTAATCTGTGGACCTGCATAAGGACATGAATAGAATCTATCCAACCAGGGACTTAATCAAAGCAATACCTAGTCCAATCCTTTCACCAATGACCAAATGTTCCCATTGAATCTCATCACGAACATCAACATCATCAACTTTATTGGTATTACTATCAATTGATGCACTGGGTCCTTCTGAATTCTTTAACATGAAGTTTGTGCTCGTGAATCTGTCATTAGTGCACTTTTTCGGATCAGGAAAAGAATTTTCATGACCACCACATCTGCTCGGAAAGTCTGCTATGCCATGTTGCAAATTCTCCAGAGTCCTAAGATGGTCTTCCCTAATGTGGGCATTCAAGCGCTCTTCACAAGGCATTGTATTATACTGGCCTATGCTACATCCCAACATCAGACTATTCTTACTAGAAGGATTCCAGTGACTACTCTCTTTGATCAACTGATTTGTAACAATACCGTTACAAATAAACCCACGCCAACATTTGTCAATCAATACATGACCTCCTCTTTTGAGAATCATTAAATCTTCTTTTTATCAAAAATGTCAGATATAGTATTTTTTGTCACTTCATATGTGCACTCAACAAAGAAACGGGGAGAAAGAAATAATATATCACAATCATACGAAGAAGAACACGTATAGTGACATCCGCATATCTAATATTAAGATCATGAACTAATCGCCTCACTCTTTTAGTATATACGTCATTCCTCGTGTTAATATCCTCAAACCGTCCTGAGGATTATCAGAGAAAATGTCATCCAAGACCGATTCTCGAAGGATAATGAGAGTCCCATCCATATAACACTTGACAGCATTCGGATAAATCTCCTCAAGTTTTAGAAAATAGAAAC
The DNA here is from genome assembly GCA_028830015.1 of Eucalyptus grandis x Eucalyptus urophylla. Classification (NCBI taxonomy): domain Eukaryota; kingdom Viridiplantae; phylum Streptophyta; class Magnoliopsida; order Myrtales; family Myrtaceae; genus Eucalyptus; species Eucalyptus grandis x Eucalyptus urophylla. The sequence goes on along the minus strand of CM054188.1, from coordinate 30,166,890 downwards.
TCAGTCCACTGCAACCATTCAAACCATCGCAGAACTGTAAGTCTAGCTTTCGGCCTGTTAACACGCTTCTAGTGTCAAATTGCAAATTTCAATCGAAAGAAACCCGGTTTGGGAGGTGTAGTTCATCGAGCCCAACTCTTGGAGGACCCGACTCGACCTCTTCTTTTCTTTGTGTCGTTGATCCCGGTTTGATGGATTCCCTTCTTCCTAGCTCTATATTCGATCCGAATACTCCGAGGAAAGAGAGGATTCTGGAGAAAAGAGGGTTAGGTTTTGAGTGCTAAGGATGGAATCGAATAAATTTAGGAGAAGGGTTCGATTTTGAGGAAGATCGAAATGAAAAGGAAGTGAATGTTGCCTTCGATTTGAAGAAATTCGAAGTAAAATGGAGTGGGTGATGAAGATTTGAGTGAATGAAGGTTGGAGGTAAGTGAGACTCGTGGATTTAGAGAGACAAATCGTGGTTTTACAAATAACTAATAAAGAATATGCAACAAACAAAAGTTAACCTAAAATCATTCAATATTCACCATTTTTATCTTACCCAAGGGCTTAATAAAACTATCCGCTATTTAATTATTGGTGTCCACAAACTCAACCGCGAGAATGTTGAATTAGATTTTTGCACAAGCTAGCAGCACTGCTGTTGTCAAACCTAGTGGGAACATTTTTTTATAATAGTTATTCTATAATCACACAATTGATGTTTCACCCCAAAATTTGGGCACGATAATTACCCCCAACAATATATTTGACTTCTGTCATCTAAATAGCAACTGAAATTTTTTAGGATTTGTGCATTAAAAATCTTAAAATTTGTCGTGAATGAACAATTGAATCCTGAAACTTTTGCAATACGCAATCAACTCCTCAAATTTGTTAAGTCGGCACCATCAAGTGTGGAGACATAATAATTACTGTTAAATTGCTTTTTCTGTGAAAAAGAAGGAGGAGGAGGGGATATAAAAATCAAATGAATAAAATAACAAGTGAAAAATAAAAAGAAAAGGTGCCTAAATTGCTCTAATCCATCACTGTACCTCAACCCACCAGACCAAGATCATTCAAGTTCGAATTTCAATTTAATTTCACGAGGAATTCGTCCGGCGAGCTTCCGAAAAAAATCCGCCGCACTTCAGTTCATCTTTCTTGGCTGTTCTATTCCAGCGACTGATCGCTTGTGAAATCCAGTGGAAGCTAGACCCCCCGCGCTCCAGGTCTATCACCACCACTACCAGTCCTATTCGCCGGAGAGGAAGTGGAGCGAAAGAGAGATTTCTGCTCCCTCACGAACCTTTCTTCATTGAATCATCGAGACTCCAAGGATGAGAATACTCTTGTGGATACTCGATTGAACCTACAATATCGACTCCAGTCCAATGTTCAACCGCCGCAAACATTCGAATCTCCGTCGGCCAAGGCGCCTCCACCTCTGGTCGCTTCGACCTCAGCCAGGTCGAAGAAATGAAACGAAGTATTGACAGAAACATGCCGAAGTCGCGGCCGATCGAAGCCGCTGCTCCTGAGCTTTACTGATCGCATCTCCCTGTTCTGCTCTGTTTTTTGTTCGGAGATCTCGAAGGGCCTTGTACTCACTTAATCCTCCTTTGTCAGGTCCGATCATCATCGGCAACACGCCCAGGACTCCTTGTAAGTTCAGCAGCTGATCGCGGCTGCAATCGCACATCATCAAGGTAAAATTGTTATTGCTTGTGTGAAAATCGGCCGCGATTGAGGTTCTATTAAGGATTTAAGCTTGCTCCGATGTTGTTGTGATGGTCTAAAAGTGAATTTAGAATTCATATTCGTGTACAAACTTATTGATCGAAATGCATATCGCGTGTTTGATGAAATGCTCGAACTAGATTTGGATGTGTTTCTATTAAATCATTGAGCCGAAAGTCGTAATGCATCAACTCAACTCATTCTTGACTTATTGAGACCTCATCGTGACCGATTTAGTTGAAATACGATGCTCATTTGTTATTGAATTGGTGTTATGATTCTCACGTTTGAAATCGCATCATGATTTCTTTGGTTGGAGTTGAGTCTTCTATACGAACGGAGTTCAGTGTTGGAATCGTTGCTTGTATGCTCATATTTTTTATATTATATCTCATCTCCCTTATCCATATTCAGTATCGCTTTGACGTGTCATTGCTTTGTAGTGGTGTGGCTGGCGAACGATGGTGGCGACCTCAATCTTTGGACTGGTGATTGAGCGAGAGCTTGTCTCTTGAAATAGAAGCTCGGTGAAGCTTGCTGACTTTGCCTGACAAGGCCACAGCATTTCGTTGTCTTCATTACATGTGTTTCTTCTTTTCTGTCCGCCATTCACATCTTTGTTATTGCGCTGTTTCAAGGCCCTGCAAGCACGAAGTCGAGGTTGTACAGCAGCAACTGGCGAAACTCCTGCTCTTTCCCCATCGGCATTGATCTCAGCTTGAAAGGTTTGAGTACGGGTATATTCATGTAAACTTGGTAAGGAAAGATCAATTCAGTACAAGTGAATTCTCCTTTGCCTATTCTCTCTGGTTTTAGTTTTCCCTTGCTATCCTTATGGTGTGATCGTATTTGGAAAGCTTGAGGTCCTGAATATTTTAATTCCCAAAAAAAAAAAAAAAAAAAAATTGTAGTAGCTGCGGTTCTTTGGGAAATTATTGATTGGTTTAGGGTAATTGATGTCTAGCGATTTGCGAAACCAAGTTTTTAGTTGGCTTTGCTTAACATTTGCTTCTCTTCAGTCCTACCAAAACCCATCTGGCATGTGATGAAGCTATATCAATATGATCTCTTACCTTAGCATTTTTATGGATACAGAAACTCATTCGATTAATCGAAGCCAGGGATTAAACCGAAGTCTTGATTGATATTAATACATAATTGGAGTGTGTGTATTTTGTGTTCCGTTTTGCAACCTGGACGTTTATTCATACTTGCATATGCTTCATAAAATGGGTGGGCAATGAATGGGTGTTAAGAATACATGTCAATTTTGAAAGAGATAGAACCATTGTCATGTTTGAACATGCTGAAATGAACTTTGAATTTGCTGACTTATCTAATTGGAGTTCAATTTCGATGCGTCATTATGTCATTTTTATCATGTGAACATGTATGTTTCTTAGCGGGTTGGACAATGTGGCCCAGACCACAAGTTCTAGGGCGCCTGGGCTATCCGTTTAGCCCAATAAATATAAGAGTAGGCCCATTTAGAATTGCATATAATTTTTTTCTATATTGTATAATACTTAGTTTGCTTCCGACACCACGTTTTCACAAGAGACTCGTTCGAGAAGGAACTAATTCCTTGTGAATCTCTCTAGTGTATCAATCCCTTAATGATATTTGGACACGATGTGTTCATGTAAACTTAGGGAATGATGTAGAACTAAAAGTAGAACCAAGCGTGAAATGTAAACTAGGAGTTAGCATGGAACCTATCGGTTTGCAGGGAATTGGGAGCTAGGGTGTAGTTTTGAGGAGGAAACAATTTCATTGAGTTCGGATTTTGGATTATAAGCCCGAACCAATCCAAAATGTAAGCAAGAAGCTCAATTAGGAAACACAAAATCACGAGCACAACTCTTTTGAGTTATACCGATTTGTATCACCATGTGTCCTTTCTGGGTACAACATATAAAGACTTATTAAAATCGTTAGCGTATACCAGTGTTACTAGTGATATTTTGATATCTATATAAGGTGAGGAATTTTTGTTGTTTGTCTCACGAGCACAACTAGTTATCAATGAATTTTGTTTGATTTTGGTTTGACATCTTTTCAAATTGAACTCGATAACTAACCGATAAACTGATAGCCTTTCAAATTTCAAACAAATTCCTTGAGAACAAACAAGGCCCTCACGTTTTCGTGATTCCTGGAGCATCACCGGACAAATGAGGATCTCCACACTTAGTTTTACACCAAAAATTCCTCGTCTGCAGATCTTCCTCCACCCTTTCATTCTTCACGGGAACTCAAATGGTGCCGTGACGCAAGCAACAGCTTTGGCAATTTTAAAAGGAGAACGCCAATCTAGCATCGTAAAGAAGGAGCGGAAGAGGAAATGGTAAAAGATAGGAGAGGAAATGGATTTGGTGTCAGCAGAATGTGAAAAAGGACAAGAAGAATCTGCGAAGGTCGTGGGATGAGGAAAATAAGAACAAAAAGGTGGGGAAGAATCGGTGGAGGTGCACAATCACTCACATTCACGCTTTCATATCCATTCTCTCAGTCTTACGCATCAGAAGCGGAGGAGACTTAGGTCGGATTGAGCAGCGCTTCCATCATCCTCTGTTGTCCCTGGAGTCGTCTACGTGAGAACCGAAATTCCTCAGTTTACTTTGATCGTGTTCAGCTCGATAGTAGCCCAAAATCATCTTCTCTAATCAAGAAACTGATTGATAGGGTATGTGTGCATGTCTGAACCCCAGCATGTTATGTGTGCATGTCTGAACCCCAGCATGTCGACCCTAAATAATTGGTCACTGCTGTTTCTTCATTGGGTTTGGTTGGTGAACCGTGGACATAGCGGTTGCAATGCATGTCCTTGCATTTGCTCGTTTAATTCTCAATTTATTTTCTTCACTGTGTTTGTTATAATCTTATAATCGGGTCCTTCTCATTGTTCTCCTTATTTCAATAATCGTGGGCATAACATAGTAAGAAGTATCTACATCATGCACGCATGTGAGAATATATCTCTGAAAGTTGACCATGTGTGACTAGAGGGGTCACCAAAGGCCTGTGCCCTTCATCCCTTGGATAGGTACATTTTCATTCTTAGAAAAAGATAAATTAGAGATGTTCAAATGGTTATTATGTTTAGTTTCTAAAGGGAAACTAAAAAGTACTATTGTTACCAATGCGAAATAACATAACCTATTGCCAAATTTTTTAAGTATCTAAACAGTTTCATACAATTTGGAGGTTTTTTAAGTATAAACTATGATTTTTGTATTTATCTCATATTGTTCCCTTGCAACGCGTTAAGTTAATTCTAGTATCCTCCATTGTGGATGATGAAGGCACCTGCAGGGTGACCAGAATACCACAATTCAGAAATTATCCTTAGCAAGTCCTTCAAATACCTGAATCTTTTTATACTTTCTAGTTTCTCCATTCCTAACATGTTTAGTCCACCAAAGCCAACTGCATTTCACTCCAATTTAGAACTCCAGTAACTTTTCTATTTCGCCGACATATGTAAATGTAGCACAAATTTACAGAGCTCAAGGATTGGTCGCAACTCTTAGAGTGATCAAGTCTCCAAAAAAGATTGGGAAAGGAAATCTTTTTATAGATACTACAACAGTAGCCTTCTCATCATATTCTGACTTTTGTGATTTACGATATAACAGGTAGAACATTTCATCAAATTATGGAGCTCAATATGCTTCAAAGCTGTCCAGCTGCAACTATGTGCCACTCTGTATCATGAACCAAGTGCTTCTTCGTGAATTACCCCTGATTTTCTCAAAATACTGAATTCTGATTATATTTTGCAGTTGCTGGAGCAGTTGCTGGAAACGGATTAGATGAGAAATTGGCTCGTCCCATACTAAATAAGTTGTATTAAAGCTCTTCAGCTTTCCTTGATCACCATCTTGCGCAGTGGCTAAATTCTCAAATCCTGCTTGGATCTTTTCTTTTTGTTATTCTTCTTCCCTTTTATTCTGAAATAAATGACACTTATCCCGTGGGGAACTTGCTTGATTATCTTTCGGACATTTCATTGGATTTGTGATGCAATGCTATCCGCACACAAAGCCATGGACTGCCAATTTCTTGGCGTTTGGCATGTTGTAATTAATTTCTTCATCCACTCCACTGTAGCTAAAATGATTGTGGTCTGGCTTTGTGTGAGATTCATTACTCATAAAACTTCCGGAAGCGCACGTGACAATTATTTCCTTAAGGCTAGGTTCTCAATTCTCTCGTCCATTACTATGAGTCTGGAATTCTCTTCAGCATGATCAAATTGATGGTTTTTTTGCATGCAAATGCAGGAGGAGCTCTCTGCTACGAGTTTGTCATTGGCCTATGTGGACACACTTTTGTGAATATAGTGTAACTTGTCTTATCAGTCGTCCGGTTCTGAGCACTGTACTCCAACAGAGTTAGGTACCGAGTATGCTTTGACGAAACTTGGCGAAGCTCAGGCCTTGATATCATGTGGCAGTGAGATCTTTTGGGGTAGTTTGTTTTGAATGCTTATGCTTTCGGAATTAAAGAGACCACTTTAAACCCTCCTATTGAAATCACCATTGCCATCAGTCCGCCTGTTTGTGAGGAGAATTTTGGTGATTACTGAGGAAGAATGTCATAGATTTAGGATCCCTTTGTTTTGCGAAAAACAACTTCAAGAAAAACTTTTTTTGAATTTTTCAATGTTTATTTCACGGAAAATAAACTCATTGAGAAAAACATTTTCCATCAACAAAAATAAGTCATCTAAAATAAGGGAAAATATTTTCTACATTTCCAAATGAGGAAAACATTTTTCTCACTCACTTTCTCTCATATCACACCCATGTTTACCTTTTCATCTTTATTTTTTTCTCTTTTTTTTCCATATTAAAAAAATTCAAAATTTTAATTATTTTCTTCTTCTTTTCTCTCTCTCTCTCTCTCTCTCTTTTACTTCCATTTTGGCAAGTCCTCGGTTACGACAACGGTCGGCGACCAGCCATAGGTAAGCCCCCAACAAGTTAGGCGAGTAGCGAGTGGCACACTTGAGCCTTGCTAGATTGGAGAGCTTGAGCTCACTGACATCGACTGAGTTGGAGCTCGCCTTCAACCTGTCGCTATCCATCACCATGGTTGGTGAATGGCTGAAGGAGAAAAAAACAAAAAGAAAGAAAATAAAAAATAATTTAAAAATCCATTGTTTAAAAAATAATAATTTAAAAATCGATTTTAAAAAGTAAAATGATAAAAAAAAATTATTGAAATAGAGTGCATGGAGAAAAAGATTTTCCTAACTGTACGGCAAAAATTATTTTCCGCTTCATTTTTAGATTTTAGCCGGACACCGAAAAATAATTACATTTCTCACATTTTTCACAAAACGAATGGAGCCTTAATAGTCCTTACCATTTCTAGCTAATCACCAGTGGCCTCGGACACAGATTATTTTCTATTAGTTTGTGGGTAGATCTATAGGACATACACAAACACATATTTCACAAGCAATGCATTTATCAAATTCAAAATGGATTCGCTTTGTAAAGAGTTTAGGAATAAAATCATTCACAAAATGATCAGTCAACTAATAATTTTTGTACTTCAGCAGAAATTCAAGAGTCAATTAAACCTCGGATTAAAGCAACAAGCAGATAGGACCGTGATACTGTACGAATCAAATCCGGATTCAACCATCAAATGATGGAACATAGCCATATTATCGGTTTAAGCATCTTCCCGTAGTATCAGGTTAACTATATCCCTGAATTGCCCTGCAGTATAGCCAGTCAGCAAATGCCAATATTCATTTGAACAGCTGAAATTACCATTCGATGTTACGATAAAAACTGGCACAGGCTTTAAAAGTTCAATTAAGTAGATGTTCAAATAAAGACAGAAGACAATGATTTCCGATCGATTTTGTAGAAACATAGCAAGTAAGTAGACGTTCACCAGGAATTCCCGAACCCACGCAAAACTTCGAGCTTGATTTAGTTCTGACACCATTCGTAGCCGTCCAAAAGGAAACCAAATCTACATCTCGTCGCTGTGTGTGCGGATCGTTCGACGCGCGGATAAGACCGTCGTAGTTTCGATCGAGGAGTGACGACCGACCCCACGCACTAAAGGCAGAGAGCGAGCGACAGAGAGAGAAAGAGAGATGAGAGGAGGTCAACAAGCAGTAAGGGGGCCCGACAGAGGCCCGTGGGAGGAGTATAATCACGCATTTCGTATTCTCTATTGCATTTAGACGTTTGAAACATTTTTTAGGTTTAGATTAATGCATTTGTGTCCAGGGAAGCATGAGGCCGATTGTGAATGGACTCGATAGACGGCCCTACGTTCATGCCAAGCTTCATTCCCTCATTTAAAGTGGAGCCCACATGTTCGGTCCCCTCCTCTCTCTCTCTGTCCAAGTTCAAACACTTTCTATTCCCTCTATTTTTTTGATCGAATTCCACGTACATATGACTCCATTTCTTGCCACCTTAGACCATTTTAAACGAACCAGTAATCAAGGCATTTGAGATGATGGGCATGCTAAAATTGACAAAGGAAAGGATTAAATTTCGTGCAGTTAAAGTGGGGAAGAATGAATAAGAGTTGGGACTGAAATTGGAAGGGAAGAGCAGGAGATCTCAGGCAGACAGCACAAGGAACAAGGCCCTCACGTTTATTATTATCTTTTAAATAAATCCCGCATCATCGTCACAAAGGCTAATGGCTTGCTCAACCTAAGTTTAGCTCGGGCTCTCTCAAGTAAATCAATTTGCAACTTATGATTTGAGTTTTTAACTTGTAAGTCTTTTTTAGAAGTTAGTGGTGAGTCAATTAGAAAACTAAATAAAATATTGGAAGAAATATTTTACTCTTACATAACCAAAGAAATTAGAATCAGGGATTTAATTACACAGTTAATTAACTAATACTATTTCGGTACCTCATCTTGTTTAAACATCAAGTAAAGCATTTATGCCAATCACGGGTCATAAGATTTAATTCCTAACTAGGCTGAGGAAATAGCACTCCATGCATAATAAGGGCGTAATCAGAATAAAGGAAATGTGTAAACAATTTCACATTTGCTTCCAAGAACTTAAGAACATTCATTTTTTTTTTTAAAGGATTTTCACACATTTTAAGAGAAAACCACACAAAAACCATTTTAAAAGCTTTTTCCTAATTTTTAGAGAAAACATAATTTTGAAAATTTTTTTATTTTGATTTTTATACTTTTTTAAAATATACTTTTAAATAATTTTTTATTCCAAAATTGGGACCCGGGCTGGGCCTTCGAGCCCAGTCCGAATACGGGCTGCCGTTGGTCTTCCGATTTCGGGCCCAGGCCTAAAGGCAAAGAAAGGAACGGACTCAATCCCTAGCCCACTCAACCAAAAGCCCAAAACCAAACAAGCCTGATCGGGCCCAAAGTGAAAACGAAGCCCAATTTTAGTGAAAATTCACCCAAAATATACTCATGCCTCTCTTGCTATTTTTAGTGAAAATAAAGCCCATTTTCCCTATTTTTGTTTCCTTCTCTCTTTCCATCTAAGCCTTTCAGCGTCTTCTGCCCCTATCCCACGACAAACCCAGAACGCCCCAACATGCAAGACTACTGCACAAGGGCTTCAGCAATCAAAGCACAGCCCACGTTTGTCATCTCCCCCCTCTCTTGCCAATCTCTCCTCTCGCCTTCGCGACTTATCTGACGCGTTCATCACGTGCTTCACTTTTTTTCCCAAAGGACCGAGAACATTGGTGGATGCAAACCACTAAAAGGACTCAAGCTTTGACCAAAATGGTTCAGGCACAGCCCAAGCCACGTCCAGCCACCACGCGGCTGTCATTCGTCGCCACAAACACCACCACCCTTCAACTTCGCCGGCCAAGAACCGGTCACCTGGAAACAGACGCGCACACAAAAAAGAGTCAAAACTATAACATGCAAAGCGAAGGGTACTAGCGGGCCTCTATCAAAACTCTTTTAGCAAGCCATGAACACCCACGACGGACAGAAAAACTAAGAGCATCCTCAGGAATCTCGCTCGGGCGTTTCATCAAACAAACGGAATACACTGGCTAAAAAGAGAGAAATCGAACCAATCGAGACTCGAGATCGCGTCGGGACTCAATAGCAATCAACAAGCAACGCCCAACAATTGCAGCACACACACGAACGGCGTCGGAACTCGCATGAGACGGACAAAACAGTCCGGTCCGGCGAGCCCGATACAGGGTGCAAACAGGCGGATGGCCGAGGATCCCCACCGGGCTCGGCGACGTTGGACAGTGGACGAGCTCAATAGATCCGGCTACGTCCGTTCGCCTTGGGCGTCTCCGAGCGGGGATGCTCGGGAAAACGACCCCCAAATCGGAACAATCGAGGAAAAAGAAACAAAAAAGAAGATGGGCCGGGGGGGGGGGGGGGGGGGGGGGTTAAGGCGGTGAGTCACCGGCCTTATTCGTCGCCGGAGGACGCTCGCTCACTCCCAGTTTCTCACTCGGCTGTCCCTCACAGCTCACCCTCTCTCACTCGATTTTTCCCTCCCAAGGTCCCCTTTTCCACTCTCCCGGTCGGCGAAGGCGCTTCGGCCGCCGGTCCTTGGCGCCCCGACTGGCCCCTCTTGGTCGAACCGGCGTGACATCGCCCGTCACCTCCGTCGCCGTCCGCCTGCTCCTCTGTCCCTGCTCTGCGGCCGCTCCTCTGCTCTGCGGCATCCTTGTTCGCGTGAGCAAGAGGAGGAAGAAAGGGGGGAGACGCCAATCTAGCATCGTGAAGAAGGACCGAAAGAGGAAAAGGTAAAGGATGGGAAAGGAAATGGACTTGGTGGCTCAGCAGATCGTGGTAAAAAGGACGAGAAGAATGTGGGAAGTTCGTGGGGCAGGGGCTGGAAGAATCGGTAGAGGTGCACATTCACGCTCTCATATCAATTCTCTCGATCTTGCACATCAGAAGCGGAGGATACTCGGGCTAGAAGGAGCAGCGCTTCCACCGTCCTCTGCTGTCCCCGGAGTCGTCTATGTGAGAATTTAAATTCCTCAGTTCACTCTGATCGTGTTCAGCTCGGTTGCAGCCCAAAGTTATCTTGTTTAATCACGGAACTGATTGGAAGAATAGGTGCGCATGCCTGAGCCCCCGTTTGTTGATCCTAATTAGTTGTTCACCGTTGTTTCTTCGTTGGGTTTGGTTGCCGATGCATGTCCTTGCGTTTGCTCGTTTAATTTTCAGTTTTTTTTTCTTTTCAACGTGATCACTAGAATCTCATAATTGAATCATTTTCTTGAAATCAGTCAGTGCCGATTGTTGTCTGTATTTCAAATAGCGTTGGCATAACATAGTAAGGGAGTTCTGCATCATGTAGTCCATTTTTTTTTTTTTTGCACGGTTCATACCACTATGCGGGCCAATCCATGGCCTGGACAAGGAGCCGTTCTTCATTTAAAATAATTTCACGTTTCTTTTAGTTAATCCACATTGATTTTTCATCACGTTGGTTCAGACTTAACACCTTAATATGTGAGAATGTACTGAACAACACTGTCTGATCCATGGATAGTAGGAATTCAGACATGTTTCGCCTACATGATACTTCACGAGCCTCTTCCAACACATATGGTCAAGGAAAAAATTATCCAAAAAATCTTAAAGTCATTGTACGATAATCAATTCAGTTTTAAATTTGATATAATCAATTAAGTCGATATCATATAAGTTTTTTTTTTTTTTTACAGCCGCGCCGTAAATCCCCAGGTGACACTTAAGCAGGATAACCCACCACCCCTGAGTCACACTTAATACACCTAGTGCCTCCCTTGAGTTTTGAACCCTTCACCTCTTCATTGAGGATTAGCAGAGCTTTATCCAGTGGAGCCACCACGGCCGGTGGTTCGATATCATATAAGTTGGTCATTGTATTCTCGCAAAAAAAATTTTAACACTAAATATACAATGTTGTTTAGCCACTTTTTTTGTTTTGACTATCCTGGATAAGAAGGGCAGCCAATCTTTCTTTTTCTTTTTCTTTTTTCCTATTTTTTGAGTTCGACAATGTTGGAGAAGAAGAGTAAAGGCTCATAGAAAAATGAATTCATCTGATCTAATGCTTTTATAATTTAGTTCTTGCCAATTTACTTTGGTGGGTACCAAGAAAAACATTTTGCACAAATATTATGCCTTCTAATGTCCCTATGCGATTTTAGCATAATAGTAGAGTATCGGCCATACCAATGTGTGCGTCTCCCTCCATTGCATTCATTTCAAGTCAAAAAAAAAGTCGAACCATCAAAGAGAAAGAAAAATGGACTGGATCCAGTTTTCTTTATATTTCCTTTATAAATCTTCCCCCAGCTTTTTTTACCAAAAAAATAAAATCTTCCCCCAGCTTTACGATATCTACCATCCAAAATTTACTGGATCCTTTCCCCTGGAGGATGAGTAATGTATTAAGGAAGTGAGCTTAGTTTTGTTGATTGAAGATGATTTAGTTGCTTTGCGAATCACCCATTTTAGACGCATCTACTGCTGATAAACCTCGCAGATTGGGCTTGGCCTGAAAACTCATAGGCCTCAATCACAAACCCACTCATCATGATCGCATGAGTGGTGCTGGCAACCACCATCGAGACCGCTTGCAAGCCTTGACGTGCGGTGGGGAACCCATCGACAGGTGTCTCACCCTCGATTATGACCTGATGATGACAGTGGGGGGCTCGCGCTTGCGTCCTTCTAATCAACCACCCTAGCCTTAATTTTGCATATTCTTATCCAAACCGCATCGACGGTAGCTGCTTTATGTCTTCTAAAATTACTTGATCAATGCTCTATATTGTAGGTATAGGATCTGATTGATAAATGTTTTTTTTTTCCTTCTATTATTCCTCTTTTTCACTTATGTGTTTGTAATATCTAAAGAAAAAGAAGGAAAATGTGACATTCGCTTATGCTTCAAGATCATGTTATTTTGTTTTTCTTTTCTCTTTGATAAAGATCATTTTGATTTTGAGTTCGAAACAATTAATTTTATATATTTTTTTAAAAAAATTAAATAAAAAACGCCACGTTAAGTTAGCAGGTAAGTGTCGTTTTCCATGCAGGCTCCCGGAGAAAGATTATAGTGGTCAATTATATTCTGTCGATCGAGGAAGAGTACCCGCCGCGGGGGGCGGGGGGTGTGGGAGATATATAAAAAGCGAGATCATTTTTTATCCTTTTGATTTGATAACAAGATTTTGTTTTTCTAGATTTGGCCACCAGTAATGTGAGAACTTCAGATGTCGCTTCCGTCCACCGTGATCACTGGGCCTCAACACTTTTCATTAAAAATGCAATGTCTAAGTCACAATTGCATGGTCAATGAAACAAAAGATGCACAAGAAGTGCCGTCTCTTTCCACGCTGTCGAGAATGAAAAAAGAAATACGTTGAGCCCATCGCCATGGACAGGTCGGAAACAACCAATTCTGTTTGGGCTTGGTTGCAAATGCCTTAGAAGATCGAGATAAATGGTGACATATTCGTCTCTTCGTTGTTTCCCTCCAATATTACACACTACTTCTCAAGATCAATTTCTTAATTGCAAGTTGTGTTTTGATAAAGTTCTAATTTTTTGTTGCCTTGTTTTGTCTCTGTCCGATGGTCATTTGCAATTTTTTAACTGAGCAAGTCGGACAGAACCACATGAAGAATTCTGTCGTCGTTATTCCCGCTAATATTATAAATTTCTGAACAATGAACGTGGGTAAGTGTGTTGCATGTGTTTGAGAGAGAGAGAGAGAGAGAGAGAGAGAGAGAGTTTGGAAAATGCCAAGGGATGGTTTCTTGAGAACAACACATCGACCTGTTGACTGCTAATGGTGTTTCTTGACATGTGAAGCAGCACATGGCTTGTGAAATTGTGTATGGCATCTTCGCTCAAGTTAAAAAAAGGAGTCAGTAGTGCTCATTATCAAAATGAACCTTCAAAAGATCGCCCTTTAGCCAACTTTTCTATTGATCTCACAATCACCGAAATCCGCATCAGAACGAGCACGAAGGGCAAAAGGTAAATAACTTTTATACGGCACTTCTAAAGATGGCTTATGTTTAAAATATCTGAAAATTTACTTAAAGGCAAATCTATCACACACTTGGCGTGTGTAAAAATAAAGATCATAAGGAAGAGAGATGCTTAGCCGATTAATACCAGTTCGGCCCAAAGCGGCGTCTTCTCAACTCCTGTGTCAAGACCGTTCAGGAGTTATGCTCAATCCACTATGCTTTGAAGCCTTGTACAGAAGTTGATTTATGATGGAGCCAACACTCCTCTACAAACAATGTGTGCTCTTGTCCTTCTAATCATCCACCCTAGCCCTAATCCTGTAGATTTAAATCCAAACTGCATCAATAGCTACTTTGTGTCGTCTAACATCACCTGATCCATGCTCTCTGTTGTAGGTATAAGGTTTGATTGATAATTGTTTTTTCCCTTCTACCATTCCTATTTTTCACTGTTATTTTGGGTATGTGTTTGTAATCTCTGAAGAAAAAGAAGGAAAATGTGACATTTACTGATGTTTCAAGATTATGTTACTTTGTTTTTTTTTTCCTTTTCTATATGATATAAATCAATTTTTTTTTTTAGTTTGCAACTAATAATTTTATTTATTTATTTTACTTTTGTTAAAATGAAAAACGCTACATCAACCTAACAGGTAAATGTTGTTTGCCGTGCAAGCTCCTTGAGAAGGATCATAGTGGCCAATTCTATCGGTCAAAGTGCTTTTTTTTTTCTTTTTTTTGGGGGATATTAGAAAGGTGAGATCATTTTCGTCTTTTTGATTTGATTACATGATTCTTACTTTCTAGATTTTGCTCAAGAGCGATATGAGAACATGAGACGGTGCTCCAACCCACCGTGGGCACTGGGCGTCAACGCTCTTTATTAACAACTAGCAATAGTATGGCCAATGAAAAATAAGTGCCATCTCTTTCCATACCATCGAGGATGAAGAAAGAAAGAATGACATTGAGGCTGTCACCATCGACCGATCGGAAATGATCGATTCTATCTAGGCTTGGATTGACAATCTCTTCAGGGGATCGAGATATCTGGCGATCTCTCTCTCTCTTGGTTGGGGCTATTTCTCAAGATCAATTTCTTAATCGCTAGTTGCCTGCCGATAAAGTTGTAATTTTTTGTTGCCTTGTTTTGTGTGTCTTTGTCCGATAGTGATTTGCAAATATGTGTATCTGGGCAAATGTGATAGAGCCACGTGATGATTCTGTCCTTATCGTCTTCCTCTAAAATTCTTTTATCGACTAAACAATTTCTTAATTGCAAGCTGTTTTTGGATGAACAATGAATGTGGGCATTTGTGTCGCACGTGAGAGAGAGAGAGAGAGAGAGAGAGAGAGAGAGAGAGTTTGGACAATACCAAGGGATGGTTTCTTGAGAACAACATACTGACCAATTGACTTCTAATTGTGTTTCATAATATGTGTAGCAGCACATGGCTTGGGAACTTGTGTATAGCTGCCAGTCCAATAAGTCGGGCTTAGTATTTGATCTAGGAATAGCTTGAACTACCTAATTCAAGCTTGTCCTCTAGCAACCTCGCCCAAGTAAAAAAGTAGAGTTAGTAGTGCTCATTACAAGAAGTTGACTTGCAAAGTGAATAAAAAAGGGGTTTTGTTTGTATTCTGCAAGGATGCACATGCCCTAGACAATGCGTTACTCTATTTGTAGAAAAACACACTCAACTAAACATTACTAACTCTTCAAACGGCTAGTTTTTCGACCGTTGAAAATTCTTGACATTCATAGAATATAACGACACTTGTTGGGTTGGGTAGGCAAATTCAAATTTGAACTACAGAGCTAGGTATAGTGCCAAACTTGGCTGGATATCCAGCTAGCATGGTACTGGCCGGGTATCTAGACCTGTCTTGAGATAGGGTCAGGTATTCTTTAACCCTTAACGACTTACAAAGCTTGCAGAAAACGTATTGAAATAGTTCGTAACAATTACGAATGTATAAAAGTTGAGCTCTGGAATTATAAAATATTCAGGGTCACGAGTGATCTATTTAAAGTTGCAACTAAAGACCATGTATTACTACCGAAAATGTAAATATGATTAAAGTAACATTTTGACAGTCTAATATATTATATGAATGGGAGAAAACAGAATCTAGAATATTTAAATAACGAGTGAGGGTTTTGAGGTGGCTTGTGTGAGCTTCATCCCCACTTATGAGTAATGATACTAGGAAAAATGGATAAATGAGCGAGGATATGACTATTCTACAAAGTTTTGTTGATAATATTAGCTGCTTCTTCTTCTTCTTCTTCTTCTTTTCAACCTTTAGCTTCCGTTAAATCTTATGAATTAAAATGGTATGTGTCCATCTTTCTTAACATACGAGATAGAAAGATCTCGAATTAGCCAATTAATATGATGCCATGCTTTTATTAAAATATAGAACATAATTATGAGGAATGGAAGTTGATAATTCTATTTATTGAGGATGTCCTGATGCCATCCAATTTTATTTGGTGCACATGATCCAATCTTTTTTGATAGGCTTTCTTTCCTCCTAATAAACATTTACTCTTTTTCGACAATTTACGTGCTAATGAGTTAATACAAATTACTTCGACCCTTTTACTCCAAATACCTAGTGTGATATTTTCTTTGTTTCCCATCTCACATTCGCACTAATTATTTTCCCTTTGACGTGCGAGTCTATTGAACCGGGGCCACCCGTTGCCAATTGATACATGAGCTCCTCCTTTGATAATGATGAAATACTTATTTTTATCCCAAACGTAAGATGTGGCATTTTTTTTCACCTGTGCACACTCTCAATAAAGGAATGCTTCAAAATGTATTTACCTATGCAAAAAAAAAAAGCAAAATATTCAGCGGGCCTTGAATTGTTTTGTATTGCCAACTTTCAATTTCTAGAGCCTTTTTTTTGGAGATCTAAGGGTAATGATCAAACCGAGCAGTCAAATGATTTGAGTAATCACACCAAGCACCCAATGACTTTCTCATTTTGTACAAGCTGTAGGTGCACCTTCTTAGGTTAATCATCACTAATGCCAATTATGGACCAAGTCAGATGCAATTCAAAACTCTGATGATTGTCCAAATTGGAATTGTTTGCTTTGATTAAAGATGCACTCATTGAGTGCAATTCACGTACAAACCCGTTTCTTAAAATATTTAGAAACCTACTATTCCTTCTTTTCCAATTTTATTGTTGGAAAACACATGCATAAGCCTTCTTGATTTTTTGGCCCAAGTGCATTGAGGTTAGTGGTGTATTTCTGGAGACCATATTTCTATCAATTGCAGAAGCTTGACCATTAATTGGTTTGAAAGTTTCCTTACGCCAGCCAATTTGCCCTCCTACGAGTTTCAATTGCAAAGTTATTGCGATTATTTTACTTGCTTCATAACTTCTTTCTGAATGAAATGTTTCTCCAACCTAACGAGTACATTGGTATTGCTTATGCTTTTAAATTGTTTCAAGAAACAAAGGTTTTTTTTTTCCTCGTTCGACCATCAATAGATTACACTGGATTTGTTCAATTTTTAGGAACCATAAAAAACTATTTTCCTATTTCTCTTCCTACAAAAAAGCTTTCAAAAAGTATATGATTAATCCCGATGTACATAAATTTGGTGATTTACATTCATTCATGCGGATTAGTCTGACTTTAGAAGTTCAAGTATCCCATATCTTTTAATAGAAAAATATTTGATGAGGAAAAATCAACATTTTCATTTTTTTTATTTAGGATGAGAAATATGATAAAAAATCAGACTCTGTAAAATACTTTATTAAGACCACCAATTAGATAACCCACTAATTACATCATAACTTCACCAACGACTCCAATCCACTGTGCCCACTAGGCCTCAATGCTCTGTCGCTAACTTGATATCTCCAAGTCAAGATGGCATGTTGTTACGTCTTGACTGGCGTGCTACCATAGAGATGATTCGCATGCTCCTGAATCCTCAGCGAAGGTTGTTTCCGATCGTTGGATAATGTTGACACAATTTATCTTTTGTGCATGTTTGAGTCAATTGTTTGTCATTACGTGTTATATACTTCAATTAAATTTTATCTATTGAAAGTTTAAGATAGATGAGTTCATTAGGCATTTCATCGATAGGCCTCATGAGTCAAGTTCACGATTCAAGTCGGGTCCTTAGTTTCGTCACATTTAGGTGTAAAGAAAGCATAAAAGAAAAAGACAAAAGAAAAAGAATGGCTGCAATCACAAATCGGCTCCTAGCTATAACATGAGTGGTGCAGGTGATCATTAGAACCGCTTGAAAGCCTTGCCACGATAGGGCCGAGGAAGACATCAACTAATCTCTAAATCTCAAAGACAACAACAGGCTTGCAATTGCGCCCCTCTAATCGCCCCCCCTAACCCTAATTTTATAGATTCAAATCTGAAGTGCATCGAGGGTGGCTCCCTTGCATCTTCTAAAATTGTTTGATCAATGCTCTCTACATTGTAAGTATACGTCTAATTCATAATTTTTGTTCCCTCAACCTTTTCTCTTCTTCCTTGTAATTTTGTTTTAATGTATTTAATCTATCCACAAATTGAAAGGAAGAAAGAAGAAAATGTGAGATTTGCTTTTGCTTCAAGATTCTGTTCCTTTGTTTTTTCTTCTCTTCAATGAAAATTATTTTGTTATGAGGTTAAAATCATTAATTTTATATTTTGATTCTTTTAATAATAGAAACACCATATCAGCTTACCAGATAAGTGTTTTAGTCGCATAGGCAGGTTGGAAAAGATACTAGTAGTCATTTTTGTCCGTCGAGGTAGAGTACATGCATTAGTTAGGATATACGGAGAGGGATACTTCTACTATATAAAGATGATTTATTCCAAAGGACACGTCAACCCACCGTGGCCACTAACCCAAGACCCTTGTTAACAATCTGTTATGTCCCAGTCATAGGAAAAGTATTAGAAAAGTTATAAATTTATTGCATTTGTACCAATTTTAATCTGAAATCTTTTATTGGTGCTAATTTAGTCTTAAACTTTTTGACATAGTGCCAATTTAGTCATTTGAGCTAATTTTAGCTAAATACTACTGATGTGAATGCCAGTTGGTCTACATGGCATCGTGGACAACTTCTAATGATTTTTTTGCTAATTTTTTTAAAATTTATTTATTTTCTTTATATTTTCTTTTCTCTCTCTCTTTTTTTTTTTTTCTTTTCCTTCCCTTTCCTCCTACTGGTCACCAGACCTCAGCGACAGGCCAAAGGTGAGGGTTGACGAGGGCGAGCCTTGCCATGGCTATGCCATACATGACTTGCGAGCCCACGGTGAGGGTGGAGCCTTGCTAACATGGGCAAGGCTTGAGCCCTCACCAAGGACCACAAGAATGGCCTCACGTTGGGCTGGTGAGGCCAAAGCTCGCTTGTGGCCAGTGAGGTGCTCTAGCCGATCGTTGAGTTCCGACAACTAGCTAGAGCAAGGTAAAGGGGGAAAAAAGAAAGGGAAAGAAAAAGAAAAAAGAAAAAAGAAATAAAAATTCAAAAACTTACTAAATATTATTAAAATGTGTCCGCATCAACGCCGACTGTGCCTTGTAAGTTGACATCCACGTCAACACTATTCGACTAAAATTAGCCGTAAAGACTAAATTGGCACTATGTCAAAAGATTTATGACTAACTTGGCATCAATAAAAAGTTTAATACTAAATTGACATAAATGCAACAGGTTTTAAGACTTTTATAACACTTTTCCCTCCTAGTCACAATAGTAGGGTCAATGAAAAAATAGGAAAAGGAAAAAACGTGCCCATGCCATTGAGAATGAGGAAAGACAGAAAAACGTTGAGGTCGTTGCCATCCACAATTTTGAAATGACCGATTACATCTTAGCTTGGGTTGAGATGTACCATGAGGAATCGGGATGCTGGTAATATGTTGTCTTTATTATTTTCCTAGGCTCTGTTTATTTCACGAAAAACAACTTCGAGAAGAACACTTTCTGGATTTTTTTACATTCGTTTTACGGAAAATGAACTAGTTAGGAAAAAAAATTCATCAAGGAAAAAAGTCTTTTAAAATGAATTTTCCTCACTCACTTTCTCTTATCTCACACTCTTGTTAACATTTCCATCTTTTTTTTCCCATTTAATTAATTTTTAATTCTCTCTCTCTCTCTCTCTCTCTCTCTCTCTCTCTCTCTCTCTCTCTCTCTCTCTCTCTCTCTCTCTCTCTCTCTCTCTCTCTCTCTCTCTCTCTCTCTCTCTCTCTCTCTCTCTCTCTCTCAGCCATAGGCAAGCTCGAGGCTCATTGACTTCTAGCGATCTCACCGCTTACTAGATCAATGAACTCAAGGCTCGCTAGATTTGTGGTGAGTTGGGCCTCGAGCTCACCACTTGTCAGATCGATGAGCACGAGCCTCCGACCCCTTGATCTAGCGAGCAACAAGCTCGAACTTGCTTTTGGCCAGTCACTGGCCATAGTTGCCGACCTTAAGGAGGAAAAGAAAAAATGAAAGGAAAAGATAGAAAAGAAAAAGAAAAAGGCTGAAAAAAATAAAAATAAAAAATTTGATTTTAAAAAGTATAAAATAATAAAATAATTATAAAAGGAGTGCATTAAGGAAAATCAAATCAAATTTTTTGTACTGAAAGGCAGAAATTTATTTCAAGTTTTAGTCAAACACAAAAAAATATTAACATTTCACTGGAAAATGGTTTTCTGAAAAATATTTTCTAGAAACATCACATTTTTTGTAAAACGAACAGTCTTGTTATATATTATCTCTCAATTAATCTATTTCTTAATTGCGAGTAGTGCAGATGAAGTTGTGATTTTTTGTTTCCATGTTTTGTTTGTCTATGTCCGTTGGTGATTTGCCATTATTTATCTGGGCAAGTTGAAGGAACCACGTGCTAACTTCTGTCCCCATCATTTCCCTTTAATACTATACATTTCTCCACACATCAATTTCTTAAGCGCAGGGTGTTTGTTGATGAACAATTAACACGGGTGTCTGCGTTGCATGAGAGAGAGAGAGAGAGAGAGAGAGAGAGAGAGAGAGAGAGAGAGAGTTTTGGACGGTGCCGAGGTAGGGTTTCTTGAGAACAACAGCCAACCACGTGCTTTCCCTTTAGACAAACCGGTCCTAATATATTGTCGACAATTATGTGACCTCCCCTCTCTCTATCTTTCCCTGTCATCGGCCCATTGCAAGCACTCAGCAAAGAATCCCTTGATCCTCCGGTCGTTCCAAGTCGAAGCTGAAGGTATTGTAAAATCTTCCTCCATTACATTTTCTATTGAATAAATTTTCAATTCTCAGCTGTTTTCTTCGCCCACAGTGTCCACTTATTTTTGTGTTACGCTGGTATGTCCGCTTATATTCTAGTGTTATCAGAACTGGTCATGGCCTGCATTGCCCTTCATCCATCTTGCACACAAATTAGAAGTGAAGCCTAGAAATCTCAGTTCCTCTAGCGTTACATTGAAGCCACTCCTAGTATGTGTGTCATTGTATATCTACCTTTCCTGTGCTATCAATGCTATGCTAATTTGTCCAATTATAATTTGGTGTTATCAAGACTGGTTATGGCCTGCATTGCCCGTCATCCATCTTGCACACAAGTTAGATGTGAAGCCTAGAAATCTCAGTTCCTCTTGCGTTACAGTGAAGCCACCCCTAGTATGTGTGTCATTTTATATCTACTTTTCTTGTGCTATCAGCGTTATGCTAATATGTCTGCTTATATTTTGATGTTATCAGGACTAGTTTTGGCCTGTATTGCCCTTCATCCATCATGCACACAAGTCAGAAGTGAAGCCAAGAAATCTGAATTCCTCTTGCATTACAGTGAAGGCATGCTAAGTATGTGTGTCATTGTATATCTAGTTTTCTTGTGCTATCAGCATTATGCTAATATGTCCGCTTATATTTCAATGTTATCAGGATTGCTTTTGGTTTACATTGCCCTTCATCCATCTTGTGCACAAGTCAGGAGTGAAGCTAAGACATCTTAGGTCTGTTTGCATTACGGTGAAGGCACCCCTGGTATGTGTGTCATTGTATATCTACTTTTAGTGTGATTTCAGCACTCGTTTCACTTTCACCCTCTTTGTTTGGTAATCTAGTTTTATTGATTGAACCCTAAAAAACATGAAAGAAAAAACAAAAAAGGAAGAAGAAACAAAAATAAGTGAGATAACCGCAATATAAACTGATTGCAGAGGCACCGAGATGTCTCTCTTAACTTTATTTGTCTGTAAAATGGTAGTTGTATGACATCATGTTTAACCATCTTCTTGTTGCTAGTGTAATTTGCGACTTGTAAATAATAGGATGAACTTGGAAAAATAGCAAGTCTCTTCTCACAGGCATTCAAATAATCCAGCCTATTACAATTGATGGGGAAAATTGATATTTAATAATTGCAGAGGACCTAAAATCCTTTTAAGCATACAACTTTAATTTGTGAATTGACATATTAGATTTTCAAAAGGGAAAATGACATAAATAATTGCTAAACATTGATTCAATATGCAATGTTATCATTGGAGTCTTAATTCATTCAATGTGGTCATTGAATTACGCCTAAATAGTCAAGATAGTGCCTTTATTTTTAATTTATTCAATCTAGTCCATCAACTTTCCAACAAAGACAAATCAATTTCTTTATTAGTACTTATAATTTTTCATAATTACACTATTGTAAAGATTTTAGAATATTTTTTCTTCTCAATCCTTCTCCTAAATGAATAAACTATATATGCTATATTTTTATTACCTTTTTTTTTTAAACATATTTACTCTTTTATAAATATCATGGTAGTTCCATTCAAGTAATAGCTTATGATCTTTATAATAGTAAAGTAAAACATTACCTATAATAAAAGATTTGAATGATTGACTAAAAGTCATCCGTTTTTCCTTAAAAGATAAATATGTAGTAGTAGAAGTGGTAATATTTAGAGATTTCTTTAATTGACTAAAATTCCATATGCTTTATTTGAAAATGTATATTATATATATCCTTATGGGGAACTGGGCATTATTGCTTTAAACCTGCTTCGTCATTTTGCTAAGTGAGAGGTTTTACAAAAAAAGTAAAATAAACGTTTTGAACACATGGAAACGACCGATTCCTTCTCGGTAAGGTTGAAACATGCCTTCGGGGAGATCGAGATACATGGTGATATCTGTCCCTCTTCGTCATTTTCCTCTAATTTTACACACTATTTCTCAACTGACCAATTTCTTATTTGTGAGTTGTGTATTTTTTGTTGCCTTGCTTTGTTTATCTTTGTGCGATGGTCATTTGCAAATATTTATCTGGGCAAATTGGACATAACCACGTGGTGATTTATGTCCTCATCATTTCCCACCTACTATTATACATATCTCAACTAATAATTTTCTTAACTGCAAGTTGTTTATTGATGAACGATGAACTTAAGTATCCATGTTGTATGAGAGAGAGAGGGCCTCACGTTGTCCTCTTACTATTAAGATGAATAAAATAGTTACACTAAAAAACTAAAAATCTAAATCTAATAAAAGTACTATTCATGGATCAGACTTACAAACTTTAAAGTATTGAAAAACTTAATTCATCATAATTTAGAAAGACAATGGGAGAAGCGTGATAGCGAGAAGCGAATTTATGATTAGCTAACCATTAATTGATTTTCACACATAAAAGGATATTTTAGTCAATTAAAAATAAACATAAAAGGTGAAGAGAAATTTGGTGGAACCAAAGAGTATTGCTCCAGTTTTTAGTTCTATGTGTGGAACCACCCGCCCACCCACTTAGACCAAACCTGTGTGTGTGTGTGTGTGTGTGTGTGTGTGTGTGTGTGTATTTCATCTCAATTACTTACTTATTTTGTAGTTTTTCAACCAAATATATATCTATATTTATATTAAATATTATTGAGTAATTTTGTCTCTTGGATATGTAGTAGGATTAACCTCCTTACTTTTTCTTTTTTTCTTTTTATTTCTAATAATTTATTTACTTACTTTATCGACCAAAACAATATAAACAAATGTAGAGGAAGGAGAGAATTGATTGGAGATGTCCATCTATGTAGCACCGACACAGACACGCAACACGTGACACGACACGACACAACACGCCGACACGTCATTTCTTAAAAATAGAGAATTCTGAAATGTTCCAACACGTTATATATTAAATATATTTTTATATATAAATACATAAATAATAATAATAATAATAATAATAATAATAATAATAATAATAATAATAATAATAATAACCTAGAATTAATTTACACTAAAAATATTAATTTAACATGTGTTAATATCTTTCGTTATTTTAATTTGTTACAATAATACATAAAACTTAGAGGAAAAAAAACATTGTTTAAAGAAAAATTGCTGAAATGATATTTTTAAATTTATTTATTTATCGTATATAACATTTTTTTATTATTTCGTTCATAGTAAATTAGAACACTAAAACAATTATGAGAGAGAGAGAGAGAGAGAGAGAGAGAGAGAGAGAGAGAGAGAGAGAGAGAAGAGGCAGGGTTGTGGCTGGGCACGCCGCTACCACTGCCCCCATCAACAGTGTGCCTAGCCACCATCAAAGGGGGCCGACGAGGTCGCCGGCCCTCTGCAGTGGAGGGAGGGCGACCCTTGCCGGCCCCGGCGAGGCTCGCCTAGATCTAGGCGACACGTTGGCTAGGGCCGGTGAGGATCACCTAGATCTGGGCGATGCTAGCCCTCGCTTGTGGCCGGCGAGCCTCCCCAGCCCCAGGTGAGGCCTCGCTGGTGACCCTCGCTGGGCCCGAGTGAGGGTGCGACCTCACCTAGATCTAGGCGAGACTCACCTGAGCCTCAACTAGGGCATCACCCAAATTTGGGGAAGCCTCGCCGACCAGCCTTGGCCGGCAATGGCCTCGCCAAGCCCGGCGAGGCCCCCCCACCCTCTGCTGCCTATGGCCGATGAGGTCGCGAGCCTCCTCTGACGGTGGTAGTGATAGTGGCAGTGGCGCCTAGCCACCAAGCCTCCCCTTTTTTTTTTTATCTTTTTTTTTGTATATTTATATTTTGACCCCTCAAATATTAGAAATTTTTAAAATTGACCTCATATGTGTCGAAATCGCGTGTCGGAATTCCGAACTTGCGTGTCGGTGAGATTTGACCACGTGTCGAATTTTTCAACACTTGTTCACCGCGTGTCGAGACGTGTTTGAGTGTGTCGGACACGTGTCAGAGTGTCAGACACGACACGAAGGCTCCCGGAGAGTATCAATGCTACATAGATGTCCATAAAAGCCAACAACTCATTTTAAGAGTATAATTAGGTTTCTCCTTAGCCATCTCCTTAACCATTCCCACGGTTAAATAAGGTTGATGTTAAAAGAAAGATGGATTAAACAATTAATGTTTTAACTTCTGTGAAGGTTAGGGCTTTTTATGTGGAATACATATCTCTAGTGTCGGGAAGCCTAAAGAGGACCACATCATAACCTTCAAAGAAATTAAGTTTTTGGCTAGCGAGTATTGTCTATTTGTTCCACCCTATAGCTTTCACTCCTTAATCAAAATAAATGGCTTGAAATTCAACCCGACTATAATCAATGGGCAGGTCTTGATTCCAATTTTTCTACATCAGTCCTTAGTGGGCAATTCTCAATTCCAAGGTAGGAACTATTCACCTGGACCATGTTCACCCCTAGGCACCAGCACAATCAACTTAACTCCATGACTCACCTTCCACCACTACCTCATTGCCATACCAGCCCTCTATCCATCACCATTACCGTTCATCCTTGCTTCCGCTTTCAACCACCGTTGAGATCTATGTTTTGCCCAACCCCTTGCCACAAATCTCCACCACTAAAGCCTATATTCTCCGCTGATGACCCCCTGCTTCCGGTGTCCACTAGCCTAGCCATGGCTCGTTCTCGCCGTTGTCAAGCTTGGCTGGCGCATTAGAGCCTCAAATTTAGGATCTAAGCTCAAGTGAGCCCCAGATTTGATTTCTGGGAATCGGCTTGACCTCTTATTTGTGTTGATTAAGGTCATGCACGGTCAATGGCAGCCATAGCTAGATTTTTTAAGGTCATTGGCCGTTCGTACATCGCTCTTCTACACCGAAGGCTCCGTTTGGTAATGTTCTTATTTCTCTCAATTTCTGTTTTTTTGTTCCCTAGAACAAAAAAAACAAAAAACAAAAATCCGTTTGGTAATATCAACTAATTTTTCTATTTCCCGGAATAGAAAAATAGTCGGGGAATAGATTTAGAATAAAAATAAGAAGTAGAAAAAAATAACTTTTTGTTCCTAGGAACAATTTTTAGAAATAAGTCATTTTCTTTTTTTTTTTCTTTTGTTTTTCTTCTTCTTCCTCACCGCATACTGGCACCATTCGCTAGACATTGCCATTGCTGGACGTCGCTGGTCGTGCGGTCGCCGGAGACTCTCACCTCTGCTGCCGGACACCAAACATCACTGTGGGCCATCAGGCATTGGCTAGAGGAGAGGCAAGATGAATAAGAGAGGGAAAAAAGAAAATTCTTAAAAAATTATTAAAAAATTATAAAAAATTCTGCATTAAAAAAAAATTGTTGGTTGTACTAAATGCACTCTTGTTGTTTTTCTATTATGAGAATATAAATTTTGTGTAGTTACCAAACGCGTTCTTTTACTCAAAAATTATTCTAGGGAATAGAAATAGAAAAAGACTATTTCTAAAAAGAAATTGTTCCCTGAAACAAAAATGTTACTAAATAGACCCTAAAGCTGTTCAATCATGAAAAAGGAGTGAATTTTTTCGAAGAAACAGAAGGCAAAAGCTTAGGAGATTCACGGCATTAATCACTCCGGGTCTTGTACATGTTTCTTGGTTCAAAATGGGCTAATCAGAAGAAATTTTTCATCTATTTTATTCTGAATAAGATCGCGACCATTTTCTTCAAGAAAAAGGCATAAAAATGCAATAACAGCAGAGAAGCATTCTATGGTTGGTCAGTTTGCCGTCAAGAAGCTGAAAAAAAAATATGGAAATGGGTTCGAAGTACAGATCTAGCTCATTCAAGTGAAGGGTATAAAGAGATGTGTGCAGATAGAGTACGAGGTGGCTATGGACGGACAACTTTTGTTAGTGAAGGAAAGAAGAAAAGAAAAGAAAAGAAAAAAGAATGAAAAAATAGGAAAAGTTACATATAATTCTGATTTGGCAAAAAAAGAATGTCGTAGGATTGACATGTCAGATGTTTAATGACACCATAAGACCAAAAGTTAGTGAAGGCTAAATTTAGGTATGAAGTAAAAGTGGATGATTTTTAATGAGATATAGCTTTGGTCAGAATGGATATTTAACCTAAAATTGATGCTTTTCTAAGGAACTAGGCCTCTCTTTGAAAAATATATCTTGTTTAAAAATCATCAATTTTATTTAATTTTTACCTTTTCAATAATAAAAGAATTACCACATGAGCGCCTTTTGCCACATAGGCTCGTTTTGTTTTTTGGTCGGACCCACAAAGGCTCGTTGGAAAAGATAATAATAGCCATCTCTTGTTTTAACAACTTGCTCTGTCCAACTTCACATAGCATGATCAATGAAAAGAAATGAAAATAAAAAAGAAGTGCCATCTTTCGATGCCATCAATAATGAAGAAAGAAAGAAAGATGTTAAAGGTCGTCGCCATCGACAAGTAGGGAACAGCCGACTCTGTCTGGGCTTGGATCGAAATTGTGTTTAGGGGGATCAAGATATCCGGTGATATTTGTTCCTCTTCATCATTTTGTTTCCCTCTAATGTTACACATGAGTTCTCAAATAATTAATTTCTTAATACCAAGTTGTGTGTTAATAAAGTTGTGATTTTATGCTGTCTTGTTTTGTTTGTGTTTGTCTAATGGTCATTTGCAATTGTTGATCTAGGTAAGTGGGACAGAACCGCAATGATGATTTTTGTCCTCATCATTTCCCCCTTGTACTATACAATTCTCAACTAGTCAATTTCTCAATTGCAAGTTATATATATATATATCGATAAATAATGAATATGCGTATTTGTGCTGCGGGCGGGCGTACGACAGAGAGAGTTAGGACAATGCAAACTTTGTTCAAGTCAAAAAGTAGAGTCAATAGTGCTCCATGTAAAAATGGTTGATTAAGATGAATAGAAAAAGCTACATTGAAGAATTAACAATCCAAGCAAATAAGTATTTAATAGACCAAAATTACAAACTTAATAATTTTACAAAATTTAATCCATCAGAAAATACGAAAAGCATGATTAATTGATGATTTATTGATTTTCTAATATGGAAGGATATAGAGTCAATTTTAAATAAACATAGAAAGTGAAGAAGAGATGAGATTGAAAAAAGTGGGGTGAAATGGTGATTGACCTTGTTTCCATAGAAGATTATTTTGCTCAAATAAAATATTTGTCCCAAGCCAAAGAGGGGGTAAAAATAGCCCCACCCTATTTATTTTATTTAAAATAAAGCAACGGCATTGAGATTTTTACTTGGTGCAATGTTATACTTTAATTTAGAAGTTCTCACAGTTGGATGTGGCCATTTGAAAGAAATTATCTTTTAATTTATAGTTGACACGGCATCTGCTAAGCTTTAAGAAGCACGGTCTATTAAAATAAGTGGTGGATGATAGAAACATCAAAACAATTACTAGCTATCTAAGAAGTACCCGGCATCTTTTGATTTGTAACCTCTACAGCGCAACAAACTGGATGAGCATCGTAGAGCAACCAACTTTTTCCCCAAGTGACTCTACGTTCTAAGTTGCTCTTGCTGATATTCCCCAGTCTCTCTCTCTCTCTCTCTCTCTCTCGCTCGCTCGTTTTGTTTCACTATTCTAATTGGTTATTTCAGTTCTTTTCAGTTTCCTTTGCACGCATTTGTTTAAGCGAATAATAAAAGGAGGCAACAAGAAGAGGAACAAAAGAGGGGGGGAAAAGGAAATTGTAGAGATTAAAGAAGAAATTATGGGTGAGACTGTTGCATTGAATCTAGTGTCGAAACTCCTCGAGCACCTTTTTGCTCCCATTGGACGTCAATTTGGGTACGTGCTATTCTACAAGAGCTACGTCGAAGATCTTGAAAATGGAGTCAAGGAGCTGGAGACTGCACAAGAGAGGGTGGAGCACTCTGTCCAAGAAGCAATGTATAACGGAAAACCTATAGAAACTGATATTGAGAATTGGCTGAAGAGTGTGAAGGAGGAGACTAAGAAGGCAGGTGACCTGTTAAACCATAACAGAAATGCAAAACATGCTTGCTTTCGTGGGTCTCTCCCCAACCCAGTGGTGCGCCATCCAATTGGTAGGAAGGTGAAGAAGATGACTCAAGTCATTCGGGGACTCCACGACAAAAGCAAAAATATTATCTTCCAGAAGGTCTTCTATGAGAATACTCCTATAGGAATCGTCACTGCCACCACTTCCGCTGCAAGATATGTTCACAGGGGGGAAGTTATCTTGGAGTCTAGGGCTTCAAGCATAGATGATGTAATTAAGGCTATAACTAATGACAAGGTTTGTGTGATTGGGGTGTATGGACCAGGTGGGGTTGGCAAGTCCAAGCTTATGGAGGACGTCGAAAGGAGAGTTAAGGAAGAGCAACTATTCGATGTGGTTGCAAAGACAAATGTATCACGCATTCCAGATCTAAAAAGAATCCAGGGAGAAATTGCCCATGCACTGGGTCTGAAGCTAGTGAATGAGGAAACTATTCTGGGGAGAGCAAATCTTTTGTGCAAGAGGTTGGAGGAATATTTTGAGAAAAAGATTCTCATAATTTTAGATAATTTGTGGACAGAGCTAGAGTTGAAGGAAGTTGGAATCCCTTGTACATATGATAATAAAGTAAGAGGTTGTAAACTATTGTTAACGTCTAGATGCCGAGATGTTTTGTACAATGGGATGTGCTCTGACCAAGAATTTCGACTCAATGAGTTAAAGCATGGAGAAGCACGAATGCTTTTTGAAAGGACAATGGGGGATAGAGTTAACGACCCTCAATTTAAGAGCTTGGTGGATAGAGTGGTTGAGAATTGTGGAGGCTTGCCTCTTTTGATTATTTCGGTGGCAAAAAGGTTGAAGCGTGGAAATTTGCCTGAATGGAGGGATTCTTCAACCAATAAAGATAGGACAAGTGTAAAATCAATAGTGGAACTAAGTTACAATGACTTAGAAGATGAGAGGATCAAATCATTGTTCTTGATTTGTGCTCTACACTCTAGGAGACCTTCCATAAGGGATACCCTTATCTATTGCATGGGTTTGGGTTTATTTAAAACAATCAGCAGGACCATCGAAAACACTAGAGATAAATTGATTATGGATCTACGTCACCTACTTGACTCTTCTTTGTTGCTAGGTAGTGATGACCTGGAACAGTTGAGCATGCATGACTTATTTATTGATGAGGCCATCTCTATGCACAGCAAATTTATTGACACGGACTGGAACGCCTTGGTCGGGGGAAATGATTTTGGGTTTAGAGAATGGTCAGAGTATGATCTTAGAAAATGCACCGCAATGGCCTTCAATTACGTTGGCATTGATCAACTTCCTGAAAAATTGGATTGCCCGAACATAAGGATTCTTCTGTTATTTGAACGCAAACTATTACTCAAAATCCCTGAGTCATTTTTTGAATCTATGGAGAAGCTCCAAGTCTTGGACTTGACTGGCTTATCTTTTACCTTTCTACCATCGTCGATGGAGTTCCTTGAAAACCTCACGTCACTATGTCTTGATCAGTGCCATCTGGTGGATGTGACTGCACTTGGAAAGTTGAAAGGACTACAGTTCCTAAGTTTCAAAGGCTCTACAATTGCTCGACTGCCCAAAGAAATGGGTAAACTAATAGAATTGAGATTTTTGGACATGAGAGAGTGCTCCATGCTCAAAGTTATTGAACATGGTGTGCTTGAAAGCTTGGTTAAGTTAGAAGAATTGTATATGCAAAACAGTTTTGATCAGTGGGAGGCCGCCAATAAAACCCCACGAAGCAACGCTAGCCTAGCTGAGCTCAAGAACTTGAAAAAGTTGAGCACTTTGCACATTGACATTTCGGATCCAACCAATCTCTCAAGAGGCTTGCCATTTGGGAAACCGAACATGCATAAAATCCAAATTAGGCGCATTGAACATTGGTGGGGCATTACTAAGAATCCAAAACTTCCAGA
This sequence comes from Eucalyptus grandis x Eucalyptus urophylla, assembly GCA_028830015.1. Lineage (NCBI taxonomy): Eukaryota > Viridiplantae > Streptophyta > Magnoliopsida > Myrtales > Myrtaceae > Eucalyptus > Eucalyptus grandis x Eucalyptus urophylla. The sequence continues at coordinate 30,135,981 of CM054188.1, read as the reverse complement.
AGGTCTCCATAAGGAAAGCAAAAATAGTATCTTCCAAAACGTCTATTATGAGAATACTCCCATAGAAATCGTCACTGCCACCACTTCTGCTGCAAGATCTGTTCACAGGGAGGAAGATATTCGGAAGTCAAGGGCTTCAAGCATAGAGGATGTAATTAAGGCTATAACTAATGACAAGGTTTGTGTGATTGGGGTGTATGGACCAGGTGGGGTTGGCAAGTCCAACCTTATGGAGAACGTCGAAAGGAGAGTTAAGGAAGAGCAGCTATTCGATGTGGTTGCAACGACAAATGTATCACGCAATCCAGATCTAAAAAGAATCCAAGGAGAAATCGCCTATGCATTGGGTCTGAACCTAGGGAATGAGAAAACTATTTGTGGGAGAGCAGATCTCTTGTGCAAGAAATTAGAGGAATATTCTAAGAAAAAGATTCTTATAATTATAGATAATTTGTGGACAAAGCTAGAGTTGAAGGAAGTTGGAATCCCTTGCGGATATGATAATAAAGTAAGAGGCTGCAAGCTATTATTAACATCTAGAGACCGAGAAGTTTTGTACGCGGGGATGGGCTCTGACCGAGAATTCCTGCTCAATGTGTTAGAGCATGGAGAAGCACGAGTACTTTTTGAAAGGACAGTGGGGAACAAAGTTGATGACCCTAAATTTGAGAGCTTGGTGGATAGAGTGGTTAGGAATTGTGGAGGCTTGCCTCTTTTGATTGTCTCGGCAGCAATAAGATTGAAGCGTGGAGATTTGGCTAAATGGAGGAATGCCGCAACCAATATAGAAGGGTGCATTGTACGGTCAATAGTGGAACTAAGTTACAATGACCTAAAACATGAGAGGATCAAATCATTGTTCTTGGTTTGTGCTCTAGGCTCTAGGAGACCAGACAGAAGGGATGTCCTTGTCTACTGCATGGGTTTGGGTTTATATAAAAAATTTAGCAAGACCATCGAAATTGCTAGAGATAGGTTGATTATGGATCTACATCACTTGCTTGACTCTTCTTTGTTGCTAGGTAGTGATGACTTGGAACAGTGGAACATACATGACATATTTATTGATATGGCCATCTCTATGCATGACAAATTTATTGACACGGAATGGAATGCCTTGGTCGGGAGAAATGATTTTGGGTTTAGAGAATGGTCAAAGTATGATCTCAGAAAATGCACTGCAATGGCCTTCAATTATGTTGGCATTGATGAACTTCCTAAAAAATTGGACTGCCCAAACATGAGGATTCTTCTATTATTTGAATGCAATCGATTACTCAAAATCCCCGAGTCATTTTTTGAATCTATGGAGAAGCTTCAAGTCTTGGTCTTGACTGGCTTATCTTTTACCTCTCTACCTTCATCGATGGAGTTCCTTGAAAACCTCACGTCACTATGTCTTGATCAATGCCATCTGGAGGATGTGACTGCACTTGGAAAGCTGAAAGGATTACAGTTCCTAAGTTTCAAAGGTTCTACAATTGCTCGACTACCCAAAGAAATGGGTAAACTCATAGAATTGAGATTTTTGGACATGAGAGAGTGCTCCATGCTCGAAGTTATTGGACCTGGTGTGCTTGAAAGCTTGGTCAATTTAGAAGAACTGTATATGCAAAACAGTTTTCATCAGTGGGAGGCCGCGGATAAAACCCCACGAAGCAATGCTAGCCTGGCTGAGCTCAAGAACTTGAAAAAGTTGAGCACTTTGCACATTGACATTTCTGATCCAACCAATCTCTCAAGAGACTTGCCATTTGGGAAACTGAAAAAGCATAAAATCCAAATTAGGCGCACCGAGCATTGACGGGGCATTACTAAGAATCCAGAACTTTAAAGCTCAGGCTGGATTCCGACAATCTTCTCCATGAAGTGTGGATGCAGGAATGTTTGGGGGGAATGCGAGATCTCCGGTTGGCAGGATTGCGAGATAACCATAGCATACATGATTTGTGCGTCAAAGGTTTTCAGGAGTTGAAACATCTTCACGTACAAAATAACCCCTCACTTCAATACGTTGTTCACTCCACAGAGAATATCCAGTTCACTGCATTTTCAAGATTGGCATCGTTGTTTGTCAATAATCTAAACAACTTGAAGAAGATTTGTCGCGGTCATCTTGCCCTAGAATCTTTTAGCAAATTTAAGATTGTGAAAATGGATAACTATGGCGGAATCAAACATTTATTTCCTTTATCCATGATGAGAATATTCTTGCAGCTAGAAGAGATTGAGACAAGTGGATGCCACTTGATAAAGCAAAGATGCTGAGAACGGAGATGAAAAGGATGTTAATCCCAAAGTGAAGTCATGCGATTTGCATTGGCTAACATTATGAAACTTGCCAGAGATGACAAGCTTATGTAAAACCAAAGACCATTCGATCGTGCTCTTTGACAGACAACAGGTAAATTTCACGTTTTCTAAAATGGTCATATTTTTCTCTCCAGACCGTACTAATTGGAGAAAACTTTCTCCGGCTAGTCTTAAGATCCATGAGTTACAAATATGAGCATTGCCTTCAGTTGATTTAGTTCCCACTCACTGTGCGGACTTAAAAAAAATATTGACTTGTTGAAATATTTACTTTGGAGATATAATGTAAGGAGTTTTGTGTAATTTGACAAGGTAATATGCATTTATCAACTATACGAAAAAAAAAAATTAGAATCGTTTGAATCGTTTAGTATTTTGTGTGATTAATTAAACATTTGATTTATAAACATATTGAAATATTGACTTTAGAGCTATCTCAATTTGTTTTTGATATGTGGGTGAGGTGATGCGTTTTGCATTTTATAGTAAATGAAATTTCATGCATGGGTATTATAGAGGAGTCTAATAGCACATAGGGGAATTGGAAATATATTAAGATTCTTTTAATTATGACAAAATAATGATTTAATTTTTCAAAATGTAATTGCTATGCAATATGTGAATGCATAAAAACATCTATATAAGTTAATTACATCTCATTTTAACCTAGTGTTTATGTGGGAAATATTGATTACATTGAATTATTTTGCAATTTTGGTCTTAAGTACATCAATGCTAGGGTAATTGAGACGATTAAGTTGTTGTTATTTCCCTGACCAGAAAAGAAAAAAGTTGCTGTTTTTATCTCCAATAATTGTAAAAAGTTGGGGTGGGTGAATGGACCTTAGTAGAAATGTGGTTCTCCACAAAGATCCATCATATAAAATTTTCTGCACTCTTATATGCTAGTTGATGGAACTATTATGTGACAATTGAATGAAAATTCAAATATAATAAGGCCAATTTGCATTTGTACATTAATGAGATGTTAGTGGAAAAATTAATTTTTTTTCTAATTTATGTGAGCTTTGGACTTTTTTGTAGTGATCAAATTATCACAAATCTTCATTCTAACAACTTTTCTAATATTATAGTAGAATTTATGTGTACGGCACATTTTTAAGTTTCTTTTTTCTGTAATAAAATGTCGCTTGAAAGTATTAACTAGAAACACATCTAGCATTCATTTGTGCACTATTGTTTGGAATTAACAAATTTTATAACTATTCTGTTAGTATAAAATAAAAAATTGGAAACCCTTTTCTAACTATTTTTTAAATTCATGTTTATCACGTAACCCAAACCACAAAAGCATTAAGCTCGACCGAAGTCATTATTAAATTAAGCAATTCTTTTTCTTGGTCACATAACTAAAACTTTCTACTTTCGACATAAATTAACTTTTTTATGACGAGGAATCCTCATATATCTGAAACTAAATCCTTTGCTGAAATTGACTTTGACGATTGTACGGCGCCGTTGGAACCAATTCGTGGATGTTATGGTCACCGATGGATCCTTTGAAGATGAACCCATTTTTAACATTTGGTCGATGTGGCTTCTATTCTATTCCGCTTTACGTCAATACCAGAAAATAATGGATCTTATAGTGCCATGCATGGAGACATTAAAATCTTAGGACTACGTTATTATTTCTCTAATAAATTTACAGTAACATTTTATTTTCACTCTCTCGATAAGAGATACTTATTTTTATTTTTATTTTTTGGGAACAGTTTGGAGAAAAAAGCCAAGCTTAAATTACACTTGCAAATCAACGAAAAGTATACTTTTTTATCAATTTATCAATAGAGTTGATAACTATTTCAGAGAAAGTAATCCAAATTGTTTGTTCCATTATCAATTGAGATAATATATCATACTATCGAAAAATCAATTGAGCCTATGCCAAAAATTTCTAAAATTTAGGCAGATTGCACAAAATGTGTGGGTAAATTCGATAACCTCAATAATTCGTTCTTGTTAGGGAAAATGTGACAAATGGTCCCTATACTATTACTTAATGTGCAATTTGGTCCCTGAACTTTCGATCGGCTCAATTTGGTCCTTGAACTATTGATAAATGTCCGATTTGGTCCATGAATTTTTTATCGGCTCAATTTGATCCCTAAACTATTTGATAAATGTCTGATTTGGTCCCTGAACTTTTGATCGGCTTAATTTGGTCCTTGAACTATTGATAGATGTTCGATTTAGTCCTTTGTTATTGTTTTTCCTTTTTTATTTTTATTTTTTTTGCTTCTTCTCTCTTCCCTCCGCTGACTCCGGCGGAGGGAAGCTGGCATTCGACGAGGGTCGCCCTCATTGGCTGGCCCTCGCCAGACGCAGGCGAGGGCGGCCCTCGCCAGCGTCGAGCGAGGGGCTCCCTCACAAATCTGGCAAGGGAGCCCCTCGCCCGATGCCGGGGTGCTCCTCGCCTGATGCCGGGGCGGGGCTCCCTCACAGATTTGGCGAGTCAGTGATGAGTATGCTAAAACATGTGGATGAGGAAACCGCAGTGCATGTGCTGTAAACTAAAAGAGTCCGAAAGTTTGAAGTATTGAAATCCTATGTACACCTCAGCTTCTTCAAGGTGTGGTATGGACTTGGAAATAAGATACATTCTGGATGCCTACAGCTTGAGCACTTGAAGGAGTGCCTTTCCATGGCTAGTTTTTTGTAGACATAAGCAACAATAAGAAATGAGATTAATGGGAGGGCAATGTCTATTGTAAATAAGAACATTCTATCTAGCATGGTGGTGCCATTTATGACTCAATCAGTCACATTTTAAGGAGATTATATGCCTCGATCAGTTATGTTTTGAAGAGTTTATATGATAAAATGATATATGATATGATCAAAGCTGCGAGGAATATGCAGGTAGTTTTAAGTATTTGTCTGTTTAAATGTAAAAGGGCTTTGTCAACAAGGATCTCCAGGACACTGATTAAGGACACTTAACAAAGAAATGTTTTGATTTTCAATGCATTGCTACCCTAACACAAGATGAAAAGTGCCTTGGGAGTTAGATTGTTTCCTTAGATAGGTGTTATTCCTAGGAGCACTCATAAACAAAATCCCATTTAAAATTAGATAGTTTTGTCAAATATCCCTAGTATGCTTGTGCCAATCTCTTGTTTAGCTGTGACATTAGATTTGCTTGTATACATTCACTGCTGTCTTTAGGAGGTTTGAAAAAGGCTAGAATTGTTCCTTTAAATCCATATCGAACAATTTAATCAAAGGAGTCTAATATGCAAAGATTTTACGTTGATTTTATATTAAGAAATCAGTATAAGAAGTCTAGAACATGGCAATAACATGTTACTTGAGGACTTTCACTATTGTATCATTTCAGCTAATTTGCTGATGAATGTAATTTTTCGGGTAAGTTAAATCAACAGTCCTAATTCTGATGTCACCCTGCCTCTTAACTCTTTAAACTTATTAGGTTAATAGATAAGCTTAGCAATTCTAGGGAATTTATTTGGTATGTTGGAGTAGTAGCCTACTGGTCTTTCTGTTACCAGTAAAAGAAGAAGGTTGTGGATCCTTTGTGCCGAGCAACATGGCCCTTGTCTTAAGTGTCAAACGATAATTGCACTTCATAATTAACAAAAATTTGAAGCATCTCGTGAAATATTTTTAGCACATAGCCCCCTCCATGTATACACCTGGATAGCAGATGGTTCTTGCTGGCTTTTACGCCTTCTCTTTTTGGGACTTTTCCTATTTTTGCTTAGTTTGTGGAGTAGATTTCTTGTTTAATCTTGATTTATATTGTTTTGGTGTTCTGTCGTGTTCTAGCACGCATCAACCCTTGACAATGTGGAAGAGTGGAAGTGGAAGTTGACCATGCTTCTTCGTAATAAAGAGGAGCAGGAGATGGTATCTAGGGAGAGGATAGACAGACGTGACTTTGATCAACTTTCAGCCCTGGCAACCAGGATGGGATTGCATAGGTACTTAAGCTTATTGCAGATTACAGATTACAACTACTTAAGGCCAGTCCTCCCCTGATATCAATTCCACTATTTCTGATAAGCAATTTCCATTTGCAGCCATCAACATTCAAAAGTAGTTGTCTTTAGCAAAGTCCCTCTGCCAAATTACAGATCTGATCTTGATGACAGGCGCCCACAGAGAGAGGTAAATCCCTGATATACATACTTTGTTCCTCTCTTTATAACTTTATTTCCACATGCTTATAGGAAGAGAGATATATGGATGAAGTGCCTGGCTAAAGTTGTATTAATAATGTAGTCATGGTTTTGAAACTTGGTGCTTCCACATGGTGAATTTTCTCGTGCAGTGAAAATGTAGACTAATGCTTTTGTGTGCATCCAGGTGGTATTACCTTATAGATTGCAAATGGAAGTGGATACACACCTCCAAGCATACCTTTCCCGAAAGCCCAAAAGTAACGATAAGTTATTGTATTCACCAAAATCATCTGGCGTTGATGGGAGTATTGCTGTTGATGATGTTTATGACAAGCAGGAGTGTATTACACCAAACAGTGTAGTTGTAGAGAAAATTCAACACCGGAGAAGTTTACAATTGCGTAATAAACAGCAAGATTGGCAGGTGAATTTAGCAATGCATTTTGTGGAATATTTTATAGATTGCCACATCTGTTTGCATAGTAAGTCGGGTCTTGATAATTTGCAACTATTCTTATAACTGACAAGTACTATTAACGTCCTAGGAATCTCCTGAAGGCCAAAAGATGCTTGAATTTCGTCGAAGTCTCCCTGCATACAAAGAGAAGGATGCCTTGCTGAAAGCCATTTCAGAAAATCAGGTTGGTAGGATCTATAAGCTGGTTTCTGGTTTTGCTAAATTTTCATTTGTCCGCCTGAAGTGGAAGTTACATTGTTTGCTGGGGCCGCCTACTAAAATTTCATTTGTAGCATAAAAAAATAATTTGAAATGGTCATATCTAGTAAGTCTACGTTGGCTCTCTAAAACGTTTGACGTTAATGGACCTTTTGCTTGACTGTGTGCCTCGGAGGGAGACAGTGACAGTAACTATGATAAACAAATAAAGTATTCATCACACAGGTTGAAGCTGTAGTTATTTACCACATGGTACTTGCTCTCCTAAGATGCTCCTTCAAATTCCTCTTTTGTTAATTTCTTAGTGCAAACTAAGCCAATGGTAACAATTAAACGTTTCATAAATTACAGATTAGATACGAGAGGATGGCTTGAGGGATCTCCAATTGTTGCAGTCTGTTTGTAAAGCCTTAGAGGAAAATGTCATTACCTACTTTATATGACGAAAAATTAGGATTCCTCTTCAGCATTTTGGTTGCATGTTGTTCTGATCTCCCTTCATGCAACATGAATTGGGCACTTTTTGAAACCTCGCTTATCTAATCAATGAAGTGGCCATGAGCTTGAGGAACGTGCCTACCCATGCATTTTATCTTGACAAATTTGTTTGGTATGCCTTTGTTGCTGAGGTGTGTATTGCAAACAACAGTTGGGCAGAGCACCAAAACAATGAGCAGAAAGAACCGTTTTGGCATCATACCTCTCCTTTTATCTTTTCATTGAAAACTTTTGAACTTCTTGGTGATGTAATGGTCTCCCATGTCCCTGGAAAGATCCAAATTTTCTTTTTCAAAAAAACTTATATTGATGAGTTCAACTGGTACAGAGGCTTGCTTGAATAGTATCAAGAAATTTACAACCAGGTATACAGTGGTTAGAATTTGTTAGGTATGGAGGTATTACGTGATTTCCTTTTTACACTATTTTCACGAATAATTGTTGATGGAAAAAAATGTGTATCGTATAGGTGGTGGTTGTCTCTGGTGAAACTGGATGTGATAAAACAACTCAACTTCCTCAATACATACTTGAATCTGAGATTGAAGCTGCTCAAGGGGCTGCATGTAGTATAATTTGCACTCAGCCAAGAAGAATATCTGCTATGGCTGTTTCTGAAAGGGTTGCTTCAGAGCGAGGAGAGCAACTGGGAGAATCTGTTAGTTTTTTCATCTGGCTATGTGAATCTTGCTTTTAACTAGTTATGCAAGATGGAGTATTTACTGTCCTGTTGCTGAAGCATTTGTTGTTTTTTCATAACATAAGGTTGGGTACAAGGTTCGGTTGGAGGGGATGAAAGGGAGAGATACTCGCTTACTTTTTTGCACCACTGGCATATTGTTGAGGAGATTACTTGTTGACAGAAACTTGACTGGTGTAACTCATGTTATTGTTGATGAGATTCATTAACGTGGTATGAATGAAGGTAAGTATGGAACTTTATTTTTTTTTGGGGCTACTTGGATATTCCTTGATTGCTGTTCTCAGCTGAATTCTGCATGTTTCAGATTTCCTTCTCATTGTGCTCAAGAATCTTCTTTGTCGCCGACCTGAATTGAGGCTGATTTTGATGAGTGCAACCCTCAATGCTGAGCTTTTTTCTAATTACTTTGGTGGTGCTCCAATGATCCACATACCTGTGAGTTTAAGAAATTAGATATCAAATACTATACCCCTTTTTTTTTCCCATTGGATGCAGTTTTTACTTTGTCTTATTGTGAGCTAGAGGTGTTTTGGCACCTATATTAGCCTGTAGGTCGCTTTTCGAGGATTAGTCCTACTGGCACCTATATTATCAAATACTGTACCCCTTTTTTTTTCCCATTGGATGCAGTTTTTACTTTGTCTTATTGTGAGCTAGAGGTGTTTTGGCACCTATATTAGCCTGTAGGTCGCTTTTCGAGGATTAGTCCTACGTTTTATGACATGATACAGGTACCCGTTTTTGTCATTGGGGAGATTATAACTTGATACTGCCTGAAAATTAAATGGCTCTATTATGTTATTAAATGGCAAGCATAAAACTCTGTGTCAAGATGCAACTTGAGAAGAATTTACAGTAATTCGGTGGGCTTTGGAAAAAAGTCTCAAAATATGGGGACAAGGACCCCTGGAGTGCCAAAAGTTGGCACAAAGGGACACTTAAGTGCCAAAAGTTACGAAAGGTACACTTAAGTGCCAAAATCGGAGCAAAATGGATCACTTGAGTGCCAATCCGGCCAAAATCCGGCCAAAATGCCGACGTGGCATTTTTCCGGCGAACCGAGCCAAAAACGACGCCGTTTTGCATGCTGACATGGCCAAATAATGCAAAAACGGCGTCGTTTTGGACTCATGGGATAAAAAAATAATAAATTAATTAAATTAATTAAATTTAAAATTAGATTTAGTTAAAATATTAAAAAATGATAATTTTAAAATTAGATTTAGTCAAAATATTTATAAAATAATAATTTTAAAATTAAATTTAGTTAAAATACTTAAAAATTAAAAATTTTAAAATTAAAAATTTTAAAAATAAAAATTTTAAAATTAAAAATTTTAAAATTAAAAATTTTAAAAATAATTCAAAAATAATTAATTTAAAATTATATTTAGTTAAAATATTGAAAAAATAATAATTTTAAAATTAAATTTAGTTAAAATATTAAAAAATAATAATTTTAAAATTAAAAATTTAAAAAAAAAATTAAAATTAGATTTAGTTAAAAATTTTAAAAAATAATTTAAAATTTAATTTAGTTAAAATATTAAAAATTAAAAATTTTAAAATAAATTTTTTTAAAAATAAAAAATAATAATTTTAAATTAGATTTAGTTAAAATATTAAAAAATAATAATTTTAAATTAAATTTAGCAAAATATTAAAAAATTATAATTTAAAAATTAAAAAATTTAAAAAAATTAATAAAATTAATAAAATTAATAAAAAGGGGGGCCGGTGGTTGAGGGAGCCTTAGCCATCGCCCCCCCTTTTTTTAAATTTTTTTAATTTTAAAATTATTATTTTTTAATATTTTAGCTAAATTTAATTTTAAAATTATTTTTTAAAATTATTTTTTTATTTTTATAAATTTTATTTTTTTAAAATTTTATTTTTTAGAAATTTTAACTAAATTTAATTTTAATTTTTTTTAATTTTTAACTAAATCTCATTTGAAAATTATTTTTTTAATTATTTAAATTTTTTAATTTTAAAATTATTATTTTTTAATATTTAACTAAATTTAATTTTAATTATTATTTTTTCAATATTTTAACTAAATGTAATTTTAAATTAATTATTATTTGAATTATTTTTATATTTTTTTAATTTTAAAATTATTATTTTTTAATATTTTAACTAAATTTAATTTTAAATTTATTATTTTTTAAATATTTTAACTAAATCTAATTTTAAAATTTTTATTTTATAATATTTTAACTAAATCTAATTTTAAATTTAATTTATTTAATTTTTTTATTATTTTTTTACCACGTCAGCCCAAAACGACGCCGTTTTTGCATTATTTGCCACGTCAGCGTGCAAAACGGCGTCGTTTTGGGTTCATTTCGCCGGAAATTCGTCGGAAAAATGCCACGTCAGCCTTTTGGCCGGATTTTGGCCGGAGTGGCACTTAAGTGATCCGTTTTTTTTCGAATGTGGCACTTAAGTGTACCTTTCGTAACTTTTGGCACTTAAGTGTCCCTTTGTGCCAACTTTTGGCACTTGAAGCGTTCTTATTCCCAAAATATGGTGGTTCGTTCTCTTTATTGTTGCACATTTTAAAGAAAGGTCTTGTTGGGAATAACGGATCCCCGAAAACCGGATTCGATACTGAATCGAACCCCTAAATCAATGCGGAAGACAAAGCCCGGAAAATCACGTATCACCGATCGTAAAGCACACCACGGATTCGAGCGTACCTTGTTAGCCACAGATTAAGCACCAACGCCGATAGAGGAAGAGAAACTAGGCCCTGTTCAATCCGAGGAAGCAAAATCCTTCGAGTGCTTCACTGTTTTCCTTTTTGCTTTGAAGAAAACGAGAGAGAGAGGGAGAGTACGTTGAGAAAAAACGACGTACGTCTTTTTCTAAAACAAAACAGTGCGTTTTTCTCTCTCTCTCCTCCCTTTTATACCTCTCTCCTTCCACGGGCCCTATTCCCGTGGGCTGGGCTTTCTGGGCCCAACTTGGGCGGACGGGCCTTAAGCCCAATACTAATAAAGCCTTCATCTCCCACTCGCACATGGTGGGTCGAACAGTATTCTCTTTACCTCTCTTCAACATTTATACCGGTGAATAATCCGTGCGACCAGCATACTTTGAGAGCTCGTTGCTATACATCTATTAGGAATATATAGCAGCTCATAATGGGTGTCTCACTCTGAGTAGATTCAGTATGCAGTACCCTAGATCGATCGATCACATTTATATCTCTCTTGATCTCTTTTAAACAATGATGTATATATTGTATTCACAATTATAATTATCACAAAGACAGTCATAATTGGTCGACCAGTGAATACAAAACCATAATGTGATTCTCCAAAATCGATCTTCCTTTTTCCTTCAAACTCTCAATTTCAATCCAGCTTGCTTTTCTAGAAATGCCTCATTAGATCGAATCATCTCATGACCATTGGCAACACCCTAAGATAGCAAACACTAAATAGAAATCTTGAGAATAAGTAAGAGTCCCGAGGGGACTAAAAATTGAGGAACTCTTTTCCTCAAGAGTCTCACACGTCATAAAAGTTGAGATCAAACTTTTTGCCACTCTTATTGGTCGTCTCATGTATACGTAGTATGAAATACGTATTACGGTATTAACTCATTTCCCATGGAGCGTATGTCTACACCTTTCAATACCGTACATATGATAGTTCAGACATACCTAATGTCTAACTTGAGTTCATGTATCTACTCAATCACAAAATTCATCAGAACTCACATCTGACATCATAGACAGATAAAGTAAAATATGTGGGTTATTTTACTTTCGGACATCTTTAGTATTATGTCCTCTTCTTAACACTCAGTTAATGCGACATATGTATTTTAAGCTTGAGCTCTCGATTATCACCTAGATAATAAGCTTAAAAACAGTCTCATATATATTTATCACATAGTAAACAGAGGCGATTACCCGTGTAAGTGGGCTAATCTTTTATCTGTCCGACATACTTCTCAACTTAAAATAATGCACTAAGCATTAAGATGCATAAAGATCATACAAAGATTCATAGGCATTAATCAATGAAAAACAAAATTTCATAAATGTGAACAACTCAGGGAAATTACAATTCAGTACATCAGACTCTACGCAATCCTAGAGATTTTACATGACCACAAAACACATCTCTAGGTATTGGCTTTATCATAGGATATGCTACCATTCTATGCGTAGATATGTACTGTAAGTTCATATCCTTTCGTGCAACCATATCTTTTACAAAGTTATACTTGGTATCTATATGTTTGGTCTTGCCATGATACTTTGGATCTTTGGTGTACGCTATAGCTGATTGGCTATCACAGTTAACCAACAATGGATTTGCAGCTTTCTCATTAATATCTAAATGATCCAAAAATCTCTTAAGCCAAACTCCTTCTTATACCGCTGCTGATAATGCCACGAACTCAGCTTCCATCGTGGACAAGGCTATACACGTTTGCTTCTTACTGCTCCATGATATGTCACCATTGTTCAGTAAGAAAGCAAATCCAGAGGTAGATTTTCTTTCATCTAAATCTCCTCCCCAATCAGCATCTAAATAGCCTTCAAGTCGCAGATCCTTTCTTTGGTAATTCAACTTGTAATCAGCAGTTCCCTTCAGATACCTCAGTATTCTCTTGACGGCCTTCCAATGTGCTGGACCTAGATTGGATTGATATCTACTCACCATTCCAACTGCAAAACATATGTCGGGTCTTGTACACATCATAGCATACATCAAGCTCCCAATAGCACTAGCATAAAGAACATGTTTCATTTGTTCCTTCTTTTGTGGAGTCCCTGGACACAGTCTATGGCTCAATCCTTCACCTTTTGCAATAGGAGTGTCTATGGGTTTACAGTCTTGCATACGAAATCGTTCAAGAACCTTATTTATATATGTTTCTTACGAAAGAGACAACGATCTCTTCGAACGATCTCTCGAAATCTTAACTCCAAGAATGTATGCAGCCTCACCCATATCCTTCATCTCAAAGTTAGAAGACAACCATCTCTTGACAGTATTAACCAACTCCATATTGCTTCCGGCAATCAGTATATCATCAACATACAATGATATGATCACAAATTGATCCTTGGATGTTTTGATATATACACAATGATCCTCATCAATCATTTTAGAATCATATGCCATTATGGCATTATGAAAACGTATATACCATTGTCTTGATGACTGCTTAAGACCATATATCGACCTCAAAAGTCGACATACTTTTTCTTCTTGGCCTTCTACTATGAAACCAGCAGGTTGTTCCATATATATTTCTTCCTCTAATTCTCCATTGAGGAAAGCAGTCTTTACATCCATTTGATGTAATTCAAGATCCAAACTTGCCACTATTACCAAAATAATGCGAATCGAGATAAATCTCACTATAGGAGAAAACGTATATTCATAATCAATTCATTCCTGTTGATTATACCCCTTTGCCACAAGGCGGGCCTTATGCCTTTCTATCGAGCCATCAGCCTTTCGCTTTATTTTGAGAACCCACTTGTTCCCAATAGCTCTGCGTCCTTTTGGAAGATCAACCAGTTCCCAGACTTGGTTTGATTTCATTGACTCCATTTCCTCTTCCATTGCATGAATCCATTTTTCCTTACTAGGGCAATTTAGAGCCTCATTAATATTTCTTGGCTCATCCTCATCTTGTGGAGCAACCATAAAAGTTTCCCCTTCAATGTCAAAACGTCGACGGGGAATACTTTGGCGACTTGTTCGCCGTATGGGAGATTGTACACTTTGCACATCATTCTCCATCATGCTCCCACTTGGATTAGATAATGATGACGTCATCTCATCATGTGGTTGCAATTGATCACTTCTCATATTACTCCCACTTGGACAAACTCCACTAATATCATTATCTTGATCCAAGGTCTCAAATAGGGAACAATCTTCCCATATTTCGCCCTTTTTAGGAAATTCATCCTCTAAGAATGTGACATCTCGTGATTCAAATTCAGTTATACTCCCACTTTCCTGCTCACCTATAAACACATATCCTTTCGAGTGTTCAGAGTACCTTATGAAAATACTCTTCTTTTCTCCGGGACCCAATTTCCCAAATTTGTGAGAGGACTCATGTGTATAGGCAGCACAACCCCATGGTTTAAGAAAACTTAAGTCCGGTTTTCTACCTGTCCATAACTCATATGGAGTGGAAGTAACTGATTTGGAAGGCACCCGGTTAAGTATATAGGCAGCAGTTAACAATGCATCACTCCAAAAGGTGATGGGTAAGTTAGCATGCGCCATCATGGACCTAACCATTTCCAGTAGGGTTCTGTTTCTTCTCTCCATAACACCATTTTGTTGAGGAGTATACGGAATAGACAACTGTCTTTCTATTCCTTTTTCATCACATAATTTTCTGAACTCATCAGATAAATATTCTCGATCTCGATCAGATCTCAATGCTTTTATTTTCTTATCTAATTGATTCTCTACTAGGTTCATAAACCTTTTGAAACAACTTATTGCTTCAGATTTATGAGAAATCAAATAAACATATCTGAATCGAGTATAATCATCAATAAATGTGATGAAATAAACAGCCTCATGCCTTCCTCTCACATTCATTGGATCACAGACATCAGAATGGATTAAATACAGAGGAAATTCATCTCTTTTACCTTTCCAAATGGTTTCCTTGTCGTTTTTCCTTCTAGGCAATGCTTACATATGGGCAAATCGACTTTTTCAATGTTGCCCAACAAGCCCTCTTTAGCTAGTCTATTCATACGTTGTTGGCCAATGTGACCAAGTCTAGCATGCCACACATTCACATCATTATCATATGAATTAGGAGACGTGATAAAGGAATAACAAACATTTGCATTAACATACTCAATATCTAATACAATGAAATCATCCAGAAAATAACCACAACCATAGTAGTTTGTATCCAAATACAAATCTACACCTCTATTATGGAAGTTCATATTAAAACCTAGTCTAACCAACACTAAAATAGACACTAAATTCCGACGAATCTCCGGAGCATACAATACATCATGTAGGAATAAAGTGCGTCCACCACGCATATTCAGTTGGCATGTGCCAATTCCTTTCACTTCAGCTCGGGAGTTGTTTCCCACATAGACCCATTTAGTTCCAGTTGGTACTCGTCGGAATTCCACGAAAGGATCCTCTATCCTTCGCTACATGTTCTGTCGCTCCTGAATCTACAGTCCACAAAGGATTAGACTCAGTCAAGAATACAGAACTCGACACAAAAGTAAAGTTCTGAAAAATACAAGGGGTGTTTTCTTTCTTTGGCTCACGACAGCTGCGAGCATAGTGACCCTTCTTGTCACAATTGTAACACCTCACCCTTGACATTTTTTTCACTTGAGGACGTTTTCCTCTCTTGTGTTAGTTAACTTTTGATTTCTTGCAACAAGGACTTGATCCTTTGCAATCCCACATATTGAACGAATCAATACGCTTGCGCTTAGAGCTCAAAGCTCTTATTGAGCTAGAACCAGTATTGTAAATGTCTACTTTCGACTCAAATGCCGTTAGGCGGTCCTCTACTAGCTCAAGGTGGCGCATGGCATCCTCAAGATCTTCCATAATATGGTCAAGAGCTTCTAGTGCTTCTTGCTTTTCCAGCACATATTGGACTTTCATGTGCCAAATTTCATAGTTGTCACCATTGAGCTTTTCACATTTGTTCAGCTCGGCAACTATGTTATTTGTGACTAAAGCCATTGATCTGAACACATCAGACATATGCACGAATTATTAATGCCTATCATTTATGCATCCCTTTTTACATATTAATGAATAATTTCAAGTAAGGCTTCAGAATCAAAAGGTCACTATGTTTCCAATCATCCTCCAAAAACCTAACTTAAAACTATCATCAATATAATTGTCTTATGCAAAATCAATTCTATGAAGCTACAAAAACTTCTAAAAGTACCCACAGCAACCAGCAATAATAGAAAACAACAGATAATTGACATACAATTAAAAATAATAATGCTTTCAATTAATACAACTATACATTACACTAAGCAATATATACAAAGAAAAATATCAACATAGAAAGAGATATTCAACTATAAAAACATCTCATAACTAATCTAAGAAATAAATAGGGAATGTCCCTTCTAATCTATCAGTCAAAACATCTGAGAAAACTGAAGGCACATTTGCCAACCATGGAAAAAAATTTGGAGAGCTTTCATGTCGCCACCAAGGCGCATTTACTCTACGCCATGTGGCGCTCAATCTAAGGGTTGAAGTTTTGGCCAACTCAATCCTATAGTACTCTCTTACAAAAGCTTCCACTAGCCTCCTATAATCCGGGACCACGTTGACCTCCCATAACCGATCTAACACTGCTTGCCATTCAGCTGGAAGAGTGTTCATCAGAGCCGGCACCTTCTCAAAATCCGGCATAAGATAACCATTGTAGATGATTTCCTGTATCATCTAATTGACCCTGACCACATGTGATACTAAATCACCGTCATGCTACCGATAATCAGCTAACTCTATCATCAGCCTTTTAAGTCTTACAATTCCCTCGTCCGTTCTCGGGATTGCAGGTATCCTTGCATAACGTATCATAGTTCCTGCAACAAATGCAAAACTAAAAATGGATTACTTATAATCCATAATGTACAAAAGGGAAAATACATAATTTTCCATAATTCATGCAACAAATGCAGAATAAAAAAAATGAATTACTTATAACCTACATAGGCATGACTGAAAAAAAGAAACAAATTCATTTTTTTTTCGGGTCAACGGTCAACAGTCGTCGGTCAACGGCCGTCACGGTCAAAGGTGGTCAACATTCAACGGTCATCGAACCGGTCGGACGGGACAAACCGATCGGACCGGTCGGGCCGGAGGGGCTGGCTTGGGCGAACCGACGGCATGTGCCGCGCGCGTGCGCGGGCTAACATCACGCAGACGTCAGCCGGCACATGCCGAGCGCGTGCCGGGTCTCCGCGGTTCGGGTTAAGTCGGATCGCCGATCGGGTCGCCGCCCGGCGAAACGTCGTCGTGCTGACGTCACCCTAGCGGTTACTAACCATTGGGTGACGTCATGCTGACGTCAGCATGCGTCGGTCCGCGGATCAGCGCGTGCCGGTTCGCCGGCCGGCGGCGTGCACGCGCTGGGCAATCCAGCGCTTCCGGGCGCGTCGCGCCCACGCGCAGCGCCTTCCGACCGCGCGTGTGGGCGCGTGCGGCGTCTCCCGGCGGTGCTCGACGTATCACCAGACTCTGATATTGCTAGTATGAGTACCTAGAGGGGGGTGAATAAGTGCATAAACAATTTATCGATATACGGAAGCGATTCTTAGCATATGATAGAAAGTAAATTCTCTCTTAATTAACAAAATGAAATACGATCGAGGTAGAGAGAGTGAGGAAGAGAAAATTGAACACGGGATTTATAGTGGTTCGGCTTATTCCAAGCCTACGTCCACTCTTCCGCACTGACAGCCCACCGGCTGGATTTCACTATGATTAAAAGAGAAGTTACAGCACAGCTTTGCCTTGATTCCACAGTGTAGATGTTCTACCACACCTCCTCAAGGTTTCTCACAAATATAGACTCTCTTTTGTATACAAGTGTTCGCTCAAAGGATTTGTCTAAACAAATAGGAGCTTCAGACTTTGGAATTCTTCTATTGCGCACACCTTGAACAACTAAGACAGTCTTCCTTATATACTCCTTTATGCCATCATACCCGTTGGCATTTACCAAAGGAATTCCTCCAATCTACCCATTGGACGGAATCAATTAGGAAGATTGTTCAAGCTATTAAAGGAACGTGTTGATAGCCCATCAATCCTGTTCGCCCATACAATCAGGATCTCGGTTTTCATAAGCAGAACCTTCCAATAATATTTAGGCAATCACCGGATCTTCAATTTTATCGAGTCAATCTTCGATCAATCAAAGGACTCCGTTATGTCTTCTCCAGCCACGAGATCTTCTCCAGTTGATAAGGTCAAATCCTTAACGAAACATCCAGTTCTGGATAACCTTTCTTCAACGGATTAGAGACTGTCAATGAGGATAGACTTTGAGTCTTGAGTCTGGCTGTTCGGAGGTCTTCAGACTTTAAATAGCAGAGTCTGCAAGCCTTCAGACTAGACTGATAGAAACGTTTTGTCAACTTCAAAACACTTCAAGAAGATTTTTCCAACAATCTCCCCCTTTTTGATGGTGACAAAACTTTCCTGCAGATTTGGATTTCTTTGACCTGCAAAACATTCCTCAAACACATATGCATATCTTATAGAGATAAATGGCTAACAGAATAACACTAGAATCTGCAACCACAGAAAATAGGTTAGTCCAGAATATGATGAAGCCATTCATAAGATATCAATATTGGTTAATAGAAGCAGTCAAGTCCAAGTCTAATTCAGTTCTCATCCAGACACAAAACAAAGTCAAACAGGTTCAAACCACAAACCACAAAACAATCCAACAAACAAAAAGTTTAATGAATAAAAAGTTTTTGATCAAATCTTGCATCTCTCCCCCTTTTTGTCATCATTAAAAAGGATGAGATGAAGTTAAGATTGCTTGGGAACGCGGACAAGCTGGAAATCTTCCATAGACTGAACGATGCCTTCCAGCCTTTTAAAGTCTTCCTTTAGTTGTGCAATCTCCTCACTTTTGGCATTGGCCTGATTCTGAATAGAGAGGGCTTGCATTTTATCATTCAATGAACAGGAATAAGCTTGACCTTCATTCTTCAAGCTTTGAACTTCGCATCCCAAGGCATAAATCTGACCTCGCATCTTCAAAAGAATATCCATGATTATGCGAAAATCTGCTCCATTATCAGCCTGAGTACTTGCTTCGGCTCGATCTGATGGAGTAAATGCAGACGATGGTAGATCAGCATAATCTTGCAGGTTTGGCGATGAAACTTCATGACCTTCTTCTGGAAACTGAGATGCATAAACATCCTCTGGGTCTGCTGGTGAGCGACTGACTCCTTCACTTGCATCAGGACATGAAGACTTCACTCCTTTCTCCTTATCTCCCCCTGTTTCCATGCCTACAGGTGGAGAAGAGTGTTCCTCATGTTCTCCTTCTTCTCTTCTTTCTTCTTCTGGTCTTTCCTCCTCTGTTTCTTTTTCAGCTTCTAATTCTTCTTCTTCCTTCTCCTCTGTTTCTTTTGTCATTTGTTCCGATTCTTGCTGTGGAACAGGACGACTTAAATTCTTCAAAGCCAATGCAGAGATGGTGATGTCTTCCTCATCATCTTCATCCTCAACGAGGAGAGCTCTTCTCCTCTTTGATGGAGCAACCATGGGCTCCTTCCCTTTTCTTTTAGCTGCAGAAGAGAGTTGATGAGATTTTGCAGGAGTCTTCTCCTTGAATTTCTCCAACTCCTTGCTCAGTTCCTTCAGACGCATTTTGGTCACCATTTTCAGACCTACCACCATATGATCGCATGGTCGAACACAAAAGATTTGTGGAGGCTGAATATTCAGATGTCTGAATAACTTCGTAACAAGGCTTGGGTAAGGGAGTTGACCTCTGTCCTTCATCATTGCTTTATACATGTGAAACATCACAGTGTGAGGGAGAGAAAACCTTTTTCCAAAAAGAATGGCATACATCAGCTTGGCCTCTGAACTTGAAACATCAGTCTTGGAAGTTGATTTCGGTCGAAGGCAATTAATCACAATCTTGTGAAGCAAAATGTTGAATGCACCCATCCTTAAGTAGGTGATCTTTTCATCTGTTCTCCTGTCCTTCACTAGTTCAAGTGTGGCCCGAGCAATGGAAACTTTGATTGTTTGATATCTTCCTCTTTCAACTTCTAACACATCTGCCAGCATATTCATATCCACAACATAGTCTTGGTCTTTTACGCTGAAAGAGAATCTATTCGCATCCAAAAAGCTTAGATTTGAATAGAATTATGCGGTTAATTCAGCATATACCTCTGTAGAGTCAGAGCAGAACTTTTCAAGTTGAAGATAACTGAACTTTTCCCTCAAGTTCACATTCACTGCATCCAGAAAATCAAAATCCACACTCCTAGGGTTTATTACCCCACGCTTCAGCAATTTCGAGTACAGATCCTTTTGCTCTTTTGATCTGAACAAATCTCCCATTTTTCCTTGATTTTCAACCGCAACACCCATTTTCGGTTGAAATTGACTGTATAATTTATCATCATCATTCCCATCTACAGGATTCGGCCCCCAGTCACGAGGATCACTTGGGATATTTGCAAGGGTTTCCTCAGCTACCCCTTTTCGAGCAATTCCCAAACTTTCCATTTTTTTCAGAAAAATATATTCGTTCCCATGTCCTTTGTCTTTAAGAAAATCATCAATGTATTTCAAAGGAGTACGAATTCCTTTTAGGGCACGATATAACTGGTAAATATAAGCGGGCTTTTGAACTCTTACAGGGTCTGCATCCTCGATGATTTCTTCCTGTTGTTGATGATCAACTCCTTGAGGACTAGATGGAGGAGAATGACGCTGTTGAGAATGTTGTGGGCTCGCTTGCTGTTCTGGAGTCACTTCATCTTCAGTAAGATCGAAGTGCGTAGGCCCCTCACTTATCCGCCGTGGTCCCCTGCTTGCGATTCTTGAGGATTTCTTGAAGATGACATCTTTCTCAGTTTTTGGAAGATTCCTTGCTTGACTTTCCCAGGAAAGATGACAACTTTTTGAGGATTGAACGAAGAAGACAAACGGGAATGGAGGATCGATGCTTTCTAGGGTTTTTGAGAGAAAAGTGAAGAGGAATCGATAGTTCACGATCGGTTAAAAAGAGGGATAGACGAACCGTCATAAAGGAAATAAAAATATGCCTTTTCAAAATAACTGTCTTTTTCCGCAAAAATAGCTATTTCAAAAATAACTTCCCTTTTGAAAATGAAACGATGCAATATTTACGTCAATTAAAAATAGCAACAATTTAAACACAGTCTGACGATCGTACCTTTTCAAGATGAGATTCAAGGGAGAAAGACTTACAGTCTGACGAACGTACCAAGACTGTCTTTCAGATAAATTCTTGTAAGTCTGAGTCTGAAAGTCTTTAGACTTTGATATCCTCATACCTCAAAATGTTGAGTCTGGATCGTATAGACTCAAATTGATTTTTCTCTAAAGGCTTTGTGAATATATCCGCCAGTTGATTCTTTGAGTCAACAAATTGAATTGAAACATCTCCATTTTGAACATGGTCTCTAATAAAGTGATGTCGAATCTCTATATGCTTTGCTCTTGAGTGGAGAATTGGATTTTTGGTGAGGTTGATAGCGCTGGTATTGTCGCAATTAATCTCCGTGCATGAGTCTTCAATTTCAAAGTCTCTTAGCTGTTGTTTTATCCATAAAATTTGCGAACAGCAGCTTCCCAGGGCTGCATACTCTGCTTCTGTTGTTGAAAGAGACACAGTGCTTTGTTTCCTTGAAAACCAAGATACTGTCCTGCTTCCAAGCAACTGGCAGGTTCCCGAAGTGCTTTTTCTATCAACTCTGCAATCGGCCAGATCTGCGTCTGAATATCCCAGGAGATTGAAGTCTCCCTTCTTAGGATACCAAAGACCAATGCTTGATGATGAAGCCACGTATTTAATGATGCGTTTCGCAACACTGAGATGGGATTCTCTAGGATCTGATTGAAACCTAGCACAGATGCAAACACTCAACAAAATGTCAGGTCTAGAAGCGGTAAGATAAAGAAGTGAACCAATGATGCTCCTGTACAGCTTTTGATCAACTTTCTTCCCTTCTTCATCTTTGTCTATCTTCAAAGAACTTGACATCGGTATATCGGTCTTTTTGCACTTTTCCAGTCCAAATCTTTTGACAAGATCATTAACATATTTTTCTTGATAAATAAAAGTTCCTTCCTTCAATTGTTTTACTTGAAGACCAAGAAAGAATGTTAACTCTCCCATCATACTCATTTCAAATTCATCCTGCATAGACTTAGAAAATTTCTTGCACAAATTTTCATTAGAAGATCCGAAAATAATGTCATCCACATATATTTGAACAAGTAAGAAACTTTTGATCTCCTTTTTGATAAATAAAGTCGTATCTACTTTACCTTTGACAAAACCATTTTGTATTAAAAACTTACTTAATCTGTCGTACCAAGCTCGAGGTGCTTGCTTTAAACCATACAAAGCCTTTTTCAGTCTGAAGACTGAGTCTGGTTTCTTTGGGTCTTCAAACCCTGGTGGTTGTTCCACATAAACTTCCTCATGGATAAATCCATTTAGGAAGGCGCTTTTGACGTCCATTTGGAATAACCTGAAATTCTTATAACAAGCAAACGCAAGTAATAGTCGAATAGCTTCTAACCTTGCTACTGGAGCGTAAGTCTCATCATAGTCTATTCCTTCTTCTTGCGTATATCCCTTGGCCACGAGTCTTGCTTTGTTTCGTACGACTTTTCCTTTCTCATTCATCTTGTTTCTGAACACCCATTTAGCTCCAATAACAGTTTTACCTTTTGGTTTGGATGTCAATTCCCAGACATCATTAATGCTGAACTGTCTGAGCTCTTCTTGCATAGCTTCAATCCAGCTTTCATCAGACAAAGCTTCTTCTATGCTTTTTGGTTCAATTTCAGAAACAAGTGCTACAACACTAGACTCTTCTCGCCTTTTGGATCTGGTGCGAATTCCTTCATTAATTTCGCCGATTATAAGATCTTTGGGATGACTAGACTTATGCTTCCAGTTACTTGTTGATTTGTCTGGTTGATGATCTCTCTCTTTGTTTGGATCTTCACGAACATCCTGATGCTGGTTTTCCAGAGTCTGAGATGCTTCTTGAGTTGTAAGCTTTGGAAGGTCTGGAGCAGGTGCAGACTCTTCTTGATGAGTCTGACTTGATTCATCTTGTGTTGAGTCTTGAAATTTGACATTCATTGACTCCTCCACAGACTGGCTCTTCTTGTTATAGACTCTAAAGGCTTTGCTTGATGTAGAATATCCAAGGAAGATACCTTCATCTGATCTTTCTTCAAACTTACCAACTCGATCTTTTGCATTTTTCAATATAAAACATTTGCAACCAAATACATGAAAGTATGAAACAATAGGCTTCTTATCTTTGAACAATTCATAAGGGGTTTTCTCTAGAATAGGTCTTAAGAAGACTCTATTGATGATATAACAAGCTGTTGATACAGCTTCAACCCAAAATTGTGAAGAAATCTTGCTTTCAATTAAAAGAGTTCTAGCCATTTCCTGAAGAGATCTGTTCTTTCTTTCCACAACTCCATTTTGCTGAGAAGTATATGGAGAAGAAAACACATGATTAAAGCCAGATTCATCACAAAATTTTGTAAAATCTTGATTTTCAAATTCACCTCCATGATCTGTTCTTATACTAGAGATAACACATCCTTTTTTCATTTTGAACCTCTTAGCAAACTTTTCAAAATACGAGAAGGTTTCGGACTTACTTGCAAGGAAATATACCCAGGTAAAACGGGAGTAATCGTCCACAATTACTAGGCAATATTTCTTACCTCCAATACTCTGTGTTCTAGTTGGTCCGAAGAGATCCATATGCAGCAGCTGTAGTACATGATTAGTAGAGACATGATTTATTGGCTTAAATGAATTTCTTACCTGTTTTCCCAGAATACATGGAGTACATGGATCAGTCTTTTGATAAGGTAATCTGGGTAGTCCTCGAACAAGCTGTTTTGTTGAGATTTTGGCTAATTGCTTCATGTTG
Organism: Eucalyptus grandis x Eucalyptus urophylla; assembly: GCA_028830015.1. Classification (NCBI taxonomy): domain Eukaryota; kingdom Viridiplantae; phylum Streptophyta; class Magnoliopsida; order Myrtales; family Myrtaceae; genus Eucalyptus; species Eucalyptus grandis x Eucalyptus urophylla. The sequence continues at coordinate 30,111,889 of CM054188.1, read as the reverse complement.
ACATGACCAAGCTTTCTGTGCCATAAGCTTGCTTCGTCTTGAATTGAAATAAAACATTGCGATTCATTTGGTTTCACATCCAGAAGATAGATGTTTCCATGTCTACGACCCATGAAAGACTGAGTAGAGTCTTTACTGATTCCAGAACATATTCCTTCTTGAAAGAAGATCTTGAAACCAGTATCACACAGTTGACTAATGCTGAGAAGATTGTAATTGAGTCCTTCCACTAAGGAAACATTACTTATTGTGAGATTTCCAATTTTCACAGTTCCAAATCCCACAATACTTCCTTTGCTGTTTCCTTCAAATGAAACTTTTCCACCATTTACTTGAGCAAGCTTTATGAAACATTTTGAGTCTCCTGTCATGTGTCTTGAGCATCCACTGTCAAGATACCACTTTACCTTTTTCTTGACGGTGACCTGCATTTAAAAAAGAGTCTCAAGCTTTCTTTGGTACCCAAACTTTCTTGGGTCCTTTGGTGTTAGTAACATAAGCAGTATTAGCCCATATTTTCTTAACAGGTTTCCAAACCATAGGACACTCTTTTTCAAAATGATCCAGACTGTTGCATTTTGAACATTTTAGAGCATTTCTACCTACAGATTTTACAAAAACTTTCTTGAAGTGATTTTTGTAAACCTCACTCGAGAGTCTTTTCTTAATTCTTTCTTTCACTTTAGGAAAATCAATCAAGGGAATTGTTTCTTCTGTCATACCTAGACCGGACTTATTGAAGTAAGGTCTTTGTGCTGAAAGAATTTTCTCAAGTTTTTCAGACCCTATTGAAAATTTCTTTGATATATTTGATAAGTCTGTTTTTAAAAAAACATTTTCTTTTAAAAGATTGTCTTCATTTTCTTTAAGATTGGAAACAGACAAGTCTAGACTTTTAACTCTTTCTGCTAAAACATTTTCCTTTTGTTTTAGAGCTGAGTTTTCCTTTTTGAGTTCGGAAATTCTTTTGAGAGAAGTCTTAAGACTAAAACATAGTTCATCAATATATTTAGAAACTTTGACAGGAATTTTAAAATTACTTACCTCAAATTCACTATCTGAGTCTGATTCAGAGTCTGAGTCTGATTGTGCCATCAGACATAGATTAGCATATTCATTATCACTTTCTTCACACTCTGTGTCACTCCAGGTTTCAGCTTTGAGAGCTTTTCGAAATTTTTCAGCTTTTCCTCTCTTCTTCTTCAGAAGAGGACAGTTGGGTCTGATGTGTCCCTTTTTCTTACATTCAAAACAGACTATGTCTTTGTTTGGTTCCTCATCATCAACCGACTTGGTCTGCTGTCTTTGAAAGCTTTGTTTCTTTAAGTTGAACCTTCTTCCTTTTCTATTCAGTTTTCTGAATCTTCTTATCATGAGAGCAAGCTCCTCATCGTCCATATCTTCTTCAGAATCTGTATCATCATAATCATCATTTGATTTTAATGCAATGGATTTCTTACCTTTTGAATCTTCATCTTCATTGATCCGTTCCACTTCATAAGACTGAAGAGTTCCAATTAGCTCGTCGACAGATAGTGGCATAATTCTCTGCGTCTCTCTTATCGAAGTCTTTATGTGATTCCAATCCCTGGAGAGTCCACGCAGTAGCTTGTTTACCTTCATGGGATCAGAAGTTGGTTGACCTTGATTTTCAAGACCATTCACAATATCTGTAAAACGACTAAACATGTCAGATATTGATTCTCCTGGTTTCATTCTGAAGGCTTCGTATTGACCGAGAAGAATGTTGATTCTTGTTTCCTTCACTCGATCTGTTCCTTCATAGGTGATATGCAATCTGTCCCAAACTTCTTTTGCTGTACCACAAGAAGATATTCTATTATATTCAGTTGGTGATAAAGCACAATATAAGGAGTAAATTGCTTTTGCATTGAGTGTTTGTCTCTTGATTATTTCTTCCTGAGACATTCCGCTGGTTTCATCAGTTTCTTTTCCTCTTTCAGAGACTGATGCAGTGGTAGGAATAATTCCTTTTTCTACAACGTCCCATTCCAGAGGATCCTTTGATCGTAGGAAAGCTTTCATCTTGTTCTTCCAGATGTTGTAATCCTTTCCATCAAAGTAGGGTGGTCTGGTATTACTTTGCCCTTCCATCAGCCCTGGTGTTAGCATACTAGCCATGGATCTTTTACTACGAAGTAAAACACTTCAAATAGAGTAAGTACACAGGCTCTGATACCAATTGATATTGCTAGTATGAGTACCTAGAGGGGGTGAATAGGTGCATAAACAATTTATCGATATATGGAAGCGATTCTTAGCATATGATAGAAAGTAAATTCTCTCTTAATTAACAAAATGAAATACGATCGAGGTAGAGAGAGTGAGGAAGAGAAAATTGAACACGGGATTTATAGTGGTTCGGCTTATTCCAAGCCTACGTCCACTCTTCCGCACTGACAGCCCACCGGCTGGATTTCACTATGATTAAAAGAGAAGTTACAGCACAGCTTTGCCTTGATTCCACAGTGTAGATGTTCTACCACACCTCCTCAAGGTTTCTCACAAATATAGACTCTCTTTTGTGTACAAGTATTCGCTCAAAGGATTTGTCTAAACAAATAGGAGCTTCAGACTTTGGAATTCTTCTATCGCGCACACCTTGAACAACTAAGACAGTCTTCCTTATATACTCCTTTATGCCATCATACCCGTTGGCACTTACCAAAGGAATTCCTCCAATCTACCCGTTGGACGGAATCAATTAGGAAGATTGTTCAAGCTATTAAAGGAACGTGTTGATAGCCCATCAATCCTGTTCGCCCATACAATCAGGATCTCGGTTTCCATAAGCAGAACCTTCCAATAATATTTAGGCAATCACCGGATCTTCAATTTTATCGAGTCAATCTTCGATCAATCAAAGGACTCCGTTATGTCTTCTCCAGCCACGAGATCTTCTCCAGTTGATAAGGTCAAATCCTTAACGAAACATCCAGTTCTGGATAACCTTTCTTCAACGGATTAGAGACTGTCAATGAGGATAGACTTTGAGTCTTGAGTCTGGCTGTCCGGAGGTCTTCAGACTTTAAATAGCAGAGTCTGCAAGCCTTCAGACTAGACTGATAGAAACGTTTTGTCAACTTCAAAACACTTCAAGAAGATTTCTCCAACAGACTCGTCTCGACGTCGCCTTTCTTCCTATGCCATCACAATTTGATTTCGACTTACGAAAACTCGGAAAAATGGCCGAACATCGCTCGGGTGTCGGGATTTTTTTTCCCCGATCCGTATGGCCGAAGTTCTTTCGCGAAAAATCAATCAAAAACATCAAAAACAGGTTGGGAAAAACGTGAACTAGGGCTCTGATACCAATGTTGGGAATAACGGATCCCCGAAAACCGGATTCGATACTGAATCGAACCCCTAAATTAATGTGGAAGACGAAGCCCGGAAAATCACGTATCACCGATCGTAAAGCACAACACGGATTCGAGCGTACCTTGTTAGCCACAGATTAAGCCCCAACGCCGATAGAGGAAGAGAAACTAGGCCCTGTTCAATCCGAGGAAGCAAAATCCTTCGAGCGCTTCACTATTTTCCTTTTTGCTTTGAAGAAAACGAGAGAGAGAGGGAGAGTACGTTGAGAAAAAAATGACGTACGTCTTTTTCTAAAACAAAACAGTGTGTTTTTCTCTCTCTCTCCTCCCTTTTATACCTCTCTCCTTCCACGGGCCCTATTCCCGTGGGCCGGGCTTTCTGGGCCCAACTTGGGCGGACGGGCCTTAAGCCCAATACTAATAAAGCCTTCAGGTCTTAATCTGTGTTTTTTTCGTTAGCCATGAATTTTGTGGTCACAATTTTGTTTGTGATATTCTCCTAATGGCTTAATATTTTCATTGTCTCCCTTACTTTTTCCTGGCTGATCCGCTCAATTAGAATTGCGTTCCTGTTTGTTCTGTGTGCTAATGTAATTTTCTTCAGGGTTTCGCCTACCTTGTCCGAGCTCATTTTTTGGAGAACATTTTGGAGATGACTAGATATAGATTGACCCCACATAATCAGATTGACGATTATGGTCAAGACAAAAGTTGGAAAATGCAGAGACAAGCTGTTAAAAAGAGGAAGAGCCAAATCGCTACCGCTGTCGAGGTACGTAAATTAGTTGAGCTAGTTTAGTTATTTCATCACTGTTAAATTCTCAGACAATCCAATCTGTCTGCTTTTGCAAAATGATGCACTTGAATCCACGGACTTCAGAGGGTACAGTCGGTGGACGCGTGAATCTCTGTCTTGTTGGAACCCCGATTCCATTGGCTTTAATCTCATTGAGCATGTACTTTGCCACATAGTTCAAAAGGAAAGGCCTGGAGCTGTATTGCTTTTCAGTTTTTATGACTGGTTGGGATGACATAAACTCCTTGAAGGACCAGCTGCAAGCCCATCCTCTCTTGGGTGATCCAAGCAGAGTTCTGTTGCTTGCCTGTCATGGATCTATGGCCAGCTCCGAGCAGGTGATACTTCATCCTCCGTGCTTCTTTCAGTCTCTTTGTAACATTGGTATCCTATTTTCATCTTTTGTGACACTTTCGAACTATTTTTATGTCCTTCAAATAATTAAATTGGTGATTACTCTTCTCCTTTCTCTTCACAGAGGTCGATATTTGATAAGCCTCCAGATGGAGTTAGGAAAATAGTCCTAGCTACCAATATGGCTGAGACTAGTATCACCATCAATGATGTAGTCTTTGTGGTCGACTGTGGAAAGGCGAAAGAGACTTCCTACGATGCGCTCAATAACACTCCTTGTCTGCTTCCATCTTGGATCTCAAAGGCTGCTGCTCGACAAGTAAGATGATTCCTATTTATCTACTTTTAGGCTTTGGGAGAAGTGGTTCTTTATGCTTTATATATTGCTCATACCTTACTGGCATGAATCTCTTGCTTATAATTGCAAGTTCTGATTGGGCCCTTGACCTCACTTTGCATCTGCAACGTAAAGTTATTGGGGATGTTCTTGCCATTATATTTATCTTGTCAGCTGATGTTCTCACGATTATCAGTTGTCTTGTCAGCCTGCTATGTGTCCTCTCCTTTCGCCCATGGTCTTCCATACTAATCTTGCATATATGATAGGGATATTACAATTTGCTTGCATTTTATCCAAGAAATTGACTGAAATATGCATCGTTTGGCAGTCTATCCTTATTACTGCGAAACTTCTATTGAGGACTAGGACGTGGTAATTGGTATGGGCTAGTGTATGGATATTCATCTCTAATCTCTACTTCAAACTGGCTAACTTTCACTTCTTGTTATTGCAGTACCACTCTTGCCACTCAACCATCAAAATAAAAATTGTGAAAATGGATAGAAATTGGAAAGTTTTATTACTGAACATTCTAGATATTATTGAAATTCCCCCATATGTGCACTTTGATGGTGAACCTTATAATTCCTACATGGATAATATTTCCTATCACCAGCTTATGAGCATCACCCACATGTAAACTTATTAACATCGAATGTGGGGGAGATCCATGCTCATAATCAACCAATTAAAGTTATGGTTCCTCCTACCAGGGATGGAGGAAAACAGAACGCCTTCTATGTTGTTATTTTTTGAAGACTTCTAGTGTTCAATTACGATAAATACACATGCAAAGTCATGGACATGGCAGACACCAGGACACATGTTCTTACCTGATATTCAGTTAGCATATGTGCAATTGGTCCAAGCCATTTGTTTCTGGACTCTACCTATCGATTCTGCTGTCACCACTGCTTTGAGAGTCAGAAACCAGGATACACATTCATATCTGAAATTCAATTCCTGAGTTTGACTAGAGTATGTGCAATTGATCTGAGCCATTTGTTCCTGGCCTGGACCTATGTATTCTGCAGTTGCCATTACTTTGAGCTTAGCTAACTTGTCTAAACTATGAAGTGACTGTTGCTGGCACAATTCTGATGTTTCTCCATAGAGAATTTGATAAAAAGGCATTTGACATTCTAAGGGTTTGAGCAGGGAAGTGTAATCAGTCTGGCGCTTCTTTTAATGTAGTGGTCATAGGTTTGAGTTAGTCCTCCAACTCTTTAGCAGCATGTGGCCTTCTTTAATTTTTTTTTTAATTTTTAATTTTTAATTTTTTTGAGAATTTTCACATTCAGATCAAGTTTGATCTTTTGTTTGTAGAGAAGAGGAAGAGCTGGTCGTGTTCAATCTTGAGAGTGTTACCACCTCTATCCGAGATGCGTTTATGTTGCTTTTGCTGACTACCAGTTGCCAGAACTTCTGAGGACACCATTGCAGTCCTTATGTTTGCAAATAAAAAGTCTGCAACTTGGAAGCATCACAGAATTCCTGTCTAGGGCATTGCAACTGCCGGAATCACTTTCGGTATCAGTTTCACTTCCCTGTTCTTATTTGTTTGTTTCTACAATTTCTTGTGCTTGCTAACAGTTTTCAATTCATGTTATATGCATATGGCTTCTGTCTTCTAGTAGATTTATATTGATAATTTCTGTGTTGCTTTAAAATTGTCTCTCTTGTAGGTCCAAAATGCTGTAGAATATCTGAAGGTGATTGGAGCTTTAGATGAAAATGAGAATTTGATGGTGCTAGGTGCTGAAATTATATATTTCCTCATGTTAATTGTTTACTGTGTATGCTACTCTTCCCTGTTTGCAGCTGAACTTTTGGAAGGACCTGATCATGCTTGTTTCTTAATAGGTCGCCAGCTTTCAATGCTTCCAGTTGAGCCCAAACTGGGAAAGATGCTTATACTGGGGGCCATTTTCAACTGTCTAGACCCAGTAATGTCAATTGTTGCTGGTCTCAGTGTTAGAGATCCATTCTTGATGCCATTTGACAAGAAGGATGTAAGTCTGTTCTCTTTTCTAGCCATATTAGTATTGGATGCTTCCTCTGGCCATATTACTTTAATGTTTAGTTCCCCATCACTTAATCATGTCGACTGTTTTGGGAATATGCTTAACATCCTCCCTTGTCTTCAGTGATTTTAAATCCAGACCAAACTGACTGGTTCAAATGGTCAATGTGCTTGACCAGATCTTTAACCATCCTAAATTTTGGACTTGCTCTGGAGATGGTTTGAACCCATAAGCCGTGATATCTGGCAAGAGATGTTGCACTTTGCCTCTTGACTTCTAGTATGCTTTTAGTGTTAGATGCACAAAACAATTTACTTAAAGAATGAGGCGGTGAGGGTAATCGATTGCCTGACCTCTTTCATGGGTGCTCACCGCCTGATCTTGTGCCATGAGTACCTCAACATATGATTTGAATATTTTAATGGTTAAGTGTGCAACCAGTTCAACTGGGTGACCCAGCGGGACCTGGTCTTTAATCAGCGTGGGTTAAAAACACTCCCATTTTCAATTAGGTGGGAAGACAATTCTGCTTTAAAAACCCTGTTTTCATGGAATAATTGTGCTGGGAAAGCCCAATATGAAGCTTTTCAGCCATTTTCTGGCTGCTTGTGGAAGGCAAGGATCAGTAACTAGAAGCTTACTCGAGAGGAATTGGCAGTTCATCATAAGGAAACATGTTAATTCCTGTGCTGAGATGAGTGGTTTGAGAGTCGTATTGAGCAGAAGTGCAGTGGCCTGTGGTAGCTTGCAGTTCATGCAACCCCACGGTCATATGATTGGCCGAGAAAATTTCAACCTTCTGTATTCTAATTTTATTTGGGTTGATATCTCCTTTCGACTGTGCTATAGAATTGTTGATGATATTCTCATTGTAGTTTCAACTCACTGTAGCTTGCAGAGTCTGCAAAGGCCCAATTTTCTGGCTGTGACTACAGTGACCATCTTGAACTTGCTCGAGCCTATGATGGTTGGAGAGATGCTGAAAGACAACAGGCTGGCTATGAGTACTGTTGGCGGAGTTTTTTATCTGTGCAAACTATGAAAGCAATAGGCTCTCTGAGGAAGCAATTCCTTTCTTTGCCCAAGGATAGTGGCACTGTTGATGAAAATACAGAGTTTTCTAATTCATGGAGCCATGATGAGCATCTTATTCGGGCAATCATTTGTGCGGGTTTGTTCCCAGGAATATCTTCTGTTGTGGTGGGTGAATTATTTTAACATTGTTTTTAAGTCCACATTGAATTGATTTGTTCTGCTTGTCCCCCACCCCAGCACTCTATTTAAGTTTCCTTTAGTAATTCTATTATATAAATCTGGGGTCATTGATTGACCAAACTTTGACAAAGGAATAGTTGACACCACTTTAATTAAAGTGACTGCACTTTTTCATGCAGGGTATGTAAAACTATGCCTTTTTGTTTGATGAGATGAATATTATTTATTTGTCCACATTATGTAAGTCAAGTCTCTAATTAGGTGGAAACCAATGCAAACCAATGCAGCTTGGGATCCTCTTTTAGTTAGCAAGAGATGTCACCAATCAATAAACATGTAAAGTTGGATTGCCTCTTTCTAGATCTATTTAACTTCTCAATTTGTTTACTTGCAGAACGAAGAAAGATCGATTTCCTTGAAGACAATGGAGGATGGTCAGGTGCTTCTGTACTCTGTAAGTCTCTCCGTCACTTTGGGACAGCAAATCTTTTTCTGTAGAACATCTTGGAATTGATACATCAAAGTATTTCTTTTAGTTTCTAACGTGGAATATATTTGTGGATTATATTTGTTGACACATGGAATAGAATTCTGTGAATGCGGGGGTCCCAAAGATTCCATACCCATGGTTGGTTTTCAATGAGAAGGTGAAGGTTAATTCAGTTTTCCTTCGGGATTCAACGGGTATTTCTGACTCTGTGCTTCTCATATTTGGAGGAAACATTTCAAGGGGTGGACTTGTGAGTTCTATCATCTCAGTTTTTTCATCCGTTGGATATTTTATTTTATTTTTTGTCTTTGGCTAGTTTCATTGGATTCTTAGATGGAAATTCACTTCCCACTCTATGTTGTCTATCACACGATGCATTGTCTAAACTACTTGCATCTGATAGGATGGTCACCTAAAGATGTTGGGAGGATATTTGGAGTTCTTCATGGAACCTTCGTTGACCGAGACATATTTAAGCCTAAAAAGAGAGCTAGGGGAACTCATCCAGAATAAGGTGAGGGTTTAACTAGTCATCATGAAGTTGAGTCCATTCCAACAAGCCTTTTTCTTTTCCAGGTTGCAACTCCTTTTTGTGTTTCCCATATTCCTTACCTCAAGGTGCATGTTTGATTGCAGCTTCTGAATCCCAAATTAGATATACAATCCTCCCATGATCTTCTAATGGCAGGAAGGTTTCTGGTCTCAGAAGACCAATGTGAAGGTAGATTTGTCTTTGGTCGTCAGTTGCCTAAGAAAGTCGCAAAAGTAACGTTACAGGCCGCATCATCGAAAGGTGCAAATGGAGCTGCTGGTGATAATTCGAAGACCCAATTGCAAACGCTACTTGTTAGGGCAGGACATGAAGCACCAACCTACAAGACAAAGCAAGTGAAAAACAATCAGTTCTGTTCCACTGTGATCTTCAATGGATTGGTTTTCACAGGACGGCCTTGCAGCAATAAGAAGCTCGTGGAGAAGGATGCGGCTGCCCAGGCATTGCTTTGGTTAAGGGGTGAGACTCATCTATCCTCTTCCGATATGGATGCTGTGTCTACACTTCTAAAGAAGAAGAAAGTCAAGAATCAGAGGACAGCACGCAGCAGTAGGTGGGGTTGACTTGACCATAGTGGCTGCTATATCTGTACACATTAACACTGTCAGCCAAGAAGAGCAGAGTTCTTAATGGCATCGAAGGTTTGAGAACAAATTCCGGCTCTGAAAGCTTTATCTCTTCAGTTGATGAAGTCACATCAGAGAGTCTTTAGCACTCCATGACAGATGCTGAACTTCGTTCGCTGGAAAATGGTTTTACAGGTCAAAATTCTTTTGGTGCTAGAGGCTGGAGGATCAATTCTCTTCAGACATCGCAAAGCTCATCAGCTGGTCCTAACTACTGTAAGTGGTATCTCTGCTTCCTGTCTGAGGCAAGAATTGCTAAGCAAGTCTGCCGGCAATATCACATCTGAGACTCCAACGACACAGCATACCTAAACCCCTGATGTATTCTTGGCATGGAGGGAATATTCTTCTCCTGATAGTTAGTGGTTTTTTTTTTTTCTCTTCCTGCAGTTGATTATCTTGTATATGAGTAATAGCACAGTTGAAAGTCTGGTGGATGGAAGAATTGCCTCCTCGCATCAAACCATTTGTCGAATTTAGATCGGCAGTGCTGTCCATATGGAAATGATGGATTGAACGGCAACTCGCCTTCAAAAAATTCGATACCCTGGACAGTTGTGTATAGCATCGCTTTTTATTTCAAATTGTTCTTGGCCAGATTGGCAAAATATATATTCAAGGTAAACTTCAGTAAGTACTAGGCAGATGCGATTGCATAAGGGGCTTGTAAGTATCCCGTCTCTCGAAGTGTGAAATTATCATCCAACTCCATTTCAATTTAAATCTGTCGGCGGTTCCGCACTATTTTTATCCTTCCGTGATGCTCAATCTGTGCCGAAAGATTGTCACTAGATGATTCCGGAGGGGGGTAGGCGCCAGCAAGAACACCGTTGCTTTAGTCCTCATGCCCGAATTGTTTTGGAGACTCGTGAAAGAAAGCCACTTTCGTCGTGGCGTCAATTCCTGTGAGGCACTTTTCAATTACTTGCGACAAAGGAAAATTTCGTGATGCCAGGATGGAAAGATCTTACGAGTAACAAAGGTGCAAAGCATGAATTCAATCCCCTAGACAGAGTTCAGGGCCTAGTGGACCAACCTCTGCAATAAGCATGAAAAATTGAGAAACATCATTAAACTTATGAATACTAATGTCTTCTTCTTGCGCCCAACAAGAAAAAGAAGCAACCTCTTCCTATGAATGGACAATAAAAAATATGTTCACTCAACGCAAAAGCTCCATGGCTTTCACCAATGTCTGTCTGAACCTATTCACATCAAGCTCTACATTCTGCTTTTCCAAGTACATTGACTTTAACAAATTCCAATTATGCTTATGATATGCAACTGGGTCCTTGAAAACCACATGGTCAAGTGGGAACTCCTGTATGAGACTGCTTTCCTTCTCCTTTATGTTGTACTCCAAATACTTGATGTTCATATGCCTTGCAGGATTACCAAAGCAAACCTTGGCATGCCATTCGAATTTTCCAATAGGGAGAATCTGAATGAGGACCGCGTTTTCTGGGAGGAAAACCAGGTTCGTTAGGCCAGCTCCGTGAACTCCCATCATCACGTCGCAGGAGTTCATGATCACTGGGGTTCTCGACATGTTTGGAGTCCAACTCGGAAGCAACCACTTCGTACCCCAACGTCTCGGCCATGTTCGTGATTTCGGCAAGGTTGGTGAAGGAGCGTGACTGCTTTCTCGACACGATCAAGAGGCGAGGCCGTCTTTTGAGCTCGCCGTCCTGTAATTTGATTGCGTTCTCCTTCTTTAGCGAGTAGGCGCTCCTGAGGAAGGCCCTGAAGTCGCTTATGGAGTGGGGAGATCTCGAAGGATCAATTGTCATCTCCTCGTGATGCTTTAGCCCCACAATCACTCTTGGGAAGCAGTGGATGTTCTCCCCTGCACTGTCAATGTCGATAATTTCATACTTCGAAGATTTTCTAGTATGGCGCGGAACTTCTGAAGCCACCGAGGATTTCTATTTGTTACTAGGAACTTGACTTCTCCAAAATGCCGAGTAGTCATAAAGAGCGGAATGATGATGTCGGGTGAGTGCATGAAAATTGTTTCCTGCATATCCTCCTGTTGAGAAAATGACTCCCGGAACGCTGTGGTGTTCGGTGCAATTGGGGATAGGTTGATGGGCCACGGCCGACGGTAAGATCGACCATTTCCTAATTGGACTCATTGCCGTTTCATCGCCTTTTCGTGCATAAGGCCTGATGGTCCATGAGTCATCGCCGGTGAGCATTTCAGAGGGCGCAACGAAAACAGTGGAGGAGCTTCCTTGAACTCTTAACATCCCCGGTGATCGAACAGTAATCTGACCTCGGATCCATGACGTTGCAAAGAGGCTCCATCTCCCTCGAATGTACTATTAACCAATTAAAAATTGACACGTGTCATTAAAAAAATTAAATTAAAAATCCCTTAATCCACCTAGATTTCCCTTCTCCTCCTCTTCCATCTGCACGAACCCAACCTCCGCCCCTCCTTCCGCCATCGCCACCGACGGAGTTGGAGTTACCGACGCCGCATCAAACCAGTTTGGCCGTCTCCTCCGCCCATGCCTCAGTTCCAAATCTAGCGAGACGACGGAGAGAGTGGACGCGGAGATTACCTCCAGATCTGGTTTGCTGCAACGCTCCTCTGCACCTCCAGATCTTGGCTCGTCCATGGCTGCCGGCGAAGAGCTCAACAACTTTGCCGCAGACCGAGAAGCCATCCATGGCCGACCGCTCCTCTACATCTCCAGATCTGGTTTGCTGCTCAAAAGCTTCGAGCTCCAGTCTTGGCTCGTCCATGGTTGTTGGCAACGAGCTCAACAGCTTTGCCGCAGACCGAGAAGTCGTCCATGGCCGACCGCTCCTCTGCATCTCCAGATCTGTTTTACCGCAACGCTCATCTACATCTCCAGATCTGGTTTGTTGCTCAATAGCTTTGAGCTCGAGTCTTGACTCGTCCATGGCTGCCGGTGACGAGCTCAACAGCTTTGCCGCAGACCGTGGCGGCCACGGTGGGGCGGTGGTTCAGGGACGGTGGCGGCGGTGGCGACTTGGGCGGTGGAGATGGCGGAGCCCGGGCGGAGCGGAGGTCGAAGATGGAAGGGAAAAGAGACAAAAAAATTAAATTTTTAGATTTTCATGTCAACATTCATGTGTCAAAATTTAATTAGGTATAAGTAAATAAGCACACGTAACGTAAACTGTTGACGTGGCACTCGCGAATCACCGAATATTTTCTCCCTTCCAAAAAAAAAAAAAGCCTTTCAAATTTGTTGTGTCCTACAACAAATTTTATGTATTCTGGAACTACTTCTTAATTTCATTTAGTGGATTGCATTTAAAGGAATTGAGCACATTGCATTACATTTAGACGGCATCAATTACATTTAAACTGACTCTCCTGAGCCATGGTTTCGTTTGTAATATTATCCGTTCCATGCGCTTAAAAAGTGAATCCAGTGCGAAGAAGATTTCATTACATCATGTCTACAGAACTCGAAATCCTCGAAGCACCTGTCTCTCTTGCTCCATCATCTTCAACCCCTTCAGATTTCCGTGTTTCTAATTCTTCAAAGATAGACTATCTCTATGAAGTCTCTCTTAGTGATGAAATCAAGATCTCTGAAACTCAACTCCCCCTTATGAACCCTTACTTTGCTTTTGTCAAACCCACTTCATCATTTTCACCTATCAGCTCCATTCAACAGCTCATTCGGCAAACTCCGAAAGAAGTAAAGGAGTACGTCAAGTCCTCCAAGTTTGACCAACATCCTATTCCTGCTACTGAAAATAAGTATTTTGTTACTCTTCAGATCCCCCCATAGTTTCCTAAGCAATGGATCCAACAAGGATATTCTCATGTCCACTATGGGGCTATTTGTATTGCTCTCACTTTTCATGGTCGCAAAGGCTTGCTAGTTGTAACAAGAATAGCGCTGTTAGATACTAGGTTTCTAGAATACCAACATACTTGTATTGGCACTATCCAAATAACTCTAAATGCTGGAACAGTCTTCGTAACCTTGTATCCAAATTTTAACATCGCTCTTTCAAATCCCCAGCTACTTTTTTTCTTAAAAGTCTAGATCCAGCTCACCGGAGCTCCTCAAATTGCTGAATCTGTTGCTGCAACACTACACTACCAAATGGTTTATCGTGTGCGGAACCATGCTCTTGATCTAAATCTTCACAATAGAAATGAAGATGCTTTATATGATCAGGTATCTTGCATCCATGTTCCTAGACATATCCCAAAAGAAAAGCTATACGAGCTCCTCCTAGAGACTTGGTTACCAACTATGAAAAGTTACATCAGCATAACAAGCCCATACAGTCGTCAAGCTCCGAGTTTGTCAGAAAGAAAGATGGAACTGTTCCCATCAAATTTGGTAAGGAAAATGAAGAAAGTTAATCTATCTTCCAGACTCTTTTTATGATCGAACCATGTGTTACAGAATCAATTTCTGAGTCAGATCCAAAAAAACTTATTAAACATTTCAACAGTGATGGATATCATGTTCATTACTATAAAGACAAGTATGGTCACTGTTTTTGGAATCCTTTTTGTCAGTGCTCTTATTGTACTAATTCTCCATACGAGGTAAATCCATATGACCTTCCTCGAAGAAGGAAGAGAAAACCAAAAGATCCTATGTACCAAAAGTACTTAAAGGGAGACTCATTCGTTGATACTCTAGGTGAGTGTGATAAGTTCCAGTTTATGGTTTCTTATGCTCCACCTCAACCACCAGAGTTTGTTACTCCACCCTTAATTTCACCAACTCCACCACCATCGCCTCCTCCATCTCCTCCTAAAAAAAAGACAGCTCTTTCACCATTTTACAAGCCAATCTTAAAGTGGGCCAAGAAACACTCCTACCCACTTGAGATTCCAGCAGAAACACAATCTACTTCTTCCATTGCCATGTTCAATAAAACAGATTTTCCTTCCCTTGTCCAAGAAAGCTCCAAACTCTCGTTTCCTGCCTCAGAGGAATTCATTGATCCACAAGGCAAATACAGGCATACTCCTAAAATAGCTACCCCCACTGATGTGGATGAACATGAAAGATAGAAAAAGGACTCCTACTGCTGAAGCAGTCCTAAATTGGCAATCGAAGACTCTTTTAGCACAAAATAATGCGTTCAAAGCAATTGATTCCAAAATCAGAAATGTGCAACAAGATCTTCGAAAGTATGATGAAACCACCAAGAAGATGCTTTCCGAGTTCCAAAAAAGGCTTCATGCTTTGGAATTAAGACAACATCTAAGGTATCATCATTTTGAGAGCCCAAAGCCAGAAATAAAAAAGCTCAAAAGGTAGATTCAGATCCTTGAAGAAGGAAGGTTCGATCCTTTCAATCTATTTCCAATCCCAGTATGAACAGAGTACACACCTCCACCACCCCATAAGTCTATCTTTGCTCATATCGCACAAGATCCTTACAGGAAGGAGACAAGTGTGGCAGAAATGCGAGATCGTCTTAAAGCATTGGAAAAGGAAAGGAAGGAAGGAGGGAAAGAAAAAGCTCATCTAGAATCTTCGATTGTTATAAGAAGACCAGAATAGATGATGTTGTCCAACCCATTGGAATCCTTTTTGAAGGATCTTAGCCACCAGGAACAACAACCTGTTATCCAATAGACTGATCATGTTATCCCAGATAACCATATTCTATTCCCGGCAGAACAAACTTTCCCACATATCTTTGATACCGAATCAGATTCCGTATCTCTATCATCCTCCTCATCGTTTTCAATCCCTGTCATTGATTCATTTCCCATTGCACCTATAACGTCATCTATATTTATGACTGATCTTCCGGACCAAGATATGGAATCAAACTATTCTAAACCAGAAATTGTTCAGACCAGCACTCCCGGACAGAAAAAGTCCTCAACATCAAAGCAGTTCTTCACCATTGGCGATATTCCTTATCACAAATGGCCAGAAAAGACTTGAAGAATTTCATACCCAGTTGAAATTCTTCACTTTTTAGAACATGGCACCAAAAATAAGGCCCTTGGGACATTGTACTTGGGGGAGAACAAAAACAAATGAATAAAACGTAGCTTTTGACGTGAGAATTGATCGTATTTACCAGAGAGTTCTCTAGTGATTGTTCAAATGCACGCGTGTGTAGCGAATCTCATATAGCACTCATCTAATAGTTGAATGTAGAGGGTTTGTTTATTGAGTTTCGCTAAAGTACGAGAGATGTATGTAAAATCTAGCAAAGGATTTAATTACGTGCGGGAAATATTTAAAAATCATCTGCAATTATTGATCCAGAAAAGGTGGACAGAACCATAGCGAAGAATTCCGTTCCCATCACTTCTGAATTTCCACCGCTTCGATTTGCGTGGGCACGTTGTCCAATTACCAAAAGAACTAAGAAAATATCTTTGATGCCTATCTAGAGGAAGGGCCTGTTTTGTTAGCCTTGGTCAGACAGAAGGTGAGCGTTGAACAAGTCAATTGCCTCATTAAAGAGACGCAACCGCCCCTGGTTCCTTCTCTGGGACCAGAGAAAATCATGTACACAGATTCATTCGGTGTTACCATAGGGTTAAGATTAGATCATTGACAATCTATCTATGTACACATGAAAGCGGATGTTACTTGCCACGTAGCAGCATATGCGCTCTCGCTCTTGTGGGAGCTTTATCTAATGATCTAATTTTTATTGTTATTTTAGCAAATATTTTGTTAGTTTACTTTAAATCGAAGACTATGATGAGTTCTTATAAAAAGTTCAACAATATAGAGGTACCTATTGTGATATGATATCTCTTTAACCCTAAATTGCAGACTCTCATAATTTGGTTAATAGATTTTCGTACTATTGAAAACCAAATATGACATGATAGCCCATAATTGATAGATGATATTGGAGAATCAATAATAATAATAATAATAATAATAATAATAATAATAATAATAATAATAATAATAATAATAATAATAATAATAATAATAATAAAATAAAAGAGAATATCCTTTGCTACTAGAAAATTTCATCACAAAAAATTAATTGCATGTATTTTGCAAATAACTGAATATTAGAAAACGTTGATAATAATTATTAGCAAATGAATAGATATAGTTACCCACCATTAAGAAAATTTAAATTAGAAAAAAAAAACAAAAGACATGATTGCACATAATTTTGTATAAAAGGATGATAACTCCTGGGATTAAACTGCAAAATCTAAGAAAATAGCTATTGCTAAAATTAAGGCATTGTTCACCGGGGAAATTTTTCCTCGACAAAATCTTTCATTGAAGGGGCAAGGTTTTGGTTTTATTGTTTGTGATAGGTTCTGTGTGGCTCCAGAAAGAAAGCAACTTATCTAAACTACTGGCAAAAGTAAAATGCAGGAAAACAAGAGAAATGTAAAATATGATTGAATGTAAAAGTGCGATAAAATGAAAGATAACAATTAAAAATAAAATGATCAATTGTCAATTTTGGCAAAAGGTACTTAACATTGATGTTCTTCGGTTATTTATAATGGTAATCCACAAATAACTGCTTTTAGTTGTTATCATTTTGATATTTAAAATGTTCCGGAAGCCTCATCTCTTCATCGATAACCGCTCGGCCTTGCCGATATATTCGCTAGTGTCGACTCCCGTAGCAAGTTCCCCTGTTGCATCGTTCAAGACTTCTATTTGTCAACTGTTTGCGTTCGGCCTAATCTACGTAAATTCCCGTGTATTGGGCCTACTCTGTTCTTTTCGAATTCCGAAGCCCAATAAGTTAATTTGAGCTCCAACAGGCATGCCATGACACTTTCAACTGTTGGAGAATTTAGCTATGACAAATAAATGGCTAAACCTACACTTTCAACTTAAGATGCTCCTCTTTTCTTTCCTTTCCTTTGATGTTTTAGTGTAGTAGGGCGACACTTTACTCGGGATGGATTGGCTTTAGCTGTCTTGTAGTCTACCTTTTGTAGTGTCCATGGGATTCCGGAAAAACAGAGTGAATGCATTGGACGATTATACGTTTGTGTAGGAGTTCAAACGTGAAATGCTAATTAAGCAAAATGACCTGCAATTACCCTCGCAGTCATGCCTATTCGGGAAATTTTTACATGTCCATTTAGATGACTTGGGTTTCTATTCACTTTATGACTTGGACCAAGAGTTTCAAGGAGAGGCTAGCCTTGTGCTGTCTAGAACCTTTAACTTCTGTTAAATCTTATGAATTAAAATGTCTGTGTCCATTTTTCTTCACACGGCAACTGGTGAGATTTTGAATTAGCCAATTAATATCATAATACTTGTTGAAATTAAAAACATAATCATAATGAATGGAGGTCGATAACCCCTGATTGTTTAGGATGTCATGGTGTCATCCAATTCTGGTTAGTGCTCATGACCCAATCTTTAAGAATCAAACAACTTAAGTAAAATTCATTTCACGTAAAAAGGCCCAATTAACAAAAGCTTCACATGAGACCATATGGGGACTTGTTATCGATTAGAGCAATGGTGGTGGATATTCATAAGTTTAGATATTTTTAAACATCAAGCAATTAAGAAATATATATTATATATATTCTGTTGTGTGCATGAGTACGAGAAGATGCACATGGCGATGGAGATATTATTACTTAGGCTTTTTAGGTAATGTTTTTCCTCGTATAAATCGTGGCTTAGGAAAAAAAAACGTTTGTCTTTCCACGCAGGGGGAGCTCGGCTTGAGGAAAACGTCTCGGTTTATGGGATCCACAGCTGCACCATGACTGTTGCGGTGTTTTGTCTATTTCTGTTCTAGCAGTTGCAATTATTTATCTGGACAAGGTGAACTGAACCACGTGATGAGTTCCGTCCTCGCCATTTCGAAATACCCTTTTCACTTCGATCTGTGTGGCCACGTGGCCCATTTACAAACCGAACTAAGAAAATATATCCTGCCAATTAACAGGAAGGGATTGGAAAAGGGGAGGCCTAAAGAAGTAAATTTGCCTCATTTAAGATTTTGTTTTTAACAAGCACTTATAGTTCATCCAAACGTTACCGCCCCTCGGAATTCGGACACAACTTTGATATGCTCCAAGATGACTCATTCTCAAACGCAAGAGCCGTGGCATGCCTTCCACCTTCGTTTTGTTTTGTCTTTGTTCGAGGGTCCCTTTCAATTATTTCATCTGGAACAAGGTCGACAAGACCACGCGATGAGTTCCATCTGATTGTACCGCTTTTTGAGACTTGAACACTTCATCTTCTTTCCAAACATAAGCCCATTATGTTAATCTCATCTTTCCCTTGCTCCTCTACAAAAGAGAAAATACCACATTTCAATTTTACTCGTTGTGTAACACCTAACGCCCATTTGAATACTTAACATGTGGCTTTTTTCAAAATCATCATCATGATGCTTCTTTTTCTCAGTGCATTCTTTTTATTCTAGCCCTGATTAGTACAAATGATTGGACCTAGTGGAATCACCACTGACTCGGTATGATTCTCAAAACATTACCTTCAACTAAAGACCAGAGTGTCAATTTCTAATTCACCCATTTTTTTTCTTGAAAGAAGGGCACATGAAAATCTTTATAAGGGGCCCTCAACTTTGATTTATGTATACATGCAGAAAAATCTCTTTATTCTACAAGCGCGCTCTTAATTTAAAAAAATTTCATTAATTTTATTCAAGGTATAGTGTAAGCATATAATGGGGATTTGGATATCTTTGCCTTACACTTGTTTCATCCTTTATTAAAGGGTTACATCATGTAAGACGATTAGTATTAACGTTAGTAAGTTTAATTTAAATTGGCTAGATGAACTCAATTGATATTAATATAAAAAGATATAAGATTAATTTGGAGTGACCAAATTGACATTAATGAAATAACTTTAGAATTTCTTATTCTTTTTTTCAGAAAAAACCAATTACATGAGAACGTCTATTAACAAAAGACCAATTTGAGACCATACGTCTTTCAATCAAATTTCTTGATTTTCATCGCCTCATTTGGTTTGCGTTTGTATGATACGCAATCATTTATCTGGGCAAGTAATGGGGCAACTATTCATGACCGTGGTTTTGTCTACAAGGTGGGGTATTCTTGTACAATCTGATGTTAAAGAGCACAAGGTAGTACTATGTGACGGTAATTCTCCGACGAGTCAGTAAATTTTTAACTAGTGCTGCTAATTTTGTACTGATGGAAACTTTTTAAGAAGATCCTGTATCAAATGGCGAAGAGACCATCATTCATCTAGCCTTAAAAGCATTTACCTATAGTCATCGCCATCATAATCTACTCGCATAATTGAACCCATTCTAGTCTAAACACAGTTCACTATGGACGGGATCATTTTAGCAAGCGATTTGAGTGACCTGCACATCTGAGATCTCTCAAATCCATTTTGAACCGAATTTGAACAATAATTTATGGAAAAATTCTCATTTTAACTCATTAAAAGCTGGTAAGATAGGGGGAGAATATAAAAATTTATCATCGACTTGGTAAGTACCACAACAACTTTGGCGCATGGCAACTAAAATCTTAAAGATTTTTTTTTTTTTTGGGATATAAGTGAAGTGATCACATAGCAAGTTGTAGATTGTTTTGTATAGGAGACTTTGAAGCTCCTTTTTTTGTTCAATTTAAGGGAAGTGAACACATTGAACACTCAAATGATTTAAATGAAATTGAATTCTCGTGAAGGAAATAAATTAATTAACAGAAGTGAGTCTATTTGGTCCGATAAAATAGGCTTCTAATCTTTTTACAATATAGCTGCAAAACTTGGACCATAGAGTAATTGATAAATGATCTTATTTTATTGTGAAAGATTCATAGCTTAGAAAAAGAAACACGAGTCCCATTCGTCATTGGGGTGTGATTCAGAAGGCACAGAAAAAGTCTTGGTCATTTGCAACCGTTGATCCGGACAAGCTGGACAGATCCACAGCGATGAGTCCCGTCCTCATCATTTCTGAAATTCCTCCGCTTCGATTTGCGTGCCTTTTTGTCCAATTACGAGACAGAACAAAGAAAATATCTTCCATGTCTAGAGGAAGGGCCTGTTTTACTGGTCTTGGCGAAGAGACGCAAGAGAAGATAATGTACACGGATTCATTCAGTGTCACCATAAGGTTAAGATTGGATCGTTGACTATGTACATGTGAAAGTGGTTATTACTTGCCGCATACCAGCATGTGCCCTCTTGCTCTCTTGCAAGCTTTATCTAATGATCTAATTTTTATTGTTGTCTTAGCAAATATTTTGTTAGCTTACTTTAATTTGAGGATTGTGATGAGTTCTCAAAAAAAGCTAACAATATAGAAAAAGGGTGAAGGAAAAAGGCCGCCATGCTCGTAATAAGAAATTTTTCTTGGAATCTCTTTTATGAATGGTTAATTAGATGAACTACAATTAGACGAGAAGAAGTCGTCAATTGTCAACTCCACATAGCAAATGTACGACATATTTATTGTGAAAAAATAATAGTAAGAGAAAAGAAAAATACACTCAAGAAAACTAAGAGACAAGAACATCAAATATTATTCTTGTCATTTCTGTTTATAACTGGAAGTATCAGGTGATCATAATAAAAAACCAAAACAAACAAGGAGTAACGAGGGATTAAAAGGATAGTTGCAACAAAAGGGAGATGCATAAGAAGATAGAAGTGAACTGCTGATGGATTGTCAGATTAGGTCTTTCTTCAAGTTTTGGATGATGGTGGGTTATCATCACATCTCTTGACATGCAGTAGAGAGTAGATCGAAACGTGAATCCTCCCTCTCAAGCAACAAAGGCCCCAATTCTCACTACAAGAATGCTAACTGCGCCACATAGGACACTGCTTGCTGCATGCCCGATAACACAATTGAACTCGAGGAACCCTAGTGCAGGTTGCTGATTATTCAAGGATGTTGACGTGACTTCTTGTCAAAATCATGTGAATTCTTGCTAGTCGATATCTATGGACGTTAAAGATATGGTGCTTTTACCCGTTTGTGATGCGAGCGCACAAGTACATAGAGAGGAGACACAATTGCAGTGGACAACGGAAAATAAAGGGAAAACCATCGGCACCTGCACCGAATATAACTTTACAGCATTTTTCTATGGTTTCGTGATTGATTAGCTGGCAACTAGTAACATTCTTCTTCAATCGATGACTTTCTAAATTTGCATAACCATTCTCCTCGGACTATTCTTCTTATATTTTTTGAGTAAACTTTCAGCAACTTGTATTAAAACTCGATTTTATGTCTTCTTATGCTAATGAAATTAAGACATGAAAACATATGGTATATGCATTAATGGTTAATCTTTGTTATTTGCGCCATCAATGCCGGAGTGTTGCTGAATTACTTTATGACAGGAAGGCTCGTTTGTGCCACAGAAAACACTTTTAGAAGAGTCTTTGCACACGTACGTTATGCTATTTTCTTTTCGACCTGTATGCTTCACATGCAGCAACTCTCATCTGCCAAAATTTCTGCCATAGCACTTCAACTCATGTCAAAACTAGCATGTAAACTTCTAATCAAGTTTCAGGCGACGACATAAGAAACCTAAACTAATATAATTAAGTAGTTCATAATTCCAATGAATGACTGATTCAAAGAGATTTCTGCTTGGTTGCGTTCCCTCTAAATTTGAGCTTGCTTAAAGGTTTTTAAATTTTGATCAATGGATTCTTGAAGGGTGATCCAATTCCAGTTGTGTATTTGTAAAGAAGAAATCGGATGCTTGAGGAACTTGGGAGGACAGAAGTTATATTAGATAGGTTGGATCCCACACAGATGGAAAACATTTCTTTAGCATATCAGTTCGACTATTTAGCATATGGTTATGGATCAATTTAAGACTCTTCTCTTTTCTTTCCTTTGAGGTTCAAGCATAGTAGAAGAGGTGCGGACATCTAAAGTGTCAAAATTTAGCACGGGTGGACATATAAGTGCAAAAACTTCAAAAAAGATATACTTAAGTACCAAAGTGCCAATAATGAGCACATTGGATTTCTGATGAGCCACATTAGATTCCCGGCAACCACGTAGACCGATTTTTATTAATAAAATGACACTAAAGTGTTCAATTTTTTAAAAAAGTGACACTTATATAATATATATATATATATATGTATATCTTAGAAGTTTTGGCATCTATGTATTTACTCGTGCTAAATTTTGACATTTAAGGTATGCTTCTTTTTGTAATAGGATGATGCTTTTCCTGGGATGGATTGGCTTTAGATGTCCTGGAGTCTACATATTGTTATGTCCATGGAATTCTAGGAAAACAGAGTGAATGCATTGTACAATCTTACGTTTGCGTAGGGGCTCGAACACGAAAATGGCAATTAAGCAAAATGTCTTGCAATTACCCTTGCAATGATGCTTATTTGGGAAATACTCACAAGTCTATTCAGATGGCTTGGGTTTCTATTTACTTTATGTCTTGGACGAGGAGCTTCAAGGAGAAGCTAGCTCAAGCTGTGTGCTGTCTAGATCCCTTAACTTTTATCAAATTTTATGAATTAAAAAGGTCTATGCTCATTTTTCTTGACACGACAGCTAGTGAGATTTTGAATTAGTTAATTAATACGGTAGCACTAGCAGAAATTAAAAACATCATGAGGTGTGGATGTTGATGGCCCTCCGATTGTTTAGGATGTCATGATGCCATCCAATTTTGGTTAGCACACAAGACCCAATCTTTACTAATCAAACTATTTAAGTGAAATTCATTTCGCGCGAAAAGGCCCAAATTAACTACGCAAGCTTTACCATGAGTCATACGGTCAAATAGAATTTGCTTGTTATTACTTAGAGTTTACCATGAGTCCATACGGTCAAATAGAATTTGCTTATTATTATTTAGAGTAGCGATGGAGGTTCATTAGTTTAGATATTTTCAAACATAAAGTAATTAAGAAATATATATATTCTGGTGTGCGCGTGGCGATGAAGAAATTATTACTTTAAGTCCTTTAGATAATATTTTTCCTTGAATCGTGGCTTAAGACAAAAAAAGGTTAGTCTCTTTCCACGCATTCGTTAGAAAAGGGAATCTTATGGGGATCTCATCCGTTGAGGAAAGCATCACCCTTTATGGGACCCACGACCATACCACAATTGTTGCCGTGTTTTGTTTGTTTTTGTTGCAGCACGTTGCAATTATTTATCTGGACAAGGTGGACAGAACCACGTGATGAGTTCCGTCCTCCCCATTTCAACATATCCTTTTCACTTCCTCGACCTGTGTGGCCATGTGGCCCATTTACAAACCGAACTAAGACAATATATCCCTAGAGTCCACGACGCGCCTGGGGGTACTCTTACCGATAAACAGGAAGGGATTGGAAAAGGGGAGGGTTAAAGAAGTAAATTTACCTTATTTAACATTTCGTATATGACAAGCACATACGGTTCATCCGAACGTACTGCCCTTCGGAATTCAGACACAGCTTTGATCCGCTCCGCGGTAACTCGTTCTCAAGCGCAACAACCCATTACCTGCCTCCCACCTTCGTTCTGTTTTTTCTTTGCCCGAGGGTCACTTGCAATTTATTTCATCTGGGACAAGGTGGACAGGACCGCCCGATGAATTCTATCCTATTGTACTGCTTTTCGAAACTCGCACACAATTTGATTTTCTTCTCAAACATGATCCTATTATGATAATTTCATCTTTAAGTTGCTCCTCCACATATAAGAAAGGACACATTTCAATTTTACCCACTACACAGCACCTCACGTCCTTCAAAGCTTACGAATTCTTCCCACGTAACTTTTTTAAAATCATCATCATGTTGCTTCTTTTTCTTAGTACATTCTGTTTATTCAAACTAGATCGGCACAAACGGTTAAATATGGTGGAATCACATACCAACTTAGTTGGTTCTCAAAACATTACCTTTGACCAGAGATTGAAGTGGTCAATTTAGTCAATTTCTAATTCACCTATTCTTCTGTTAAAAAAAAATAAAAATTCACCTGTTCTTTTCTTGAAAGGCAGGCATGCAAAAATATTTACAACGGGCCCTCAACTTTGATTCATGTATTTGTGCATTTTCTGTATGAGCTCGCTCTTAATTTACAAAAATTTCATTGACTTTTTTCAAGGTGTAGTGTAAGCATATAATGGGGTTTTGGATATTTATGCTCTAAACTTGTTTCATCATTTATTGAAGAGTTATACTACATAGGATGGCCGTGTCTATGTCTGTAATTTCCGACTTAAATTAATCGGATGAACTCAAATGGTATCAATATAAAAATATATAAAATTAAACCGGTTCAATTAAAATATTTATAATCGAAATGATATCAATGCAATAAATTTAGAATATATTTCCCACCAAAAGACCAATTACGTGAGAACATCCATTAGCAAAGGATCAATTTGGGATCGTATGTCTTTCAATCAAATTTCTCGATTTTTGTCGCATTTTTCGGTTTATCTTTGTACGATATGCAATTATTTATCTAGGCAAGTTGGGCAATTATTCATGTCTGTGCTTTTGTCTCTAGGGTGGGGTATTTTTGTATAATCTCATGTTAAAGAGTACGGGGCAGTACTATCATTACTATGTGATGGTAATTTTCTGACGAGTCAGTAATTTTTTTACGGGTGTTACTAATTTTGTACCGTGAGAAATTTTTTAAGATTCTGTAGCAAGTGGTCAGGAGACCATCGAACATCTAGGCTTAAAAGCATTTGCCTATAGTCATGGTCATCATACTTTACTCGCAAAATTCAACACAGTATGATCTGAACTCAGTTCACTATGGACGAGATCATTTTAGCTGGCGATTTGTGTGACCTATAGAGCTCAGATCGCTCAAATCCATTTTGAATTGAAAAATACTCATTTTAACTCGTTACAAGCTGTCAAGACGGGAAGAATGAAAAAATTGATCATCGAACTGAAGAATGAAAAAATTGATCATCGACTTGGTAGTTCGTGCGAATCACACCCACTGATGCACATTGCAACCAAAGCCATAAAGAATTTATTTATTTTTTTTTTTTTGGATTTAAGGGAAGTGAGCACACATACACTGGGCGGAAGATTGATTTGTATTGCGGACTTTCAAGCTTCTTCTTCTTTTTTTTGGGGGGGGGGGGGGGGGGGGGGGGGGGGGGGGGGGATTTCAGGAAAGTGATCAAACTATAGTGCACAAATGATTGAAAACTTGTGAAACATGCCAGATTGACTAACAGAAGCTTCCCATGACTCCACGAAGTCCAAAAAAATAGGTTTGTTATCTACTACAATATTCGTAGAAATCTTGGACTATAAAGTAATTAATGAATGATTTTATTTTATTATATATGAATCATGGCTTACAAGAAAAAATGATTAATCTCTTTTTTGTAGGATAGTAGTTCATATTCTTTATTGACAAGAAAGCATGAGAGCTCCACTCTTCAATGAGCAGGTAGGATTCAAGAGCCACACGGGGACAATTTTCTCAAGTCGCTAGAGGGTTTTTATAACTTGAATTCATATTTTATTGATAATTTAGATTTAGACCCAAAAATAATTATTAGGTGTAATTTTTTTCTTATAATTAAAGATTGTAACAGAAAAGTGACAAGTCAATCATTTATCGGATATGGATCTAATTTAAGGATGAATCTGAATAAATATTTTAGTTTGCTTTTTTTTTTTTGTTTTTTTATTATTTCTTTGTGTTTGAGCCCCTAATATTTCATACAAGAGGGAAAGTCTTGGTCATATGCAATTATTGATCCAGACAAGTTGGACAGAACCACAGCGGAGAGTTCCGTCCACATCATTTCTGAATTTCCGCCACTTTGATTTTCATGGCCACGTTGTCCAATTACAAAAGAGAACTAAGAAAATATCTTTGATGCCTATCTAGAGGAAGGGTAGAGAAGCCATCGATTGACCCTAATTACAACCCCAACGACCAATTGCTCACCATTCTCTCGCCTCTCTAACCGGCCACCCTAGCCCTAACCTTGTGGATTCAAATATGAAGTGCATCTCCTCTGTATCTTCTGAAACCATCAAATCGATGCTCTATGCTGTAGGTTTCCGATTCATAATCTAATTAACCCTCGATCGTTCCTCTTTTTCACTTCGGCCATGAGGTTGTTGTTTCCTTTCCTGTAGCACTGATGTACTATCATATGTAGAATTATAATCTTAGTAGGACATTGATAAGGTTGGCGTTGATATCATATAGGGGATACGATAAGGATTAGTAACAATTCGAGACAAGTATGCCTGTAGTCTCCAAACATCATTAACATATATCATGAGAGTCTCAGGCTTCGGAAATTTTTTTGTCAACATAAAAAGGACAATAATGCAAATCATTGCAGCCACATGTAATGGCCGACAAAAATAAAAGCACACTAATTACGATAATGTCAAATCCTCTTGAATCATTTATCAGGGATCAACATCACCAAGCTTTGCCAACCATCGCTACCAATTGTCCATATCCATGAGCACTTTTTGAATTATGGAAAAAGGACAATAATGCATATTACTGTGGCCAAATGTAATGGCCGACCAAAATAAAAACCCACGTAGTAATGTCAAATCCTCTTGGGTCATTTTTTGGGAATCAACATCGCCAAGCTTTGCCAACCATCGTTGTCAATTGTCCATATTCATGAGCACTTTTCGATTGATAGAAAAATGACAATAATGCAAATCACTATAGCCAAATGTAATGGCCGACAAAAATAAAAGCACACTAATTACGGTAATGTCCAATCCACTCGGATCATTTTTTGGGATCAACATCACAAAGCCTTGCCAACCGTCCATGCCAGTTGTCCATATTTGTAAGCCTGTATTGCTATGAATCCAATGGTCTCGCAAGAATGGTAGATTCTTGTCTTACTCATCTCATCGTAGAAGTTGGTCTTATATGGAAAAGGCTGAGGGGATTACATACTTTTACACGCCTTAATAAAGCAACCACACTGGCATATGCAAAATGCTCTCTCTCTACAAATTGAAAGGAAGAAAAAGAAGGAAAATGTGACATTTGTTTGTTTTCTTTTTCCTTTGATAAAAATCATTTTCTTTTGAATTTAAAATCATTAATTTTATTTCTTTTTAATTTTTTCAATAATAAAAAAGGCCATGTAAGCTCATCAACAAAGCGTTGTTGGCCATGTAAACTCGATGAAATAGAAGATCTGGTCATTTTTGTCTAGTTCTTGCCTTTCAGGGGATATCTGAAAAGTGAGGTTATTTTTATGCCTTTGATAAAAATACGTGAGTTCAATGAGATTTGCCCCACCTATCGTGTCAAAACTTCAAAATACAATGCAGCCCACCATGGCCACTAGGCCCCACCGTCGATGAAAATAAATGAAATAGAAAACAAGCTGCCATCTCTTTCCACGCCATCAAGAATGAAGAACGACGATGCGTTCATCCCCTTCACCAAGTCAGAAACGACCGAATCCATCTGTGCTTGTGTCATTATACGTACAATCAGCTCCCGTTTCACGTTCACCCTCTCTCTTGGTAGCATAATTTGCGACCTAAAAATATTAGGCACACTTGAGAAACTAGCAAGTCTCTGCCCACAGTTCAGCCTATTACAATTGATAGGAAAAAAAATTGATTTTTACATATCATTTTTCTTACTTCATTCTTTATGTTCAAAAGAAGTCAGACCGGTTGAACTGGTGGAATTGCACACTAGCCCTCACTCCGATTCAACCTCTAGTACTATTTTCAAAACATCGCCTATAATTGGAGACCGGAATGGTGGACTAAAAGTCTTTAGTTTTTCTTGAAAGATGGGTATGTGGAAATCTTTAATTAACGTCCTCGCCTTTGATTCGTATATCTATTCATTTTTAATGAATGACTGCGCTCTTAACTTATTAAAATTCAATCTAGTTTATTCGAAGAGAAGCACAAATGTATAGATAGATTATACCAATGGATATTGGATATCATCGACAAAGAGCGAGTGTATGCATAGATTATACCAATGGGAATTTGGATAGCATTGCTCTAGACCCACTTCCTCCTTTTTCCAAGTGAGGATCCACAAAAAAATTAACGTTCAAACATATGGAGGGAGGGAGGGAGGGGGGGGGGGGGGGGAAGAGAGAGTCCTATGCAAACACATGCTAAAAGAAACCTCGATTTGATAACAAAAAGTTTAAAAAAAAAAAAGTTAACATATCTTATATAAAGAGCTATTATCTTACCCTTCTTTAATTGAAGGAAACTTTCTCGGGCCACGCCTTTAGTTGGTGGATGCATCACACACATGCAAAGATAAATGTGGATGATGTCCATGCTATCCTAACTTAATGCTTGTATTTATTACTATATTATCTAACTAGAAAGGGCCCAACCTGTTAAGACAACAGCTATCTCACAATCACATTAGATAACTAATGATAAAACAAATGTTGGAAATTATAGCCAAACCTTCGGCTTGATTATTCTATACAACATATTTTGTCATCCTTTTGAAAATCGAGGCATTATTCTCAATATTCTAATATAGATCATTACATATGCAATTAAAATAAAAAATTATTTAACTAAAAAAATAAATTGCTTATCTTCTTTGTGAACAAGAGATCATAATAAGCATTGTTGAGCTCTAGGTAATATCATCTGAATCATAGCAAACCATCTATAACCTCAAGTTATCATGATAAGTAGTACCTCGCTTTACTAATGTTGTCTATCATGAAATAAGGGATGAGCATGGTCGCAAAAATATCCCCTAATTCTTTAGTGAGAAATCAATTTTCTTATCACATGTAAAAAATCAGGGACAAATTTAATAATATTTATCCAAGTAGGATTTGTAAAGTTGACATTTGATAGAATATTAAAACAGAAAATCGAAAGACAAATTAAATTTTTGATCAAAATCTATTAAATCATCTAACCATGTGCCAAAAAGAAATAAATAAAAAGAAATTGCGTGAAGAGCAATGGATGGCTCCAAGGTTCCTTGCCTCGCTCCAAGGTACCCAAAGTGGAGATTCGACAGAGCGCGAATTTATGTGAAGCTAAGTGCGGAGAAAAATAAAAGATTGTACAAGAAGCACCCCCACAACTCCTTTTTTTTCATTCCACCTATTAAAAAAGAAATAATAATAAAAATTAAAAAATGAAAATTGTAAAGTTATCCCTATTAGTGAATCCCTGTCAAAATTGGTTGGAATAAATTAACTAGTAAATGGTTAAAATGTTTAGAATAAATTGGCAAAATTGAAAAATTTATGATTGAATTGACACAAGTATAATAAGTTGATAATTTATTTTTTTGTAATTTTTCTATTATAAATGACTTCATGCTAACATGAATCAAGGCAACATGTAAACCTTATGCTCCCACAAATTGCTACATTTAGTGATAATAACTGACATTTCGGTGGCTTCCTCCACTTTCTCTCTCTCTCTCTCTCTCTCTCTCTCTCTCTCTCTGTTTGTGATTTTTTTTTTTAGTTTTCTAATAATTTTATCCAAGTCAACGAAAAAGATTCTGTCTCATCTCTAGTTCATTCGTTCATCTTTCAAGTGGCACCAATGGCTAAGACAATAGCATTTCAATTTGCAATTATAATAGGACTTGCTTGAGCAAAAATAAATGAAATAGAAAAAAAGTCTATATATAGCTTGCCACATTTAGTGATAATAACTAAGATTTCGATGGCTTCCTCCACTCTCTCTCTCTCTCTCTCTCTCTCTCTCTCTCTCTCTCTCTCTCTCTCTCTCTGTTTGAGATTTTTTTTTTTTTGTTTTCTAATAATTTTATCCCGATCAACAAAAAAATTCTGTCTCATCTCTAATTCATCCGTTCATCTTTCGAGGGGCACCAATGGCAAAGACAATAGCATTTCAATTTGCAATAGTTAAAAGGTATATAATTTAAGGATTACATTGGTCAAAAAGTAGCATAGGAACGATATTGAATGTATCAAAAATAGTACAGCATTGATGGTTCCAGAATCCCTAAATTTTCCACACAAAGTTTATCAAGAGAATTGTCCAAGAATTTTTGTTTTACGCGAGGCACACGGCCTAGTGGCTGGGCAGTTGATTGGGGTGGGGAGGTGAGACCGGTATCAAAGTTATGTGTTAAGAAAGTGGTGATTTAACCACCGTGAAAGCAAAATAAAGTTATGTAAAGTGTTTAAAGTGGTCATTTAATCCCAGTAAAAGCAAATTAAAGTTGTGTGTTGATCAAGCCACGATATTTTATCGTCTTGTTTTTTTTTTTTTTTGGTAAAAAATTTTATCGTCTTGTTTTGTTTGTCTTTGTCTTATGTTCACTTGCAATTATTTATCTGCGCAAGTTGGACAAAACCACGTCGATAAATTCTGTCCTCATTATTAAATATCCCTTTCACTTTGATTTGCGTGGCCCATGATCCAATTACAGAGAGAACCAGCAAAATATCCTGAACTGTACAGGACGGGTATTCCTCTTGCCAATTTAGAGGAAGGAATTTTTTTGGAGGTGTTTGGACAAAGGGTGAGGATTAAAGTAGTAAATTTGGCTCACATAAAGAAACGCAATCCACCGCAAGATTTTGTATTTCCCGGGCGCATCTGGTTCATCCTATGGGGCAAGAGAAAAAGTAAAGCCGTATTTAAGGGCAAGAAGGGCTTGTGCTTGAAGAGGAGAGCTGCACCGCATCTTTGCTTCGCTTGTCTTGGGATAAGCACATCACGCCAATCACGGGAGATCGCCCTTCCATTATGAAACAGAGCGTT
Organism: Eucalyptus grandis x Eucalyptus urophylla; assembly: GCA_028830015.1. NCBI lineage: Eukaryota > Viridiplantae > Streptophyta > Magnoliopsida > Myrtales > Myrtaceae > Eucalyptus > Eucalyptus grandis x Eucalyptus urophylla. Next base: position 30,080,464 of record CM054188.1, on the reverse strand, counting down.
TGGAATGAAATGCTAGAGGGAAATCCACATAAAGAGATTTCGCAACCGATCGTCTTATCATTCTGAGTACTCTAGAATCTTTTATAAAACTATTCATTCACTGAGCTCTTTGGCCCGCTTTTCATGATTTGGAATTTTGAAGATATAATTGGGATTCATTTTTTAAGGTCAGACTTCTCTCATTTTGAAATGAGATTTCTACTAGCATTTGAGAGAGAGAGAGCATGACAAGGAGTTAAGAGCAGTTTCGATTCAAAGTCTAGGTAACCCAAATTTTGAATCTAAATAAGATCTCCTTAAATTACGGAAAGAGTTTTAGCGATCAAACGATAATTATATCGTCTTTGATAATGATCCAACGACGTTTGGTCCAATGACTTCAACATGCTTTTCTCTCACTTGTTTTTGATTGGACTATTATATGTAGAGTAAGACACTGATTACCGACATACGTACGATATCTTGGTTTGGATTTAGGTTCAACCCAACCAAGTAAGACTCAATTAGAACAAATGTTGGTATCTTCTTCTTCTTCTTCGTTTAAAGTAAAATTTCAACAACTTATCTGAAAACCCAATTTTTGGTCTACTTATTGGTAGCATAATTTGAGACTTAAAAATAATATGTAAATTTGAAAAATTAGAAAGTCTCTACTTGTTGGAAAAAGTTGATGAAAATAAACAAATTTGTCCAAGGCATGTAAGTGCAAGCACTATTCTTAAGGATAATTCCGCCCCTTAGAATGCGAAACTCGGTGTGATAGGCTTCTAATGGATATCCTCCCAAGATACAATAGATTTTTTTTTATATTCCGCACTGAATATTAGAAGGAGTAGAAACAACGTTACATATAACCCAGCAAGGAAAAAGAAATGAAAGATTTTTTAAAGAAAATGATATTCTCTCTTTCATTCAGTGTACATATCAAGATTGTCTTATGAGATTTTATTTTTATATTCCAGACAAAATAGAGCCGTTAAGAAACTGTTATAGAGCCGTTGTAAAAGAACGGAGGATTTATTTGAGAAATAAATTAAACATAATAAAGTGATTGAAAAGCCGTTATATGACCGTTAGAAAACCATTATGTGACTGTTAAAAATAATGACGATCTTTAATGAGGTTATAACTTTTATCAAAACTATTACTATAAATATTTGAAAATATTATTGAAATATCCAACACTACTCACTTTCATTTAAACAATTCAGCCTATTACAATTGATTAATTTTTTTTTTTACTCATTGCAGAACATCAACATTTAATTCATACATAAGATTTTCAAAATTATCATTACATATGTTGTTTATTTTTCTTACTTCATTCTTTATATTCAAATGGTCGTTATAAAGGTCTGAATGGTTGAACCAGTGGAATTGCACAATGGCCCTCACTACTATTTAACCGCCGGTGCCATTTCAAAAAATTGCCTATAATTAAAGACCGGAATGGTGGACTAAAAGTCATCAGTTTTTTTTCTTGAAAGATGGGTATGTGAAAATCTTTAATTAAAGTCGTCACCTTTGATTCATATATTTATCCATTTTTTTATGGATAGATGCTCTTAATTTATTAAAATTTCATCCGGTTTATTCGAAGAGAAGTGCAAGTGTATATATAGATTATGCAAAAGGGAAATTGGTTATCGTTGCTCGAAATCCGCTTCCTCATTTTCCCGAGCGAGAGGATCCACAGAAAAAATTAACGATTCAAACATATGAAGAGAGAGAGAGAGAGAGAGAGAGAGAGAGAGAGAGAGAGAGAGAGAGAGAGAGAGATGCAAACATATGCTAAAAACACTTCCTCAATTTAATACCAAAAGAGAAAATAAAATTTGTCGTATTTTGTGCAATGGGCTATAATTTTCACATCCTTAATCGGATGAAACTTTCTCAAACCATATCTTTGGTCAATGGACTACAAATTATGAACATAACTCGCATGTAAACATCAATATGGATTGTCCATGTTATCCTAACTTAATGCTTGTATTTATTATTAAATTATTTAACTAGAAAAGGCCCAACTCATCAAGACTCCATCTATCTTACAATCTCATGTCATAACTGATATTAAAACAAAAGCGGGAAATTATAGCCCAAATTTCAGCTTGATTATTCTGTTCAACATATTTTGTCATCATTTTTCTAAATCAAGGCATCATCCTCAATATTCTAATATAGATCACTACATATATGGTTACAATTAGAAACTTGTCTAACTAAAAGAATAAAATGCTTATCTTCTCTATGAACAAGAGGTTATAGTAAGTATCGTTAAGCTCTAGGCAATATTATCCGGATCTTAGCAAATCATCTATAACCTCAAGTTATCTCAATAAGTAGTACCACGAGGGATGACCATGGACATAGACACTCCTCCTAATTTTTTAGTGACAAATTAATTTTCTCTGTCACATGTACAAAATCAGGGACAAATTTAATGACACAAGTAGGATTTGTAACGTTGACATGTGAGAGAAATTTAAAAGGGACAATCCGTTTAAACAAAAGACAAATTAAAATTTTGATCAAAATCTACTAAATTCACCTAACCATGTGCCAAAAACTTCAATAAAAAGAAATTGCGTGAAGAGCAACGTGTCGCTCTGAGGTTCCTTACCTCGCTCACAAAGTACACGCAGTGGAGATTTAACAGAGTACCAATTTATGTGAAGCGAAGTGCTAAGAAAAATAAGAAGATTGGGCAAGAAGCACCCACACAACTCCATTATTCTTTCCACATATTAATAATAAAAATTATAAAAATTATCTACACCAACGTTGACCGTGCCATGTAGCACTAACTAGATTATCCTGTCAATGATTTCTGATTAAAATTTTCCAAAAGGCTAAATTTGCAAATGGTAAAAATGTTTAGAATACAATGATTAAATTAAAAATTTTATGATTGAATTGACATAAGTATTATATGTTTAGGTTTTTTTTTTAGGATACAATAATTAAACCTCGCACCACTACGAATTGCCTAGCTCTTTCCTCTCACAGTGACTAAGAGTCGAATCTAACATTGATCTTTTCCATCAACTTATTAAAAGGCACATGTGTCATAGACCAACCTGTGGCACACGCGCCAAGCGTCAGAGGTCATCTAAGCTTCTTTCGAGATATTTCCATAGAATTTCAAACATGGCACTACTTTAGCAAAAATTCTCAATCAATCCATCATTTTCAAAGCATAACTATTCAACATCTTGACTCTAAAGGATAGCATGATGCAAGAGTTAATTTCCAGTGTAAACAACTTGACTTTAACATGAGAATCTATTCTTTTTTGGTCAAAGACTTAAGTGTTGATTAACACGTCTTTTAAGAAATGACCAATTTTCCTTGAAGTCTTTGGGGGAGGGTATACTTGCCAATCTAGAGAAAGGGATTGATTTACCCTTTGGGGCAAGAGAAAAAGTGGTTTCCACTACGAACACCTTTTAAAAGTTGCCAAGTAAATTTCCACTGTCAACACCTCGACTCTATCTTAAAGTATCAATTATTTCATTTAGTGGGGCAGGAAGAGCACATTTTCACTTTGATTTGTGTACCCATCCGTTCCAATTACAAAGACAACTAACAAAGCGTCTTTGGATTCTAGTGGGAGGTATTCTTGCCAATTCATTTTCAGTTATACATATGGTTTAATTATTAGATACGGAGCTTGTCAAAATTTCATGTGATAAACATATCATTAATTGGAAAAATTGATACTATGATATGATTTTCATATAGGTGATGAATGGATCTTTGCAAAATAGGTGAATTCACCTATTTCCTAACACTTTATTGCTGATGAAGAGAATATCTGTCACTTTATAACCGGTGAAAATAAATTTTGAAGTCAGAAATACAGTAAGCTTTTGAATACGTTTTTTGAAAGGGTTTCAGTGTTATATCTTTAATATTCTCACAATAAATAATCTGATTAGCACGGATTTTACAAATTACAGAAATTATAGAAATCTATAAAAAGTCAACGAAAAATGCTGCCTACAATTTCGAAAAAGTAACGAAACAAAAGCATGTGTCTTAATATTGCTTCACCAAAAAGAATGAGATACATAAATATTAAATTACCATATCTTTTGATATTCCTTTATGGATTTTCACTAAAATTGTTTTGTTTTTCCATCTTTGGTTCTTTTTCCTCCTCCAAGTATTGTGGGTGGAGCAATATGTTATGCATCATGACCTTTCCAGTTATACATTCACAATGTCTCTGACTGCAATTCTTTTTCACATTTTACTATGTTTATGGATCGACTAGATTTTTGGTTTATCCTGAAGTATGACTATATAAAGATAAATGCTCGTCCTTTCTTACCTTTGATGTTCAAGTGTGGTAGAACGGCAATTTTTCTGGGGTTAATTGGCCTAAGCTGTCTTGTGATCTCCAAATTGTTATGTCCTTGGAGTTTAGGAAAAACAAAATGAATGCATTGGACGACCTTATACTTCCGCTAAAATTCGATTGTTAAACGGCAATTGAGGAATCATGACTTGCAATGACCCTTGCAATCATGCTTGTACGGGAAATATTTACTAGCCCATTCGAATTACTTGGGTTTACATTTGCGTTTTGTCTTTCCATGTGAGGAATATGATATCTCAGCAGTATATTTGATTGGGAGGTTTCTTAGCAAAGGTTAAAGTCGAAGAACAAAGAGTTTCTAAGAGAAGCTAGCCGTATGCTATTTAGAACCTTTAACTTTCGTCAAATCTAAAAAGGCTGGCTGTGGCGATTTGAAGATGAAACAATTTGTGTAATAAGGATCACTAACTCTAAGTAAAGGTAAAAGCTCATCTGAAGAATTGAGGATAGAACTAATAAATCGATAGATTGAAATTGAGAAATTGTGTATGTGTTCATTGACTATGGATACTTTACAACTGGTCAATCTTGGCTTTATATAGCCTTGTGCAAAATATAACAGTCCATATGCGGTTGTCTTTTTGAAATACAAATCTCAATTGTTCCCGAAATTCTTGGATTTGCACTTATTATCTTCAACAACGCGGCCTTATTTATAAGCAGTCACAATCCCTTGAATATCCTCCAGCTCAACCATCGATCAAACATTCTTATACAATTTTCACTTTACATCTTTTCATAACAAAATCGACCATTGGCCATTGCATGTCAATGGCCGTTTTGGTCCATCATCACCCATCAACGTTGTCATTGATAACATAACGCTAATCTTGCATTGGTAGTTTATCAATTGGTGACTAGACCTATCGATTACTTTGTCAACAACTCAAAACCGACATCATAATGATTTATAAGGGATTGAATTATTTTTGGGTGTCAACACTTCTAATAAACACACACCTCTTTTGAAAATTTACGTGTTAATGAAATATTATCAATTGCTTCGATCCTCTTCACTCCAAATATTTAATATGGGATTTTCTTAATTTCTGCCTCACATGTGCAGTGGACATTCTCCCGCTCGTGTGCGAGTCACTCAAATCGGGGCTAACCATTGTCAATTGATGCTCGAATTCTTCTTTTGAAAATTATTGAAATGTCAAATGTGGCATTTCCTTCCTGTCATACGAGCACTTGATAAAAGAACGTTTTTTTTTTGTTTTGGATCTAAGGGAGGTGATCACACCAAGCCTCAGTGAGATTATAAAAGAACTGTTTTTTGTGATAAAAGATTTTATTTTATTTTATTTTATTGTGCAGAGTAGTGTGATAATTATTACAAAAGAGTATTCAATATTGATTTTATCTCAAATGAGAATATGAAATAATAAAATTAATCTTAAAAGTGGGGCCAGACGAGTACATGCATTTCACATGCTATACCGAGCTTTGTTCTGGGCATTCACTTCTAGGATTTTTTTTTTCTTTCTTTTTCTTTTTCTATTTCTTTTCTATTACATCATCTTCTTCTTCATCCACGATGACGGCTTGGGCTTGGACTGGGCGTTTGTGATACTGATTTTCCAAAGGAGAGCTAATCTGGTATGAAGAAGACGGAAGCTCTGAGATAAATGGCCGACTTGTCCCCAAACCGGCCACCTTGGATTGTCTCCATAGCCAAGGATGAGAACCAAATATGGCTTCTTAGACCTTCTATGAACGGAGCCCTACAAGTGGATGGTGGTTTGCTTGTCGTCCAAGGCTACATTGTAGGGTGAGAGGTCACGTGACCATAAACAGAGTGACGGCAATTAATCAATGAGCGATACGAAGTGGCGTCTTGTGGAGGTCCTGAGATGTGACAGCAGGTACTTGGGGATGTGAATGGTGGTGGAGATATAGAAGGAGAGAACGTGGGGAAGATTAGAGGAAGCCATTGAAGTGGGTATGGATGAGCTTGGATATGCGTGTTTCACCCTTCAATCAAAACCTCATTTTTTGGCATTTGAAGCGTTTTACGATCGACATGCAGATGAAGGAACATGAGAACAAGATCGTGAGAAATGCACACATCATTGTTCTTTCTTTCTTCTCTCTCTCTCTCTCTCTCTCTCTCTCTCTCTCTCTGTTTTTTTTTTCCTGAACACCGCAGACACACATGTCGCTGTTGATTGGAGAAGAAAGGGCAAAGCATGGAGGAAGAGAAACTGTCGAGGGGAGATTGAAATCTCTTGCCCAAATTCGTTGGTGTGATTTTTTTCTTCGGTTAATATGCTCCAAATTGGTACAATCCTGCTATATTTACCAAAAACTTATATACATACCACAAACTGATTTTTGTGTCATAAAAGATTTCAAATTGATATATTTGTGCTACATTTATCTCAAACTAAAATATCCGTGGCATAATTTACTCCAAATTATGATCAATTTAGGATTTTTGGGGTAAATATGGCATTAATTTAGAAATTTTTATGATACAAAAATTAGTTTAGAGTAGATACATTATCAATATACAAATTTGGGAGTTCTTATCACATAAAAATTAATTTGGGGTTAATATAATATAAGTGTACTAGTTTGGAGTTTCTGATGATATTAGACCATTTTCTCTTTTTTCTTTCTTTTCTCGAAAAATTATTGGCGTTCGGTAGTAGCCTAACTAATGATCATTTTTTTTTCTTTTTAAGAAAAAGATGAACTCGAGAGTCAGCTGAACAAACGAGAAAGAAGAAGATGAATGGAGGAAAAACAAAAAGAAAAGAGAAAGAAGGCCTTTGAATAAAATTGCCCATCAAATCCTTATTTGAGATTAAGTTGATTACTTTAGATTTTTAATTAAGATAATTTCCACTTTGAACCCTATTTTTTTAAAAGAAATTATAATTATAGGCTTTCATTTGAAATTTTCCCTAAACCGTAGATGGTATACGAACATATTTTTACTTAAGCCCTCTCAATTAGGAGTGAACAATTCTAGTGCTAGACCCTACTAACTGGAATTGATTCTCTAATATTTGAAACTTGAAACTTACCTTGCATATCATAGAATTTAAAACTTACTATGTCATAGGTTTCACATATAATAAATCATCACATCTAATAATTATAATTTACTGTCATAATATATTGACCACAATTCATAATTTAAACACACGAATAATATAAAATATTAATAAAGTAAAAGACTCAACAATAGATTTTATTTCCAAACTAGTGATCTAAATTATACATTCATCATCGAACGCAATGAAATATCGTGGGATCGTGTAAAAATATAAAATATAAAAATATAAAAGCTTATTCTAGATCCCAGGTCTATTTTTAAAATTTAAAACTCTTCATATATATTTTGAAACTTGAAATCTAACCGACTCCAATTAGTTGGATTCTTTACTCTTTAATCATGCTCATCTCTACTTTCAATTGTTTTTTGGTCTTGTACAAATCTTATATCTTTTGGAAAACGACATTAGCCTCTTTCCACGCGTTTGTGAGAGAGAGAGAGAGAGAGAGAGAGAGAGAGGAATCTTTTGGCGAGCTCATGTGAATTGTATTGCCAATCGATCGCAACATGACAAAGGGTTCGAGGAAAACGTCTCGCTTTACGGGGCCCACGCCGCATCGTGACTGTTGCCGTGTTTTGTTTGTCATCGTCCCATGGTCACTTGCAATTATTGATTTGGACAAGGCGGCCAGAACCACGAGATGAGTGCTGTCCTCGTCATTCCTAAATTTCCTTCTCACTTCGATTTGCGTGGCCACCCGGTCCAATCCGAAAGGCAGTGAAGAAATTTCCTTAAAGTCTAGAGGCAGGGGGTATTCTTGTCAATTAGCAGGAAGGGATTGTTTTGGTGGTCTTGATAAAAAGGGTGGGGGTTAAAAGAAGTTTTCCTTGCTAAAGAAACACACACGAACATCACAAGATTTCATATGTGCGGTTCATCGTTTGAGGCAAGAGAAAAAGTTGAGCTTTGTTAAAGTGTCGAGGGCTTGGGCCTCGTGATTGAAGAGGAGAAACGCATTGGTAAGAAACGTCAACCTGATCACTAGAAATTATCAAGAAGCTCGTTCTTGTTTTGAGATATTTGCCTTGATGACTACAGTGTGAGGTGCAAAGGTAATTTTCTGATTGTACTGCCTTCCGGAATTCGAACACAACTTGATCTGCTCTCAGGTAACTTTTCTGAAACACAAAACTCGCTATATTAGTTTCATCTCTACGTTGCTCCTCCATAAAAAGGCCCAACCTTCATTTTATAGTGTTTTTTATTTTACTCATTGCACGACAGTTTGCATCCTTTAAAGCATATGAAACATTACATGTGAAATTCACACATCATTTTTTCAAAATCATCATCACATAAATTGCTTTTTTTCTTAATACATTCTCTTTATAAACTATCGGTCTTGTTGGACTCGGTGCAACTGTATACCGGCCCTTGCTCCAAAATGATTCTCAAAATATTACCTTTGACTAGGGACACTAGAATAGTTTGAGATATTTGCTTCAATGACTACAGGTTGAGGCATGAAGGTATTTCTCCGATTGTATTGCCTGTGGTGACTCAGATACAACTTGCTTTGCTTCAAGGTAATTTTTTCTAAAACACAAAACCCATTATAGTGAATTTCATCTCTACGTTGCTCCCCCAAAAAAGTTGGCCTTCCTTCTCTAGTTCATTAAAATTGATAGTGGAGTTTTACTCGTCGCAGGACACCTCACATCCTTTAAAGCATACAAAACATTATATGTGAAATTCATACATCACTTTTTCATGATTATCATCATATATATTGCTTTTTTTTTTTCTTTAATACATTCTTTTTATTCAAACCCGTTGGTATAAATGATTGGTCTGGTTGGGCACGGTGGAATCACATGCTGGCCCTCACTCGAGTACGGTTCGAAAACATTATCTTTGACTAGAAACTAGGATGGTTGACTTTATAGTCACCCGTTTTTCCTTGAAAGGTGGGTAGGCGACAACCTTTTAATCAAGGGACCTCAACTTTGGTTCTTGTATCTATAAATAAAATTTCTTTAACTGGACGAGCTCGCTCTTAATTTATTAAAGCTTCATCCAATGATCCCAAAGTAAAGTGCAAGTGTGTATATAATTTATACAAATGAGGATATGGACATCGTTGCTCTAAACCTGCTTCATCCTTTAAACTAAGTGAGAGTATCCACAAACAGACAAACGATTTGGAGGTGCATATATATAGAGAGAGATCTGTTGATAACGCCGAGCTATCTCACAAGCGATATATTTTCATACATAGAGTAAGTAATAAATGAGTGCGATAAAATGTTTATGGCGATGAAGTAACTAAAAATGGAATGTTAGTCTCCTTTCTCACATTTGTAAGCGAGAAAGGGAAATCCTAAGGTGAGTTAATGTATATTATTGCTCATGAATCAAAAGTTGTCCTTATTAGATGGGAAGGGTTTGTGGGTAACGTCTTAGTTTATTGGAGCACAATAACACCATAATTTTCACAAAGCATGGTCATTAGTGAATGATGCCTTTCGGTTGAGTCGAAGAAAATGATTCAAAGCATAAGTTGCCAGTGAAGAAGATGATTACGTGGCACTAAAAGAAAGACATCATTTATACAAATAATTTCCACTATGAACACAATGACTCTTACATAATTATTGCATTTTTTTTTTTGGGCAAAGACCTAAGTGTTGATTAAAACGTCTTTTGGCAAAATACCAATAAGTTGATTAACAAAAGGCCAATTTGAGACCCTATTTTTTCAAATCACCGAAGGTTGACCATTGCAATAATTGGTTTGAAAGTTTCGCTACGCTATCCAATTTGCCCTCCTATGAGTTCCAATTGCAAAGACATTGTGACATTTTTTACTTGGTTATGCTTAAGAACTGCTTTCTTGATGAAACATTTCTCTATTCTAACAAAGACTGGTTTTGCATATACTTTCTAAATGTTTCAAGAAATTAAGGTGTTTTCCACATTGGACCCCCCATTCATTACAATGTGATTCTGTTCAACTTTTAAGAACCAGGGACACCAATTTTCCTGTTTCTCTTCCTCCAAAATCGCTTTCATAAGGTATTTGATAGGTCCCAATGTCCATCGATGCGGTGATTAACATTCAGTCATGTGTACCAGTCAACTTTAAAAGTCCAAGTACTCCATGATTTTTATTAAAAAAAAATTATTAGATAAGGAAAAATCAAAATTTTCAATTTATTTTATTCAGGACGTCTTAGATGAAAATTCCAAATCCGTAAAAATTTTGTATAACATCAAAAGGGACAAAAAATGATCCCACTCTTCAAATGTCTCCAACCCTTACTCTTAATCGAGGGATAAAGGGGGTCATTGGACTCTTTTTATGTCAATGAATCTACGTGGCGACTAATGTGACAAACGCTGGTTGCATTTAAGCTGGTCTGTCGTGTTTTTTATTAATAAAAAAAGTAAACAAAGTAACAATTAATAATTTGAAACTCAATAAATTTTTGTTAAAAAAACAAAAAGCCAGAATCAGAAAGGGCATGTGTTCGGTCGTGTTGGCCACGGCGCCCTCGAGGTAAGTGAGGCCGCAACCGCCACCACGTTGCTTTCAGCGCTCTTTCAACTACGGTGGCCAATGCCATAATCAGTTTCTCCGACGAACACAGTCCGCAAAGTTAACCATGGAGAAGGCGCTTTTGGCAACGTCGCTTGGGACAGGCTGTCTAGTCTTGTCTTGTCTTGTCTTGCTTTGCCTCACTGTCCTGCTTGTAGCTCGGCAAAAGGTAAAACATAGAAGAAAAGGAATGGTCACAATCACAAGCCCGCTCATAGAGGTCACATGAGTATATGATGACGACCATCGAATCCACTTGCAATCCTTGCCTCAACCGATCTCTCAATCTCGATTACAACCCCAATGACGAGAATGGCGGGCTCGCACTTGTGCCCCTCTAATTGCCCACCATAACTCTAACCTTGTGTATCTAATTCCAAAGCGCATTGAAGAGAACTCCTCTACATCTTTTAAAACTGCCTGAACAATGCTTTTGTGGGAGGTATAAAGTCTGATTCATGATTTTTCCCCTTCAATCGTTCCTCTTTTTCACTATATTTTGTTTTTTGTGTTTGTATCTCTCTGCAAATCGAAAGAAAGAAAGAGAAGCAAACTGCGACACTTGCTTTTTTGCTTCAAGATTCTGTTACTCCTTTTTTTTTGCCTTTTCTCTTTAATAAAATTATCTTGTTTTAACTTTTGAATAATCTGTTTTACTTTTTTGTTACTTTCACAATAACATAATTTCAATTCAGCTTAACACGTGAGCGCAGTTTACCACATAAGCTAGTTGGAAAAGATAATAGTGACTATGTTTATTTATTCATCAAGAAAGATTACGTGCTTTTTTGACATATATAGCAAAAGAAATCATTTTTATCTCTCTAACGTAAGAACATGATTTTTTTCTGGAGTTGGCCCAGCAGTTATGTTCGAACTTAAAATGGCCCTCCAACCCATCGTGGCCATTGGACACCGACTCTATTTGTTAACAACTTGCTCTGTCCAAGTCCACGTAGTATGATAAATGGAAAAGAACACATGAAAATGAAAAAGTAAGTGTCAAGTCTCCTTCCACGCCATCGAGAATGAAGAAAGAAAGAACGAAAGACGTTAAGGTTGTTGCCGTCGGCAAGTTGGAAACGGCCCACTCCGTCTGGGCTTGGGTTGAAATTGTAGGGGAATGGAGATACTTGGTGATATCAGTTCCTCTTTATCATTTCGTTTACCTCTAACATTACACACTACTTCTCAACTAATTAATTTCTTAATAGCAAGTTGTGTGCTGATAAAGTGGCGATGTTGTCTTGCTTTGTTGTCTGTCTAATGGTCATTTGCAATTATTGATCTGGGCAAGTTGAACAGAACCGCAGTGATGATTTCCGTCCTCATCATTTCCCCATAGTGTTGTACAATTCTCAACTAATCAATTTCTCAATTGCAAGTTTTTTTTATTAATGATAAATGAATATGCGTATTCGTGTTGTGGGCATGCGTACGTGAGAGAGTGAGAGAGTTAAGACAATGAAAACTTTGCTCAAGTAAAAAAGTAGAGCCAATAGCGCTTAACATGAAAATGGCCTTGCGCCGTCCTGTTACAAATAAGATGAATAGAAAAACTACATTAAATAAGTAACTATCCAAGCAAACAGGTATTTTATCGACCAAAATCACAAACTGAACAAATTTACAAAATTTAATCCATGCGAAATTACAGAAAAGTATGATTAATTAATGTTTAATTGATTTTCAAAGAGAAGAGGATATTTTAGTCAATTAACAATAAACATAGAAGGTGAAGAGGGGATAGGACCTAAGCATGTCCTTAAACTGCTTCTGTTCTCGGAGTCAACCCCAACAGTAAAATGGGGTAATGATAACCGCGGGGGTCCGGACCACCCTTAATTTGGGTCCCCGGCCTTGATTCCCGTGAAGCCCTTCTCCTAGCATACTAAAGTAGGGGTGAATTAGTGATTGACCTTATTTCCGAAGAAGGTTCTTTTGTTAAGTTGATTATAAAATATGTATACCAAGCTAGAATGACGGTTAAAATTACCCCACCGTATTTCTTTTATTTACAATAAACTAATGGTATCAAAATTTTTAATTGGGACAATTTGTCCTTTAATTTAGAATTTCTCACATTTAAATGCAGGCATTGGAAAGAAATTCTCTAATTTATGGGTGACAAGGCATCTGCTAAATTCTAAGAAGCACAAACTATCAAAACAGGTAGTGGATGGTGCAAACATAAAAAAAAAAATTACCAGCTATCTAAATAGTACACGACATCTTCTAATTTGTAACCTCGCACGTATTCAAATCCAAGCGGCGGTACAAACATCAAAACAAGAACCAGTTATCAAACGTTGCTTGTTAACTATCTTTTTAAAAAGAACCTATTGCTTTTTGCAAAATCATGAAAATGAAAAGAAATGTTTTAAGCTTTGAAATATTGAGAAAATGTTCTAAATGATTCTGACTGTCAATTTTCAAAAGAATCGACAATTGTTGAAATAATATGAAAGAAAAAAGAGACAACAGGCAAATAAAAAATAAAAATTTAGCCTTCTACTGCACATGGCAGACCAGTAACGTGTTACTTTTGGGTGCACCAAGGGCAGTGAGCCATCATCGTGGAGCAACTAAGTTTTTTTCCCAAGTAACTCCATGTTCTAAGCTCTTGCTGATATTCCTCAGTCTCTGTTTATTTACATTGCTCTTGCTTCCGTACACTCCAGGCGCTTTCTCTCTCTCTCTCTGGTTTTGTTTCACTATTCTAACTGGTTAGTTCTGCTCTCTTCAGTTTCCTCGGCACGCATGTGTTTAAACGAATAATAGGAGGCAACAAGAAGAAAAACAAAAGAAGGGAGGGGGAGGAAATTCTAGATATTAAAGAAGAAACTATGGGCGAGACATTTATTACCTCCGTTGCATCGAATTTAGTGTCGAAACTCGTCGAGCGTCTGTTTGCTCCCATTGGACACCAGTTTGGGTACGTGCTGCACTACAAAAGCTACATCAAAGATCTCGAAAATGGAGTCAAGGAGCTAGAGGCTGCAAGGGAATGTGTTGAGAGCTCTGTCGATGAAGCCATGTATAATGGAAAACCTATACTCACATATGTTGAGGATTGGTTGAAGAGAGTGAAAGAGGAGATTGAGAAGGCAGATAACTTGTTAAAACGTAATGAAAGTGCAAAAGAGGCTTGCTTCCATGGGTGGCTTCCCAATCCCGTGGTGCGCTGTCCAATTGCCAAGAAGGTGAAGAAGATGACTCGAGTCATTCAGGGACTTTACAAGGAAAACAAAGATGGTATCTTCCAGAAGGTCTATTATGAGAATACTCCCATAGGAATCGTCACTGCTACAACTTCCGCTACAGGATCTGCTTACGAGAAAGAAGAAGTCCTAGAGTCGAGGGCTTCAATCACAGAGAATGTAATTAAGGCTATAACTGACGATGAGGTCTGTGTGATTGGGGTGTATGGACCTGGTGGGGTTGGTAAGTCCAAGCTTATGGAGGACGTCGAAAGGCAAGTTAAGAAAGAGAAGCTATTCGATGTGGTTGCCACGACTAATGTATCACGGAATCCAGATCTAAAAAGAATCCAAGGAGAAATCGCTTATGCACTAGGCCTAAATCTAGTGAATCAGGAAACTGCTCGTGGGAGGGCGGATCTTTTGTGCAAGAGGTTAGAGCAAGATTCTAAGAAAAAGATTCTCATAATTTTAGATAATTTGTGGACAAAACTAGAGTTGAAGGACGTTGGAATCCCTTGCAGATATGATAATAAAGTAAGAGGCTGCAAGCTATTGCTAACATCTAGATACCGAGATGTTTTGTGCATTGAGATGGGCTCCGATCGAGAATTCCGACTCAATGAATTAGAGCATGGAGAAGCACGAATACTTTTCGAAAGGACAGTGGGTGACAAAGTTAACAACCCTCAATTCAAGAGCTTGGTGGATAGAGTGGTCGAGAATTGTGGAGGCTTGCCTCTTTTGATTCTCTCGGTGGCAAAAAGGTTGAAGTGTGGAGATTTGGTTGAATGGACGGATGCTTTGACCAATATAGAAGGGTCGAGTGTAAAATCGATAGTGGAACTAAATTACAATGACTTAGAAGATGAGAGGATTAAATCATTGTTCTTGGTTCTTGCTCTACACTTTGGGAGATGTGGCATAAGGGATACCCTCATCTACTACATGGGTTTGGGTTTATTTAAAACAATTGGCAAGACCATCGAAAACGCTAGAAATAGGTTGATTCTGGATCTACGTCGCTTGCATGATGCTTCTTTGTTGCTAGGTAGTTATCAGGGGAGCTATTTTAGCATGCATGACTTATTTGTTGACGTGGCCATCTCTATGCATGACAAATTTATTGACACGGAATGGAAGGCCTTGGTCGGGAGAAAAGATTTTGGGTTTAAAGAGTGGTCAAAGTATGATCTCAAAAAATGCACCGCAATGTCCTTCGATTATGTTGGCATTGATGAACTTCCTGAGAAATTGGACTGCCCAAACATGAGGGTTCTTCTGTTATTTGAACACAACCCTTCTCTCAAGATGCCCGAGTCATTTTTCGAACCTATGGAGAAGCTCCAAGTCTTGGACTTGACTGGCTTATCTTTTACCTCTCTACCTTCCTCGATGGAGTGCCTCGAAAACCTCAAGTCATTGTGTCTTGATTCCTGCCATCTGGGGGATGTGACTGCTCTTGGTAAGCTGAAAGGATTGCAGTTCCTAGGTATCTGTTCCTCCAAAATTGCTCGGCTGCCCAAAGAAATGGGTGTGCTAACAGAATTGAGATATTTGCAAGTGGACAGGTGCACCCCGCTCGAAGTTATTGAACCTGGCATGCTGGAAAGCTTGGTTAATTTAGAAGAATTGTCTATGCAAAGAAGTTTTAAGCAATGGGAGGCCGCAGATAAAACCCCGCGAAGCAACGCTAGCTTGGTTGAGCTCAAGAACATGAAAAAGTTGAGCACTTTGTACATTGACATTCCTCATTCTACCGATCTATCAAGAGACCTGCCTTTTGAGAAACTGAACATGCATAAAATCCAAATAGGGCACATTGAGCGTTGGCGGGGTGTCACTAAGAATCCAGAACTTTAAAGCTCAAGCTGGATTCCGACAATCTTCTCCATGAAGTGTGGATGCAGGAGTGTTTGGGGAGAACGCATGGTCTCCGCTTGGCAGGATTGCGAGAAAACCATAGCACACATGATGTGCGTCAAAGGTTTTCAGGAGTTGAAGCATCTTCACATACAGAATAGCCCCTCACTTCAATAAGTTGTTCACTCCACAGAGAATATCCAGTTCACTGCATTTATGAGATTGGAATCCTTGTTTCTTGAGAATCTAAACAACCTGAAGGAGATTTGTCGTGGTTGTCTTGCCTTAGAATCTTTTAGCAAATTAAAGATTGTGAAAATGGATAACCGTGGTGGAATCAAACATTTGTTTCCTTCATCCATGATGAGAATATTCTTGAGCTAGAAGAGATTGAAACAAGCAGACGCCACTTGATAAAGCAAATTGTCGCAGATGCTGAGAACGGAGATGAAAAGGATGCTGATCCAAAGTGAAGTCATGCAACTTGCATAGACTAACATTACGAAACTTGCCTGAGATGACGAGTTTCTTTAAAATTTTAGACCATTTGGCCGTGCTCTTTGACAAACAACAGGTAAATTTCATGTTCTCTTAAATGGTCATATTTTCCTCTATCCAGAACATCCTAATTGGAGAAAACTTTCTCCGGCTTGTCTTAAGATCCCTGAGTTACAAATATAAGCATGGCCTTCAATTGATTTAGTTCCCACTCACTGTGCAGACTTCAAAATTTTTTTGACTTGTTGAAATATTTACTTTTGAGAGATAATGTAAGGAGTTTCGTGTGATTTGACAAAGTAATATGCATTTATCAACTTAAAAAAAAATAAAATTCTCGCAACTTTGAATCGTTTAGTATTTTGTGTTAAAATCTATTGATTTTATTCGAATGTGATCACTTAAACATTTGATTTATAAACACATTGAAATATTGACGTCAGAGTTATCTCAATTTGTTTTTGATATGTGGGTGAGTACTGATGTGATACGTTTTGCAATTTATAGTAAATGAAATTTTATGCATGGTTATTATAGAGTCTAATAGCACTTAGAGAAATTGGAAATATATAAAGATTTATCAATTAAGACAAAATAATGACTTAATTTTTCAAAATGTACTTGCTATGTGATATGTCAATGCATAAAAACATCTAATATTAGTTAATTACATCTCACTTTATATGTTTTATGTTATCAACATAGTTAAAGAAGCACCATGCGATGTGTAAATTTCTAAATAATCTAAAAGCTTATCATTGCTTTATGGCAAAGTAGATACACATACATTTATGGATATAATCGTAACTTAAAGAAAGTATATATGACCAATATAATTTGTATGACCTTCATTTAGTAATTATGGAAAATTGTAGGATTCTATTATATCGGTTTGATTGAAGGGAAAAACAGAACTAAAAGAAAATGCCGGTGAATTTAACTTAGTGAGTATGTGGGAAATAACATCGTGATTACAGAGAATTATTTTGCAATTTTCTTCTTAAGAACGTCAATGCTAGGGTAATTGAGACGATTAAGTTGCTATTTTTTCTTTCCAATAATTGTCAAAAGTTGGGGTGGGTGAACGGACCTCAGTGGAAATGTGGTTCTACACAAAGTTCCATCATATAAAATTTTCTATACTCTTATATGTTAGTTGATGGAACTATTATGTAACAACGGAATGAAAATTCAAATATAATGTTCGACAGGCCAATTTGCGTTTGTCACCCTGGTACATTAATAAGATGTCAGTGGAATAGTCAAATTTTTTGTTCTAATTTATGGGAGCTATGGAACTTTTGTAGCGATCAAACCCACTACAGACGTTCATTCTAACAACTTTTCTAATTTCCTAGAAGAATTTATGTGTGCGGTGCATGTTTAAATTTCTTTTGTCTGTAATAAAATGTTACTTGAAAGTATTAACTAGAAATACATCTAGCATTCATTTGTGCATTATTATTTGGAATTAAGAAATTTTATATATATTCTGTTCGTATAAAACAAAAAATTGGAAACCCTTTTCTAATTGTTTTGTAAAATTATGTTTATCGAGTGATCCAAACCACAAAAGCATGATGCATGACTGAAATCGTTATTAAAGTAAGCGATTCTTTTTCTTAGCTACATGACTAAAACTTTCTATTTTCGATATAAACTAAGTTTTTTTATGACGAGGAAGCATATCTTAGGTCCTCACATTTTAAAACTAAATCCTGTGCCGAAATTGACTTTGATAACCATATGGTGCTGTTATGATCAATTCATGGAAGTTATGGCCACCAATGGATCTTATGGAGATGAACCCCTTTCCTGACATTCGATCTTATAGTGCTATGCACGGCCACAATAAAATCTCAGGACTACTTTAGTATTTCTCTCATAAATTTATAAGAACTTCTTACTTTTACTCTCTCGATAAGATATACATTTTTTTTTTTTTGAAAAAAAGTTTGGAAAAAAATGGTGGGCTCAACTTACACCTGCAAATCAACTAAAAGTACTTATTTTTCAGTTTATCAATCTAGTTCATAACTATTTCAGAGACTAATTAAGATTGTTTTTTTACACTGTCGTTTGAGATATTATATCAGACCACACTCAATGATCGAAAATCAATTGAGCCTATGCCATGAAAATTTATGCAGATTGCACAAAATGTGATGGCAAATTCACAACCTCAAAAATTCTTTCTTGTTAATATTTGTATAATAAAGTCCAAATACATAATACGTAAATGATAAGTAAGTGTAAAGTAGATAATTTTAAAGAAATATAAGAGAAAATTCAAAATCACTACTCCACTTTATCTTCCATTATCTTTAGTTCTATTTTGTGAGATTATTTCTTCTTTTATTATTTCACATGCAACTCAAATTCATAATTTCTAGTTAACAGCATAATTATGTGATTATGTGGTGTTATTCACCCCTTGCAGCTGATAAAGCTACATAATTTGGAAGCTATAACCATCAAAAGATGTCAGTTAATACGAGAAGCATTCAACATTGAAGAACGGACAACTTGTGGGGATGCCGAGATTCTATGGTCACTAACTAGACTAACCTTGAATGGCTTACCAAGTTGGAGTGCATATGGAACAAGAATCCTAGAAGAGCATTGTGTTTCTGAAACTTAAAGGCACTAAAGGTGCAAAATTGAGAGAACCTGAGGCTTCTTTTTTCTTCTTCCATGGCCAAAGCGCTTGTGCAGATAAATGAAATAGAAATAGCGAGTTGTGAACCGTTGGAGGAAATTATTTATGTGCAAGAAGAAGAATTAGAGGAAGCTACAACCACCGACACTTTAGAGTTTCCTCTGTTAACCTTATTGTGTCTTGAGGAATTGCCAAATCTCAAGATATTCTCTTATGGAAAGTACTATTTTCACTGTCCATCCTTAACAAGACTAAATGATGACATTTTCTTCATTCGAAGGAAAGCAACATATGATGCCAGCTGATATAGGTTTACAACAGGAATTTGGTCATATCAACTCTGGCTTGTCCTTGCCTGGCTTCTTTAATGAAAATGTAACCATCTATAGTATTTTATGTCGATCATTCTTCTAGATCTTGTCAGTGAAGCAATTATATAAAAATTGGATCATTATTTTGTACCAAAAGATTGGCACTTCGCGGTGGAAAAACTAACTCGCTACTGTTCATTAGCATAGTTGTCCCTGCATTTCAGCATACTAAATTTCTATACCAAAAATTTCAGCCATTCTACAAATTCAATGTTTTTACGCAGGTTCTTTTTCCAAGCTTGGAGGAATTGAAGCTTTCTACCATGTGCCAATTGAAGAGGATATGGCACAATCAACTCCACGGCCAGTCCTTCTGCAAACTTGCATCCCTCACTGTTAGACTTTGTGAAAATTTGTCACATATTTTTCAGTCAAATTCAATGGATATGTTACAAAGCTTGAATAATATTGTGGTTGGATGTCCGACCTCGGAAGCATTACTAAAATGGGATGTCTCAGCTTTGAGAAAAGGCAAAAGCCATCGATCCTCTCCGCATTAGAAAAAATGAAGTTATTGAATCTGACAAGGCTGAGAGACATTTTGAACAATGACTACAAAGTAACCTGGGCATTTCCTAGTTTGATGGAAGTGAACGTGAGTTGTTGTCATAATTTGCCATATCTCTTCTCAAGTGCCATGGCTGAAACTCTTGATAAACTTACAGTGATTGATGTTTCCTATTGCAACAACCTGTGGGGCGTAATTGCGATGGAAGAAGGAAAAGAAAACTGTGGAGATATTCATTTTAACTCATTTAAGCACACTCAAGCTTGGTGACCTTAAGAACTTGATTAGTTTCTGCTCAGCGTGTTGTGCTAGTGATAGGTTACATCCTCTATTCGATGAGAAGTTATCATATCCCAATTTATCTTTTCTGTTATTTTACTTTGTTTTTAGTGTTTTGTCCTTAAGTAATTTTGCGTATTTTTTGTTTATCTCTGTACATTGGTAGCTTGCATTTCTGAGGTCAGAAAAGCTACACACCACAAAAATTGAAGGGAAATCTGGTAGCAAGAAAGGAGGGAAGAATGAGAGGGAGGGAGAGA
Source organism: Eucalyptus grandis x Eucalyptus urophylla (assembly GCA_028830015.1). NCBI lineage: Eukaryota > Viridiplantae > Streptophyta > Magnoliopsida > Myrtales > Myrtaceae > Eucalyptus > Eucalyptus grandis x Eucalyptus urophylla. The sequence goes on along the minus strand of CM054188.1, from coordinate 30,059,836 downwards.
GAGGGAGGGGGGGGGGGGGGATGCCAATTCAGATGAGTAAGAAGAAACGCCAAATAGGCAAAGTCATTAGTCAAGGAATTCATCCACAAAATTAAAGAAAATGAGTATCTCGACCGATATTTAAAGGTAAACAAGAGCTCAAACTAAGCAAGCATATCTAAAATAAGAGAAATAAATCAAGATAAGTATCTTAAATTATTAATAGAATTAAATTTAATAAACTAATTAAAGATACAAATCAGTAAGGTGGTTGGAGAATCATGTCATACATCAATCTCCCCAACCATGAAGAAGTCAAGTCCTTTCTTCGGTGGCTCTTCCTTTGAGTAAGATAATGCTAAAACTTTTGCCCCATGATTAATCTTCGCTTCATTCAGAGCGCCTGACATAATGGTTGTTGCAAAATTCAAGAAATATCTGCACCGAGTAATTACATTTTTTGAATTTATTAAATTTTAGAAAGTGGGGATATGCGCCTAGGAAGTATGAGGCTGTACAAGTATTATAGAACAAATTTTAGCATCATGAATTTTTTTTTTCACTTCCGTGATAGATCAATGGGAGAATTATATTCCTGAATTTATTAAATTTCAGAAGGTGCTTCAATAAATTCATCCAGATTATTTGTTAAATTTTACTCCACTCACTTCACTGGTCTCATAAGTAGAGTCTTAGTCAGTTCTTCAAGACATTGACAGTACTTTTCCATGCCATTTTCTCATTAGCAATTGATTTTGGACCGTTTTCATGTCTCTTTTAAAATTGTTGATTGAATCCATTCAATTTTCACCAAAATTGTTGAAATTTTCCCTCATATCATTAAAATTTGTTTAACCTCTTCAGGATTGTTAAGGATTTATAATAATTATAAGCACAGTAATAGTCATATTACTCTCGACCATCAAAACTATTAGAATGACAAGATAATCATAATAATAATAATTGCCATGCCAATCAAAGTAAAGATAGTGATAACCCCCACTCTTTCCAAACTTCAGTGTACCACATTTAATAAATATTGCAAGATTTTTCAAAGAGATAATTATACCAAAATAGAGGGGCTCCAAACCAACAAACATGGCAGTTGAAGTTTTGATAAGCATGAATGCCATATATCTTCATGAGCATATCAGATAAGAAATGCAATCGTAGCAACTAAAATAAATACCAAAGCATTGGCCTATGGTCTAGAATCATCTCACAACAACACAATGTACACAATGCAAAGTTTTGACACCAATTAAATGTTGAAGAGATCCAGCCTAACTACCAATTGGTGAAGAACAGATCTAGATCCATTACCAACTAATGCTGAATGAAAGCATGAAGAATGTTAGGTTTATATTTGTAGAAATTGGAGGAAAATCAGATAATAAGGAAAATAAGAAAAGAAAAAGAAAGAGAAACTAGAGAGATGAAGAGATCGAAGGGCCAATTTAGGCCAGTAAAAAGACACGTCATATGGGCAAACTTAGTAATCAAATCAATCTATATTTTGTAGGTACCATGAATTATTAAGAGAAATAATCAAGATTAATTTCCTAAATCTTCGATAATGTCGAATAACTAAATAAATAAAGAAACAAATCAGCTAGTGGTGGAGTATCCCGTCCAACATCAAAATTGAACAGTACATACCTGCACTCTACCATCTTTAGATTTAATTGTTGGATTTCTTTCTTTAGTTTATGTTGTGTTTTCTTTAAGTCCTCACTTTGTCGGAGGAAATTTTCAAGCGCAAAATCCATGAAGCATTATATGTGCTAATTGGTTTTTGTCTTGTCGGAATCTAAAATGCACAAGCTATATTTTTTAAATGGTTCAAAGAAATGGAAGAGTACATTTGAGAAATCTAAGATAGACTAAATTTAAGGTTTATGGGAAACCTACGACACATGAAATGACCATGCTTGTCTAACTTAGGTGGTTATGGATTACGCTACAGTTCAAACATAATGCTTGATATATATTAGATGAATATATGCTTTCTACTAAAAAATAATATGACAGGAGAATGGATTTTAGGGGGTGGCATCTACTAAAAAATCGTGCATCTAGTCTTTTTTTTTTTTCTTTCTATCCTATCAATTATGTTTGTTTAGTGATTTTTCTTGTTCTTGAAATTACAGTCTTCCCTTTTTTTAAAGGAAAATAGAGAATTGGCTTTAATAATTTAATTGAAAAATAACAGGTGAAGTTTCCTAATATGGAGTCAATGGAGATCTTGCACATAAATAACGTTGAGAAGATATGGCTTGATGATCTTGCTTCAAGTGCCTTTAGCATAGTCAAGACACTAGTAGTGAAGTATTGTGAGAAAATTTCATCCATATTTTCATCTTATACTATGCTCACAAAATTTCAAAACCTAGAGAAGATAAATGTTACCGATTGTGGGTCCCTAGAAGTGGTATTTCATGTCCAAGAGTTCAATTTTAGTGAAGCTCGTCTTGCAAGCACTTTTCAATTGAGAGAAATAGTTTTGATGCGGCTCCTGAAAATGAAGCACATGTGGAGTGGACATCCTCAAGGAGGTCTTACCTTTGGACACTTACGATGCATGGAGACTGTTGAGTGTGAGAGGCTCAAAAGTTTATTTCCAAGCTTGGTGGCAAAAAGCATGACAAGGGTCGAATAATTTTTAGTATGGGATTGTGGGGTGGAAGAAATTATTGTGGAGGAAGATGCAATATCGATGAATGCAAGTGATCTCTTCTTTCCGTGATTAACCGACCTAAAATTACTTGAGTTACTGGAATTGAGGAGCTTGTACAAGAATAAACATACTTCAAGATGGCTACTCTTTAAGAAATTGCGAGTAATACACTATGGCAAGATAAGGTCATTTTCATTCGCTTTTGAATACCAAAGTTGCCAAGGTACAAGTACCAATGAGAACCAACCTACAGTCCTTTCTTTTGACAAGGTAAATTCCTTAATTCTAGCTCTTCGCGGTTGTCTTAGTTGGTTTTGTTATTTTCTGTTGGAAATTCGAATTGTCAAACATTCCATGCTTATATATACTTAATCAACCACACCTGTGAATTTCTTAGAAATTTAAATACTTTGAAAAAAATTATTTAATTAACTTGCGTAGACAATCATGCTTCTAACAGCCACTAATGCCTTATGGCTAGGTTATACCTAGTTAATTTAACTTGATCGACACTGTGACATCTTGAAATTCGACCCCCATCTCAATTATATGAAATGGTTACTTCGTCGACGCGCCTATGGTCATTTTACTCGGAATTGATCACTCGTGAGTTAACTAATCTATTAAGTAAGGCTGTTAAGGGATATAAACGCGATAGACTAGAGAATTTGATCGGAAATCGATCGCTCGACTGTAATAATCGGCAAGGGTCAATACAACACCGTTATAATTGAATTGTGATCGAATATAGATCAATTTGATGGAATCACGTAATTGAATTGTGGGTGATCCCGCAGGATTGCGAAATTCGCATCGAACAGTAGTAACCCGATTTTCTATCGATTTTATACTTGGGACATGTAATTGAAATCTTGTGATTTTTACGACAATCGAGAGTCATCTACAAGTTAGAGATGCACAAATGTGGATAAAAAATTATCGACCACAAGTCAAGCGCGCTAAAATCCCTAAAAGCTACCCAATATGTTAGGTCGTACTAAAATCGCGTTTAGTCGATTTTAACCACAAAATTGAATTCGTTTTCGGGAATCCGACATTCAAGTGTGTCACGATTCATTTTTAGGACGTCTTCTCATCTTTCGGAGAAATTTCGTCAAGTCCAGGATTTTGTGGAAAAACTGATTTTAGACAAAAGAAATAAAAGGAAAATTCGGATAGCTAAAGAAATGGATTATTTGGCAACTAGTTTGGTTTATTTTGTGAGAAATTAGAGTTAATTTCTCATTGGGTGGACTAAGGACTTTAGTGGGCATGAAGACTTTGGGGTAAAGTGTGATGAGTGGCTTGATATTTTGCAAAGCCTTTGATTGGCCATAGCCTTGACCTTCTTGATTTTCTCTCTCCCTCTCTCTCTCTCACATCCAACCCTTCTTTGCTGCCCACTCTCCCTTCTGCTTCTTCTTCTTGATTTCTTCTCCCAAGTTCAACCCCTTCCTCACGCACTCCCTTTTTTCCCTGCCATAGCCCCACTTTCTCCCCCCCATGCCTGCCTTTCTTCCATCTGGTTTTGTTTCCTTTAATTTCACTACCTCATGCCAAACTCCAGCATCAACCCACCCCACGTTCTTTCATTCCAACTCCACCGCTAGCCCTTTTCTCCGGTTTGTTTCATTTGCTGCCGCTATCATCCCAGCACCATCACGCCATCACCGTAACTCCACCCAACACAGTCATAGCACCGCATAATAGCCCGTCCAACGCTCGAGACTCTAGCACCCGACCAATAGCCGTCCAATCTGCCCAACTCCAGCGTCCTACCACTAGCTCAGCCATCCCATCCGACTGCACCTCCTCAGCCGCGGCAGTTGCAGCTCTAACCCTCACCGCCAGCGTCCATTCTGCCGACTAGCAACTTCTCCATCCACCTCAACCGAGCTCCACCAGCCTCCCATAGAACCGTGCCCCTTAGTCATGAGCTTATAGGGCCAGTTTCAACTGCTGTAAGCCTCCGTTGGAGACATGGTTATCTCGAGTTGTCGCCGCCATTGTGCCGCTGTCGTCGTGAACTCGCTGCCATCCTAATACGGTAAGTTAACTCCCTAATCTTTGATTATGTTGTTAATTGCGCTTATGGGGTTAGATTAGCCTAAAGATGGATTAGTGTTAATCTATTTTAGTTAGATTAGCCTTAATATGGATTAGTGTTAATCTAGTTGATTAGATTAGTACTAATGAGGGAGGTTTAGCTTGGTTTAGTAGATTTCTCTACGGATCGGTTTACTAGACACTCGCCGTTTCCCATTTTTGTAAATTAAAATGTGCTACGATTTTGAGGTTGCTTCCAGCTTGAAAAATGTTCTAGATATCTTTAGCTATGATATATATTTTACTCAAGATTTTATGGATTTAAAAGAACAATATTTTAGACTTGTTACTTGCAAAACAGAATCTTGATTTATGTTGGAGCCCGTGACCTTTTAATGTTTAAAGAATAATTATCAACTCTTAGGGTTTTCTTTTCGAAATAGTTTCTTCACAAAAGTTGTTCATAATATCTTAAAGTTTAACATAGTCAAATTTTAGATCAAACGGACAAGTTTTGGACCTTGAACCAAACTGATTTTGGAAAATAAAATTTCTGGACACGGACACAGTTTTGGTAACGGTTTGGGCGAATTACTTATCTCATTCTAGGAAGATCTAGGTCAAGGTGTCTTCACAACAAATGTTCATTTAAGTGTCCTTTATAACATATTAAAATTTAAGAATTTTCTAAACTCATTTGGGTATGTTTTTAGAATTAATATTGGAGACGCACGAGTGGACTCAGTTTCTGCAGGTTAGGGCCGATTGTGGTTTTGAAATTGTTCTTGGTATCTTGCTTGCTGGGAAATGAATATGTTGTGACTTGGTTGATGTTTGGCATGCTGAGAACTAATGCGTGGTATTATGAGAATGGTTGTTCTATGATAATTGTTTATTATTATTGCAAGAGATGGCCTTTAGGCATTTAAATAGAAAGAAAATTTAGGTGTCGGGTTTGGACACCAAATCTCATTTGCTCAATAAAATGACGAGGTTTTAAACTAGGTGTGTGCAAATTTTGAAGGATTAATTTTAAATACGCAAGCACCTACAATTTATTTTGGAAAGTTTTGAACAAAAGAAAAGGGTGCAAGGTTTATTGTTTAAAAAAGCATTTTGGTGTTTTGGGCTAATTGACGAAAGATAATAAATATGTTGATTGATGACGTGCTTGCATGGTCACTAAGCGGAACACGTCCCGATGCATATGAATACGCGGGACGATGCTCCTGTGTGGAATGCTATCTAGGCAGAGAATGCTAGACATTGTCATTCGCGGATGGATTTCAGAACAAATCTCCTGTGTGAAATGCCATCTAGGCGGAGGATGCTAGAAGATGTCGTGCTCGACAGGGCGGGACGATGCCCGGTTACGCCGGATGACCGCCAACTTTCGAGTTGGGCATAACCGATGGGTCATAATAACTGGAACACACCTGAATGGTTGTGATAGTTGTGCCTGATTATGGGAAAAAATTGTGTGGCACGGTGTGGGACGTGTCATAACGGTTTGGCCTTATAATCGGGACCCATGTGATTGAAATGATGTGTTCCGGTTATTAAACTACGCTTGCTACATTGATAATAGCATATGCGATGAGCTAACGTGCAGGGACACGTCGAGGCGAGGTGAGTTTTGTATGGTGTGTGCTTAGGTATGCCTTCGAGGCGAATTTGCGTCCTAATAAGGGTTTAGGGTTTTGACTCGCTGAGATTTTATCTCATCTCATCATGGGCTAACCTTTTTTAGGACCGTAGCGTGGAGATCTGTTGAGTGCGGATGTGGTGGGTGCGAGATGATTACCTTTTGGCTGGCCCTACTGTTAGCGAAGTTTAAGATGACTCTGATCCCTAAGGATTTTGAGAGGATTGATAGGAAGTGGCCGTAGAAAGGCTTGTGCTATTAAACTTCCTAAGGGTAATAGTGAATAAATGAATATGTGGTCTTCGGCAACATTTGTTGCATTTCTATTATCCCTATGTTTGTTTATTGGCCGAGTGTTTATTTAATTCGCTTTCGCATGCATTTACTCGAAAGATAAAAAGAATGGGTCGGCAACGCGTCTTGGGACGTCGCATTTTCAGTCGACCACCGAGGGATGTGCGCACGCTCATGATTCGGAGCGTGACATTCCCGCCCGAAATGGTATCAGAGCTTGGTCAGTGTCTGGAGTGATAAGGTGCGATGGGTCATGGGATAGTTAGTAGGAAAGACGTTTTCCTTATGCTGATACTTGTGATTGATTGATTGTTTTGTGTGGATCGCTCAAATTTTTAATTCTGTTAGAATTGGAAAGTAGGTTTCTATGGAAATTCTATAAAATGAGCGATCTTGAGCAAAGAGCCCCTCGGAGACAGGTCGTAGTAGCTGTGACAGGTGCCAAAGGAAGGGCACCAAGACGAACGGGTACTAGGGGGAGAGCGTCAGCTCAGACTAGTGCTGGGAAAAGAGTACCGCCGCAGGCTGGTATTAGAGTAGGAGCACCAGACGATCCTAGGTTGGATGGGATCGTTTAGGCGATAGAGACCCTAGGGGTGATCGGTTAGCAGGCTCAGAACCAAGCCGCTGCTACCGCTGCCACCACTGCTGCCGCTAATGCCGTTGTCATTATTGCCGCCGCACCTGTTGAAGTCCCACCAGGAAATGGGAATGGTGAACGGCCGATGCATAAGTTATTAGAACAGTTCTTGAAGCTAAATTCGCCGAGATTCACTGGAGCAAGCGATCTTGAGGCTGCAACCCTCTGGATCCGAGTGTTAGAAAAAGTCTTCGCACTACTGAGGTGCTCTGAGGAAGACAAGGTAGTCCTAGCAGTCTACCAATTGTAAGGGAATGCAAGCGCGTGGTGGAAGCCATCGGGGGGAGAGTGTTTCCTGAAGGTACGGTTCCGGAGTGGAATGCCTTTGTGAAGGTATTTTATGAAAAGTACTTTTCAAATTGCGCTAGAGAGTAGAAAATGGCCGAGTTCCAGCGTCTTCATCAGAACCAGATGTTAGTGGATCAAGATGAGGCAAAGTTTGCTGAATTGTCCAAGTATGCGCCAAGACTGATTGAGGACCCAGTGGACAAAGTGAGGAGGTTCAGAGACGGCTTAAGGCCAAAGATCAAGGACCCGTTGGTGCCGTTAAATCTCAAGGATTACAATGAGCTGTATAAGAGGGCCCAGCTGATCGAGAGGAATCTGAACGAGCGAGCCGCCGCATCTGGGTCGCGGTTTGTGCCCAATAGGGATAGCAACTGGTTTGGGAAGAGGCCGATGACAGGAGGAAGGTATTCCATCTCGCCCAATCGAAAGGGTGGAATCGAAAAGCCGGCACCCAACCCGAACGACGTGTGTTGAATTTGTAGAAGGAAACATGGACCAATCTCGTGTCCTGCTAGGACGAGAACTTGTTACGGGTGTGGCCAGTACGGCCACCAGATCAAGCACTGTCCCACGGGCCCATGGGAGCACCGGCGCCATTGCCGTAGAAAAGATAGCTAAGAGGTTTCCGTGGATCAGACAAAGAGATTTCATGATGGTTTAAGACTAAACATCTTAAGCTAGTTGGTGCCCTTGAACTTGAAGGATAAGCAAGCTTAGGATAGTGCATTACTGGGATGGATGACCTCCTAGGAAAGTGCCTACCTATGCGCCAAAGGATAAAAACCGTGAGGCTTAGTATGAGATAGGCCAAAGCGGATAATATCTCTGTGAGTTAGTCCCTATAGAAATGGGACCCTTCTAATAGATGTGTAGCTCGAGGATGAACCAGGCGAAAGCTGGTGGGCCTGTAACGACCCGGTCTGATGAGGGCAAGGAGTGGTCGCCGAGGCCAAAAGGCCTGAGCAAGAAGCGTTTCCTGGCATGCTTCTAGGATGGCGAAGGGGGTAGGAATGAACCGGACTATGCACCAAATAGGAGAGGCAGTGTTTCTGGGATAATTTATCAGAGTGGCACGGCTAAAGTATCGTCAAGCTTGTAGGATTTCGGTTTATTGAAATTAGGTCAAAGAAAAGAGGACCCCTGATTAGAGTTATACTTAACTATTTTGTCTATGTGTGACTTGGATGTCATAATTGAAAAGGATTGGCTCAAAAAGCAACGAGTTGTATTGAATTGTTGCTTGGCTCAAGGAGCATCTTGCTGTAATTGATTGTTATTGTGAAGTAATCTAGTTTAACCTGCTAGTAGGTGGAAGTTTTGAGTTTGTTGGGAATCGAGAAGGACTCTCGATTATTTTAATCTCATCGCTTAAGGCAACCTGTTTACTAGATGTGGGTCGCCAAGGTTCTTTGGCAACCTTAGTTGATACGTCAGTTGAGGTGCCGAAGATGGAGGACATCGCCGTACGAAAGGACTTTGCATTAGATATATGTTGAATTGTACATGCGATAGAGAGTTCGTCTTCATGGAGTGCCAGTGACGATTACATCAGATCAAGACCCGAAGTTCAAGGCAGTTTTTTGGAAGAGTTTAAAAACTTCCTTGAGAACAAAGCTGTAAGACAGCACAGCCTATCATCTGTAGATGGATGGCCAATCTAAGAGGACGATTCAAACCCTCGAGAATATGCTGTGAGCTTGCATGTTGGACTTCAAAGGAAGTTAGGAGGAACAGCTACATCTAGTCGAGTTCGCTTACAACAACAACAACAGTTATCAGCAGAGTATTGAGATGACACCGTTTGAAGCGTTGTATGGCAGAGCCTGTAGAACTCCTATTTATTGGGACGAAGTTGGAGAACGTAAGATTATGGGTCTTGAGTTGGTTCAGCAGTTAGTCGACGCCGTCAAAGTCATTTGAGAAAGACTAAAGACCGCTCAGGGTCGTTAGAAGAGTTATGTAGATAAGCGGCATAGACCATTGGAATTCAAAGTTTGTGAACACATTTTCCTCAAAGTGTCACCGATGAGAGGTACTTCAGTCCCTTTGAATTTTTTGGAGCGAATTGGGACTTTGGTGTATCGTCTTGCGTTGCCGCCGAGACTTGCGCAAGTGCACGACGTCTTTCACGTGTCGATGTTGAGGAAGTATGAACTTAACTTGACCCGCATGCTGAATTTCGAAGAATTAGAGGTGGATGAGAGAGTATCGTACGTGGAGAGACCGGTTCGGAGAGCAAATGTCGTGCAACAAGATGATTTTCTTGGTTAAAGTGGTCTGGCAACACCATGGAACGGAAGGAGCCACATGGGAAAGTGAAGAATCAATGAGATGTCAATACCTCCACCTTTTTGAAGAAGAATTGTAATGGTTTAAATTTCGAAGACGAAACTTTTATAAGAGGGGAAGAATTCTAACATCTTGAAATTCGACCCCTATCTTGATTATATGAAATAGTTACTTCATTGACGTGCCTATGATCTTTTTACTCGGAATTGATCACTCGCGAATTAACTAATCTATTAGGTGAGACCGTTAAGGGATATAAACGCGACGGACTAGAGAATTCGATTGGAAATCGATCGCTCGACCGTAATAATCGGCAAGGGTCAATATGACACCGTTATAATTGAATTGTGATCGGATATAGGTTGATTCGACGAAATCACATAATTGAATTACGGGTGATTCCGCAGGATTGCGAAATTCGCATCGAACGGCACTAACCTGATTTTCTATCGATTTTATACTCAGGACATGTAATTGAAACCTTACGATTTTTACGACAACCGAGAGTCGTTTACAAGTTGAAGATGCACAAACGTGGATAAAAAATTATCAACCACGGGTCAAACACGCTAAAATCCCTAAAAGCTACCCAATAGGTTATGTCGTATTAAAATCATGTTCGGTTGACTTTAACCACGAAATTGAATTTGTTGTCGGAAATCGAACGTTCGAGTATGTCACAATTCATTTTTAGGACATCGTCTCATCTTTCGGAGAAATTTCGTTGAGTCCGGGATTTTGCAGAAAAACTGATTTCGGACAAAAGAAATAAAAGGGAAATTCGGATGGCTGAAGAAATTTGGTTTATTTTGTGAGAAATTAGAGTTAATTTCTCATTGGGTGGACTAAGGACTTTAGTGGGCATGAAGACTTTGGGGTAAAGTGTGATGAGTAACTTGATATTTTGCAAAGCCTTTAATTGGCCATAGCCTTGACCTTCTTAGCTTTCTCTCTCCTTCTCTCTCTCCCTTTCTCTCTCACGTCTAGCCCTTCTTTGCTACCCACTGTCCCTTCTGCTTCTTATTCTTGATTTCTTCTCCCAAGTTCAATCCCTCCCTCACGCACACCCTTTTTTCCTTGCCACAGCCCCACTTTCTTCCCCCCTATGCCTGCCTTTCTTCCATCTGGTTTTGTTTCCTTCAATTTCACTGCCTCACGCCAAACTCCAGCATCAGCCCACCCCACATTGTTTCATTCCAACTCCACCGCCAGCCCCTTTCTATGGTTTGTTTCATCTGCTGCCGCTATCATCCCAGCACCATCACGCCATCACCGTAACTCCACCCAACATAGCCACATCACCGCACAGCCGCCCGTCCAACGCCCGAGACTTCAACACCCAACTAAAAATTGCCTAGTCCGCCCAACTCCAGCATCCCGCCACCAGCTCAACCAATCCAGCCAACTACACCTCTTTAGCCGTGGCCGCTGCAGCTCCAACCTTCACCGCCAGCGTCCATTCCGCCGGCCAGCAACTCCTCCATCCACCTCAATCGAGCCCGACCAACCTCCCACAAAATCGTGCCCCTTAGTCGTGAGCTTATGGGGTCGGTTTTAGCTACCATGAGCCTTCATTGGAGACACAGTTGTCTCAGGTTGTCACCACCGTCGCGCCGCCGTTACCATGAACCCACCGCCGTTCTAATCCGATGAGTCAACTCCCTAATCAGTGATTAGGTTGTTAATTACGCTTAGGGGGTTAAATTAGCCTTAAGATATATTAGTATTAATCTAGTTTAGTTAGATTAGCCTTAAGTTGGATTAGTGTTAATCTAGTTGGTTAGATTAGTACTAATGAGGGAGGCTTAGCTTGGTTTAGTGGATTTCTCTCTGAATCGGTTTACTAGACACTCGTCGTTTGCCATTTTTGTGGATTAAAATGAGCTACAATTTTGAGGTTGCTTCATTCTTGAAAAATATCCTAGATATATTTAGTTATGACATATATTTTACTCAAGATTTTATGGATTTAAAAGAATAAGATTTCAGATTCGTTACTTGCAAAACAGAATCTCGATTTGTGCTGGAGCCCATGACATTTTGGTGTTTAAAGGATTTTTATCAACTCTTAGAGTTCAATTTTTGAAAGAGTTTCTTCACAAAAGTTATTTATCACATCTTTTATTTTAATATAGTCCAATTTTAGATCAAACGGACAAGTTTTGGACCTCGAACCAAACTGATTTTGGAAAATATAATTTCTAGACACGGACACAGTTTTGGTAACGGTTTGGGAAAATTACTTATCTCATTATAAGAAGATCTAGCCAAGGTGTCTTCACAAAAAAAAAATGTTCGTTTAAGTGTCTTTTATAACATATTCAAATTTGAGAATTTTCTAAACTTGTTTGGGTATGTTTTTGGAATTAATCTTGGAGACGCGCGAGTGGACTAGGTTTCTGCCGGTTAGGGCCGATTGTGGTTTTGAAATTGTTCTTGGTATCTTGCTTGTTGGGAAATGAATATGTTGTGACTTGGTTGATGTTTGGCATGTTGAGAACTAATGCGTGGTATTATGAGAATGGTTGTTCTATGATGATTGTTTATTATTATTGCAAGAGATGGCCTTTGGGCATTTAAATAAAAAGAAAATTTAGGTGTCGGGTTTTGGACACCAAATCTCATTTGCTCAATAAAACGACGAGGTTTTAAACTAGGTGTGTGCAAAGTTTGACAAATTAATCTTGAGTACGCAAGCACTTATGAATTTATTTTGGAAAGTTTTGAACAAAAGAAAATGGTGCAAGGTTTATTGTTTAAAAAAGGATTTTGGTGTTTTGGGCTAATTGACGAAAGATAAGAAATGGGTTGATTGATGACGTGCTTGCATGGTCACTAAGTGGAACACGTCCTGATGCGTATGAATACGCGGGACGATGCTCCTGTGTGGAATGCCATCTAGGCGGAGGATGCTAGACAATGCCATGGCCGATGGGGCAGGACGATGCCCGGTTACGCCGGATGACCGCCGACTTTCGAGTTGGCCGTGGCCAATAAGTCGTAATTGATATAGCTAGTATAAGTACCTAGAGGGGGGTGAATAGGTATATAAAAGATTTTTCTCGATAATTGCACAATACTAGACAGTTGATAGATTTGAGACAAACAATAATCAAAGTAAGACTGAGAGAAGAGAAAATTGAACACGCGGTTTATAGTGGTTCGGCTTATTTCAAGCCTACGTCCACTCTTCAACACTGACAGCATATTGGCTGGATTCCACTATGAATAAAGAGATGTTACAGCGTTGTTCTCCCTTGATTTCTCGGTGTAGATGATCTACCACACTCGCTCAAGGTATCACTAAGTGTAGACACTCTTTGTGTATACAATTTCGCTCAAAATGTATCGACTAATAATCAAGGTGCTTCAGACTCTGGAATTTCTCTATCGATCATGCACTAAAGCAACTAGAATGTCTTCCTTTTATACTCCTTTATGCCATCATATCCGTTGGCACTTACCAAAGGAATTCCTCCAATCTACCCGTTGGACGGAATCAATTAAGAAGATCATTCGAGCTATTAAAGGAACCTGACGATAGCCCATCAATCCTGTTCGCCCATACAATTAGGATCTTGGTTTCCAAGAATAGAACCTTCCAAGAATATTTCGTCGACCATCGAATCTTCAAACGATCTTGATTACGAATAAAAGAATCCGTTATATTTATCCAGCCAAGATATCTTCTCCAGAGGATAGGACTAAATCTTCAACCAAATACTTCGGCTCTGGATTGCCTTCGTCACTGGATTAGAAAAAACTGTCAATGAGAATAGTCTTGAGTCTTGAGTCTTGAGTGCTGAGTCTGGTGATCTGAAAGTCTTTAGACTCTGAACAGAAGGTCTGTATTTATCCAGACTAGACTGATAGAAACGTTTTGTCAGCTTCAAAATATTCTGGAAAGATTTCTCCAACAATCTCCCCATTTTTGATGGTGACAAAACTTTCCTGTAGATTTGAACAACTTTGACCTGCAAAACATTACTCAAGCAATATGGCTATCTCATAAAGATTAATAAATCAACCAGACTCTACATCCACAGAAAATTGGTTAGTCTTTCATGAGTAAGACCATACAACAACACTTGATATAAATGCAAACAGTCAAACATCAAAATCCACACACAAGTTAGTCAAATTCAAGTTCACACCCAAGTCATACTCAAATATTCAAACACATCAAAGTTTAAAGAGTTGTTCAAATTGCAATTCTCCCCCTTTTTGTCATCATTAAAAAGGTGAGAAAAGAGTCAATTCTGCTTGGGAACGCGCACAATCTGGAAATCTCCCATCGACTGGACGATGCCTTCCAGCCTCTTCAAGTCTTCCCGTAGATGAGCCACCTCTTCTCCTTTGGCATTGGCTTGAATTTGAAGAGCGAGGTCTTTCATTTGATCTGCCAGGGTAACAAAAGATGCTTGTCCAGCATTCTTCATGACTTGAAGTTCACATTCCAGAGCATAGATTTGACCCTGCATTTCCAGAAGAACATCAAGGATACGACGAAAATCTGCGGTATTGTCCGTCTGTGTGCTCGCATTTGCTCTTTCGGATGGAGTGAAGGCAGACGATGGAACTTCGGTGTAATCGAGCAGATTTGGTGTTGACGTATCATGTCCTTCCTCAGGCATTTGAGAAGCCTGAAAATCTTCTGGATTTGCTGGTGAGCGACTCACACCTTCACTGTTGATAGCTTGTGGTGTAGTCCTTCCTTGCTCGCCATCTCCCCCTGTCTCTAGGACCTCAATTGGGGAAAAGTGATGGTCATGCTCTTCAGCGTCTTGATTCCCTTTCTCTGCGGCTTCATCTGCAGACTTTTCTTTTACTGCTTCTCCTTCTTCTTTAGCTTCTTTCTCTTCGTCTTCTTTCTCTTTCTCTTGTTGCTCCTCTGCTTCTCTGTTCTTTGCTTGTCCCTCTTCTTCTCTCTGTTCTTTTTCTTCTGCTTCTTTTCCTTTCTTCTGTCGTTCTGTTGATTCAGGTACAGAACGTCTGGTCCTTTTCAATGCAGAGATAGTGAGATCTTCCTCCTCATCTTCATCCTCCAAGATAAGAGTTCTCATCTTTTTGGATGGAGCACCCATGGGCTCCTTCCCTTTTCGCTTTGATGCAGAAGATACTGGAGTCTTCACTTTAAACTTCTCCATTGCCTTATTAAGTTCTTTCAAACGCATTTTTGTCAGCATTTTCAAACCCACCACCATTTTGTCGCATGGTCGAACACAAAGAGTATGTGGAGGTTCAATGTTCAAGTGTCTGAAGATCTTGGTCACAAGACCTGGATAAGGCAATTGGCCCTTGTCCTTCACCATTGCTCTGTACATGTGAAAGAGAATGGTGTGAGGGAGAGAGAACTTTTTCCCTGAATTGATCGCGTACATCAATTTCGCCTCGGAGTTAGACACGTCAGTCTTGGATGTAGACTTTGGCCTGATACAGTTGATTGCAATTTTGTGAAGCAAGATGTTGATGGCATGCATTCTTGAGTAGGTAACTCTTCCTTTTGTACTCCTGTCTTTGACAAGTTCCAGTGTGGTACGAGCGATTGAAACCTTGATTGGTTTATATCGTCCTCTTTCAACTCCAATTATGTCTGCCAACATGTCCACATCTACCTCATAGACTTGGTCTCGAACACTGAAGGATATTCTATTCGCATCTAAAAAGCTAAGATTCGAATAGAAGTATGTTGTCAATTGCGCATAACCGTCTGTGGTATCGGAGCAAAATTGCTCAAGTTGAAGCAGATTGAACTTCTCCCTTAAGTTCACATTAATGGCATCCAAGAAATCGAAATCAACACTCCTAGGGTTTATCACCCCTCGTTTCAACAGTCTGAAGAACAGATTCTCCTGTTCCTTCGATTTAAACAAATCTATCCTTTTTCCCTTCACCTTCGCAGCAACACCCATTCTAGGTTGAAATTCACTGAACATTTTATCATCATTGTTCCCGTCAGTCGGATTCAGTCCCGATACACGAGGGTCACTTGGAATGTTCGCAAGTGCTTCCTCAGCCTTTCCTTTGGGAGCAATTCCCAAATCCTCCATTCGTCGCAAAAATATATATAGTTCTTATCTTTAAGGAAATCATCTATATAGTTCAGCGGAGTCCCAATGCTCTTCAACGCACGATAGAGCTTGTAAATAAAAGAGGGTTTTTGGACTCTTACAGGGTCTGCGTCCTCGATTATTTCTTCCTCCGGTTGATGACCCGCACCTTGTGGGGTAGATGATGAAGAGTGACGAGGTGGAGAGTGAATCGGGCTCTGTTGCTGACTCGGTAAATCTTCCTCTTCGGTGAGATCGAAATGGGTAGGCAGTCTATAGCCATGAATGTCTGAGTCTGAGGGTTGGAGAGTCTCTAGACTTTAACTTCCTCAAGCTTCAAAATGTTGAGTCTGGAACGGATAAAATCGAATTGATTTTTCTCCAAAGGCTTTGTGAATATATCCGCTAGTTGATTTTTTAATCAACAAATTGAATCGAGATTTCTCCATTTTGAACATGATCTCTAATGAAATGATGTCGAATTTCTATATGCTTTGCTCTTGAGTGAAGAATTGGATTTTTAGTGAGATTGATTGTGCTGGTGTTGTCACATCTAATCTCTGTGCATGAGTCTTCAATTCCAAAGTCTTGTAGCTGTTGTTTTATCCATAGAATTTGCGAACAGCAACTTCCAAGAGCTACATACTCTGCTTCTGTTGTTGAGAGAGCCACAGTGCTTTGTTTCCTTGAAAACCAAGACACTGTCCTGCTTCCAAGCAATTGGCAAGTTCCCGAAGTGCTTTTTCTATCAACTCTGCAACCGGCCAGATCTGCGTCTGAATATCCCAGAAGATTAAAGTCTCCCTTCTTAGGATACCAAAGACCGATACTTGAAGATGAAGCAACGTATTTAATAATACGTTTCGCAGCACTGAGATGGGATTCTCTAGGATCTGATTGAAACCTAGCACAGATGCAAACACTAAAATGTCAGGTCTAGAAGCAATAAGATAAAGAAGTGAACCAATGATGATCCTGTACAACTTTTGATCAACTTTCTTCCCTTCTTCATCTTTGTCTATCTTCAAAGAACTTGACATCGGTATGTCGGTCTTTTTGCACTTTTCCAGTCCAAACTTTTTGACAAGATCATTAGCATATTTTTCTTGATAAATAAAAGTTCCTTCCTTCAATTGTTTTACTTGAAGACCAAGAAAGAATGTTAACTCTCCCATCATACTCATTTCAAACTCGTCCTGCATAGACTTAGAAAATTTCTTGCACAGACTTTCATTAGAGGATCCAAAAATAATATCATCCACATATATTTGAACAAGTAAAAAACTTTTGTTTTCCTTTTTGATAAATAAAGTAGTATCTACTTTATCTTTGACAAAACCATTATGTATTAAGAACTTACTTAGTCTGTCGTACCAAGCTCGAGGTGCTTGCTTTAAACCATACAAGGCCTTTTTCAGTCTGAAGACTGAGTCTGGCTTCTTTGGGTCTTCAAACCCTGGTGGTTGTTCCACATAAACTTCTTCATGGATAAATCCGTTTAGGAAGGCACTTTTGACGTCCATTTGGAATAATCTGAAATTTTTATAACAAGCAAATGCAAGTAATAGTCGAATAGCTTCTAACCTTGCTACTGGTGCGTAAGTCTCATCATAGTCTATTCCTTCTTCTTGCGTATATCCCTTGGCCACGAGTCTTGCTTTGTTTCGTACGACTCTTCCTTTCTCATTCATTTTGTTCCTGAACACCCATTTAGCTCCAATAACAGTTTTACCTTTTGGTTTAGATGTCAATTCCCAGACATCATTAATGTTGAACTGTCTGAGCTCTTCTTGCATAGCTTCAATCCAGCTTTCATCAGATAAAGCTTCTTCTATGCTCTTTGGTTCAATTTCAGAAATGAGAGCCACAGCACTAGACTCTTCACGCCTTTTAGATCTGGTGCAATTCCTTCATTAATTTCGCCGATAATGAGATCTTTGGGATGACTGGACTTATGCTTCCAGTTACTGGTTGATTTGTCTGGTTGATGATCTCTTTCTTTATTTGAATCTTCACGAACAGCTTGATGCTGGTCTTCCAGAGTCTGAGATGCTTCTTGAGTTGTAAGCTTTGGAGGGTCTGGAGCAGGTTTAGACTCTTCATGATGAGTCTGACTGGATTCATCTTGCGTTGAGTCTTGAAATTTGACATTCATTGACTCCTCCACAGACTGGCTCTTCTTGTTATAGACTCTGTAGGCTTTGCTTGATGTAGAATATCCAAGGAAGATGCCTTCATCTGATCTTTCTTCAAACTTACCAACTCGATCTTTTGCATTTTTCAATATAAAGCATTTGCAACCGAACACATGAAAGTATGAAACAATAGGCTTCTTACCTTTGAATAACTCATAAGGGGTTTTCTCTAGAATAGGTCTTAAGAAGACTCTATTGATGATATAGCATGCTGTTGAAACAGCTTCAGCCCAAAATCGTGAAGAAATCTTACTTTCAATTAAAAGAGTTCTACCCATTTCTTGAAGAGATCTATTCTTTCTTTCCACAACTCCATTTTGCTGAGGAGTATATGGAGAGGAGAACACATGCTTAAAGCCAGATTCATCACAAAATTTTGTAAAATCTTGATTTTCAAATTCACCTCCATGATCTGTTCTTATACTTGAGATAACACATCATTTTTCATTTTGAACCTTTTTAGCAAATTTTTCAAAATACGAGAAGGTTTCGGACTTACTTGCAAGGAAATATACCTAAGTAAAGCGGGAGTAATCGTCCACAATTACTAGGCAATATTTCTTACCTCCAATGCTCTGGGTTCTGGTTGGTCCGAAGATGTCCATATGCAGCAACTGTAGTACATGATTAGTAGAGACATGATTTATTGGCTTAAATGAATTTCTTACCTGCTTTCCCAGAATACATGGAGTGCATGGATCAGTCTTTTGGTATGGTAATTTGGGTAGACCTCGAACAAGCTGCTTTGATGAGATTTTGGCTAATTGCTTCATATTGACATGACCAAGCTTTCTGTGCCATAAGCTTGCTTCGTCTTGAATTGAGATTAGGCATTGCGATTCATTTGGTTTCACATCCAGAAGATAGATATTTCCATGTCTTCGACCCATGAAAGACTGAGTAGAGTCTTTACTGGTTCCAGAACATGTTCCTTCTTGAAAGAAGATCTTAAAACCAGTATCACACAATTGGCTAATGCTGAGAAGATTGTAATTAAGTCCTTCTACTAGGGAAACATTATTTATTGTGAGATTTCCAATTTTCACAGTTCCAAATCCCACAATACTTCCTTTGTTGTTTCCTCCAAATGAAACTTTTCCACCATTTACTTGAACAAGCTTTATGAAGCAATTTGAGTCTCCTGTCATGTGTCTTGAGCATCCACTGTCAAGATACCACTTTACATTTTTCTTGACGGAGACCTGCATTTAAAAGAGAGTCTCAAACTTTCTTTGGTACCCAAATTTTCTTGGGTCCTTTGGTGTTAGTAAGATAAACAGTATTAGCCCATACTTTCTTAACAGGTTTCCAAACCATAGGACACTCTTTTTCAAAGTGATCCGGACTGTTGCACTTTGAACACCTGAGGGCATTTCGACCTACAGACTTTACAAAAACTTTCTTGAAATGATTTTTGTAAGCCTCTCTCGAGGGTCTTTCCTTAATTCTTTCTTTTACTTTAGGAAAATCAATCAAGGGAATTGTTTCTGCTGTCATACCTAGACCGGACTTATTGAAGTAAGGTCTTTGAGCTGAAAGAATTTTTTCAAGTTTTTCGGACCCTATTGAAAATTTCTTTGAAGTATTTGATAAGTCAGTTTTTAAAAGGGCATTTTCTTTCAAAAGATTATCTTCATTTTCTTTAAGAGTGAAAACAGTCAAGTCTAAACTTTTAACTCTTTCTTCTAAAACATTTTCCTTTTGTTTTAGAGCTGAATTTTCCTTTTTAAGTTCGGAAATTCTTTTGAGAGAAGTCTTAAGACTAAAACACAGTTCATCAATGTATTTAGAAACTTTGACAGGAATTTTAAAATTACTTGCCTCAAATTCACTGTCTGAGTCTGATCCAGAATCTGAGTCTGAGTCTGATTGTGCCATCAGACATAGGTTGGCATATTTATTATCACTTTCTTCACACTTTGTATCACTCCAGGTTTTGGCTTTGAGAGCTTTTCGAAACTTTTCAGCTTTTCCTCTCTTCTTCTTCAGAAGAGGACAGTTGGGTCTGATGTGTCCCTTTTTCTTACATTCAAAGCAAACTACATCTTTGTTTGGTTCCTCATCATCAACAGACTTGGTCTGCTGTCTTTGAAAACTTTGTTTCTTTGAGTTGAATCTTCTTCCTTTTCTATTCAGTTTTCTGAATCTTCTTATCATGAGAGCAAGCTCCTCATCGTCCATATCATCTTCAGAATCTGTATCATCAGAATCATCATTTGATTTTAACGCAATGGATTTCTTACCTTTTGGATCTTCATCTTCATTAATTCGTTCCACTTCATAAGACTGAAGAGTTCCAATCAGCTCGTCGACAGATAGTGGCATAATTCTTTGCGTCTCTCTTATTGAAGTCTTTATGTGATTCCAATCCTTGGAGAGTCCACGCAGCAGCTTGTTTACCTTCATGGGATCAGAAATTGTTTGTCCTTGATTCTCAAGACCATTGACAATATCTGTAAAACGGCTAAACATGTCAGTTATAGATTCTCCTAGTTTCATTTTGAAGGCTTCATATTGACCGAGGAGAATGTTAATTCTGGTTTCCTTCACTCGATCTGTTCCTTCATAGGTGATATGTAATCTGTCCCAAACTTCTTTTGCTGTAACACAAGAAGATATTCTGTTATATTCACTTGGTGACAAAGCACAATATAAAGAGTAAATTGCTTTTGCATCGAGTGCTTGTCTCTTGATTATCTCTTCCTGAGTCATTCCGCTGGTCTCAACAGTTTCTTTCCCTCTTTCAGAGACTGATACAGCTGTAGGAGTAATTCCTTTTTCTACAACGTCCCATTCCAGAGGATCCTTTGATCGTAGGAAAGCTTTCATCTTGTTCTTCCAGATGTTGTAATCCTTTCCATCAAAGTAGGGTGGTCTGGTATTGCTTTGCCCTTCCATCAGCCCTGGTGCTAGCATACTAGCCATGGATCTTTTACTCTGAAGTAAAACACTTCAAATAAAGTGAGTACATGAGCTCTGATACCAATTGATATAGCTAGTATAAGTACCTAGAGGGGGGTGAATAGGTATATAAAGGATTTTTCTCGATAATTGCACAATACTAGACAGTTGATAGATTTGAGACAAACAATAATCAAAGTAAGATTGAGAGAAGAGAAAATTGAACACGCGGTTTATAGTGGTTGTCTACGTCTACTCTTCAGCACTGACAGCCTATTGGCTGGATTCCACTATGAACAAAGAGATGTTACAGCGTTGTTCTCCCTTGATTTCTCGGTGTAGATGATCTACCACACTCGCTCAAGGTATCACTAAGTATAGACACTCTTTGTGTATACAATTTCGCTCAAAATGTATCGACTAATAATCAAGGTGCTTCAGACTCTAGAATTTCTCTATCGATCATGCACTAAAGCAACTAGAATGTCTTCCTTTTATACTCCTTTTATGCCATCATACCCGTTGGCACTTACCAAAGGAATTCCTCCAATCTACCCGTTGGACGGAATCAATTAAGAAGATCATTCGAGCTATTAAAGGAACCTGACGATAGCCCATCAATCCTGTTCGCCCATACAATCAGGATCTTGGTTTCCAAGAATAGAACCTTCCAAGAATATTTCGTCGACCATCGGATCTTCAAACGATCTTGATTACGAATAAAAGAATCCGTTATATTTATCCAGAGATCTTCTCCAGAGGATAGGACTAAATCTTCAACCAAATACTTCGGCTCTGGATTGCCTTCATCACTGGATTAGAAAAAACTGTCAATGAGAATAGTCTTGAGTCTTGAGTCTTGAGTGCTGAGTCTGGTGATCTGAAAGTCTTCAGACTCTGAACAGAAGGTCTGTATTTATCCAGACTAGACTGATAGAAACGTTTTGTCAGCTTCAAAATATTCTGGAAAGATTTCTCCAACAGTAATAACTAGAACACACCTGAATGGTTATGATAGCTGCGCCTGATTATGGGACAAAATTGTGTGGCACGGTATGGGACGTGTCATAACAGTTTGGTCTTATAATCGGAACCCATGTGATTGAAATGATGTGTTCCGGTGATTAAACTGCGCTTGTTGCATTGATAATAGCATATGTGATGAGCTAATGTGCAAGGACACACCGAGGCGAGGTGAGTTTTGTATGGTGTGTGCTTAGAACCGCCTTTGAGACGAATTTGCATCCTAATCGGGGTTTAGGGTTTTGACTCACTGAGATTTTATCTTACCCCGTCATGGGCTAACCATTTTCAGGGCCGTAGCGTGGAGATCTGCTGAGTGTGAATATGGTGGGTGCGAGATACGATACCTTTTGGCTGGCCCTGCTGTTAGCGAAATTGAAGGTAACCCTGATCCCTAAGGATTTTGAGAGGATCAATAGGAAGTGGCCTTAGAAAGGCTTGTACTATTAAACTTCCTAAGGGTAACAGTGAATAAATGAATATGTGGTCTTTGGCAACATTTGTTGTGTTTCTATTATCCCTATGTTTGTGTATTGGCTGAGTGTTTATTTAATTCGCTTCCACATACATTTAATCAAAAGATAAAAAGAATGGGTCGGCGACGCGTCCTAAGACGTCGCATTTTCAGTCGATCACCGAGGGATGTGCGCGCGCTTGGAGTTCGAGGCATGACAGACACCGTCCACCAAAATTTAACAAAAAAATAGTATTATGTTCATTTTGCATATTGCTAACTTAGTCATGGAGAAAGTTCCATGCTTTAATAATTTGAACGTGATTGGCAACTGTCAAGTACCGCAAATAACTTGCTTATCTAATCACATGTTAGTAAATTATCAATACGCCTTGAAAAGCACAAACTCTTTTCTGCTTTTAAAATTACCAACTACTTAAATGATCTAGCAACATTTTTCTTGTGGATCACCAATGTATTTGAAATTACTAATTTTATTTGAATTTATCGAACTTAATTCGATTGGTGTACCAATGTCTGTAATACACAAACTGATTTTAATTACTTGCCAACTTTTTTATCTTGTTAGATTGTGAAAAGTACCAACTTTCCAAAATTGCGAATTACTTTAATAATCAACCAATATTATTCTTGTGACAAAACAATGACTTTCATATAACTGACTTTGTTTTTAAATTACAAACGTTAATTTGATTGATGTACCAACATATTTCAAATTAAGGTACCAACTAATTTTAATCACTGAGAAACCTTTTATATTATAGATATTGAAAAGTATTTGTATTTCTTTATACTTTCATGATCACCAACTACTTTAATAATCTACCAACATTTATTTTGATGGCTTGCCAATGCTTTTGAAGTTAATTACGTTTAATCAAAATTACCAAACTTAATTTGAGTGTTATAATAGTGCTATACCAACACAGAATTAAGTTCCATTTCGAACTGATCGGAACGCCAAAAACGTCCTTGCATTTGGGGTTACATACTTTTGGTTTGTTTCTTAGCTTATAAAATGTTTTATTGCCAATTATTTGCTCAGTTTTAATTTATTCTTCTCAGAGTTTAAAAAAAGGGTGAAGCCACGCGCTAGTCATGATCTATAATAAGATAGATATGAGAACAACAGCTTAGAAAATAGAGTGCAACATATTAATATAATATCTTCCTACTGAAACACATCTACTTACTATAATTGGGACATGTTTAGTAAAATAATTAAATTTTTAAATTTTTTTTGCTACGAACTTGTTGTTCATGTATTTTAACTTTCGGATTGAACTAGTTGACAATTGAAAAATATGAAGTATGATTGACAAACAACTGTCTTTATCCATATACGCGAAACATATTTTGATTGAATTGGGCAAACCACTAAAGACAACCGTCGCTTGTATATTGCTCTTGGGTTCTTTTTCCTCTTTTCCCTAAAATGGAACGACATTTTAGTCACTACGCCCTGGCTATGCCCAGTATTTACTTCCGGTGATCTAATTAAAGGTATTCCCACAGATCATCCCAAACCTGGAGATATTGACATTGACGAGGGAGGATGTTATGATAATGATGATGTAGCAGCATTACATCTTTTGCAATCTCAGAGAGCTGGATTTGGCATGCTACCATGATCAAAATGTCGCTTTTGCTTCCAACTTCCTCCTTCACAAATTCCCCAATCTGAAAATGCTTTATGTGTCCTGTAGTTCCTTGGAGGAGATATTTCCAGAAAATGCATCTGGACAGCGGGGAGCAACTCCCTATGGAGAATTAATTGACATGGAAACACCTGTCAAGGCACTTAGAAATCTGAAGCGACTTGAGCTGAATGAGCTGTGTAAACTCCAGTGAGTCTGGAAAGATGGATCCTTGATGGCTGAGACCCTTGAACAGATTGAAACTCTACTCGTTTCGGGGTGCTCAAGTTTATCAATCGTATTGCCATCCCCAACTGCATTCCAGATTGTCGCAACTAGAAATAAAGGGTTGCGCCAGTTTATTTCATATGATGACTTGCTCAGTAATGCCAAGTCTGGTGCACCTTACTCACCTAATCCTAAAAGATAGTGGTGCAATGGAAGATGTGGTAACATATGATGGAAATGGAGTAGTGGAGATCTCTTTCCCCAAGCTGCGAGAGATGTTACTTGATGGCTTACCAAGCCTTGAGAGCTTCTTCCCCACGAATTGCACCTTCAAGTTCCATCATTGATGTGGATTATTGTGAAACAGTGCCCCAAGATGAATATATTCTGCAACGGTGCCTTGAGTACACCAAGGTTATATAGAGTGCTCCTCTCCGACCAGGATTATGAAGGACGTGGGGAGGGGGACCCTAATATCACAATCCAATCCTTATTGGCATGAAACAATCCACATTGAATTCGGTGAGTCAGGTAAATCTACGTGCCTAATCATGTCTACGGGAAGCCAGTGTCAAAAGGAAGAAACTTGCGTTCTTCTTCGAGTTCTATATTGGCACATATAAAGTTGGTATTTCTTAAAAAAAGTTTTGACTGTTTTTAATGGGATTGTAACATTATTCGAGTTGTCGGGGCTTTGGGGCACTTATTCACTAATGCATTCTAGTTGTTTGATGAATTGCTTAGCATAACCTTTGTCCATGTAGCTTCGAATACCGGGGTTTCGTCATATGGGGCTGCGTGCTTGCCCACTTCTCTAGTTAATCTTAAGGAGTGTAAGTACTTAGACATGTCTTACTAACAATGCTTTTCTCTTTCAGGTGTCATGCTCGTTGCACTCGAAGTGGCTGCTTTTATTTGCTAGAAAGTGTCTTCTGTCGTAAGATGTTGAAGCAAGCTTTTCACAACTTGCGCACTTATAGTTTTCCAGTTCATGGATTTGATAGGTGGCTTCTTTGTGTCGGCATGTGATATTCACAGTAGGCAAGTGCTTCATTTCCTTGATAATGGTATCGGCGCAGCATAATGGTTGAGCAAATAATCAACTGAAGGAAAAATCAGAGCAGTAGTTTAGTCTCTGATTGAAACATTATGGATGTCCGTGCCGCGATACTTGGTTTCATCCAATCCTCATTTAGCGGACACTTATTTGCAAGGTTATGTCCACAGCACTTGAGAGTCTAAAGTACTATCATCACGTGGATTGGCAAGTAATATCCTATGCAAATTATCATAACTTAAGTCAGTTTACTTTCTACTGTTTAATTGTTTACTTAAGTTCATAACATAGAGATACATTGATAGTACTTTTTCTGCCTTTGTGACTTGATGATAAAAAAATCAATTAACTTGATATCACATGATTTGGTCATTGTCTTCTTGTGAAAAATATGACAATAAGTATAAAGTGTTGTTTAGTCATTCTTTTTCTTTTGTTTCTAAGGATCCGTTCATTTCGTGGAAAATGGGCCATTTTCGAAAAATATTTTCCTAGAAGTTATTTTCCAAGAAAATGACAATATTTCTAGTGTTCGTCTAAAACCTGAAAATGTTTCGGAAAATATTTTTTGGTGTTTAGTAAGGAAAATATTTTCTAAGACTTCACCACTTAGGCATGCATCATTTACCGACTTATAAATCTATTAAATATGAACTTGCATTTAAATTCGGGCAAACTTACTTCATATCTTTGTTCCCTCATTGTTGCCAAACGCTCATCTACTCTAAAAAATGTTCGTATGGATTTTAAAAAGAAGCAAAAGAGAAAAGAAGCAAAACATGTACAGCCTAATAAGAATCTTGTAATTGAGTGGCATGTTCTCCCCTTGTGTCTTTTGTGTTCTAATAAATAAAAGAAAAAAGAAGCAAAGCATGTAGAGCTGTTTGCTTGAGCAATGTACGACTGCAGGGTAGAGTAAATAAAGAAAATGATAAGCAAGAGTGCAGAGCACGAGCTTGAGATCGATGAGCTCAAGGTCTAGCAACGACCGACGACTAGCCAAGAAAGAAGAAGATAGAAAAGAAAGAAAAGAAAAAATAATAATAAAAAAAATAAAATAAAAAGAAAAGAAAAAGGAAATTAAAAATAATTCGAATTAAAAAAGAAAAAAGAAAATTAAAAAATAATTCGAATTAAAAAAGAAAAAGAAAATTAAAAAATAATTTGAACAAAAAAGGAAAAGAAGAATAAGAAATGGGAGGAGGAAGTGAGGATTTCTAGAGGTGTGAAATAAGAGAGATCAAGTGCGGAAAATGTTTTCCACTTTTTCAAAAGTGGAAAACATTTTCCCATAATTTAGAAGACTTTTTTCCTTTCATGGAAAACATTTTCCCCAAAGAATTCATTTTCCATTAAACAAATGCTGGAAAATTCGGAAAACGTTTTCCCGGAAATTATTTTCCGCGAATTGAACGGAGACCAAGTTTTACCATCTTGGGCAAGAAGAGTAGGCCTCATTGAAAAGTGAATTTATTTGATCTGCCACTTTTTGAATGTTAATTCTTGCTGATTTAGTTTAGGGGAAATTAAGAAAACATTTTGTACAAATTTGATGCCATTCTAATAGCCCTTTGTTTTCTCCACAACAGTAGTCTATGTAGCACGGACACTCTCTAGAAGCTTTCGTGTCGTGTCCGACACTCCGACACGTGTCCGACACCGGTCAACGAGTGTCGAAAAATTCGACACATGGTCAACTCTTTCTGACACGCTCCGACACGTGAGTCCAGAATTCCGACACGCGAGTCTAGAATTCCGACACGCGATTCCGACACGCACATGGTCAATTTTAAAAATTTCTAATATTTGAGGGATCAAAATATAAATATGCACAAAAGAAGTAATAAAAAAAGTAATAAAATTGCTATAAATATACACGCACGGGTCAACTTTTTTTTTCCAGTTTTGTTTTTTAAATTGTTTTAGTTTTTTTAAAAGTCTTTTACTATGAAAGAAATAATAAAAAATGCTATATATGATAAATAAATAAATTTAAAAATATCATTTCAGCATTTTTCTTTAAACAATGTTTTTTTCCTCTAAGTTTTATGTATTATTGTAACAAATTAAAATAATGAATGATATTAGTTAATATTTTTCATGTAAATTAATTCTAGGCTAGTGTTATTTTTATTTATTTATGTATTTATATAATATATTTAATATATAACGTGTTGGAACATGTCAAAATTCTCTATTTTTAAGAAATGATGTGTCGGCGTGTCGTGTCGTGTCGTGTCGTGTCGCGTGTCGTGTGTCCATGTCAGTGCTACATAGACAGTAGTATCACCCATACCAATTTGAGAGGGTCTCTAAATTGCAATGAGTTCAAGCTAGAATATCGTTAGACCATCAAAGAGAGAAATAGGCATTGGATCTAGTTTTCAGTAGAATTCTTTCATAAGCCACTGCCCCAGCTTTACGAGATTCACGGATCACAATTGTACCCGCATTTTACTCAATCCTCTCCCCTGGAGGTTGGAGTGACATGTCAGGAAAAAGAGAGAGATGTCCATAATCCAATGTGCTCATGAGTTGTGACGTCCCAGGGCGTCACGCACTAAGCGCAAGCGGAAATATCATTTATCATTATCATCTTAACTAACTTGTAAACTCCTTTAGATAACCCATAGCATTTACCATTGAAGGTTAGCATGTATAACATGGATTATTTAAAATCTCAAGTTTATGTTATGAGGTTATCCTGCAATCACTCTTCCTTCAATTCTTAAGTATTGGCCAAATCATTCATGCACATAAACAAGGACACGAGAAACTTCATTACTTCTTATCATCATCAGGGCTTACAAAATTTATCAACCTGGACTCTTTCCTTGTTCATCGCTTATATATACAACATGTACATAAACAAAAGTAAGGCGTAACGAAAGTTAGGGATAAAGGGTGAGGTTATCTACTCCACGAGTTCCCACACCAGCCCACATCTAACAAAAGAAAAACAAAAGACTACCAGCTTCTACATGATCCAAGGCGTCTAGGCGCCGTCCATCCCCGCTCCAGGTCCTCCTGCTCCAAAGGGTAAAGGTCCGAACATCTCCCCTTCATGGTTGATAAACCATGCAACGAACGTCATCAGTATCAACTCAACCCTACCGTCGTCCATCCATAAAGTCGCTTCATACTTGGAGAAAATCATGTCAATGTCGAGATCATACACGTCATGAAGAGAAACATCAAGACGCATTACCACCCTGTATCGAGCTACTGGCGATACATCCATGCTATTAATCTAAAAATGTAAGGTATGAGCAAACAACCTTGCCCGGTAAAGAATGATAAAATTCTAACTTAAACAATCCACAGTCATCAATATTACAAGAGAATCATCAAACAATTTAGGATGCTAAAGGAAGTATATCACAAGCATAAATAATTGGATATTATCACATTATGTATATAATCACCTTATGAGCATCCATTTCTATGCTTACCTTTCTCAAGCTCAATCCCAAATCAAGATGTAATGCAATAATAATAAATGGACTTACTCGCCAAATAGAATTATATTTAGTGAACATACGATCCACCCTCGATCAATCACTAACCGGAATTCAACCGGCCCGATCGAGTCACTTCCGGAAGTTACCTTATCCGGACTTCCACAATATTTCTATTATGGGCGTCTCACTCCGAGGCATCCCGGCATCACTCAACCGAGGTCCACCCAAGACCACTCAGCAAGGGGCATCTCACTCCGAGGCATCTCAGTATCACACAACCGAGGCATCCTTGATCACACACAAGGGCATCTCACTCCGAGGCATCTCAGTATCTCTCAACTGAGGCATCCAAGACCACTCAGCAAGGGCATCCCAAACTTCCGGGGGCATCACCAGTATCTCTGTACCGATGGGTTCATTCACTCTCTTAAGTACACATTTTACACCACCACACCTTTGATTAATGCATATATCGTATGCAAAAGAAAAAGACTCCAAAGTGTCTATCTAACTCTCATGAACCTAGCACATGTGCATGTCCAAATTATAAGATAAAACCCATTACGTCATGTCCCATTCCATGGCGAACAGACATTTATCCCATAATCAAGCACTATGCACCGCACTCATTGCACACACATGATTCTATATGCACTTATATCTCAAATGATATATGAGACTTATATATGAGACTTACTCTTATATGACTAACATCTAATATGAGGTTTATTAGACTCTACGTGCATCACAAAAGCCTAATACAAAAGACACAACATCTAATATATGTTCTCGGGTCCAGGCAGTTTACTAACTAAATGTACAGTTTCGGTTTCTGACATAGAAGGTATATCAATTCTTGTTGAAATACTACCAAATTTTAGTATGTTATATTTAAGATATAGAATAACAATTCCTGTGAAGAAACTTAAGTCTAATTCTCACTGTATTAAGAGTAACAATTGCCATAATCTTTACTAGTACCCTGTATCGACGTCCAGATTTCGTATCTACAAAGAAGATTGTTTCACTAGCCAAATCTTATCGATTTAATCTCAAATTTTGACACGTTATTCCTTAAGATGTTTTCTACAATTTTCATTAAGGATTCGAAGTTTAAATCTAACTAGGTAAATAAATACAGAAAATTCGCATAATCGGTAAAGGTCAAACCGTTTCTCACAAAAACAGTATACTAGTTTTACTAAGTTCACTTCTATCTCTACGTTTTATATAATCATATGGTTATAGCTACGTGTATAACTCAATCTTATAGATGTTCTATCATGGAGAATGGTTTCTTTCTTATTTCCATTAACATACATAAAGAAAATAAATACAGAACAGAAGACTCCATAAACGTTTTCACCTAGAACAGAATAGGTACACGATTTCCTTTACTTCTAACCCAACTAAACCACTGATCTTTTCACAAACTTCTTCTACAATACTTCAATGCCTAATCACAGTAACTTAAGGCACCTTCGGCATGTCTTTCTCTAAGAAATAATCAATCCACAACTCGGCTTGAAGTATAAACGCATCCGTGAGTTCACTCATCACAGTATACACCATATCCATCCACTCAGCATCCATTTCATCACTTCACTCAACAAAACAGCATACTCACACTTGGATTACGAAACATGCAATCCTCGAAAACAACATGCAATGGCTTCTAACTCTAATCTAACACTTACTCAGCTTAGATTAACCACAAAACAGCATCTACAAACTAAATCCTTCACTGTTTGGATTGACCCGCAAGCTTTCTTGATAGAACAATGGATAACTTTCCATTTAGAGCTATATCTTTCCTTACCTTGTTCAGCTAATAGACAACACAAGGATGCTTCAAGATCAGCACCAAAATCTCACATGCAAGAAGAAGAAATCACTGGTTTGCTGCTGGTTTGCTTCTGGTTCTACTGCTCGACCGAGAGAAAAAGAAAGAAAAAGATGAAGATGGGTTGCTCGGTTTTATATGGAGAGAGAGAGAGAGAGAGAGAGAGAGAGAGAGGGTACGAAATTTAAGGGGGAAATAGGTCTACAAAGCTAATCCCTAGGCTAGACTAATGATGAAGTTTGCTAATGATTGCTTTCCCTTGAGTTGATGGTTTCGGTTTCTAGAGGAAAGAAAACCGTGGGTGTCGCATGCAAAGAGAAAACGAGAGAGAGAGAGAGAGAGAGAGAGAGAGAGAGAGAGAGAGAGAGAGAGAGAGAGAGTGATGTGGCCTCCAAGTTTGTTCTCTCAATTTTAATTTGTCACTCAAAATTAATTAGTCTCTAATCCGAGTCATTTAGTCAGTTCATTAGTTTCTAGTGTTTTTCAATTAATTCCCTTTTGTTTCTAATTGATTTCAATCCTTTTATGATTATACAAAGTCATGACATAACATATCGACTAGTCAATGTTAATCTATAAAGAATTCATCACAAAAATGCTAAAGTTAGCAATTGATATTGGCATTATCAAGTTATCATAACTATAATCTATAAAATAAAATCATTCGGGCCTAAATATTCATCTCTGGCCCAACAGGCTTAATCTATAACAATCCCGGCCCACTAAACTAAATCTGCAAATCTAATAATTCCGAACCTTGGCCCACTTCAAGCCAAGTCCAAGCCCATAATCTCTCATTAGATTTCTTAAGTCCAAATCGTGTGGCCCACTCATTTCTCAAGCCCACACATTTCTCACGATTCATCGGGTTCACTTTCTGGCCCACTCTAATTAATCTAAGTTCCTAATGATCTAATTACACTAATGAAGGTCGATGAAATTTGGGATGTCACATGAGTAGTGTTCGACGTTGACTTGTCAGGAAAGTGAGCTAGTTGATTGAAGGTGATCTAGTTGCTTCGCAAATCACCTATTTTAGATGCCTGCACCGCAAAAGCAGATGATCTAAGAATCACTCAGGTATTGAGCCTACTGCAATTTCATATGTTCATCGAAAGGCTAGTACGAAGAAGAAAGCTCACTTACTAGTTACTATTATCACATAATGGTTGAATTTTGCTCTTTTCCTCTTATTGTAGTTTTAGTTGCATTTGTCACAACCTTCGTGAACCCATTTAGGGTCACAGAGGCTAATGGTTTGCTAAACCTGAGTTTAGTGTGAACTCTTTCAAGCCCACCAATTTGAGATTGAAGGTCCGATCTTTTAACCTACAAGTCATTTTCAATTAGGAATCGTCACCAATTGATTTGTGGTGGGTCAATTAGAAATCCAAGTAAAATGCTGGGAGAAATATTTTACTCTTACACAACCAGATAATTTAAAATCGGGACTTAATTATACAAATTAATCAATTAATGCATTTTGGTACATAATCTTGTTTAAAACATCAAGCAAAGCACCCATGCAACATTTTATACCACTCACTATTGCGACCTTACCTCAAAGCGGGTTGGAGCCACCTAGGGGTTCAGTTAATGGATTATTAAACTTAGACTTAGCTTAGACTTAGCTTAGGCTCTCCCAAACCCCATATCAATTCGTAACTTATGGTTTAAGTTCTTAACACGCAAATACTTTTTTAATTTTGAGTTGTCACTAATCTAATTTTGGTGGGTCAACAATAAACCCAAGTAAAGTAATTGAAGAATTACCTCACTCTTATGAACTAGAGATTAAATGAGTTTGGGGACTTGATTATGCTAGATTACTCTAACACCCTTTCGGTTACCTTCTCTCTTTTATTTTCAAAATAATGTTTAAATACCATGAGGGGATCTATGCTCAGAACTAGGGAAAACTAGGTCAGTTGTAGCAAATATGCTATCCCTTCGCTGTGTGCGCGGTCGTTCTAGTGTGGGCTCGTTTCTGTTGAGTAGGTCACTCCCAATTGGAGAGGCCAAGGCAATTATGTATATTTGTAGTAGAATATGTATGGTAGTGAGTGTGTAAAAGTAAAAAGAAAAAAAGAAAGAAAGAAAGAAAAATTAAGGGAGATTGGGAAACAAATCAAAGTGATCTTCTTAGATCTACAAAATCACGAGAGATTATGAGATAAATTTACGTGATTTTTATATCGTACAATTCCAATTAGGATTGCATTTTGCTCCTATAAATAGGAATCCTCCTCAACGGAGAAGTATGTACAAAAGTAAGAATATCAGAAAAGTATAGTAGAAGAAACAGTTTTCTTATCCAAGAAAGAGAGTTATCTTTGAGTGATTATTCAGTTTGTGAAAGGTTTAGATTCACAAATTGAAGACAGTGAGAAATCCACCTTAGGGTGAAGTTGTATCCCATTATTTATTATAGTGGAAGTTTGAAGTGGATTACAATCCCGTGATTTTTCCCTTCACCTTGAAGGGTTTTTCACATTAAAATTCTAGTGTTATTTATCATTCATCTTTATTATTTTCATTCAATATTTTATCCTATTTAATTTTCATAGAAATACTAGTGGAAAAAATTATTTGGACATTCTCCACGAATATCGTTCTTTTTCCCAACAGTTTCGTGGGTCCGAATAAGACTGCCGAAGCCTCGATTAAGACGTCACAACCGAACCAACGCGCTTAGGCGTTTCTATCAACTATATAAAGGCAGAGAGCGAGCGGGTAGGTGCTACAGTATTCATCGGAAGTAGTTTATGTGAAAACAGGGCTTTTCACACAGAGAGAGAGAGAGAGAGAGAGAGAGAGAGAGGAGTGGCAGCAAGGGGCCTTAGAGAGGGATTGTGGGTGTGAATTGAATCCACGAAGGCAGTGAAATTGGAGTTGATCGAAAATTTAGTCGGAAATTTCATTAGTTTATTCGAAAAGGGCTGCCAAATTGAGACAAAAGTCTAACAAACTTTCGCGCAATTACATTGTTCATTCATTTATTATTATTATTATTTTGGTCATAAACGATTTTTATTTATATCACAAACTGGACTTAGCCAATAGAGTCCAAACTGTAGGTATTATTACAAAGCAAAGCCCAAACGGGTTGAGGAGGGGAAGATAGCCAATTTTGCAGAAGACTTTTTTTCCTTGAGCCCACGCGGCCCAGTCCATCACTGAATTTGCATTTCTTGGGCAATAACCCAAGCCCACATCTAATAATCTTGATAACGGAGAGAAGCAGTCTACAATGATGGATTTTGCTTCCCAGCTGAAAGTCCCTTCGTTCTGCAGCATTGTTATCAAATCCACTCGATCTGACTCTATCACCACACCGCTTAACTTGTTCTAGTCGATGTACTTGAGGGCTGCAAGTAGAGCTTAGGCTTCAATCTGTGTAGGAGAGGATGCTCCAACGGACTGGGTAAAGCTGAGGCAACCCGTATGGTCTTGACAGATGTAGGATATTGCACCCTTCATCGACCCTTCGCCAAGGGACCCATCAACATTAATTTTTAAGATCCCCTCCACCGGAGCTGTCCACACTAGTGCTGAGGTGAGATTTCCTCTTTGTCCTGTCTTTTGAGCACAAAAGCCCCATTTTTTTAGCATTTTGCTGCATAATCCGAGTCTCTTGCATTTGGTTTGCTTCCCCTAAATATCCAGTTGTTTCGGGCTTTCCAAATATGCCAAAGAACAGTCGCTGCCGTCTCAAATTCAGGTAAGTCTGTCGAACTACACATAAAATTCATCAACTCACTGTCAATCCGAGTAACCCCTTGTGTTAAATTTTGGATGTTGAGACTAGGGTCGAACCGTACGAGCTCTGTCCAATGGCAGCGTAAGAACATATGTTCAACCGTTTTCACTTCACTTCTACACAAGTCACATACAAGATTAGGTAAGATATTTCTCTTCCACAGATTTTCCTTGGATGGAATGGAATTTTGACATAATCTCCATAGAAAGATCTTGACTTTTGTGCATGTCTGCAAGTTCCATAGTGTAATCCATAGGAATTTTGGGATTTGCTAAGATATTGATGGTTGAATTGTTGTGCTTTGTTTGCTGATTCTTGTCTGAGGGTATTATATCCATTTTTTACTGAGAAATTTCCACACTTGGTGCCTATCCACACTAGTTCATCGCTTGGATTCTGACGCTTGATTGGAATAGCTAGGATCTCCTATGTGGTCTATTCCTTAAACAAGTTATTTAGAAGTTGCTCATTCCAACATTTTTCTTCAAAGTTCATTAACTCTGAATCTATTCTCTAGACCTCCAATGATACTCCTCTTCAGCCACTTATCTACTCTTGTTTGAACATTTTCTCCATTTCCTATTGACCATATTATTGAATTCAAAATTGCTTCTCTTCCCATCAAGATACTTTGCCAACCCCACGAGGGTCTTGACCCTTTCTTAGCATGCCAGAAATCAGTACAATTGAAATACAGTCCTTTTAGCAACTTACTCCATAATGCATCTAGGTTTTTCACCAATCTCCAAGCTTGTTTTCTCAGGAGAGCTTTGTTGACAGTAATTAAATCCCTGAAGCCCATTCCTCTTTTGTCTTTTCTTGTTTTCATGACTTCCCATCTTTTCCAGTGTAACCAGCTTTTGTTTCATTGTTTTTCCATTGGAAAATTGCTATTTTTCTCTCTATAGCTTTACAAACTAACATAGGAATTTTAAAGATTGACATTACATGATTTGGAATAGCTTGAACCATTGATTTTAGTAAAATTTCTTTCCCCGCTTTAGACACAATTTGTTCCTTCCATCCTTCCAACTTTGTATTTACTCTCCCTAAAATACAGGCGAACATATGTCTCTTTGAATTTCCCCAATCAGAGGGAATGCCAAGGTACTTTTTTGTATGACCCATTTTTGGAATTCTCAATGCTCCCGCCATATTGTTTCTTAATAATTGAGAACAACCCTTATTGAAAAATATACCTAATTTATTCAGATTTACGGCTTGCTCAGTGGCATAGTAATACTTGTTAATAACATAATAACAATCGAAACATTTTCACACTCCCGAATAGTTCCATTAAGAAAAAAGATGTAGTCATCTGCAAATAACAAGTAGGAGAGTCTTAGACAGAACCTGTTCAGTTTGATTCCTTTTATATCTCCATTATTCATAGCATTCTCCATCAAAGAGGATAAACAATTTGAAACCAAAATAAAGAGGTAAGGTGACATAAGGTCTCCTTGTTTGATGCCTATAGTCAGGTGAAAGGAAAAGAGGATTAGATTTGCCATTTAATTTTACACTAAAGGATACTGAAGTAACACATTTCATAACCCAGCATATCCATCTTGCACAATAAAGATATTGTCTTGGATTTGTCTTCCAATAACAAAGAGCACTTTGTTCTCCATAAACCAACTTAGGCATCCAGAATTTAAGCCTATTTGTCATTATCTTGAAAATCATCTTACATGTAAAATTGCAAAGGCTAATTGGACTATACTGCTCAGGTCCTTCTAAATTGGGGCTTTTGGTATAAGAGTGATATGGGTTCTATTCAAAGGTGAATCCAGGATTCTCAATGTGAAAAATTCTTTAACTCCCTCAAAAACATCCTCTTTTATCACTTTCCAGTGATCATGGTAGAATAGTTCCGTTTAAACCATCTGGACCAGGAGCCTTATTTGCTTCAAGTTGAAATACAGCAGCCTTCACCTCTTCCATGGTTAGCTTTGCCACTAAAGAATTGTTCGTTTCATCACCACATCTTTTGGGACAGATTCAGTATAGGTTCAAAGTTTCTAGGCCCTACCGATGTATATAGGTCTCGGAAAAAAGAGATTGTCATGTTTTGAAGTTGTTGCTTATCCTTTATCCAATTATCTTTTGAGGATCTCAGTATCAAAATTCTTTTTCTTTGTCTCCTCTGGATAGTGGTGGCATGAAAATATCTTGTATTCTTAACTCCCAATTTTAGCCATTTAATCCTAGTCCTTAAACCCCAATACGTCTCCTCTCTCCTCCATAGATTTTCGATTTCCTCCTTAGTGTTTTGAATTCTGCTACTATCCTAAAGGATGTTGGCTCTATTAGTTAAAACCTGTAGCTCTTGCTTAAGTGCTTCAATACGACGAGTGTCGTTGGGAAATTTTCTTTTGTTCCAACATATTAAAGCCTTTGTAGTGACAAGCAATTTTTGCTTTTAAACCAGCATTGTCCATTAGTGGTTGCTCCCAAGCCTCTTTTACAACTTTGTTGCATTCAGCGTCCTCTGTCCAAAATGCCTTGAATCGGAACTCCCTTTGTCTCTTTACTGATTCTGCTGCACAAGATAATAATAAAGGGCTATGGTTGGAACCAATAACCAGAAGAGCAAAACCTTCAGTTTCAGGGTATAAGAGTCTCCACTCCAGGTTACACAACACCCTATTCAATTTCTCTTTGATTAAGTGTTACCCATTCCTGTTATTGGCCCAAGTAAATGCACACCCTTTACATTCAATAGCCATCAACAAATGGTCACTCAAACAGTCATGGAAAGCATTTACGTGATAATGTTCTTTATCAAATTAAGTAACTCTTTTTCTTGGCTACATGGCTAACTTTCCACATAAATCAATCTTTTCATGACAAGAAAGGGGGTAACTAAGGTTCTTATATAGGTAGAATTAAACCCATTGCTGAAATGGACTTTGATGCCCATATGGTGCTGTTGCGACCAGCTCATGGATGTTATGGCCAACCATGGATCTTAAATTGATGAACCCTGTTTGACTTTGGTATGATTAGTTGTCTATTATGCATTACAAATATACGAGAATTTGAGCCCATATTATGCACGGGAACAACAAATTTTTCTGACTACTTCATAAATTTATAATTGCTTTTTACTTTCAGTCTTTTGATAAGGCTTTTTTTTGGGGGGGGGGGGGGGGGGGGAATACTTTGAAGAAAAATTCCAGACTCAAATTACACCTTTGAATCAATTACAAGTATAGTTTTTATCGGTTTGTCAATTAAAAACCCTTTAAATAATGTTCACTTTTATGTTTAATGTTGTTCTATGTCTTTCTTTAACTTAATATGTTGTTAGTTCATGACCATTTGGTGAAAATAATTGAGCTTTTTTCTACATAGTCGTTTAAAATATTATATAAGACCACATTTAACGACTAACAATAATTAATTTAGAAAATTTAGAAAGCGCAAAATGTGAGCGTAAATTCAATAACCTCAATAACTCAGGGATTATAATTTCCCCCTGGCCATATATATAACGGAGCCCCAATAGACAATAAGGTAAATGATAAGTCAAGTGTAAAAGTTGATAACATTTAAAGAAGAAAAAGGTAAAATTCAAAAATCACTACTCAACTTCTTTTCCGTCATCTTCAAATCTATTATGTTGAGATATTTTCCTTTATTAATTTTTCATAGATAGCGAGTGCTCATAGCTTTTAGTTATAAGCATTGTGAGATTATGTGGTGTTTTCCACTCCTTGCAGTTACAGAAAAATCAATGCATATGACTTTGTAACGTGTTTCGGTTTCATTGCCCTGGTTGGAGTTCTTGATACTATCTGAACTTCCTAAATTGAAAGAGATATGAAATTCTCAATTTCCTTCAAATGTGAGCAACCTAAAATGTTTGAAGGTTGAGGATTGTGCGTTCCTCTTGAGCATCTTCCCATTGAATTTGGTGACAAAGCTACAGAATTTGGAAGTCATAACCATTGAAAGATGTCAGTTAATTCAAGAAGTATTTGACCTTGAAGGACTGCCAACCATTGGGGATGTTGAGATTCTATCGCGATTGACAACATTAACCTTGAGTGACTTATCAAGGTTGGGACAAATATGGAACAAGAATCCAAGAAAAGCATTGTGTTTCTGAAACTTGAGGGTACTGAAGGTGCAAAACTGTGAGAACTTGAGGTTTTATTTTTTTCTTCTTCCATGGCTAAAGCACTCCAACAAATAAAAGAGATAAAAATAGTGAGATGTAAATTGTTGGAGGAAATTATATATGTGCAAGAAGAAGAATCAAAGGAAGATGCATCCATCGACACTCTAAAGTTCCCTCTATTATCCTCCTTATCTCTTGAGGAATTGCCAAATCTCAGTACATTCTCTTATGGGACATACTGTATTCACTATCCAACCTTAACAAGATTGACAATAGTTGGATGCCCCAAAATGATGACATTCTTTTCATTCGAAGGCCAGGTTTACAAAAATCGTTTGATTGTGTCAACCCTAACTTGTCCTTGCCTGTCTTCTTCAATGAAAAGGTAAGTAAGCATCTACAGTTATTTATTTATTTATTCGCATTCTTCTAGATCTGGTAAGTGAAGCAATCTCTTATGAACTGGATCATCATTCTGTACCAAAAGTTTAGTAATTTGCGGTGCAAGAACTAACTCATGATGTTGTTCATTCCCAAAGATGCCGCAAAATTATCGGCATAAGAAATTCCATACCAAAAATTTCAGTTATTCAACATATACGAGGTTTTCACGTGGGTTCTTTTTCCAAGCTTGGAGGAATTGAAACTTTCGTCCATGTGTGAATTAAAGAGGATATGGCACAACCAATTCAACGGACAGTCCTTCTACAAACTCACATCCCTCACTCCTCAACTTTGTGAAAATCTATCACATGTTTTTCCATCAAATTCAATCAACAGGTTGCAGAGCCTGTATGAAATTAAGGTGGTCGGGTGTCCCTCCTTGGAGGCATTATTTGAACCGGTAAGTCTCAAGGCCGAGAGAAGGCAAAAGCCATTGGTCCTCTTTGCATTAAAAAAAAGTGGAGTTGCTGAATCTACCAAGGCTGAGAGACATTTTGAAGAGTGAATGCAAAGTAACCTTGGCATCTCCTAGTTTGAAGGAAGTGAATGCGAGGCATTGTCAGAGTTTGTCATATCTCTTCACGAGTGTCACGGCCAAAACTCTTCATGAACTTGTAGTGCTTGATGTTTCCTATTGCAATAATCTGTGAGGCATAATTGTGATGGAAGAAGGAAAAGGGAAAACCGTAGAGACATTCAAGTTCCCTCATTTAACCAAACTCAAGCTTGATGACCTAAGCTGCGTTTGGCAGTCGGGATAAAATTCGGGATAGGATATGATTTATCCTGTCCTACGTTTGGTGTTCGCTCAAGACAGGATAAAGTCAGATATAAGAGGGATATAGACAAGATAAAATTATCCCATAAGGGAGGTGGGATAAAGGTGGATAGGATTTCTAATGTCCATAATAGGAAAGTTATTTTTCTCGAATAACAAACTTATTAAATTAACAAAATTGAAATTATATTTCAAATAAATAATATTTAAATTCTAATTTAAGAAATTAAAAATAAAAAAGTCTTTTTAATTAATCTTATTTTAATTTATATATTCAACTTTAATTCTATCTTATAATAAACATTCAATCTATAAATTAAATACTTATATTTATTATGTATTTTAGGTATTTTTGTATTTTAGGTATGTTAGTACAGTTTACTATTTGATAAAACTTTATTAAAGAATGATGAAAGGGGAAAAAAGAAATAATAAAGAAAATAATATAAAAAAGAGGAAAATAAAAATAAAAATAAGCTAAGGAATAGTATTACGATAGATTTTTCACCATCTTTGTTTATGAAAGGCAGAAGTACAACCCAAGTGTCAAAACTTGCCACGATGGGACACTTAAGTGCCAAAACTTTAAAAATGTACACTTAAGTGCCACTTTCTTTGAAAAGTGGGACACTTGAGTGCCACCTCCGGCGAATCTTGCCGAAAATCCTATGTGGCAATATTTTATTATTTTTTCTTGCCTACGTGGCTCGCCGGAGAGCTGACTCGGCTGAAACTCACCCGAAACGACGTCGTTTGCAAAATAAAAATTAAACTACTAGCTAAAATATTCTAAAAAATAAAAATTTGTAAATAATTAATATACAAATTAATTAAATTAAATTTAAACTTAAATTTATTTAAAATATTCTAAAAATAAAAAACTTAAAATTTAAAATTAAAAAAAAGGGGGGTCGAAGGAGGCGACTGAGGGCTGAGTCCTCGCCGCCGCCGCCTCCCCGCTGCCACCGGGAAGGCCCGGCGACGGAGGGGGGAGGGTCGGCCGAGGTGGCCGGCCCCTAATTGATTGGCAGCGAGGGCCGCGAGCCCTTGCCGCCTCCCCGCCATCGCCAAGAAGGGGGAGCATCGCCAGGGCCTGGCTACCCCGGCCGATGCTCCCCCCACCGTCGTCGGCCCTTCCGACGACGGCGAGGAGGCGACGAGGGCTCGGCCCTTGCCTAGATCCGATGAGGGCTCACGGCTCTCACCGCCGGTCGGCTAGGGGCCGGCCACCTCGGCTGACCCTCCCCCTCCGTCGCCAGCCTTTCCCGGCAGCGACGACGAGGGCTTAGCCCTCAGCCGCCTCCTTGGCCCCCCCCCCCCTTTTTGAATTTTAATTTTTTTAATATTATGTTTTTTATTTTTAGAATATTTTAAATAAATTTAAGTTTAAATTTAATTTAATTAATTTTTATATTAATTATTTACACATCAGACACAAAACGACGTCATTTTTTCATTTTCTCGCCACGTCAGTGTGCAAAACGGCGTCATTTTGCACTCACCTCGCCGGAAAATTGCCACGTCAGCAATTTGGCCGGATTTTGACCGGAGTGGCACTTAAGTGATCCATTTTACTCTGATTTTGGCACTTAAGTGTACCTTTCCAAAGTTTTGATACTTAAGTGTCCCTCTGTGCCAAGTTTTGGCACTCCAGGTGTCCCAACCTCGTTTATGGACATTTATGTTCATTTATAATGATATGCCGTTTATATAAAAAAAAAAAATGTACATAATATGATGTAAACATATCCAACTTTAATATTGTAATTCACCAAACAATGGACAGGATATAAAAAAATCCTGGGATTTCATATCCTATCCTATTCGGTCCTATCCCGATTAGAAATCCAGACAACCAAACGTAGCCTGAGAGTTTGGTTTGCTTTAGTTCAGAGAATTGTGTTGGTGATGGGTTACATTCTCTATTTGATGAGAAGGTATCCCGATTTATTTGATTTGTTATTTTTCTTTGTTTTTAGTGCTTTGATCCTAAGCTATTTTGCATATTTTTCGTTTATCTATGTACATTTGTAGCTTGCATTTCCAAAGTTAGAAGAGCTACATGTTGAGGGAGTTCAACAAAAAGAAATATGGAATGATAAAATCCATGTGGAATCCTTTTGTCATCTAAAAGTCCTCAAGGTGAAGCAATGTAACAACCTAATGAATGTGATTCCGTCAATCATGTGGAAGACGCTGCTTTCACTGTATGGAGTCCTTGACGATTGAGAAATGCCAACGTATGAGAAACCTTTTTACAATGTCCATGGAAAAAAGTCTAGGACAACTCTAATATCTGGGTCTCGGTGGTTGTGGAGAGAGAGTACATTATCGCCAAAGAAGAGGAGGAACCTGGAGAAGCAGCCGACCAAATTGTAATTCCTCAACTTGTCACTCTATATCTTCACAATATGCCAAAACTCAGAAGTTTCTGCCAAGGGAAGCATATATCAGAGTGGCCCTCCTTGAAGGAGTTCACTATTGATGATTGTAAAGCTATGAAGGTGATTCTCGGAGATGTTAGTTGTGGAAAATTAGAGGGTAGCGTTCCAACTCATCAATCGCTTTTACTTGTTGAAAAGGTTTGCACTCATTCTTCTTTAATGGCATATCTAATTTGTTGTCCTTATGGTTTGAGCTAAGACAATGTAAGGGTCTATAGGGTCACTTATGATAACTTATCATTTTCCTTTACAAATCTTTGACCTCAAATAAGAAACATCTCAAAACCTTCATATTTTTTTTCTTTCCTTTGCTAGTCTTAGACTACATTGTAGCTTAAATACAAAAACATTAATGAGAGGCTAAGCATCAATTAACAACTTTTAATTAATTTAGAGTCTAGACAACACTAAAGATGTCAACTCAACTTTAAATATTGTTTAACGCATGATCAAGGGTTTATGACACTACAAGTTCTAAAACTTGTGTTGGTTCGGCACTGAAGTTCTAAAATTTATACAATTGATGCATTTCAAGACTTGTTAAGTCTATCCTTTTTTTTTTTTTGGTAGAGAAATTCTGCATTTTTATCATATTTTTAGTCCCGCATGGCCTTTGACACAGTGATGGAGCTTCCTCAAGCACAAAGGGAGTTGTTTCACTATTGGCACATCAAAAATTGAAAAAAAAAATTAAAAAAGAGTGAAAATTAGAAAAAAAAATCGGCACTAATATGAAACTGGAAATAAAAAAAGGTCCTAGAAGAGATTGCCAGTTAATGGGGGAAGGGCTGCATAGGGAGCGCCACTAGGGCAGCCCTTCCTGCTGACGAGGACTTACAAA
Source organism: Eucalyptus grandis x Eucalyptus urophylla (assembly GCA_028830015.1). Taxonomy (NCBI): domain Eukaryota; kingdom Viridiplantae; phylum Streptophyta; class Magnoliopsida; order Myrtales; family Myrtaceae; genus Eucalyptus; species Eucalyptus grandis x Eucalyptus urophylla. The sequence goes on along the minus strand of CM054188.1, from coordinate 30,016,715 downwards.
TTGTTGCAGGGCTAAAGCAAGGGCTAGCCCTCACCGTGAGCAAGCAATGGCCTGTCACCACCCTTGCTAATTTGGTGAGGGCAACTGTGCTCATTCAAGTGGTGGCAAGAAGCCAAGTTTGGCAACTGCTGGTGACCTAGCAAGGAAGCCGAGCGCCCTAGCCAAGACTCAGGGGACGGTTGCGGCCCTCGCCATTGCAAAAGCCCTGAGAACCCCCCTCCTCTCCCGTGTTGTTTTCTTATATGTACTTTTAAAATTTTCATCACCTTTTTTAATGTGGCATCACCACATTAGCACCACATTTCTTACCATTAGAAAAAGGAAAATTCAAGGAAAAATGCCATATATACTTTCCATCCTCCTAAAACTAATTTGAGCGATGGAAAGACTCAAATGCTGAACCGTAACAAGTTTTACTAATAAAAGAAAAAAAAAAGTTATAGTTCTTAAACATGCCAAACTGGAATAAGTTTTAAGAGTCATTTTGTCACAAAACCTAAAGTCAATTGTAGATATTGTGATGGGAACATCGTTCCACAGGTCCTAAAACATATTTATGAAATGCAATCAAATCATAAAATTTTTCAGTTAGTGCAATGAACTCTTAGACCTTTATCAAAAAGTACAATCGAGTCATGAACCTTTCAATTGGTGTAATTAAGTCTTAAATTAATACAAACAAATGCAATTTGAGGTTGCCACATAGGCAATCTAAGTTATTGTGTACCAAAAGAACTTGATTACGCTTTTTCAAAAAATTTAAAACTCAAGTAAACCAATTGAAAGGTCTAGAACTTGACTACATTTCAAATATAAGATTAATACATCCAACGCACCTTTATTTCTTGATTATGACTAAAACTGCAAGTAGTCAACATAATATTTTTCACTTTCAGGTGAAACCTAGTCAGCTTAATCAAATGCTAATCAAAGGAGCTTTAGTGTAAAATTGGAATTATGGACTCAGCAAATTTGCATTCGTAGCTCCACACGAGCCAATATTTTCTTTGCTGCATGCAATATATTTAAATAACTCAATTGCACTGACATGGAATTTATAATTAAATGTGCTATCATTCACTATCACAAAAATTTGAGGAGTTTTTTACTAAGTGTATGATACATATGTTAGCAACTGATAATATAAAATGAAATTGCATGACAAGGTTGGTTCAAAATCATAAAATCCAAAGGAAAATCAGATATCAATAAACTAGGGAAAAACAAGAGAGAGAGAGAGAGAGAGAGAGAGAGAGAGAGAGAAATGCCAAATTAGGCAAGAAAGAAGAAACACCAAATAGGCAAACTCATTAGTCAATGAATTCATCCTCAAAACTAAAGAAAATTAGTATCTTGGCTAATATCATAGATAATTAAAACAAGATATCCTTACCAAATGAAAAACAAGAGTTCAAACTAAGCAAGCATAAATAAGATAAATAAACAGCAAGATGGTTGAAGAATCATGTCATATATCAATCTCCATAAACATGAAGATTTGGATATGCACCTAGGAAGTATAAGGCTGTACTAAGTATTTTAGTACAAATTTTAGCATCACAAATTTGCAATTCTATGAATGACCAATAGGAGAAATTGTGTTCCAGATCTTATAAAATTTCAAAAGGTGTTTCTATAAATTCATCCAGATTAGTTAGTAGAACTTTACTCCACTCACTTCACTATTCCCACAAGCAGAGTCCTTATTTGATTCTTGGAGACATTGAGAGCACTTTATCCATGCTGTTTTGCTCAATAGTGAACTGATTTTGGACTATTTTCTTGTTTTCCTTACAGTTTTTGATTGAATATATTCAATTCTCACTAAAATTGTTGAAATATTCTCTCAAACCACTAAAATTTGTTTAACCTTTTCAAGATCGTTGAGGATTTATGATAACCATAATCACAGCAATAGTTGGATTACTCCTAACAGTCAACATTATTAGAATGACATGATGATGATGATGATGATAACCAACGTACCCATCCATGTATAATCTTGATAGGCTACTCTTTTCAAATTTCGATATACTAGAGTTAATAAATATTGCAACATTATTCAAAGAGAAAATATACCAAACATAGAGTGGCTACAAATTAGCAAGCATGGCGACTGAAGTTTCAATAGGTATCATGCCATATATCTTCATGAGCATATCAGATCATAAATGCAAGTGTAGCAACTAAAATAAGTACCATAGCGTTGTCCTTTGGTCTAGAATAGTTGCACAATGATAATATGTACTTAAAGCAAAGTTCTAATACCAATTAATTTGAAGAGATTTAGCTCAATGACCAATTGATGAAGAACAAATCTAGATCCGATACCAACTAATGTTGAACAAAAGCATAAACAAAGTTAGGTTGAGATTCGTTGAAAGTGGAGGAAAATCAGATAATAAGAAAAAGGCGAAGAAAATAAAGTGAGATGAAAGAGATAGAAAGGCCTATTCAGGTGGGGAAAAAGATAAGTCAAATAGGCAAACTTAGTTATCAAATGATTCAAATGAATTCATCATTAGAACTAAAGAAAAATATTTAATCGGTTTATATTTATAGGCAACTTTAATAATAGTGATCAACTATTAATAGAAATAAATTAAGATTGATATCCTCAGTCCCGATAATTTCGAATAACAAACTTAGAAAGAAACAAATCAGCTAGTCATTGGAGAATCTCGTACAACATTAATTAAACAGTATATACTTGCACTCACCATCTTTTGATCTAATTGTTGGATTCTTTTCTTCATATGTGTTTTGTTTGAGTCTATACTTTGTCAGAGAACTTTTGAAGTGCAAGAACCATGAAGCACTGATTTGTGTGAATTGATTTCTGTTTTGTCATTTGCACTTTAAAGAAATGGGACAGTATATTGGCTATTGTGTTTTTCAATGTCGTAATGAGCTAAATTTAAGATAGGCTAGATTTGAGGTTCCTGGGAGACAAATTATGCACGAAACAAATATAGTTGTCTAACTAAGAAGGCTATGATTATGCTACCGCTTAAACACGATGCTTGATATATATTAGAAAAATTTATGCTTTCTACTTTAAAATTATGACAAGAGAATGATTTTTTTTTTTTGAGGGGGGCATTTGCTAAAAAGAAATAACATACATCTAGTATTCTTTTCTTCCTATTCTTTGATAATGTCCATCCTATGATTTTCTTTATTCTTGAAATTAAAGTATTGTCTTTTTTGAGGGAATAGAGAATCAGCTCTAATTAATTAAATTGAAAAATAATAAGTTGAGTATGGAGAAGATGTGGCTTGATGATCTTGATTCAAATGCCTTTGGCAAACTCAAGACACTAGTAGTGGAGTATTGCGAGAAACTTTTATCCATATTTTCATCTTATAATATGCTCACAAGATTTCAAAACCTAGAGAAGATAATTGTGACCAATTGTGGATCTTTAGAAGTGGTATTTCAAGTCCAAGAGTTTGAATTTAGCGAAGCTTGTTCTACAAATACTTTTCAATTGAGAGAATTAGTTTTGACGCAGTGCTCAAAAATGAAACATGTGTGGAGTGGACTTCCTCAAGGAGGTCTTACCTTTGGACGCTTACAACGCATGGAGGTTGTCAAGTGTGTGAGTCTCAAAAGTTTATTTCCAAGCTCAGTGGCAAAAATTATGACACAACTCAAAAAACTTATAGTACGGGATTGTGGGGTGGAGGAAATTATTGTAGAGGAAGACGAAGCAGGGATGAGTGCAAGTGATCTCTTCTTTTTGCAATTAACTGAGCTAAGACTAATTGAGTTGCCAAAATTGAGGAGCTTCTACCAGAATAGTCATGCTTTGGCATGGCTACTCTTTAAGCATTTGAAAGTGAGACATTGCGGCAAGATGAGTTCATTCTCATTTGCTGGTGAATTCCAAAGTTGCCAAGGTACAACTACCGGCGAGAACCAACCTGCACTCTTTTCTTTAGAAAAGGTACCATCCATAATTCTAGCTCTCTGCCATTATCTTCATTGGTTTATATGCATAGTTGTCGGTGCTTTGTTATTTTTCTACAAGAAATTAAAATTGTCACGCTTCATGCTTATTAATGTTCGTCATAACACACTTGTGAATTGCTTAGAAATTTGAAGATTGATTGTTGTTAACTATTTCCAGCTCATAGTCTTTGATATATAATCTAGTGATCCCAGCTTTTACTTCGAAAAAAAATATATTGAATTGACTTGCATAGAGAGTGAAGCTTCTAATGAGCCGCTCTTTTCTTATGGTTAGGATTTACCTATTTAATTTAATTTGAGCTACACGTCTACCAAAGGTGAAATTTTTTTAGTATTATGTTCATTTGGAACAAAGTTCCATGCTCGAACAATGTGAACCTGGTTGAAAATTGTCAAGTACAGTAGATAATCTTGCTTTTATAGGCTTTGAAAAGCACAAACCTTTTTTTTTCTTTTTTTCAAAACTACCAACTACTTTTATAATCTACCAACAATTATTCTTGAAGCTCACTAACGTATTTGAAATTACTAACTTTATATGAATATACTGAGCTTAATGTGATTGGTGTATTAACATTTGTCACATTAAGATACAAACCGATTTTAGTTAACTACCAACATTTTATCTTGTTAGGTTTTGAAAAATACCAACATGTCCAAAATTATGAACTACTTTAATAATCAACAAATATTTACTTGTGACATTTTAAGGCCTTTTTTTTATGTCGACAACACCTTTTAAATCACTCTCTTTAATTTGAAATTACAAATATTAATTTGATTTTTTTAACGACATTCATTAAATTAAGATACCAAATGATTTTATTTTTTTTTACCAAATTGATTTTAGTCACTCATCAACTTTTTATCTTGTGGATCTTGAAAATTACTAATATTTCTTTATACTTTCAAGATCACCAACTACTTTAATAATCTACCTACATTTATTCCGATGGGTCACCAATGCTTTTGAAGTTATTAATGTTTAATCAAAATTACCACACTTAATTTGAGTGATATATCAATGATATACCAACACGGAATTAGGTTCCTTTTTTAAACCTACGTAAAGCTAAAAAAGTTTATTTATTACTTCAGTTTGAATGCGTTCTTCTCAAAGTTGTGGAACGGTGAAACCATGTGCTACTTATGACCTATAATAAAATAGATATGATAACAACTGCTTAGAATAGAGCGCAACAAATTAATACATCATCTTACTATTGAAATACATCTATTTAATAAATAAATAACATGTTTTGTTTTGAGTTTTTTACTATGAACCTGTTGAAATTCACGTGTGTTTACTTGGCCATTTGGATTTAATTAATCGACAATCGAAATATAGCTGAATACCATTAACTAATCACTTTATTTGATCCAAATTCACGAATCCAAATTCACGAAACATGGTTTAAATGAATTGGGCGTAACACTAACAAAAAAAAAAAAATCCCGCTTATACAAACCTTGTATAATGGCCATAATTCTTGCTCATCTGGCTCCAGAATTTCTTTTAAACAAAGAAGAAGATAAAAGCGGCTAAAATCCCATAGGTTCTTTTTCCTCTTTTCCCTAATAAATGGAAGAACAATTTAGTCATTGGACCATGGATGTGCCCTAGTGACCTAATTAAAGGGATTCGCAAAGGTCATCCCTCACCTGGAAATATTGGAATTGGCGAGGGAGGCTGTTGCGATGCTGCCGCAGCATTACATCTTTGGCAATCTCACAGAGCTGGGTTTGGGGTGCTACCACGATGAAAATGTCGCTTTCCCCTCCAATTTCCTTCTCCAGGGATTCCCCAATCTAAAAAGGCTTGCTGTGCAGTGTAGTTCCTTCGAGGAGATATTTCCAGAAGATGCTCTTGGACATGGAGGAGTGACTCCCTATGGAGGATTAACAGACGCGGAAAAACCTCTTAAGTCACTGGGAAATCTGAAGATACTTTGGCTGGTGTTGCTGCATAACCTGAAAGGAGTCTGGAAAGATGGCTCCTTGATGGCTGAAATCCTCAAATAGATTGGATATTTGTACCTTCAGCTGTGCCTGAGTTTATCGATCGTATTTCCATCTCCTGCCTCGTTCCAGAGATTGACATACTTAGATGTATAGAAGTGCGCTGGTTTAGTTTATATGGGGACTTGCTTAGCAATGACAAGTTTGGTGTGTTGGAGAAAACTTCCGTATTTTTTTTGAAGCTAACAAAATGTTTCCATCAATCTAGTCTAAAGACTTGCAGACTCTTTCGTCAAAGTCTGAAAACCGCCGGACCACCAGACTCAAGATTCAAAGTCTACCCTCATTGACAGTTTCTAGACCGTCGAAGAAGACTTATCCGGAATTGAGCATTTCTTTAAGGATTTGATTCTATCGACTAAAGAAGATCTCTCGGCTGGATATAGCATATCGGAATCTATTATTCGTTTTGATTTGGGTAATTTAGATCCATTGATTGGCGAAGCATACTTGGAAGGTTCTACTTATGGAAACCTAGATCCTGATTGTATGGGCGAGCAGGATTGGTGGGCTATCGTCATATTCCTTAAATAACTCGAGATCTCCCTAATTGATTTTGTCAAACGGGTAGATTGGAAGAGCTCCTTTGGAAAGTGCCAACGGTTATGAAGGCATGGAGGAGTATATAAGGAAGATGTTCTAGTTATTCGGTGTGTGCGCAATAAATAAATTCCAAAGTCTGAAGCTCATTGTTCCTTGTCAATTCAATTGTTGAGTGTAAACTTGTACTCAAAAGAGAGTTTATACATTTGTGAGACCTTGAGGAAGTGTAGCAGAGTCTCTACACTGTGGAATCAATGACGTGATACTGTAACAACTCTTTTGATTCATAGTGAAATCCAGCCGGTGGGCTGTCAATGTGGGAGAGTGGATGTAGGCTTGGATTAAGCCGAACCACTATAAACCTTGTGTTCTTATTCTCTTCCCTAAACTTTTTTACTTTACTCGTAACTTTATTTAATTGTTAGAATTTCATTTCTATTTTAAAGTCTATTGTTAAACAGACTCAGGTTAAAAGTAAAGTTTTACTCTATACTTCGCAAAAGTTTGTTTTCGCACCTATTCACCCCCTCTAGGTGCTCATACTAGCATTCACAATTGGTATCAAAGCCTGTGTACTCATTTAAATTGAAGTGTTTTTACTTCAGAGTTAACGATCCATAGCTAGTATGTTGGCTCCAGGTTTGGTTGAAGGGCAAAGCAACACTAGACCGCCTTACTTTGATGGGAAGGAATACAATATATGAAAAAACAAAATGAAGGCATTACTTAGATCGAAATACCCTATTGAATGGGATGTGGTAGACAAAGAAATCATTTCTAACACTACAATAGTCTCATAAAAGGGAAAAGAAGCTGTTGAGTCCAGCGAGATGACTCAAGAAGAGATAACCAAGAGACAAGCTCTTGACGCAAACGCAATTTATTCTTTATATTGTGCATTATCTCCTACTGAATATAACAGAATATCTTTTTGTGAAACAGCTAAAGAAGTCTGGGATAGATTGCACATCACCTATGAAGGAACCGATCGAGTGAAAGAAACCAGAATCAATATTCTGCTCAGTCAATATGAAGCATTCAGGATGAAACCAGGAGAATCTATCACTGACATGTTTAGTCGTTTTACAAAAATCGTGAATGGTCTCGAGTATCAAGGTCAACCAATCTCTGGACCCATGAAGGTTAACAAGCTACTGCGTGGACTTTCCAAAGATTGGAATCACATAAAAACCTCAATAAGGGAGACACAAAGAATCATGCCACTCTTTGTTGACGAATTAGTTGGCACTCTTCAATCTTATGAAGTTGAGCAAATCAATGAAGATGAAGATCCCAAAGATAAAAAAAAATCCATTACATTAAAATCTAGTGATGATTCTAATGTTACAGATTCTGAAGACAATATGGACGATGAAGAGCTTGCTCTTATGATAAGAAGGTTCAGAAAACTGAATAAAAAGGGAAGAAGATTCAATTGAAAAAAGCAAAGTTCTCAAAAGTTTCTAAATAAATCAGCTGAGGATGATGAATCCAATAAAGATGTGATTTGTTTTGAATGTAAGAAAAAGGGACACATCAGACCCAACTGTCCCTTACTGAAGAAAAAGAAAGGAAAAGCCGAAAAATACAGAAAAGCTCTCAAAGCAGAAACTTGGAGTGATATCGAGTGTGAAGAGAGTGATGATTATGCTAATATTTGTCTAATGGCACAATCAGAATCAGATTCAGACTCTGAAACAGACTCAGACTCAGACAGTGAAATCGAGATAAGTAATTTAAAAATTCCTACTAAAGTCTTTAAATATATTGATGAATTGTGTTTTAGTCTCAAAACCTCTCTCAAGAGGATTTCTGAACTAAAAAGAGAAAATTCTGCACTAAAGCAACAGGAGATTGTTTGGAAAGAAAAAGTTGAAAATTTGGATAAAAGTATTATTACTTTGAAAGAAAATGCAGACTCACTTTCAAAAGAAAATGCACTTTTGAAAAATGATATTTCAAGTATTTCAAAAAGGTTTTCAATAGGTTCTGAGAAATTAGAAAAGATTCTTTCAGCACAAAGACCTTACTTTAACAAATCAGGCTTGGGAATGACTGCTGAAACCATTCCTCTAATTGATTTTCTAAAAGTAAAGGAAATAATTAAACAAAGACCTACAAAAGATTTTTATAGAAATCATTTCCAAAAAGTCTTTGTAAAACTTGTAGGCCGCAGTGTTCTCAAATGTTCTAAGTACAATAGGTCAGAACATTTTGAGAAAAAATGTCATATGGTTTGGACAACCATTAAGAAGGTTTGGGCAAAGACTGTATATTGCACTAACTCCATTGGACCCAAGAAAGTATGCGTACCAAAGAAAGCTTGAGTTTATTTTTTAAATGTAGGTCACTATCAAGAAAAAGGTTAAATGATACTTGGATAGTGGATGCTCAAGACATATGACAGGAAACTCAAGTTGTTTCATAAAGCTTATGCAAGTTAATGGTGGAAAAGTTTCTTTTGGAGGAAATAGCAAAGGCAGAATTGCGGAATACGGAACCATAAAGATTGGAAGTCTCACAATCAGTAACGTTTCCTTAGTGGAAGGACCCAACTACAACTTGTTAAGTATAAGCCAACTCAACTTGTTGAGTATCAGCCAATTGTGCGACACAAGTTACAAAATCAACTTTCAAGAAGGAATATGTTCATGAACCAATAAATACTCCTCTCAGACATTCATAGGACAAAGACATGGGAATATATATCTCTTGGATATCAAACCAGAAAAATCCCAATGTCTAATTTCAATTTAAGAGGAAGCTAATCTTTGGCATAGAAAACTTGGCCACATCAACATGAAGCAAATAGCCAAGATCTCTACAAAGAAGCTTGTTCGTGAACTACCCAACCTGACATATCAAAAATCCGATCTATGCACACTGTGTGTATTGGGAAAATAGGTTAGAAACTTTTTCAAACCAATAAATCAAGTTTCCACTAATCGTGTGCTGCAGCTATTGCATATAGATCTCTTTGGACCAACCAGAACCCAGAGCATTGGAAGTAAGAAATATTGCCTAGTAATAGTAGATGATTATTCACGATTCACTTGGGTATATTTCCTGACAAGTAAGTCTGAAACCTTTTCTCATTTTATAAAATTTGCTAAGAAAGTTCAAAATGAGAAAGGGTATGTTATTTCAAGTATACGGACAGACCATGAAGGTCAGTTTGAAAATCAATACTTTACTAAATTCTGTGATGAATCTGGTTTTCCACATGTGTTCTCCTCACCATACACTCCAGAACAAAATGGAGTTGTGGAAAGGAAGAATAGATCGTTGCAAGAAATGGCTAGAACATTATTAATTGAGAGTAGCATTTCCTCTCGTTTTTGGGTTGAAACAGTTTTTACAGTGTGTTATATTATTAATAGAATCTTCTTAAGACCTATTCTGGAGAAAACTCCTTATGAGTTGTTCAAAGGAAAGAAGCCAATTGTTTCATATTTTCATGTGTTTGAATGCAAATGTTTTATATTGAAAAATGCAAATGATCGAATTGGTAAGTTTGAAGAAAAATCAGACGAAGGCATCTTCCTTGGATATTCAACCACCAGTAAAGCTTACAGAGTATACAACAAAAAGACTCAATCTGTGGAGGAATCGATAAATGTCAATTCAAGACTTTATATAAAATCAATCAATTCAGACTCAACCTGAAGAATTTGAACCTGCTCCAGACTCTACAAAGTCTAACTCTCCAGAAGCAGCTCAGACTTCAGAAGACCAGCAACGAATGATCGTTGAAGAATCAAATGAAGAAAAAGATCAACAGTCTGACAAACCAACTAGCAACTGGAAGCACAAGTCTAGTCATTCCAAAGAACTCATTATTGGTGACATTAATGAAGGAATTCGTACAAGATCCAAAAGGCGTGAAGAGTCTAGTGATGTGGCTCTTATATCTGAAATAGAACCCAAGAGCATAGAAGAAGCTTTAACTGATGAAAGCTGGATTGAAGCTATACAAGAAGAACTCAGGCAATTTAGTATCAATGATGTCTGAGAGTTGACTCCTAAACCAAAAGGTAAATCTATCATTGGAGCTAAATGGGTTTTCAGGAACAAGATGAACGAGAAAGGAAAAGTCATAAAGAACAAAGCAAGACTCGTGGCCAAAGGATATACGTAAGAAGAATGGATAGACTATGATGAGACTTACGCACCAGTAGCAAGGTTAGAAGCAATTATATTATTACTTGCTTTTGCTTGTTATAAGAATTTCAGGTTATTCCAAATGGACGTCAAAAGCGCTTTCCTAAATGGATTTATCCAAAAGGAAGTTTATGTGGAACAACCTCCCGGTTTTGAAGATCCAAGGAAACCAAACTCTGTATTCAGACTGAAAAAGGCGCTATACCGTTTAAAGTAAGCACCTCGAGCTTGGTACGACATATTAAGTAAGCTTTTAATCCAAAATGGCTGTGTTAAAGGTAAAGTAGATACTACATTGTTTATCAAAATAGAAAGCAAAAACTTTTTACTTGTCCAAATTTATGTTGATGATATTATTTTTGGATTACCTAACGAAAATCTGTGCAAGAAATTCTCTAAGACTATGCAGGATGAGTTTGAAATGAGCATGATGGGTGAACTATCCTTCTTTATTGGACTTCAAGTAAAACAATTGAAGGAAGGAACTTTTATCCACCAAGAAAAATATGCTAAAGAACTTGTTAAAAAGTTTGACTTGGAAAATTGCAAAAAGACTGATATACCAATGTCAAGTTTTTTGAAGCTTGACAAAGATGAAGAAGGAAAGAAAGTTGACCATAAGCTATACAGGAGTATCATTGGTTCACTTCTTTATCTTACTACTTCTAGATCTGACATTTTGTTTAGTGTTTGTATTTGTGCCAAATTTCAATCAAATCCCAAAGAATCTCATTTAAGTGCTGCAAAACGCATCATCAAATACGTTGCATCAACCTCTAATTTAGGTCTCTGGTATCTTAAAAAATGAGACTTTACTCTCCTTGGATATTTAGACGCAGATCTAGCAGGATGCAGAGTTGATAGAAAGAGCACCTCGGGCACTTGTCAATTACTTGGGAACAGGACAGTATCTTGGTTTTCAAGAAAGCAAAGTACTGTAGCTCTTTCAACAGCAGAAGCAGAGTATGTGGCTCTTGGAAGTTGTTGTTCACAAATTTTGTAGATAAAGTAACAGCTAAGAGACTTTGGAATCAAAGACTCATGTACTGAGATCAAATGTGACAACACCAGCGCAATTAATCTTACCAAGAATCCAATTCTTCATTCAAGAGCAAAGCATATAGAAATTCGATATCATTTCATTAGAGACCATGTTCAAAATGGAGAAGTCTTGATTCAGTTCAGTGACTCAAAGAATCAACTAGTGGACATTTTTACAAAGCCTTTAGAGAAAAGTCAATTCGAGCTTATTCGTCCAGACTCAATATCTTAAAGTCTGAAGAAGTTCAAGACTTAGGGATAAAAGTCTAAAGATACTCAAACTCAGAAGATCAAGATTTACGACTGTAGTTATTTCTATTTTTATCTCACGGATAAAATCTCGAAAAGGTACGTTCATCTATTAATCTGTAATTGATTGATGTTATCTTCCCCAGTTTTCATAATTATTGCAATCATTCCTTTTCGAAAAGAAGTTATCTTTTGAAATGACGGTTATCTACTTTTTCAAAAATGCAGTTATTTTTTGAAAATGCATTTTCTATTTTTCCTTTTATGACGGTTATCTTTCGACTGCCTTATATATTATTCGTCTTCCTCACAAACTCTAAAAGCACAGACCATCACTTTCTTACTTTTACTCTCTAGTTTAATCTTCAAAGCTCTCACCTTTTTCGCGAATCGAGTTTGGAATCTCTCAAAGACTATGAGAATGGCTTCCCAAAGAAAGTCTTCAAGGATCGCGAACAGGGGACCACAACACATGCGTGAGGGTCCTACACATTTTGACCTTACCAAGGAAGAAGAATCTCCAAGACAACAGCAGAGCCCACAACATTCTCAACCGTGTCAATCTCCTCCAGCTAGACCTTAGGGTATTGATCAAAGAGCGGAGGAAGAAATCATTGAAGGCGCAGAACCCGTAAGAACTTAAAAGCCCGCTTTTATCTTTAAGCTTTACTCTGCTTTGAAAAAGGGAGGCACTCCATTGAACTATATTGATGAATTTTTGAAAGAGAAAGGGTATCGAAATGAAACCCACTTTTTGCGAACAATGGAACAGTTGGGAGTTGCTCCTGAGGGGTCGGCAGAACGAGCATTTGCGAATATTCCAAGCGATCCACATGTTGGAGGTCTTAGTCACCCTAATGGGAATGATGATGACAAAATGTACACTCATTTTAAACCTAGAATGGGTGTTACGGCGAATATTCGAAGCAAAAGGACAAATTTATTTCACTTGGAGGAACACAAGCGACTTTATTCTAAGTTGCTAAAGAGAAGGGTGATCAACCTAAGAAGTGTAGACTTTGATTTCCTTGATTCTCTTAATGTGAAGCTGCGAGAGAAATTCACTCTTCTTCAACTTGAACAATTTTGCTTTGAATCAACGATGGCTCATCCAAAACTTACAGCGTACTTCTATTCTAATCTAAGTTTCTTGGATGCGAATAGATTTTCTTTTAGTGTTCGAGACCAGGACTATATCGTTGACATGGACACATTGGCGGATGTGATTGGAGTAGAGTGAAGGGTATTCCAATAAATTAGTGTGTCTGTTGGTCATGCGACAGTAAAGCTTGTTCGTGATGGAATGGCAAAAGGAAGAATTTTGTACTTGAGGATGAATGTCTCAAATATTTTGCTTCACAAGATCGTGATCAATTGCCTCAGACCCAAATCGACTTCGAAGACCGACGTCTCCAACTCAGAAGAAAAGCTGATGTATGCTATCAACACTAGCAAGAAATTCTCTCTGCCTCACACAATCATATTTCACATGTATTAAACAATGGTGAAAGACAAGGGCCAACTTCCTTACTTAGCGCTTGTTACAAAGTTATTCAGACATTTAAATATTCAGCCTCCCAAGATTCTATGTGTTCGTACCTGTGATCAAATGGTGGTGGGACTGAAAATGGTTTCCAAAATGCGTCTAAAGGAGCTTAACAAAGCGTTGGAGCTATTTAAGGAGAAAACCCCTGTCAAGACTCACCAAGATTTTTAAGCTACAAAACAGAAAGAGAAAGAGCCATTGATTGCTCCGTCCAGGAAAAGAAGAGCACTCATCTTGGAGGATGAAGAAGATGAGGATGAAATCACCATTTCCGCCGTTGCACTAAGAAACCTACAACGTTCTGTTCTAGATACATAGGAGAGAGAGGATCAAGACAAAGAAGAAGAAGAGCAAAGAAGTGGAGAGAGAGAATCGATGAGAAAAGAAGCAAATGAAGAAAGGACTGCAGAGAAAGAAGAGGCCAAAGGTGAACAAGAGGAAACAGAGAATGAAAAGTACTTCTCACCGCCTGAAGGCAATGAAACATGGGGAGTTGCTGAGAAAAGAGGTACCTCTTCAATTGCTTTTACTAGTGAAGATGTTAGCCGTTCACTTGCAGATCCAGAAGACATCTATGCCCCTCAATTTCCTGAGGAATGTCATGAGGTTTCATCGCCAAATCCGAGTGCTCATGCTGACTTGCCATCATCTGCCAATACTCCTACTGATCATGCAGAAGCTAGCACTCATACTGATAATTCAGCAGACTTTCGAAGACTGCTTGATATTCTTATGGAGATGCGAGGCTAGATTTATGCCATGGGATGCGAAGTTCAGAACTTGCAGAATGCAGGTCAAGCCTCTTCAGTTTCCTTACATGATCAAATTCATGCCCTTGCTCTTCAAGTTCAAGCTAATGCCAAGGGTGAAGAAGTGGCTCAACTAAAGGAGGATTTGAAAAGCTGGAAGGGATTGTCCAGTCGATGAGAGATTTCCAGCTTATTCGTGTTCCAAAGCAATCCTAATTTCATTATCTTTTCATCTCTACCTTTTTAATGATGACAAAAAGGGGGAGATGGTGCAGATTTGAGATTTGACTCTATTTTTGATTGACTTTACTTTTATTTGGTTGTTTGATTGTGATTGGATTTGGATTTGGATTTGGATTGTTTGATCGTTTAAATGTTTGCTGCAGCATCTTAAGCATTGTTGGTACTTCATGGTAAAGATAGCTGTTTATTTACAGGACTAACATTCTTATTTCTTGTGAATGCAGATCTAATGCTATCTTTACTAAGCCAATTATCTTTTGTGAGATATCCTTGTTTGCTTGAGTATTGTCTTGCAGGTTAAAAATATCCAAATCTGCAGGAAAGTTTTGTCACCATCAAAAAGGGGGAGATTGTTGGAGAAAACTTTCGTATTTGTTTTGAAACTGACAAAACATTTCCATCAATCTAGTCTGAAGACTTGCAGACTCTTTCGTCAAAGTCTGAAGACCGCCGGACCACCAGACTCAAGATTCAAAGTCTACTCTCATTAACAGTTTCTAGACTATCGAAGAAGACTTATCCAGAATTGAGTATTTCTTTAAGGATTTGATTCTATCGACTAAAGAAGATCTCTTGACTGGATATAGCATCTCAAAATCTATTATTCGTTTTGATTCGGGTAATTTAGATCCATTGATTGGCGAAGCATACTTGGAAGGTTCTACTTATGGAAACCCATATCATGATTGTATGGGCGAGCAAGATTGGTGGGCTATTGTCATATTCCTTAAATAACTCGAGATCTCCCTAATTGATTCTATCCAACGGATAGATTGGAAGAGCTCCTTTGGAAAGTGCCAACGGTTATGAAAGCATGGAGGAGTATATAAGGAAGATGTTCTAGTTATTCGAGTGTGTGCTCGATAGATAAATTCCAAAGTCTAAAGCTCATTGTTCCTTGTCAATTCAATTATTGAGCGTAAACTTGTACTCAAAAGAGAGTTTATACATTTGTGAGACCTTGAAGAAGTGTAGCAGAGTCTTTACACTGTGGAATCAAGGACATGATACTGTAACGACTCTTTTGATTCATAGTGAAATCCAGCCAGTAGGTTGTCAGTGTGGGAGAATGGACGTAAGCTTAGATTAAGCTGAACCACTATAAACCTTGTGTTCTTATTCTCTTCCCTAAACTCTTTTAATTTACTCGTAACTTTATTTAATTGTTAGAGTCTCATTTCTATTTTAAAGTCTACTGTTAAACAGACTCAGGTTAAAAGTAAAATTTTACTCTGTACTTCGCAAAAGTTTGTTTTTACGCCTATTCACCCCCTCTAGGTGCTCATACTAGCATTCACATTGTGCACCTTACTTGGCTAACCCTAAGAGATTGTGGTGCAATGGAAGATGTGGTAATAGATGATGGAGATGGAGCAGAGGAGATCCATTTACCCAAGCTGAAATGGCTAATACTTGATTATTTACCAAGCCTTGAGAGCTTCTCCCCAACCAATTGCGCCTTCAGCTTCCCATCACTGAAGCGTGTTATCATCACACAGTGCCCCAAGATGAATATATTCTGCAAGGATGCCTTGAGGACATCAAACCTAGATAAAGTACTCCTATCCGAAGAGGATGGTGAAGGATGTTGGGAGGGCGACCTTAATACCACCATCCAAACCTTATCAACTTGGAACGATCCACACCGAATTCAGTAACGCAGGTGAATCTTTTAGCTTAATTGTTTCTGCCTTAACTCGATGACAAAAGGAAGAAACTTGCATTCTTCTTCGAGTTCTATATTGGCTCATATGAAGTTGATCTTTCTTAAAAAAAAAAAAAAAAAAGTGTTTGGCTGTGTTCTTACAGAATTGTAACATATTTCAAATATCGGGGGCTTTTGCGCACTGACTAACCAATGCATTCTAGATGATGAATTGTTTAGTACAATTTGTCAATGCTTCAAAGATTGTGAGGTTTTGTTATAAGGGCTCGTGTGCTCGCCTACTTCTCTGGTTAATTTTGAGGAGTATCTTACTAACAATGTTTGTTACTTTCAGGTGTCATGCTCCCTATGATCAAAGTGGTTGCTTTTTATTTGCTAGAAAATGTCTCCTATAGTAAGATGTTGAAGCAATCCTTTTGCAACCCATGCTTTAATTGTGTTCTAGTGCATGGTGTTGATGCCTCTCAACATGGAGCCTTTATGCAACATGTGGTATTCACAATGGGTAGGTGCTTCATTGAATATCTCATTCTTTTTCTAGTTTGGGATCTCCTCTCTGTCATTTCCTTGATAATTGTACCAATGTAGCATAACGGTTGTGCAAATAATCAATACATTGTGGGGGTGCTCTATCCATTATCGAATTGTATAGGGATTTTTGAATGAGTGTTGGCCTTTAGGCAACCTCATCTAGCATCAAGAAGTTTCTTTGGAGTTTGGATGATGACAACAGTGGCCGTACACTGACCAAAGGGGGAAGAAGTCCGAGAATCGAAATAAGCATGTGTACTTGGGGCAGCACTCCATAGCCTACATGGAGCCGTTCACACTAGATGTTTCCATCTCCAAGTGCATTCTATGGGCTTCACTCACCCATAGGGTCGCCTGCAAGTAGGTTGCTATTGCAGTACCAATTCTGAGGACATCAAAGCCTACTGAAGTCTCAATTGGACATACCGGCATGTGTGGTCATAGGACAGATTTTGGCAGACCAGTCGAGGGAAGCCGATGTGTACACTGCTTCCTACACTCCAAGAAAGAGGGACAAGTTTGAAGGAAAAATCGGAGCAGTAGTTCAGTTTCTAATTGACAGTGGTATCGATATTTAAGTTTATCTTGACTGTTTTTCCCTCCTTGAGCATGATCTTGATTGTGTGCACAACTCCTAATAGGAATACACTGACATCTTTGCATTGTTTTGAGAATCGCGGGATGTAGAGTTGGTTCATTTGCTGGTTTAATATAGATAATA